>OX359264.1:46890534-48218867 GCA_947179155.2 Hedera helix
TCTTCTAACTATGCTAGATCTTCATACGTATATTCCCACTTGGATACCTTTGAAAAGAATTGTTCAATCATTGAACTTACAAATTTCGTTAGCTGTGTCTATGCTATTTTTTCAAGCTAGACAAAGTTAATTTAATGAATTTTATTATGAACACATAGTCAAATAGTAAGGTTATGATCGTAAGTCAGCAACGCATTGTTACCTGATGTGGGTATGATAAAGTCATAAAATTGATTTTCAAAATGAAATTTTTTTAGCTATGTTATTTGTATGTCTATTCTAATTGTTTTGGCAAGACGAATTTAATGTGAAGAATAAAAAAATAATTTATTCATCAACACCCCATTTAACCTGGTGTGAAGATGATACATAATGAGTCATCAACACACTTTGCAAGATGCGGTATACAGTCATAAGATTATTTTTCAAAAGTTTGAATGGTTTAAATATCAGTCAGTGCCAATTGTTTTGGCTAGATACCTTTGGTTATGATAAAGTAATAGACGTATGCATGAGTGTTATGGTACAAGTGAGTGATCACCTGAAGTACTATCATGAGTGTTTTCAATCTGAATTAATTATTATACTGAAGGGTGTTTTTCATTCCTAGTGATGGTTAAACAATTGTGGGTCATATGACATCCATAGTATTTAAAAAAGGTCAAGGTCTTGATTGACCGTAGTATAAGGTAGAATAATCCTAAATAAATGAAGAGTAAGACTGAAAGTAGAGTATGATAAAAGGTTTAAAACCTAGTGTAAGTTGAAAATAATTTCAAGGACGAAATTCTTAAAAGAATGAGAGAATGTAATATGCTGAATATTTATAGAACTTATAAATATTATATTAAATGACTAAAGTTAGTTGTAAGTTAATTTAGATGAAAAAATTCCTGTAAGTTGGGGTGAATGTAATATCACAAATATTTCAAATATGATATGATAAAATCTAATTAAGGTTGTCAATTCAAAACCTAGAGAACGATTGCTCGAGTATACATTGAGCTATTTTAAACAATATATACGACTCAAAAATGTGATCGTATACGACTGTAGGTTAAAACTTTTAACCTAAACTACATGTTACATGATTAGTAAAACTTGAATTGATCTTTTAAATGTGTTATGTGATTATTTTATGTGTAGGATTTTGTGTTTTGGTTCACACAGCTAACCTTAACACTTAATAAAATCAAGAAGTTAATTTAAGGCAAAAACCTAAATTGAAAAAATAGTTCAAATCTAAACCCTAAACCTTAGAGTTTAAACCCTAGGAAATAACCTAGGCTCTTAAGAGAAATATGTACATCAAATTGACATTCCGTTTCAAGATTCATCATTTATGCGCTTTGAAAAAATGTAATAGCCAATAAAAAAAAATCTCAAAAAATGTGTAAAAACACTTTTCACGAGAAAACTTTTTTTATTCGTTTAAGTGTTTCTTTCATCTATAGGAATTTTTACGTTTCACAACATAGTGTTAATATGAGGTTTAGATGTCAGGAAATCAATAACATTTTCTATGAAAAAAGACAAAAACGACACGATTTAACTTCCAGTGTATTGCATATCAAACATAAAGCTCCCACTAGCACGTGTACTTCATATTTGCAATAGTTATATCAAAATTAACTTCCAGTGTACCACCACTATCAAAGAATTATTAAAATCTTCAATTTTAAGGTTATCAAACTTAGTTTAGTACAACCCCTTAATACAATGAAATTGGTTTAGTTGAAACTCTCACTATGTTTTCACAAGATAATAAGATATCATCTATTTTACAAGTCTTTCAACATACAGACAAAAAATAAATGTCTTAAACTCGTTTACGTTAATAATACTATGTAAAATGATCAACATATCATTAATATACACAAAAACTATCACATTATAGTTTATACAATTATATTGTTAATGTAAACATATAAATAATTTTATATCCGATAAATAAGAAAAAAGTGAAATACTAGTTCTCAGTTTAAACCACAAGTATCTAACTATTTTAAACCTTAACCTCTCAATCGAAAAAGAACAAACCATCTTGTTTATTCACAATATACTCCCTCGTTCAAATTTATTGAAAATTTGAGTTAGAATAATATCATAATCGGTGCTAAAATGTTAAAATTGTTTATACTCTCTTATTTAAAACCTTGAAAATTATTTTTACTTTTAAAGTAAAATAATCATCAGTATCAAATCACTTATTCATATACAATGAATTTAGAATCTCAAGGTAATTATGCACATACCTATGTACTCTCACCTAATATGTATCCACTTTAATATTTATAGCTTATTTTCAATATCACTATTGAACTCAATCACTATAAATATTTTGGACCATATTTAGACTAATAAAATAGGTATTTTATTTACCATATTATTATATTGATTTCTTTCACCAAATCAATAATGTTCCTTCTAAGTTCAGCTTATAACTTTGTAGGACCTTAGAGAATTAATTAAGTAAAATAAGTTCACATTTCAATATTATTTAAAAGTTTGTGTTTCAAAGACTTTCATTTCATAGGACTACACAATCAACTTGAATTTCGCAACAAGAAATTCATAAGCATTACTATTTCTTACATAAATAAAATTATGGTCCAAATAGTTCAAAGGCCTAATTTAGCCCGTAAAAAAAATCTTAAGGAATCACCCCCACACTTTTAAATAATTGAAATCTCATTGAATATTTTCACTTCACAATATTATGTTCATAACTTAAAATAAATTTTAGATTAATTAACATTTTATGTGACAATATTCCTATAAATATTACTTCCACACAAGAATATTAAGGAACACTTCTCAAAACAAAAAATAAGTTCTTGTACATTTTATGTGTAGGCGAGGAAATTTAGTACCTCGCTAGGGTTAGGGTTTTGTCATGATTTAGGAGGCGAGAAATTTGCGAAGAATATGGAATCAATCGGGAGATTGGAGAGGAAAAAAAAACCGGTGAGTAATTACCCGAGTAACATAAGGCAAAACTCTCGAGGTCCCAGCGTAATTGCTAGTGTCCGAGAGCCTCTATCAAGTGTTAGGTTTCGAGGGAATCTGAGTTCAACTTCGAGGGTCCAAGTGTAATCACGAGTATCTCGAAGTTATAGCTCAATTCCGAATCACCAACAAGTTCTCAGAATATTCTCACTCTCACAAATTTAGAGAGAATCTTTCTTGTGGCTTCAAAGTTCTCCAAGAGTCCAACCAAAAGTCCCATCACTTATGAAGTAAGGGGCTATTTATAGAATTTCTTGACAATGGGATCATGTGCCATGCATGTGACTCTGGGGGAAACTCCAATAATACCCTTAGTAAAACCCAAGTAATGCCCATTTCGTCTAATTCTTTTAGCCACCAATTCAATCCCTCAATTAATTCTCAAAAATAAGTTGCCCCCCACGAGCTTTCTGCCTCGGGACTTGTGACCACACCTCTCAAGTTACGTTTTTTCAAGGTTTTTTTCTTATTTTTTCGGTCTTTAATTATTCATTCGTTGTTAATTTATTTTCGTCTTATTCGCTTTAGTTTATTTAATCAATTAGGTCAAATGTAAACCCTAATTTTATGCATGGGCTCACATTGGCCCCATGCACGTGAGTCGCGTCTTGAAGTGATGATCGTGCACGAAAGTTTTAAATTTTGAAATATTTTTCAAATATTCTTTGCATTGAATTCTTGGCAAGTATTAAAATAATTATTATTTTTACTTTTATTTATTTATTATTATTACCATTATTAATTTTAATTAATTTTATATTTATTTATTTTCATTATTATTATTTTATTTTTATTATATATATATATATATATATATATATATATATATATATATATATATATATATATATATATATATATATATAAATCTTTGTGGCCCGAACCCTCACGGTATTAAAATTTCTAAAGGGATAATACATATATACAACGCCGAACCCTAGTGGAACAATGCATAGGTATCCTGTCTAATTATATCCAAGTGGGACTCTACTGTAAGTTTTCACAATTCGCGGGTTTAGGATGATAAAATCCTTTATGCATATGTTCCATGTAAAATACAATTCGTGGCTTTTAGAATGATAAGACCAATCCTTTATACATATATCCCATGCAAGATATGAATCCCAGGGGATGTAATTCACGTGGGCCACACATGTGCACGTAAGTTACTTTGTCTTTTTTATTTTATTAAACCCCATTACCTCCGTAGCAATTCTTTGCGGTTATTCTATAATTACATGAATGAATTCCCATTTTATATTACGGTAAACCATTGATTACCGGGAAAAAAAAAACAAACCCTAAAGGCCGTGACTAGGAATGAATTTCCTTAGGGTTTTCAAATTTTTATTCCACTATTTTCTTATTTGTCTTGAAAAATAAAATTCCTCCTTTTTGGCTTAGAAAAGAATTATTAATTCTATTAAGTTTTGGATTCCATAACCCTAGGGGGTGGCCACACCCTAGGTTCTCTTCCTCCATTATTGTCATTATTGTTTTGTTTTCCCTTTTCCTTATCTCTTGTTTACATAATTGTGCATTTAAATCTTCATTAATGGTTGTTTCTTCTTCGTTTTAGGTGCCTTCAATCTTTTCTTTTCTAATCCATTTACACCTTAACAAGGTCTTGGCTCCTTTAAAGAAAAAAATACCTTTTCGCAACGAACGGACATTCGGGTCGAACCACCAACTCCTTAACAAGCACTCAAAGAAGGTACCAATGGGTCTCCCTTTAGGTGCAGTGGCCGAACCTTAGGGTGATCAAACCCTACGGGGTTTTAGCTCCCTTCCTCATACTTTTTTTTTTTAGTTCATGTGATTTTCTTACATTCAGTGTTTTCTTTTCAGGTGCCCTTAATTTCTCTTTCCTCGGACTAAGTTCACTCATACGAGCATTCTGACTTAATTCCTACCGAGTTTGATCGAAGAGAGGTTGTCTTAAGGCTACCTTAAAAGAGTTTAGATTTACCATGGTAAGCATTTTATTTTCAATCGCCTTCATTCACATGGAATCCTTATTTTAAATTTTATCATTGTAAGCCAATTTCGATGATCATCTTGCGGGCCCTAAGGCCACTAGGCCAATTCCTTTCATCTCAGAGTGGGGAAAGGCCCCTTTTTCTGGTCTTCAAATATTTTTTGGGATCGTGTTAGTAGCTATGACCGCCATTCTTTTTCGCGCCCCGATAAAGAAGGTTTGTTTCTCTATGCTACGGCTTTCGAAAATTGGGAGCGATCTCCTTGTGCTAGTAGTATTCCCCGTATACGCATATAGAAATAGGAGTTCCCATTCAGTCATGTTCGTTTTCAACCCGACTCTTGCAACCGTCTCCAAGGGTGGCAACATTGGACTGACGAAATTCTGAGCAATCCAGAAAATGTGTAGATACTTAAGAGTGTTGGTATCTTCCGTTGCATTCAGTCGTGCAAGGACCTTCATATCCACCCGGATCACGATGCACTTTACACATTTTTGTCCTGATGGTGTTCTTCCACATGTACCTTCATTACGGCTTGGGGGGAGTTCACCCCCACATTAGAGGATGTTTATGCCATATATCAGTGAGAATTCTTTTTTTTTTTTCGTTTTTTTTAACATTATGCTTGTTTTGACCCTTATTCACGTTCTTATAGCCTTCCCTTCAAAGGCTCGGCTTCCTGTGTTTTGACCCATCTACTGCAAAAGGACACTGATTGTATACTCTACTTGACGGAGGCCTTTAAGCGGACATCTACCTATACTTCTAGATTCAAAGGTGATGATCTACTACCCGATTTTGAGAAGTCCAACCGCCAAAAGGCCTCATGGCTCGTGATTACAAGCCGAATAACTGGGACAACCTGGTTCACAGGGAGTCAGTTCTTTATCTTCGTGGAGAATCATGCCCTTACCCATTAGTCGCTTATTTGGTCATGTGACTATCACATTTCATTTTCCTTAGTTCGCCAGTAGATGGACCCTCTGCACACATGTTCCTTCTAACTACCTTACTATCTCGTGGCCTATCAGTCCCTCTTGCTCCTCTTTTCTTGGGGACCATGTACCGTCGTTTAGATGAGACTGTCTTAGCCATGAGGGAATCAGTCAGAAGGTACCTCTCTTAACTGCTATCTTTTCATTTCTTATTACGTACTCCTTTTCATACTTACCGATGCTCTTTGACAATTTGTTCAGGTATGATGTGAACTGCTTTGCCCCAGGCTCATTTCTCCAGATTTTTCTCTTTGAGCACTTTCCAAGCCACGCTGTTCCATCATATATATCTAAGAAGAAAAAGAAATCATCCCTGCCTTCCTTATCACCTAACATTATGCCCCGCACGGCTCGATGGATTGATCATAAGGGCACCTCAGATTTGAGACATTATATCGATGACTTTTTCTCTTTCGTTGCTCCTCCATTCACCATTATTCTCGAGGATGGACATCTCCCACATTATTGTAAGAAGGTGTTTCGTTCCATTACACCCATTAAGAATCTAGAAGGATCGACACTTCTCTGGTTCTTGTTCCTTAGGGTTGGAGAGTTACTTTATGCTGTAGAAGACGATGACTATGGGGCCGTGTTATATTCTCCACGTGGAGTGATGAGGTAGTTTGGCTCTGATCAGCACCGACCTTACAGTGAGGCTCTTGACAGAGATCGTGAGAGGGCCATTGACAACTTTATCCCTACAACTCGGACTTTTATGTGGGAATTCCCGAGACTATCCTTTTCCCGTGAAGACCTTTTCCCATTTGTCATTCCTGATGCTTCTCAAAAGGGGCGGTATTCTTCAGAAGAGCGGTGTTATTGGCAGATTATTTTAGAACGGTGGTTGGATGACTTAACCTTGCCTGCCCGAGCAGTTTCTCCTCCCCGCCATTCACAATAGGCTAAACTGTTATATACCCCAAAATCGAATGCTCGCCTCGAAAATTAGCCTACCAGCTCCCAATTCCTTGAGTTTCAGACATTACAGCGTAGACCTAACCCCGATCATGAGGCTATGTCTTCTCGGCATCCCCTTTCTCCAGAACCTCTCGCTGTTGAGGATATGAGAATCACTCGCTCGAAGGCTACCCAAACTACCACAGGTCCAGCTGCTCGGGAGGTGAGGCATGTTAATACCACTAGCACTACCCTTATATTGAGGTTATCTAAGCGTGCACATTATGACGATTCTAGTAAACCAACAATCGAAGAGCCAACTAGGCAAAGGAGAAGGCTTGTGGTAAAATTTACATTATAAAATTTACATTATTATCTCCTTAATTTCAACATTTTTATCTTCGTCTTCCTATCTCTTTATTTTGTTGTTTTCTGTAATTTTTAGGCCTTGATAAGGATAACAAGGATGAGGATGATAACCTTCCCATAGGAATTCTCAAAGGTGGTGGGAAAGAGGCTGTGGGACCTACTATTTGTGGACCTTCTCAACCTATTAAAACTGTTGGCGATATCACTAGCAATACTTCTTCTCCTCATAACCAATGTGTCAGCCTTAGTGTCGACAAATCCCTATCCGATGTTAGTTCCATTCCGACTATGCATAATACGGTTCTTCTTTCCTCTCCTTCTGCGGCGTTATCAACCGACCACCTTGAGGGCACTGGTGATTCTCATGAGGTTAATGCCATGGTCTTGACTCTTACTCCCTCGAGGAAAAATCCTTCGCTTGTTGCTGACCCCCCTCCTCCCCCGAAGGATTCTGCTAAGAGAGCATTCATTAGGGAGGGTGCTTTTCAAACTTCATCAGGCGGGGAGACTCATGACTTCCTATCTATAGGATTTGTGGTAAACTTCTCGTTTCTATTATTGTACGTCTCCTTGTTTATTTTATTTTATTTTTGTTATACTTTTCATATAATTCCTTATTTTGTTGCCCATACTTCCTTTCAGGATAAAAATCTAAACCTCTTGTCTGTACCTCACAAGGTCCTTACCGCCTTTGACACCTTCATCCAGATTGTGCTAATTCATTCATGGATGACCTTGGCTCTCCTCCCACTGATTTGGAGTTAACGGGTCAGCTAGTAATTCTAGAAATTGTGAATCCTAACCCTCTAGATGTACTGGTGACTTCAAAGATAGTTCGTTCTAGAGCTTCCTTCAATCCAAGCGGGAGACTTGTCGCATAGAGAGATTTTTATATTACAGACACCAATCAAGAGATCCTCGAGCGTCTATTAGTTCAGTTCCCACAGACTTTAGATCGTTTGATCGTTCAAGAAACTTCTTTGGTGACCATCTTGTTGGACCGCCTTGCTAGTTTCATTCTTGACATGTTAAATCTCTCCTTACAGACTTTGCAAAATGAAGATTTGGATATGCTAAATTGCAAAGTCATCGATCTCGCCGCCTTTGGTTTTGACATATCTCCTTTCCGCAGTAGATTGGACCTAATTACTCGAGATCATCAAATTGCCACACTACGGGATGAGGTTATCTTCCGGCATAACCATTGTCATCTTTCTTTAGGGGAGCTCTCAAAGATTCAGACCGTTATATCCGAAGTAAAAGCCAAGCTCCAAAAATATGATACTAAGCTTCGAGATTACAAGTCAGTTGCCCATCATTTTGAAGGAGAATTGAAAGATGATGTTCCGGCTCGTGATGCAGTTATTGTCACCTTAAAAGCTTTCGCCATGCCCCCACTACAGTTTGATACGTCATGACCTTTGGCTCACGGCCTTTTGTAGCATTTATTTTCCTGTTTCAAAAGAACTTATTTGTCACATCATTTCTTAATTATGAAAGTATTTCCATTCATTATGTGTCTTTATTAATTTGAATAATTATGAATCAATATGGGTCCTTGAATCATAAATCATCCAAATTAATATTCTAAGACAAAACTTTGCATAACATAACATGAATATAATTCACAATCAACCACTTGCTTTTGTATATCCTTAGAAAATTTGCAAAAGTTTGAGATATTTCATTAATAATCATTTGCTTTTGATGAAAAGCATAACGTTTCATGATATTTTGAATCTCAAATAATATCTAATCACTTTTAAAGATAAAGTGTAACTTTTCTATCTTCGATGACTATCTCACGTATAATATCTTTTGACCCACTTTAGGTTCAAGGGGCCGGAGATAGTATCAGATCCCACACGAGATATTTTGCAATACCTGCTTTCAAAGGCCTCTCATACCCAATGCGGGCGTTCCCATTTGGGTGAAAATTTGGTGGTTGGTGTTCCCCTCATGACTTTATTCACGGTCTTGAGCACCAAGTCCCCCACCAAAATCTGTCGAGGTACCACTACAGTATTGTATTGTCGCTACAGTCGTTTGTGGTACCTTTTTAATTTCTCTTTAGCTTTGTCTCGGAAGTTGGCTAAGGCTTCTAGAGCAGCTAGTCGATTCTCTTCCTCAACTAGGCTCCGGAGTTTCATTCTAGCCGAAGGAATTTCTATTTCTGCGGGCAAGACAACTTCTTCACCATATACTAAGGCATATGGAATTTCTCCTGTAGGCTTCCTCTTCGAAGTTCGATAAGCCCATAATGCTATTGGTAATTATTTTGCCCATTCCTTCGGAATATCATACAGAATCTTTGCTAGAATCTTGATTAAGGTTTTATTGGTAGCCTCTGCCTGACCGTTACCTTTCAGGTAGTATAGTGATGATTTGTAATGTTTCACCTTGTATCTGTCCATTAATTTTTTGACATCCCTGCTTTTGAAGGGTGTCCCATTATCCGACAAGATGACTGTTGTAATCCCGAAACGACAAATGATGTGCCCTTTTATTGTTAGAGGTCATGCCCTAGTGGTCAATTATTTGATGTAATTGCTTAACATTTTTGATATTATATTTGATTGAATAAATGAATTATTTTATTATGCTTTTATTTACTACGTTATATAAATGTTAGCATAATAAAAGTCATTAGAATAGTGATACAAATTATATAGCTTCAAGTATGTGACTTGAACATGAGATTATATAATTACAATTAGTATCATTGCTCTTAAATGTCCTTAGTCTAGTATGATTGTTAATGGGACAACAATGATGCATTGAGACTAGTATGTGGATTGACTGATGGGCAAATCTCATTGGTCATAAATATATGAGATATTGAGTCAATGCATATGTACATGTTAGAGAACAATGTACTGGACAGACCCACCATGAGAATTATACATGAAACATTATTTAAAGTTTCATAAGAAATTCTTATAGTGATAATGATGTAATGATTCTCCGAACTGAAATCACTATATTATTACATGAGAATTTATGTACTTTGATATCATCAAAGATCACCTTTTATAAGGTAGACAATAAAGGTGATTATTAGGTACATCATGAATCGTGTGAGAAATATGAGTGATCTAGATGGAATTTAACCATATATATAATAAAACACAACCATTTTTGAATTCTAAATTTGAGAAAGCACAAAAACGGCTAGGATTAATTTACCCAAATTCAATGGTCCAGATTAATTTTTCTCTATCATATTTCCCCCCAAAACTCACGTCGCCCAACAATAATATATTTATTAAAGTTGTAGGCAGTCGGTCTTTCTTTTTCTTGGGAACATAATTTTCAAAAAGACGCGTGGGCCCTACATGATCAGCTTATTTCTATCATGACCCTGATTTTACATTGCCTTAGCTAGCTGGCTGGCCACTTAGATTTGAGCCCATTAGCCTACAGTCCAATCCAACGACTATACTGACATACTGCATTAGCCTTTTAACCTGACGTGACCTTTAGCCTATTGACATACTACATTAGCCTTTTAACCTCACGTTACCATCTACACATGTAATATATTATATGTATTATAATAACAAAAAATTATAATATAAAAAATAAATTAAAATTAATATTAAAAATTATAAAATATAAAAATTATAAATATTAATATTAATATTAATATTAATATTATTATTATTATTATTATTATTATTATTATTATTATTATTATCGATATTACTATTATTATTATCAATATAATAATAATATCGATAATAATAATAATATTGATAATAATAATAGTAATATCGATAATAATAATAATAATAATAATAATAATAATAATAATAATAATAATAATAATAATAATAATAATAATAATAATAATAATAGTAATAGTAATAATAATAATAGTAATAGTAATAACAATAATAGTAATAATAATAATAATAATAATACCGATAATAATAATATTTATAATTTTCTTAATAGCAATACAGATTATAATTTTAATTTAATTTTGGACGTCCAAATTCATTATAAAATTGCATTATGAAATGGTTTAGTCAAATCACTAAAACACTTAAACAATAATTATTGAACAAACACTATGGTATTGACTTAATCGCTAATTTTTTTTTAAATTGAATTGTAATAGAATAAATTCTCTGCAATAAATAAATAAAAATAATTCCTTTATTTTCTCACAAAATAATAAAAATAATAATTTAGATAATAATAATAATAGTAATAGTAATAATTAAAAAAATAATAATAATAACAATAGTAGTAATAGTAATAATACTAATAATAATTATAATTATAATATAATAATAGTAATAATAATTATTATAATAATAATAATAATACCGATAATAATAATAATAATAATAATAATTAATATAATAACAGTAATAATAATAATAGTAATAATAATTATAATTATAACAATAACAACAATAATAATAACAATAATAAGGATAAAAATAATAATAATAATAATAATAATAATAATAATAATAATAATAATAATAATAATAATAATAATAATAATAATAATAATAATAATAATAATAATAATAATAATAATAATAATACTTAAAAAAATAAAAAATAATAATAATAATAATAATAATATAATAATAGTAATAATAATAATAATAATAATAATAATAATAATAATAATAATAATAATAATAAGAATAATAATAATAATATTTGTAATTTTTATATTTTTTAATTTCCTTAATAATAATACAAGTAATAATAATATTTTTATTTTTTGAATTTTAATCTAATTTTAATATAATAATAATAATAATAATAATAATAATAATAATAATAATAATAATAATATTTATAATTTTTATATTTTATAATTTTCTTAATAGCAATATAGATTATAATAATATTTTTATTTTTTTAATTTTAATTTAATTTTTTGTTATGTCGTGCCTTCAGGCACGGGCAATTACTAGTCCTATATATTAGGGGTGATATCCATAGGCCTCTTGATTGAGTAGGACTATGAAATGCATGAACATGCTCAAATAGTGATTTGTTTCATATAGTCTACTCATTGATAAAGAAAATTCAGATTAAATTATGAAGAGTATGACACATTCCATGCCTCGAGTTTAATCTAGGATGTCAAGGTTAAAAGGATTAAATTACATTGAAACATTGGTCACGAAAAGGTTGCATCGAATCACCGATCTTATTATTACTTGGGTAGCAGTGATGCATTACTAGATGTCGCTCACTGTTTATAATTTTATAGTATGATTTTAAAATTATTGTCAACGTAATAATAACCTACAGGGTCACACACTAATAACGTAATTAAAAGAGAATTAATTTAAATTGTAAGGATTTAAATATGTCAATATGATTGATAGTATTTAAATTGAGAATTTAAATTAATAGGATAATTTATATATATGTGTATATTAATTAAGTCAGACTTAATTAAGATATTATATATATATATATATATATATATATATATATATATATATATATATATATATATATATATATATATATGGTTAATTCTTTTTTACTACTATATAGATATGATATATCAGCAGAGAAAGTCACGTAAGAAAAAAAACCTAAACCCTAGCCGCTTTTAGAAAGAGACTTGAGAGAAAAATATTCAGAAAATCCAGATCTTGGTGGTTAGTACCGCAGCTCCCTTTTGCTGCAGATCGTGTGACGATTCACGGAGCGTTCGTGTGGATACCGTAGAGGCGCATTTTCGTTGGATTGCGTTGAGGATTCGAAGCTGTTTCAGAAGTTTCATCGTCTCCATTCAAGCTTGGATAATCAGTAAAACAAATCTAAACCTCTGAATTAATATGTTTTCGTATGGATCCTGTTTTAGGGTTTCAAAAATTGTCTTGAAAATTTTTTAGATTCCGCTGCTTTTACAATCCGAAATCCCTACATTTATAAAGTTTGCCACTACCAATCCTGTAGCTTTCTTCAAGGGAACTGCTTCCACCCATTTCTTATACATCTCCGTGGTAGTCAAAATCCATATGTTTCCTCTTGAATTAGGATGAATAGGCCCTATGAGATCCATTCCCCATGTATGAAAAGGCTAAGGTGTTGCTACAGTTCTTAGGTCTACACCAGGGGCATGCAATAGATTCCCGTGAATTTAGCAAGCATGACACTTCTTTACAAACTCTAGGCAATCTCCTTCCATCTTTGGCCAGTAATATCCATATCAATCAACTATTTATACAGCTTAGCTCCTCCTTGGTGCTCATCTTTATGCATCTGATAAAAAAATCATTAGCTCTTCCCAAGTCTAAATACCATAGAGGCTTGCCATTGAATCCCCTTCTAAACAGCTCTCTATCTTGTAGGTAAAATCTCTGCGACTTCTTTTGTATTATACTTGTGTCCTTCTTTTCAGCAAGGAGGATGCCACTCTATAAAAACTCCACATACAGAACTCGCCAATCCGTTATGTCATCTATGAAGGCACACTCCTCCTCCCTTGGGTATTCTTGACATGACAGACATCATAGTTGCAATTCCTCCGCCTCTTTCTTCATTTCGGGTCAATAATACCCTTGTCGCTGCAACCGCCAATACAACCCAACGTTTGTCAACCTACAGTTATCTTTATGTACCTGATGCAATACTCTCTTTGATTCATTCATCCCCAAGCACCTTGCCAAAACTCCATCTGATTCTTAATGATAAAGTATCCCTTTGATGATTCTATACTTTTGAAGTTTTACCAATGGTATTATCTCCTCCTTCGTCTGTAATTGGTGGGAAATCGGATGCCTCCAGTCATCTGTCAGCTCTTTGAGGAATGACTCCAATATCATGGTTAGGAGATTTCTCTTTATCACTTTCACAGTCATGTCTTCTCCAGTGACATACACTTGAGATGCTATTGTTGCTAAGGCATCAGGCTCCTTGTTTTGTTCCCTTGGCACGTACTCGATCACCACCTTCTTGAAGACCTCCATAACTTTTTGCGCCACAGTTCTATAAGGTGCCAAGATCGGTTCTTTAACTGTGAATTGCCCTCATACTTGTTGCACTATCAAGTTAGAATCACCCCTTACTTTGAGATGTTTTACTCCTAGTTCTCAAGCCGCCATTAAACCCAGTATAAATGCCTCATATTCTGCTTCATTATTTGTGCATGAAAAATCTAACTTATAGGGTAATGCTACTTCTTTTCCTTTCCCAGTAGTTAACATCACTCTTGTTCCTCCTTTTCCTTCAGCTGATGACCCGTCAAATGCTAAGTTCCACCATTCTGAATCTTCCTTCCCTACTTCAAGCAACTTTACCTTTTCTCCCGAAAGATCTTTAACTAGGGGTTCGAACTCTCCGTTTGGAAACTAAGCGAGTAAATCTACTAAAGCTTGACATCTAATTGTCTCCGACGTCACACACTTGATGTCATATTCAGAAAGAATCATCATCCATCTTGCAGGCCTCCCTACTAGTGCAGGCCTAGTCAATAAGTATTTGATTGGATCAGTTTTAGTCACAAGTTGAACTTCATGCGCCAAAAAGTAGCGTTTCATTTTTTGTGCCATAAACACTAGCACTAAACAATGTCGCTCCAACTATGAATATCAGGTCTTTGGTCCTCTAACTATTTGGCTGATGTAGTACATGAGCTTCTCCTCCCCACCACTTCTTGTGTAATCACTCCCCCGATATATTTCGTCGTTGATGTGATGTACAATTTTAATATAATTTCCCTTTTTGGCACTACCATCGTTTTTGACGAGGCCAGTATTTTTTTCACTTTTTCAAAGGCCCGTTGTTGTTCTTACCCCTATTCCCATTCTGCCTTTCCTTTCAGTAGCTTCCCAAATGGCTCTATCACTTCTGCTAATGCTGACATAAACCTCCTCAAGAAAGAAACTCTTCCTAGAAAGCTCTTCAACTGTTTTTGTGTTTTTAGCGAGGGCATCTATGTGATCGCTTTGGCTTTCCTAGGATCAACTTCTAAGCCTCTGTTATGCACAAGAAAACCCAAAAATTTCCCTGCTATCATTCCAAATGCACACTTTTTCGGGTTCATTTTCAGCTTATATTTTTGGCACCGTTCGAACACCTTTCTCAAGTCCTCCACATGAGTTGTTGCCTTCTTTGACTTTACCACCACATCATCCACATAATCCTCCACAATGTCGTGAATCGTATCATGAAAGATAGCATGCATCACTCGTTGGTAAGTTACCCTTGCATTCTTTAACCGAAATAGCATTACTACATAATAAAAATTCCCAAAAGGTGTTCGAAAAACTGTCATCTCAGCGTCTTCTACTGACATCTTTATTTAATTGTACCCTACAAATCCATCCATGAATGACATCATTACATGATTTGCAATCGCATCCACTAATGTATATATGTTAGGTAACGGGTACATATATTTTGGACATGTCTTGTTTAGATCCCTGAAATTCACACATATATGCAATTATCCATTAGACTTCTTCCCCGGTACAATGCTAAACAACCGAACCGGGTGCTGTATTGGTTTAATGAATTCCACATCCAATAACTTTCTGATCTCCTCCTTAATCTGTGTTTCTACTTCAAGGGCATAATTTTGAGGTGTCTGTTTTACTGGTTTTACTCTCGGACTTATGTTCAGTTCATGTTTTACTAATTTTGCATCAATCTCGGGCATCTCATCATAACTCCATGCAAACACATCTCTGTATTCTCGCAACAGCTTGATCAGTTCTTTTTTTTTTATCAGTCTTCAATTTCTTATTAACATGGATCGGCCTCATCATCCTTTCTTACATTAATAGGTTTACTTCTTTTAATTCGTTATGTTGGGGCCTAGGTCGATCTTCAAAGTATTTTGGAGCTGTCTCCACCTTTTATTGTACTAATTCCTCTTTTCCACTGCTGCTGGAGTGGTGGACTCCTCCTAAGTCCTCAGGCCTGAGTAAACCCTCAGACTCATCCCCCTCACCCCGTCATAAGCAAAACACAATTTTTCATCGGGTCTTACAACCTTTTTCCAGCTTGCATTTTCCTCATCCTTCCTCTTGGTTCCTGTCAACTTCTGATTTTCACTCTCTTCTCGCTTGGTGTTAATTATATTTCTGACATCATCAGGACTCAATTCCTTCTTCCTTTGCTCTTTTCTTTCCTTCTCCTAGTCTACCACTGTTGGCTGCTTCCCCTTGGAGCTCTCACCCCGTTCTGAATTTGTCTTCTTCTTTTCTTTCTTTTCGGTCACGAACTTGTTTACCTGTACATCTTCCCAACTGGCTAACTTCAAGAAGTCGAGTTTAGCAATATTATTTTCTCCTTCCTCAGCAACATCATCAAAGAAAACCACCTCAATAATATGTGTCTCCTCTGGTGCTAAGGGGTTTTTTATTGCCGATACTCGAACCTCTTTCCCTTTCCATATAGCCTTTATACATTGATGAAATACCTACGGCACAACCCCATAATCATTCTGCTATGCCCTTCTTAACAACACATGAAAAGCATCGTCTATCTCCACCACATGGAACATCACGGGTCCCCTTATCTTCCCTACCTACATGTCCACCCTTTTATGGCAAGGGGTCCTAATACACTGGTTTGCGAACCCTGAGATGCTTTTTTTCTCTTTAATGAGCTTCTTGACTGACAATCCCAATGACTTAAAAACACTGTAGGGCATGATGTTCACAGACGCCACATTGTCAATGAACGCCCTTCTTACTTCCATGTCGTTAATAACTGCCGTCACGTACAATGGTCTATTATGCGGATATTTTACTTCCCTATCTGCCTTAAAGAAGGAAATTTTACCTTCTTCTTGCTCTAATATTATGTTAAAACTCTTGTTCACTACCATACATATCTCTTGTGTCTCTACAACTTTGATTAATGCTTTGGTTGCCTCAATCCTCGCTTCCTTGGACAACCCAATCTGATCAAAGAAGCTTCTAAACTTTACTCCATTCATCAATGCCGTCACTTTCATCCCTGGCTCAAGAATCTCCATCTCTTTTGGTACTTCCCCACTTTCTGTCATCGCAACTTCTCTAGCTCCTGATGTTTCGACATGAATAATAGTGTTACATGTCTTTTTTCCTTTGTGGTTGGGTAGCGGCTTATCATGTACACTACTTCCTTGACCCAACTCAATCTCCCCCGCTACTAGTTTCTCATGGTAAATTCTTCTTAAACTGTAACAATTTATAGTAGAGGGCCCTACATATCTGTGGTAGACACAAAAGTTTGGATTCTTTTTCATCTCTTCTGTTATCGAAAATCTAGCGTTGGTGGCTTGACTACCCCATGTTCTATCCACTGTTCATACAGACTTCTAAATCCCTTCTCACTACAAGTAATTACCCCTGGAACAGGTAACCCTGAATACTTGTCTCCCGGTTTGTCTTTTCTTCCATTATTTTTCTGTCTTCTCCTTCTTGCCCCCTTGTGGCTTTGACTAAGAATCTGCCAAAGCTACAGTAGCCGTTCGTTTTCCCTTCTATGTAGCAGTTGGATGGTTCACTGGCACTGTAACAATTCCACCAATGTTTTATGCAAAGGTAGACAACATTGCAAATGAATCACAAGCTTTGGTGATTAGGTGGGGCTTGAAGGTATCTAGTGCACCATTGTTGCATATACTTACTAGGTTCTTTTCTTCAATTGGCTCCATACACTTCTGCGACTAAGCCCGAAATCTATCAACATAATCAGACAATTCTTCATTCTATTTCTGCTGAATCCTCATCAGTTCCACAATTGTAACATGTTTCTGAACATAAAAGAATTTCTTGAAAAACTAAAGCTTCATATCATCTCAATCTCTGACCGACCCCTTCTCCAAATTGTAATACCAACTGAATGCACCATCAGTAAGCGTTTTATTGAACTCCCTTAGTAAAATATTGTGATTGTTTACTTCATCGATTCCCAACCACGGGGACATCGACTCTATGAATTGTGCAATATGTTCCCTTACATTTCATTTTTCTCCACTGTACTTTGGGAATTGTGGGGGATGCTCAATGTACCCCCTGAGATACAGTTGCTTTCTCACGTACACTGGATACGGTGGGGTAAAATCTAACTCTGTAAGTCTAGATGCCTGCCTTTTCATTTGATTAATCAGATCCATCATATCTTCCTTTGTCACATATTAACCTGTCCCTGGTGCCTTCTGGGATGTGGTCGTATATTGATTCATCTGGGGTGTAAAAATAGGTTGATGCACACTTGCATCTAGCTGTGGGTTCGAAACAAAAGGTATGGGTAGAACAATAGACATCTGTAGCTGTGTGAATGATTGTGGGTTGATTGGTACAATGGGTTGTTGTGTATGACTTACTTCTACCCTTTTCTGCACTCCCTCGCCACTATTTTGTGCTTCAAGGTTTATCACAGGTATCGGTTGGGCTTCTATCACAAGGGTCACATTATGGTGGTTCTTATTGCTATCATGTTTCTCCGCCGACTGATGCTGATGTGAACTTCCCAGAAGCATAGCTTTAAAGACAGGGATTTGCATCATCTGTTGTCGAATATTGGTCATCTCCTCTTGTTTCCTTTGCATGTCCAACATCATGTTCATCATCATCCTCTGTCCTTTTCGCGCCTCCTTCAGTGCCCTTAACATTTCCATTTGCACATTCATTGTCACTGTCTGCTCTATGGCAGCCTCCTCATTTGGCCTTCCTCTACTTCCTTGCGTGTTGTCAGTCTGTCTTTGCTCAGCCATCAGAGAAGCAAAACTACTGTCTGATACTTCCTTAACAATCGGTTGATCAAGATCCACCCGTCTCTCCGCAAACTCGATAAAAATATCATAAACAATATACCTTTTGACATTTTCAAATATATAATTCAAGACAATTCTCATAATAATATGAAATACTTAAACTTCACTATATTTATAAAAAAGTCAAAAAATAAAATATTTATCTCAATAGTAATATACAAAATTCATATAATCACATTAAAATTTACTACTTCTTGGACAAAAAGTACACATAAAAATAAATCAACATATACCAATTGTGATTATCCCAAAAACACTACGAATAACATTTCTAAGTGTTTTCTCAACATCATAATCATGTTGTATACAAGATTTACTCAACCAAATATACTTCTACAACATCTCTTCTAACTATTAGTTAATAATTAATTTATTATCCACAACAAAGTAAATTATCTCAAAATTCATGCATACAAATACCAAGCAATATTACACACTAAATATTACCTCAAATTTTATATGCATAATTTTGTTTAAGAAGAACATAAATTTACTTTATTCTCAAAATAAATTAATTTACGACTAATTTGTTACACATAAAGACGAGTAAATTTCTCAAAGTTTACTACAACTTTATCATAATAAATTAATCTCAATTAGTGTATAAAAAAAATAATTATCTCAAATTTCATACAATATATATACACATATCATAATATTTTTTCTACTATAAAATATTATAACCATGATATACATGTACAAAATTAAATTTATTCCGTCATGAACAAAAAATGAATTACTTTTCTTATACCACAAAACTAAGTAAAATACTACTCAAACATACTATATAATCTACACATAATATAATACATAATATATATATATATACACACACACACACACACACACACACACTCTTTCAAGTATATACACATCCAAAATGATACACAATTATCATTTATAAAATAGAGGCAAATGTTAAAAACACACTTTTTGGAATTAAATTCGAAGAACAACATAATATCTTTAGAAAAAAAATTATGCATCATATATTAAAATATTAAATAGGACGTTGGTAATGTTATATATTCTGAAAATTTTGCAACGTATGTTATGTAATTGAATAAAGTAACAAAGTTAGCGCAACATAATTGAAATGCATGAAATTTGACAAAAGTGAGTAGATATTCGATGGGCGTACAAAATTTGTAATGTCAAATCATGTGGGTGATATTCGGTAATTAGGGAAAGTCTTGTCATTAAAGTCGGTGATTTTACTTTACCTGTAAAATGTCTGGAGGCATTGTCCTGTCACATATATAGGATAGTAAATCAGGAACCTTAGCTTAGACAGACAAATTATAATAATAACATGGTGTTCTTAATATATGTGTCTTAAAAACACACACTAAATATAAAAAATAAAAAATAGAGTTCATTAAATATTATTTGTTTATATATTTGCACTAAATTTAATGTATGAAATCTACTACCATATTATTTTTTTATGTATTGAATTCAGTACAAATACATAAATAAATAATATTTAGTGTACCTTATATCTTATTTTTTGTACTTAACATATGTCTTAAGGCACATGTTAAGAAAACTCATAATAATAATAATAAAATTTTCATTTTCACTATTGAAAGAGTTTTAGCGGTCCAAGATTTATTCATTATATTTTTTATGACTTAAGTTGATATAAATTTTTTATGTTTTTATATTTTAGAACTTGAACTCAATATTTTAATTTTAAGATATTAAAATTTAATATTCTTATTTTTTTATAAATAAAAGCTTTCATTCACCGAGTATAATAATTGATCTTAGTCAAGATACGTTGGATAATTTCACTTCTAAATATATAAAAAACTACAAAAAATTCTAAGTATGTGATTGGTGTGTGATGAATTGAAAAAAATAAAATTGGAACCAGTATAAATGATATATATTTTTAAAAGACTAAATTACCCTTTTATTTTTAGTACATGACTTATTCTAATAAAAAAATGCTAAATTCGATAGCCAAAAGATTTTATTTATAGAAATTTAAGGACATTAAAGTTCAATATCCTAAAATTAAAATGTTTATGATTTAAGTTCTAAAAAAAAATGTGGAATTAGGATCCACTCAATGCATTATATCTTTCACCCAATTTTTCAAATACACGTAACAACACAAATGTTACACTAAATGACATAATAAAAATCGTCGCAAATAATTTGTTTCGCCTTCACTTAAAACAATATTTGTGTCATTAAATGTTTTCATACACAAAAATTGATTGAAAGCTCTAATAAAGGTGATTATAATCCTTTAAAGTAAATTTAAGTCTATTTTTCATTTATTTTCCTTCAATACACATTTAACTACACAAATATTGTTTATCAAATACACTTGCAACACAATTATTGAAGACAAATATTATTTTTTCACAGATTAAAAAAGAAGAAGTGACAAACGAAATTAATTATCATGTACTCTTAAATCATATTTGTTTATAAGGATAACACTTTAGATTAAGTTATTAATTCCAAGTCTCTTGTTTGTTTAAAAATTAGACTTGAGAGTTAAGACTATGAGTCCTAAGATAATAAAATGACTTGAAATGATGATTATTTGATACTATATTTATTCAGATATTATAATCCCTATTATTTGAGATTAAAAATTTATGGACAAAATTAACCTTTATCTTTATTTAAAATGGCCAATGTTTAAAGCAAGTACATGGTGCACAGAAAATCTAAGTGCCATTCATTTGAGTAAGGAACTCAACTTTTCACTCGAAGTCCAAACATATTGATGTTCAATATCATTGAATTCAAGATGTGTTAGATCATAAGATTCTTTCACCCATTTTTGCCAAATACACATATAACAATATAAATATTAAAATAAACAATACAATAAAAATCGTCGCAAATAATTTTTTTTACTAGGACCGATACTAAAAGTAATATTTGTGTCATTAAATGTTTTGATTGACAAAAAATGATTGAAAGCTCTAATGAAGGGGGATTAATATAATCCTTTAAAGTGTATTTAAGTCTATTTTTCATTTATTTTTCTTCAATACACGGTTAGCAACATAAATATTGTTTACCAGACACATGCAACACAATTATTGACAACAAATAATAATTTTTAATTTCTCAAATTAAAAAAAAAAAAAAAAAAGAGTAATGAACAAAACTATCATGTTCTCTTAGGTCATGTTTGTTTTTAAAGATAATACTTTGGATTAGACTATTAATATCAAGTTTCTTATTTGTTTTTAAAAAAATAGACTTAAGACTATAGTCCTAGGATAATAAAATAATTTGAAAAGAAGACTAGCAAATACTATATTTAATTAACTAGGTATTATAATTCATTATCATTTGAGATTAAAAAATTGTAAACAAAATTAACTTTTATTTTTGTTTAAAATGACTAATGTATCATATTTTATCCATCTATATTCAAATTACTAAGAATATAATCTCTTTGTTATTAGTGGTAAGGTATAATAGTACAAATAATAAGTTTTTATCCAATCCCATAAATAATTTTAGACAAAACAAACATAACATAAAATTATTTTAAGTTATTTCATTAATAATCTCATTCAAAATAAATATTGACTAAAATTAATTTAATTCTAAGATTAGTAATCTTAAAATTATAATTCATAAGATTAAAATCCCGAGATTATAATTCTTACAAACAAATATTATAATTCTTACAAACAAACATAGATTCAAACCGCCATCCATTCTTTTCCCCTTTCCTGTCCTTCCTTCCATTTTGCGTAATTCAGACATCTGACTAAAGAAAGCTACCGGAATGATTTATCCAGAAATGAAAAATTAAGAGCACCAAGACTACATAATGTGATTTATAAAATTTCCTGTGAAACAAATGGAGAACATCATCTGGTGAATATAATTGAGACCAATTTTTATCTGCTTAAAAGAAGGATTATAGTAACTTTTCTGTTAAAAAGGATTATAAATGTATGAAATGCCTTCAATATGAATCACACTTCTTTAGTTATGATCAAGCTGACCATGTTGCACTGCTCTTAGCACCAATTTTACACTTCTGGAAATGCTTTCTGTTCCACATTCGAGAAACAATACTGATTTGAATTAATCTCAGAGACCAAAGAATGCTACCTATATTTAAATTTGTAAGACTAACCTAACAAAAAATAAAATGAAAATGATCTAGCCTCAACAATCAGCAACTCTAATCTGATGTTAGACATCTTGAACTCTTCTGTAGAACAGAACATAAGCAGCCGAAGATTTAATCTTGTCCTCGCTAATGGGAGAAACATGGCTGTCATCAAAGTCATACCACCGATCACCACCATGCTACACCAGAACGGCAAGAATTAGAGTAATCAATTAGATATATTCAAGGTTTTAATAACACAACAGAAGTATCAACAAGCATTCAGATACATACTGCATAACCAGAATGTGTATTTTCCAACATCAGCAATCACCCTCCCCCCTCAAAAAATAAATAAATAAATAAATAAATAACAATTACATATGTTATGTAGAACCTTTCTTCCCTGACACTCCCTTTGTCCAGAGGAGAACTTAACAAGACTTTAATTTTAAAATGCTAAACATTCATCAATGACAACAATTTATAGTTAATTCTGCATTTCCATCACAAAGGATTGTCTCATTGAGATCGTCCTCATCACAAAGGTCATATAAAATTACCAGAGTATGGTTCCAATCTAGCCAAAAGTTGTAATAGTTTCACTTTTCTGTTAGTATACCAACTCATCGACTATGATTGCCTATTAAAATTATAAGCAAGATGCACAAGTAAGCACGTATTTATACTTCAATATTTATTGAATATTCATTCCAGATGACTTGCAATCAAATGTTCACTGAGCCAAAGAAAAGGAAATCTAGAGAGCAACAAAGTAGACCACGTAATAGCAGGATTCAATCTAAAAGAAGCACCACTTACATGGACAAACGCAGTATAATGACCACCCCCCATGCTTCCGTAATGGTTACTAATCGCATAAAGCATATAGCGGTTAGAACATTCTCCGCTCTTATAGGAAATGTATGAAGACAGATCAAGATTATGGACTGGGAAATCGACATATGTCTCCAACTTGTTCTTCAGAAGCCTGCTGTATGAGAACCTCTTTAAATGAATCACCAGAATCTCTGGCAATCTCCAGAGATCTAGTTTTTTACTAGCTTGACAATGCTTCTTGCATACAGGACAGAACCTAATATTGTAGACAAGACAACAGCATATTAGAAATAGCATAACACACCCTGGTTCCTACTTAATGACATTTGAAGCTTACAAGGGACTGCCTAGTGCCAATAGTAAGAACTTTAATGTAAGAAACCACGAGAGCCCTTTTACTCACAAGTGCTATATAGAATCATGAATAAAGCCTGTTACACATTTTATTGACTAATAATTTCAGTGCAAGTAACTTACTACGCACATCGCATAGTTGTAAAGTCGTTAAGTCGAAGTGAGTCGATACCAATCGCCCAACTAGTCGCCGGTAAATCGACAAATTATTTGCAATACTCATTTTGTATATATATATTTCAAATCATGATTAACAATAAAAAAAATTACAATTTCACAATTAAAACTACTAAATAAATTAATATGCTGAAAATACTTTACTATAAATTAATATATTATACTTGGTATACTATAAATTAATTATATATACTAATGTTAAATAAAATAAACAAACTCATTGTATATATATATATAAATACATATTAAGAGCTAAAGCGAATGGTATACATGCTATATAAATACATATTATTTGGAATTGAGTTGGGTAAATTAAAATTTGGGTTTGTTCCCAAGTCATCTGACTAGATACCAAGTCGGGGAAATCATCGATTTGAACCGACTAGGCGACGACTAACTATTCAAGTCACAAATGGCAACCAAGTCGAGCTCTCAACTTGCATTTTCAGCAGCAACCGGACAACTAGTCGTTGCTTAAGGGACGACTTGATAACTATGGCACATCATGATTCAGAATTATAAAATAGAGGTGAGTAAAAACTGATTCAGAACAAGATGACAATCATTTTCTCTCTCTCTCTCTGGCACATCGTGATTCAGAATTATCAAGAAATAGAGGTGAGTAAAAACTGATTCAGGACAAGATGAAAATCATACTCTCTCTCTCTCTGTGTGTGTGTGCGCACTTGCACTATAAGCAAAGGAAGGCCTTGATGGATGATGATGATCAAATAATTTGATAATGATGATCAAATATTTTGATAATGGTCACCTTGCAAAACTAATTCCTCGGCCAAAGAACTCCACGACCAATGACAAGAAAAATATCAAAATCTTTCAACACAATAATACTTCTTGATTCTCAAGCAATAAAAAGAAAACTCACAAGTCCAGACTACTACAAGGATGCTACTGTTCTTATAACAAGAATGTTACAGCAACTCATAGATGTGTTCTCCTCGATAATAAATCAGGACAAAAATATTATTTTTGTTTCACAAAATATATGTATCAAGAATGATTGAACGAGTACATAACATGTAAATACTTATTTCTCCAGAATGGGGTGAAAAGGCTAGTCACTATGAGACAAAGGGAGTAAAACCAATAAAAGAACGCTAAACCCTGCAAAAAGAAAAATCTCAGGCATCCCCAAATGCATCACATACTTTAAAAGAGAAATCTGCAGAGTAAGAAAATGAAAATAGATAATTTAACAAGATAATGACGGACTCACTTACCACATGTCTTCTGGTCCAAGAGGCTCTTCTTTAAGGAATGCCTCAAGGCATTTATACAAAGAGACAGACTCTTGAGTTCGCTTTGCCAAGAAGCCAGACTTAAAAGTTTCTGGCAATGAGCTAAGAAGGCGTGTATTGCACCTTTTAACTAGTTTATCTGGCAAACATACGATAACTTTCAACCGACCAAGCAAACCTGTGGATGTTACTAGCTCATTCATTACAATCTCAGTGCCCCTGCCAGTTCCTTTCTCATCCGCTCTATAAAATTGTAAATCTGTATCGGTAAGCGTATCAAAGGTTTTCCTGTCAGCAGTATCTGCCCCCCTACTGCACTCCGGACTAGTGGAATCTTCCAAGTCTGTAATTACTTCGGTTGCAATGGTCACAATATTATCAGATTTGTCTATATTACTATCCCCAGGCTCTAAAAATGGACCAAGCAATTTTAAATACAGAGCATGGATATCAGATCCATTTGCAACATCACAACTTGCTACAAGAGGAATTCCAAATGCCTTCCAACTTGATGTCTGCTTTCCCAGAAAATAATTCCTGTAAATGTTGATGGTGAAATTCTTATAAACTAATCAAGAAAAAAGATGTTATAATAGAGGCAATAAAAAAGATTAACTAAATTTTATTATTGCATTAACAAAAGCATCTAGAAGTTCAATGTATCAAATGTTCCAAGACCCAAATGAATCATATGACATGCATTGACAAAAGCATCTAGCAGTACCATGTATCAAATGTTCCAAAACCCAAATAAATCATATGACATGAAGCAATCAATAATTACAGTTTCCAACTTTCCGTGATTGTTGTATTCATATCTTTCAAATAAATCATATGACATGAAGCAATCAATAATTACTGTTTCCAACTTTCCATGATTGTTGTATTCATATCTTTCAAATAAATCATATGACATGAAGCAATCAATAATTACAGTTTCCAACTTTCCATGATTGTTGTATTCATATCATATCTTTCTTGTGCAAAAGCCAAAAACATTCGCATGTATTAACCAAACATCAAATCACATATTATAACAAAAGTACAAAACTGTAAATTATTATAAACCCATTTTACAACTTGATCAACAACGAAGTAACCCCATCTGTTACTTTGAATAATTTAGCTCCACTAGAAATTGTAAAGTTAAGCTCATTCGAAAATTCTACCCCATCAAAAAATAAAAAGTTTTATTTATAAGAAATACACAATTGATGGTAAAATCTGAAAAGATTTGAGTGCCCCCCCCCCCCCCCCCCCCCCCAAACCAAGAAAGGAGTTCTGTTACTGGACATAAATCTACATTTGCATAATCAATTCATATCCAATTTTCATAACTAATTGTCACCCATGTAATAGCATTTTGTTCTGTCTTGGTGCAGGCAGAAGGTATTCACTACAGTCTTGTTAGCCACAGAAATTCTTCACTTAGTTACTCATACTTACATAATGTAATTATTATGTGCTAAATATATAGGCCAAACTAAGCAACAGAAGTCTATTTTGATGAACTTCAGAATGAAACTGGACTTACTCTTCCATCTGCTGATGTATAAACACAACCAGAGGGAATTTCTCAAAATCTTTCGGTAACCTGTAGGCAACCAATCGATCCTCATCTCTAATTAAGGATAAAGAATCAGCTGGATCCTCAAGATAACGGATTATCCGACTGCCGTATATCTGCGCATATATATAGAGTCTAAGAGCTCAATGACGAAGTAATAATGATACATCTGCAATACCAACCAACTGAAAAGCTAAGCAATTGTCTCAAAAGAGCTTTGTCAATATACCTCAGCCACCAAAAGGGCTTCATCAACCCCTATAGAACATGCATTGCTTAAAGCCTGAATAAGATCTTCAAGTTTCCCATTCTTGGGAACAGTAACAGTGACGGGTGATTGCTGAGAACTTCCATCAGTGGTCATAACTGTCAAAGTCATTGTTCGCATTGATGTTGATGGTAAAGGCAATGACAGGTACATGAATGGATCAAAAGTAATGGAACACTTTCGGCAAAGAGGACATACTAATGTCGACCTATACTGGCCCTGCAATCGTATTCATAATAGTGCAATTAGTCGACAAGGTTTGAGAAAAATATCACCAAGAATATGCCTAGCCGCCTGATTTCTACAATCGGATAACGAAACATATGGTCGTCATATAGAGTCATATATAGACTAGATTGCATAAACAATATATCAAAAAAGTTGCCCAGTAACATACTTTCAAGATTTAGAAAAGCAACTGACATTAACTTTATCCAATGTTCTTGAAAAAGTTCATCAATATGATTGAATATCATAACACTAGATTGAAATTTGAATATCATAACACTAGTCTGCAAACTTGAGTTAAATCAGGCCCGAGGTATACTCGATCTGCCCTTCAATCTTATTGAAAGACAAATCAGTCAGCAATCTCAGTGAGATGAAATGCAGTTGGGTTTTCAACCTTATCATATCACTGAATTAACTAAATTTACATTGTGATATAACCCTCTGAGAAGCGTAAAAACTGCGTCAACAAAGACGCTACATTTGCAATATTTAATGGAACTACCTAAAATTCATTTCTCCAGAAAAACACTGAAATCTAAAGCAAAATCTAAACCTTGACGCCATATCGTATCCACAGTTTGAAATTCGTCTAGATGTCAAAATTCAACTTTTACTGTAGTAAAATTTAATATAACATTATGGAACAAGAACCATTTTCATAATTTATTTTTCAGCGTGAGCTCGCGCTTGTGTGTGTGGGAGAGAGAGAAACCTAACCACATACTTTTAATAAGGTAGAATGCAGAGAAGTCCATTTAACTTACAAGTTGGAATCATATCATGAAATGCATTACAAACAATTCCAGATGATAACTAAACTGTTCAAATTCAACATAAATAACAAAAAGGAAACTTGACATCCAGTCTTTGAGTTTTATGTTAGGGAAAAACTGAAAGAAAATGGAAAATAAGTTATGATATGTGTCTTTGAGTTTTTTTGGGAGAGAGTGAGAAAAAACTGAGAAGATTGGTAAAGAAGAGAATGTGACCCTTAGTGATAATTTTATAATAGTCATTTCATCCTTTGAACTTATTTACTTTTTAATTCACACCATGTTATAGAACTCCCAATAACATGCTTATTTCTAGTAGATAAGGGCATACTGGTGAAACTTGAGATTTTCTTTCAGTATTTTCTTAAACTTCAGACAAGATGAGAGAAAGTCTTCTTAACTCCCTTTCATTTCTCTTTATAACCTCCAGATATAAAAAAGAGAAAATCACTCCCGCTTTCTTTCTCCTTCACTACTTGCTTCTCTCCCTCACTTTTCAATAAAAACTCCCAGAGTGTAAGATCACAGTACTTACTTGGCATACATCAACAATAATGGAGTCATTCCGAGCCAAATGATTTTGCCAGTATTCATCAGCTACTTCTTCATCTGGCCGACCATCTGAATCTTTAGCTTCAAAATACGGCTTGGTTTTCACACGGTTCACATCTTCATGGAGTCCATCCAATAAAAAAGCAAGGAGCTCCTGCAGATAATAATAATATCAGCTTTATTCTTTTAGTGCATATACATCAAAACCACCCAAACATATAATGTCCAGGCTCAACAACCCCCCCCCCAAAAAAAAAAAAAGGGAAGGAGTAGGAGTAGGAGGGATAGAACCCAGAAATCTGAATCTAAGGAGACTACAAACTTGAGAATCATGCTGATTAAAGCCACTGAATTGAGGAGCAAAATGAGCAAGCTTTGACTTGAATGTTCTTGGTGCTACTGGTGTTGCTCCAGGAGCCCATAACTTCTTCAACAAATCTCCAAAAGCAGAAGCAATCTCGCCCTGAACAAGAACTAGATACTTAGTTTAAACAAACACGCGCACACACATATGTTATATTCTAAGGAATGGTTTGGAACATCTGGCAGGTGCAGGCTGATTGAATATTAAAGGCAATTATCAACTTTTTGTGTGGAAGGAACTGAAGCAAGAAAATAACAATAATAAAACAATAACAGAAAATATAAATCAAAATAAGAATAAAAAAACAGCAGATAAAGAACTGGGAAAATACTTCAAGGAACATGGTTTATCATATGAAATGATAACAACTTACGTTCATGCCCAATGGATTCCCGTGATTTATTTCTCGCCTGTAATCTCCGAGAAAGTAGTCAACAAGCTTTGGTGTGTGTCCCAAGCACTGAAGTGCACTATTCATGAAACAAGTATTTCCTAGGTTCTGTAATCCAGTCAAGCCCAAGGAACCAGTCTCGCAAGAGTTTCCACAAAAGGCCGGCAAACTACTCCGGACAAAATTAGAGTTGAATTTTCCAGAGCTACCATTCATCATTAGTGAAGTTCCATTAGGATGTTGTCCTGTTATCTCATCCTTTTTCACATCTTTTTTATTCAAATCTGATAAACCATAAACTTGCAACTCCAGGAGAATCTGCAGACAGAGGAGGGAAACAATAAAAAGAGTGTGCATATTATAAAATCTTCTACTTTTATCTTCTTCTTTTTTTTTAAAAAAAAAAAACAAGTATGCATATACTTGGACATCGATATAATGATTCCTGGTGAACAATATATCAACCCAGAACATTGCATTTACTTGCTTTTATCTTTAAAAAAGAAAGTATGCATACACTTGGACACGGATATAATGATTTGTGGTGAACAATGTATCAACCAAGAACTTCGCATTCACTTGGGCACTTTGTTGAAAAATGGGCCCCAGCATCGTGATAGTTTCTCTCATGAACAAAACATTTCATTTCTGATAGCACCCAAAATTAAGAAGGAAAACATGGTGCCATGGCTGAAAGACAAATCGGAGTTAAAGGGCAATGGCGAGCAAATCATGTTATGCAAGGGTGAGACACTGGGAATTGATGGCATTAAGAATAACTGTTATGTCGTTGCGGAAATGGTCATACAGATGTGTAGCAATAACAGGCAGCTATAACCTTGGAAAGTGGAAGTCGCATTCTTGAAAATAGAATTACATTAGGCTGATAATTGTCTCGACGATGTGATGAGATATAGTCATGAAGTAGAATGCAATTTCTCATGTCTAATTAAGTGATCAAATAGGTGATGCCTAAATAAATTAGATCACTTTCAAACCTGTGTGATAAGTTGGGCCTGATAAACATCTATGCTCCAGCATGAGAGAGTGGGGGTGTTATGAGAATAGGTGATTAACTAATAGTCAAGTTTTCATACTTTGAGTACAAAAAACAGTTTTTAGGATTTTTGTACATAGATCTTATGTGTGTGTGAGAGAGAGGGAGGGGGGAGAGAGAGAGAGAGAGAACAAAGTAGAAGGCACAGAACAATTCATTGGTTAAATAAAGGTCTAGAACACAGATTCAATTGTTATCCCAACAAATAATAATGATGTGAAACCTTGGAAAAGTATAAGATTAACAAACATCAAGAACTTACGTCCTGCTCTGCCTGCCATTGAGAGTCTTTTGGGCTCTTTTCTTTGTCATTCAGAAAATATTGGGTTGTTTGCCCAGAAAAATCCCAAATACGTAACTGCAAAATCAGTATTAAGAAGCCATCAAATTCTACTCAAAGTAAACATGATGTATTATAGATGACGTAAAATGTTGACTCCATTTTCTAACAGCTTGAATTTTTAGAGCAAATGGTAACTTAACATGGTTTTGGAGCACTAGTTTGCAAGCTCTTAGGTTCAAGCTTTACCAATTGCATTTAGTTTCCCCATTGATATTCATTTGCATTTACTTTCCCCATAATGTTGGGTGTAATTGTGCTCTAATTGGTTTTTGTTATATGATGCACCATAGTTTCTCTCTCCACATGCAAGCAAGGTCGCAATTAAGGAAGAGTGTTACAGCATGATACACATTGTTGCTCCATCTCAAACAAATTAAGCTTTTAGAATAATTGAAAACTTAACAGATTCACATTCAGATAAAAAGTAATTATAATACTTACATGCTCTGACTCAACACTGAAAATCTTGCAGGCTCTTTTGAAGTACTCAACTGCATTGTCCTGAAAATGACATTTTTTACAAGATGAACATAATTAATGTATAAACAAAGAAGATGGCCCGATAACTTTGAAACATAATAGCAGTAAACAAGTTGTAATAAAAACTAAAAACAATGTTAAATGTGGCATTTAACTGCTGAATTTCTTATCTCTATCATAACACTCTAGTTTCCATGCTCAAGTAAGCAGATGATTATAAACCTTTCAAAATTTTAAATTAATAGATAGTGTTGCCTTCAATGAGATTAAAGCACTTTATTCAACAGGTTACATGTTCAAAGCTAGCAAATGTTTAATTAAAAGACGAGCAATACTACTTTCACTTTGAGACAGACAGGAGGGTGTTGGAATTACCGTACGTTGTGGCCAGCAGTAATTTGCATCAAATTCTGAAGGGATTCATCTTAAAAGGTAAAAGAAAGCATATGCATATTTTTATAAGCCTTGGAAAATCTCAGAACTGAATTACAATAGTGCATTAAATATAGTGTTCAAGATCATTGTTTGTAGTGCCAAAACTAGTAAAATATTCAGACATCATATATTTATTCTATCTGATGTCATACGATATGGACATATGGTCCAGATGTAATAAATCAATTAAATACAAAAATTATTGAACTAAATTACAGTAACTTTGAATTAAGTTAATGCATAGAATTAACTTTATCTAACAGCTCAATTATGTACTGTATATAAAATCCTAACATACGGCATCAGTTAACTTCTTCAACACACTAAATTCTACAATTCATAATTGCCATAAGATTCTGACAGCTACGAATGCTATGGCTGGACGAATATAAAAATGAGGTGTTGTGAATTGAAAAAGCATCTCGGATTCAGTAAATCAACAAGTGGAGCCCTCAGAGTGTGAGAGGTCGAAACAAATCGGCCGTGATTAAGGATTTCTGGAAGGGTGATAGGAAGTGGAAGCATAGGAGTTGTGGGGATTTTGGTCAGACAATGTGTCATTCATCCTTGTGGGCCACAGAATAATATCATGGAGAGAAGGCTGCTGACTAACAAAGCCTCATTGAAGGTCCTTAATGGAGTTGGTTAGGGAGTCACAGATCTGGGCAACGGAATCTTCCATGGATTTGTACCCAGTTTGCATACTGTCGGCCATGAAAGGGCTTGATGAAAACACCAAATTAAAAGGTCACATCAAATGAGAGAGTAACTTTGCAGAAATAGAAAGAAACAGAGTATCAGAAAGACATATGGAGAAAATTTAAAGTTGATATTTGTTCTTCGTTTTACACTTTATTACTTATTTCAAAATTTATAGGGGTTTACATTATGTAGAAGGTACTCACTCCTCACATCATACAAAAATTCCCTAAATATCTCTAAATAATCTGCCAATACTGTTGCACACAAGGGGTTCTCATTGACATACATAATCACCAAGCCATCTTGATTTCTTGTGAATCCGTTGAGCCTTTGCAATGAGATGATATGGTAATGAGGTGCTGAAGTGTAACAATTCTAGGTATTGGGTGGTGATCATGTGTACTGGTAAAGAGTTTTTGACATTCCGCTATAATTTTAAGTTGTCATGCTCATGCCCTGCTCTAGTAATTAAAACTAGGACTCTACTACTGACTACAAAGACAAATAAACCATATTTCTAAACTTGGATTCTAGAGGGTAAGGTTAATCTTATCCTCGTATGCAATCTATAATATCCAAAACTTGGAAAAAATATTTAAAAAGCAAAAGGAAAAGAAAAAAATGAAGAAATTCACATTACTATAGGAAAGTGAACTTAAAGCAGAAAGCCATTCAATCCTAATACTCGAAATTTCTCATAGTTCCTTTGATGCTCCATATCCCCTATCATCAGTTAGGATAACTTAATTTATTTTATTCAAGCAGAATGCAACCTTCAGGTATTTAAGAGACCCATTCACAATACCAAATCTACAAAACATGACATGTCCAGCCCTAGACATTGCTTGGTGGTTGGCTACTTTTATTATCACGGATTGATTTGGTAGCAGATTCTACAGCTCGATAAGTTTAATGACAGGTAGCAGGTTGTGACTTCAGCAACCAACTTACATGATCACTATATAGAATGCCAAATACTGTTAGGTGTCCTTTATTGTATACATACATGATACGTGTATATGAACCCTACCTTCTCCATTCATGATTTACAATTTATTTTTTCCTCTCCCTCACGACTCTCATGCTCTCATCACTCACCAACTGTCGCCATAGGTCACCACACCACCACTACAAAATAATGAGTTATTACGATGCTTAAATAGAAAACTCAATACTCGGGGACTAAGTAAAAACCCTAATTTAAAAAGAAAACAATCACTTAATTAAAATCTATTACTATAATAAAACTCTCTTAATTAAAATAAAACTCTCCTAAAATATCCTATTAAATAATTACATTAATAATTCAATATTTATTTCTAAATACCAATATAAAATTAATAATAAATTTCTGTATTTTCATCTTTCTTTCTGCATCATTCTCCTCGCCTTTGAAAAAAACTCATCCTCGAGTTTTGAAATATCAAAGAATAATAAACCATAGTCCAGAAGATATATTCCAATAAAACATGCGCGTCCGATGTTTCTTAAGCAAAATTTGTGAGAATAACATTGACATAAGCACAAAATTAGATGTAGCTTTGAACTCGAATACAGAATTTTGCAAAACAAAATCAAAGTGTTCTACCTCAATTGTGTCTTTCCTTTTGTGTTCAACTTCTTGGTCAACATAGTTCACCTATTGCATTGCACTTCCTTTAATGCAAACCACCTTTGAATCTTCAATTAATACAACATCCTCTATTTCAGTCACTTTAAGATTCTCACGAGTCTCAACATGTCGAAATTCTAATTAGAAGAGTTTTATTATAGTAGTAGATTTTAATTAGGAGATTGTTTTCTTTTTAAATTAGGGTTTTTACTTAGTCCCCTAGTATTGAGTTTTCTATTTAAGCATTGTAATACCTCATTATTTTTCAGATTATGAAATATGAATTCATTTGAGATTAATACTTTGTGCTTGTGTGTGTTTCTTTACCGATTCTCTTTATTCTGCTTTCTTCTTTTTCTTTCGATCTTTCTCCGGCAGTTTACTGTTGATAAGCAACGATAGCTTTTACTAAGTGGCAGTGATGGCAAGCAGAGATTACTAAGCGGCGGCGATTGTGTTTCTCAAGTATGTGTTCTTTTCTTCTTCTTGCTCAGCTTTTGCTTCTTCACAGTTTTTTTTTTCCGTCCGTCTTTTCGGGATTTTTAATGGTTTCTGACTTTGGGTTGCCGAGAATTATCTATGGCAGAAAGATTTAGGGTAAGGGTTAGGGTTTGGGAGAGTTTCGAATTTGGGTGGAGGGAAAATGGTAGGGGATTAGGGTTTGGGTGGCGGCAGAAAGTGGCTATGGTTGAGCTCTGATACCATTTTTTCTTACAATTTTGGGATAAGTTTGAGACGACGTTACCTCGGATATTGGTGTCAATTCTTTAACGAACTTCAAAAACTGATAGAGGCCAGAAAATTAAGGTAGGAAGGAATTTGTTGAAATCAAAAGGTATCAGTAATATTGGCTCTGATATCAAAAAGATGTAGGACGTGGTGAAAAGAAGGAATAAGATACCTATTCTTGCAGAGAATCGGTAAAGAAACACACATAAGCACAAACCTTTAATCTCAAATCAATTTATATTTCATAATTTGAAAAATAATGAGGTATTACAATGTTTAAATAGAAAACTCAATACTTGAGGACCAAGTAAAAACTCTAATTTAAAAAGGAAACAATCTCATAATTAAAATCTACTACTATAATAAAACTCTCCTAATTAAAATAAAACTCTCCTAGACTATCTTACTAAATAATTACATTAATAATTCAATATTTATTCCTAAATAACAATATAAAATTAATAATAAATTTATGTATTTTCTTCTTCCTTTCCGTATAAGAAGGGGCTCTTGCCAAAGGTGAAAGGTATCTTTTTTAAATTTTGTGCTCATTGTTTAGCTGGTAAACAACATAAGGTTGCTTTTCGAAGAGGTTATTCATCTAGAAGATCTCATATTTTAGATTTGGTGCATACTAATGTTTGCTATATGGACACTAAATCTCTTGGTGGTACACAATATTTTGTAACCTTTATTGATGATCACTCTAAAAAAGTGTGGGCATATGCTTTGAAAACTAAAGATCAGATTTTGGAAGCTTTCAAGAATTTTCATATCAAAGTGGAATGTGAAACAATGAGACTATTAAAAGTTGTCTGCTCCGATAATGGAGGAGAATATCGAGGCCCATTTGAACATTATTGCAAGTCCTATGAAATTAGATTTGAGAAGACAATTCCAAAGAATCCTTAATGAAACGGTGTGGCTGAAAGAATGAATCGTAAAATTGGAGAACCAGTACAGAGTATGCTCTCTCAAGCCAGATTGCCCAAGTCCTTCTAGGGTGAAGCTATGAGAACTATAATTGACATTATTAATCTCTTCGTTAATTCCTTTGGATTATGAGATTCCTTAAAAGGTTTGGACAGACAAAGATGTATCCTACAAGCAATTGTGGTTATTTGGATGCAAACTTTTGTTCATATTTCCAATGATGAAAGATCAAAACTTGATGCTAAGACTAAAGAATGCATTTTCTTGGGATATTCACATGGAGAATTTGGGTACAGATTTTGGGATCCTGCTGCAAGGAAAATTGTTCGAAGCAAAGAAGTTGTGTTTTGTGAAAATGAAACCATTGAGGGGTTGGAGAAGGATGAGCACCACAATCACAATTAAATGTTGAGAGTCCAATCAATCTAGAGCCAATTTCTCCCTCCACGGTGCATGACAATTGAGGAAATAATGATGATGCAGCCAATGATGAAGCCCAAACATAGCCAAACCAACAAATTGATGAAGAGCCTTATGAAAAATAGGTTGAGTTGAGCAGATCAAGTAGAGAACGAAGAGTCTCAACTAGATACTCTCCTAATGAGTATATAACACTCACTGATAGTAGAGAATCTAAAAACTATAAGGAAACCATGTCACATGATCAAAAAGAAGAATGGGTGAAGGCCATGGAAGAAGAAATAAAATCCTTGCATGAGAATTTCACCTATGATGAAAATTCCTAAAGGCAAGAGAGCACTCAAGAATAAATGAGTGTAGTGAATAAAGACACAAGATTTCAGCTCACAACCAAGGTACGAGGCACGATTTGTTGTGAAAGGTTTTGAGAAGAAGAAAGGTGTTGATTTTGAAGAAATATTTTCACCCGTTATTAAGATGACTTCTATTAGAACCATTCTTGGATTAGCTACAAGTTTGAACCTTGAAATTGAGCAACTTGATGCTAAAACTGCATTTCTTCATCGTGATTTAGAGGAAGAAATATATATGAAATAGCCTGAAGGTTTCGAGGTCAAGGGGAAAGAAAATCTTATGTGCAAATTGAAACGCATTCATGTTTGATCATAAATTCAAAAAGACTTCAACAGATCAATGTGTGTTCATAAAAAGAATTTTTGATGGAGATTTCTTCATCTTATTGCTCTATGTTTATGATATGCTAATTTTTGGACATGATCCCACAAAGATTGACAAGTTGAAGGGGAACTAAGCAAGTCTTTCGACATGCAAGACTTGGGATCAGCTAAACAGATTCTTGAAATGAAGATCACTCGAGACAGGAAGAATGGAAAACTTTGGATATCTCAAGAAGGAAACATTGGGAAGATTCTTGAGAAATTCAACATGAGTAAAGCTAAACCGGTTTCCTACCCACTTGCAAGTCACTTCAAGTTAAGTTCCAAGCAAAACTCGACTAGCGAGAAAAAGAAAGAAGAAATGAAGAAAGTTCCTCATACATCTGTGGTTGGAAGTTTGATGTACTCTATGCACCACACTTGACATTGCCCATGTTGTTGGTGTTGTTAGTCAGTTACTTTCCAATCCGGGAAAAGAGCATTGGGATGTTGTGAGATAGATTCTCATGTATTTCAGAGGTATGTCAAAATTATGTTTATGTTTTGGAAGTGGAAAGCCTGAACTAATTGCATACACAGATGTGAATATGGCTGGAGACATTGATTCCAGAAAATCAACTTCGGGTTATTTGATGACTTTTAGTGGTGGAGCAGTTTCTTGGCAATCAAAACTCCAAAAATGTGTTGCATTATACACTACCGAAGCAGAGTTTATAGCAGCAATAGAGACTTGCAAGGAGACATTATGGTTGAAAAGGTTCTTGCGGGAACTTGTTATAAAACAAAGCAAGTACGTGGTGCACTATGAAAATCAAAGTGCCATTCATTTGAGTAAGGAACTCAGCTTTTCAACCGAAGTCCAAACATAATGATGTTCAATATCATTCGATTCAAGATGTGTTAGATCAGAAGATTCTTCACTTGGAGAAAGTTCATACGGATGAAAATGGGTCAGACATGATGACAAAGGCATTGCCTTTCGAAAAGCTCAATGTATGTAGAGTAAAGGCAGGTCTGATAGCACCCCTGCATATATCCGAGGGGGAATTTGTTGGGAATTGCCTTCCTACGTGGGTGACTCAAGTTCCATGCAATAATAAATGGTTTGTTGGAAGAGATAAATTTGGAGTTGACCTTTTGTCTCTCCAAGGAAGAAAGTTGGAGTATTTCCTTGAAACTCCAAATGAGCATTTATTATTTTCAACTAACTACAATCTGAAAACATCCTTTTGTACCTACAAAAGAAAATGATGATTGATACTATTGTGAGGTAAGAATTGCACAGAAACTTCAAAATAAAGAGAGCCTCACAAAGAGTGTGGAAGTAAGAGAGATCCACGCTTCAGAGTGTGAAAAAAATGTGTTTTAATCATTTAAAGGTGCCAAGAGAAGAAATCTTGTAATCACATTATTTCATATAGAGTGAGTATTTGTTTGGAGGTTGGCCCATGGTTTTTCCCTTTACTTTGAGGGGTTTTCCACGTTAAATCTGGTATTCTTCTTGAATTCTTTACTTATTATCTACTCCTGTTTGTGCACATTCGCTACGTTCTGTGTAGGCGAATAGTATCTTGTGCATATTCAGTACGTTCTGTACTAGCGAGTGCCTCCTTATGCATTTTCTAAGTATTATGTGCATCTTGTTTGAACAGCAAAGCACAACATAGTGGTGTCCGTGCACAACACATTTTGCTAAACAAATTTTGATAATATATCCTATTATTGAATGATACACACAAATACGTAAGAAAACTCATAATATCTCGTGGAAATTAAAAATGCTACTGGCCTAAAATAGAAGTTTCAATTTTTATCATCATCGGTTCATAAATTCATCCCTCACATAATTGAGATATGTGGAGATGATCATACACCATATTGCCATAAAATTAGAAGACAACATAAAGAAATGATTTGATTTTCTATTTCTGAAACAATGGAAACAGATAGATCAAATTAATTGTACAATTGAACCAAATTAAGATTTCTACCTGCCTCTTCCAAGCTTTCACTAATCCTCTCTTTTTCCATTCATACGCTAATATCTTTTCTCTCCCTTAAGACAAAGACCCCGAAAATCATGGCGAAGTCACCAAAAACAAAGGCAACAGTGCCGCCTCTGGGCGTACTCATCGGCGACGAGTGTAAATAAAATCCCTTTTCAACAATTACTTTATCTTCCTTTGAAGAATTTCCAGAAGCCTTATTCAACATATCTTCTGTCAATAACATCACGATCTAAGAACTAGCGATGGAAAATTAAGAATACTCACAACCAATATTTTGAAAACTGGTTTGGAACCGGCGATCAGACCGGTTGAGCTGGGAACCGATTCCCTTTCCGGTCCGGTTTGGACCGATTCACCCAATTTGGTCAATAACCGATTGACCACCGATTCAACCGATGGTTCAACCGGTAAAACCGGTTAATTGGCCTGGTTGAACCGGTTTTGATGTTTTTTTTTCAAAATATTTTTACCAATAATATAATATAATTTTACTATATATTAGCTTATAAAAAATTAGATGTTTTAAAATTTTATTAATTATTAATATATATTTTTATATATTTATATATATTTATGGCGTCACTAGTTCAATAACAGTTCGACCACTGCTTGAATGACCTATCTACCCGGTACCTTTTCCGGTTCGCTGAACGAACCGGTTCTGAGAACATTGCTCGCAACAATGTGTAGTGAAGAAGAAACAGTGAGGAGAAGGCGAAGTGTGATGATTGGGTTCTTTGGATTTCACTTTGGAACTGCAAAAAAAAGGGTCGAAACCAATTAACTAGATTAGGCCTATTTTTCTTTTAAAAAAAGAGTCTAAACTTCAACCAACCCAAATAACTTCAAGTAGTTAACCAACCCAAATGGTTCTAGTTAATTGGGGTTGACCCACAAGTTTGTAAACCAAATTGTCAAGTTTAGTGTTAACTCTCAATTTCTAGTCCTTCGTCTTTCTTCTCCACATAAATATTCCATCAAATATTAATTGTTACATACTTCAATCATCACTATTCATGTCCACCATCACTATTCATGTATCCCATTGGTCGCATCATGTCTTTGAATATTAACCAAAGTAAGTTCGAATTGGATGACAATATTTGGGCAATTTGAAGGAACCCAATACAATAGAGCCCTTATTATTATTCTCTAAATAAGTAAATATCATAAGCGACAAAAGGAGGCAAGCCCATGTAAACGTGATGTATACAAAGAAATGAGAGGAATAAAAGTAGCTCTTCCTGAAATTAAGCAAAATAACTCCCAATACAAGGAGCCTTCCCAGCCCCAGGACACCACCAAGTAAGCTCCCAAAGAAAATTCCACCAAGAAATCGACAAAGAACGCAATTAAAGCAAAATAACTCATTTTGAAGAAGAATATAGAGCTCGAGAATAAGAATCTAATCTAGATTCAAGGCCCCTTTGACCTTGAATTCTGCCCCTTCTGCCTGCAGTCTATATATGATTTGAGGAACATATGCAGTCTCTCAACTAATATGATTTGAGGAACATTTTTGAGCTAGCCACTATATGGAAAACTTTAGTATTCTCACCTACTTCCCATAAACATAAAGTTTTTGATTTTTATCTTCAACTATCTTCCTCTGAAATGATTAATCTACCCACATCCCCTTTCAATTCCTCCCTTCGACAAGGATCAATCTTCTCTTCCTGACCAAATCCTCTCTAATCCCTTCTAATCCTCTAGCAATCCTCAGCTTGACATTACCAAACACCTCCTTATTTCATTTTTTGGGATCCTCTGTAAGTTTTTCATCTTTCATTTGTTTTTTTCTAATTTAGAAGTTAATGTCAAACAAGCCTTCCACCTCTTAACTCAACAACTACGCCCTAGCATTTATAACTCAAATCTCTTCATATTACAAAATTCACAATTAAAATATTCTATGAATCAATTGTTTGTCCATGAAATTCTGACCATAACTTAAAACAAATCTATACTGCTCTCAAAATTTGTTTGCTAACTAACACATGAAAGAAAACTAAGAATAAGTGAGTGAGTGGGAGGTGAGCCAGGAAATTACATAAATATCATTCATAACAGACTATAACCAAGTACAATCTTAGCCACTAAAACTGTTTCGCAAATCAAGAAAAGAAGAACAGGAGAAGCTAGGCTAAATTATTCACCTTCTTGCTTATTTTTACTCCCAATGAGTTGCTCTCCCGCGGAATAGAGAGTCTGAGCTGCAAAGGATAGACGTCACTCATATCATCTTCTGATGAAGCTGAGAAACTCCTACCATCCTTCATTGCAGCTTTAGAGTTGCTGTGCCTACGTGGAGAATAAAAATGATGTTAGTAATCCGATATCTAACGATTTCATTTGGTTCCTGTAGCATCAAATATTTATTTATAAGACTAGTTTCCATAATCTACATTAATATGTGTAGGCGGGTGTTAAAATGTAAATAAATAAATTTGTTGTAAGACTCAGTTGAACGTCGAAGTTTGGAAATAAAGAGTGCTGCAAGATGGCAATTTCAAGAGAATTATAATAGCATAAGATTTTCCACATCTGCAAAAAGAGAGATGCCACAAAACTGAGATACTGCACAAACTGCCTTGACAATTAATTCTGTATAAAAAAGTATCTACGAACAGCCTATGGCAGTTTCAGTGATTCAAATGTAAAGTAGTCTAACAATCAAGATTCAAGAACAACCCAAGCTTACCAAAATCTGTAGAACTTCTTTAAAATCAACTCAAGTTAGCTATAAGTGAACAAAAGTAAAAGCTATGTACAGAGAAATCAGAGAACCATCTTTGGTGAATTATAGCACTGGTACGAATGACCCACCTTTACAAATTTTTAGTACTTCTTTTTCATCAACTCAAGTGAGTTAATTTAAACAAGCAAACAAAAATAGAGAAATTAGAAAACCAGTAATGCAGGACATTAAAAATTAAATGCATACACACAGATCATTAAACGCAACTAATTAGGCATTTTATCAAAAACCAATTACATTGTGCATATTATAACATCCATCTATTAAATGATTAAAGTTGAAACCCATTTCACATAGAATAGTTAACCACTAACCATTTGAGTGCTTGCAACCACATTTCCCCAGGGACCAAAGCATAGTCCCGGCCTGAAATCCCCACGTCACCATTCTGATTGTCCTGCAGAGAATCATTCTCTCTCTTAAGATTAAATACAATATCTGAACTAAATATGTTGTTGATTATCTTCATAGGCCGAGCATACGATGAGGCCGGTGACACCGTATACAAAACTCCTCCCTTCCCATCCGATTCAATCACTGAAATAGATTCTCCTGCTTCCTTCCACCACCTATATCACATTCACGCCCACACACCACAGTTAATTTTCTAATTACGATGGGGAAAAGGAAAGTTTTCTTTATCCAAAATTTAACCAATAGTATATTTGAACTGAAAAGGAATGAAAAAGTGAATGAGCATTATATTTCTTCAGCTTCCCTGTGCAAACACACTTTTCAGAAAAAGAAAAAGACAAAAAATCATTTTCTATCCAAGTTTTCACTGAAAAATAGAATTTGATACATAAACGAAAATGAGATCATTTTTAGTCCAATTCACACACAAATGAGTTAAATTATTTAAGAAAAATTACAGATAACAAAATTCGTGATCTAAATGCTCGCCAGCACTACACCTGAGCTAATGAAAAAACTGATAATCAAGTACAAAAACTAAAGTAACATCTCTTTGGTATTCAGATTCACGCACTAAGAAACATACAAAATTAATTCATTTAATCAAAAAAATTATATGTTACCCGTTTTCTCATCAATGCTATAAATCTACAATTGAGCTCAGACGGAGAGAGAAAAATTAAGAACATAAACCAAAAAGTAAATGTCTCAGTACGGATTCACAAATAAAATTAATTATCAAATCAAAACCACAAAATAGCAACTTCCCTAATCTGAATTGCGATCAGTACTACATTTGAACTCAAAATAAAAATGAGATTCAGATTCACTACATCCCAACAGTTAATTTATCGAATCCCAGTCAATCAACAACATTAAAAAAACAACACCAACATTCCTTTAGCACCAAAACCCAAAATGACATCGTTTTTCTCAGATTGAGATTTTCAGTTATTCTGTTATTCGGCTACGGAAGGGAATTGAAAAAATAATTTAGAAATTGTATTTGTTCGTTGTGTACCTGTACGGAACGAAATAGACCCCTACATCGTCGTTTTGGGCGGGAGAAGTGTCGGAACAATCTTCGGAAGCGGCGTCCATTTTAGAGAGAGACAAAATGAGGGAGATTTTTTAGAGAGAGAAAGGCGGGGAGGAGTCTGTTTAGATTCAAAAATGATTGCAGATCATACTGCAGAGAGAGAAGGAGGAGGAAATGGCGGAGATGCAGAGAAAAACAAGAGGAGCTATTTTATTATGCGAAGAAGAAGAGCTGGAGGATTTCAGAGGAGGGAATTAAACCAAATATATGCTTCTCGTAACACTAAAAAATTAGTATATATATTTTATATAAACAATATAAGTGATTTTGCCGAATTTAAAAGACAAAACTGAGAAACATTTTGGAGAAAAGCATGCAAATTATGTTTTTATGTTTCTTTACTGTCTTTTATGTTTGTTTGTTTTTCCTCTTTCTAATAAACTCGAAAAAATTAATCTAGATTATGAATTGAAAGTGTAGTTTATAAGTGATTTTTCACTATTAGCATATATGCATTTATTTTACAAATATAGTAGAGAAATTATGTTTTACTTTAGTCGTGATGAGTTTTAGTTATGTCGTCGATTTAATTTTTAACTTTCGTTTATCTTTGTTTTTTTTTTCTGGGTTCGAAAATAAGTCTTACCGTTATCGTTAACCTAGTTTTTAAAATCTTTTGGTTTATAATTTTTTTTATTTATAGTGGAATAAAATTATATCTGACATTGTAATTTTATTATTATGACAATATTATTTAATTAATAGTTTAATGTTTTAAAGTATTAAATTTAATTTATCATTCTTAGAGCTGAACATATAAGCATATAACCATACTACTTTGAATTTATAAATTATTGAGTACAATTTGTACCCTAGGCTTTGCTCAAAAATAAATTTTTGTGACCTTTAACTTTTAAAATGTGTCATATTGTATCCTATTTTTTATATGTTTTTTTTAAGTGCACCTTTATTCCCTTTTTAACGAATCAAAAATGATCGGAAGCTCTATCAACCACCAATTTTAAATCAAAAATTAATAGACAATAACCCATTAAAAATGAAAAATAACAAATAAATAAATAAATTGAGAGATCACGAGGCTCCTTCACAACTGTCTGTCTCCTCCCCAACCTCTTTAACCACTTCCTCAAATCTCAAATCCTTGGCACCTGCTTCCCTAAAAAGAAAGAATAAATTTATAATACATTCACTGCTCCTTTTTTTTCGATACGCAAGTTCAATAATCGTTTTGGCCAAGCAAAACTTAAGAGAATCGAAAAAAAATGAGTAGAGTCTATGTATTTATAGATTTATAAAAATAGAAAAGAAAAGAATGATATTGTTGATGTTTTGAATTGTGGATGTTTTAATTGTGCTAGGTGATGATGACAATTGCTTTAGGTGATACTGGAGGAGTGAGTATTACAACCGTTGGAAATGAATCGAGGGGTCATACGCTAGAATATGATGATGATGTTCTTCATAAATTTGTAGTAAATCACAAGGAAGACAATATAAAAAAAAACATCTTCGGTATTCATTCCGTTCTAAGTCTATTTTTGACCTTTTAAGTTAAAATAATTATTTTTAAAATTAATAATTAAAAATATATAAATATATTTTTAAAATTATAAAAATTGGGGTTTGAAATAAATTGCATATATTTTCTTTCGATTATAATCTCTTTATCTATATTTTAAAAAATAATATTACAAAAATTAGTTTTAAAAATAATCTATTTGACTTTAAAAAGTCAAAACTAGACATTCAATTTGAAAATGATTGAGTACTTAATAGTCTGTATATATAGTAAATAAGACAAAATCGTCATTCAACCCTAAATTTTAAGAGTTGTCCTTCCACCTTAAAATTTAGCGTAAAACCTAACTATAAATAAAATCTATATATAATAAACAGCACAAAGTAGTCTCAACCCTAAACTTAAGAATGGTCCTACAACTCTTAAATGTAGGAATAAAAATTTAAAATTTAATAAAAGAAACTATTTTTTCATCTGTTTTTTAATTTCAAAATATTTTCATCTACATTCTTATCATTATAATTATATACTTACTACTATTTCTTATCTAATTTAGTTAGTGTTTTTTTTAAATTTATATTATTGATAACAATAATATTTTATTATATAATAATATTTTATTATTAAATTATATAAGTGTAGGCACAGAAATTATGTACCTTGCTAGGGTTAGGGTTCGTAGTAATGGTGGAGGCGAGAAATCCACAAAGAGTATGGAATCGGTTGAAAGATTGGAGAGGGGAGAAGAACCGGTGAGCAACTACTAGGGTAATACGTGACAAAACTCTCGGGATCACGACGTAATCGCTGGTGTCCAATAGTCATGACAAGTATTTCGACTGAATTCAAGATAGGCGACACCAACACTTTCGTTCACTCGATTCATAGTTAATCACAAGTTCTCAATTCCTTCTAACTTCTCTTTGTTTTGAGAGATAGAGAGGAGGGGGGGGGGGGAGAGAGAAAGCTTATAGGTTGCCAAGGATCTCCCTGTTCCAAAAAGCCCCTTCACTTGTCAAGTGACAAGTGAAGGGGTATTTATGGGGTCTAGGTCACGTGTTAAGCACATTTCAGATGGGCAAAAATTTCAGAAATACCCTTAATGATAAAGAATTCCCTAAAATACCCATGGTTACTCAGATAATGCCCAAATCATCCAATTCTTCTAGCCACCAATCTAATCCCTCAACCGATTCCCAAAACGAGTTGCCCTCATAAGCCTTCTGCTTCGGGACTCATGAGGGCCCATCTCGGGTCTTGTTCATTTATTTATATCTTGTTCATTTTAATTCTTTAGGTTAGATATTAATGTAACCCTAATTTGTACTTGGGTCCACATTTTGCCCCTTGCACGTGAGTTGCGCCTTTCTAAGTGAGTCACGTGCACAATACTTCAAGTCATTGAATCTTACTTTATTTTATGAATAACTCTATGAGGTTCAATATTTGCAAGCTTCAAATGATGCAGTCCTTTCAGAGAGGGAACCTTTTTGGAGCCGAACCCCTAAGGGTTGGCCCCTAGGAGGGTTCTTTTAAGATTCCTCGTGCAATCTTTTGTCAAGTCTGTGACGCCCCCAAATCAATATACTTACTATAGATGACTTGGTGCTCACTATAAATGTTAAATCATTAGGTTTATCGATGATTTCTTTTATTCATAAACAAAGTTATCAACTTAATGCCCAAAGATCCTTCATTATTTTATATCATGTCCTTGTAATTAATACAAGAGACTTAATACTCAAGCATGACATTTTATCTTTAAGATTTAGATATTCTATAACTTTGCATGTTTCAATATCCACGGCATTAAATCATTAAGACGACTCTCGAAAATAGAGAATCTCGCGGTGAATGTTTGTATCTTCACCCGTGATAAATGTTTGCATCTTTATCCGTGACAAATAGTTATATCTTTGTCCGATGAAAAATTCTCTTTCCGTACAGAACATTACCCAACTAGTTAAAACACTCACTTGAAACATATTTGGTTATAGTGATATCTCTTCATATAAATAATCCTACTTATTTGACATTTAGAATAGTAAAAACGAGTTATACCTGGGTCCAAGCAACCTTAACAATAGACTTGACCAGTCAACATCGCTTAGTCCTGTCTCGGATGTATAACACTCACAAGTTATTTACCGATCCTCGTCCAGATAAATAGATCATTATCAATACTATGTTAAGTTTTAACAATTCTAAGTTTAATCAAAGTAAAAACGTAACAAGAACATGTGATGAAACTTGATATACATTAATATAGAGTTGGTTACACAGTTTGCTTGTTCATATTACATAAGTCATCAAGACTTTAAAACAAAAAGACAAGTAATATAATAAAGCATATAAACTAATCTATGCATTTCTTCTTTCCTTTCTTCTTCTTAGAACCGGAGCTATCGAGTTTGTCTGTAGTTTGGGTTTATTTGCAAGGGTGAGCATACAAAAGCTTAGCAAGTCTAACACATAGCATATAAGTGAACCCACACTGATATGGATTTTAAGGATTCATGGTACAACAATTAATATTACAAATATTTAACATAGTAAGACTGAGTGGTGGTTTGATCTAGAACTGTTCTTTGTCTTTCGACTTAGAACCATTTACGGTGGATATAGAAAAGGGATTAACCTAACGACATCGTATCTTATGCATAATATACACTACACTGAACTAATCATGAACAGTGGTACATATTCTTTCATCTCAGTTTACTTCACATGTCAGGATCGCCCCAAGACAACTTGGTTGGATAAAATAAAGCATGAGTCGAAATATGTCACGAACAAGCATTTCATTTTGCAAGTTATGCCGAAATAAGAAGCAATAACTCTCATATCAAAGATTTATAACACGTTGTCTGTACAAAATGTATAAATCATATAGAAAACAAGTAAACAAAGGTTAAGGATAAAAAACTTGCCTTGAAGCAATTTAGGGTTTTTCCGGTAAAGCGTTAGATGCCTACATAATTGTTTACGCGTACTCGAATGTTAGTTTATCGAATTTTACTTCTTAATAAATATTTTTATAACTTGTTTAGACTATTTCCATAGGTGGTTTTAGTTGGAAACTTCTCAAACTCAAAAAGTCATTTTAAGTGACTTTATAAAAAGTGGACAACAACATTGGCTGTCAGACCCCGGCTTAGTTAAACCGCCATAACTTCTTCGTTTTAAAATATTTTTTAGTCGTTTAAAATTTCACGTGTTCGTAAATTCCGTCTCTACAATTTATGTTTAGACCAAAATTTGAAATTCCTTACTGATTTACATAGATTTTGACAGTAAAGGGACTGCCAGAAACGGTTTCAATATATCTTTGACTAAATTGATAAAACATGATACCTTAAGCTTTAATTTGCTAAGATAACATGTTCTAACAATCAATAACACTTTATAACATAAAATAAGAAAATCATAAACCTTTTTATATAGAGATTTATAACTTTTGCTCAAGAACACACGAAGAACACGAAAAACAGAAAAACCGTACATGGTAACAACTTATGTTCTTGAGCTTTTGGATTTTATATTTGAAATAATTTGAGCATTATAACTGCTTGTATAAGTGATTATAATATTTATATATGAAATAATTTGGTAACGGCTTGTTTACTTGATTTTAACCATTTATAACTATTGCTCAAGAACACATTAAGAACACGGAGAACGAAAAATCGTACATAGCTACGACTTGCGTTCATTGAGCTTTAGTTATATACTATGAAATGAAATTGACATAACAACGACTTGCTCAAGTCATAAGGAACACGAAGAACAAAAAATCGTACATGGCTACGACTTATGTTCTTGAGCTTGTCAATAAAAGAAAATTGAACATTATAACTACTATAAAATGAAGAAAATCTCAAGAATATGTGAAGAACATGGAGAACGACAATCGTACATGGTTACGACTCATGTTCTTGAGTTTTATCGACTATAAATTGAAAGAAAAATTAAACATAACAACGACTAAAGATTGTACCTTTTGTGATTACAAGCTTTAACAAAATCTTTGCAATTTCCAATACTTGAAATATAACTATGAATAATAGATATAGAGAGTGATTTTGCTCTTGATTTTTCTTTGAAAATGGATGAAATAACAAGTGAACTATGTTTGCTATTTATAGGAAAACCAAAGTTAGGGTATTTTAGTCTTTGTTACAAAACTTCCAAGTTAAGTAAAGGTAAGCGCATCACCCATTCCTTCCCTTGTTTGGCCGACAATCTTGATGGTTTTAATGCCATTAACATCACAATACCATACTTGTTGGCTTTTAATTGGTACACAACTTAGCCTACCAACGGAATAGTTCTAGGCCTTGTTTGGTTGGTTAAATAATCCATTATTTGAGGGGGCATTGATGGTCTTTTACCAAGCTTAGTTCAAGAGTAGTTTAGTCCTTTATGTGCTAGCATTTGATTAGTTGATTAATGACTAATCAAACTTACTTAGTTTAGCCTTAATATTAATTAAGTATACTAATTTGTATAGTTGACTTTTACTATTCATAGTTAACTTTTCGTATTTATATCGTATAATTTTCGTATTCTATTCATATAATTTTCGTATTTACACGCGTATTTGTGAGTAATACTTTCTAAGGTTTAGGGTTTGAACCTTAGGGTTCATCCCTTAGGGTTTCTAAAATTAGGATGTAGGTTTTCTCCAAACCCTAGTTTTAGATTTTCAAAAAATTTACTTTTATTTTCCTAATAATTGTTTAAGTTGGATTCTTGAAACGAAACACAAAAATAAACACACATGAAAAATCCGTAATACATATTAGATGTAATACAATATTTATTTATGCATATAAATTCGAATTACAACTATCTCGAAAGTTCGAAATATTACCAAGTCTCTCTGAATTTTGTTCCATCTCCTTACTTCTTTAATTTCCTAAAAATCGTAGTCTTTCCTTCGGAGGTCATTTGACGTCATTTGTGAAAATCACTTGCTTTCGGGAGATCCTTTAGAGCTTTAAAATGCCATAGCTAATCCTTCAGGCCAAGCTTCAGGAACTCAAGTCCATGGCTTAAGACTCTAAAGTAATAACGGTATTGTAGATGAAGGCTCGGGATTTCGCTATTACCAACTTGAAAGCTTTAAATATGCCCCTTCTTCAATTTAATACGTCATAGCCTTTAGATTATGGCCCTTTGTAATCTTTTGTTTCCTGTTTCAGAAACTCATGTTATATTTTAGTTATCAAAATAAAGTTTCTTTCTTATGCAACATTTATCGATCGTCTTTAACTTGAATTGAATTGTAAGTCATTCAAATTAACACTCCCAAACGATAATGTGCATAATAAAGAATAATAACAAAATCTTTAATCAAAAGAACATTTTTTTTTCTTTTCCATTTTTTCACATACTGACACTTAAATCTATACTTTAAAATAAGATATCATTTAAGTATAAGTGAAAGGTTGGTATTGATAATGGGAAAATCATAATTTTTTTGTTTAACAATGCTCAATCTTGCTTTAACGGAAAAACATAACATTCATCGCTTTTGGAGATAAAGTGTAATTTTTCGGGATTGAAAGCTTATTAATCAGGTGTCTCATCACTTTTGAAGTTGAAAGTGTAACTTTTCGTTGAGGGCTTATGTTTAGGTGTCTCATCACTTTTGAAGAAAAAAAATAACTTTTTAGTAAGGGCTTATGTTCAAGTGCCTCATCACTTTTAAAAGAAAAATATAACTTTTCACTAAGGGCTTAGGTTCAGGTGCCTCATCACTTTTGAAGTTTGAAAGTGTACCTGTCTGATGCCTTGTCACTTGAGTCGTCCAATTTTTTAGCAAATGTAATCCACGAGGACTTGAAATCGGGTGCCTCGTCACTTGTGTCATCCAATTTCTTGGCAAGTGTAATCCACAAGGACTTAAAATCGGGTGCCTTGTCACTTATGTCGTCCAATTTCTTGGAAAGTGTATTCTACGAGGACTTGGTCATCGTTTAAAGTGGACCACCATCTTGGGTGAATTTTTAATTCGTCAATTCTTATGCCTCTTCCTTTTGTCATCCAATTCTTGGCAAGAGATATTCCTAAGGACTTTAAACACCATTTTCGGTGGACCACCATTTTGGATGGATTTTTTAATCTGTCAATTCTTGTGTCTCCTCCCTTGGTCATCCAATTTCTTGGCAAGGAATATTCTTGAAGACTTGAATCGCCATTTGGAAAGGGTTCATTAAATTTGTTTGGAATATTCCTGAGGACTTGAATTGCTATTTGGAAAGGGTTCTGTTAACGCCAAATTTAGACGTAGGTCGAAATCACAGGGTCGATCAACCCAAAATGCGTTACCAAAGAAGAGCTCAAATCATGCTGGAATAAAAGATGTTTGATCAAGTAAATAATGAAAATAATAACATAATGATTTAACGTGAAAACCTAAATTGGGAAAAACCACGGAGGAAAAATATCTGAAATTCACTAAAAAGATATTGGAAGTGTTACAACATTCTCACAAGGGAAATACTCATCTGTGCACGGGTCGATGTATACCGATATATGTCGACATATAATGATTTGTAACGAGACACGATAATGTTTCTTCATACACGTGGTGTATATGTCTACCCTTCGATATTTATCGATGTGTATGAATGGTGCTTGTGTGCCCACGTTGTATATCACTATAACTCTGTGTATATCAGTGTGTGCCGGAATGTGACCAAGATGGAGCATTCCGGTCTAATACTTGGTGTCATGGAGAAGATAATGTCTCCTCGTCCCTTCACAGTGTAATAAAATAACTATTGTGAAGATATTTCTTGGTAATACCCCACCGCCCAAAATCTCATAAAATAAATAGTCATTATCCTTCTACCTAACCTTGTTTTATCATATATTTAAATGATGAGTCACTATCCAAATATGTTGAATTATGTTGTCTTTGAATTATGTTGTCTATGAAGGTGCAATCCTCTTCCCAAGGTATTCTTGGTACAAAGATATTGTCTTTGCAGTACACCTACTTCTTGCTTCATTTGGGCCAATAATACCCTTGACGCTACCACCTTCAAAATAACCTAATATCTGTCAATCCATAGCTTCTTCATGTACCTGACCCTTAAGAGAGGGAACCCCTAGGGGAGCTCTCCTATGATGTCTTGGTGTACACTTATGTCGTGTAAAACTTGTTGACTTGGTCTTAAGTATGGTTTGAAATGGGCAGAATTTATACTTGTGAAAATGCTGGGAGTGCAGTTAGAATGATTGTTGGTTAAGACCAGCTTGGCTCTGTTTGGAGTTGTGACATGTCACCGTTATTTTGGAGCTTTAGATTGATGAATGTAATTTGTTGGCCTTTTGTTGTCAAAGGTGCATTTTGATTGTCAGTGTTGCTGTTATCCACTCCTGCTCACGCTGTTTGTTAACATACTAGAAACATAGCTTGACAAGTTGGGATTTGTATCAATTGATGGTGAAAACTCCTCATTTTCTCATGTTATTTTTGTATCTCCATCATCATTCACAACATCATTCCCTACCTCATGATCGGTGAAACTTAATAAGGCATTCAAACTTCCTTGGCCGTAATCATGATCCGTTACGTCTTTCCTCTTGGCAATGTTTAAACTTCTTCTGATCTTAGTCTCATCATGTTTATTGAATTGCTTTAATCTTGAGGACCTCATCCATGTGGTGATCTGGTATGCCACTTAGTGATTCTCAACTATGTTTAGTGGGTTCCCAATACATTTGTGTCATCCAGCTTGATTCCAAGTGAAGTTGACAAACTTGTACGTAGTACCGGAAAAGATAAAATGCATACACAAGTGTCAGTGTATTGTTAAACATCTTGAAAAATGAAATTATGCAGGTACATCCATGTTATACATGAAGTTTGTTAATCATATTTTTCTTTCGATACTTGCATTGTAGTATAAATATCATTCGTTCTCATATTATTTCGAGTTGTACCCAAATGATAAAAATGATTTTTTTTAATGCAACTACATTAATATATATTACCATATAAGTTATAACATTTCGAATAATATATATAATAATATATTACTATTTCTGTATAAGCTATAATGGTTTCAAGAATATACAAGAATATATATATATAGTAATATATTACTATTACTATATAAGTTATTATAACAGTTTGAATAATATATATAGTAATATATTACTATTACTATATAACTTATAACAATTTGTATAATATATATAGTAATATGTTACTATTACTATATAAGTTATAACAGTTTCAAGAATATACAAGAATATATATAGTAATATATTACTATTACTATATAAGTTATAACAGTTTGCAAAGATTAAGGGGGGGGGGGGGGGGGGGGGGTGGGGAGGGGGGGGGGGTGGGAATTTCGTGCATGGCATTTAGTCCAGTGAAACCGAGCTGCTCAAGACTCCTTGATAAATCTTTTAGTCCATTATGAGGCAATAATTGGTGCCCATATCTGAGCGGTGTAGGCTATGGTAACTTGTGATTTCCCCTTCATTAACATCATTGCCCCTGTCCTGTTAATGTGAACCATCTATGGAATGCAGGCTGCCCGAACCTAACAAGCAAGCCACTTCGAACAATAGATCGTTCACTTTCGGCAACCACAACTCCCTTCAAAATAGATCGCTACGGACTAACAACACTTCCATTAGATCAAGCTCTAATAATTTGGCATGGAATCATACACAGGGGACATCTTCGGCGAAGCAAAAATTATGCCATGCAGTATAGAATACCACCATGGAAGTTATGGTTCGACCAAGGATTCTATGAAGGGTTCGACCAAGGAGGGTTCGAGTTATAGAGGGTCCATGCCTATGAGAGGTGTTGGGATGTGATCCATTGGGCTTCACATTTCTAACCGTGGACCTAGTTATTTTCATATCTGTCTTGGGTCGGGTCGTTTATATCTCCCCCAACGGGCCTGGTGACAAAATAGGTAATCTGCTCTTTCCACTCATGAAAGGCTGATGGGAAGGGCTGATGGGGCGTCTGGGCCATTTTATCAACTTTTACAGACTGCGAGTCAGATAGTAGCCCATGCTAGGATCTCTTCTTATTGGATCGATTGGAGTAAATGGCAGAGGACGTCAAGTATTCACTCATGAAGGGATGGGACGTTCGACGATGCATGGATGAGTATATACAAGTTATCTCTCAGAAAAATAGAGGTAATACTTTTCTACATACAAAAATAGCACGAGAGTTATGAAATATCTTACACGTTCTAACACAAGTTAAAGGTCCTTCATTGTGACGTTAAACACCTGAACTTACCCTTACACCGGAGCATTCCCGGATGGCCCAAGCCGTGACTGTTCTCTGGGGTGTTAACGATTTGATAAGTATGCAGTTACTTTGCTGACTAGTGATTACAGCAAGATCAACGATTTGACGTCAACATTGGCGCTAGAAGGAGGGTTGTGTTTGATACATAAATCACCAGGTTGTTTTGGTAGGAAGGATATTCCCATAGCAGAGAGAGGTAGCTCAAGTAGGGGACATCAAGGATTGTCCCTCGAACCACGCGTGCAAAGCAGTAGAGCCCCGAAGAAGGGAGGAGGGGAAAGTGGACATTCGGGACGAAAACATGGGTACACTCGTTCTGAGCCTGTCAGAAGACGCTTGTTTACACCCCCCCCCCTATCGGGGGGACATGATTCCCATAAAGGGGACCCAGAGGAAGAAAGAGCACCATCGAGAAGAGTCTCACAACGTGAATATGCCGAGAGAGATAAACAGTGCAGAACCAGAGAGGCAGAAATTGAGTTGAAGTCTTTGAAATATTTTTCATGGGCTTCTGACTCTAGTCATTTCAATCGGTGAAAACTTTTCAAGTCGCCATGGCTAAGTCCTCGGTGATGAGATATGATCCTATTGGTTGTTCTCCCACTTTTAGTCGTAGGCATACGCTTGACGAACTCTACACCTCCCCAGCAGAGTCGTCAACAAATGTAGGTACAAAAATTATGTACCTTACTAGAGTTAGGGTTCGTACTAATGGCGAAGACGAAAAATTCGCAAAAAGTATGAAATCGGTTGAAAGATTGGAGAGGGGAGAAGATCTGGTGAGCAACTACCAGGGTAACACGTGGCAAAACTCTCTGGATCACGGCATAATCGCTGGTGTCCGAGAGTCATGACAAGTGTTTCGAGTGAATTCAAGATAGGCGACGCCAACACTTTCGTTCACTCGATTCATAGTTGATCACAAGTTCCCAATTCCTTCCAACTTCTCTTTGTTTTGAGAGAGAGAGAGAGAGGGGGGGGGGGGGGGAGCTTATAGGTGGCCAAGGATTTCCTTGTTCCAAAAAGTCCTTTCACTTGTCAAGTGAAGGGGTATTTATAAGGTCTAAGTCATGTGTCAAGCACATGTCAGAGGGAATTTCCTAAAATACCCCTGGTTACCCGGGTAATGCCCAAATCATCCAATTCTTCTAGTCACCAATCCAATCCCTCAACCGATTCCCAAAATGAGTTGTCCCCACAAGCCTTCTACTTTAGGACTCATGAGGGACCCTCTCAGGTCTTGTTCATTTATTTATGTTTTGTTCATTTTAATTCTTTAGGTTAGATATTAATGTAACTCTAATTTGTACTTGGGTCCACAATAAGCATAACTATTTGAGTTTAAATAAAACTTTATTGTTACATAAATAGATGAACATAAGAATATAGAAACACGTAAATCATTTTAAAGAGGAGTACTATCATTTATATTATATAAGCAGAATAATTATTATTATAAATTTTTAAATTTATTTAATTTTTCATCAATAAGTAGTTAAATAGGATATTTCAGAAGAAAAAAAAAATTATGTAGAAATTATTATACACAATATTAATCTATTATTAATAAAATTAATATATTATTATAAAAAAAATATAAATATTATAATAATTTTATAATAAAACAAAATTTATATTTCGCACGAAATTATGAACAAGTTGAAATTAATTTTAGGTAAAGGTGGTTGAAGCAACCGGTCAATTTTGACTGGTAGATGGGAGGACTAAAGCTTCACTTAAAAATTTTGATGTCTATTTTTATTTATTAAAATGTAACAAATATTAGCAAGGATTGAATAAACCACAATTTATTACTCTATTTTTCTTTCTTATATTCTCTCAATTCCATTATTCTCCATTTTCAATTAGTTGTGTATTGAGTTAAACTTCGGATGTTTTAATTTCATTTGATGTGCTAGATTTCCTCTATGAGGGTCATCAAAGCCACCACATGCTCACATTCACCACCTACTCACCTTTTGTAACTCTATGAGGGTCATCAGATGTAATGCTATTATACTTTATGCAATGAGCAAAACAAGACTTGGAGCAAGGTTAAGCCGCCCTTCGGCATTGCTGTAATACCCGGTCATATGTTGGTTGTCCCACATCGCCCACTTTCTCAAACTCTTCCCTTACCTTTACCTATATATATGACTTCACCCCCTTTTAGTTTTAATATATAAACATTAAGGTTTTACCCAATGTGAGGTAACCTTTTTGTGTGAGGACCTTTTTAGTAAGGACCTCCATAGTTAAAATATTTTTTCGGTGTCGAGGACGTGGGCGGACTACGAACCTCATAATTTCGGGTATGTCTCTTTTTCTTTCTTTGTGCAATTATTTAATTTTCTGTATTAGTTTTAATTTTGTAGTTTTAATTTTTGTATGCTATTTAGTTTGTTAGTTAATATATTTTGGTATATCTTTGTTAGTAATTAGCATTTTGGAATATTAAATTAGTATTTTTGTAACTTTAAAGTTTTGTCAGATAATAATAATAATAATAATAATAATAATAATAATAATAATAATAATAATAATAATAATAATAATAATAAAATATTTGTTTGTAATAGAATTAAAAATGGAAAGAATATTTTTGAAAATATACTTATATGTATTTCGGAAGGAACAAGAAAACTATTATTTATTAATACGTTACCATGATTAGAATATTTATGTATGTATAACTTTTGGTATAATTTTGTTTAGAATGGAAGGATTTCAGATTTGTCTAAGAGAGAGAAAATGTATAAAACTTAATCAATTGATTAACTATTTATTTATCAATTCATTTATTTTGTTTAATTAGTTCCGATGGAGGGAATTTAACGAGTCAGTTTTGCAATATAATTTCGGATATTTCATTGCGTATTCCAGGTACGAATTTCGTACTCCTTCAGCGATACTCATTTGATTTTAATTTGTTTGTTTTGTTCTTTATTAGAATTTGGTTATTATTTCGATATATTGTTCATAGTCAAATGCATATGATAGTTTTGTTTGATTTTAGATATTCACAACTTATCTTGTACTCTTAAGCATGCCTAGTATTTATTTTGATTCTGTAGAAACGTACATGCAAGTATAATTGGGAGACTTTGTGTCGATTTGTTTCGGTTTAGCATGTGCGTATTAGAACCCCTTTTGTGATATTGCGTCGCATTCGTTGTGACATGATATTTTTGTTAGAAAGTACCGTAGGGTATACCTGAGCTATAACCACCTGTGGGGGTACCACAGGCATGTCCTCTTGGCACCGAGGCATGACACTTCCGTGGCAGTGTGATTAGTCCACGGCGTCTCCATTTTGTGTGCTCCGATGGGAGTTGGCCAATTGGTGTTTTGTTGTGGGAGGCGTATGGGTCGACCCTAGCTATTTGTTCTGTTCTGTTATGCGGTTTGGTGTTGTTTGTGCCGAACACACTTTCCGATTTTGCATACATTTGGATCTGCAGTCCAATGTGTGCCTGCCTGTGTGGCAGTATTTTGACTTGTCTTTGTGACAAGGTATATTTCTGTTTTGTTCTGAGCTCGGTATGAAATAAACACAACCATTCAATTCAGCCTTTTATGTTGTTCAGTAAGTCAATCCAGTTCAGTGGGTCTGTTTCAGTTCAGTAAATCAGTTTCAGTTCAGTAGATTAGTTCAGTAAGATTATTTTATTCAGTTCAGTTGATTTTGTTAATCTCAGTTTGGTTCAGTTGATTTTGTTAATCAATTTCAGTTCTTATTTTTGTACTCTTTATCCGTACTGGGCATTTGGCTCATGCTGTGTTTTTCTTCCGGCAGGTTTGCAAGGGGATTCAAGGGCAAGTGTGAAGAGAATTCCTTTTTATTTTGACATTCTGCTTAGAGTTCCTTTGTGCGTAGCCTCCCTTTCCACTGGTCGGGAAGGGGGTGTTACAATTGCTCATGATCATTCTCCTTTTACCTTAGCCGATGGTGTTCCAACTTCATATTCCCCTTTTGATAGCACCACATGTAGATGCGATTACTCTGAGAATACTCTAGCCTGTCCAAATCACTTTCTCCAGCATATATTCATAAATCTTCGACTCCAATGCTACTGAAACTAGTGTTAGCTTTTGGCCTCAAGAACACGATTGCGACTGGTGTGATAATATTAATTACTCTATTGAATGTTGTTGTGCATAAGCTAAGGAAGAGACCTTAGGTGAGAACAATATTGACTCATCGTCCTTGGAGAAACAGTGCCATAATTCAAAGTCCAAGCAGGGAGCACATGAATTTTAGACTGAAATTGAAATGCTTTCCAAATTCCGACATAGTCATCTGGTGTCTCTGATTGGTTATTGCAATGACTTCCCTGAGATGATCCTTGTTTACGAATACATGCCTCATGGTACCCTTGCTGATCATTTTTACAAATTCAGATGAAGAAATGGCACTATTATATCTCAGACTCTATTTTGGGAGCAAAGACTTAAGATATGCATTGGCGCAGCCCGTGGACTAGATTACCTGCACACTGAAACGGGGGTTAAGCATAGGGTGATTCACCGCAATGTGAAGAGCTCAAATATTCTGTTGGATGAGAATTTGGCAGCAAAGATTTCGAAGTTTGGGTTGTCCAAAATAGGCCCTGCAAATCAGTCATGCTCAGATGTCAGCACCAAGGTCAAAGGCACATTTGGATATTTGGATCCAGAGTATTTCGTAACTAGCAGACTGACCAGAAAATCTGACATATACGTCTTTGGGCTGGTATTGTTTGAAGTATTGTGTGGAAGGCCAACATTGGATACAAGACTTGAGGCCGATCAACAAGCTCTAGTGCTTTGTGGTCAACGTTGCATCAAATAAGGAACACTTGATCAGATAATTGATCGTCGTTTGAGGGACCAAATCTCACCAGATTGCCTCAAGACATTTGTCGAAATTGCAGACAAATGCTTGCACAATCAGGCAAATAAACGTCCTACAATGGGATACTGACAAACAAGAGGATTCCCGTTCTTCAATCAAACACGAGGAACGTGAGATTATACCAGTTAGCAATGCAATTGGGTCAGATGTGGAATCTGATATATTAGCGACTTCTGGGGGAAAAAAGAAATATGAAGATGTTTCAAGCTATTACAGTAGTAACCAAATTAACAATTCGATTATAACCGAATATCAAATTTTATACAATTTCACAATCCGAACAAGTATCCGAAATATATATTAACCAAATAACCAAAACCCTAATAACTGAATAATACTATTTAGTTATTCAATATATAATTGAAATATGAACCTGTGGTTACCAAACAAAAAAATCATTTCAAATTCCACACTAAAGTTTTCATACAATATTTAACCACAATCTGCAACCGTAATAATTCACAAACTAATTTAATAATTTCAAATTAACAATACATAACTACATATCCATAGGACAACGTCTATCAAAGTCTAATTAAAAATAGTATATTATTTTTTTTAAGTTTTTAATTCGGTTAATCGAATAGTCTAATTTTCATACCCGAAACCGAAACTGAAACCGAACTGTAAAATGATTATAACTTAATATACTTGAATAACTGAAATAATTTGGTTAAAATAACACGATTCAGTTCGGTTATTTGGTTTTACCCATTTTTTGCTCAGCCATGTGTAGGGATGCACAAAAGGCCTACGGCCCACAGGCCGGCCTGGCCTGGCCTGAGCCCGGCCTGGTCAAAGCCCGACCTGGTCAAAGCCCGACCTGGTCAAAGCCCGGACCGGGCCGGTCCGGCCTACAGTCTTTGAACAGGCTGTTATTTTGACGTAAAAGCCTGGCCTGGCCCGGCCTACCAAAAAGCCCGGCCTGGCCCGGCCTACGAAAAAGCCCGGCCTGGCCCACGAAAAAGCCCGGCCTGGCCCGGCCTACGAAAAAGCCCGGCCTGGCCCACGAAGACCGGCCTGGCCCGGCCTACAAAAAAGCCCGGCCTGGCCTACGCAGAGGACCGGCCTAGCCCAGCCTGCCCAGCCTAGCTAATTCATTTTAACTATAGACTATAACTTGATATATATAAGCAGCAAAAAGACGGATGAAGGGAAGAAATAGTTCATTGTAGGGAGATAATAAACTTTGAAAAACTTTGTTTGGCTTTTCTGTTCATTGTACTAATCACAATTGGTTGACAAATCCGGTTAATGTTGTACAACTTTTTCAGTTTCAAAATAGAATTAATTAATTTAGGTATTCTAAAATTAATTTTAAAATATATTTAAATTTAAATTGATTCAATATAATTATAAATTATCTAAAAATATACTACTCAAATATTCAAGATTAATTTTTTTAAAAAGTTAGATAAATAAATTCATCAATAATTTTCTTTATCTGGCAGGGTATTGGATGAAAAGAGAAGTAGACTTAGCTTAGAATCGTTGGAGATATGCATTTATTATAGAGATTATTTTTCCGCATAAAGAATAGTACAAGATGTAATAGACGATCAAGATAGCTCAGAAGATCTCGAAGTTAGAGTAAAAACTGACGAAATTGTACATCCATGAATATTGAAGATATATATTTTTTCTTAAGACTGAAGATATGTTTCTTGAAGATATAACGAAGAGATAAATTTTGAAGATAGGAAGATACAATTTTTGAAGATTTGAATTTTGAAGACATTTTAAAAATATTTTGAAGCAAAATATTTGTAACCGACTCATTATTTATTATTGATTAATTACTCATTTTTAATTTTTTGTCAATACATTTAATTAATATAGTAGTTAGTTTATTTAATATTTATATTTCACATTAAAAATTAGTTGATTACATTTTTAGGCCTGGCCTGACCCGGCCCGGCCCAAGGACTAGCCTGGCCTACCCTGGGCCGGCCCAAGGCCCGGCCCGGCCTAAAGCCTGGCCCGGCCCGGCCTAAAGCCTGGCCCGGCCCGGCCTACAGGCCTCAAAAGGCCAGACTTCGATCGAGAAGCCCGGCCCGGCCCGGCCTGCAGGCCCAAAAGTCAAAGCCCGGCCTGGCCTGGTCAACGGCCAAAGCCTACCAGGCCCAGGCCAGGCCGGACTGTGCATGTCTAGCCATGTGGTATAAAGTCCAGCCAACGAGGACAAAACGTCTACTTTTACATGCCACTTTCCTAGCGGAGGTATAGTGCCTTAAGTTTTCAGCTGCCAAGATTCGAGCTGCCACAAACTACTTTCATGAGGACCTAGAAATTACAAATGCAAGTTCTGGTGATAAAGTGTTCAAAGGTCATATAGATCATCGAAAGAAAGAGGTTGCTATCAAAAGTTTAAAATCAAGCACAGGCATTGAACTACATTACAATGTAGTGTCATTCGTTGGGTATTGCTCCCACAAAAATGAATCATGTTTGGTGTATGATTACATGTCCAATGGTTCCCTCTATGACCATCTTTATAGCAACAACAGTAATGATCATCTTCCGTGGAAGTGCAGGATCCAAATCTGCACTGGTGCTGTCCAAGGATTGAACCACCTCCACACGGACATGGGAAAGCAACAAATAGTCCACAGAAACATAAAGCTAACTGCAATTCAACCAGGATCAATGACTCCAACTCACACAATACTAATGATGATTGTTGCACATACTAGTATATTGATTCAGAGTAATTCCGGGTGTACAATGCTCAGAAAAATCAGATGTTTACTCGGTGGGAATGGTGCTTTTGGAAGTACTAAGTGCCGGGGAATCATTTCAGTACTCGCCTCCCGTGGACTTCATTATTGATAATGAGCACGTGAAGCTGTCGTTTTGGCTACAAAGCATCATTAGAAAGAAAGCCCTTGATCAGAATATCGATCCACATCTAACAGGGAAAATGGCCCCAGAATGTTTGATTGAATTTGTCGATATTGCTCTGAATTGCTTACTTGTTCCAAGAATTAAATGCCCACCAATGTCTCAAGTGTTGGAGAGGCTTGAGTTGGCTGTTCAATCGCAGGAGAAGGCAGAGGCTGCTTATCATCATTTTGATGGTAATAATGATGAAATTCCAGCCGGTGCTGTCTCCAAATTGGAGAATATCTATCCAGAGTTATCATATCGTCTGGATAAAATGTTAAATGGTACTCTTGATTGGGAGATTCATCCCCATCACTTGGTAGACGGTCCATTCTTCCACCAAATTCATCCTGTGATGTCGTAGAACTCTAGAAGATCTGGGAGGACGTCGGAGTACCATACGGTTCCTGATCCCGGGCCTATTATCCTTGTGTCTCTCTTTCATCAGCTGACTTTGGTGATAATCAAGAATGTTATTATCAGCGTAATACTCTCTCCATTTGAGTTTGATTATAGTTAATTCGCCAAATTCTAAAATTCTTCCGGCAGAGTAAATAGGTTTCATCAGTTTGCATATATACCTACTACAGTTGTATTCAGAATTGGCTTTTGTTCAAGTTAATTATGCCGAGCTTACCTTAGGAGAGAAGTTTCCAGGTTTGAAATTTCATCCCATAATACAATCAATTAATTGGAGTTTGCATTGACTTAGCATCAGCCTGAGACAGAGTACTTTATATATATATATATATATATATATATATATATATATATAAATGAATTTGAAAACAGCAATCTTATAAATATTGCACTTGTATTTACATGGGGGGTTTGGCTGCTGATTGGTTTGGTGCTAAATTTGTAGGATCCAAAACTGGAGTAGAATTAAATCTTTCCAATCTAATTTTGATTTTATTTCCAAAAATAATTAATGCGGCTTGTGCTCAGTTAAATTTATAAATTTTATCATTTATATTTTTAATTATAAGATCAATATTGACTTTTTAAAAATCATTTTTAAATATTTTCAATCTCAAAATTGACAAAAAAATATATATTTAATTCATGTCAATACAATTATAAATATCATAAACTACCTAAAAAATACTATTAGCTATAAATTTTATCGTTTTCAAAATTTAAATAAATCATATTAATTTAAAATTTAAAAATATCTCAAATTAACTTTTAAAAAGTTAATATTATTCATATAATTGGGAACGGAGGAGTTAACAAAAAATTTCTTACCACAACACGTGTACTCAGCTGAAAACGTGAAACTTTAGCTCATGTTAAGACCATAGTATGTTGCAAACTTACTGTCCTTGTATAGATTTTCGAATAGAGTCTTCGGGGCATTGCGGGAAATGTTATTAAGTGTTATCCTCCATAAAAATAAAACAACATTATCAATCACCTAATACCGAAAAGTTATCAAGTGTTATCCTCCATAAAAATAAAACAACATTATCAATCACCTAATACCTCGTGATACACGCGTTGTTTATATAAATTATGTGAGTTAAAATAATTTTTTTATAAAATTTAATGGATTAAACAAAAAGAATAAAAAAAATTAATATAAAAAAGACAAAATAATAATATAATTAACCTTATAAGGAAAAGAGAAAGAAAAAAAAAATAACGTACCAACGACGTCAATGTATGTAGCTCTGGAGAGCCGTATTGAACTATAGATAGATAATATAACTAAAAGATGGCACCAAGTAATGATTTATCACCCTCTTCCGGGAAAAAAACAAAAAGGGCAAAAAAGGGAGGAAAAAATTGTGTGCAGCAGGATGCAATCATCCAGATGTCGGGCATCTGACAAAAGTGTACAGAAACCTCAAACTCTAAAAAGTAGAGATCTTATTCCAGTGAAGGAGCATTACATTACAAACAAAAACAACCAAAATGCAGTGAAGTCCAACAAATAGTACAGGGAACCAGCGCTGCTAGTAATGACAAGGGAAAAACTCGTTAGCGATAGCGTGAGTCTCGAGGACGATAATGTAAGCCTTCTTGAGGATCAAACCAATGCTCCTTCTTACTGCCAACAAATCTAGCCACATTGAACGGCTCTGCACCATAGTCTCGAGGGCGATGGCGTAAGCCTTCTTGAGGATCAAACCAATGATCCTCCTTACTGCCAACAAATCTACCCATATTGAACTGCTCTGCACCGTAGCCTTGATGTGGTTCTCCAGCAGGAGCAAGACCTGCATGGTAACCTTGAGGATCAGTATGACCTATGCCAGGGTAGTGGTCCATCACTGCCTGCTGATACTGTTGTTGTCGTGCCTGAGATTCCCTCTTGAGGAACTCATCTCTTTGATTGGCATGTCGAGCTCGAAGAGCACCTAGTTGTTCTTGATACTGAGAATCTATTATGTTTATCCTCTGGAAAAACAAGTGCAAGGTTTGAATAAGGTAAAGAAAATAAGACCAGCCAGTACCATGAAGTACATAAGACCTCTGATCTCCATTAATAAATAGTACATGTTGGCTGTTGCAGCAGCAGTAACAGAAACAACACAAAATGACTATTATGTACCAAGGAGCTAATTTTTATTTTTTTTTAAGAAAGATGATGCACCTTACGAGATCCAAGCCAATGACAATTCCTAAATGAATAAAAAATATACAGAAGAATTATTATTATGATTAACTGACCTCCCTATGTCTAGCATTTTCTGTATCCTCTGCATCAGTTTGTTCTTTAGCTAGTTTCATTATGTCATCAATGAATCTTTTTTCAAGACCCTCAAAAGTCTGCTTCATGGGCTTATCCTCATACCCAACATCCATATCTTCTTCACGAGGCAGAGATATAGGATAATTGATGCCTTGTTTCTCTAGAGCCATTCTTGGTTCAGACCTTTGGCCCTGGTAATAGGATCTAGGTGCATCACCCCCTTGACCTATAAAACAAGCACCACACTTTAATATCACATAGTATGCGGGAAAACGAAATTGACAAATTAGATTGAAACTCTAGGCGAAAATTAAATTTAGGAAGCATCTTCTGAAGCATTTGGTCATTCTTATAAACTACTTACATTCCAGACCAAGCTAAAATACAAAATAAGGAGCGTTCACAGAGACGATGTTTTCACATTAAACAGATTTACTTGATGTAAATATATGACTCTCTTCAGAAATCTTCAGTTATAGCCCTCACATATAATTAAACAGTACACCACGGTCACAAGTTACAATAACCAGATGAATGTATTCTGGCATTTTTGGGATATAGTACAAATATAAGACACTTGAAATAAATCATACTCTCATCCTTAAAGCCCCAGAAATATCTAGCATGAAAGCATAGCAGATTCCGCTGACGAGTCAACAAGAAGAAAATAAAATTTCTACCAACTGGAAAAGAGAAACAAAATCAAATTTTATTAAACAATTATCCACAAAAATATTAGACCAGTTAACACAAAGATCTTAGTCTTTGATGCAGGATGAGCCCGAACCCATGAGACTTGGTTGGAGCAATATAAAAAGCTTTAGAAACCCATGAATTAAGCCCATAAATCAGAAGTACTTTAATTAGAAGTGTATTTTAATTAGTTTTTGGTAATTAATAGTTACCTTATTTAATTTGTAGTTATCTTATTAGCGTCTAATTTAGGTTAAGAGAGTTGTCTAGGAGTATTATAAATAGGGATGTACTTCATTATATTTGATACATTGAATTATAGAATTAATTGAGTTTTTGTGTGAGAAATTTCTGTTGTTTCCCTTCCCGTTGTCTTGCTCGGCTTTTATATCTATGCCAGCTATACACTTCTTCTACCATTATCAGCGCAAATCCAACAGACTCCATGGGAATAGTGAAGTGGGAAATACAGCAGACAAGGGATATCATGTATTCCCTCTGTGGCTGTGCAGAGGCCGTTGCTGCTCCAAGATGCTGTGTAAGAAATGGTGCTCTCAGGAAACACTATTTTCTTTCACCAAGAACTAGTCCTCAAAAGAGTTGCAACTCCTAAAACTAAGTCTTCAGCAACTTTAAATTAATATTCCTCTCTTTTCTCCTTGATCTTATCTACATTAAATGGACTAGGATGGAGTGTTCAATAGGACACAACTATTTTGAAGACTCTGACATGGGTACTTCTTAGATTTGCCAATTTAGTTACCCAAAATGAAGCATCTAGCACCCATCCCCTTGTCCAAGTGTAAGTGTTGGACACGGGTACTTCAGGACAAGCTGAAGAGTCCATGTAACATATGTTTCTTATTAAGGAAGGGGGAAAGATTAATGGCATCATGGAAATCAAGCAGGCTGAAAGACAGAAATAAATAAAAATTTGCCTTCATTGAACATATGGGAAGATTCATCTCTTTCCCATCTCCATTGTCCATCCGAAGTCCCATATGGATGTTCTTTCTCAGAGATCATGGACTCTGGCCGCCCATGGTAATTATTAGACTTGTGTTCCATTCTCTGACCAGAAATATGCTGCATCTGTGCAGAAACATATTCATTCCCCCCTGGATCTCCATACTGTCCAGGGCGTCTCATGTGTCTTTAAGAAAACAGAAAAAACAGTAGACCTACAAACATCAGAGCCACTTCAAAACATGAAACGAAGAAGAAAATTTATGAGCTTAGCATTGTATTGAGCCAATAATACAACTCCTACACTAGATCATAAAAAATGAAAAGATCCACAATAATACAGATACTCATATAAAGCAAAAGAAATATCAAATATACTCCCTCTGGTCTACATAGGTGCTATACCTTTTTTTATGTTTGGCACGAATTTTAAGACACTAGCAACACAATACATTTAAAAACTATATTTATTCTCATCTATATTAATATATAATATTTAAAAGAGTTTTTGGTACGCCTTTAAAATAATGCTACACGCACCAAAAAAAGTGTAGCACTTAAAGTGGGATGAGGAAGTATATATTTAATGGAACATTTGGATTAACAATACATAAACACAGATATATTTCTAGATCAAAGGGATACTTCCTATGTTTTTCTTGGACCTAACCAGGTTGGAAGGCTCCTCACCCTTGTGCTGTCCAACACAGTACTAAATATTTCCCAAGCTTCATGATAATTAAGGAGTTTCCACTATTATGTCTATATAATTGGTATGGCTCTTGGTAGAATAGAGAGGAGGAGAAGGATTCATCTAGCCAACCCCAACTAGTTGGGATTAAGGAATAATTGAATTGAGTTATAATTATATATAATCAAAGTTTAACAATATAAAAAATTCCCTAATCAAGATAATTTTCTTTTCTTGATAAGTCAAATCAAGACATCACTTAAAGTGCTACCATAGGGGGGAAAATCATGGGCACAAGGCATACACAATAGAGCACTGAGCACATACTAAAAAAATAAAAAGACCACTCTGCTCAACAATTAGCGCTATACAAACCAATACTTCTTTCTGAAAGAATCTGGCCAGGTGCAAAATACACCTACATCACAAGCCTAAGGAGTAAGGACCAATCCACATAGAAGTATATTAATGAAAGCTAAGATCCTGGAAATTCTTCATTGGAACAAAAAAATAGTATCACAGAACCTGAACGAGCATTTGACATTTCCACCCACTCAAAATTCAGCTATAAAGGAGCAAGTCTCCATCTATTCCTAACTCTTATTATATAAAGACTCCTTTTCAGTAAAAGTTCATGCTTCTCAATGTGTCAAGCATTACCCAGACAGCCCAGAACATGTCAAATAAGGACCTAAGAGAATTTCACGGGTGCCGACCACCTTAGAATGAATGAATAAAAGATCCATTGCCTCATCTTCTTTAAGAGGATCAACCTTCCTGGATGGAGTATTCATGTCATAAAACTCCCCAGAAAAGGAAACACTGCCTTCATCTCACACTCCTGGAATGATCGTCAAAACGTCAGGATTCCAAGAAAGATTATCCATTCCCAAAACAAAATCAGCAACAACTGCCTCCCTGACCACATCATTTCTGAAAAAATTCGGATCTCCCTTAGGTCCAACAGTGTACTCATGCTAACGCTCCCCATCACGTGCAACAAGCACATGGAGAGAAGATTTAAATTGCATTTGCACTATCAATATTAATATTAATATAAAGAGCAACCTGTATGCGGGAAGATTGACCCAAGACCTTGCACACTGACATATATAGTTCTGATACCATGTTAAGTTACCAACTCATATAAAAGCAAACTCATTAGAGAGAGGCCCAACAATGTATATCATGCTCCCAACACAAGTTTTCACAAAAGCAGACCAAAAGATAAAAACTCCCAAACTCCCCAAATAGCAAAGATTTACCCTCATAGCCTCAAACCCCATATAGTTTTAATATTTCATTAACAAACTAAATCATCTATAATTCTCTCACCTTCGCAAAAGGAGGACATAACCCAGAGCACCAAACACTGTAATGTAAAGATAAAATTTAAGGTCACAGATTTCAAACCCTAAACTTATCAACGGAGATAAGCTAGAACTTTTAATGGCTAATAGTAGTCTAAAAGTTAATACGAACATATAGATGAGGAGAAGTATAAATAAATTGAATAAGCAATTACCTAACGTTGAATTTCTAATTGTTTTCGCCTTCTTCCTCTGAGAGACGAAGCAGCTCAGGTTGGCGAGACCTTCAATTTTCCTTTACAAGGGAGAAGATTCAGTTAATGCGGTCTGCATTAATTTCGTCACTGGGCACGGGTCGGGTTTAGACTCGGTTTTGTAGTTTTACTTTTGCTCCTCAGTAAGCATAGGAGATTAAATTTGACTTTTAAAAAAAAATTAAATTTTTAGTGTTTTGACTTTTAAAAACAATAAAAATTATAATAATTAATATTTTATAATTATATTATTTAAATTAAAAGAATTAATAGATTAAAAATCAAATAAACTCATATTATTATTATTTTGCTAAATAATAAACTCAGTAATTTTGATGCGAAAACGTTCAATTTAGTATCAATCCTCAAATAACACAAGTATAAATTAGAAGTGCATGTAACGACTTGGCAAGTCCTTATAGAAAAAGATGTAGACTGTATTTGTATTTATAGAGTTGAAATGAATTGATTTGGAATTTGTGCAGCTGAATATAAACTAGAAGTGCATGCAACACCTTTGATGTGGATTACAACCAAAATGTATGCCTTAATACCCCCACCCCCTAAATATATGTTGCATGGCCGTTTGATATTTGGAATTGTTCAGTTAAACCAAGATGTGCCATCAAAAGCCAAACATGAGTAATCAGCTCTCCCCCTCGCCTTAGCTGCTGTGCATGATTCATTCCGTCTACATTGACATGCAGTATATGACAATATCTCAATCCATAAATGGCTTACCATTTCCCATTTTTGCTTCTTCCTCCATTGTTCCTCACTTTCCAAACATTGCAAGCATTTCGCTAGCTTACAAGCATCAAATAACACCGATTTGCTTCTATCTCCTTTTACGTCTTGAGGTGGAATCATAATGTTGACTTGAAGCAGTTTTCCGCAAGCATCATGCCCATCAATTTTGAGTCCTTGAAAAAATTCCGTGGCTTCAGCACAAGTATGTTGAAATCTAATCTGGCCAATCCCATTAGGCAACATGAACGAGCGCTTGACTAGAAGGTACAGCATGTAATCTGATAATAACTTGCTCACTACACAATTTGGATCAAGAACAGAATTAGGGTCTACTTTCTGGTCAGATAAAAAGCACAAATCTGTTGCGATATGCCACAGAAGAATGCTGTGATCGAATTCAACTTCAACACTCCAAGAAAATTTGTCGTGACAGTTATTATAGTTCTTTAGTACTTGTTTACCCTTGGCACCACATAATTGCTTGAAATCAGAAGCATCCTTAGATTTATCTACAAGCTGTTTGAAGATGGATTTGTTGATATCAGTAGGGATATCCTCGGAACTTTTGTACTGATAATCATCTACAAGTTTGAGAATGACATTGTCCCTCGAGAATTTCCATATGGTGGCCTTATCATTCAAGCAAGTGGTTAGCAAGTTGTACTGTGCCATGGAATTTGACCACTTTTTCTTGCTAGCTATCCAACTAAAACAAGAAATGAATTTATAGATATAATGCACAAAAGGGTTTTTGAGCTTACTCAACAAAAGTAGTGTCCAATCCGACGAAAGCAATAAAAGAACAGCATATATCTCAAGGCCAATAGTTCCAACCAACAATAGCAATGAAATGCACAGATCAGTCTTATCATACCCTTTCCAGTCAATAGCACAAACGCTATCAATGTGTAGCAGTTTAGATAGTCTTGCTAGACTCCAGAAAATTAGAGAGTGGGAGAAGGGAGAATTTAGGGAAGATAGATTGGAAAAAAAGTTTATTTTCATTTCATTGATACCCTTCTCAATACAATTCTTAGTCTTATACAGACCTTACTAATACACGGACTCAATGTTAATCTCAACCATCTATTCTTATTCTAATCCTAGCCTTTCATTTATTTATATATATATATATATATATTAGGCTATATTCATAACACAAAGCAATGATGATGGACGATAAGCTGGCAGTTTGCAGAGCAGCTCCCCATATGGAATGAATAATCATGGCTTTCGTGTAAAGAACATCATACATGAACCCGAGCTTAACCTCTATCACTTTAAAAGCATTCTCCCAAGAACTCTCCTGAAAAAACTGACAGACAAACTTTTCTCAAGGTCATGGAAACTGAGGATGAGATCCGCAAAGAGCCTCTTGAATGTAAGGAAAAAGTCATATGCAGCATTTATAGTGCCCGCATTTGGAATAAAGCTATTTTTTCCAGCAGCATAGTTATGAGCTACATGAGTAATTTCGGACCAGGGTCAGGACATGGGAGAAGAGATTCTACAAAATGCTTGCTGCTAGCAGACCTTAGAATCCAAGTCCTCTCCCCATACTTGATGTTCCAAGCAACGAAAATTGGTAATGCAACAAAATTGAGAGAAGTAGGCTGCAAGGATCTAATAAAGACGTAAATCGCCACACCTTCTTGAACAGCAAGGCTAAGCAAGTGCCTTAGCCACAATTCATCGTCTTCCAAGGAGTATGAAGCGATTGTGTCTGGACCACCAAGGTGCACCAGAAGAAAAGGTGCCCAAAACGCCATTATCATGTAGTTTGGGTCCAAAGAATCTGGAGAATCATCTTTGGATTCTCCTTGGCCGTTGGAGAGGACCCCGAGTGAAACAGTTGCAACCCAATCAAAGGATAAGTAAGCATGCCTTAGGACAATTCTGATCCAGTTTCTGGTGTTGTGTTTCCTCTGGCGATAGTATGATTTGTAAGGTGAGATTGAGTATATCACATCAAAACCTCACATAGATTGATACATTAGCCGCGAGTAGAAGCTTAACAAGCAGGATATGTCAAAAGTAGTCGCAGCATCAAATTAATCAAGGGCACATTAGTTGAACCAAATAGCTTAGCAAGCCAAACTTAGCTGCCCAGGAACCACCAAATAGAAAACCTAACCGAGCACTCCAACCACAATTTGAGTTCCTGCAGAGTCACCCAAAGTGTATTGCATAATGCAGCATGTGCAAATACAAAAAAATAAAAATAAAATTATAAACTGAATGACACATCTCCTTAGCCCCTATATATGGAACAGATCAATTGGGCGCAGATTTTTTTTCAGTAGTAAAGGGCTTCCCATCAACCTTCTTCTAAGAGAAAGATATGCTTCTAATCAAGTGAAGCTGAAACCTGACACACCCAAACTACATAGAAGATAACATTGCTGTTGGACAAGGTCATGTAACAAGACGGATGCTTGCATGCACAGTTAATGAAACACATACAGATTTAGTTCTGTTGGTTTGCAAAAATATGGCATACATATAATCAAATTATATAAGCGCAACGGAAGCAAGAAATCATATTTTAAAATTTTTGTACAAACCAATAATCCGGATCTTTCTTATGCGACTATTATTAATTGAGGAAGGATAAAAGAATTTATACCTTTGTAGAACCAAGCTTCCACGGATACAAGTTCATCTCCCTTTAATCCTTCACGTTCTATTTCAAATTCACCGATTAGATTCCACGGATCAATGTTAGCTCCCCAAGTGTTGAGCCTCTAGAGGTGATCCACCAAGAGATCTATGAATTAAAAAAGTGGATCTTGGTTTCTCCAAACCATGGGTGGCTAGCCCTAATTCTCTCTCTCTCTCTAACTCTTAGATCTAGAGAATTATGGAGTACTCTCTTTATTCTAATGAAAGAGTGTGTAACCTTGATATATGATAAGACTCCTCTTATTTATAGATCTAGTCAACCCTCCTAAACTATTTAGGATTAGGGTTTTAATTTAATTAGGAACTAAATTAATTAATTACAATTTCTAAACCATTTAGGAACTTAATTATTTAATAATGAGAGTACTTCTTATTAATTAATTACTAAACCATTTAGTAACTTAATTAATTATTATTATAATTATAATTCCAAAACTATTTAGGAACTTAATTATTTAATAATAATATTACTACTCATTAATTAATTCCTAAACCATTTAGGAACTAAATAATAATACTAGTAGTAATAATAATAATAGTAATAATAATAATAATAATAATAAGACTCCTCTTATTAATTTATAATTAGTATTTCTAAAATACTAAATTATAAATATTAAGCTATTTAATTTATTCTATTACCATAGTATAAATTAAATATACTTAATTTATTATTACGATTATGCCATCCACTTTTAAAATAAATATTACTCTTTTGCGGTGTGACCCTTTAGGTTCTCCATATTAAACCGGTTGTATAATAAATAAATTAGAACAATTCTAATTCATTTATTACGAATTAACTCTTTAATTGAGAATAAATAATTATTCCACAATAAGGGTAAGCCCCCTTAGCGATTAGTCGACTTTCCAGATAATATAGATTTCAACATTTAATCGTAAAAGAACCTTTCAGCAAATAGTTACCGTACAATTCAATCATTCTACCATACAATGTCCCAATCAAATATAAGACACGGAATTTCTGTCAAGTCTTATTTATTTGATTATATGCATTTCAATTCACAAATACACAACTCTAGTTAATGTAATTAGAAACTCCTTTCTAATTCCATTCAACCCTGGCCAGGGATTTCTGAGTTGTCACTTATTGAATCGCATAGGACATTCTCTCCCTTTACTGGAAGTGGTAGATCCTTTGTTGATCATTCATCTATCTCCATGTATACCTTATTATACCCAATCACATCCTTTGATATACCAATAGGTCTTAAGGAATATGTCAAAGTATAACTTAGTACACACAAGATACTAAGATGATCTTAAGTCTAAGGATCACTTGTACGACTATCACATAAGGAACTCCTATTGACAGACGAGTAAAACTCCATTAGGTGTTCCTTGAGCGAGTCACGTTCAGTGAACTTATTCTCTAATAAGCACCTACATACTTGCTTTAGTGTCTCTACACAAATGATTATGAGATCAATCATCCTCTTCATAAGAGCAAACATAGTATGTACCAATCTATCCGGATCTACTAATCCCCTTTTTAGTGATCGAACGATTAGGAACAATTTTAGTTTTTGAGCTATCTTGAATTTAGATCTCATTAACATGATCCTCATCATGGTTCTAAAAACATTGCTCGAAAACTATGGGTTTATCCATTTGATTAATTCAAGTAATTAACTATGAATAAAGAAATGTCTTGATACTTTTATTAATAAATGAACAAGATTACAAAGTATATGCTTATCACATCAAATGTGATTGGCTTGAGGGCATATTACTTTCAATCTCCCACTTGCACTAAAGCCAATCGCCCTTTGGTATCCCCATACCATTCTTCTCTAAGTGGCGTACAAATTGCTTAGTAAATGTTTTAGGTAATGGATTTGTAATGCTATTCTAAGAGTCTACCATCTTTATGGCGTCGTCTCCTTTTCAATGATTCATCTAATCATATAAAAGTGCCGCAACACATGTTTGGATTTCAGATGAGACCTAGGTTCCTTGGCGAATTAAACTCTTTTAATTCTAGGAACCATTACAAGTTCTGTAATGAACTTGTTTAACCAAACAATCACCTTTGCAGCTTCACTTATATTTATTTATTATGTCTTTGTCACCAAATCAGCAACTATTTACTGTTTGGAACTTTTCCAACTCACTGCAGCACCGTTCACGGTAATCATATTACCTGAAACGGATATGTTGTTATCTTGGTTAGTCTGAACAAACTTGAGTTTGTTAAACCCTCTAGTTTTATATCAGACCCATCGTTAGAAACTCTTTTCTAATATTCTTCTCCAAAATTGAACTGATATCTGCTTATTATATATAAGCAATATTAAGTCTAGTACATTTCAACGAATCAATGTACGTCCCTTGGGTTAAGCCGAGCATCCTTTATGATCTATCTCTATAGACCTTTATCCTAAATAGAATGTTAGGACGCTTCTCCCAAGTCCTTAATGGAGAAGTTTTAGACAACCACATCTTTACTGATTGTAGCATCTGTATGTCATTCCTTATTGATAGTATATCAACATATAATACTAGGAATGTCACAGTGCTCCTACTAACCTTTGTACATACTTGGTTCATCCTTGTCTTTGATAAAATCAAACTCTTTTGATTGTCTCATCAAAACGGATGTTCCATCTTCGAGAAACTTGCTTCAATTTATACTTGGATCGTTGTAACTTACATACTTGATTTGCTCCATCTATATGGAGACAAATTCTTTTGGTTGTATCATACATACATCCTTTTGTATAGTAAGCTGTTACTGCAAGTAAAATCCGAATGGATATATGCATTTTCACTAGTGAAAAATTTCATCTTAGTCAACTCATTGACCTATAGGTCTTATAGGTCTCCACCTAGTCATCTGCTTTAGTCTTTCTCCAAAGACCTGTTTGGAATATGCATGTGAATGATATTTCTCAATTATAAGATTTGATGATGTGTTTTAAAAGATAAATGAATTAATATGCAAATATGTCTGCATTGATGAAAGATGTAAAGTCCTTAATAGTTAATAGACATTATGTTTTAAGGACTTAGATTGTCAAGATCAAAACTGTTAAGTTGATCTCATATGAGTTAATAGCATTGTACAGTCCTTCAAAAGATCACTATGTACAAGGACTATATATAGAAAGATCAAACTTGTTAGGCTGATCTTAAAATGTAATAGATAGGCCTGATCGTCAAAAGTACAACAGTCTGGCAAGAGAGTTAAAGCAAGAATCGCAGACTACACTCACGATCGTAGAGTCTGCAAGCCATCAGTATAACCAGTCACACGCTCACATTTCCAAAACAGAATCATAGAGCGTCTATTCAAAAGATCATCAGTATGAAGACCCTGAATGACCGGCAAGCAAACAGAAGATCCAAGCACCAACTCCATCAACAAGACTGATTGAGAAGTGAAGTGTCATTCAGATAGAAGTCTTATGAAATCACTCAAAGGAAGATCGTAGAGTCTGCCTGGTAAACGCAGAATAAGGCTCGGAAAATCGTAGAGTCCTCTCGGCAGATCGTAGAGTTGTCTCAGCATCGTAGAGCTAACTCTCGGGATCGTAGAGTCCATATAGACAGTCACTCTACGATTCTCCTAATCTTATCTACAAACCTAGCAGAATCAAAGAGCAACTTTTACATGAGTATTCAAAATCGCGACAGCAATCCTCATAAAGATTATTCAGTAGGTTGTCCTTGGGCTGTTAAACAAACTGAATGAAGATCTCATACATCTACAGCATCTGGTCTGAACTAAGATCGTAGAGCAGTTTAAATCATAACTCTACGATTGCACTACGACTTACACCATAGGCAAGATCGTAAAGTAGCAAAGCTAAGTCGTAGAGTGAAAAAGGCAAACGCAGAAGTACAACGTACAAGCAATCGTTAAGTTAAGCTGAAGATATTCAAACGTTACCTGCTTTAAACACCCTTTGAATATTCAGCATAGAATGAAGCTGAAGTTCGTAGAGCAGTCCTCTATTATAAAAGATTTGACAACTGAAGCTCGTAAAGCAGTCATCAATGATGGAAGATCTAGCGCCTAAAGAATCATAGAGCAGTCCTCTATGACATATAAGCCAAGCAGGGCTAGCAACTGAAAATCGTAGAGCTTCATAGCAGAACCAGCAGATGACTCAACGATCAGAAGCAAGAAGCTACAACTGGATTAATCGTCGAGTACTTAAGTGCCAACAAGAATTGAAGACATCTAAGCACTCAAGTCAGTAATCTCAAAATGAGTTATTAATTACTTCAGAAACATCCACGACAACACTTTATGGCATCTACTATAGAAGAAGTCAGAAATGACAGAATACTGACTTTTGCGTGCTGGGTGTCAGAGCAAAGATTTTCTAGTATCATGTATCAGGCTCAAGAAATCAGAAGACTATGTCACAACGATCATATTCTCTAAAAGACCTGTTCACTCCAAAGACTGGGAAGAACACGAGACTGACATCTCTACAGTAGACAAGTCAACAAGTCAGAGCCTGCAGAGCAGCTGATTCTTAAAGTCAAGGAAAACATTTATTGATAAATCAGAAGATTAACTAGCAAAGAATATAATAATCTTTGATGAACAACTCTGAGAGAACAACGGCTAAATTCAGAGAAAGCAGAGCTACAGGTTAATATATCTGAACATGTCAGAAAAGGGAAAAGCACTGACACAAGCGGCAAGAAAGTCAACATCAAAGATATTAAAGATCTGCACAAAGCCAAAGGAAACCAACGGGATTTCTTTCAACGGTAAAATTTGCTCAGAGTTATAAAGGCTTACATAACAATCAGAAAAAGTAGTTGTTGCAGTTGAAAAACATACACGAGAGATATGATGGTAGACAACAACCGATCGTAGAGTGAAACAGAAAATGAATATACTGAAGGACTCTACGATCCATCAGAACACTAACACTGAATTGAGAGAAACATAGAGATGTATAACTCTATTACAAGAGAAGTGTTCAGAGCTGCTAGGCACATGGAAGAGAGAAGCTTAAACGCCAACTTGATACATACATGGTAGCAACTGAGTACCAAAAGGAAGGAGCATCACAGTCATCTCAGAAGCCCATCTCGAGAAGCAATAAACTGTCTATGATAAGAAGGAACAACTGAGTACCAAAATGAAGAAGCATCACAGTCATCTCAGGAGTTCATCTCGAGGAGCTATCAAGTACCGAAGGAGCTGAAGTGCAAAAGCCTAGCCAACACATTTGGTGATCTTGAGTAGTTGCTGAATATCAGAAAGAAGGAGAATATCAATGACAAACATCAGCAGCATTCAATGATGGATCATAAGCAGCTGCTAAGTACCGGAAGTTAAAGAAGATCAAAGTTCATCTTAGCAGCACAACCCAACAAGCATCCAACACACAAAGAGGGTCAAATGATCCTTGCCCAAGTGGCTAAAAAGAAATCAAGTCTGCCGGACTTGTTGAGTACCGAAGGGTACAAGAGATTCTAAGTCTGCTGGACTTAGTCTACAGTCCAAAGCTGCTAGCTTTGATGAGGGCAAGAGTATCCTAGTCTTAATGTGACTAAAGGAACCAAAGCTGCTAGCTTTGATGAGGGCGAGAGTGTCCTAGTCCAGAGGACTAAATTTTAGTGGATTTCCTACTGTCAAGTAGAAGAGTGGAGTAGGAGTTATTCAGTCTCCGAACCACTATAAATCTCTTGTGTCATTTACTTTATGTCTTTTATATTCTGCACAATATCTGCTTTCACCCATACTAGATTAACACACTAAAATGAAATGGCTCATATTTCTTTAAGGGGTTTATTAAAAGTAAAATCCGCTGTGCTTGAATTGATTCTATCATTAATAACTAATATGTTTTCGTTACAAAAGTAAAAAGCTTTTTAAATGATCTATTCAACCCCCCCCCTTCTAGATCTCTATTGTGTCCACGGGAACTAACAATTGGTATCAGAGCAGGTTCTCACAAATATGTTAAAGCCTACGCTTTGAGTTGATCTATGACACAAATTTAAATTAGTGTTAAATCTCGGTATTGGGTATAAAAGACAAAATGAATTTAATCTCACTAGTTGAAAATTGTTTGTACAGGGAATCCAATGAAGAAGCTGCCTAAGGCCATCCATGCTTAACCATGTGCTTAAAAGAATTATCTTCTTCAGTCAAATTGAGCTAAGGGAAATCAGTAGGGTAATGGAGGAAGAATACAGATGCATCAAGAGTTATGATTCTTTCCATTTAAAAAGGAATCTATAATCTAAAAGTGATTGAGAAGCTCTACAAATGATGAACTAGGACATTCACTCCTTCATCAACCGTCAACGACTAAATCTATGGACTTCTCAACTATGTGTGTCATTGCCCTTCTCAACAACCAGAACCTGAGCTATATGAAGAAATCTATAGTGTCACAAATGAAAACCGGAAGGACTGCAAATCATTGTAATAACAGCTATGCTTCATCAAAATCAGATCCACTGGTTGTCAAGTAATTGACAACAGTGAGGTATGTTATCCTATCTCCTCCAAGTACTGAAGTTATCAATTATTGTATTGCATGACAAGTTATTTTCTATCCTCATTTATCAGAATCTTGTAAAAGGATCATTATCCTTCTAAATACTCTCGTTAAACCATGACATATCTTTTAATTAAATATTACTTGTACTCATGTAAGAGCGTTCTCAATTGATAAAGAAAAATGAGTATTAAGATTGAATTTAACCTTCTAAATTGAGGAAAACTTGAAAATTTATTTTTAGCTATACTCACTTCCTTACATTAACTCTGTTTCTCTCAAAATCCAAAGAGGTAGCCTTGATTGGTATTTATCCTACCTTAACTTTCTTTAGAGTTACTTTCGATTTGGTTTTAATCTGAGTTCTTGATAAATCGTAGAGTATGATCATATCTATTGTTGCACTCTGAAGGATCGTAGAGACTGATTAACTCTACGAGCCATTGAAGCACAACACATAGAACTGATCATCACTCCACTAAAGTTCAAAAATTCAGTACTTCATGAAAAGTGATTTATCAATCTTAAACCTCTCACACACATACTCATTTAGCATAAAATAACTGGCATCATTCATTCACTACTATGCACATTGAGTTTTCAAAATATGACAATGTTAGATACTTAAAATTACTAACCTCTCAGGACCCAAATAAGTGTGGGTACCAAATTAGAAAATTTAACCTGCAGGTGTCTTGACTGATCCAAAGACCACTCAAAAAGGAACTAGATTAAAGAGAAATTCAAGGACAAGGGTCTCATCAAAGTGCAAGTCAGTTCTACTATCACCGTAAGCTGAGAATACAAAGCCTACGATCATAGTGTCAGAAAAAGGGATTTTAGCAAAGCCATATCTGAGGAAAACTCTTTATAAATCCATTGATGGAGAATCAAATCATAAGGAGGCAGTATCAAGTATGGAGAAGCAACATTCTGTCAAGCTTAGCAATGCACAGGGCAAAGTCTAACAATGTCAGACCAACTCTACGATCACAGCACCTGTCAAAGAATCGTAGAATAGACAGTACTAAGGAAAGTACTCTACGAACCTAAGATAAAGAGTCACTGAAAGACAAGTTATCTCAGAGATGGAAGTTGACTGTGGGGGAGCGATAATTAGCTAAGTTTAACAAAGTAAAGAAGTTATCAGAACCTATTAAATCTTCATCTCCAAATCGAAGAGTCTCTAAACTCTATGTTTGATAACCTGTTCAGCCATAATTACTCCAAGTCATAGAGTCACTATGATCAACGACTAGATCGTAGAATATAATGTGTCTACAATCACACTCCACATAAACCATCCTTTCATTGAACCTTTCACATCCTCTTACCAGCTCACAGTTCATGTCATATAGTGATTAACATTCCCTCTTTCATATCAAAGCAGTCTTTTCTCAGATAAAACACCTCAGAGACAAACCAAGTCCTAAGTTTCAAACTAAGAGGCATGCCCTCTCTGAGCTTCCTGAACTCTGCCAAAAGACTGAGCGTTTTACATCACCTGTATTCCTTCTGAGCTCCAGGTGTAAAGAAAAAAAAAAAGGAATTTTCTCCAACGAAAGTCGTTATTCGTCAAGGAATGATCCACCTGCTGTTTGTACAAAAGAAGAAAACTGTGCAAAGAAATCTCAAGCATTCTGCATTGGTGGCCAAAAGTCTTTTCTAAGGATAATCGTAGAGTGAAGAGCAAGTCACTCTACGAACTGACCAAGGTGTCTGTCAAACAGGGAAGTAAGGTTCACGCTCTCCAAACTCAAATGAGTCAGTTATGCATCAGTTACAATAAATGCAAAAGTGAAGGCCACGTCCTGCAAATGAATATCCTACACGTGTCTTCTACAAAACTTACGAGGGAACTGACATAAGCCAAAATTTTCAAACTGACGATTGTCCTTTCCCATCAGTTATCAGTATCCATTTCTCAAAACCGTGAAAACTCATCCTGTACCAAAACCATTGTTGAAACCCAGCAAATCTTCAAACCCTAAACACAAAAGACTCTTGATATCTATACATCTCGATCACACCCTTGTCATTTTCTGAAATCGTCATTTGACCAAACACTCTTTTTACAAAACCATTGTTATGGAAAACTGTCAAGTTGTTTCTGGTATCCAACTCGACTTTGATAAGTTTGAGTCCTCTGAAAAGAAATTCAAGGATATTCTTACAATAGTGCAGGAAGCTGGTTTCTCAGACTGTTTGGGGGCAAACACCAAGGTCTACTCTGTTCTGGTAAAAGAGTTCTATCGGAACGCAGTTGTAAACAATGATGAGTTAGTTTCAAGAGTTAGAGGAGAAAGACTCAAAATAGATGATACCGAAATCAACAAGTGTCTGGGAATTACTGTTGGAGATCTATCATCACTTGAAGACATAGATACAGTTGAAGGAATGAGGAGGATGGGTTATGTAAAGAAAACTCAACTAAAGAGTATGAAGAAAAAGGAGTTTCCAGAAGAGTTCGAGTTCCTGGCAGAGAGAGTAGGCAAATGTATCCTATGCAAAGACACCGTTCATGACACTGTAAGTGATCCTCAACTAAGAATCATGTCTGCTATTGTCATGAGGAAGAACATAAACTTTGGTGCCATACTATTTGACTTGTTAGTCAAGGAGGTTGAGAAAATAAAGGCTCCTGGGAAGCCAATCTCAAAAGTATTCTATGGACGATTCTTAAGTATCATACTAAAGCGGAAACTGCAAGATAAGATTAGGGATGATGAGGGGGAGGCTTTGAATGTCCACAAAGTTATGTCTCCTAAACTGTTTGACAACTGGAAGAAGAATCCCATGGAAAATAAGAGGTTAAGGATGACTAGCAGCAGCAAGAAAGATTCGAAGGAAAGCAAAGGAAAAAGGAAAGCATGTTCAAGTAAAGATGATTCATCTGATGAGTCTCTATCATTTGGATTCATCTCACCAAAATCATCCCTCAAGAAGTTGAAAACTGAAAAGATCAAGCCTGCAAAAAGACAAAGTGCTCGTCTTCAACAAATGATGAAATCTCTGGGGAATAAAAAGGCAGGAGATGGTTCACCTAACTTCATTGATCTCAGTGATGAAAGTAAGGAGGTACCTGTTGAAGAAAATGTGACTCCAAGTGAGTCAAAATCTGGAAGTGAAGAAATGTTTACTGCAGAAACAGTTGATGAAGTAAGAGAAGACGATGTTAGTGGAACATTGAGAAATAAAGAACAGTTAGAAGAAACAACTGCTGAACCTGTCAAAGCTTCAAAGGAATCAATTTCTAAAGCTAAAGAATCTGACAAAGGGAAAGGAAAGGAAACAACATTCGGAGATAAAGATCAAGAAGACTCGAGCTCTGAAAATGCTGAGTCAGAAAGTCTTAATCATCATGTTCCAGCAGCCTCACCATCAAGTATTCGAAGAAGGATTATATTGGAAGCAGTTGAAAAGCCAGGAGCCATGTTGCCAAACAAATGGATTGATCACGGCAATGGTCAAATCAGAGTAGCTTCAATAACCATGGAAGATTTACTGAGCAAGTTTGAAGACATCGAGCTCGATTGAACCACAGTTTTATATGATCATAAGGGTCAGGAGTTAAGGAGGTTCTACCCTTGGATGCCCTGGTTAAAAGCTATCTGTTTCAGAGATACGAGCTTCATCAGTTGGTGTTATACTTACTTTCCTAATCTAAAGTTGGTTTCTCAGAACTTCCCAAGAGTTCAATCATTTCCAACTCTGCTGATCAAAAATGTCCAACACTTCAAAACCTACCGTCATGCAGAAAGTATATTCATTCCTTATTCACCGTTGATCAATCAAGATGAAAGTCAGAAGAAAAATAGACTCGTAGAGTCAAGGGCTGTAAAGCATCCTGACTCTACGACTGCAACAAACCAGTCTCAGCCAAATATTCCCAGCAAATCACCCTCTGATATTCCTTCATCATCAAACAATGACTTCTTTGATACAATCACCGCTCTTGAGAACATCTTCAAGAATTCTACCACAGCAGAGGCTATATCTGGAGCAGAAGAATTCTACAAAGAAGTGCAAGCATCTTTTTCAAACATATCTTTCAAGCTTCTTCAACAAGATCAGTTAAATCAGAAGTCATCAGAAAATCAGCAGAAAGAAATTCTGAAACTTCGGAAGAACAATGAAGAATCTATTGCATCTCTTTCGGAAAAGATAGAGAATTTAAATCAATCTCTGTCTCAGACCATTGAGCTCACTCAGCAGGATCTAAAGATTGAAATTGGAAACACATCCTACCTAGTCGAGCAGCTCATGGTAAATTTTCAGCAGCTCTCTCAGACTATTGATGACAAAAAGGGGGAGAAAAAGAGAAAGAGGATCAGGATGAAACGAATGAAGCTAAAGGAGAAGAGCAAGAAGAAGCAGAAAAGAAAACAGGCAAAGGAAGCCTTGAAGGCAAGAACTGAGGGGGAGCCGGACGAAGACATGAAGTCATCAGCTGAGGGGGAGCAGAACTAACAGATAAGCAGCAACAACATGTAGATCATTCAGAAGACATACAAATACAAAGGAAGGTACATCTCAAACTGAAATAGTATGATCTGGATCCAGTGGTTAGGATGTTGTGTAATCTGTATTTAAGTATTCAATTAATGACATTCATATTTTCTGCTCTAGTAATACAGTAGCTCACGGTATAGTAAGATTCATTCATCAATTGCATAAGCATCTAGTATTATTGTTTTGTCATCATCAAATAGGGGGAGATTGTTTGGAATATGCATGTGAATGATATTTCTCAATTATAAGATTTGATGATGTGTTTTAAAAGATAAATGAATTAATATGCAAATATGTCTGCATTGATGAAAGATGTAAAGTCCTTAATAGTTAATAGACATTATGTTTTAAGGACTTAGATTGTCAAGATCAAAACTGTTAAGTTGATCTCATATGAGTTAATAGCATTGTACAGTCCTTCAAAAGATCACTATGTACAAGGACTATATATAGAAAGATCAAACTTGTTAGGCTGATCTTAAAATGTAATAGATAGGCCTGATCGTCAAAAGTACAACAGTCTGGCAAGAGAGTTAAAGCAAGAATCGCAGACTACACTCACGATCGTAGAGTCTGCAAGCCATCAGTATAACCAGTCACACGCTCACATTTCCAAAACAGAATCATAGAGCGTCTATTCAAAAGATCATCAGTATGAAGACCCTGAATGACCGGCAAGCAAACAGAAGATCCAAGCACCAACTCCATCAACAAGACTGATTGAGAAGTGAAGTGTCATTCAGATAGAAGTCTTATGAAATCACTCAAAGGAAGATCGTAGAGTCTGCCTGGTAAACGCAGAATAAGGCTCGGAAAATCGTAGAGTCCTCTCGGCAGATCGTAGAGTTGTCTCAGCATCGTAGAGCTAACTCTCGGGATCGTAGAGTCCATATAGACAGTCACTCTACGATTCTCCTAATCTTATCTACAAACCTAGCAGAATCAAAGAGCAACTTTTACATGAGTATTCAAAATCGCGACAGCAATCCTCATAAAGATTATTCAGTAGGCTGTCCTTGGGCTGTTAAACAAACTGAATGAAGATCTCATACATCTACAGCATCTGGTCTGAACTAAGATCGTAGAGCAGTTTAAATTATAACTCTACGATTGCACTACGACTTACACCATAGGCAAGATTGTAAGACCCCGAATTTTATGAAATACAAAATTTAATTTTTCTTCATATATATATTTTTTTGAAACAGTAAGTGGTTAAATCGATAAAGTTAAAAGTTAAGGATGTTATGTGCAAATTTTATTTTGTTGGACAATATTCGCTTTGTCGGGGAATATTCGTTTGGTCGGGGAATATTCGTTTGGTCCGACGGCGCCGAAATAATAAATTATTGGTGGACCCCACAACGGAATATTTGTCGGATATAGAAAACGACAGAAGTAACCTTTTTAAATAAAAATTGTCAACGGAACTGTTAAAATACCTGTGATAAAAGAATAGTAGCATACGGTAGTTTATGGTATTTTCTGTAGCACACGGTACTCTACAGTAACACACGGTATTGCATAGTGTCTCATATTATTGGTCTGATAATTGACACCGTAACTGTTACGCATCATTTCATCGATAATTGTCACTGCATAATATTTTATATTATCAATTCAATAATTGTTGTTACACAGTATTTTGCATTATTGATTTAATAATTGTCATTACACTGTATTTTATATCATTGAGTCAATAATTGTTGTTGCACTGTTTTTAAAATTATTGAACCTAATAATTGTCACAGTAACATATGCACAGTAATTCACATTATTGAATCAATAATTGTCATTACACAGTAACGTATGCTTTATTTTACATTATTGTTATCTCTATTATGATGTTATTTAAACAGTTGTATTTCATTAATTTATTGACTTGATATCTAAGAGCTAACTATACTGTATTTATAACAATTAGTCATAATAATTGAATTGATAAAGTTATTTGTTTATAATATAAAGTTAGGCGATTATTAGGTGATATGAAATGAATGGTGTAGATTAAAGTGTGAATTATTGTTGAATAATTGAATTGATTTGTTTATAATATAAAGTTAGGTGATTATTAGGTGATATGAAATGAATGGTGTAGATTAAAGTGTGAATTATTGTTGAATAATTAAATTGATTTGTTTATAATATAAAGTTAGGTGGTTATTAGGTGATATGAAATGAATGGTGTAGATTAAAGATAATATAATATTTGAAATGGATGGTGTAGATTAAAAGATGATCTTTAAATGAATGGTTTAGATTAAATGAATGATAAGATTTTTGGCTATAAATAGAAGCCTTAACTTAAGGATTTTTCATAAACTTCCTTACTTGTTCTTTCTTTCTCTCTCTAAATACTTCTTGTGAAAGTTCTCTCTAAGTGTGCTTAAGTCATCTTGAGTATTTGTGAAGATCTATAAGTATACGTGTACTGTTCAAGTTAATCAACCTCATTTAAATCAATATCCAGTCACGTGTTGAGGTAAGGGATACCATCTTTTTCATCTTCCATTATTCAAACATACTATGGTAAGGGATTATCATTATTTGATTCTCGATAATAATATTGTTTCTTCCTTACTCATAAGACGTGCCTTTTATTTCCATGTATTAAATTGTGGGAATAATCTTACGGAGCGGATTGCCGCCTGTTGGTGAATAACCTTTCGTATTCATTCATTATTAATCTCTGAGAATAACCTTACGGAGCGGATTGCCGCCTGTTTGGTGAATAACTCTTTGTACTCAAATTCTATTAAATTGTGGGAATAACCTTACGGAGCGGATTGCCGCATGTTTGGTGAATAACTCTTTGTACTCAAATTCTATTAAATTGTGGGAATAACCTTACGGAGCGGATTGCCGCCTGTTTGGTGAATAACTCTTTGTACTCAAATTCTATTAAATTGTGGGAATAACCTTACGGAGCGGATTGCCGCCTGTTGGTGAATAACCCTTTGTATTAATTTCCTTCACCTTTTGTTAATCAAACCTGCTACGGTAAGGGATATTATTTTCTTTCATACTCCTAAATCGAAATTTATTATGGAACTATTGCTTCTATAATTCCTGAAAATATTATATGTTCCATAATAGTTGAACTTCATTATTTCAACTGAACCTTCCTATTTACGTGAACCTTTCTATTGAATTGTAACCGTTATTCTGAACTGTGGATCTTGAATATCATTTTTAAATTTCACTCCACATCATGTTGACAATTTGGACATTATTTGAATCTGTACAAAGTAAACTTCCGATACTTATTGTTATCCTATTTCTTCTGTTCATCATTTATATCATTCTAATCATCCAAAAATCAAGCTGTTGTGAATATCTGTGGCCGGGGGCACAGATGTGATATATTTGTTGAACAGATGATAGGTTAAAGGCGATATAATAGGTTAAAGGCGATACATCTGTTCGGTGTCTTTTATGGCACGTGGTGAATGTTCTCTTTGGCCCGTAGTGTAAAGATGAACTGTTGTTTGGTAGGATTATGACCAAAGGCTGAATCTGGTATAATCATGACCGTTGGTGTTATATTGAATGTCTTTGGCCCGTAGTGCAAAGATGAACTGTTGATCTGCATGATTATGATCAGGAACTGTGAATTTGTATTATCTTGACTAATGATATTTCAGATGATAAAAGTTGATGATGTTTTTCCTAAAAAGAGAACCGAGTGGACATTATAGTCTGCATTATTCTTCTAATAGATTACTCATTCCGCTGCTATTAGTGATCTGAACGTTGTTTAAGAATTTAACTGCAGTTTTTGATATAAACCTTGTAGTCTATTGTATTCTATCAAGAACTCAACTGTTGAAGACTAATGATAATTTATTCGTCATTATCTTAGTCATGATATTCTTTACTGGGCTATTTGAGCTCACCCTTTCTTTTGTTCCATTGTTTTTCAACAGGAGATGAAAACATAACAGGGTCTAGCCGGGGAATGGAGTGAGGGTCCGAGGAATAGTTATCATAGTTTTCACGTTTTGTAAAATAGTGTGGCAATAATAGTGAAGACTTAGTTGTGTATTATTATACACTGTATTGTTGTACGTTGTGCTTTGTTGTAATAATTTTGTTGTAGTCTTTTGACGACTCAAGTATGGGCTGTGTGGACCCAGATTTGGGGGCGTCACAGTTGGTATCAGAGCCATATAACGAAGAGCCCCGAGCCTCTCGCTGGTGACTTCCTAGGGAAAGGGGATGCACCGAAGCCAGACTCTCCGTAGGGGACGCCTATAGTACAGGTGGCAAACTGATAGGTACCATTGTGAGGTGCTGTCCCTATGGTGGGATGAGAGTCACAGTTGGCATCAGAGCTTGGGGATATGGTCTTTAATGGAGATCTGGGGTAGAATTAGGAGGGGAGAGACGAATAGAATCAGTCACTAGTATGTCCTACATAAATTAGATTTTGTTATCTAACGAATCGATTTGAATGTAGGAACAGGAAGTGATGAGTCAGTTTGTTTGAACTAACAATTATTTTGTGACCACAGTTTAGTATGGCATCTGAAAATCAGGAGGATAACTATGAAATGCCTGGTACGTCAATTTCGGGGACGAAATTTCATAAGGAGGGGAGGTTGTAAGACCCCGAATTTTATGAAATACAAAATTTAATTTTTCTTCATATATATATTTTTTTGAAACAGTAAGTGGTTAAATCGATAAAGTTAAAAGTTAAGGATGTTATGTGCAAATTTTATTTTGTTGGACAATATTCGCTTTGTCGGGGAATATTCGTTTGGTCGAGGAATATTCGTTTGGTCCGACGGCGCCGAAATAATAAATTATTGGTGGACCCCACAACGGAATATTTGTCGGATATAGAAAACGACAGAAGTAACCTTTTTAAATAAAAATAGTCAACGGAACTGTTAAAATACCAGTTATAAAAGAATAGTAGCATACGGTAGTTTATGGTATTTTCTGTAGCACACGGTACTCTACAGTAACACACGGTATTGCATAGTGTCTCATATTATTGGTCTGATAATTGACACCGTAACTGTTACGCATCATTTCATCGATAATTGTCACTGCATAATATTTTATATTATCAATTCAATAATTGTTGTTACACAGTATTTTGCATTATTGATTTAATAATTGTCATTACACTGCATTTTATATCATTGAGTCAATAATTGTTGTTGCACTGTTTTTAAAATTATTGAACCTAATAATTGTCACAGTAACATATGCACAGTAATTCACATTATTGAATCAATAATTGTCATTACACAGTAACGTATGCTTTATTTTACATTATTGTTATCTCTATTATGATGTTATTTAAACAGTTGTATTTCATTAATTTATTGACTTGATATCTAAGAGCTAACTATACTGTATTTATAACAATTAGTCATAATAATTGAATTGATAAAGTTATTTGTTTATAATATAAAGTTAGGCGATTATTAGGTGATATGAAATGAATGGTGTAGATTAAAGTGTGAATTATTGTTGAATAATTGAATTGATTTGTTTATAATATAAAGTTAGGTGATTATTAGGTGATATGAAATGAATGGTGTAGATTAAAGTGTGAATTATTGTTGAATAATTAAATTGATTTGTTTATAATATAAAGTTAGGTGATTATTAGGTGATATGAAATGAATGGTGTAGATTAAAGATAATATAATATTTGAAATGGATGGTGTAGATTAAAAGATGATCTTTAAATGAATGGTTTAGATTAAATGAATGATAAGATTTTTGGCTATAAATAGAAGCCTTAACTTAAGGATTTTTCATAAACTTCCTTACTTGTTCTTTCTTTCTTTCTCTAAATACTTCTTGTGAAAGTTCTCTCTAAGTGTGCTTAAGTCATCTTGAGTATTTGTGAAGATCTATAAGTATACGTGTACTGTTCAAGTTAATTAACCTCATTTAAATCAATATCCAGTCACGTGTTGAGGTAAGGGATACCATCTTTTTCATCTTCCATTATTCAAACATACTATGGTAAGGGATTATCATTATTTGATTCTCGATAATAATATTGTTTCTTCCTTACTCATAAGACGTGCCTTTTATTTCCATGTATTAAATTGTGGGAATAACCTTACGGAGCGGATTGCCGCCTGTTGGTGAATAACCTTTCGTATTCATTCATTATTAATCTCTGAGAATAACCTTACGGAGCGGATTGCCGCCTGTTTGGTGAATAACTCTTTGTACTCAAATTCTATTAAATTGTGGGAATAACCTTACGGAGCGGATTGCCGCCTGTTTGGTGAATAACTCTTTGTACTCAAATTCTATTAAATTGTGGGAATAACCTTACGGAGCGGATTGTCGCCTGTTGGTGAATAACCCTTTGTATTAATTTCCTTCACCTTTTGTTAATCAAACCTGCTACGGTAAGGGATATTATTTTCTTTCATACTCCTAAATCGAAATTTATTATGGAACTATTGCTTCTATAATTCCTGAAAATATTATATGTTCCATAATAGTTGAACTTCATTATTTCAACTGAACCTTCCTATTTACGTGAACCTTTCTATTGAATTGTAACCGTTATTCTGAACTGTGGATCTTGAATATCATTTTTAAATTTCACTCCACATCATGTTGACAATTTGGACATTATTTGAATCTGTACAAAGTAAACTTCCGATACTTATTGTTATCCTATTTCTTCTGTTCATCATTTATATCATTCTAATCATCCAAAAATCAAGCTGTTGTGAATATCTGTGGCCGGGGGCACAAATGTGATATATTTGTTGAACAGATGATAGGTTAAAGGCGATATAATAGGTTAAAGGCGATACATCTGTTCGGTGTCTTTTATGGCACGTGGTGAATGTTCTCTTTGGCCCGTAGTGCAAAGATGAACTGTTGTTTGGTATGATTATGACCAAAGGCTGAATCTGGTATAATCATGACCGTTGGTGTTATATTGAATGTCTTTGGCCCGTAGTGCAAAGATGAACTGTTGATCTGCATGATTATGATCAGGAACTGTGAATTTGTATTATCTTGACTAATGATATTTCAGATGATAAAAGTTGATGATGTTTTTCCTAAAAAGAGAACCGAGTGGACATTATAGTCTGCATTATTCTTCTAATAGATTACTCATTCCGCTGCTATTAGTGATCTGAACGTTGTTTAAGAATTTAACTGCAGTTTTTGATATAAACCTTGTAGTCTATTGTATTCTATCAAGAACTCAACTGTTGAAGACTAACGATAATTTATTCGTCATTATCTTAGTCATGATATTCTTTACTGGGCTATTTGAGCTCACCCTTTCTTTTGTTCCATTGTTTTTCAACAGGAGATGAAAACATAACAGGGTCTAGCCGGGGAATGGAGTGAGGGTCCGAGGAATAGTTATCATAGTTTTCACGTTTTGTAAAATAGTGTGGCAATAATAGTGAAGACTTAGTTGTGTATTATTATACACTGTATTGTTGTACGTTGTGCTTTGTTGTAATAATTTTGTTGTAGTCTTTTGATGACTCAAGTATGGGCTGTGTGGACCCAGATTTGGGAGCGTCACAAAGATCGTAAAGTAGCAAAGCTAAGTCGTAGAGTGAAAAAGGCAAACGCAGAAGTACAACGTACAAGCAATCGTTAAGTTAAGCTGAAGATATTCAAACGTTACCTGCTTTAAACACCCTTTGAATATTCAGCATAGAATGAAGCTGAAGTTCGTAGAGCAGTCCTCTATGATAAAAGATTTGACAACTGAAGCTCGTAAAGCAGTCATCAATGATGGAAGATCTAGCGCCTAAAGAATCATAGAGCAGTCCTCTATGACATATAAGCCAAGCAGGGCTAGCAACTGAAAATCGTAGAGCTTCATAGCAGAACCAGCAGATGACTCAACGATCAGAAGCAAGAAGCTACAACTGGATTAATCGTCGAGTACTTAAGTGCCAACAAGAATTGAAGACATCTAAGCACTCAAGTCAGTAATCTCAAAATGAGTTATTAATTACTTCAGAAACATCCACGACAACACTTTATGGCATCTACTATAGAAGAAGTCAGAAATGACAGAATACTGACTTTTGCGTGCTGGGTGTCAGAGCAAAGATTTTCTAGTATCATGTATCAGGCTCAAGAAATCAGAAGACTATGTCACAACGATCATATTCTCTAAAAGACCTGTTCACTCCAAAGACTGGGAAGAACACGAGACTGACATCTCTACAGTAGACAAGTCAACAAGTCAGAGCCTGCAGAGCAGCTGATTCTTAAAGTCAAGGAAAACATTTATTGATAAATCAGAAGATTAACTAGCAAAGAATATAATAATCTTTGATGAACAACTCTGAGAGAACAACGGCTAAATTCAGAGAAAGCAGAGCTACAGGTTAATATATCTGAACATGTCAGAAAAGGGAAAAGCACTGACACAAGCGGCAAGAAAGTCAACATCAAAGATATTAAAGATTTGCACAAAGCCAAAGGAAACCAACGGGATTTCTTTCAACGGTAAAATTTGCTCAGAGTTATAAAGGCTTACATAACAATCAGAAAAAGTAGTTGTTGCAGTTGAAAAACATACACGAGAGATATGATGGTAGACAACAACCGATCGTAGAGTGAAACAGAAAATGAATATACTGAAGGACTCTACGATCCATCAGAACACTAACATTGAATTGAGAGAAACATAGAGATGTATAACTCTATTACAAGAGAAGTGTTCAGAGCTGCTAGGCACATGGAGGAGAGAAGCTTAAACGCCAACTTGATACATACATGGTAGCAACTGAGTACCAAAAGGAAGGAGCATCACAGTCATCTCAGAAGCCCATCTCGAGAAGCAATAAACTGTCTATGATAAGAAGGAACAACTGAGTACCAAAATGAAGAAGCATCACAGTCATCTCAGGAGTTCATCTCGAGGAGCTATCAAGTACCGAAGGAGCTGAAGTGCAAAAGCCTAGCCAGCACATTTGGTGATCTTGAGTAGTTGCTGAATATCAGAAAGAAGGAGAATATCAATGACAAACATCAGCAACATTCAATGATGGATCATAAGCAGCTGCTAAGTACCAGAAGTTAAAGAAGATCAAAGTTCATCTTAGCAGCACAACCCAACAAACATCCAACACACAAAGAGGGTCAAAGGATCCTTGCCCAAGTGGCTAAAAAGAAATCAAGTCTGCTGGACTTGTTGAGTACCGAAGGGTACACGAGATTCTAAGTCTGCTGGACTTAGTCTACAGTCCAAAGCTGCTAGCTTTGATGAGGGCAAGAGTATCCTAGTCTTAATGTGACTAAAGGAACCAAAGCTGCTAGCTTTGATGAGGGCGAGAGTGTCCTAGTCCAGAGGACCAACTTTTAGTGGATTTCCTACTGTCAAGTAGAAGAGTGGAGTAGGAGTTATTCAGTCTCCGAACCACTATAAATCTCTTGTGTCATTTACTTTATGTCTTTTATATTCTGCACAATATCTGCTTTCACCCATACTAGATTAACACACTAAAATGAAATGGCTCATATTTCTTTAAGGGGTTTATTAAAAGTAAAATCCGCTGTGCTTGAATTGATTCTATCATTAATAACTAATATGTTTTCGTTACAAAAGTAAAAAGTTTTTTAAATGATCTATTCAACCCCCCCTTCTAGATCTCTATTGTGTCCACGGGAACTAACAAGACCCATTTCGGATTTTATGGTCATCAGCCATTTCTCTTGAGTATCTAATACTCATACCTCATCGTATATATCTGGATCATCATCCACTATGATGCGTACCTTATCATCATCATCTATGATGAATCTATACCATTCAGGTATCTTCGGTACTAAACCAGATTTAAACTTGGTTGTGGTACAATAGGTTTATCTACTTGTACAGATTCTTTCACTTGATCTGTTGTGTTTTATGGTTCTTGAACTTCTTCAAGATCTATTTTACTCCCACTAACCCTTTAAGGAAAAACTCATTTTTCTATAAGGCAGCGTGTTTCAAACGAACACCTTTTAGTTAGTCGGATTATAGAAGTGATACCCTAAACTTTCTTTAGGATATCCCACAAGTTTACACTTATTAGATCATGTCCCTAGCTTATCTTTGTCAAACCTTTTGACATAAGCTGAACAATTCAAATCTTAACATGCTTAAGACTTGGTTTCCTCCCTATCCATGACTCATATGAAGTCTTAGGGACGGAATTTGAAGGTATCTTATTTAGTAGATATGCGATCGTTTGTGACGCTCCCAAATCTGAGCCCACACAGCCCAAACTTGAGTCGTCAAAAGACTACAACAAAATTATTACAACAAAGCACAACGTACAACAATACAGTGTATAATAATACACAACTAAGTCTTCACTATTATTGCCACACTATTTTACAACACGTGAAGACTACGACAGCTATTCCTCAGACTCTCACTCCATTCCCCGGCTAGACCCTGTTACGTTTTCATCTCCTGTTGAAAAACAATGGAACAAAAGAAAGGGTGAGCTCAAATAGCCCAGTAAGAAATATCATGACTAAAATAATGACGAATAAATTATCATTAGTCTTCAACAGTTGAGTTCTGAATACAATAGACTATAAGGTTTATATCAAAAACTGTAGTTAAATTCTTAAACAATGTTCAGATCAATAATAGCAGCGGAATGAGCAATCTATTAGAAGAATAATGCAGACTATAATGTCCACTCGCTTCTCTTTTTAGTAAAAATATCATCAACTTTTATCATCTGAAATACCATTAGTCAAGATAATACAACTTCACAGTTCCTGGTCATAATCATGCAGATCAACAGTTCATCTTTGCACTACGGGCCAAAGACATTCAATATAACACCAACGGTCATGATTATACCAGATTCAGCCTTTGGTCATAATCATACCAACCAACAGTTCATCTTTGCACTACGGGCCAAAGAGAACATTCACCACGTGCCATAAAAGACACCGAACAGATGTATCAAACGATTAGTGAAAGTAATCATTAGTGAAAGTAATGAATTAATACCCTCCTCTTGTATTTATTGTCATAGGTCCCACACACGACTGTGTGTACCATCTCTAACAACTCTGTAACTCGCTTTTCATGTCCACTAAATGGAGATTTAGTCATATTGTCCATGATACAAGATTCACAAGTTGTATTTGATTCATAATCAAAAGCTCTAAAAGCCTATCTTTATACAACTTGTTTAGTCTTGTTTCATTAGCATGACCGAGTTAACAGTATTGCATGAAGGTATGATTCATATCATCTATTTGCTTTTAGTTTGTTCAAATTGGAATATTTTTCATATAAGTCAAGTATACAAAATCTATTAAGTAATCAACCAATTCTAAATAAAACATTATCATTATAAACAGAACAACGATTGTTCATTATTATAATGTCAAAAAACATTCCTTGTCATCACATGGAACTGAAATAATGTTTCTAAGAACTGGAACATAGTAACAACTTACTAACTTAATAGGCTTGCCCGTAGGCAATGCTAAATTATAAGTTCACATGGCTAATGCAGCAACCTTTACTTCATTCCCCAACACATGATTACTTATCATTTATTTAGCTTTCTACTTCTGCTTAGTCTCTGCAACGACTTGCATATGTGAGACCACCGTTCGGTATCTAATACCTAAGTAGAACTTAACTTATAGAAAGTTCTATTTCATTATGAACAAATCTATATCTGTAGTTGAAGCTTCACTAAACTTCTTCTACTTAACTACTACAACTTTCTTGTAGTTGTTCTTCCAGTGTCCCAACTTATCGCAATGAAAGCAAACTCCTTTGCCCTCGGGATCACTTTTATTTATGTCCTTTGTTTAGCCTTTCTTTTGCCTTCTACTCTTTCTGACTCCTCAGAAATACCTTTGGTCATCTTCCTTCGCTTAGAAGATTCATCTACAAGTAAAACTTGGTTTTTCTAGGAAGGAAAGTGACCTCTCAACAATCTTCAACATATTTAAGCAAATCAGTTAAATGACTTCTAGCTTAATAATGTTTGAAGTTCACAACATATTGTGAATTAAAGTCAGTGAGTGACTGCAAGATCGAATCTTGACTCAACTCTCCATCCTTGACAAAACATGTTGTCCTAATTGATCAATCCAATTGATCATCTTTAGGACATGTGTCTTTTACTGTAGTGCCATTGGTTATTATAGATCGGAAGAGCTCCTTAGATATCTTATATCTATTTGACCTACTTTGCTCACCATACAACTATTGAATGTGCAACAATATAGTAGGTGCATCCATTTTCTCGTGTTGACGTTGTAACTCGATACTTATGGATGCGAGTATGATGCATTGAACCACCTTTGCATCATCTTGCCATTTAAAATAGCAATCTCTTCCTCAGAGGCTTAGTCTACAACGTTTGCAGGAATAGACAAATTAAGGACATTTGCTAGCTTTTCAGCATTGAGAACTATTCTCAAATTTGTTTAATCAATCCGAACAATTCGGTTCGATTAATTGTTAGCATACATTATGCTATGCAGTGTTAGTGAATTAAACAGAACAATATTCTTTAAGTGAATTAATAACAACATTAACATGCATTCATTTTATTAATTACCAAAATAAATTAGGTCTTTATTTAAAATGGTGTCTCCCACTATTTTCATCAAACTATATTACCCTCCTTATATAGTTCGGCAAATCTAGTTAAAGATTTACTAGTGAGAATAAGGATCCTATTTCAAATGTATATAGCCTTGTGTGACACAACAAACGATATATAAATAAATAAGTAGACAACTCTTGTCAATTACATTAACATGTAACTCCTTTTATTTTGCCTCTTAGATTATTATAATCATGTGTGACACATCCAAATCAAAATTATCCAAGTTAAGTCTAACCTAGCATTTTCTTATATTAGAAGAGAAAAAGACCGTCCTTGTGTGACACAACAAAACAGTAATGTTCAATTCTTTTTATAAACATCAAATGTGATAAAACAACATCTCAAAAAATTAATATAAGCTTTGTGTGACACAACAAACTTATAATGATTATTTGATACTTTATCGTTTTACCATGCTAGAAGGCGACGTTCAATATTTTTAATAAATATATTTGAACGTTACAACTTAATATTATGAGTAGTAAAATAAATAAATTAGAACAATTCTAATTTTATTTAATTGAATTAAACTCCTTTAATTCATGAATTAAACATTTTAATTCATTTTATAAATAATATTTATTCTACATCATGAGGGGTTTATTAATATTAATTGTCTCATCTTGTTTAACGCACATGCACATATATATATAAAATACGCGTCATATTAATTAACATGCAAAACATGTTTGATAATATATATATATATATATATATATATATATATATATATATATATATATATATATATATATATATATATAAGCATGCACATATAGAATACTATATTCTACTTGGATTGATTATGGACTTTTATTCTAGTTTGGTTTATTCGAGCCACCAAATAAACCAATTGGTCAAACCTAGGGTGCAAGAATAAATTAAATTAAATGTAACTATTACATTTAAATTCGGGCTCCATTACAAACGGGTCTTCATGCGCTCCTTGCTTCTTTGCTCAAATTCTTCAAAATAATTCTAACTAATCCTATTACAAATTATTTACAATAAATAGAAACCTTGATCAACAGTCAAGGGGAAGTACATAGGAGGGAGATAGAATTTTACATAAGAAAAATTAGAAAGATAAGGTACGCAGACCCCATTTATTAAAACCCATTCATTCATGCATTTAATTAAAATTAAATCCAATCACATTGGTTAATAATCCATAATCAATCCCATTTATTATCATATATATCAACATATATATTAATAAATAATATTCATCTCATGAATTAAATAAAACATTCCATATATGTATTGGTATCATTTAATGGGCAATTTAAAGTTGCATGAAATCTAATTTCATATTTAAAATAAACCATTTATTTTAATTATAAAATTATTTAAAAATAAACTATTTATTTTTATTATTTTAAAATTACCCAAAATAAACTCTTTTATTTTGAAATTTTAAAATCTATATAAAATTACCAAACTTTTTTTTGGTTAATTAATATATATTATATAAATATATCATATATATTAATAATATATATATTCGGTAATAGTATATATATGTATAATAATCCGTATATTATATATATATATGTTATATAACCGAAAAAGTGCTGCTTGATTGCTTTTGTAAATTGACAACCTTTTTGGGACAAGCTTTTACATATCAACCAAATCTGAAACAAGCAGCAAAGTCTTTATAATATACACCAACTAGGTAATAATTATATATATATTAATAATCCGAATATTGAATCCCATCTTGCTAATTCATGTCGCGGTTAACATATAATAATATAATATATATATATATATATATATATATACACACACACAAGATACTCACGGATTGAATCATTGCATGATTCATTCTTCTTAGGGTTTCGACACAGTGAAAGCAGCGGAATTTAAAAAAAATTCCGAAACCTTAAGACAGGATCCATGCGAAAACAGATTAATTAGAGGTTTAGATTATTTTACCGATTATCTGAGATGGACAGAAGACGATGGAATTCTGGAACAGTTTCGAATCTTCAACGCAATCCAGGGACTGCGTCTCTACAGTATCCACACGAACGATCCGCGAATCGTCCCACGATCTGCAGCAAAAGGAACCTACTAGCCACCAAGATCAGGATTTTCCAATTATTTTTCTCTCTAGCCTCTTTCTGAAAGCGGCTAGGGTTTTAGTTTTTCCTTACGTAACTTTTAGACTACTGATATATCATATATATAGTAGTTAATAGGAATTAACTAAAACCTAAAATAAATAGAAAAATAAAATCCGAATTTATATATATTATATTTTAATTAAGTCTTACTTAATTAATATACATATATACAAATTATCCTATTAATTTAAATTCGTAATTTTTAAATACTATCAATCATATTGACATATTTAAAATACTTATAATTTAAATTAATTCATTTTTAATTACGTTCTAAGTGTGTGACCCTATAGGTTATTACTATGTTGTCAATAATTTTAAAATCATATTATAAAATTATAAACAGTGAGCGACATCTAGTAATGCATCACTGCTACCCAAATAATAATAAGATCGGTGATTCGATATAACCTTTTCGTGACCAATGTTTCAGTGTAATTTAATCCTTTTAACCTTATATCCTAGATTAAACTCGAGGCATGGAATGTGTCATACTCTTCATAATTTAATCTGAGTTTTCTTGATCAATGAGTAGACTATATGAAACAAATCAATATTTGAGCATGACCATGCATTTCATAGTCCTACTCAATCAAGAGGCCTATGGATATCACCCCTAATATATAGGAGGGTTAAATTCCATCTAGATCACTCATATTCCTCACACGATTCATGATGTACCCAATAATCACCTTTATTGTCCACCCTATTAAAGGTGACATTTGATGATATCAAAGTACACAAATTCTCGTGTAATAATATAGTGACTTCAGGTCGAAGGATCATTACATCATTGTCACTATAAGAATTTCTTATGACACTTTGCATAATGCTCCATGTAGAATTCTCATGGTAGGTCAGTCCAGTACATTGTTCTCTAACATGTACCTATGCATTGACTCAAATATCTCGTATATTTATGACTAATGAGATTTGGCCATCAGTCAATCCACATACTAGTCTCAATGCATCATTGTTGTCCCATTAACAATGATACTCGACTAGGGACATTTAAGAGCAATGATACTAATTATAATTATATAATCTCATATTCAAGTCACATACTTAAAACTATATAATTCGTATCATTATTCTAAGGGCTTTTATTATGTTAACATTTATATAACGCAGTAAATGAAATCATAATAAAATAATTCATTTATTCAATCAAATATAATATCAAAAAATGTTAAGCAATTACATCAAATAATTAGCCTCTAGGACATAAACTCTAACATATATTAATATATATATTATATATTATATACGTAAACCAAAAGACACGGTACACATACACGGTTTCACGAATCAACAGGATTTTCAACAACAAAAAAAATGCCTACGTACCGCGAATAAAAAAAAATCAATTCGCCGATTGTTCATTTTTTTTTAAGAAAAAAAAAATAATAATAATTTTATATAATAAATTATCCCCAATAAATTATTTTAAACACATACCCATACATATACAGAATCAAAACAATTAATAAATCGCATAAGTTTGGCTCTGATGCCACTGTTGGTTTGCAAAAATATGGCATACATATAATCAAATTATATAAGCGCAACGGAAGCAAGAAATCATATTTTAAAATTTTTGTACAAACCAATAACCCGGATCTTTCTTATGCGACTATTATTAATTGAGGAAGGATAAAAGAATTTATACCTTTGTAGAACCAAGCTTCCACGGGTACAAGTTCATCTCCCTTTAATCCTTTATGTTCTTCTTCAAATTCACCGATTAGATTCCACGGATCAATGTTAGCTCCCCAAGTGTTGAGCCTCTAGAGGTGATCCACCAAGAGATCTATGAATTAAAGAAGTGGATCTTCGTTTCTCCAAACCATGGGTGGCTAGCCCTAATTCTCTCTCTCTCTCTCTAACTCTTAGATCTAGAGAATTATGGAGTACTCTCTCTATTTTAATGAAAGAGTGTGTAACCTTGATCTATGATAAGACTCCTCTTATTTATAGATCTAGTCAACCCTCCTAAACTATTTAGGATTAGGGTTTTAATTTAATTCCCAATTTAATTAGGAACTAAATTAATTAATTACAATTCCTAAACCATTTAGGAACTTAATTATTTAATAATGAGAGTACTTCTTATTAATTAATTACTAAACCATTTAGTAACTTAATTAATTATTATTATAATTATAATTCCAAAACTATTTAGGAACTTAATTATTTAATAATAATATTACTACTTATTAATTAATTCCTAAACCATTTAGGAACTAAATAATAATACTAGTAGTAATAATAATAATAATAATAAGACTCCTCTTATTAATTTATAATTAGTATTTTTAAAATACTAAATTATAAATATTAAGCTATTTAATTTATTCTATTACCATAGTATAAATTAAATATACTTAATTTATTATTACGATTATGCCATTCACTTTTAAAATAAATATTACTCTTTTGCGGTATGACCCTTTAGGTTCTCCATATTAAACCGGTTGTATAATAAATAAATTAGAACAATTCTAATTCATTTATTACGAATTAACTCTTTAATTCAGAATAAATAATTATTTCACAATAAGGGTAAGCCCCCTTAGCGATTAGTCGACTTTCCAGATAATATAGATTTCAACATTTAATCGTAAAAGAACCTTTCAGCAAATAGTTACCGTACAATTCAATCCTTCTACCATACAATGTCCCAATCAAATATAAGACACGGAATTTCTGTCAAGTCTTATTTATTTGATTATATGCATTTCAATTCACAAATACACAACTCTAGTTAATGTAATTAGAAACTCCTTTCTAATTCCATTCAACCCTGGTCAGGGATTTCTGAGTTGTCACTTATTGAATCACATAGGACATTCTCTCCCTTTACTGGAAGTGGTAGATCCTTTGTTGATCATTCATCTATCTCCATGTGTACCTTATTATACCAAATCACATCATTTGATATACCAATAGGTCTTAAGGAATATGTCAAAGTATAACTTAGTACACACAAGATACTAAGATGATCTTAAGTCTAAGGATCACTTGTACGACTATCACATAAGGAACTCCTATTGACAGACGAGTAAAACTCCATTAGGTGTTCCTTGAGCGAGTCACGTTCAGTGAACTTATTCTCTAATAAGCACCTACATACTTGCTTTAGTGTCTCTACACAAATGATTATGAGATCAATCATCCTCTTCATAAGAGTAAGCATAGTATGTACCAATCTATCCGGATCTACTAATCCCCTTTTTAGTGGTCCAACGATTAGGAACAATTTTAGTTTTTGAGCTATCTTGAATTTAGATCTCATTAGCATGATCCTCATCATGGTTCTAAAAGCATTGCTCGAAAACTATGGGTTTATCCATTTGATTAATTCAAGTAATTAATTATGAATAAAGAAATGCTTTGATACTTTTATTAATAAATGAACAAGATTATAAAGTATATGCTTATCACATCAAATGTGATTGGCTTGAGAGCATATTACTTTCAAGTTCAGCGCAATAGCTTCATGTCAAATTAGAAAATTAATCAGATTTTACCACCATTGACAAGCAATGAGATTTCCACCAAGGCATGCCAAATGTCTAAGTTCCAGAAACATCACTGAGATGGTATCTTTGTGTCAATACTATAAATAATCGCTTTTGCAGCCTTTCACAGAATCTATCTCAACAAATGGTGGGCTATCCGCGAAATTATTAAGTAATTAGATTCTGACTCCCGGATGAATGAACCTAGTGCTTCCGCACAAAGATCAGCACCCCAGGGGACAATACCTGAGTTTACAATGGTGAGATGACGACATTGGTTTCTCTGCAGAATTATCTCACAGATTTAAGTTATGATAGTGGCACTGCTTCACACCTTTACCTGGATAGATCCGAACTTGGATTAAAGTACTTTTGTTAAACTTCACTGTTGCAACGGAGAGAGTAATTATTAGAGAGTCCAATATAAATGTAACATTCCAACCTATTTTCTAATATGGCCACAATCACATAAGGTGATACATCAGAATGTTAGGTGTAGACAAATGTGCAACTGAAAAGGAAGAAGATAGAAATTTCTTTTTGATTTCTGATTAGAGTTTGAATATGACACATTGCAAGCCGATGCTTATTCCATAACAGGACATTGCATATTCCTTCTGTCTAAAATCAATTTTACAGTATCCAAAATTCTACGATAAAATAAAAATGGGAGACTTGGTTAAGTCAATAATTTCAGAATAATCAATTCGTCTCTTCTTTGGTTGCAAACTAATTCCGTAGCTGGGTTCAGGAGTAAACACATCTATAACTTCAACATCACAAAGGACAGTCGAACTCTTGATTAAAGGTTTATCTTGAACAGTAGCTTCTCTCGTTTGTAAATCTTTCCTGGATGGCCAATCTGGTTCAACACTACATGCTTCACACAACGGAATGATACCTCTGTCAAATGTTACTGCTACAAATGCAGATGGTATTACTGCTTCTGGAGATTTAATAGGAAACGGTGGCTGTTGTTGATCATATCCTTCTGAGTCCCTTCTTGCCTGTTTGAAGCCACTTTCCTCTATATTCAGTGAAAATTCAGGAGTTCTTTCTTCAATCCTATTTCTACAGTATGCAGATCTCTGAACTGTCTCATACTCAAATGTTTCCATTACTTCTCTACAGTCTCCACCAGCTTCAGCACATTCTCTGTACTCATGCTCTGCTAAATTGTTATAACCTGTTCCATTTGCAATTCCGTCACATTCTTCAATGTCCAACTCCTCATTTTGATATACATTCTGATCAGATCCTATATAACAAGGAAGTTCATCCATGGAACAGACTTGGACATTCATGTGCTCTGGCAAACTTGGGCAACCAGCAGAGTACTTTTTGTATTGTGTTGAGAAAAAATTCACTGTGAGAGTCAAACTGATCATATGCATAAATAATAAGCCACTGAACAATAAAACCATATCAAATAGTTGTAGCAAAATATAACAACCTTATCATACCTCTGCCAGGTTGGTAGCGTGAGCATTGTGTATGCCAGTTTGATCTTATTAGCTATTCCAGAAAAGGATTTGAAAGCGACAGCCGCCTTTCTAACAACCAGTGATTCTATAGGATGCTGCCAGGCCCACTCAAACTGCATTTTAAAGTTGGAAATGGTTGATTGTGTCAATGTAATTAATATCTAGAAGGACAATAAAAATCAAACTGCCTAAGATAGGCTTGATATGTCTGTTTTTAGGAGTTCCATCCTGATACAGTGTAACTTTTACCATTCATATAGTATAAAAATTCCTCTTCTCAAACTAGTTTGAGTAGAAGGCAAGGATGAATTGAAATTTCAATACCATAATAGTTTGAGCGGTTAATGCTAGGGGTCTTAATTTTTTTTATCTCAAATGGGTCTCAATTGATGCGGCATTAAATGCTTTAATAATGCTTCCAATCATAAGAGATGTACAACAAAAAAATGTAATGATGGGCCCATCATTTGAGGCTCTTTTTGAAACCAAATATTTGAGACCCCTAGTGCTGCCCCAGTTTCAGCATATGTTTGTACAAGATTTAGAAAAATATTCACACTATAATTTAGTTGTGTTCTTTCTAGTAACTGCAAATCGCATTTTGCATACCTTTTCTTTAATAGGTAAGTTTGGTCCCGAGTTATTTGGATTGGAACAAGCAAACTTATGACTTTTCTGCTTACCAATTGTTTCAAAACTAAGTTAATAAATTACTACTTCCTCCGTTCCAAAATTAGAGATACATTTTCTTTCTAGTTCATTCCAAATTTAGAGATACATTTATATTTTAAGACCCAAAAAAGTGTAATGATATTCCTTATTTGCCATTAATTTTTAACTATCATATCTAGTATCATACCACCACAACTAAATTCTTAGTTAATATCAAGGGTACATTTAGCATATAAATTTGTCTTTAAAAGTCGTCATCTTATAAACGTATCTCTTTCTAACTTTGTGAAACAAAGAGTGTACATCTCAAAAACATGATTACATAATGAATGGCATGTACCACCAGACATCCAGGAAACAATTCCGTCATCCACTACAAGGTTTGTAATTTGGAAGCACAACAATTTTCTACATACGCCCACAGTTATGTTCATCAGACATTACAGCAGAAGAGCTTAAAAGAATGGATATGGAGACTTCTGCTTATTAATTCCAACCTAAAAGAGATTTTATCTACCTGAAGAGCGGCTACATTGGTAGGGAAGCCATAAATGCACAATGCCATTTCCCAAGGGCGCTTACTCTTCGTCCTTTGGGCACCGCTTCTCATTTCACCATTATGTTGCCTAATTCGACGCTTTGGATTGACTGTAAACCTGGAAGATTGGAATTGAACAAATGAGATGAAGACAATTCATCAAAACTACACAATAATACCAAAAGCTACTTTGACAAGCCTTTATGGGATTTAATAGTTATTTATTTATATTTAAAAAAAAAAAGAAAATGAAATTTGAACCGTGGGGAGTAGGTAAAAAACAGTTCGAAAATAAGAACTACACATAAGCATTTGTCAAAATAAAGGGACGAGACATGAAAGCCTTACCAAGGAACAGAACAAGCTTCAACACAATGTTTCTTCAATCAATAAATAAATAATATATAATAATATCCATTTCCAAATAAACATAATGATATAGACCTTAATATGAAAGAAACATGAAAGAAGCATCGAATTGGACTTAAGTAGAGGATAGATACACACCAATCTGATGACGGCGTAATAGAATTAGTAAGAAATGTCAAAATTAATCCAGGAGAGAAAGATAGAGGAACGAACCCGATGTAAGTGTGGCCTTTGTGTCTGGGGCTAAGGGAAGTGTAAGGATGCCACCATGATGGAATAAAATAACTGATTGCTGCTGCTGTTATCATGAGTAGTATATCAAGGTTAATTTTGCCTTTCCACTTGTATTAGTAAGGTTACTATAGTCATTTTCCTTAATAATTCTGTTTAGCAGTTCATGCGTATTTTGCTATTTCTGTTGCTGAGCAAGGTGTGATCTGAGCAATATATAGCATCACATTGTAATTGTGAAGGGGGGAATGATGAAATGAACTTTATTTCTCTCTCAATTTCTGAACTCTGTCTACATCTCCCCCAAATTGCTTCCTCCTCCTTCTGAATCTTCTTCTACTGTCTATAAATTCTGTTGTAAGCAACTCAGGTTAATCTCCGTAAGGAAATTGATTCTCAGATCCTTACAATTTGGTATCAGAGCCTCTCGATCTACTCATGGCAACCAACAACCAGCGTCTCAGCAATTTGGAATTCCAAGTTACTGAGCATACAAATTCCTTTCAACAACTGAGGACTCAATTGCAGGAATCAGTTGACAGTCTCAAGCAGGACTTTGAGGATAAAATTGAACAGAAGATGGAGCAGAAGATGCAGCAAATGATGAAGGGATTCGAAGCTCTCCTTTCTGTTAGATTACCTCAGCCACAGGTCACACCAGGTACTTCGAGTAATCCAGTAGCTTCTGTTTTGGGATCCTTTGAGATTGATTCCAGTAATGAGAAGTCTAACAATAATATATTCAAAACCTTCAAGTTTGAATTTCCTAAGTTTGATGGAACTAACCCTAGATCCTGGATTAGAAGATGTAATAAGCTGTTTTCTCATCATGTGGTTGCTGAAAACCAAAAGTTACATCTAGCTACTATGAACCTAGAAGGTGAAGCTGAAGAATGGTATTCTGGATTTATACATGAAGGAGCTGAGTTGACTTGGGAAGGATTTATTGAAGAGATTATTGCTAGATTCAGCCCTGAAGCTCAAACCAATCCTATAGGTGAACTGAAAAATCTACAGCAAATGGGATCTGTAGATGAATATAGGAAGAAATTTGAAGAGTTAAAGGGTTGGGCATTGTCAAGGAATTCTGTGCTGAACGAGACATTTTTTATGGACTGCTTTATGGGAGGATTAAGGGAGGAAATCAGATTGGGTATTCAAGAGCTCAAAGTCACCACTCTTAAGGACTTGATCAGGCTAGCTAGAGTGGAGGAAGCTAAGTTGGAGGCTTGGTTAAGGAGGAGTAGGTTGGGAATCAAATCAGTGGTGGGAGGTTCTCAAAAGGTCAGTCATATGTCTAACACTAGAGCTACTGAAGGAGGTTCTGCTGTCATTCAGTCTGCTGGTTTTCCAAGCATGGAGGTGGGAAGATCACTACCTATTAGGGGTTTAACCAGGGAGCAAATTGCTGAAAAAAGGAGAAAAAAACTATGTTTTTCCTGTGATGAGCCATATATTGTGGGACACCAATGCAGAAAACCACAGCTCTTCATGATGCTACCATCCAGTGAAGATAATAACAAGGATTGTGACAATGATGATTACTGTGAGGATGATGAGTTAGAGGATGGAAAGGCTGTGGAGCCACAGGAAGCCCATATCACACTTCATGCCTTGTCTAGGCATAGTGTTAATAATACTATAAGGATTATGGGAATGGCTAATGGGAAAATGTTGAGAATTTTAATTGATAGTGGAAGTACTAACAATTTTCTGGACCCCCAAGCAGCAAGGAGAGTTAGGGCTGTGGTGCAGGATACAAAACCTGTAACAGTTTCTGTAGCTGATGGTTTTAAAGTTACTAGTTATCAGGAGTGTATGTCATTCAAATGGTCAGTACAGGGGGAGTCCTTTACTACTGATTTTAGAATCCTGCCACTAGGGGGAATTGATGCAGTATTAGGAGTACAATGGTTGAAAAATTACAATCCAGTCACATTTGATTTTAAGCAACTGCAGCTTTCCTTTAACAAAGAAGATAAAGCAGTGGTTTTACAGGGAGAATCTGATCTGGTAGCCCCTACTATACAGCTTATGTCGACTGGAGAGTTCAAACAAACCTTGAATACTACAACTCATGGCTATTTTGGATATCTCTTTGGAATGGTTCAGGATTCTTCAGAAAGAAATGAGGCTAAGGAGTTGGATCATGTCATTGGGGTTAGTCAGGAGAAGAACCAGTCCCACTGTCAGCTGGAGGAAGTGTTACAGTCATATTCAGTAGTCTTCCAAGAACCAAAAGGTCTACCTCCTAACAGATCCCATAACCATCACATTAACTTAAAGGAAGGCAGTCAACCTATCAATTTGAGACCTTACAGATACCCTTATGTTCAAAAAGAAGAAATTGAAAAAATTGTCAGTGAGTTGTTGGCTTCTGGGGTGATACAGCCAAGTAACAGCCCCTATGCCTTTCCAGTGCTCTTGGTAAAAAAACATGATGGCTCTTGGAGGATGTGTGTGGATTACAGGTCCTTGAATGAAATGACAATTAAGGACAAATTCCCAATTCCAGCCATTGATGAATTATTGGATGAGCTACATGGATCCAGGTGGTATTCTAAACTAGACCTTAGATCTGGTTATCACCAAATTAGAGTTCATCATCCGGACATTCCTAAAACTGCATTCAGAACACCTACAGGACATTTTGAATTTCTGGTGATGCCATTTGGACTCACAAATGCACCAGCTACCTTTCAGTCGTTAATGAATCAAATATTCAAGCCCTATCTCAGACGGTTCATTCTAGTTTTCTTTGATGACATATTGATCTACAGCAGAACCTATGCCGAACACTTGGAACACTTGAGATTAACCTTGCAACTTTTAAAAGATAACTCACTTTTTGCTAAGAGGAGTAAGTGTGAATTTGGAACTGAGCAAATTCAGTACTTGGGACATGTCATTAATCAACATGGGGTCTCTACTGATCCTGACAAGATCAATTGTATGACCCAGTGGCCCTTACCTACCAATATTAAAAGCTTGCGAGGATTTCTAGGCTTGACTGGATACTATCGAAAATTTATTCGGAATTATGGTTTGATTAGTAAACCACTGACTGAACTATTGAAGAAGGACAAATTTCAATGGCATGAAGGGGCTACTCAAGCATTCCTGGCACTTAAAGAAGCTATGGTTAAGGCTCCTGTGTTAGCTATGCCCGATTTTAATATGCCATTTATTTTAGAGACTGATGCTTGTCATACTGGTCTAGGAGCTATATTGATGCAGCAAGGCAGACCAATAGCTTACCTCAGTAAGGCTATAGCTTCAAAACATTTGGGATGGTCCACTTATGAAAAAGAGTTGATGGCAGTGATTTATGCTACTACTAAATGGAGGCACTACTTACTTGGCAACAAGGTACTCATCAAAACTGATCATCATAGCTTAAAGTACCTTTTGGACCAAAGAGTAACTACTACTAACCAACAAAAGTGGATTACTAAATTGATGGGATTAGATTATGAAATAGTGTATAAAAAAGGGAAAGAAAACGTGGCTGCAGACTGTCTCTCAAGGCAGGCTGACATTCTAGACAAAGATTACACTTGTGCTGCTATCTCTACAGCTATTCCCCACTGGATTACAGAAATAGCTCAGTCTTGGGAAGCAGATTCTGGATTGAGGGATATGATTGTTCAGCTGCAGGTAGATTCACAATCATTTCCTGGTTACACCTTCCAGCATGGCAGACTTAAATTCCAAGATAGGTTGGTTGTTGGACCAGATCTTCCTTTAAGAACCAAGTTGTTGACTGAATTCCATGACTCTTCTATGGGGGGTCATTCTGGAATTAAAGGGACTTATGAGAGGCTTAGCAAATATTTTTTTTGGACCACTATAAAGGCTGATGTTACCAGATTTGTCCAGGAGTGTGATACTTGTCAAAAGCAGAAACATGAAACTAAGGCTTTACCAGGGTTGCTGCAGCCTTTGCCTATACCAGAAGGACCATGGATTGATATATCCATGGACTTCATTGAAGGGTTACCACAATCGAAAGGCTATACAGTTATTTGGGTGGTTGTGGATCGATTGACTAAGTATGGCCATTTCATACCTCTCCATCATCCTTTTACTGCTCAAGAGCTAGCTCAAGTCTTCATCAATAACATCTACAAGCTTCATGGGTTTCCTTCTACCATTGTCTCTGATAGAGATAAAATATTTGTTAGCTTGTTTTGGCAGTCACTTTTCAAGTTGGTTGGTACCAAACTCCATTTAAGTTCTGCATACCACCCACAATCTGATGGGCAGACTGAAAGGCTCAATCAAGTTTTGGAATGTTACCTGAGATGCATGACCTCTCAAAGGCCTAAACAGTGGCTTACTTGGCTTCCCTTGGCAGAGTGGTGGTACAACACTCATTACCACAGTGGGCTGAAAACCACTCCTTTTGAGGCCTTGTATTGCTATAAACCTCCACATCTCAACTTCCATCAGTTTGGTCAAATCCATGATTCTGCTATTCGGGCATTTTGTAAAGACAGAACTCAAACCCTTCAGCTTCTTAAACAAAACTTAGTAGCGGCTCAGTCCATGATGAAGCATTATGCAGATAAGGGAAGAAGTGAAAGATCCTTTGTGCTTGGTGACCTAGTATATCTGAAAATTAAGCCCTACAAACAGTCTACACTATCTCAGAATGTCCTAGGTAAATTAGCCCCAAAATATTTTGGCCCCTTCCCTGTAATAGAAAAGATTGGGACTGTTGCTTATCGACTCCAATTACCCTTACATGCTAGAGTCCATCCTGTTTTCCATGTGTCCCTCCTCAAGAAGAAAATTGGCTCCAACTGTTCCAGTTCTGCAGATCTTCCTTATTTGGATGCTCAGGGTCAATTCTTGGTGGAACCGCTGGCTATATTGGATAGAAAGATGATTAAGAAGAAAAATGCTGCAGCTGTTGAAGTTTTGGTTCAATGGTCCAACACTCTACCCTCTGACGCTACCTGGGAAGACTGGGATAATTTTCACAAGCAATTTCCACAATTCCAACCTTGAGGACAAGGTTGTTCTGATGGGCGGTGGACTGTAAGGATGCCACCATGATGGAATAAAATAACTGATTGCTGCTGCTGTTATCATGAGTAGTATATCAGGGTTAATTTTGCCTTTCCACTTGTATTAGTAAGGTTACTATAGTCATTTTCCTTAATAATTCTGTTTAGCAGTTCATGCGTATTTTGCTATTTCTGTTGCTGAGCAAGGTGTGATCTGAGCAATATATAGCATCACATTGTAATTGTGAAGGGGGGAATGATGAAATGAACTTTATTTCTCTCTCAATTTCTGAACTCTGTCTACATCTCCCCCAAATTGCTTCCTCCTCCTTCTGAATCTTCTTCTACTGTCTATAAATTCTGTTGTAAGCAACTCAGGTTAATCTCCGTAAGGAAATTGATTCTCAGATCCTTACAGGAAGTCAGCAGATAGCAGGCAAAAAACCCTCTTCCTCCTCTTTTCTCTTCCGCTCTTTCATGTTCCTCCTCACCCCCTTCTTTATGGCTTATTAGGGTTCCTAATTCATCCGATAGACGACGACCACCACCCTCCTTTCTTTTCCCCATTCTCTCTGGGCTCTCTCTCTATTCTTACTCGCCTTCAATTATTCCATCAAACACAGTATTCGACCGTTGCAGCCGACCGATGCCTTTTGACTTTTGTGACCATTATACAATATTCCATTTGACAAGGGGGCTTTCTCTAGGCGGATAAAAGATAATGGTTACAATTTTTTTTTTTGTTAAATTATAACAAAATCACCCATTCCTTGAGAATAAAATTATCTTACACAAATTATGATAAACAAATATTTTTAATAAAATTGATAAAATTAAAAATAAGAATTAATTTTAGAAATTCCTTATTCTATTAGAGGTATAAAATAAATAAAAAATATCTTCCTTTTTCTTATCCTAAGAGGATGATGTTCCTTATGAATACTCTATAACTTTATAAATTTGGATAGTATTTAATTATTATAAATTTATATAGTATTTATACTAATTTGAATAAAAAAGTAAAAAGTTGAATTAAAAAAATTATAAAAATCAATAATTGGTGAAACCAAGTTTGTATTTTTAATTTTATAGTTGATTTAGGTTGACAAGTTCACAAACTCAATGCGAAGTACGGGCGACATAGATAATAATGTATTATAATATTAAATAAATAAATATTTAATTATGATTTTGAGAATATGATTATAATTATTAAATTAATGAATATTTATTTAAATTATAAATATTGAAGTATATATATTATAGGTTCATTTGATCAACTAGTAAGCTAAACATTTGAATGGAGCGCATATTTATTTAGCGATGGTTATGAGAAAATATTTATTTTAATTTTATTTAAGTTTGTTATAAAATTCTATAGTAGTGTTTATATTGACAAAAAAAAATTAAAATTCTAATATGAGTCAACTATATAATTAAAAGCACAAACTTAGAATTTCACCCCTTTTTGGTTTCTAACAGAACTTGACCAAACATCACGCAAAAAATAATAGAAATAAGAACAAATTATACTACTCTATCAAATTATTTTGTAATAATTTTTGTGATTAATAAAATATTTTTTATTTTTTATTCTACCAATTTTATTACAATTTTTATCACAAATTTATGTCATATAATATATCTTAATTTTTTTTATGTAAGATAATTCTATTATTAAAATTTTATTAAGATATTAAGATATCAAAAAAATCTCAACATATCACACGCTCTATTATATTAATATCAATTTTGAATTAAAATTTTAAATTAATGTCTTTACTAAACTAAATTCATTAAAACTTGAAATTCCCAAATCGCACAATTAATTGTATTTATAATACTCCCTCCGTCCAAGTTTACTTATCTTAATTTATTTTTTGGTTTGTCCAAATCTATGTGTACTCTTTTCATTTTAGTACCATATTTTAACCTTATTTTTTAATATTACCCTCATTTAATTTTATAAAAAAAATACACTGAAAACTACATAACATACATTGAAAAGAGTAGCATTATTAACTTTGACATTGAAAGCACAACCATACACCTTCATCCCCCCCCCCCCCCCCGCCCTCTACTATTTAATTATTCCATTCCAAGAAAGGGTTAAGAGTTAATTAAAACAAAAAAAAAGATGATAATAATGTATTTAAGATGAGTAATTTTGAGATAATTTTTTTCTTAATAAGCATTCATTTTCAAATTAAGACAAGTAAACTTGGACGAGAGAAGTATATGTGAATTTTCTTAAAACATAATAACTGTAAAATTAGTTGAAATGTATAGTGAATTCATTATTAAGAGTATGTTTGGGATTCTTTAAAAAATATGATTACTTATTACTATTTTTAATTATAATTAGTTTTAAAAAAAATAATATGTTTGATAAATAAAAAGTACTTAAACTAAAAAAAAGTAAATAAAAAAAGAAAAATTAGTATTAAAAAATTTACTAATCACTTATTTGAAGTATAAATCACTAAAAAAAGAATGTTTTGAAAAGTAAAGATGGGTAATTGATGAAATTATTAAAATAAATAAGGATATATTAGTAATACATTTAGTGTCGATGCTGGAAAAATTCCTATGTTTCTTTCCAAAAATCATCTTTTTAGGATTTTTATGAAAGGGTGTGATTTATGTGAGATTTTCGAAAAACAACTCTTTTTGATAAGGTTAGAAAGGTTGATTTTAACTACGGGTCAATGTGACAAAGTCGCCAATTGATATAAGTTCAAATGGATATACCAACTCATTAGAGTTTTAGATTTTTAAAGATAGATGACCCAAAATGTGACTCTATTACATTTGTCTACAACCGAGATTCAAAAAGTTCAGGAGCTTACTTAAGTGAAGGAAGGGGTTAGGCACCCCCGACTTCCCTGAAACACGGTTACCGTTTTTCTAATATTTTCTCAAGTTTTGAAGAAGTTGTCATAATATGTGTTTCTAAGTGTTCCATGCCTAGGTATCTTGTGTCATTCCATAGTATGTGTATATGTTTTGTTGAAAAAATTATCCGAAAAGTAGTTTTAAAAATTTAATAAAACAGGATTATCTTTATGGTTTTATACAAAACAACAATTATATATATACCATGTATCTATAGTATGAATTACCTAGTGCTTAATTGGATTAACACGTTTCAATCTTTGAGTATCCTCAATATCTTCCTTCCTATGACCTTGTGCTGAATCTGGAGTATGGTCTCCAAAGCACCCTTCTGAAAAATACTTTAAGTGTTTTTTTTAGGAGAAGAGAGAGAGTATAGTTATTTGATCTTTTCTCTGATTTAGAATAATAACCTTCTTTAACTATCTTATAAATGATATATTTATATCTTTATTGATCATTTTCTCTCTTATGAAACTGATTCATATTAGGCTAGTATGGGAATCCTAAAGGATTCCTATTATGACTCAAATACTTATTTATATATTATTATCTAATAATAATATACTAAATAAATATTAATTACAATTAATTCCACTAAATAGTTGTAATTGCACTTCAGTCCAAGAATTAAATAAAATAAACTCTTTACTAATTAAGTTAAATGTTTTCTCTATAGATGTACATAAATATTTCAGAATTAAATATAATCCCAATATATTTTAACTAATTTCATAAGTCTATAATTTATCTTCATTTGATCATAAATTGATTTAACAATTAAATCAATCCTTTTTATAATAAATATTAAAAGAGTTGACCAAGATTCTAGGATCAATAATAAATTATCTTATGAAAAATCTTATAGATATTTTGACAATAATAATGTTCCTAGTATTAATTAAATATATTAATTAACATTATGAGGTATTAATTAACACAATGTAATTTCACTCGTTGAAATATTAAACTAATATATTTAACAATATTAAGTCTATTGTTATTTCAAAATTAAGAAACATTAACAAATTAGTATTTATGTAAAAATAGTTTATAAATAAAATATTATCACATGATCTGTTTAATGCACACTGTTAATACACTAGTACTTTAATTAGAAGTCCAACTCCCATGATTAAGATAAATCATCTATATTAAAATACTATAACCTACATGATAATATCCCCAAATTATCATAGGTTATAAACTATTATACATTTATTTATATATATTACGTATGATTTATATTTTCTGTGTATAATACTTATTTATACACATAAATCATAATATATATATAACTTTGGAGATTTATATTAAACATAATAAATGACCATTTAATGAATGACGAATAATATACTTTTATTAATAATAAATGTCCAACATTAATAAGCATTAAATAAATAGATAAATAAGATTTTTATAGAAAAAATCCAACATGTTTAATGTCTCACATTGTGAGTGAGTCAATTTTCATCCTAGTGGGGTTCAATTTCGACTAGGAAGGGACATTAGATTTTTTTTTTGAAAAGTTATGATCGAAAAGTTTGTGAGTTTGTTTTCTAAACTTATGAATACGTATATTTTCAAAAGAAGAAGAGTTTGGTCAAAAAGATTGTGACGGATTATAAACCTGTAAGTGTGTTTTCAAAAAAGTTATGAGTTTAGTTTCTAAACTCATGAATGAATGTTTTCAAAAGAATAATGAGTTTGGTTTTTAAACTCATGTATTGATGTTTTTCAAAAGAAAGTGCATTTAATTTAAAAACTCGTGTGTATATTTAGAGGAAAATGAGTTTGGTTTCTAAATTCGTGTGCATTTTCAAATGTTTGGTTTCTATACTCGTGCGTGTTTTCAAAAGAAAATGAGTTTGGTTTTTAAACTGTGTGTTTGTTTTCAAAAGTGTGTTAAATTTGAGTTTTCAAAAATAATTTTAAAAGGTATATTTTAAAAGTCATTTTGAAACATATATTATAGGTTTTTTTTTCTTTCTAAAAGTCCCTTTCAAGCTTTTTTTTTTAACCTTTGAATTTGCCTTATTTTAGAAATTTTTTAATTTTTGAAAATTATTTTTTAGTTATATTTGGCAAGTAAATAGGCTAGGGGTCCAACTTAAGGCATGAAAACCTCACATTGGACCCATTACCAAATTACACTAATAATCCTATATTTGAGCCTTAAACTCCACATTGAGAGATAAAAGCGTACCAAAATAATTTTAAGGTCAATGAATGATTTACTAACGCTAATAGCCATTTACAAGCCCAATTCAAATGTCGATCATCGGAGGAATGTCTTAATTCCTCCATATATAAATTTGGAGGCCATAGATTTTCTCTTAGGCTCATAATTTGCACAAATTCACATCAACAAAGAATATTACAATCGAAATTGTACATCCATTATTGGAAGAGGGCCTAGGGGAGAGCAAGAATTCACATTTATAATTGCATTCGCATTGTATCTGCAAACTCTGTTGGTATTTATACTGATAAAATTTGCTTGAAATTCTAATCTGAACAGAAGTATATAATAAGGTTTAATAAGTTTTAATTCAGTTATGACAGTTAGTAACTAATCTTGTAAGGCCCCGAATTTTATGAAATACAAAATTTAATTTTTCTTCATATATATTTTTTTAAAACAATAAGTGGTTAAATTGACAAAGTTAAAAGTTAAGGATGTTATGTGCAAATTTTATTATGTCGGACAATATTCGTTTTGTTGGAGAATATTCGAGTCGTACTACGGCACCGAAATAACCAATCATTGGTGGACCCCACAATGGAATATTGTCGGATATGGAAAATGACAGAAGTAACATTTTTAAATAAAAATAGTCAACGGTGTTATCACTTTTAACTGTTAAAATACCGATGATAAAAGAATAGTAGCATACGGTATTTTACTGTAGCACACGGTATTCTACAGTAGCACACGATATTACGTAATAGCACACAATATTGCACAATGTCTCATATTATTGATCTGATAACGTGGTTATTGCACAGTATTCATCAATAATTGATGATACACAGTATTTTGCATTATTGATTCAATAATTGTTATTACACTGTATTTTATATCATTAAGCCAATAATTGTTATTGCACTGTATTTAAAATTATTATACCAAATAATTGTCACGGTAACAAATACACAGTAAATTATATTATTAAATTAATAATTATTAGTAACGTGTTTATTACATTATTGTTGAATTATTACTATTACTATTGTAACATTACCTTAATTATTGTATTATTAGTGGGAATTTTTCTTATTATATGTGAATAGTATGTGGACCCTTTATCAGGGCCACGTGAGGAATGGGCATGGAAAATGAATTACTGGAGAAGTTTGGTGAAGGAAAAAGGCAGCCAGGCTGCGCTGTTAATATTAAAAATTCAAGCTGGCGTGCAGCACGCCAGCAGCTCACATACCGCATAATGCATTTCCTTCTCCTATAAATAGGTTGCTCAGCTGAATAGAAAAATCACACTTAAAACATAAAAATTTTCTGCAAATATTTTGTGAGTATTTCTCTAAGAATAGTAAGATTATTTTGAGAGCTAGTAAGTCAAAAGGAGTGCAGAAATTTCTCAAGTAAGTATTTTATTTAAAGAGTAGTAATTGCACAAATACCTATTTCACACGATATTCATAAATCTTCCTTTAGAAGACCATTCTTTGAGAAAATTTATTTTGAAAAGCTTCATTTGGAAGATTTATTTGAAATATTATTTTTGAAATTATTATATTTATTCTTTACACTACAAAAAAATTATATTATATAAATATTTTTTGATAATTCATAATATACGAGTTATCATACACTATAAAATTTATATGTGGTAATTACTAATTATATTATAAATATATAGGTTGATCCACTACATTTAAGCAGACTCTTTTCACGTGATAAGGTAAGGAATATCATATTCTTTCATCTTCTATTATTTAAACCTACTACGGTAAGGGGTATCATTTCTTTCATACTCTTAAACTTACTATGGTAAGTACTATTTGATAAAACTTCCTGAAATGATTATATGTTTCTTAATAGTTTGCGCTTCATCTAATATCATTTTAATTGAACATTCCTATTTTTTTGAACCTTTCTATTGAACTGTAACAATTATTCTGAACTGTGGATCTTGAATATCATTTTTGAATTTCACTCCATATCATGTGGACAATTTGGATATTATTTGAATCTGCACAAAGTAAAATTATAAACTTCCGATATTTATTATTTATCCTGTTTCTTCTGTTTATCATTTATATCGTTGTTGTTATTCTAAGCATCAAGAATCAAGTTGTTAATATCTGTAGCTTGAGGCATAGATTGGATAAAGGTGTTGATAGGTTAAAGGAGATGTATTTGATGGTGTGTCTTTTTAGGACACGTGGTGAATGTTATATTTGGCCTGTAGTGCAAAGATGAACTGTTGTTTGGTACGATTATGACCAAAGGCTATGGATTTGGTATAATCATGACCGTTTGTGTTATATTTGAATATCTTTGGCCCGTAGTGCAAAGATGAACTGTTGACTTGCATGATTATGACTAGGAACTGTGAATTTGTATTATCATGGTCAGTGGTATTTCAGATGATAAGAGTTGGTGATATTTTTCTTAAAAAGAGAAGCCAGTGAACATCATAGTCTATATGATTTTTCCTAATGACTGTTATTACTCTGCAGTTGTTGATCTGAACTTTGTTTAAGAATTTAACTGCAGTTGTTGAATTAAAACTTGATGTTTAAATTATTTTATCAAGAACTCAACTGTTGAAGGCTAACGATAATTTATTCGTCATTATCTTAGTCATGATATTCTTTATTGGGCTATTTGAGTTCACTCCTTTTCTTTTTGTTTAATTGTTCAGGAAATGAGTATGTAGTTGGGATTAGTGGGGAAAATAGGGGAATGAAGTGATGGTCCAAGATAGTCGCTATAATAGTCTTCATCATATTGTAAAATAGTGTGACAATAATAGTGAGGACTCAGTTGTATATTATTGTACGATTTACTATATTGTAATAGTTGTTGTATATTTTGACAATTCAAGTTTGGGCTGTGTGGGCCCAGATTTGGGGTCATCACAAATCTACTATAATTTTTAATTAATTTTACAGTTATTATAATTTTTTTATAAATCACATATTATTAATAAAATGAATCGTGTGATTTGGTAATTTTTTTTAATGAATTTAATTTAGTTAGGATATTAATTGAATAACGAATATAATTGATATTAATATAATAGATCGTGGGATATGTTAAGAGATTTTTTGGATATCTTAAATAAATTGTAATAATAGAATTATCCTACATAAGTTTTTTCTAAGATATATTATCTTATATAAAATTGTGATAAAAAAAAAAGCTTGTAATAAAATTAGTAGAAACAAAAATAAAATTTCTTTTAGAAGTTCTTTTTCCTATTAGATATATAAAAACAAAAAATATCTTCCTTTATTCATAACAAGTAGGGGTTCTTTTTGAATACTTTACAAATTTGAATATAATTTAATTATTACAAATTTATATAGTAATTATAACAATTTGGATAGAAACTAATATTTTCATATAGTTACTCTCACATGAATAATAAGTGTAGACTCACATCCATATAAGCTAGATTCATGTAGAAATATCTTATCCATGTAAGTGATATTTTCACATGGTTAATTTTATGTTTTTGGATTTATGGACTTGAAATGAATTGTTTTGGAATTTGAGTAATTTCTTCCTCCCTTCTTAAATATAGTACTCCTATCGAAAATTTTAAACTGAATTCACTTAAATTTTCTAAAAAAGAAAATTTTAAAAATATTTAGAATTAATTAAAAATTCATATCAATTTCATTACAAAAAAATAGGTCATTGGCGACTGGCGACAGACTTTTTGCTGACGACATAAAATTCGTCGCTAATGAGGTCATTGGCGACGACATAACTGTTGCCCATGACCCTCTAATGAGCTGTTCCCTCCATCACTGACATGGTGGTCGACAACAGTCCTTCGCAAAAGAGCTTCATGCTGTCAGTAATAGCTTATGTTTTTGCACTATTAATTCGGGGGAGAGAAGGCCCTGTTCGGGAAGTACTTATAAGTTGGTCAACCCAACTTATAAGTACTTAAGCTCAAAAAAGCGTTCGGGACTAATTTTTTTTTTTTTTTTGCTTATAAGTTAAATAAAAAGTCGAAAAAAATCAACTACTAATTGGTGCTTAAAAAAATGATTTATAAGTCATTTTTTTAAGTCGGTCAACCATTAAGAAATGACAGAAATGCCTTCTTTTATTTTTTTAATGTTCTTCTTACCAAATGATATTTTAGTGATCTTTACATTTTACTTAACTTATAAATAATTATTAGCCGAACATATCTATAACTATTACTTATAATTCTCGACTTATATGTAAAAATATTGTCGAACACTTTTATTTATAAATCTAATAAAATTTTAACTTATAAATCTTCTAAAATTTTAATTTTAAATAAAAAAAAATGAATCATTTTCAAACAGGCCCGAAAAATCATTGGCGACAGGGGTGCCCTTGGCAATGACTTTTTAAATTAATATCGACGGGGTCATCTCGACGGCGTTGCGTCGAGAATGACTTTTAATTTACTCAATCACAGGGGCAAACATTTTTATCCAATCCAAATTTCAGTTCCCTCTTCACCGACGACGACGGGAAGTCCTTCTCCATCTGTTAGACTACAAAGAGTAGAATTTGAGAGAGAGTTGAAGAAAGAAGAGAGAGAAGTTGAAACTAAATTTAATTTTCTTCATATCCCATAACATTTCATTCTTACACCTTATATCAGTCATCAAACTCAATTGTCCTAATTATCCATTTAATAACAAAGGAATATACTAAACTAGCCTTACAGACAATTACTAGCATAACAACTCCCTGACCCTTTTAAGCACCTTGTCCTCAAGGAACAAACCTCTAACAGATATCTGATTACAGCAGCAACAGAATTAAAAGCACAAAGCACACAAAGTAATTTGACATCCACTCAACCAAAACAGAAATAAGGATACTCTTCTTCTATAACTGCTGCATCCTCCCAGGTAATCCTCTGGACTGGTAGATTGCCACTGAATTAGAACCTGAGGCACAACCCTGTTATTTCTCTTAACCATTCGGCGATCCAAAATAAGTTCAGGCATAATCCTGAGTTGTCCTTCAGGACCAACAGGTGGTAAAGTTGGTTGTGCTTGAACATCCATTCCCAACTTTTTTTTAAGTAACGAAACGTGAAACACAGGATGTAATTTGGATTCTAAAGGTAGTTCCAATCTGTAAGCTACATTCCCTATCCTTTCTAACACCTTAAAAGGACCAAAGAATCTAGGAGAAAGTTTAAGTGATCTCTTCAAGGCTAATGAAGTTTGCCTATAAAATTGTAACCTTAAATAGACAAACTCTCCCACTATGAAAACTCTTTCAGTCCTGTTTTTGTCCTGATTTTGCTTCATTCTATGCTGAGCAATTTCTAAATTCTCCTTGAGCAATTTCATCAGCAACTCATGCTTAGTCAACCATTCATCAAGTGCAACCACATTGGTAGTTTGGGATATATAAGAAGGGATTTGTTTAGGAGAGTCTCCATACAAAGCTTGGAATGGAGTCATCTGAATAGCTGTATGGTAAGAAGTATTATACCAATAATCAGCCGCTGGCAACCACGTAGTCCACTGTTGTGGTTTGGATCCCACCATGCATCTCAAATATTGTTCCAAACACCTGTTTAACCTCTCACTTTGACTGTCACTTTGAGGATGATAAGCCGAACTGTAACACAATTTTGTTCCCAGTAACTTGAACAACTCCTTCCAGAAAGTGCTAAGAAATATCTTATCTTTGTCAGAGACGATGGTAGCTGGACATCCATGTAACTTAAATATATTGGAAAAGAACTCCTTAGCTACTACTTGAGTAGGGAAGGGATGTGTCAAGGCAATGAAATGACTGGACTTAGTAAGTCTATCAATAACAACCAAGATGCAATCTTTACCCTAAGACTTAGGTAAGCCCTCGATAAAATCCATGGCTATATCAGTCCACACTTGAGATGGTATTTCTAATGGTTGTAACAACTCAGGCAAGGCTACAGTTTCAGTTTTAACTTGTTGACATGTACTACATTCCTTCACAAATTGCTGGACATCCTCATACATGGGAGGCCAGTAAAACAGTTGCTTCAACTTCTTAAGTGTGGCTTTTTGTCCAGAATGACCCCCTATACCAGTAGAATGAACCTTCGAAATCAGTATCTTTCTCAGCTCCCTTTGTGATCCCACATAAATGACTCCATTGCATTTTAGAACCCCATGTTTTATAGTATTTGCTCCACCCGAAGACAACAAAGCCTGCAATTAACTCTTGCGCTCTGGAATCACCTTCATAACTATCACTAATTTCTGTCATCCAAGTTGGAATGTTACCAGAAATAGCAATCCAAGCTTCATTGTCAATGATTATTGACAAAGCATCTGCTGCCAAATTTTCTCTACCTCTTCTATATTCTATTGTATAATCTAGTCCCAAAAGCTTACTCAACCATTTTTGTTGTACCACAGTAGTGATTTTCTGTTCCATGAAGTATTTGAGTGATTGATGATCTGTCCTTATGATAAATTTAGCTCCCAACAAATATGGTCTCCATCTTTCAACAACGAGGATCACTGCTAGCAACTCTTTCTCATAAGTGGACAATCCTTGTGATTTTGGCCCTAATGCTTTGCTCAAATAAGCAATAGGCCTGTTGTTCTGCATCAATACAGCCCCAATTCCCTTATTACTAGCATTAGTTTCAAGAATAAATTCTTTTGTAAAATATGGTAAAGTCAACACTGGTGTAGTACTAAGTGCTGTCTTTAATGTTAAAAATGCTTTAGTAGCTTCTGGTCCCCAAAGAAATTTATCCTTCTATAATAAAGAGGTCAGTGGTCGTGTGGTAATCCCATAACCACGCACAAATTTTCTGTAATAACCACACAGTCCTAAGAAGGACTTTAATTCCTTTACGTTACTGGGCTGAGGCCAATTCACCATAGCTTTGACCTTAGAAGGATCTGCAGCTACCCCTTTACTTGACACAATGTGGCCCAAATATTCAACTTGTTTCTGCCCAAAAGTGCACTTTGATTTTTTCACAAACAGATGATGTTGTCTCAGAATTTCAAAAAATGTTCTAAGATGTAACAAGTGTGTGTCCAGGTTTCTGCTATACACCAATATATCATCAAAAAATACGAGTAAATACTTCCTTAACTGCTCAGAAAATATATTGTTCATGAGGGACTGAAAAGTTACAGGAGCATTTGTCAAGCCAAAAAGCATGACTAGAAATTCATAATGCCCACTATGTGTTTTAAACGCAATTTTCTGTATATCCCCCTCGTGCATCCTCACTTGTAAGTATGCAAACCTCAAATCTATTTTGGAGAAGTAAACTGCCCCATTTAATTCATCTAGCAATTCTTCCACAACAGGTATAGGGAACTTATCTTTAACTGTCAAATCATTCAATGCTCTATAATCTACACAAAATCTCCACGTGCCATTTTTTTCTTTACCAAAAGTACTGGTGAAGCAAAAGCACTAGTGCTATGCCTTATAATCCCGTTGTCTAGCATCTCCTTTACCATTTTCTCTATTTCATTCTTTAGAGTATAGGGATATTTATATGGTCTACTGTTAACGGTGAGACTTTCATCCTTCAATTTAATGTGATGATCATGACTTCGTTTAGGAGGTAAAGAATTTGGCTCTCTAAACATATCTGTAAATTCAGATAATAGTGGTTTCAAAACACATTCTACCTCATCATCAACTTTCCTCTGTAGTGGTTCTGAAGAAATTGAGAACAATTGACCAATTAACCCAATTGTTTTCTTGTTGATGAGTCTCTTAATGCCTTTAACTCTGATCTATTGTAACATAGCTTGATCTGTTATACCCCTTAGAAAAATCTTCTTTCCACATTTCATAAATGTCACTCTCAGTTTGTCAAAATCAAATGTCACAGGGCTGTATTTCTGCATCCAATCCACACCCAACACTGCATCATACCCCCCAAAGGCAAAATTCTAACATCATGTTCAAATTCATGTCCTTGCATATGCCATTTAAAAACACATTTGGCATCACTTACTACTTTTCCACCATCAGCAACTGTAACCAGCAATTTAAGTGTAGGGTCTAATGTACATCCCAATGTCTCTGCAGTTTTGATGTCCAAAAAACTATGCGTTCTGCCATTATCAATTAACAAAGTTAGTGGTTTCTTTTTCACAAAACCCTTGACCCTTATGGTAGTGTGGTTGGTATTTCCATTGAATGCTCTTACAGAAATTTCCATTTCACTAGGAATTTCCTCTGAGTAATTCAAGGCTTCCTCTTCATCCTCTACCACGATCTGATCACAGTCTTGTTCCTAAGTTTCCAACTTAAGAAGGTAAATTTGTTGCCGCTTGCATCGATGCCCTGCTACAAACTTTTCATCACAATTATAACAAAGTCCCTTGTCTCTCCTTTGTTGCATTTCCACAGGTGACAATCTTCTGATAGGTATTTGCCTTGGGTTTGTAATGGTTTTAGATGTGGAGGTAGTGGCTTGATAGGTAGATTTTGGTTTATACATTTGTAACACTAGATTAGGAAAAATGGGTGGAGTAAGCATTTTAGAAGTGGATGGCTGGTGTACAGGGTTAGGTAAAAGCGGAGGCAATTTGTGATGGTTTAAATCCATCTCAGTTAGAGCAATTTCCTGCAATTTAGCTAAAGCAATAACATCTGATAAGGTAGCAGGTCTCAATAATTTCACCATGTGCTTGATAATTGGATCTAGGCCACTAACAAAGTTGGACAAGAAAAATTTATCGGTATAATATTTATTTTTAGCAATAAGTATAGCTTTCAATCTTTCAAAATATCTTGATAAGAAGTCACAGTTGAAGTCTACATCAGTTGCTTGAATTCCTCAACTGGATCCTTGACAGAATTATCATACCGGATTAATATCTCTGTAGAGAATTTTGGCCATCCAATTACTCCTACTTCGTCTTGATAACCTTGAAACCAGAAATCGGCCTATTTGCGCCAGAGCTACCTTATTCTCCTCAGACATAGGATTAAACTCAAAAAATTTATTGCATTTACACAGCCAAGAGCGTGGATCTGTTCCGTCAAACCGAGGAAATTCAACCTTGAAATTTTTAGGTAAATCCGTTAGTACCTTATCAACACGAGGTGCTCTCTCCATCGAAGCAGTTTCCTCATTAACTACATCTTCCTGTGTAAACTTAGTACCGTCCTTCACCACTGTGTTCAAGACAGTCACGATTGTTTGAAAATTTTGCTGTAATTCACCTTTAATTCCTTCTAAACCTGCTTCCACATATTTCATACGAGTATCAAAACTCTCCAATTGTGCATCAACCGATCCCATAGCAGTGGTTAATCCATCAAAATTACGAGCTAGATCATGTAATCGTTCATCGAACACCTTCTATTGTTTCTCGAATTGACTTAGACGAGTTCCCTCCACCATCAATGGCATCCAGGAGTATTGCTCGGATACCAAGCTGTTAGACTACAAAGAATAGAATTTGAGAGAGAGCTGAAGAAAGAAGAGACGAAAGTTGAAACTAAATTTAATTTTCTTCGTATCCCATAATATTTCTTTCTTGCACCTTATATCAGTCATCAAACTCAATTGTCCTAATTATCCCTTTAATAACGAAGGAATATACTAAACTAGCCTTACGGACAATTACTAGCATAACACCATCTTCCCTCTTCACCGGCGGCAGCCGCAAGTCCTTCTCCCTCTTGCCTGTCATAGTGTCATTAGCGCAGACACGCTCCTCCATCTCTTTCTCTTCCCTCTTTAACTCTTCCTCTTTCATAACGCCTTTAATTTGAAATTCTGCTGAATTATTCACAAAAACAACTGAGACCCACTTCACCAGTTTTGTCATTTTCAAACAACTATACATATATCATTCTATATACATATACATACACATTTGGGGTTTCTGTTCTTTTTTCAGATGGAGTTTTAATTCAAACAATTAATCCAGGTGCTCCCCTTTTCTTTCTTTGGTTTTTCGATTTTATATATGGGATTTTGTATGTTTATTTATTTAATTTGACTGAACTTTTCTTTGAATGTTCTTTATTTATCTTGGGTTTTACTTTAAATGTTAATGTGGGTATATAATTTTGAATTTTTTTATTTCGAGTTACTTTTTGGGTGTGTGCTTTGATCTTCTGCCAGTATTGATATGTTAGGTGGAATTGGAAATTTGAAAATTTGATGGATGATATGCATATTCAGAGTAGTCAACCACCACATGTGAAATGATTGTGTAATGCTGGACGTAAATTGATAGCCTATAAATTGATAGCTTATGCATTAATTTTCTTTTTTTTGGGTTTGTTGAACAAAATTTCTATTAACTTATTTTTTGGATTAATTCAGTTGGATATAAATGTCTCAGGATTTCCTGTTTTGTGGGTAATTATCGAAAAAAATTGTGGGATACCGACTATGGTTATGTAAAAATTCAGCAATCTGTCTAGGAGAATATTCTGTTATTCAAACATCTTGTTTGGGAGATACATTTGAATGAATTTTTCATGTAATAATGAGCTATATATAAGCTGGGAAATAATTTTGGCCCCAAAACAGAACAAAAACCACCTTGTCCCCCAGAATTTTGGCCCTTCATCTCACAAGTTTACAAAAACTACCCCACAACAACTTTCTATCAATCTTAAAGTACTAAGAAACAAAATTCTGAACAAGCCATTGAAATTGAACATGAGTGGAAGTGATCCTTTTCTCCACTGATCAGTGAAAATTACTATCTCAAGTATGTTTTCTTATTGGAAAAAAGAAGTCCCAATATGCTGCAAACAGGCAAAATTTGAAGAATTAAAAATATGACATTTCAAGGGCATGTAAGGTGTGTTATTGCTAATGATACCGAATATCAGCATCTGTATATCTAAGTCATGACATAGTCTATTAGTGATGCACTTCTGTCAACTGTTACTGTGAACCTTTTGTTGTCCTGTAATAGCTGATTCACAGGTATGTTTGTGATGGCAGGAGATGCATTTGGATCCAAGTATATACCTAATGGATGATGAGAGTAAATTACCAGCAAAAATGTTAGTAAAATTTGAAGAGCTGACTCCTCATATTGTGTCTCATTGTATTGTTTTTTCCTTGTTTTCTTAGAAACAATACTGTTTTTCAATATAACTGTTCTTCTCATGTGCAGGCATTACTAGAGGAGTGGATATCCACTCGGTCTTTCAGCGACAAATATCCAATACAGGTATCATGGTTTATTGGGCTTTCTGTATCAGCTTTATTTGGGGATAGAACCTTGTATAAGCATTAGATGTATACAGTTTTATTTGAATATGTTAGTGACTTTTATACATTAGATATGTAACTATTGAATGATGCAGTTCTGAGCTCCATGGTTTTCTTAAGGGTAGCTAATGCCTAAACTTTGAGTATATATCTTGATAAATTTTCATTCCTTGAATGAAGCAGGCTGGTTACTTTGTCTTCGTTTAGTTTTCTTGATCTTTCTAGTTTTTTTGTATGTGTTTGTCGATTTGTGCCAATCATTTACTTTTTATAGTGAGCTTATATTACATCCATGCATTTGTAACAAGATCAGATTTCTGACTATTTTCAGGACAAAGATGAGCTAATAAGCAACTTGAAGACTATTCAGAACAATATTTGCTCATTCAAGTCACAGGTATGTGCTTCTTTTACCTGTTTTTAATGGTTTAATCTTTCTCATTGTTCTGCATAAATGCCTCTACTAAAGTTTGAACTTCTCTATAAATCATGTATCATGAATACTTGTATATCCATGCCTAGATCAGTGGATTGTTGTTGTGTGGTTGAAAATTTTCATCTATGATTGTAATACAGTGACGTCTATACAATTTGTAAGAGGATAGAAGAAATCATAGATAAGGAAAATTGTTTGAAATGTCATAATGACAGTATACTTTGAGATATTGTTCTTGATTTTGGAATGCCAAAGTTAATCATTCAAGTAAAGGATTATGAATTTGTCTTTTTAGTTGCCCTCTAATTTTTGTTGGAGTTGCTCTCTGTTTCATGGTGATTCTCCCACAATGCTTTCTAGGCAAGTTCTATATGCAAATGTTGTTGTCTCTTTCAATGTACTAAATTTAGCATCTGTCGCTAATTTTTTTTTATAAAAAATGTCATTGGTGACAGATGGACACATTCATTGGCGACGCAGTTCGTGGCCAATGACTTTTTAATTTTTTTATTAAACGAGTCATTGGCGACGGACTGTCCGTCGCCAATGACCTTACTACCGACGACGATCGACGAGAGCACGGGGCGACGACCCCTAGGGCGACGGCATTGCCGACTAACACGTCCATTGTCAATGACCTCATTGCCGACGGCACATGTGTCATTGGCGACAGCCATGTCCATCGGCAATGACCTGTTTTCTTGAGTGTTTTGAACCGAAAATGTGCAAATTAATTTCAATCGTCTTATAATGTGAAACAGATGGGAGTATAAATCAGAAGTGCAATTCATGGAGTGCCAGCCAGTTGCTGTGTTCATTACATGTGTACTGCGCTTTTGCAGTTAAGTTAGCTGCTGTTGTTATATCTTTCTGTCCTGTTTGTTCTTCCTGAAGTCTACATTCCACAAGTTAAAATCGCACAACTAAAGGTATTTCCATTCTGGAAGGTTAATAAGTTGCATAAAATGATAAATTCAAACATTTCATTCCTTTAAAAAAAATCAAAAATACTGCATTCAGTATCCTACTGCACTATCAATCTAGTTCTGGCATGGCCATGGGATATTTGGAATTGTTCAGTTAAACCAAGATGTGCCATCAAAAGCCAAACATGAGTAATCAGCTCTCCCCCTCGCCTTAGCTGTTGCGCATGATCATTCCATCTACATTGGCATGCAGCATATGACAATATCTCAATCCATAAATTGCTTAGCATTTCCCATTTTTGCTTCTTCTCCCATTGTCTCTCACTTTCCAAACATTGCAAGCATTTCGCTAGCTTACAAGCATCAAATAACACCGATTTGCTTCTATCTCCTTTTACGTCTTGAGGTGGAATTTTAATGTCGACTTGAAGCAGTTTTCTGCAAGCATCATGCCCATCAATTTTGAGTCCTTGAAAAAATTCCGTGGCTTCAGCACAAGTATCTTGAAATCTAATCTGGCCAATCCCATTAGGCAACATGAACGGACGCTTGACTAGAAGGTACAGCATGTAATCTGATAATAACTTGCTCACTACACAATTTGGATCAAGAACAGAATTAGGGTCTACTTTCTGGTCAGATAAAAAGCACAAATCTGTCGCGATATGCCACAGAAGAATGCTGTGATCGAATTCAACTTCAACACTCCAAGAAAATTTGTCTTCACATTTATACTTCTCTAGTACTTGTTCACCCTTGGCACCACATAATTGCTTGCAAACTCGGAAATCAGAAGCGCCCTTTGATTTATCTACAAGCTGTTTGAAGATGGATTTGTTGATACTAGTAGGGATGTCCTCGGAACTTTCGTACTGATAATCATCTACAATTTTGAGAATGACATTGTCCCTCAAGAATTTCCATATGGTGGCCTTATCATCCAAGCAAGTGGTTAACAAGTTGTACTGTGCCATGGAATTTGACCACTTTTTCTTGCTAGCTATCCAACTAAAACAAGAAATGAATTTATAGATGTAATGCGCAAAAGGGCTTTTGAGCTTACTCAACAAAAGTAGTGTCCAATCCGACGAAAGCAATAAAAGAACAGCGTATATCTCAAGGCCAATAGCTCCAACCAGCAATAGCAATGAAATGCACAGATCAGTCTTGTGATACCCTTTCCAATCAATAGCACAAAACGCTATCAACGCAATGATGGTGGATGATAAGCTGGCAGTTCGCAGAGCAGCACCCCATATGGAATGAATAATCGTGGCTTTCGTGTAAAGAACATCATACATGAACCCAAGCTCAATCTCTATCACTTTAAAAGCATCCTCCCAAGAACTCGCATGAAAAAATGACAAACTTTTCTCAAGGTCCTGGAAACTGAGGATGAGATCCGCAAAGAGCCTCTTGAATGTAAGGAAAAAGTCATATGCAGCATTTAAAGTGCCTGCATTTCGAATAAAGTTATTTTTTCCAGCAGCATAGTTATGAGCCACAACTTTAGGAGCTTGAGTCACACTCCAAGACAATTCAAACCCCTCGGTTTCTTTCAAGGCGTACTCTTCGATAAATCTTGAGTAATTCGGACCAGGGTCAGGACGTGGGAGAAGAGATTGTCGAAAATGCTTGCCACTAGCAGACCTTAGAATCCAAGTCCTCTCCCCATACTTGATGATCCCAGCAACGAAAATTGGCAATGCAACAAAATTGAGAGAAGTAGGCTCCAAGGACCTAATGAAGACGTAAATCGCCACTCCTACTTGAACAGCAAGGCTAAGCAAGTGCCTTAGCCACAATTCATTGTCTTCCAAGGAGTATGCAGTGATTGTGTCTGGACCACCAAGGTGCACCAGAAGAAAAGGCGCCCAAAACGCCATTATCACGTAGGCTGGGTCCAAAGGATCATCTTTGGAATTTCCCTGGCAGTTGGAGTTGGAATTTTCCTGGCCGCTGGAGAGGACCCCGAGTGAAACAGTTGCAACCCAATCAGCGGTTAAGTAAGCAAGCCATAGGACAATTCTGATCCAGTTTCTGGTGTTGTGTTTCCTCCGGTTGCCAAGGGCGATGAGTATGATTTGTATGGTGAGGCTGAGGAGGACCATGCTACGAACCTCCAATCTGTTCCATAACAAGGCCAATGTTCGAGAGAAAAGCTGCATTTTTTTACCCCTTGATCTTTTGTAAATATCAATATGTAAAAATGAAATTTGATGCTGTGAAATGGGAAGATTCTTAAAAACAAAAATGTTATGAGTAACTAAAACTTCTCAGCAGATTGAAAGAGAAACGATGATCGAGTATCAGACATATCTGTCTGTGCAGTAACTTTTACGCAGAATGGAAGCAATCTTACGTCCAGCTATACCAGAGCAAGAGCAAGGAATTTCAGGGGAATTTTCCATCGTTGACATAGTAAGACTACCGACAATCTTGTTCAGGCTGTTTCCAGGAAATTTCGGGGGAAGACGATGATAACTTCGAGGCCAAGAGCAAGGAACTTTCCCATGTTGTTTACCAGCGAGTCTGTCATATCTCTTTAAAGAATTGGAGAGAGGGAAAGAATGCCCACACGGATAGTTGACGAGAGAGAAAGAATGCCCACACGGAAAGTTGACTGGACCTCCAAGTTGATTCTTTGCTTGGACCCACATCTCCTCCATTATTTTTTTCTTTAATGCAGAGTAGAAGTGGATATTTTACTCTCTTAAAAGATGAGCAATAATGCCTCCTAATCTCCTATAAGACCTCCTTCAAGGGGCTCAAATCTTTTGGAACAATTTTTTATTTTATTTTTTTGTATTGAGATTTATGACGACGATTTTAGGATTTATGATGACGGTGTGTACCGTTGTCATAGTTCTATTTTTTTTATAAGTGTATAGTGAAGGTACATATCGTCACCATAAATCTTAAAACCGTCGCCATATACCTGTTATAGAAATAGAGATTTTTTTGTTATAAAAGATCTGGCCCCTCCTTCAAGGACAACAAATAATAATAATAATAATAATTAAACAAATTTTCTCGGAATCAATCCAGCCCAGTCCGTTCCATTTCTCGAAGAAGTTCTATTTTTTTATTTTTTATTTTTAATTTCATAAACCAAAATATACAAAGAAAATTATATACCAAAACCATAGAGGAGTACTGCTGCTTACCCAAATGATGTTTCTGCACCTTATGTACTACCTTAATCTTTCAAAGAGGGAGCTGAAACTTGGTTTTGATTGAAAACTTGGTTTAGTACCTTAAGCCATTGGTCTTCTTCTGTCACAGCTCTTGACCATGCCCAATGCTAAAATATGTAGAGGGTAGCCCATGCACTTCCTCACAAGTTCTATCCCCAAGTTTTTCAAGTTGAATCGGATTGAACAACTCACTCCCAGGATTTAATCTAAATCTCTTCCCATCGATTAAGATCGATTATTTACATTTGACTAATTACTAGTCGAAACCAAAGGATCAATGGCATGTGACCAAAGATACAGCATATGAATCACTAACAAATTATTTTCCTGAAATGAAATACAGCACCATTCTAAAAAACAACTGTTCCAGAATGAATGATCTACATCACGTCTCCAGTGTCAAAAACTTACAGGAATGATTCACCTCACAACCAATAGCGATATCAACTTTTTACATGAAGTTATATCAACTGATCAAAAGAATATACAATAAGCTTAAATCCAACAAATATACTGGCAGGTCTAGGAGTCCATCAGCATTGACAGCAGCAGATCCCTTGGAACAAAGAATTGCTAGAGCAAAGTAGAAGTTAGTTCCACTCCCAATGTGCTGGCACAATCCAGCACCAACACATACTTTGCATCATCAGAGATTCATCAGGGAAGTAATGACAAACATCTTATCTGAGCCACCAGACTAGCAATTGAACATCGACATAGCAGCAGAAAGCAATTTAACACAATTTTGCAACTCGTGAAAATTATAAAGCTCCAACACAGATATCCATCCATAAGATTTACAGCTAAAGAAACCAAGTGTGACACCCCGACCCAATTAAATGAGTGAAAGCAGGAAACTCCCTCAATAGGCGCACTTCACAGCTCGGCCAAAGGGCCCAAGAACCCATTAACCCAGCCACAGGGATTATAGCTTGGTTCAAGCCGAGCAACTATTTAGAGCCCAACAGCTCAACCTGAGGGGAATAGAACTGAGTCTCCCAGAGGACCCAGACCACAATGCACTACTGGAAACTGCCGAGTAGTGTCAACACCTAATATTTCCAAGACATCAAAATATGCATAGGTAAATTAACAATTTCCTTTTGTAATGCTAGAGGGTATTTAACTAATTTGAAGGTCCTAACTTATCTTTGACCACCCTTGCCCTTGAGTAGATCCGTCAATGTGTGCATATCAAAACCTCTTCTTGTTTATTTTTTCTAATGATTTGATCCAACTGCTTGGAAATAGAGGAGGAAACAGATAAATTGCAAAAATATGCATCCACCAATCTTGTGCATGATAACTTTGAAGCATAGCAAGATAAACTCTCTGAGTTGCTCATGACGTATAAAAAAGGAGTAGGATAGATATTTCTAGAATGAAGACAAGAAAACAAAAGACAATGAAAAAGTCAAATAAATCTAATAAAAAGAATATGAAGTCGAACATTTATAAACTTCTGGGAGCATATGTAGGACTTACCAATGGATAGTTGTACCTACTGCTGAATGTTGATGGTGCTTTTGTTGCTGCCATGGGTCAGTTGCTTATGTCACAGTGCTGGTTTTGCTGTGCTGATGCTGCGGTCACTTCTAGTGCATCTCCCTTAATTATATTTATATGTGAACTTTATGCTATTAAGGATCAAAATCACAGCCTGAACTTGTAAGCATTTATTATATCATTATTATAATAAATATTTAATTAAAATATTGGTTATATCAATATTTATCTGTGAACTCATATGACAAATCACAGAGGTCCAATTTGAGTAGAAAATTATCTTTCTTTCGTACATTCCATTCCAGATATGGAGTTGGGTTAAATTTCATGTGATTCAGTAAACAGAATATAAATTCCAACATTGCTAGATCATCTATATGATTTGACGAAGAATGAGCAAATAATGGGTTTTTTTGATAAATGGGAAACGAAAAAAATGCTCCGGGATGAAAATGAGGGAATGTCTACAATAATTGGGTTTAATCAAATACAATTTGAAGGATTTTGTTGGTTCATTGATCAGGGCTTGACGGAAGAACTTTATAAGTTTCCAAAAATAGAAGATACCGATCAAGAAATTGAATATGAGCATTAAAAAAACACATCACATGACATGATGCATCTACGCCCTGAACCCCCAAAGAAAATACTTGCTTGATATTAAACTGCCCTAACAGAACTACAGAAGCAAATGAAGCACAAACAATAAGCTGATCTGATGGGTGATGCCACCAACCCATCAAGAACTTAATTACTAAGAAAAAAAATGTTTAACTTTCAAAGATGTATCCACCAACAATGACTCTCTGTTTAGACTGAGAAATTTCTACTCTCTTAAACTACGAAAGCACGAAATACCAATCCTAAGTCAAACAACTTCTTGTATTAAAACTTAAATCATCAATTATTAGTAATCATACATGAAAAATTGTTGATATGACTAACAAAAACACATGGCATCACCTTGATAAGAAAGACTGTAAAGGTGAAGTTGTTCTTCTTCACAAACAACTTCTAGTGCCAATCTCCACCAATAACATATCAGTCTTGAATAACTATTGAAGGTACATGTGCAATCTTGTGCCAATCATTCCCCTGATTTTCAGTAACCCTAGCTTTAAATTCACAAGGCATCTTTGTCAATTTCAACTCACGACAGTGCTCTAGGTGTTTCAGTCCTGTTGGAATCCTTTTTAATTTGTTACAGGACCTAATTTCTATATGTCTAAGAATTTTCATTGCTCCTTTTTCCAGAATCCATACTTCCATTTCCTCTAGCTTCCATAGATTCAGAACTCGAAGCAAAGGGAAGCTTCCCATATGACAAGCCAAAAATTTCCCAGTGTAGGAGCCTGAGTATAAGTTGAGGATCCTAAGATTTGGAAGCCGCCCCAGCTTTTGCATTGGGTCTGCTTTTAGCCCTGATAATGATAAAGTAATTTCAGCGAGGCTCTGAGGTAAGTCATGCACAATTGCTGGATTCTCTAGTCTTCCAAGTAAATATATGCTGGAAAGTTTGGTGAGGCCAGACAATGATTTCAAGTAAAGACTAGAAGGCTGAACTCTTTCATCAATTGATTTGAGCCGTAGAGATTCAAGAAGGTGTAGTCTTGCCACCCACTCTGCCATTTCAATCTGTTGTGGGAATTTTAACCGGCATACTAGACCTAACTTTCTAACATTGATCAGCCTGTCCAAGCCAGCAGCAACTGGAGTCTCCTCATCTACGAATCCACCCCATAAAGTTTGGATGCAGCTAGTACTTGGTGGAGCCACAATTCTACTACGGTAATTTTCACTCAAGTATAAGAGACGTAGTTGATGATTTTTCCATATGGAAGAGGGAAGGCTCTTAATGCAAGTATGTTTGAGATCTAAAGTCTGAAGGTTCAATAAATTTCCAATTGATGAAGGAAGTACCTCTATGTATGAACGTCTTAGGCCTAGATACCTTACCTGAACTAGTGTTCCCAGTGAATCGGGTAACTGAGGCCGAAATGACCCTTCAAGATCAAGTACTCGCAACATTTTGAAGCATCCAGCAGCAATGCCTTTACGCAGAAAGCGGCCTATATCTCCTCCAGGTACAGGGCCTTCCCTGGAATCAAAGGACACAAAAGAACGGAGATGTCGGTAATGTTGCCTAAAAGTAGATTGACTAATCCTGTCGTTCCCATGAATGTGTAAGAAGCACTTGTCCTTAACGTTGAGATGATCGGCAAGTCGAAGTATACCGGTGGTACTGGATGACTTGGAGGAAACTCCTCTTTTGTTGGCATGAAGGAAGTTTCCTTTCTTGTCCTTTGACAAAAAATTGGCCCTCAAGAAATAATTCAACCGGCATGTTCTAACTTTCCCATTAAGCTTCCATTCAACCGCTTGAATCAAGTTCTGTTGTATGAACTCCATCAACTGCTTCTCAGCAAGATGTTCCGGTGGTTCTAGACTGCCTTTTTCTTGGTGCACTAATCCCTCTGCAACCCACAGCACAATCAGCCGCCTCATAGGGATATCATAGTTTTCATGGAAAACATTCACACATGATAGACATTCTTTCATGTGGGATAGCAAGGCATCAGCACCGTCACTCAAACTCTGGAAGACTAATTTTTGGTTCTGATCGACTTGGTTTAGCACCTCCAACCATTGTTCTTTTGTTGCAGCTGTCTGTGCCAGTATATCTACAACTGCCAAAATTGCTAGAGGCAAGCCCATGCACTTCCTCAAAATTTCTCTCCCGAGTTGTTCCAGTTCAAAAGGGACACGAACCTTCGCATTGAACAACTCCCAGGCCTGTCGATCACTCAGTGTCAGTATCTCATGAGTTATACGATTGGCGGGATACTCAACTTCAGCAAGCTCCCTACTGCGAGTGGTAATAATGATTCTGCTCTCGCCAATTGTCAACACAGGTAACAGTTTTCGAAGATTTCTCCAAGCTTGAGGTGTAGGCAAGTTGTCCAAGACAATGATGCATCTCACAGACCTCAAAATATAAAGGAGCTCCTCAGCCAACTCTTCGACAGATTCCTGTGTGTATTGTGACATCTTGGTTTTGAATAAAGCTGGAATTTGCTTCAGTATGTTCCTCAAGACGTCTACTGATTCGAACTCTTGAGATATGGTCAACCAAACGTGGAGATGGAAATGATAATTTTTGAAGATATTCTTATACACTTCCCTGGCAAGAGTTGTCTTCCCTACACCTGGTACCCCCAAAATTATTATAATTTCCTGCACGTCATAAATTAGCTGTCGTGACAATATCTGGACATCTTCCTCCAAGCCAATAACAGGCGCAGATTCTTGTTCTTCTTCCCAGTGCAAATCCAAATTCTGAAATGTGTGTGCAAGGCTGAAACCACTTCTTTCAATCCACTTCATTTTTTTGTTAAACTTGAGTAAATCATCAAAACCATAATCTGGCTGAGCATCTCTATTATGCATGAAAGTGTTAATACTATGACACATTTTGTTGGCAAGGTCAACTTCATTCTTCAGAAAACTTTTCAAAGCTCTTTTTCCTTCTCCTGATGCTAATTTCAGTCCTTCGCTTTCCTCCTCCACATACCCCATGTAATCGATAAGCAAACCAAGGTTTCTTGCCATTGAAATAAGTTCCTTTCTGAATCCATGCATCAGTTCTTGTTCCTGAATGAGAAACTCCTTGACATTCTGCAAGGTTTCCCATATGTAAGTTTTGGTATCAAAGGATGGCAGATCTGCGGCTAGCAATCCCGTCTCCATACTTGTTTTCGCGCTGTATGTAGTGGGTGTTCAATGGCACTTTGAGATTGCTTGCAGTGAATAATTATCAATGATAAAGCAAGCCACAGGTATTGGAGCAATCATCCCTTGGCCTAAAAAAAAAATAGGGCTGTCCAGCAAACAAAAATATAATAAACTAAAAAAGTAAACGTCACTGTCAAACTGCACATTCTAGGAAGAAACATGCAAGTACAATCTTGAAGATAAGGTATAGGAAGCATCTTGTAAATTGGAAATTTCTGTAAAACTATCAAGACCGTTGTCCTGTGCTTGGTATCAAGACTCTACTCTGGAGTCTGGACTATAAAGCAGGATAGAATGTTCCGCGAAGCTTGTGGCAAGTAGCATATATGTAGATCAGTCTTACCGATGAACTTTTATGGCTTTACGTTCTACATACCGAGTACTATTGTTCTAAATCGTAAACGTGAACTAGATATCTTGTGCATTTTATTATAAATAAAATTCTTATGTTACGATTTAGATCGAGAGAATAGAATAAAAAAAGGAATGTAATGAAAAATAGTATATTAGATGATTATTTTGGAAGATAAATCATTTTAGTGAATGGAATGAATCATTTCATCCCTTTAATTTTTATTCTATGTAAAAGGTAGTAGAATAAAATTTATTCCAATAGAATTAATATGTATGATAATTTTATAATTATATTAGACCACTCACTCTAATTAATAATTAAATATATATTTTAAATATTTTAAAAAAAAATTATTTTATTTTTTTAATTCAAACGTAACAGTACCTGGATTCATTCCCCCTGTATGGATATCATATATGGCCAGTATACATTCCTTAGTTTAGTGGGTTTCACTTTGCACTGCAAATTTTCTTTTACGTAACCTATCACACTTCCGTTTCTTTTGTTTAATGCAAAGGTACAGAAGACTATAATGTAACAACCCCACAAAAATTCACAAGAATCCATTTGCAAAACACATCATGAAAAATGAATGAATGAATTAATTATTTAAAGTTGCATCTCAATATGACTTGGGGCGTATTCGGATATGACTTCTAGTTCTATTAGTGACTTTAGGAAACAACAAATAATACTCCAAAGTTTATTATTATTATTTAATATACTAATAATTATAATTTTAATATGAGAATACAGAAAGTAAGAAATACCTCATATTTTTGCATGAGATGTCCCTTATAATAAGGTTATAAGTTTTGTAGATAAATTTAAAATTTTTTATTTTATATATCTATATAATTGTAGATTATTTGAGAGTACTTTTAGTAAAATATAAGTAGAGTTTTCAGTAAAAATATTCTAATATGTTTTTCAAGAACAAAACCTAGATGCGTGACTTGCTAGAATTGCTTAGATCGTATCAATCAATCAAATAATACTTATGACAAAATTTTTAATAAAATAACACGTAGTACCCATATATTTTTCAAAATTACATAGACAACCATGAATGTTATTTCGAATTTCTGATAATGGACATTTCAGTTTTACTATTTTACTCCTTAATTTAAAAGTACATGTAAATCAAATTATAACTCTTTTCTCTATATTATTATTTTATACCTCAAAATTAGTTTCTTCTATCTTTGAATGTATGTTTTTTTCTCTTTTATGATTATTTTTTCAGTTTCACAATTGGAAATTATTCTCAACATATTGAATACGCTTTTAATTTTTAATACATCACACAAAATCATATACATAATTATATGACTTAAATACTTAGAAGATGGTGAAGAAGGAGAGATAAATTGACTTAATAGTTGAGAAAAAGTCATCAAGTTTAAACGGAAATAGTTAATAGTTGAAGTGTATTTTTTATGTCCTTGTTATCGATCACAAGGTGATCACAAAATGGAGGAGGGAGATTTGAGCCTCAGACCTCTTGCGTTATACCAAGTAAGTCAAAGGCGATTGGTAATAATTCACTTTACATCGGCTCGTTCTCTTTTCTCTCCTCCACCCCAAAACCAAGGAAATTCAAAGATGCGCACAAATCTATCAAATATAAGACCATGCTCCACCAATATATGTATATTTGTGTGTGCGTGAGCGTGGAAGTTCTATGTAACACTCTATTTTTGATTAATAAAAAAGAAGACTACGCACAAAAGAACTTTAAATAGAATATCAAAATAAAAAGGAATTCTCTTCACACTTGCCCTTCAATTCCCTTATAAACCCTGTCGGAAGAAAAACACAGTATGAACCAAATGCCCAGTACGAATAAAGAGTGCAGAAATAAGAACTGAAATTGAATAACAAAATCAACTGAACTAAACTGAGATTAACAAAATCAACTGAACTGAATAACATAATCTTACTGAACTGAACTGAACTGAATAACATAATCTACTAAATTGAACTAATCTACTGAATTGAAACTGATCCACTGAACTGAACTGATTTACTGAACAACATAAAAGGCTGAATTAAATGGTTGTGTTTATTTCATACCGAGCTCAAAACAAAACAGAAATATATCTTGTCACAAAGACAAGTCAAAATACTACTACACAGGTAGGCACACATTGGACTGCAGATCCAAATGTATACAAAATCGAAAAGGTGTGCTCGGCACTACGAACAACACCAGATCGCAGAACAGAACAAAACAAAATGCTTGGGCCGACCCATACGCCTCCCACAACAAAACACCAAATGTTCACCGAAACACAAAATGGAGACGTCATGGACTAGGTGTGCACATCCGGCCCGAGGCCCGACCTTGACCCGACTTGGTCAACGACTGGCCTGGTCAAAGCCTATACTGGCCTGGCCCGCCCTGGCTGGTTAGTCGCAGACTCCTTTTTTAGTTCATTGATCCGGCCTGGACCGAACTTCTTGAAAACTCGGCCTAACTTGCGACTCGAGGCCTGGCCCGGCCTCCGGCCCGAGCCACTGCCCGGCCCGGCCTTCGACGCCAACTATGTTACGGTAGCAGAAATAGTTGCTCTAACGGCTAGCATTCAATGAGGAGAACAATATTTTAAACAATACAGGAATAGTTGCTCTAATGGCTAGGAATAGATGGTATATATATAGATTGAACAATATCTTGATTCTAGGCTTCTAGCTAGTCAGGACTTAGGAGCACAAGTCCCAAGTTATTGTAAAGTCACATACATAGAATATTGAGCTAATTATGGATCAATTTTCGTATCTGCAAAATTAGTACCGTTGATTTATATTTTATTTTATTTTATTTGTAATTAATGGTACTAATTTTATAATTAACACTACTAATGTTATCATTTATTTTATTTTGTAATTTTATAATTTTAAAATGAACGGTATTAATTTTATAATTAGTGGTATTAATTTTATAATTTTACGAATAAAATAAATTTATTAATTTTAAAATTTAAAATTTAAAATTATTTTATTAAATATATTTAATAAAATTTAAAATATATTATATTAGATATATTTAATTTATTTTATTAGATATATTATATTAAAGATATATTGAATGAAAAGAAAACACTTTGCATATTTATTATTGCAAACTTGGAAAAATGTGGAGTGAGAAAACACTTGCATAAATAAACCGCTGCAGATAAAAATTGCATGGAAAAACTCAAAAATCGCTGCATAAAAATTGCATGATATAAACTTTTGTCTAACACTATTATAAAACAGTGGGCTTCATTTTAGATGGGTGAATGTGGGGCCCTTTTAATAACCACCCCTTACCAAATTCTCTAATCTCTGTGAGACATAAAAAGTGTTGCTTAATGTTGAGCTTAATATTTATTTTTGTCACTAAATACACTCATAAAAATTGCATGGAAAACCGCTACTGTTGACGTGCTGCCTGGCGTGCTGCTGCGGTGCTGCCTTCTGCTGCTGCCTGCTGGCCTACTCCCTAAGTCCCTGCCTCCCTAGTCCCTGGCCTTCTCCTGCGTTACCTATTTACCTACAAAAAAAAAAGGGTCAAATTTTTACCGGCTAGTTAACTAACGGATATATTTTTGCTGTATAAAACGAAGTTAGTACATTATATTTTACATTCACAATTGTTATTATTAATTGATTATATTTCAATTATGTTAACATTCTTTTCTCTCTACATAGAGCCAATAATTTTCTCTCCAAAAAGTTTCAATTGTTATTATTATAAATCCCAATTGATATTAGTAATATATTTTATTATTATATTTTTACACCCATTATTATTATATTTTTATTATTACATGTTAATACAATACAATGGATTCCTCCAACACTGCATCCGGATCACAAATGCCGCAATTTATTCAGAACGACCAAAATAGCATTCAGGTTGATAGTGGAACGAGTTCGAGCCCGTTATTTTCACGTCCTACCGGTGAGCAAAACAAACGTACAACGCCAGTTTGTGAACATTTCATCGAAGTGTGGGCTGCCGATGGTATTAAAAAGGCTCAATGCAAAATATGCAACGCTTTATTTGGTACTAAAGGCAATAATACATTACAGCGACACTAGCAATCGTGTTTGCAAAGGCATAAACTAACCGATGAAAGTTCCCAAGCACAAATTTACCGTTCTGGTCACAGTTGGAGTTATGATCAAATATTAGAAAAAGAGTTGCAAGCTAAACTAGTGATCGAGAGGGAGCTCCTGTTCAATTTTTTTGCCGATCAGCGTTGTACCGAGTACATTCAATCTGGATTACAACCGAAATATAAACAAGTAAGTAGAATGACTACTAAATGTGATGCTATTAAATTATATAATAAAGCAAAAAAAGAACTAATTGATTATTTTGACAATTTTGACGGTAAAATTAGTTGAAGTAGTGATATTTGGTTTGCTAATCATCAACCTGGAGTTAGCTATATTTGTATGACTGCTCATTGGATAGAATCTGAAATGGTTATGCAAAAAAGAATTATAGGTTTTGAATTTTTTGAATTACCTCATACTGGTCAAACAATATATGCTCAAATTATGGAGATTATTCGTACTTTTAAAATTAAAAATAAAATAATGAGTATTAGTTTAGATAATGCAAGCAATAACACTAGTGCTGTTACCATGTTAAAAAATGACTTGTTACCTGTAATAAATGGTGCATTTTTTCATGTTAGATGTGTTTGTCATATAATAAATTTAATTGTTCAATCCGGATTCAATTATTTAGGAATGACTATATCTAAAATTCGTGATATGATTACGTGTGTGTATGGTTCAAATAGAAAAATGCAAAATTTTAGACATTTTTGTCATGCAAGAGGAGAAAAATTTTAAAAAGTAAAATTTGATAATAACACTCGGTGGAATAGTACATATGATATGTTTAGAGATGTCTAAAAAAACGTAAAAATATACTTATGGAGTTTTATAATACTTTGATAGTTCATGAATTAACAAACGAAGATTGGGATATACTTGGTCAACTTTTAAGAATTCTTGAAGTTTTTAAAAAACACACACAAATATTATCTGCTGTTTATTATCCTACAATTCATCATGTTTTGTATGCATGTTTAGAAATATCATTTATTTTTAAAGAATTTAAAAATAATGAAATTTGGTCTGCCCTTATTTTGTCAATGGAAGAAAAATTTTAAAAATACTTTGAAGACATGCCAACTGTTATTACTTGTGCCGCTGCATTAAACCCAATTATAAAATTAGAAGGTGTGAAAAGTATTTTGGAAGATATAGTTGAAAATATAGGTACTAGTAATATTGATAACCTTAAATTAAAATTTAATACTACATTTAATGAATTTTATAAATTGTATGAATCTGTATATTGTACATCTATACGTGCACTGCCCCTGCCCCTTCATCTTCTAAATATGCCAACTTATTAAAAACATTATCCAAGAAACAAAAAATTTCAACACACACGAGTAATTTAAACGAACTTGGTTTATATTGTAATACCGATTTTAGGAGTTTTATGACCGAAGAAGAATTTGAAAATTTTAATATTCTTGCTATCTGGAATAAACATAAACGATAATTTCCTACTTTGGCTGTGATGGCCCGTGATTTACTAACTATCCAAGCTAGTACCGTAGCTTCAGAATCTTGTTTTTCTTTATCTGGCAGGGTATTAGATGAAAAAGAAGTAGACTTAATCCGAAATTGTTGGAAATATGCATTTGTTATAGAGATTATCTTACCGCGCAAAGAAGAATACAAGACGTAATAGACGATCAAGATAGCTCGGAAGATCTTGAAGTTGAAGCAGAAACTATTGAAAGTTCAATTACATAAATATTGAAAATTTAAAGACATATTTTAAAATTTTGAAGATAAATATTTGTAACCAAGGAATAATTAATTATTTCTTAAGTTATACTTTAAAATTATAAACTTATAATTATTCATTATTGTAATTTGTAAGTTGTAATCTGTAAACTTGTGTTACATTATTTTTAATAAATACATCAATTTTTATTTTCTTTTTTAATAAGGATGAATCGTATTATGTTTTCAAATTAATATAAAATATATTTTTATATATTTAATAATATTTTTTAATAATTATTTTAATTATATTTAATATTTTAAATGATATTTTAATAAGGAGGAATCACACAGATGATGCTTCTGTCAATGTCATATGACATTATGACAATTCAAGCAATTCTAATTATTTCAAATTTTCGTGTTTGGCATAAGCAGAGCAGTATTAGGCATTAGCCATTTAGCCGTCCCATAATATAATATATAAATTTGTCTTTAACTTCATATCACACTTTTTTAAAGTAACTTTTATAATTTTCTAATCAAACACAATTTTAACTTTATAATGAAAACACTTTGTTAAAAAATTTAAATTTAAATATATTTTATGTCACCACATTATTTCACCAAAATTACACTCTCTTTGTTTCATATAACCCGTGTTAGTATATTTTTTACATAAATTAAAAATATTTAAAATAGAGCACAGAGTGTACAATATATATTTTTTATTTTCAAAATAAACCTTACTTAAATACTTTTAAAGATTAAATTATCTTTATACAATATTTAAAATTTGAATTATACAATTTAAACATTTTAAGATATGATTTTATAAGTTGGTAAAATTTGTTATTAATACAAAAGTTACAAAAATATATATTTATTATTGATACTTTTAGGCGCTCTTACTCTCGTTCATATTTTATTTGTGCCGATTTTAAGCTCTCTCATATACTCCATTTTGTGTGAAGTCTCGGGTCATACATAAAGGATAGGTATTAAATTTAATGTATGCTGTGAGACTTGTGCTTTTTTTGTGTGTATGTGTCAGTGTGAATCAGAGAAGGAACACAGGGAGAGAAAGAGAGAGAAACAAAGAAAAGATAATGAGAAGCAGAGAGTGAGAGAGGCAGAGAGCGACTGTGTGTGTCGTGTGTGAGTGTGTTTGTGTGTGACGTGACTTGTCCGGTTGTCCCATCACTCTCAAATCCTAATCAAGCAAGGCAAGCACCAAGCATTAATAGTTTTAAAAAAAAAATAACGTAATGGCGTGGCCTAGCCCGGGCTCAGGCCGACGTAGGCTTACATTTTGCACGCAAAGCCCGGCCTGGTCCGGCCTCACCTCTTAAAAGTCAAAGCCTGGCCTGGTCTGGTCAATGGCGAAGGCCTGCCAAGCCCGGGCCGGACCAGGCCAGGCTGGCCCGATGTGCACGCCTATCATGGACTGATCACATCGCCACAAAAAGTGTCATGCCTTAGTGCCCAGAGACATGCCTGTGGTACCCCCACATGTGGTTATAGCTCAGGTATACCCTACGATACTTTCTAACAAAAATATTATGTCACAACGAATGCGACACAATATCACAAAAGGAGTTCTAATACGCACATGATAAACCGAAACAAATCGACACAAAGTCTCCCAAATATACTAGCATGTACGTTTCTACAGAATCAAAATAAATACTAGACATGCTTAATAAGTCTAAAGAGTATAAGATAAATGTGAATATCTAAAATCAAACAAAACTATCATATACATTTGACTATGAACAATATATAGAGATAATATCCAAATTCTAATTAGGAACAAAACAAACAAATTAAAATCAAATGAGTATCGCTGAAGGAGTACGAAATTCATACCTAGAATAAGCAATGTAATACCTGAAATTATATTGCAAAATTGACTCGTTACATTCCCTTTGTTGGAACTAATTAAACATAATAAAAGAATTGATAAATAAATAGTTAATCAATTGATTAAGTTTTACACATTTTATTTCTCTAAGACGATTCTGAAATCCTTCCGTTCTATACAAAATTCTACCTAAAGTTATACATAGATAAATATTCTAATCATGGTAACGTATATATTAATAAATAATAATATTCTTGTTCATTCCGAAATACATATAAGTATATTCACAAAAATATTCTTTCCATTTTTTTATTTCTATTACAAATAAAAATTTTATATTATTATTATTATTATTATTATTATTATTATTATTATTATTATTATTATTATTATTATTATTATTATTATTATTTCCTGTCAAAACTTTAAAGTTACAAAAATACTAATTTAATATTCAAAAATGCTAATTACTAACAAAGATATACTAAAATATATTAACTAACAAACTAAATAGCATACAAAAATTAAAACTACAAGATTAAAACTAATACAGAAAATTAAATAATTACACAAAGAAAGAAAAAAAGACATACCCAAAATTATGAGGTTCGCAGTCCGCCCATGTCCTCAACACCAAAAATTTTAACTAGAGAGATCCTTACTAAAAAGGTACTCACACAAAAAGGTTTCCTCAAATTGGGTAAAACCTTAATGTTGGGTGTTTAAAAACTAAAAGGGTAATCCCATATATATAGGCTAAGGGAATGGAAGAAGTTTTAAAATGGGGTGATGTGGGACTTTAGGAAAAAAGAACCGAGTATTACATTACCTCCCCCTTAAAAAGGATTCTGTCTTCGGAATCAAAAAAATAAAATGGGACGAACCCAATTATCAAAAAAGGCGAATACTTCGCTCTAATAGAATTTTCACAAAACAAACTAAATGGTTAATGCACCACATACAACAGATGATAATGATAACTCTTCAACACTGAGACACGAAATACGTTATACACATAAGCTAATTGTGGAGGTAAAGCTAACCGAAATACGACTTCACCAACCCTTTCAAAAATCTCAAATGGACCATAAAACGCGAACTGAGTTCAACCATTAACCCAAGTCGTGGAATACTAACTGAGAAAACTTAAATTTGTGCTTAGTCTTGGCTACAATCTCCGTAATGGTTCAAACGAACTTAGACCCATCTATGACATTCTCACTAATCTCAATCCATCAAATTGTGCCCACACTTCCTACCATGCAGCACCTTAAACGAAGTCATCATAACGCTTATATGTCAGCTGTTGTTATAAGAGAATTTAATAAGGCTCAAGTAATCATCCCAATTAGTCAACCACTCTAATGCACAAGACCTTAACATATTCTTCGAAGTCTAGATAATCCACTCTAATGCACGTCCATGCTGTTCTATTCTGGTGATCTGTCTGCTTTGCAAATCTTCAACCTAGTCTATTATATTTTTCTATCTAAAATTTTAGATTAACCTAACAAATCTGATCCCTAAGTCCTTTTATAATGATTATAATATTTTCAATCATAAGGACTGTATAAAGTATAATTACTTGTTATACATTAAAATCTTTTACATAATATTTGTCATTAATAATCAAACGTTGTCTTGCACCTAACATGGCCCAGGGCTTAGCACTGTCTGTTATTCAGTGCTACACAATATTCTTACAGGCTTCGCACTTGAAACAAGCTCAATGGTAAACTCAACTTCATATTGTAATGACAACCCTGATAATTCTTAATTAAATAAATCAGAAAGCTCACGAACGACTGAAATATTTTCAATACAACTCTTTCAAAGAGGTATCCTTTACAAATGCCAAATACTCCTCAAAACCCTTAACCACCAACTTTCTAGCTTTTAAAACAAAAATCGATTTCACCACATTACTCGGTCGTGAACCTTGAAACACAAAATCATGAGACTTCAAATTTCCAAAGATAACCTTCTTCGCTTGGCAATCAATAGTGGCCTCGTACTTATCCAACCAATTCATCCCAAGAATCACATCAAAATCATATATACGCATCGAAAAAAAATTAGCCCCATAAATCTTATTTTTAAAACTAATAGAAACAACCTCGGTACAAATTAGAGATAACAAAAAAATTCTTATCGGAGCAGCAATAGGCATAGCAGAATCTAAGGACTGAGATGGCACACCAAGATGCCGAACAAAAGAATACGAAGCAATCGAATGAGTAGAGTCAAAATCAATAAAAGTCTCACGACTGCCAACTAAAAGAATGCCAAAAATAGAACATAACGCATCCACACCTAATTATATGACAAGGCGAACATACGTACTCCGTGGTGCCGACCAACATTGCCACCATTATCACCACCTCCACCACCTCTAATGGTTTTACGAGCCATCGACAAAACAAAGCGGACAAAATCGAATTTGATTTAAGGTAAATTCGAATAGAAACTCATATGTTAGCTGAATAAAATTTCAACAGAACAAAAATCTATCCCAAATGTCTATCCATAACTCACAGGTCAAACCTAAATAGGCTTTCTATAAGAAAGAACCCTAGCACTGATACCAACTCTGTAACACCCCCTTCCCGACTAGTGGAAAGGGAGGTTACGCACAAAAGAACTCTAAGCAGAATGTCAAAAATAAAAAGGAACTCTCTTCACACTTGTCCTTGAATCCCCTTGCAAACATTGCCGGAAGAAAAACACAACATGAGTCAAATGCCCAGTACGAATAAAGAGTGCAGAAATAAGAATTGAAATTGAATAACAAAATCAACTGAACTAAACTGATATTAACAAAATCAACTGAACTGAATAACATAATCTTACTGAACTGAATAACATAATCTTACTGAACTGAACTGAATAACATAATCTACTAAACTGAACTAATCTACTGAACTGAACTAATATACTGAATTGAAACTGATCCACTGAACTGAACTGATTTACTGAACAACATAAAAGGCTGAATTAAATGGTTGTGTTTATTTCATACCGAGCTCAGAACAAAACAAAAATATAACTTGTCACAAAGACAAGTTAAAATACTGTCACACAGACAGGCACACATTGGACTGCAGATCCAAATGCATAAAAAATCGAAAAGGTGTGCTCGGCACTACGAACAACACCAGATCGCAGAACAGAACAAAACAAAATGCTAGGGCCGACCCATACGCCTCCCACAACAAAACACCAAATGTTCACCGAAACACAAAATGGAGACGCCGTGGACTGATCACACCGCCACAGAAAGTGTCATGCTTTAGTGCCCAGAGACATGCCTGTGGTACCCCCACATGTGGTTATAGCTCAGGTATACCCTACGATATTTTCTAACAAAAATATTATGTCACAACGAATGCGACACAATATCACAAAAAGGGTTTCTAACATGCACATGCTAAACCGAAACAAATCGACACAAAATCTCCCAAATATACTAGCATGTACGTTTCTACAGAATCAAAATAAATATTAGACATGCTTAGTAAGTCTAAGGAGTACAAGATAAATTGCGAATATCTAAAATCAAACAAAACTATCATTTACATTTGACTATGAACAATATATCGAGATAATATCCAAATTCTAATGAGGAACAAAACAAACAAATTAAAATCAAATGAGTATCGCTGAAGGAGTACGAAATTCGTACATGGAATAAGCAATATAATACCCGAAATTATATTACAAAACTGATTCGTTACAGTCCCTCCGTCGGAACTAATTAAACATAATAAAAGAATTGATAAATAAATAGTTAATCAATTAATTAAGTTTTATACATTTTCTTTCTCTAAGACGATTCTGAAATCCTTCCGTTCTATACAAAATTCTACCTAAAATTATACATAGATAAATATTCTAATCATGGTAACGTATATATTAATAAATAATAGTATTCTTGTTCATTCCGAAATACATATAAGTATATTCAAAAAAATATTCTTTCCATTTTTTTATTTCTATTACAAATAAATATTTTATATTATTATTATTATTATTATTATTATTATTATTATTATTATTATTATTATTATTTCCTGTCAAAACTTTAAAGTTACAAAAATACTAATTTAATATTCAAAAATGCTAATTACTAACAAAAGAGATACTAAAATATATTAACTAACAAACAAAATAACATACAAAAATTAAAACTACAAAATTAAAACTAATACAGAAAATTAAATAATTACACAAAGAAAGAAAAAGAGACACATCCAAAATTATGAGGTTCGTAGTCCGCCCACGTCCTCAACACAAAATTTTTTAACTAGGGAGATCCTTACTAAAAAGGTCCTCACACAAAAAGGGTTTCTCAAATTGGGTAAAACCTTAATGTTGGGTGTTTAAAAACTAAAAGGGATATATAGGCTAAGGGAATGGAAGAAGTTTTAAAATGGGGTGATGTGGGACTTTAGGAAAAAAGAACTGGGTATTACATTTTAACACGATCGAAAGAGAGGTTGAATAACCATATTCAAATGTTGAAATTTTTGTCATAAGTATTATTCAATTGATTGATACAATCTAAGTAAATCTAGCAAGTCACACATCTAGGTTTTGTTCTTGGAAAAAAAACTAGAATATTATTACTGGAAACTCCACTTATATTTTACTAAAAGTACTCTAAAACAATCTACAACTACATAGATATATAAAATTTACCGGATATATTTGGCCCGAGTGAGACTCCTCAACCCATGTATTCATGAGGTTGATGGATCAAATCTTAACAATAATAAGGTTTAGTGTGTGTATATATATATATATATATATATATATATATATATATATATATATATGTATTTATAAAATCGCACCTGTTCCAACAAGACATCTGCTACACAATTCATATTAAAAATTATAATTCTATTGACCACAACAAATACAAGGTGAATAATTCTTATTAGGAATTATGATCCTATCAAGAAAAGTGACTACTACAAATGCAAGGTGAACAAGAGAGATACATATACAATATTCTAATCTACTAAATATTGCAGACCACCATTATTAATACATCTTAAAAGTTGTACTTATTCTCACATCGAAAATATCCTTCAAGGGTTAACATGCATTATTATTTGAAACATCTAATTTGTTTCGTAATATATATGTTAAATTGTGACGCCCCCAAATCTGGGCCTACATAACCTAATTTGAGACGCCAAAAAATACACGATAACTAATACAAACAGTACATAGAACAAAAATACAGAACTCAATAATACACAACTAAGTCTTCACTATTATTGACACACTATATACAACATGTGAAGACTGCTACAACTATCTCTCGGATCTTCACTCCATTCAACGGCTAGACCCAGCTATTCTCTTATTTCCTAAATAACAATGGAATAAAAAGAAAATGTAAGCTCAAATAGCCTAGTAAAAAAATATCATGACTAATATAACAATGAGAAAATTATCATTAGCTCTCAACAGTTGAGTTCTTAATAGAATATAATAAATAACAAGTTTTAAATCAATAATAGCAGCGGAATGAGCAATCCATTAGAAGAATCATGTAAACTATGATGTCCACTAGCTTCTCTTTTTAAGAAAAATATCGTCAACTTTTATCATCTGAAACACCACTAGTCATGATAATACAAATTCACAGTTCCTAGTCATAATCATGCAAGTCAACAGTTCATCTTTGCACTACGGGCCAAATATATTTAAATATAACACCAATGGTCATGATCATACAAGTCTTCAGCCTTTTGTTATAATAATAGCAAACAACAGTTCTTATTTGTCCCAGGCCAAAAAGAACATTCATCACGTGCCCTAAAAGATACACCACCATTATATCGCTTTTAACCTATCATCGCCTTTATCCTATCATCTGTGCCCCATGCCATGGATATTCACAACAACTTGATTCTTGATGATTAAAATAATAACAAAGATATAAATGATGAATAGAATAACATGATACTTTCTCCTGAGTCAAATAATGTCCAAATTGTCAACATGATGTGGACTTAAATTCAAGATCCACAGTTCAAAAGAACGGTTAAAGTTCAATAGGAAGATTTAGAAAAATAGGAAGGTTCAATTAAAATGATATTAGATGAAGTGCAAACTATTAAAGAACATATAATCATTTCAAGAAATTTTACCAAATAGTACTTACCATACTAAGTTTAAGAGTATGAAAGAAATGATATCACTTACCGTAGTAAGTTAGAAAATGATATCATTTTACGTCTATGAAAAGAATGATACCCCTTACCTTAACACGTGACTGAATATTGATTTAAATGAAGTTGATCAACCTATATATTTATAATTTAATCAGTAACTATCACATATAATTTCATGGTGTATACTAATTCGTATGAAATCATCAAAAGTGATTTGATAGAATAAAGTAGAATAACTTCAATATAGTTTTTGAAAGAAAATAATATTTCAAAATAAATTTTCCAAATGAAGCTTTTCAAAATAAATCTTCTAAAGGAAGAGTCTTCTAAAGGAAGATTCATAAACACCGTGTGATGTGTGTGGTTGCTTATATAACTTTTATAAAAAGACTTACTTGAACAATACTCATACACTTATAGATTTTCACAAATACTCAAGATGACTTTAACACACTCAAAGAGAACTTACGCAAAGTAATATTTAGAAAGTGAAAGAAAGAATAAGCAAGAAAGTTTATAAAAAATCCTTAAGTTAATGCCTCTATTTATAGCCAAAAATCTTATTATAATTTAAGATTTTCTAATTTAATCCAAACCGTATATTTCAAGATAATGTTTAATCCATACAATTCATTTCATTTTTTAAGATTTGTTTAATCTAAATCATTCATTTAAAGATCATCTTTAATCTACACCGTTCATTTCAAATTCTATAATTATCACATTATCTTTAATTTATACCATTCATTTCAGATTTTCTTTAATCTATACCATTCATTTAATAAAACAATTAACTTTATATATAAAACAACTAACTTTATATAAATCAATTAACTTTATTAATTAACTTTACATATAAAATAATTAACTTTACACAAATCTATTAACTTTATATATAAAATAATTAACTTTATATATAAATCAATTAACTTTTTATATATAAAATAATTAACTTTAATTAAATCAATTCACTTTATATATAAAACAATTAACTTTATATATAAAATAATTAACTTTATATAAATCAATTAGCTTTATATATAAACCAATTAACTTTATATATAAAATAATTAACTTTATATAAAGTTTATAAAACAAATAAGTTTATAAATTATTTTAACAATAATTCACCAATTATTTATTATGATAACCAATTGTTATAAATACAGTGTAGTTGACTTTCTGAATTAGAGACTCATAATACCAGCAAAAATATCAACTAATAATGGAATACATCAGTTTAATCAATATCATAATAGAGATAATAATAATGCAGAAAATAAATAAAAGAAAGAGCACGTTACTGTGTAAAGCCAATTACTAATTTAGTAAAGTGAATTACTGTACATATACTACTGTGACAATTATCAGTTCAATAATATGTGTTAGTTTCCAATGACACGAAAGATATCTAGAAGAGGGGGGGGGGGGGTGAATAGATTCTTTAAAACTTTTTTTTATCTTTTACTTCTTCCTTTGAAGATATAATGAATACTTAATCAACAAGTTTAGCACAACGGAATGTGATTTAGTTGCCCCTTCTTGTTTTGTAAAAGTAATAATTTAGCAAGCAATGATATAACAGATATAGAAATTAAAACACACAAGATAGACAACACGAGATTTTAAGTGGTTCAGAGTTCACAAAACTCCTACTCCACTGTTCTGCTCTTCAAGCAGCAAATCCACTGAGGATACTTTTACAATTTTTGAATCACTTAGATTCCTTCAAGACCAACAGTCTTGGAACTCTAGTTCACGAAGAACTCTTCATGTCCAGTAGACTTAGATACTCTAGTTCACTAAGAACTTTTAATGTGAATAATTATGATTTGGGTGTACTACTGAGTTGTGTTTAGCATATATTTCTGAATAACTCAGCAGTGAGGCAAGACTCCTCTTTAGTTTTGATCTTTTTGAATTCTTGCGTATTGCTCTCTTTCTTGTGTTTTTCAACTTCCTTTTCTTCTTCAGATCTGGGAGCTTTATATGAGAGCTTCTGTCTTCTTCCCGTTGGAGTGTCTGCTCTTTGCATCAGTTTCTTCCCGTTACCTCACAGAGGGGAGCTTCTGAATATTATATTAATATAACTTATTAAAGCTCTGATGATATATTAATTGATCTGCTATTTTAGTCCACAAAATGTGTTTTCTTTTTTCTTGGGGACAGTCATGTCAGTCGTAGATTTCTACCAACTTTCATAGAGTCGTTTGGTCCTTCCACATTATTGGACTTATAGGACACAGTCCTCTGAATTTACTGTCTCGAAAGTCTTCTCTCTGTTGCATAGTGCGCTTGGGTCAGTTCCTTGACTTTTCTGACTTTGATCGATTAGCAGAAGCTCTTCTGTCACATCAATGCAGATTGTACCTTTGAACGAAATAGCTTCTGATCTTTTAGTTCAAGGTTCTGATCGTATCCTCTGACTTTACTGTCTCGAAAGTCTTCTCTCTGTTGCATAGTGCGCTTGAGTCAGTTCCTTGACTTTTCTGACTTTGATCGATTAGCAGAAGCTCTTCTGTCACATCAATGCAGATTGTACCTTTGAACGAAATAGCTTCTGATCTTTTAGTTCAAGGTTCTGATCGTAATGTCTCTTTCCTTTTTGCTCAATGACCCTCCATGATAAACTCTACGAATATTCTTGCTGTTGTGATTATTCTGCAATAGATCATCTCTCATTGACATCGTAGAGTTTACTCTACTATTACTCTGTTGGTCATAGAGTCCGTTCTACGGTTACTTGCTTTGGTCGTAGAGTCTGTCTTGAACATAGTCATAGAGTCCATTCTACGATTAGATTAAGTCATTCAGTCTTCTTGGCATGAAGTCGTAGAGTCTGTTATGCGGTTGCTCGCTTTGGTCGTAGAGTCTGTTGGTCGTAGTCTTCCTTGAGCATAATCGTAGAGTCCATTCTACGATTAGCTTATAACACAAGATCAACCTAACATTTTTGATCTATTTAAATCTAAGTCTTTGTACATCACAAAGGACTTTACAATTCAACAAATTTATATCAAAAGATCAACCTAACAACTTTGATCTTATCTAGCTAAGTCATTGTACATTATACAAAATCAAAGGTCTTTACAATTCTGCTAATGGATGCATTTAATAATCTTAATTCTTATCATCAAATTAAACATGCAATGTTCAACAATCTCCCCCTATTTGATGATGACAACACCAATAGCAGAAAATAATTTGAGCAACTTAAGTAAGCACATGCATTTAAATCATAAAAAGCCTAATATACAATGAACAGCTGTATTTCTAATGAAAAAATATGAATTTTATTGATGTATAGTTTTGTTGAACAAACAATAAAAAAACTTATCTCCTTCTATTGGGAGGTCTTCTTTTTTCTTCTTCCCTTTGCCTGAAGAGTGTTGTTCTTTCTTCTTCTGCTTTTTCCAGTTCCTCTTCCCTCTGTAAAGCTTCTTCTTCTTTAACTTGGAGCCATTCTTGTGAGCTAGATGGCCTCGCAGTTGAGGAAGAAGGTCTTGCTATTGAGTCCTGTCTGGGATGAGATGGTACTACTTCGAATCTAGAAGGATGTATTGATGTTTGACCCATTCTCATCCCTTGAGGTGCTCTTCCTCTTCTGCTGTAATCTGAGCTCGTTCTCTTTTGTTCTGTTGTGCTCAGTTTCTTCTCCCCCTTGTTGGCATCATTTATGTTTGCTACCTGTTCTGAAAGCTGCTGCAGACCCTGAATAATTTTTTGAAGTTGAGTCTTAGTGGAAGCTACATCGTCTTTGTGTGCTTGGAGTTATTCGTCAACCAGTATTTTTTTTTGCTCCACCAATGACAGAGTGTCATTCGAACGATATTCTTGTTCTTTGAGAGATTTCTTCAATTCAATGATTTCGTTACTGAGGAGTGTTATAGATTTATCATTGGTTTCTTGAAGGGAGACGACCGCCTTCTGATGTTTGTCTATGGCTTCCAGGAATATTTCATCCATTTTCTGGAGATTTTCAGAGACTGCTGCCGTTAATTGCTTTAACCTTGTGGAGAATTATTTTTCCAAGCTTTTAGAGAGATCGTTGGCAGCATCAATGACATTGTCAACTCTTCGTTGAATGTTGTGGGACTTAGATGCTAGATCTTTCGGTATCTCTGTGCGCATATGGCTTGTTAAGTCAGTTAGGCCCTCAGTTGTAGGAAGCCGAGAAATCTTGTCCAGAATTTCTTGGAGGAGTTGAGATGGTTGCCCCTGGTCAGACGTAGAGTTTGAAATGTGGAAGTATTCATGACCAGAGGTGGATGGAATGTCCTTGAGTGTTAAGAGCAGTCGTGAAGGTTGAACATGAGGCATTGTTTGAGGAGTAGACAGATCTTCAAGAGAGTCTGGAGGGCACTCTACGTCTTGATCATTCAGGCATTCTTGGCCAACAGTCGTAGAGTGCGGGGACTCTACGATCGGGAAATTTGTGGACGTAGAGCTTGTTCCAGGGTTAGCATTTGACAGTTCCTCAAATTTATTGAATGTCCAAGAAGGTGCATGATTATGTATGAGGGCTGGAGGAATAAAATGTACCTTTTGCCCTAACGAATGTGAAAAGGGGCTGCATGAAATGAGCTTCTGGGCAAAGAATAGATTCTGAGGATAGCCTTGAGCAATAACCACAACATTAGGGTATGCTTTAAAAGTCCAGAAGTGCTGATCCCACGCATTGTGTACTAGAGCTCGGTGGAATGGCATCAGTGACAAGAATTTTAGCCGGCAGTTGAAGTCGAGGTGCCTTTGCTCATTTCTTCCGACGGTCACTATTTCGATGTCATCCTCTTCATCATTATTCATTATGGCTGAAGGGATTTAAATGTCTTCTTGAGTCTCCCCCTCAGCCAGAGCATCTACTGGCTCAGGAACAACTGGTGTCTCCCCCTCAGTTTGAGCATCCATAGGCTCAGCTGCTTCAGATGACTCTTTCTCAACTGGAGCAATGTCAGATTTTTCAAGTAGCTCCCCTTTAGCTACTGAGCCTTTGTCGACTATTTTTACTAGTCTTCTTCTCTTTCTTCTTGGCTCTTTTGGAGTGGCCTCTTCAGCTTCATACTTGCTGTGAGTTTCCCTTCGCAAATCTGAATTTTCATCCTTTAAGGCAGCCTTTTCTTCAGGAGCAGCATCAGGAGCCTAATTTGATGAGCCTTGAGGTTCTTCAATCTCAAGGGCTCTCTTTCTTTTCCTCTTTTTGATGAGACCCGAAGATTGCTTGCTGACCTCCTGAGATTCTCCTTTTGCAGGTGTGTTCTTCAATAGGGATGGCCCTGCACCACTCTGCGTTCCTTCACTATCCCCTGACCGGGATAGTTTCCTATTTTCAACTGGATTCCTCCTCCAGTTTTAAAAGAGTCTCTGGGTTATTCTCTTATTGGTATTGAGGGCTTCTCCTTCATCATGCTCAATCATATCCCCCAATGAAGATCTAAGGAGAATGCTGATGAATTTCGCATAGAACATTTTTCTGGTCCCCTTTGCTTTTTCTGCATTTTGGACCCAGTTTCCTATCCATTCCAACAACAAGGAGCCATAGTCGATGCTTATCTTCTTGACTATAGCTGTCATTAATTTCAGCTGCACTTCATTGACTGAGTCATGAGCTGAGTCTTTGCAGAGGAGGCATTTACCTATAACATCAGCCAGGAATTCATATTTCTGAGGAAATTCTTTCTTCTTCAAACCTTTCAGTCTTGGATTCTTTTGGTGGTGCATTCTTCTCAGGCCTTCTTCGGTGCTCACCATATTTAGAGATGTGAGACCCCCTTGCTTAAAGCCTAGGGCTAGGTTAAATTCTTCAGAAGTGAGATTGAGCTGAACCCCTTTTACTGTGGTGGTTAGAGTTCCATTAGCATAGGATCCATTGATGTAGAACTCTCGGACAAGCTTTGATAGAATCCTTGTATTTGTTCCCAAAGCTTCTCGAAGACCAGCCTTATCTAGCAACTCGATTATTCTTTTGAACTGCTTATCTGCTGTTGTGAAGGCTTCGAAGTTGAGCTCGTTTCCAGAAATGACTTGAGCAGGTGCCATTTGATAGTTTTTCTGAAACAAGAAGAACGATTTATCTGAGTATTGAAAACTTAGGGTTCAGGATTGAGAGAGAGAGAGATAGAGAGAGATTTAGATTTTTGAAGAAATAAACGAGGTGCAGTTTTCAAAGTATTTAAAACTTCCCTCTATGTTTGCTGAGATGCGTGTCAAGTTCTGATAGGAGCATTTCAGTTGGTTGATGATCATTTTGCCCCTAGTTTCCCCAGAGCTTTACGATCCTTCTTGACACAACGATTCTTTTGTTTTGATGTTCGTTGAGTTAACTTTACGATTGAGGAGTACTCTACGATATTTGGCTTGACAACCGTTGAGTGAGCTCTACGGTTTGTAGTATGGTCTACGATTCTTGGCTTGTTGATTATTTAGTGATCTCTACGATCTTAAGCGTACTTTACGATCCTTCGCTTGTTGATCGTTGAGTGAATTTTACGAACTTGTCATTTACTTACTTTCCTTGGACACTTTTCTTCCTGCAGAGTTAGTATCTTCCAAAAGCATCATATATATTAAGGGTCTAGATTTAGCGTTCCTAACTCACTTATAAGTTTATTAAATCTTGATTCATCTAAAGGTTTTATAAACACATCTGCTAGTTGATCTTCAGTTGGGATGTAATGAAGTGATATATTGCCATTTTGTACATGATCCCTAATGAAATGATATCTTATATCTATGTGCTTAGTTCTTGAATGCATGACAGGGTTATGAGTTATAGCATTTGCACTTGTATTATCACAATATATAGGAATAGAATTAAGCTCAAACCCATAGTCTGCAAGTTGAGCCTTCATCCATAGGATTTGTGCACAGTAACTGCCTGCGGCTATATATTCGGCTTCTGCAGTTGATGTGGATACTGAGTTCTGCTTCTTACTAAACCAAGAGACAAGTCTGCTGCTAAGCATCTGGCAAGTTCCACTTATGCTCTTTCTGTCTATTTTGCATCCTGCATAGTCAGCATTTGAGTATCCCATTAGATCAAATGAGGACTCCTTGGGATACCATAATCCTAAATTTGGAGTTCCGTTAAGATATTTAAAAATTCTTTTCACAGCTAATAGATGAGACTCTTTGGAATTAGCCTGAAATCTAGCACATATACATGTAACAAACATTATATCTGGCCGGCTAGCAGTAAGATATAATAGTGAGCCTATCATACCTCTGTACTGAGTGATTTCAGTGCATTTACCATTTTCATCTTTGTCGAGCTTGGTGGTAGGTGGCATAGGAGTTTTCATGATAGTTGCAGATTCCATATCATACTTCTGTAATAAGTCTTTGATGTATTTGGCTTAATTAATGAATATGCCTTCATCAGTCTGCTTTACTTGAAGTCCAAGGAAGAAGTTGAGTTCTTCCATCATGCTCATTTCAAACTTGCTATGCATAAGCTTGGCAAATCTTTCACATAATTTTTCATCAGAAGAACCAAATATGATATCATCTACATAAATTTGAACTAGCAGTGTTTTATCCTTATGTTTTCTTAAAAATAAGGTAGTATCTACTCTTCCTCTAGTGAATCCTTTTTCAATGAGAAAGTTAGTTAAGGTTTCATACCGTGCTCTAAGTGCTTGTTTTAGACCATATAGTGCTTTATCTAATTTATAGACATAATTTGAAAAGGTTGGATTGATAAAACCTGGAGGTTGTTCCACGTAGACTTCTTCTTGAAGTTCTCCATTCAGAAAAGCACTCTTGATATCCATTTGGAAGACTTTGAACTTCATGTGTGCAGCATGGGTAAGGAAGATCCTTATGGCTTCCAATCTGGCAACTGGAGCATAAGTTTCATCGTAGTCAATTCCCTCTTCTTGAGAGTAACCTTTGGCCACCAGTCTTGCTTTGTTTCTCATTATCACACCATTTTCATCCATCTTGTTTCTGAAAACCCATTTGGTGCCAATAACTGGTTTATGCTGAGGCCTGACAACTAATCTCCAAACTTTGCTCCTTTCAAATTGATTTAGCTCTTCTTGCATGGCCTCTATCCAACTTGAATCTCCTAAGGCTTCTTCGATCTTCTTGGGTTCCACTTGAGAGAGAAAGGTTAGGTAAAAACATTCATTTGAAGTTGCAGCTCTTGTCTTGATTCCAGTGTTTGGATCTCCAATAATTAGATCTTGAGTGTGATCTTTGGTCCACTTTATTCTTCTAGGAACGTCTGTTCTGGTGCCTTCTTGTCTGAGTTTCTCTAAATCAGCTTCTTGTTCTGATCGTAGAGTTTCAATGTCTGGTGTGGTGTGCTCTACGATTTCCTCTACTTGTTCAACGATTTCTGTTGCTGGTTTTATGGTCGTAGAGTCAGACTCTACGATTTTGAGTTCTTCAATCGTTGAGCTTGTGTCTGATGACTCGTTGAATGTTGATCTTTTCTTTTCAGGATCTGATTCATCGAATGTGATATGGATGGAGGTTTCAATAGTTAAGGATTCCTTGTTGAACACCCTGAATGCTCTGCTATCTGTTGCATAGCCAAGGAAGATTCCTTCATTTGATTTTGGCTGGAATTTAGTTAGATGCTTCTTGCCATTGTTGAGTACGTAACATAGGCAGCCAAACGCATAAAAATAACTTATGTTTGGCTTTCTTCCTTTCCATAATTCGTACAGAGTCTTCTTCAATGTTGAGTGTATGAGTGACCTATTCTGAGTGTAGTATGCAATACTGATGGCTTCAGCCCAGAAATATTCAGGAAGATAGGTTGTTGCTAAAAGGGTTCTTCTTTCTTCAATAAGAGTCCTATTCTTCCTTTCTACTACTCCATTTTGTTGAGGTGTCCTTTGGGCTGAGAAGTTGTGATTGATTCCATTTTCTTCACAGAACTGGTCCATATCTGAGAAGTCAAACTCTCTTCCATGATCACTTCTGATGGCCTTAATCTTCTCACCTTTTTCATTCATGATTAGTCTGAAGAGCTTGATAAGATGTGAAATGGTTTCATCTTTAGAGCTTAGAAAGGATACCCATGTAAATCTAATGTAGTCATCTACTACCACTAGAGAGTATCCCTTTCCTCCGAGGCTAGTCGTCGAGATAGGCCCGAATAAATCTATGTGAAGTAATTGAAGAGCTCTATCATTTGAGTTTACTGTCTTGCTCTGGAATGAAGTCTTTGTTTGCTTTCCAAACTGACAGGCTTTGCAGGGGTTTTCTTTGATGAAATTTAGCTTTGGCAATCCTTTTACTAGATTTTTGGAGGCAAGCTTTGAAATACTCTTGAAGTTAAGATGGGATAACCTCCTGTGCCAGAACCAGCACATATCTTCAGAGGCTTTAGCAAGAAAACAGACTGTCTCATCTGAACTTAATTGAACAAGGTTGACCACATAGACATTTCCTTCTCGAACTCCTTCTAGCTTTAGAGAGTTAGTCTTCAAATCTCTAACTTGACATTGGTTGTTGAGGAAGGTGACTTGATGTCCTTTGTCACAGAGTTGATTGATACTTAGCAGGTTGTGCTTTAGTCCCTTAACATAAGCCACTTTACTGAAAGATATTGCTCCATTTCCAGTTGAGCCATAACCTCTGGTTTTCCCAGAGTTGTTGTCTCTAAAAATGACAGCAGGTCCATCTTTTTCCTTATAATCTGACAGAAAAGCCTTGTCTCCTGTCATGTGCCTTGAGCAGCATCCACTGTCAAGATACCAGATGGATCTCTTTACCTGCATAACAAATCAATCTTCATTTTGGTACCCATATTTGTTTGGGTCCTGTTTTGTTAATACCTTTTGGGACCCAAATCTGTTTGATTTTAGATCCTTGCAGTCTATGATATTTTGACAAATATTTATCATTTTTATGATGGTGCCTATGATTGATATTATATTGACGATGATATGTGTGCATTTGTGAATTCTTATTTGTCCAGGACCTTATGGATTATGATTGCTCATAGTCCTTTGATTTTGCTGATCTACATTCTGCTTTCATACCACTCTACGAGTCTCATGATTCGTAGAGTGATTGTAAACTCTACGATTTTTGTGTGGATGGTTCGTAGAGTGAGTTTTGCTTGACTTGTTTTTCAATTTTCTGAACCCCAGACCAGTGCGAGTTTTATTGTCTAAAATGATAGCAGGCTTAGCAGAGTGTGGACAGCTGAGAGATATAGAATCTGAGGATTTTATGAACACAATTCCTTTATCAAGATTAAAGGATTTGCCTTCATTTATTTCCATAGACTTCTCCATATTAGGCTTTGAGAAAGAATTCTCAAATCATAATCCTGATCTATCAGTCACATCTCTTTGACTTGAGATCAGGGTGTCCATAGACAAACTAGACTTGTTCCACATGAAAATTGTCTTTTCTAGTTCCTGAATCTTGGAGGCTAGTGAAGACTCTTTCTGAATGCTTAAATCATTTATCTCTTTTCGTCTTTTATTCTCAGTCTCAAGACTAGAATAAAGTTTTACAGTTTGAAGTGAGGCTTCTAATTCTATGTTTATCTTCTCTTTATCCTCTTTTAGATTAGAGTAATCTTTAGATAACCTTCTAAACATTTTCATGTATTTGTGTAATTCTACCATTAAGTCATGCATGCCTTCTCTAAGATCATCAATGCTTAATTCAGGAGAGTAGAAATCAAATACCTCATCTATGTTGAATTCCTTTTTGCTGCTTCCTTCTTTGTTTGCCATTAAGCACAAGTTGGCCTTCTGTGGCTCTTCATCGTCACTTGACTCAGAATTTAGTTCTTCTTCTGAGTCACTTGGCCTTCAGCTATGAAGCTTTTGTCTTTCTTCTTTTGCTTGTGGAAGCTCTTGAATTCCCTTTTTGGATTTGCTTTTGTTTTGTCCCTCCTCAGCTCTTCTCTTAAGGGTTTTGGACATTTAGCAATGAAGTGACCTGAGTTTTTGCAATTATAGCAAAGGCCATTTGGTTTTTCTTTGCTGCTGTTGCTTCTGAACTTCTGAGGTCTGTTCCTGTTGATGAATCTTTTAAAATGTCTGATTAGCATGGCAGCTCCTTCATCATCATTTGATTCATCCTTGTCGGAGTCAGAGTTATCTTTGTGATTGCTTCTGTGAGTTGAGGTTGAGGCTTTAAGAGCAATGTTTTTCTCCTTCTTTCTTTCCCCAGATAGAGTCTCTACTCTTTGATTTAGCTCCAGCTCGTAGGTGAGAAGATTTCCATATAGCTGTTGTACAATCATCTCGAGCAGGTTCTTTGACTCCCGGATGGCTGTGGTTTTGGCATCCCATTTACTTGGCAAAGATCTCTTCAAGTCTAGTAGACTTAGATACTCTAGTTCACTAAGGACTTTTAACGTGAATAATTATGATTTGGGTGTACTACTGAGTTGTGTTTAGCATATATTTCTGAATAACTCAGTAGTGAGGCAAGACTCCTCTTTAGTTTTGATCTTTTTGAATTCTTGCGTATTGCTCTCTTTCTTGTGTTTTTCTCCTCTTTATATGAGAGCTTCTGTCTTCTTCCCGTTGGAGTGTCTGCTCTTTGCATCAGTTTCTTCCCGTTACCTCACAGAGGGGAGCTTCTGAATATTATATTAATATAACTTATTAAAGCTCTGATGAGGTATTAATTGATCTGTTATTTTAGTCCACAAAAGGTGTTTTCTTTTTCCTTGGGGACAGTCATGTCAGTCGTAGATTTCTACCAACTTTCATAGAGTCGTTTGGTCCTTCCACATTATTGGACTTATAGGACACAGTCCTCTGAATTTACTGTCTCGAAAGTCTTCTCTCTATTGCATAGTGCGCTTGGGTCAGTTCCTTGACTTTTCTGACTTTGATCGATTAGCAGAAGCTCTTCTGTCACATCAATGCAGATTGTACCTTTGAACGAAATAGCTTCTGATCTTTTAGTTCAAGGTTCTGATCGTAATGTCTCTTGCCTTTTTGCTTAATGACCCTCCATGATCAACTCTACGAATATTCTTGCTGTTGTGATTGTTCTTCAATAGATCGTCTCTCATTGACATCGTAGAGTTTACTCTACTGTTACTCTGTTGGTCGTAGAGTCCGTTCTACGCTTGCTTGCTTTGGTCGTAGAGTCTGTCTTGAGCATAGTCGTGGAGTCCATTCTACGATTAGATTAAGTCATTCAATTTTCTTGGCGTGAAGTCGTAGAGTCTGTTATGCGGTTGCTCGCTTTGGTCGTAGAGTCTGTTGGTCGTAGTCTTCCTTGAGCATAATCGTAGAGTCCATTCTACGATTAGCTTATAACACAAGATCAACCTAACAGTTTTGATCTATTTAAATCTAAGTCTTTGTACATCACAAAGGACTTTACAATTCAACAAATTTATATCAAAAGATCAACCTAACAGCTTTGATCTTATCTAGCGAAGTCATTGTACATTATACAAAATCAAAGGTCTTTACAATTCTGCTAATGGATGCATTTAATAATTTTAATTCTTATCATCAAATTAAACATGCAATGTTCAACAATATGAATTATTGCGCATATGACAATTATTGGTTCAATAAAGTCTATATTGTACAATAGTCACTTTATCAGTTTAATAATGTAAAACACTGTGCAATACCGTATGCTACTGAGCAATACCGTATGTTATACTGTGTAATACCGTATGTTACTGCAACTTTACCACTGGGTATTTTAACAGTTAAAAGTGATAGTATCGTTGACTATTTTTATTTAAAAAGGTTACTTATGTTATTTTTTATATCCGAAAATATTTCGTTGTGAAGATCCACCAATATTTGGTTATTTCGGTGCCATCGTACAAATCGAATATTCCCCGACAGAACGAATATTTCCCGACAAAATGAATATTCTCTAACAAGATAAAATTTTCATAAAATATTTCTTATTTTTTACTTTTGTTAATTTATTCACTTATCGTTTCAGAAGAAAATATAAAAAGAAAAATTAAATTTGTATTTCACAAAAGTCGGGGTCTTACAACCTCCTCTACTTATGAAATTTTGTCCCCGAAATTGACGTACCTGATATTTCGAAGAGGTAAGGATACTTAGATTTTATTTCAGATTCTAGCTCCCAGGTCATTTCCTCAGTATATTGGTTTCTCCATAAAACCTTAACTTGAGGTATAACCTTTTAGCGTATGATCTGCTCTTTCTTATCTAAGATCTTGACAGGTACTTTCTCGTACGTTAAATCTTTTGCTATAACGTCTGGCTTTAACTCAATGACGTGATTCGAATCTTTCACATATTTACGTAGCATGGATATGTGAAAAACGTTATGAATGCAAGACATGCTAGGTGGAAATGCTAGTCTGTAGGCCGCGAATCTTACTAGGTCTAGAATTTTAAATGGGCCAATAAATCTGGGGTTGAGATTTCCTCTCATTCCGAATCTCGTAACTCCTTTCCATGGAGAAACACGTAAGAATACATGGTCTTTGACATTGAAACTTTCATCCCTTCTATGAAGATCAACATAACTCTTTTGTTGTTCTTGTGCGGTTTGTATTCGTTGTCGAATTGTTTGGATCTTTTCTGTTGTTAAGCGTACCAACTCAGGTCCCAATAATTTTGCTTCTCCTACCTTATTCAAACATACTAGAGAGCGACACTTTTGTCCATAAAAGGCCTCAAATGGAGCCATGCTTATACTTATTTGGTAATTGTTGTTGTAGGAGAATTTAACCAATGACAAGTACTTGTCCCAACTTTTCTTGAAGTCTAGTACGCTAAGTCTCAAAAGATCTTCAAGAGTCTGGATCGTCCTTTAAGATTGTCTATCCGTTTGAGGATGGTATGTAGAACTAAATCGTAGCTCAGCGCCCATAGCTTTTTGTAGACTGATCCAAAAGCATGAAGTGAATCTAGGATCTCGATAAAAAACTATGGAAACTGGCATGCCATGCAATCTTACAATATCCTTTACGTACATACCGGCAAGACGCTCGAGTGAAAAGTTTTCTCTTATAGGCAAGAAATGAGCGGACTTGGTCAATCTATCTACGATGACCCAAAATTGCATCAAAGCTTTGAGAAAATTTGGGAAGACCCGTCACGAAGTCCATAGTGATGTGTTTTCACTTCCATTTTGGAACTTCGAGTGATTGCAACGGACCCTTAAGCACCTGATGCTTTGCCTTGACATGTTGACAAGTTAAACACCTTGAGATAAACTCTGTAATCTCCCTCTTCATATTGTTCCACCAAAATGTATATCGAAGGTCACGATACATTTTGGTACTTCCTAGGTGGATTATAAACGGTGTGTTGTATGCATCCATCATGATTTTATGCTTTTATTTAGGGTCGTTAGGAGCACAAAGTCGAGAGTTGACTCTAAGTATTCATTTCTCGTCGATTCTTGCTTCCGGAATAACACATTCTTGTACTTTCTTCATCATGTTCATTAGTTCCAGATCAGTAGCTTGAGTAGTTTTAATTTTACCGATTAAAGCCGGTTCTACTTGTACGTGCGCAATCTTCATGTGGGTCCCTGGTGTCTTTAACTCTATCTCTATCTTTTGTAAGTCGTACAAAATACATTTTTGCGTAGTCAGCATTACACTTGTACTCGCATAAGATCTTTTGCTTAATGCGTCAGCTACAACATTTGTTTTTTCTAGGTGATACTAGATGGTGTGGTCGTAATCCTTTAACAGCTCAAGTCAACGTCGTTGCCGCATGTTGAGTTCCTACTTGGTGAAGAAATACTTGAGACTTTTGTGATCCGTAAAGATTTTCACTTTCTCCCCGTACAAGTAGTGTGTAACAACCCAGGATTTTACAGAATTTTAAATAAGGATTATGATTAATTAAGTAAAGGATAGCAGTAAAACCTAGTGTTTAATGTTAAATGTATCAAGGAATGTTTTGTTATGTAAGCAATGTGCTAAATGACCTATGTGGTTAATTAAATATGTGGATATATATGTAATTTGAGTTAAATAAAGAAATGAGGAATTTAAAGTTATAGAATATGGTAACGAGGAATGTATAATTAAATGAAGGTGTTAGTTATGAAAAGTGAGAACGAGATTGATGACTAGGCCTGGAGAGGCGAAATTATGAGAATGACAAGATAGAACATGTATGTATGTGCAGAGAAGAAGAAGCTGTATAATTAAATTGGGTTATTAAGGATTAAGGACTATTAAGTGTTGATATATGAATATATGAATTTGTTAAGGAAATTGATATTAAATGATGGAAATAAGATAATTGTGATATGATGTGGAAAGACAAAAAGGTAATGCTCTTAAATATGAGTATAAGGAACATAGATTTTATGTACGTTGAGAATTGGATGATGTGTGTTATGTAAATAAGTGAAATGACGTTAAAGTCATAATTGTGATATTATGAGTTTAAATGATAAATGATGATGGATTTTGATAATCCGATCGAGGTTCGTTTCTCGAGGAAGTGGTTTATGGAAATGATGAACAGTTCAATTATATTGAGATGTCGGATATTGAAATTTGATTGAATATGGAACCAAATGGTTTGTAGAAAATTATGCATGAATTGATATGAAAATTAGCAATTATTGTGATTATTGGAATTAAGTTATGATATTTAAGTTTCAAAGGGTGACAAATAAATTGGGACAAGCCAATTGGGGACTAGTTGATGATGCAATAAAATTCAAGTCTATGGAAACAAGTTTGGATCAAAATGGAATTTAATTGGATTGGAGCTAAGCAATTTATAGTTTAAAGGAATTAAAATTCCTAGATTTTATGGCTAATGACAATATTGCCCTTATCAATTTAAGGAATGACAATTGTATCCTAAGTGGTTTAATGACCATATCATCCTTGCTTAACAATATGAATTACCTTATATAACCCTAACTATGTATGTGAGTTAACTTAACCAAGATGGTTAAGTGTTGGAGTTTTAGCTTTAATATATGTATGTATATGTTAAGGATTATAAGTAGTTCTTTTACTGATTTTTCTTGCTATCTTCGAAAGTTTCAAGTATGTGAGCTAACAAAAGAGAGTTAAGAGAGAAAGAGCAAGAAGGAGCTAGGGTTTCCATGTTAGATCAATAAAGTGCTGGAAAAGTGTCCACAAATGGAAGAACAAGCCATCTAAAGTGAAGAATCAAGCTCTATTATGTTTTGTAGCAAGAAAGAAGGAGACTACATGAAGGTATGATTATGTTTGAACCATGAACATTAGTATTTATGTATTTAAATTGAAGAATATGAGAAGCCATGCATGTATTCATGCTTAGATGCAAAGATTATGTGAGGTTTATGTGTATTATATGAAACCCTAAGCATAAGAGTTGTTGATCAAAGGTGGTGAGTATTTAGGTATGATTTCAAGCTAAAGATCATGATTTATTGGTTGATCATGCAATATATGTTGGTATTTGGTTGAAAACCTAGTTGAAAGATATGTTTATGTTGGAAATATTTGAAAGTTCATGCTAGATAGTATTATGAGTACACAAATGAAAGAGAAGCATGTTTGGATTAAGGAAAATGTAATATTAAGTTATGACTTAAAGAGGATTATGTGTTATAAGGGGTTAGATTTGATGAAAACCTAATAGAGAGTGATAACTATGTTGAATACATGAAAAATCTCATGTTAGATAGCATACAAGAGGCTTTGAAGATTATGAAACATGTTTTGTGTAAGGAAATACAATATTAGACTATACTTTTTGTGTAGACAACGTAATAATCTGTAAAGTGTATTGGAAGATACATATGGAAGTTGTGAGAATATACAAAGTTGTTAAATGTATATGTGATAGCCTAGGTGGTGTGTTGGATTTAAGATGTTAAGTTGAGTTAAGGCTTGAAATTGAAAAGTTGAGAATATGCCATCAATATGTGAATTTGGCCATGGAGTGTAATTGGTGATCAAACGATACTAAAAAGCTAAGTTTGATGTTAATACACGTGTTAAAGATGATTTGGAAGTTATTTGGCGTCTATGGCGACAATTGAAAATTTTAAACGTTTAAAAACGTTCGCCGGTGCCTAAAACGAGTTATTTTGGAAAAAAAGAATTCAAGTGACAAGTTATAGACGTTTTAAGGGATCATGCAAGTCAATTGTATGTTATATGTGTTATGTGTTAAGTTAGAATCAAGTTTTACATTGAGGGGCCAAGAATAGCCTAAGAGTTGGAAATGAGAAATTCATGAAAAGTTTGGAAGTTTTGATGAAAATCCAACAAAGGTGTGATTTTTGGCAATTTTGAGAATCTAAAGGTGAAATGAATTCAAATGGCCTAGGATAATGTAAATACACGTGTTTAGATTGATTTGGGAATCGACGGAATTGAATTTGAGCGAAATGGCGATTCGAACGATCGAAATCGATCGTTTCGAATCGAAATGGATTTTTACGGACAAAAGTCGCCTCGTGCGAAATTTTAAGGTTTTGAAAGTTTGGACATGTCACATATAGGTTATGTGAGCTATGTTAAGTGTTGAAATGGAATTTGGAAGCTTATGGCCAAAAATCACAAAGTTAGTACAAAGTTGGTTTTGAAGTTGAAAAAAATTCTAAGTCTGGAAACGTGTTGAACAGCCCTCCTAGGGGCTAGTGTATCTCTACTTTTAAGAAGCCAAATGTGGTAATTAGTATTTTTGTAAAATACTAGGTAGTAAGGTCTAGATGTGGTCCAAATTTTAGCTCAATTGGAGTTAAGATGAAGAAATTAAAAATTGGCAAAGGTAGTGCAAAAATCAGATTTCCAGATTTTGAACATGGCGCCCCCGCGCCATGTTTTGTACTAAAAGTGGCGCCCCGGCGCCATGTTACTGTTCATCGACCGAGAAGATTTCGCGGCCAGCGAGCTCTGGCGGCGCCGGGGCGGAGTTACTGTTCATTTGAAATTTTTTTAAGCTTCCAAAAAGCTATATTTTGATATTGAATGATAAAAATGAGTTATATAAACCCTAAAAGTAATAATAATGGTTAAATTAAAGGGTGTTAAGTTATAATGAAATGAAAAATGGCATAATATAACATGCCTAAAGCTAATCCAAAACATGTTATAAGTTACGAAAAAGGTCGGAAGCAAGTTAGGGTGTATTATAAACCTACATAAGGTGTAATACATCAAATGTGAAATGGTTAAAGACGGATGATCATGTATTTATGGAATTAGTTTGATAAGTTATACAAGTTATACAAGTTTATGATCTTATAATGACATATAAGCTATATGTTGACAGACAGAGTTCGAAACGAGCAAGCCGATAAGACGGATAACGAAGGATGATTGAGGAAGTACAGGTTAAGTAAAACAAAGGCGTACAGGCAAGTTTTTCAGATCTAAAAGTACCAATTGAACTACGTGAATTATGTGATAGTTGAAATGGGCACTCCGTGCCACAACGTGATCTAACTGTTAAATGCAATACGTGATATTTGAGCCTAACATGGTAAAGTAAGTGACACATGACGCATAATATAAACTGTGAGCATGAGAGATATTAACTGAATTACTTGCTGAGCTTTATGCTCATTCTTGCTATGTACTAACGTTTCAGGTAAGGTACAAGAAGGCCGGAGATTCCGGTACAGCTAAGGTAAAGAATGTGAATGAATGGATATGCAGGAAGTAAAATTGATATATGTAATCTGTTTTACATGAAAGCAATGAATGTTGAGAGTCCATGAGGATGGATTTGTATGTATGTAAGATTTCGAAAAGTTGTATTAATATAAAATTGAGGTATTATCGATTAGTTGAGTTTGATATGTAATGAGCTTATATATATATGGTACAGTTGTACGTACAGTACAGAGGTTTGTAAACAGGTACAGGTATGAAGCAGATGTATGAATACAGGTACAGGTAAACAGAGCCATATATAGACGGAACCATGGCGAAATTTATTTACAAGTTATGAAAATAGTTAATATATATGTATGTTTATAATAGGTCGCAAATTCTTAATGGTTGACCTAAGTTATAATGAAGAACAAGTAAACGTTACGATCCTGAGACAAGTTTAAAGAATGTAAGATAAATAAGTTTTAAAAAATAAGAAAAAAATATGGACCAAATTTAAGGTCAACAGATTGGTGTTAAAGATTAAAGGTTAAGTTTAACGCACGAGATCCCAGTTAATATGGTTTTAAAGTTAATAATTGTGATATCCAGAGAAAATCGGATAATTAAATAAGGTCGGGATTTCGGGCTGTTACAAGTTGGTATCAGAGCAGTTGGGTTATAGACCTTAGGTAATAGTACCTTAGGCTATGATCTTTGTGTGTGAAAGAAGGAATAGTAAAGTAAGAGACTCTAGATGAACTGAGTCAGTAAAAAAATGAATTTTGGGAATTCAGGATCAAGAAATGATAATGGTGTTTTAAGATAAGATAATGAGAAATGATAAAGGATCAAAAGCAATCAAAGATACAAGGGACTCTTGGTGAGTCGTGCACAGTAAGATATGAATCGATCAAATTCATATCAGATCAAGGAAAAGTAAAGTAAAAGCTGAGTAAAGGCTAAGTGAGGAAATGTTAGGGTATGTGGGATTTTTCATTGAGGACTCATGGTAGTGGCCGAGTGTGCACTTCCTCGGTATGGGACGGGGATTTGTACTTGCTTAGCTTCCTGTCGTGATAATCAGTGGAGATCCAGCGTCACGGTAAGAATGTGAGAAGAGTTAAGTAAGAAAGATTAATAGTAAAGTTATTTGCGTGTTCTGAAAACCCAAGCGTATGGTAAGTTCGTGACTCATGATTATGTGGTGGAGCCCCTCAGCGAATGGGCGACTATAGCCTGACTAGGACAAGCTCCGTGAACCATATGATTGTGGTAAGTTCCTGAGCCCAAATACGTGGCAAGTTTGATGAACAGGGTTGGGTTTAGAATAGAGAGCCATAAGTTGAGAGATATAGTTCTCAGAGATTGGCTAAGGTTAAGTAAATAAGAAAGAGATAGAAATATATAAAAGGATTATATGAGTTAAGGAAGTAAAGAAGAGATTATTAGGATTGGGTAGGCAATCCACTCTTCTAGCTATGCTAGACCATCGAAATGTTTTGTTCAAATATCAAAATGTGATTTTTAAAATTTCGTGATTCATGGTCTATGCCAATTGATTCGGCTAGACAAAGTTATTTTGAAAATTTCAAAATGTATTTATGAAATCATTGTCACACTATTGAATATGGTGTGAAATGATAAAATGGCAGAATTCTCAACGTACTTTCATTACGGTACGGTATTAAGAGGTCAAAAGTGACCGAATTCTCAACGTACTGCTAAGATTGTGCGGTATTATGAAGCTTTTTTAAAAAGATTTTATGGGGTTCAAGTTTTGAACCAATGACAGTGAAAGTGAACTTTTGAAAAGTTCAAGTTACAGTAAATGAACAGTTTATTGATGTGAGTCTATGCCATTTGTTTCGGCTAGACCATTCTGCTAAAGAAATTAGTAAATGTTTTTGAAATTCAGATAATGGATAAAGCAAATGTTTTTCAAGGCTGAGGTGAACAACCCTAAAAAGGGGAAATATGGTACAGGGGTTGGATAACACGGCTCAACCCAAAGGAAAAGGAAAAATGTTGTGCACAACAAAAGGGGTACGATAGACTGATCACCTAGCGTGCCTATTGGGTATGACAATCTTTGTGGTTGCTCATATTCTTAACGAATATACGGTCTTATGACCTTTGGATATTTCAGTCCTAGTGACTGTTAATATTCTTAACGTGTTCATGGTTAAATGACACTTGGATATTAGCAGTCTTTGTGATTGTTAATATTCTTAATGTGTTCATTGGTCTTTAAGACCCCTCAGCAAAAGCAAAAGTTATGTTTTAAAAGCAAAAGTTTTATGAAAAGTTTTATGGAAAAGCTACTCTTATTTATTTAAGCTACTTCACAGTTATTGAACAATTGTGGAGATTCCAGAAAGACATTCCAATATTCTGGAATGAAAGTAGAAAGGGGTAAGATGGGTAGAGAGAGATGAGAATGTAAAAGTAGTTGAAAATTGAGCTATGTTAAATGAAAGCAGAAATATATGTATGTTGCTAATAAATAAGGAATGAGTACGCGGCAAATTTCGGGGACGAAATTTTATGAAGGAAGGGTGAATGTAACAACCCAGGATTTTACAGAATTTTAAATAAGGATTATGATTAATTAAGTAAAGGATAGCAGTAAAACCTAGTGTTTAATGTTAAATGTATCAAGGAATGTTTTGTTATGTAAGCAATGTGCTAAATGACCTATGTGGTTAATTAAATATGTGGATATATATGTAATTTGAGTTAAATAAAGAAATAAGGAATTTAAAGTTATAGAATATGGTAACGAGGAATGTATAATTAAATGAAGGTGTTAGTTATGAAAAGTGAGAACGAGATTGATGACTAGGCTTGGAGAGGCGAAATTATGAGAATGACAAGATAGAACATGTATGTATGTGCAGAGAAGAAGAAGCTGTATAATTAAATTGGGTTATTAAGGATTAAGGACTATTAAGTGTTGATATATGAATATATGAATTTGTTAAGGAAATTGATATTAAATGATGGAAATAAGATAATTGTGATATGATGTGGAAAGACAAAAAGGTAATGCTCTTAAATATGAGTATAAGGAACATAGATTTTATGTACGTTGAGAATTGGATGATGTGTGTTATGTAAATAACTGAAATGACGTTAAAGTCATAATTGTGATATTATGAGTTTAAATGATAAATGATGATGGATTTTGATAATCCGATCGAGGTTCGTTTCTCGAGGAAGTGGTTTATGGAAATGATGAACAGTTCAATTATATTGAGATGTCGGATATTGAAATTTAATTGAATATGGAACCAAATGGTTTGTAGAAAATTATGCATGAATTGATATGAAAATTAGCAATTATTGTGATTATTGGAATTAAGTTATGATATTTAAGTTTCAAAGGGTGACAAATAAATTGGGACAAGCCAATTGGGGACTAGTTGATGATGCAATAAAATTCAAGTCTATGGAAACAAGTTTGGATCAAAATGGAATTTAATTGGATTGGAGCTAAGCAATTTATAGTTTAAAGGAATTAAAATTCCTAGATTTTATGGCTAATGACAATATTGCCCTTATCAATTTAAGGAATGACAATTGTATCCTAAGTGGTTTAATGACCATATCATCCTTGCTTAACAATATGAATTACCTTATATAACCCTAACTATGTATGTGAGTTAACTTAACCAAGATGGTTAAGTGTTGGAGTTTTAGCTTTAATATATGTATGTATATGTTAAGGATTATAAGTAGTTCTTTTACTGATTTTTCTTGCTATCTTCGAAAGTTTCAAGTATGTGAGCTAACAAAAGAGAGTTAAGAGAGAAAGAGCAAGAAGGAGCTAGGGTTTCCATGTTAGATCAATAAAGTGCTGGAAAAGTGTCCACAAATGGAAGAACAAGCCATCTAAAGTGAAGAATTAAGCTCTATTATGTTTTGTAGCAAGAAAGAAGGAGACTACATGAAGGTATGATTATGTTTGAACCATGAACATTAGTATTTATGTATTTAAATTGAAGAATATGAGAAGCCATGCATGTATTCATGCTTAGATGCAAAGATTATGTGAGGTTTATGTGTATTATATGAAACCCTAAGCATAAGAGTTGTTGATCAAAGGTGGTGAGTATTTAGGTATGATTTCAAGCTAAAGATCATGATTTATTGGTTGATCATGCAATATATGTTGGTATTTGGTTGAAAACCTAGTTGAAAGATATGTTTATGTTGGAAATATTTGAAAGTTCATGCTAGATAGTATTATGAGTACACAAATGAAAGAGAAGCATGTTTGGATTAAGGAAAATGTAATATTAAGTTATGACTTAAAGAGGATTATGTGTTATAAGGGGTTAGATTTGATGAAAACCTAATAGAGAGTGATAACTATGTTGAATACATGAAAAATCTCATGTTAGATAGCATACAAGAGGCTTTGAAGATTATGAAACATGTTTTATGTAAGGAAATACAATATTAGGCTATACTTTTTGTGTAGACAACGTAATAATCTGTAAAGTGTATTGGAAGATACATATGGAAGTTGTGAGAATATACAAAGTTGTTAAATGTATATGTGATAGCCTAGGTGGTGTGTTGGATTTAAGATGTTAAGTTGAGTTAAGGCTTGAAATTGAAAAGTTGAGAATATGCCATCAATATGTGAATTTGGCCATGGAGTGTAATTGGTGATCAAACGATACTAAAAAACTAAGTTTGATGTTAATACACGTGTTAAAGATGATTTGGAAGTTATTTGGCGTCTATGGCGACAATTGAAAATTTTAAACGTTTAAAAACGTTCGCCGGTGCCTAAAACGAGTTATTTTGGAAAAAAAGAATTCAAGTGACAAGTTATAGACGTTTTAAGGGATCATGCAAGTCAATTGTATGTTATATGTGTTATGTGTTAAGTTAGAATCAAGTTTTACATTGAGGGGCCAAGAATAGCCTAAGAGTTGGAAATGAGAAATTCATGAAAAGTTTGGAAGTTTTGATGAAAATCCAACAAAGGTGTGATTTTTGGCAATTTTGAGAATCTAAAGGTGAAATGAATTCAAATGGCCTAGGATAATGTAAATACACGTGTTTAGATTGATTTGGGAATCGACGGAATTGAATTTGAGCGAAATGGCGATTCGAACGATCGAAATCGATCGTTTCGAATCGAAATGGATTTTTACGGACAAAAGTCGCCTCGTGCGAAATTTTAAGGTTTTGAAAGTTTGGACATGTCACATATAGGTTATGTGAGCTATGTTAAGTGTTGAAATGGAATTTGGAAGCTTATGGCCAAAAATCACAAAGTTAGTACAAAGTTGGTTTTGAAGTTGAAAAAAATTCTAAGTCTGGAAACGTGTTGAACAGCCCTCCTAGGGGCTAGTGTATCTCTACTTTTAAGAAGCCAAATGTGGTAATTAGTATTTTTGTAAAATACTAGGTAGTAAGGTCTAGATGTGGTCCAAATTTCAGCTCAATTGGAGTTAAGATGAAGAAATTAAAAATTGGCAAAGGTAGTGCAAAAATCAGATTTCCAGATTTTGAACATGGCGCCCCCGCGCCATGTTTTGTACTAAAAGTGGCGCCCCGGCGCCATGTTACTGTTCATCGACCGAGAAGATTTCGCGGCCAGCGAGCTCTGGCGGCGCCGGGGCGGAGTTACTGTTCATTTGAAATTTTTTTAAGCTTCCAAAAAGCTATATTTTGATATTGAATGATAAAAATGAGTTATATAAACCCTAAAAGTAATAATAATGGTTAAATTAAAGGGTGTTAAGTTATAATGAAATGAAAAATGGCATAATATAACATGCCTAAAGCTAATCCAAAACATGTTATAAGTTACGAAAAAGGTCGGAAGCAAGTTAGGGTGTATTATAAACCTACATAAGGTGTAATACATCAAATGTGAAATGGTTAAAGACGGATGATCATGTATTTATGGAATTAGTTTGATAAGTTATACAAGTTATACAAGTTTATGATCTTATAATGACATATAAGCTATATGTTGACAGACAGAGTTCGAAACGAGCAAGCCGATAAGACGGATAACGAAGGATGATTGAGGAAGTACAGGTTAAGTAAAACAAAGGCGTACAGGCAAGTTTTTCAGATCTAAAAGTACCAATTGAACTACGTGAATTATGTGATAGTTGAAATGGGCACTCCGTGCCACAACGTGATCTAACTGTTAAATGCAATACGTGATATTTGAGCCTAACATGGTAAAGTAAGTGACACATGACGCATAATATAAACTGTGAGCATGAGAGATATTAACTGAATTACTTGCTGAGCTTTATGCTCATTCTTGCTATGTACTAACGTTTCAGGTAAGGTACAAGAAGGCCGGAGATTCCGGTACAGCTAAGGTAAAGAATGTGAATGAATGGATATGCAGGAAGTAAAATTGATATATGTAATCTGTTTTACATGAAAGCAATGAATGTTGAGAGTCCATGAGGATGGATTTGTATGTATGTAAGATTTAGAAAAGTTGTATTAATATAAAATTGAGGTATTATCGATTAGTTGAGTTTGATATGTAATGAGCTTATATATATATGGTACAGTTGTACGTACAGTACAGAGGTTTGTAAACAGGTACAGGTATGAAGCAGATGTATGAATACAGGTACAGGTAAACAGAGCCATATATAGACGGAACCATGGCGAAATTTATTTACAAGTTATGAAAATAGTTAATATATATGTATGTTTATAATAGGTCGCAAATTCTTAATGGTTGACCTAAGTTATAATGAAGAGCAAGTAAACGTTACGATCCTGAGACAAGTTTAAAGAATGTAAGATAAATAAGTTTTAAAAAATAAGAAAAAAATATGGACCAAATTTAAGGTCAACAGATTGGTGTTAAAGATTAAAGGTTAAGTTTAACGCACGAGATCCCAGTTAATATGGTTTTAAAGTTAATAATTGTGATATCCAGAGAAAATCGGATAATTAAATAAGGTCGGGATTTCGGGCTGTTACATAGTGTCTCTAGATCTTCAATGAGAAAACAACCGCTGCCAATTTTAAATCATGAGTATGATAATTTTTCTCATAATCTTTGAGTTGTCAAGATACATAGGCTAAAACTTTTCCATACTGCAAAAGTACACAACCTAGATATTTGCCTGAAGCATCATTGTAGATAACAAATTCTCCCGATCCTGATGGTATGGTCAGAACAGGAGCTGAAATAAGTCTATTCTTAAGTTCTTAAAAAAATTTCTCGCATTCCTCGTTCCATACAAATTTTATGCTTTTCTGAATCAGCTGAGTTAATGGAGTGGCGATTTAAGAAAATCTTTCTACGAATCTCCAATAATAATCAGCTAAGCCTAGAAAACTTCGGACTTCAGTTACTGACTGAGGTTGCTCCCAATTTAATATTGCTTCAATCTTTGCAGGGTTAATTGATATTCCCTGACTGAAAATCACATGCCCAAGGAACGTGACTTTCTCAAGCCAAAACTCACACATCTTTAGCTTGGCATACAACTTGTTCTCACGTAACTTTTGGAGTATTAATCTCAAGTGATGTTCATGATTGTCACGACTCTTAGAGTATATGAGAATGTCATCAATAAAGCCAACCATAAAATGATCCAAATATTCCTTGAATATCTGGTTCATCATGTCCATGAAAGCTGCAGGAGCATTGGTTAGTCCAAAAGACATTACTAAGAACTCATAATGCCCGTAGCAGATTCTGAAAGTAGTCTTTGGAATGTCATCAGCTTTAACTTTTAACTGATGATATCCAGAGCGAAGATCAATCTTTGAGAAATATTGAGCACCTTGTAATTGATCAAACATGTCATTAATTCGAGGTAACGGGTACCTATTTTTGATGGTAACATGATTCAACTCTCGGTAGTCAATGCACAATGTCATACTCCTATCTTTTTTCTTGACAAAAAGAACAGAGGCACCCCAAGGCTATGCATTCGGACGAATGAAACCAATATCTAACAATTCCTGTAGTTGGACCTTTAACTCTTCAACTTCAATAGGAGCCATTCGGTACGGGGCTTTAGAAATAGGCTTAGTACCGGGTTCAAGTTCAATACAGAATTCAATTTCCCAGTTTGGGGGTAAGCCAGGAAGTTTATCGGGGAAAATATCAGAAAACTCATTAACAATAGGAATATCATTTAAGTTTGACATATTTTTGTTCAAATCAGTGGCATGAGCTAAAAAGGCTTGACATCCATTATTCACTAAACGAATGGCTTTATGGCTAGAAATGACAGCTATAGATTTCAATGGTTTGATTGTTTGAATTTGCATGATAGGTTGATTGGGAATATGAAAACTAATGATGTTTTGAAAGCAATCAATTTTAGCATGATGATTAGTCAACCAATCAATTCCTAAAATCACATCAAATTCATGCATTTCCAACAAAATAAAGTCAACGGGTAATATAAGGCTGCTGACTTGAACTAAGCAAGATTTATATATAGTAGATATAAGGGCTATTGCTCCTAATGGGGTTTCAACTAATAAGTTAAAGTCCAAATTTTTAGGAGTTAAGTTTAATCGTTAAGCACACGTAGGTGAGATAAAAAAATGGGTAGAACCAGTATCTAACAGGGTATAAACTTCACGAGAATTTATGAATAGCTTACCAGTTATCACCTCGTTCGGGTTTTGTGCCATTTGGGATTTGACAACAAAATCTCTCCCTTAAACTACAGATTTTCCCTTATCCGCGCTAGCTTTTGATACCATCATTACAGCTGGACTTGATTTTGTAACAGAAAAAAATCAAGCAACATGACTTTCATTCTCACAACTGTAGCACAACTTGGACTGCTGAGTACAATTTGGGCTGATGTGACCCTCCTGACCACACCTGTAGCATCTCACTAGTGGTCGATCTCCTCCCCTTAAAACTAGTGCCGGTGCTGGTGCCGATGCCCTTCCGTAATCATTGTGGGATCTCTTCCTCTTGAAGTTATTCCCATTAGATTCCCATTTTCTGTTATTTGAGACAGGATTACCACTGAAGTGCTGATTACCTCCTATATGGTTCTCGTTCCCGTGGTTGTTGTCATTATTTCTCTCTCTATGTTGGTCATTGACTCTTAGTTGCAATATTTCATTTTCTTACTCTACCCTTTAAACCCTATCCACAACATCTGAATACAAACAAAATTTATGAGAGTTAAGATGTTAACAAATTTTAGTTCTTAAACCTCGTAAGAACATACGACTCATTCACGATTCGTCATCCACTAGATAACTCGGCAAACTTAGCTTTATATTGTGAGACTGTCATGTTTCTCTGCTCTAACTTAATGAATTCTACCTCTTTCATATGGTGGATGCTTTCTAAAAAGTACTTTTTATTAAACAGCTCTTGAAATTATATCCAAGACATCTCGAGTGCTCAAGGATGGATACATTTTACCGCTTTCCACCAATGGTCCGCCTCACCTCGTAACATAAAGGTGACAAATGGCACCTTCTGATCATCTGCACATCACAGTACATCATATATTTTTGTCGTCTACTTCAGCCATGCTTCCACCTTGAGTGGGTCGGGCTTCCCAAAAAATTCAGGTGGTCTCAACTCTTTAAATTGCTTAACGGTGATAATCTTTAAATTATCAGCGTTTCCACCAGTAGGACCTCCCATCGCCTGATGTTGGATAAATTGCATGAAGTTTCTAAAGAAACCATCTTGATTTGCATGATCACCAATGTTATTTTCTGAAGCTGCAGGAAGATTATTTGTAGCTTCCTGATTTTCAGCTACATTTGCCTCGACCAGTGGATAGTTCATTTCCTGATTTTTACAAGCCATTCTAAACTGCGGTCATAAGATAAATGTTAGTTTAAAAAAACTGACTCATCACTTCCTAGCCCCATATGCAAGCCAACTCATTATATAACAAAATTTAATTTATGTAGGACACACTAGTGACATAATCTATTTGTCTCTCTCCTCCTACTTTTACCCCACATCTCTATTAAAGATCATATCCCTAAACTCAGATACCAAATGTGATGCCCCCAAATTTGGGTCTACATAGTCCAATTTGAGACACCAAAAATACATGATAACTAATACAAACAGTATATAGAACAAAAATACAAAACTCAATAATACACAACTAAGTCTTCACTATTATTTTCACACTATATACAACATGTGAAGACTACTATAGATATTTCTCGGACCTTCACTCCATTCCCCAGCTAGACCCAGCTATTCTTTCATTTCCTGAATAACAATGGAACAAAAATAAGGGTGAGCTCAAATAGCCTAATAAAGAAATATTCTGACTAAGATAACAATGAGAAAATTATCATTAACCCTCAACAATTGAGTTCTTAATAGAATATAATAAACAACAAGTTTTAGATCAATAATAGCAGCGGAATGAGCAATCCATTAGAAGAATCATGTAGACTATAATGTCCACTAGCTTCTCTTTTTAAGAAAAACATCGTCAACTTTTATTTTCTGAAATACCATTAGTCATGATAATACAAATTCATAGTTCTTGGTCATAATCATGCAAGTTAACAGTTCATCTTTGCACTACGGGCTAAAGATATTCAAATATAACACCAATGGTCATGATCATACCAGCCTTCAGTCTTTGGTCATAATCATACCAAACAACATATCATCTTTGTCTCAGGCCAAAGAGAACATTCATCATGTGCCCTAAAAGACACACCACTATTATATCGCCTTTAACCTATCATCTGTGTCACAGGCCATAAATATTCACAACAACTTGATTCTTGATGATTAGAATAATAACAGAGATATAAATGATGAATAAAATAACATGATACTTTGTCTTGAGTCAAATAATGTCCAAATTATCAACATGATATGAACTCAAATTCAAGAATGATATTCAAGATCCACAGTTCAGAATAACGGTTAAAGTTCAATAGGAAGATTCAGAAAAATAAAAAGGTTTAATTGAAATGATATTATATGAAGCGCAAACTATTAAAGAACATATAATCATTTCAATTTTTTTTACCAAATAGTACTTACCATAATAAGTTTAAGAGTATGAAAGAAATGATATCCCTTACCGTAGCAAGTTAGAAAATGATATCCTTTTACGAGTATGAAAAGAATGATATCTCTTATCTTAACATGTGACTGGATATTAATTTAAACTAAGTTGATCAACCTATATATTTATAATTTAATTAGTAACTATCACATATAATTTCATGGTGTATACCAATTCATATGAAATCATCAAAAGTGATTGATAGAATAAAGTAGAATAACTTCAATATAGTTTTTGAAAGAAAATAATATTTCAAAATAAATCTTCCAAAGGAAGCTTTTCAAAATAAATCTTCTAAAGGAAGAGTCTTCTAAAGGAAGATTTATAAACACCGTGTGATATGTGTGGTTGCTTATATAACTTTTATAAAAAGACTTACTTGAACAGTACTCGTACACTTACAGATCTTCACAAATACTCAAGATGGCTTTAGCACACTTAAAGAGAACTTACATAAAGTAATATTTAGAGAGTGAAAGAAAGAATAAGCAAAGAAATTTATAAAAATTTCTTAAGTTAAGGCCTCTATTTATAGCCAAAAATCTTATCATAATCCAAGATTTCATAATTTAATCCAAACCGTATATTTCAAGATAATGTTTAATCCATACCACTCATTTCATTTTTTTAAAATTTCTTTACTCTAAACCATTAATTTAAATATCATCTTTAATCTACACCGTTCATTTCAAATTCTATAATTATTACATTGTCTTTAATTTATACTATTCATTTCAGGTTTTCTTTACTCTACACCATTCATTTAATAAAATAATTAACTTTATATATAAAATAATTAACTTTATATAAATCAATTAACTTTACATATAAAATAATTAACTTTACATAAATCCATTAACTTTATATATAAAATAATTAACTTTATATATAAATCAATTAACTTTTTATATATAAAGCAATTAACTTTAATTAAATCAATTCACTTTATATATAAAATAATTAACTTTATATATAAAATAATTAACTTTATATAGATCTATTAACTTTATATATAAATCAATTAACTTTATATATAAAATAATTAACTTTATATAAAGTATATAAAACAAATAAGTTTATAAATTATTTTAACAATAATTCACCAATTATTCACAATTATTTATTATGATAACCAATTGTTATAAATACAGTGTTGTTGGCTTTCTGAATTAAAGACTCATAATACCAGCAGAAATATCAACTAATAATGGAATATAACAGTTTAATCAACATCATAATAGAGATAATAATAATTTAGAAAATAAGTAAAAGAAAGAGCACGTTACTGTGTAATGAAAAATATTGATTCAGTAATGTGAATTACTGCGCATATACTACTGTGACAATTATCAGTTTAATAATATGAATTATTGTACATGTGACAATTATTGGTTTAATAAAGTCAATATTATACAATAGCCACTTTATCAGTTCAATAATATGAAACAATGTGCAATACTGTGTGCTACTGTGCAATACCGTGTGCTACTGTGCAATACCATATGTTACTGCTCCTTTACCACCAGGTATTTTAACAGTTAAAAGTGATAATACTGTTGATTATTTTTATTTAAAAATATTACTTATGTCATTTTCTATATCCGACAATATTTCGTTGTGGGAGTCCACCAAAATTTGGTTATTTTGGCACCGTCGTGCGAATCTAATATTTCCCGACAAAACGAATATTCCTCGACAAGATAAAATTTGCATAAAACATTTCTTAATTTTCACTTTTGTCAATTTATTCACTTACTGTTTCAGAAGAAAATATATAACGAAAAATTAAATTTGTATTTCATAAAAGTTGAGGTTTTACATAAATGGTATGAATTGATCAAAGGATTCCATGCTCAAGATCATCAAGTATTGTTCACGTTTCTTGCACGACATTTGTCTCCTTTTCTAATGAATACTTTGTTGGAAAATCTTATGCATTCTCGAATTTTAGAATAAATTAAATATTTAATTCTCCGTTTCCAATTTATATATGCATAATTTATGACCACATTGTCACTTCATATCAAAGAAAACAACTGAAAATTGTTTTACGTTTTATCTCTGTCGACGTCTCTTTCTCCCGTATATCATATCTTCACTATGATAGCACTGTCACTACCTCATCTTAATTATCACTGTTTGCATTCACTCTTGCCTTATCTTAATTCTTCGTCATGCCAAAATTATGCAAGCCTCACGACACCTTTTGCACAAAGGTAAACTTATTTTTTACCCACCTTCAATTTACATTTGTATTATTGAACTTATTTTTTATTCATTTATCTCATTAAATTATAAATTTCTTATAAATAATTATAAAATTCATTAATTTTTTTGACTTTTAACAGAATAGCTAGAACATGAAAAAAGATTTTGTACATGTTGTATAAATGAGTCTACGCGACATATTATGGTGAAAAAACAAAAAAAATAAATAATAAAAATTAACAATTAAAACAAGTAAACCAAATTAAACATGGAAACAAAGCAACTATATAAAATATTTTCAACTTTACAATTATAAAATATAAGATATAAAAATACTTAGTTTAATGTGATATTATAATTTATGGTAAAATAGATATTCTACATCATATGTGTGGAACATTAGAAATGCAAAAGTTATGGTTTATTTGTTTGTTAACCTTAGTAGGTATATAAATAATGAATTTTTTTATAGTTTGTTTTTTTGTTTCTACGTTGGGATAAATGTATTTCTTAATTATTAAAGTCTGCATGTGTATTTGTTTGTTCTATAACAAAGGTTGTTAATGCTCAAATTTGTCTGCACATTTAACGACCGACTTGGATGTGAACATACACAGAGAGAATCATCAAAAGTACTTGATGGCTTGGGCCGCCGGGGATACCTCTGGTGCAAAAATAAGTACAAGCTTCAAGATAAGTTAACAATGGAGGCATAAAGTATTTAGTAGGGTAAAACAAGATGTGTGTACCTCTATTATTCACTATGTATTTATAGTATTTGGTAGATTCGGTTAGGACTCCTATTAGGAATCATATCTCCAAAGCATCCTCTAGCTTTCAATTTATCCCGTTAATGAGAATTTTGTTCGTAACTTCTACTTGGCCATTTACCTGTAGATGTGCCACAAACGTTCGACGATGTTGGATGTGTAATTCGTGTAGGAATCTTTCTAATTCCTTCCCCACGAACTGTAATCCATTATCTGAAACCAATGTCATTGGGATGCCAAATCTGAAGACTACTTGCTCTATAAAGAATTGTAGACATGTCTCTTCAATTATATGGGCTAGGGGTTTGGCTTCTACCCACTTGGTGAAGTATTCGATGGCAACAACAACGAACTTTACTTGCCCCTTACCTTGTGGTTGTGGCCTTAAGATATCTATCCCCCAAACTATAAATGGGATTGGGGATATTATCTGGGTAAGCTTTTTGGGCGGGTGTGGGATATTACCCTGTGGAACTAGCACTTGTGGTATCTTTTGACGAAGTCTTTAGCATCCTGAAACATAGTTGGCTAATAATATTCATGTCTCAAGATTCTCTTTGCCAATGTTTTTTCCCCTATGTGGTTTCCACATATTCCCTTGTGTACTTTTTGAAGGGCATAATCAGCATCTTAGAATCCCAAACATCGGAGCAAAAGGGAAGAATAGAACCTTCGGTAGAGCTGATCGTCGATAAGGTAGTATCTAGTGGCATTGTATCTGACTTTTCGGGCCTGGGCCTTGTCTTCAATAAGCTCATTATTTTTCAAAAAGTTGATGATCGGTGTCATCCACGAGTCTTCTTGATCTTTGTTCATTACCTCATGAATCATTGTACTCAGTTGTTGAAGTGTTTCCAATTAAACTGAACCTTCCATGTTTCCTTGATACGTAGTGGCTAATTTGGATAGGGCATCGGCCATAGTGTTATCTACCCTGACCACGCCAATAATTTGGTACTTTGGGAAGTAAACCAGCAAGTTGTGTACCAACTGTATAGAAGACTACAGGTGTGTCTTTCTTGCCTCATACTCCCCCAAGACCTGCTTGACAACTAGTTGCGAGTCGTTGTGGATGATTAGATTTTTCACCTACAAACTATGTGCTTATCTCAGTCTAGCCAAAAAGGGCTTCATATTCTGCTATGTTGTTTGTGGCCAAGAACTCGAACCATATGACCTGCTGCACCTTGAAACCTCCAGGCGATGTGAGAATCACTCCATCCCCATTTTTCGAACCAGTGGAGGACCCGTCCACAAATAAAGTCCAAGCAGGCTCATCAGATGCCGATGTAGGATTGATAGTAATTGGTTGCTCTTGTTCCGAGTCTTCGGGAAAATAACTTTCGACTATGAAATCAATGAGAGCCTGTGCTTTGATTGTTGTCCGAGAATGAAACTCTAAGTTAAACTGGCTCAGTTCTACTACCATGATGCTAATCTGCCAGATAAATTGGGGTAATATAGAACTTCTTTCAGGGCTAGCCTGTGAGTACAACAATCGTCCTCCCTTGGAAGTAATATCGAAGTTTCTGACTAATGATGACCAGCGTGTAAGCTAACTTCTCTAAGTTTGGGTATCTCGTTTCTGCATCCCAAAGAGCATGACTTACGTAGTAGACCGGTTTTTGTTCCTTGGAATCTTCCTTGACTAAGGCTGAACCAACGATGAATGGAGTTGCTGATAAGTACAAGTAAAGATTCTCTTCGGGTAGAGCCTTGGTCAATATCAGAGGGGAGTAGATATATCTCTTGATCTATTCAAAGGCCTCCTGACATTCTTCAGACCATTGGAATGTCTTCTGATTTTAAGCTCCATTTAGCGTGTTGAATAATAGGAGACACTTTTCTGCCGATCTGGTTACGCACCGCTAAAGAGCTGCTAGTCTGCCGGTAAATCTATGTACTTCTTTGAAGCTCTTTGGTGGCTTCATGTTAAGGATGGACAATATTTTTTTGGGATTGGCTTCAATCCTTCTTCAGCTTTCCATGTATCTCAGAAACTTGCCTAACCCAAGGCCAAAAGTGCATTTAGTGGGATTAAGCCTCATATTGTAATATCGAATGTTGTGAAAATATTCTTTGAGGTCAGCTAGGTGATATTTTATTTCCATACACCATATTATTATGTTGACATAGGCTTCCATATTTTTATCAATCTAATCTCTGAACACCTTGTTCATCATACGCTGGTACGTGGCGTCGACATTAATGAGACCGAACGACATGACTCTATAGGTGTATATGGCTCGGTGGGTTATAAGGGCTATCTTCGAGATATCTTCGGTGTAAGACCCCGACTTTTATGAAATATAATTCTTTTTTCATATATATATTTTTTCTGAAACGGTAAATAGTTAAATAAACAAAGGTTAAGTTAAAAATATTTTTTGCAAATTTTATTTTGTCGGAGAATATTCGTTTTGTCGAAAAATAATCGTTTTGTCGGATAATATTCATTCTGTTGGGGAATATTCGATTCGTATGACGGCACCGAAATAACCAAACATTGGTGGGCCCCACAACGAAATATTGTCGGATATAAAAAACGACAACATTAACCTTTTTAAATAAAAATGATCAATAGTACTATCACTCTTAACTGTTAATATACCCAGTGGTAAAGGAATAGTAGAACACGGTATTGCACAGTAGCACACGGTATTGCACAGTAGCACACGGTATTGCACAGTGTTTCATATTATTGAACTGATCAAGTAGCTATTGTACAATATTGACTTTAATTATTAAACCAATAATTGTCACATGCACAATAATTCATATTATTAAACTGATAATTGTTACAGTAGCATATGCACAGTAATTCACATTGCTGAATCAATAATTGTCATTGCATAGTAACGTTCTCTTTCTTTTATTTATTTTCTGTATTATTGTTATCATTATTATGATGTTGATTTAACTATTGTATTTCATTATTAGTTGGTATTTTTACTGGTATTATGAGTCTCTAATTCAGAAAGTCAACTACACTGCATTTATAACAATTGGTTATAATAATGAATTATTGTGAATAATTGGTGAATTATTGTTAAAATAATTTATAAAGTTATTTGTTTTATATACTTTATATAAAGTTAATTAAGTTAATTATTTTATATATAAAGTTAATTGATTTATATAAAGTTAATTATTTTATATATAAAGTTAATTATTTTATATATAAAGTTAATTGTTTTATATATAAAGTTAATTGATTTATATAAAGTTAATTATTTTATACATAAAGTTAATTATTTTATATATAAAGTTAATTATTTTATACATAAAGTTAATTATTTTATATATAAAGTTAATTGATTTATATAAAGTTAATTATTTTATATATAAAGTTAATTATTTTTTATATAAAGTTAATTAATTTATATAAAGTTAATTATTTTATATTTAAAATTAATTGATAAATTTAATTGTTTTATATAAAGTTAATTGATTTATATATAAAGTTAGTTGTTATATATATAAAGTTAATTTATTTATATATAAAGTTAGTCGTTTTATATATAAAGTTAATTAATTTATATATAAAGTTAATTATTTTATTAAATGAATGGTATAGATTAAAGATAATAAAATGAACGGTTTGAATTAAATTAGCAAATCTTAAATTTTGACTATAAATAGATGCCTTAACTTAAGAAAATTTTCATAACTTTCTTACATATATTTTCTTCCACTCTCTAATTTATTTATTTTTTAAGTTTCTCTCTATGTCTACTAGGTTACCTCATGTATTGGTAAATATCAGTTAGAGTGCTACATTTATATTTCAAGTCATTCCTAATTTTGAAATCTTTTGCATTCTTCTTTGAATTCCCAAGTGAAATTTTCTTATGTACAATAACTCTTTCAAAAAATCATAGTAAATTTATTATTGGTCAGAATTTAATGAATTTAAAGCCTATCCCTTCAGTTTTTCGTCCTCAACAACTTTGAAGAAGGAAGAAAAGTCATCTGAAGTCATCTTCATGTCTAAAAATTCTAAAAACTATAACTTATTCTGATTTTTGTCACTATTTTCAGTCTTAGTTTTGAAAATTCATAACTCATTCATATTAACTTTGAATTAAGTTATTCTTGAGTCTATGCCGTGTATCTTTTTAAGAGTAACATTATTTTGAAAACGTAAAGAGATTTTGAAAATTCTAGAAGACCCAAAAGTCAGATTCTTTACTGCTGCATAAACAAACAAGGAAGGATTTATTTGGCCATAAATTTTGTTTCACAATATCAAGGTAAGGGGTATCATTCTTTTCATACTCATAAAAATATATCATTTTTTTCTTACTTGTAAGAGATATCATTTTATTTCATACCCTTAAACTTATTCTGGTAAGTATTATTTGGTAAAACTTCCCGAAATAATTATATGCTTCTTAATAGTTTGCGTTTCATTTAATATCATTTCAATTGAACCTTCCTATTTTTCTGATCCTTTCTATTAAATTTTAACCATTATTTTTGAACTATGGATCTTGAATATCATTCTTGAATTTGACTCCACATCATGTTGACAATTTGAGCATTATTTGAATCTGCACAAAGTAAAATTATAAATTTTCGATATTTATTGGTTATCTTGTTTCTTCTGTTCATTAGTTATGTCACAGTTATTTATACTAATCATCAAGAATCAAGTTGTTATAAATATCTTTGGCCTGAGTGCAAAGATAATTGATGAATATTTGTGGCCTGGGACATAGATGATTCATGATAGGATAAAAGCAATATAATTGTTGAGTGTCTTGTAGGGCACGTGGTGATTGTTCTCTTTGGCTAGGGCCAAGAAGAAATGTTATTTGATATGATTATGACCAAAGGCTGTAGACCGGTATGATCATGATCATTGGTGTTATATTTGAATATCTTTGGGCCGTGGCGCAAATATGAAATGTTGTTTGGTATGATTATGACCAAAAGCTGTAGACTGGCATAATCATGACCATTGATGTTCTATTTGAATATATTTGGCCCGTAGTACAAAGATGAACTATTGACTTGCATGATTATGATCAGGAACTGTGAATTTTTATGATCATGATCAGTGACATTTTAGATGATAAAGGTTGATGGTGATTTTTATGAAAAAGATAAGCTAGTTGATATCATGATCTACATAATTTTCCTAATGATTGTCGTTCTGTTGCAGCTATTGATCTGAACTTTGTTTAAGAACTTAACTGTAGTTATTGATTTAAAACTTGTAGTTTATTATATTCAATTAATAACTCAACTGCTGAAGGCTAATGATAATTTATTCGTTATTATCTTAGTCATGATATTTTCTTACTGGGCTATTTAAGCTCATCCTTTCTTTTTGTTCCATTGTTCTTCAGGTAATAAGATTGTAGTTGGGACTAGCCAAGGAATGGAGTGATGGTCCGAGCCTATAGATGATAATCTTCACCATGTTGAATAATAGTGTGGCAATAATAGTGAAGACTTAATTGTGTATTATTGAGTTCTGTATTTTTGTATTTTGTACTGTTTTGTATTAGTTGTTGTGTATTTTGACGTCTCAAGTTTGGGCAATGTGGGCTTGAATTTGGGGGCATCACATTCTATATGCATGATAATATGATTGTATCCTAAGAAAACATCAAGAAAGTTTAGCATCGTCTGCCCAGATATAAAATCAATGAGTTGATCGATTCTAGGGAGGGGAGAATAGTCTTTCGGACATGCTTTGTTTATATCAATATAATTCACACTCATTCTTCACTTCCCATTGTGTTTCTTGACTAACACCACGTTAGCGAACTGTTTGCCTTTTTTTTTTGTGCCTTAGAAAATTCCACACACAAGTATACGTGGTCTGATAGTAGTATTAAGGCAAGTAAGGTATCGTCCCACAAGGATTTTCACATAGCAACTAATGTCACTAATTTCTATTAAAGCAATCTCATTTAAAATCATGATTTGAATTCTGTTGGTAAAAATTAATGCATAGAAATCTACCACTAGCTTGTTACAAGTCAAAGATTATCAAGTTAAATGAAGGTTACCAAGGTTTAAGACTATAACTTCAATCTATGTTATTACTTGAGTCAACCTATTACCTTTATGTTGTGATGTTAGCTATGGACTGTTAACTGGAAACTCTCAATAATGTTGATATGGATCTTTCGATTACCATTCAACAAATTTACCTAAATCTACCAAACAAGGAATAGAACTAGGAAAACATCCAAATTAATCAAGCACTATATATCTATATGGATTGAATTAACAAGGAATTTCTGCACAGTCACAGTTATACATGGTCAACAAGTATATTTCTATCTTGTTCACTAATTATGATTTCCATCAAGTAAACCATAAACACATACTATCATACAGATTTCTATTCTTGTACTCCATCTCTCAACTTTATACAAGATACCAAGTTAATTACTGATCAGGTAATTGATAAAGTAAATACCAATATGATAGACAACCCAAGTACATACATCAACAACTATCTGGTAACACTCAACTCAAATTAAACATAGACATCCATTGAAATCTTAAACAGAATTAATTATCTCATAATTAAAACACAGAACTTCATGATCCAGAATTTCTCATACATATTCAAAATACAGATTTAAATTGAAAGGAAGAGGAAAATTGTAAAGATGATAATTCTTCCTCCTAGCTCTTTTTCTTCCTTTTTTCCAAGTTTCTCTACTCTGATCTCTTTCCTCCCCAAGTTGCTCCCTTCTAATTTTGTATATCCCAAAACTCCTTTTCAGCGTGCCAACCTCTTCAGCTTAGTGCTTCCTGATTTTTCGATCACAACTGTTCTTTTTAACTCCCAATGGGTCCCACCATGATAGCAAATGGCCAACTGATTATGCGAGGAAGCCCAGCTGCGCCCAACTCCAGGGTAGTTGCGCTTGAACATTCTGTGTTTGGCTTTGTGATGTAGCGCAGCTGCGCCCAACTCCAGAGCAGCTGCGCTTGAACATTCTGGATTTGGCTTTGATTGCTTTATGGTATAGAGCAGTTGCGCTCTGTTACAAAGCAGCTGCGCTCATGGCATGAATTTTACCGTTTTGCCCTTGACTCCAAATTTTCCTGAAAATAAAAGAAAAATGAATGTTAAGCTAAAATTTAACACAAAAGCCCTTGATGAATTGCATAGTATCCACTGTGAAATGTGCTTTCATGGGTATAAAGCCCACTCAACACACCCCTAAACTTGACTCTTTGCTTGTCCTCAAGCAAACTTGGCACGACAATGCATTACACAACTCAGAATACCTACTAATCAAGTAATGAACTCACACGACACCCATACTACTGGCCTCAAAGATTAAAACATACCCACAGCGGGATTTAACCCACAACTTGTCACAATTTCAATTCATCCATTAATTTTAAACCTGTTTTCAACCCCATAACAATTGTGTGTATGAATCACTTTCCCCAAGTAGCACTGCATTTATATAAGAGATTCAGTTCATCTAAGCATTCACTCAAGCAGGAAAGATACCTTACAGAATTCTTGATTTCATTAATACCTAGTTACGAGGGACGAGTGCATTTTACGCTCCATCTCGCTTATGTTCCCTCATGCTCAACATGTACAATGTCTGCTTCTATTAGGCTATTCAGAATTACCCATGTAGCGAACTTTCACCCAATGACTCCTAAACCAGACGGTTTTCGGGCATTAAGTGTAGAGACACTCCTACGGGGTTATTTGTTCGAGTAATAAAGGCCACAAAAACAGACTAGCCGAGCTACTAACAAATTATTATTATTTTTATTTATTTATTTATTATTATTTTTTAATAAAGATACCCTCAAACTTGAGCTCTTACCTTGAATTCACTTTCATTAATGTCGAGCAAGCCTTCTCCTAGTGCTTATATAGGGATCCAACAGATTTAAAACACACTTCCCAGCGAAACCTTAACTGTGCGAGGTTTTCAATCCTATGTAGGCTCAATCTTAACCGAATTCTTATTATTGACCAATCTTGCCAGACTCGAATAAACTCATCGCTTGACTTTACTAAGTGCATTGTATGCCCTACGTGCAGACACAGACGAATTTGAGTCTCGTGAGGGTTTGCAGTGAATGTACCCACAAAATTCACTACCTAAGAATGATTATATATATATATATATATATATATTTTTTCAAATTAACAAGCATGAAAATTTTAACACAATTTAAACACATAAAGTAAAGCATGAAAATTTTAACACAATTTAAACACATAAAGACCCCCAAACTTGCTCATCACATTGTCCTCAATGATGATTAACAAAATAAAAGCAACGAGGACTTCCCTGACTGCCTTATTCAAGCCTCATCTTCACTAACAAGATCCGTCGGTGGGTAGTCAGGCAACATTGGAACATCCGAAAGTTGAAAAGTAGAGAAGGCTTAAGCCAAAACTTAAGCAACATTCACATTGAAACCATGCATCACATATTGTCGTTGAGCCAATTGATCCATCCTCTGTTGCATGGAGTGTATCATTCTCTAGACTTCTTGATTTGAACTATCGCCTTCCTAGTCAGGCAATGCGGCGAACAACTCCTCTGTATTGGGTGCTCCGACCTCTAAAATAAATCCCGCTCCCAGGGGATCCGGTTGTGCACCACCCCATTGCGTGAAACTCCGTATTATTTTCGAGTCAATTGCTACTTGCGGCTCCTACAGCGGCTCATTCTGGTCCCATATAACTTCTGTAAGCTCACATAAACCACAAATTAATGAAGGGTGTGGTAGACCCCTAGTCGAACCTCCCTCTATCGCTTGATGGATGGAATTCTGAAAGACCTTCCCTATGTTAATGTTCTTATTGGTCGCTAAACAGTACAACAAGATCGCACATTCCTTGTTAATCTCGGTGATATGTGTAGTTGGCATGAGTCTCGCACAAAAGAAATAATACCATGTCTTGCCGTATCTGCTCAAACCCTTGTAGGAGAAATGAATCGGTTTACCGTCCTTCAGTTTCCATGTGGTTCCAGGCTGACATAACCCATTGATCACCTCATCCATGTTAAAGTTGTGATCCTTATAGGTGGTGTCGTCATCTTCTTCTTCCATATTGACTATGTTAAAATAAGCATTTATATTCTCTGCTCTGTATGACACCTTTTTTCCTCTAACCCAAATTACTCCATTCTTGGCATTCTTTGCATTGGCATAAAATTCCTTCACCACCGGGATGACTGCAGGCTCCGGCTGTTGTGCTAATGCCTCCCAATGTTTGTTAATTATTGTCTGACGAAGTTTTCCATTAAGAACCCCTGGATCAAGTCCTTTTTCGGGAAGCAATTTTTTTTCTGCCAAGAAATCGTGGTAGAATTCCGATGCCTCATAGCTAGTAAATCGACGTTTGTTGTACGCCGGAGTTCCGCTTGAAGTCTCTCCCTTGTGCCTTTTTGGTGCCATGATCACACTGAATGCCAATATTTCCCAGTCAAGGATGCAAATAACTCCCCAAACTTGCTAAACTCTCTTAAACACAAGATCAAACACTTGGTGTGCAAACCAACTTTTCCGTTTTAAAAATATGTCCTTGATAAAATGTAGCCACCAATTCTGGTTTATCTCCACACAATCAATCTCCTACTCGATGTTAACCACACTTCCAAACCCCAATTGACTTCCAAGCAAAGAAAAATTAGAGATTGGAAAATTACCCAGAAGTTCGGATCTCTTTGCTTCGACAGAATTTTTTTTTTCCTTTTCTTCTTTCTACGAGTTGGTGATTTTGGGTTGTGAATGGTTCAATCTCTCTAACACATGATATATAGTGGAAAAACGAATATGTAAAGTCTGTGTGCCATTAATCCGAGCGTTTTTGAAGTGGAAGAGTTTTTGTAGGAGAGGGGAAAAACGTATTAGAAGATGAATGGGTTTTTTTTTTAAACTGTTTTATATAGAGCAAATGCTCTTTAAAGTAGAGCAGGTGCGCTATAGGTAGATGCTAAAACAGAATGAGGTAGAGCAGTTGCGCTTCATGTGAGAGCAGCTGCGCTTGAGGTTGAGAGCTAATTCTAATAAGCTGGGGCGCAACTGCAGTGTTTTTCGGCGCATATGCATTTGAGCTGGACAAATCTAGAAGGAGTAGCACAGCTACGCTTTGTGGGAGAGCAGCTGCGCTGCGGCTTACTGTTTGGCCATCTTTGTAGACTTCAGTTCCTTCATGCTTCATATTTTGTGCCTAAACATGATTAACACAGAATAATACATTGTGAAGATTACTCACCCAAATACTTAACTAAAACACAAAATGATGAAATGAACTAAAATTGACTAAACCACAAAATGACTGAATAGAAACAAAATTAAACATTTGGGCTGCCTCCCAATAGCGCTTGTTTTAACGTCATCAGCCTGACCATTTCCTGTTCATTGTGTGTGATAAATAGTTACTATGGACTTGTGACGATTAACATCTCCACCCTAATAGTGTTTGAGCCTTTGTCCATTAACTTTGAAAGTCTCATTCGATTTATTGTCCTCCAGCTCTATTGCCCCATGTGGAAAAACAATTCTGATGATGAACGGACCTGACCATCTCGATTTGAGCTTTGCCAGAAATAGTTTCAATCAGGAATTATAAAGTAACACTGATTGGCCCGGCTCAAATTTACATTCCTCTATCTTGTTATCATGCCAGCGTTTGACTTTCTCTTTGTAAAGCTTTGCATTTTCATATGACTGAAATCAGAATTCATCCATCTCATTGAGTTGGAGCAGAGGCTTTTTACCCACAGCAGTTATATCAAAATTTAACTTCCGTATCGCCCAATATGCGTTATGCTCTAGTTCGACAGGAAGATGGCATGCCTTTCCATAGACTAAATGATATGGTGACATCCCGAGTAGAGTCTTGTACGCCGTTCTGTAAGCCCATAAAGCGTCATCCAACTTGAGAGCCCAATCTTTTCTATTGGGGTTTACTATCTTCTCCAGTATTCTCTTCACCTCACGATTTGATATCTCCACTTGGCCGTTTATTTGGGGATGATAGGTTGTGGCTACTCTGTGTGTCACCCCATACTTAGCTAGGAGGGATGCAAACTGCTTATTACAAAAGTGCGATCCTCTATCGCTAATGATGGCTCTTGGTGTCCCAAACCTTGTGAATATATTCCTTCGCAAGAATTTAGTAACTACTTTCGCATCATTGGCAGGGAGTGCTATTGCTTCAACCCATTTAGAAACGTAGTCAACTGCGACTAAAATGTACGCATTGCTACAAGATGAAGGAAAAGGACCCATGAAATCAATTCCCTAAACGTCAAAGAGTTCTACTTCCAAGATTGTGTTAAGAGGCATTTCATGTTTCCTTGAGATATTGCCAACTCACTGATATCTGTCACATATTGAAACAAAATAATGGGCATCCTTAAATAGCGTTGGCCAGTAAAATCCTGATTGCAATATCCTTGTTGCTGTTTTTTCACTCCCGTAATGTCCTCCGTAGCTAGATGCATGACAATGATGAAGAATATTTTCCATCTCCTCTTTTGGCATACATCTTCTCACCATTTGATCAGTACATCACTTGAATAAAAATGGCTCATCCCACAAGTAGTAGCGAACATCATGCAAGAACTTCTTTCTTTGGTGGCTTGACAACTCTGGAGGGAGAACATTTCCAACAATATAATTAACAAAATCTGCATACCATGGTATCTCTGAACTGATGGGGAATAGTTGTTCGTCCGAAAAGTATTCATTGATCTCCACATCATTTTCCTTGGGCTGCTCCAACCTAGACAAATGGTCCGCCTCCTGATTTTCAATTCCTTTCCTGTCACGAATTTCCAAGTCGAATTCTTGCAACAACAGAACCCATCTGATTAACCTCGACTTTGCATCTTTTTTTTTAATCAAGTATTTGATTGCCGAGTGATCCATGTACACAATGACTTTGGTCCAAATTAGATAAGATTGAAACTTGTCGAATGCATACACCACCGCTAACAATTCCTTCTCTGTAGTTGTGTAGTTTAATTGGGCTCCCAACAATGTCTTACTGCTGTAATAGATGGCATGAAAATTTTTATCCTTTCGCTGCCCCAACACTGCACCAATTGCGTAGTCACTTGCATCACACATTAACTCAAACAGTATATCCCAATCCAAAGCAATAATGATAGGAGCTGAGACTAACTTTTTCTTTAAAATTTCAAATGCCTCACCGCATGCTCTATCAAAAAGGAATGGGACCTCCTTCTCTAAAAGGTTGCAAAGAGGCTTGGCGATCTTTGAAAAGTCTTGAATAAACCTCCTATAGAAACCAACATAACCCAAAAAACTTCGAATCCCCTTTACAGATGTTGGTGGTGGAAGCTTTTCTATTGTTTCAATCTTGGCTTTATCTACCTCTATTCCCTTGGCTGACACTTTATGTCCCAGTATTATTCCTTCCTAAACCATAAAGTGGAACTTCTCCCAGTTTAGAACCAAATTCGTCTTAATGCATCTTTTCAACACCTGCATTAGATTTTCTAGGCATGCATCAAATGAATCCCCAAATACTGAGAAATCGACCATGAAAACTTCAAGGTTATGTTCTACCATATCAGAAAATATTGCCATCATACACCTTTGGAAAGTTGTTGGTGCATTGCATAGTCCGAATGACATTTTTCGGAATGCAAAAGTACCATAAGGGCAGGTGAATGTTGTTTTCTCTTGGTCCTCAGGAGCGATTGCTATTTGATTGTATCTAGAATATCCATCCAACAAACAATAGAACTCGTGACCCGCTAACCAATCCAACATTTGATCAATGAATGGTAGTGGAAAATGATCTTTGCGAGTGGATTTGTTGAGCTTCCGGTAATCCATGCAAACACGTCACCCCGTTACTGTTCTTGTTGGAATCAACTCATTGTTCTTATTTGCAACAACAATCATTCCCCCTTTCTTTGGGACACATTGGACTGGACTAACCCATGGGCTATCTAAAAAGGGATAAACAATGCCCGCGTCTAGCCATTTGATGATTTCCTTCTTGACAACCTCTTTCATTATTGGATTTAAACGGCGTTGGTGCTCAATGATAGGTTTCGCCCCTTCTTCCAGAATTATCTTATGCATGCAAATTGAAGGGCTTATCCCTTTTATATCTGCTAAGATCCACCCTATCGCTGATTTATACTCTCTCAGAACTCTTAACAGCTTTTCTTCTTGCACCTCATTAAGAGAAGCTGAAATGATAACCGGAAGAGTGAATGTAGACCCAAGATAGGCGTACCTCAAATGACTAAGCAACGGTTTAAGCTCCAAAACTTGAGGTTCTTCCATTGATGTTTTAACTTCGTCAGCTGATCTCTTGGAGTAATCTAAGGACTCAAATTTCCCTTTATACCAATCAACTTTTGGAGCTGAGTCTAGCATTTGTACTAACTCCAGAGCAGTTGAATCATCCAACTCAATGTCATTGGTAATCATCACTTCAAGAAGATCCTTACTAATGGTTTCCATGAGAACATCCTTAACTGTCTGTTCAACCAAATCAATCCTGAAACAATTTTCATTTTCTCTTGGAAATTTCATTGCCTTGAATACCTTGAATGTCACCTCCTGATCTTGAACTCTCATTGTCAATTCTCCTTTTTGAACATCAATTAAAGTCCTGCCTGTGGCCAAAAACGGTCGACCAAGGATAATTGGAATATCCCTATCTTCTTCAAAATCCAAGACAATAAAATCAGCTGGGAATATAAGTTTATCAACTTTCACCAACACATCCTCCACAATCCCTTTTGGATACGTCAACGAATAATCAACTAGCTGCAATGTGACATTCGTTGGAATCGCTTCCTTTAATCCCAATTGTCGATAAATTGACAATGGCATTAAATTCACACTTGCACCCAAATCGCAAAGGCATGGATTGAATAATTGTGTTCCAATAGTGCATGGTACAGTAAAACTACCCGGATCTTTAAGCTTCGGGGGTAATTTCCTTTGCAAGACTTCAATACACTCTTCAGTTAATGCTACTGTTTCATAGTCGTCGAGCCTCCTTTTCCGTGACAAGATGTCTTTCATAAACTTGACATAAATTGGCATCTGTTCTAATGCCTTTGCAAAAGGAATATTAATCTGCAACTTTTTAAATACTTCTAAGAACTTTGGAAATTGCTTGGTCAGTTTATGTTTCTGAAAACGTTGTGGAAATGGCACTTGTGGAACAATTGGTAACTGTTCCCTCCCTTTTTCCTCGGAATGATTCTCTCATTCGTTTTCCTTTGCGACTGAACTCTCAACCTTCTCATTAGGTACTATCATTTCCTGTTGAGCCCTGTTATCTGTGTCCTGCAGCTCCTTCTCGCTCCTCAATGTTACAGCCTTGCAATGTTCCTTACCCTCACGGTTCGGATTTGCCTCAGTGTCACTTGGTAATGATCCTTGAGGTCGGTTATTCAGAACGCTTTCTAACTGCCCTATTTGATTTTCCAGGATCCTTATTGCAGCTAATTGAGTTTTAACGGTAACATCAAACTGATTCACTAGTTTCGACAACATATCCTCCATCTGGGAAAGCTTATCTGGCTGTTGATGTTGTTGATTTTGAAATCTGGGTGGATATGAATTTCTTGGAGCTTGAACTTGAGGTTGTGTCTGACTATTACTCCATGAGAAGTTCGGATGATTTCTCCACCCCGAATTATAGTTGTTTAAGTTACTGTTTTGTTGCCGATTGTAATTGGACACATACTGTATAGACTTAGAATTTATTGCACACTGATCACTAGCATGGCTCCCCGCGCACAACTCACAAATTACCTCTACCTCCTGAACCTTTTGTTCCACAAGTGCATCAATTTTCTTTGTGATAATGGACATTTGAGCCGACATTTGTGCTGACAATGCTGTCATTGCATCAACTTCCAACATCCCAGCTATTCTTGGCTGACTACTCCGTGCAGCAGGTCACTGATAATTGTTAGCCGCCATTGTTTCAAGCATAATATAAGCTTCATCATAATTCTTTGCCATCAGAGCTCCTCCTGCTGCAGCATCTATGCTTGTCCTCAGCGTACTAAGTAGCCCATTATAAAATGTCTGCACTTGAAGCCATTTAGGAATCTTATGATGTGGACATTGCCTCAATAGATCCTTAAATTTTTCCCATGCCTCATAAAGCGATTCTGATTCGTGCTGGACGAATGAGGCAATGTCATTCCTCATATTTGCTTTCTTAGCAGGTGGAAAAAACTTATGTGCTAAGTCATTCCATGTTGTAATTGATCCAGGCAGTAAAGAATAAAGCCAACTTTTAACTTTATCTCGAAGTGTGAATGAGAATAATCTGAGTCTGATTGCTTCTTCTGTAACCCCATGATACTTGAATGTATCGCATATTTCTAAGAACCCGACCAAATGATCATTGGGATCATCATTCGGCAATCCTCCAAACTGGACTGAATTTTGTACCATCTGTATTATCCCTGGTTTAATCTCAAAATTTGCAGCAGTAATGGCAGGCCTCGTGATACTCGATTGAAGATCAGTGATAAGGCTAAATTATACGATATTTTTATTCCCTAATACTTAGTTTTTATATTTATTGTGTGCTTAAATGTTTAATTATTTAGCTTATTTTGATTTTAGTAGGTTTTAGTTAATTTATGTTAATTTAGGTAATTTTATAGTATTTATATATTTATTTTTATTTATGTGTTTTTATTTATTTTTAGTATTTTAGGTGTTTATTTATTATTATGTATTTTTAGTATTTTTATATTATTTTTATTTATTTTATTTTGTAGGAAAATAAGCTTTGGGGGCAAATTTGTAAAATCTGCAAAGATCAGATGCCAGAATGGTAATTAACCGGAAACACAGGCGACCGCGCATGGCGCAGCGAAGGAATTAGCGTGCGGATCAAAACGACGCCGTTTTGGTCTAGGAAAAATCAAAAGCAGTCCACGCATTGCGCGACAGGTTTCAGTTGTTTCGGGCGCGTGAAGCACACGCGCCAACGGTAAAGAAGGAAAACGGCGCCTGGCGCGCGTGCTGCAGTTCTTTTTCTCTCTCGTCATGATTGCTGACGCGTGATTGGCAGATTTTGTTCTTTTTTCTTCCTTATTTTGGATTTCCTACACTGCAATGCAACAAATCAGTAGAATAAAAATCCAATTTTAATTTGGAAAAGGAAGTAATAATTCTTTATTTTATTTTTAATATTTTATTTAGACTTCCAATTAGGGTTAGGATAATAATTATTTTATTTTTCTTTTATTTTTAATTGTAAATCCTACTAGGTTTAGGAGGATTTTGGAGCCTATAAATAGAGGGCTTGATACACATTGTAACATACAACTTTTCTTAGAATAAAATTCTCTCTTTCATTCTTTAGTGTTCTTTATATTTATGAGTAGTTAATTTATTTTTCTTGGTTTAAGTGATTGAAGCCATCAAGATTTATCCACTGTGATATCTAATTTATTTTAATTGTTCAATTTATATTTTGATTATTGAATATTCTTCTATGCTCAATTTTATGATTGATTTGTTTAATTGCTAGGAACGCTACTAGTTTATTATTCATATTAATCTACTGCTATTTTTGAAGCAACTAAGTTTAATAATTGTTTTGCAGATCAAAAGATTATTTTATCTTAGGAAGAATATTCATCTAAATTAAATGCAAACACGTGGCTTGTGTTGTTTAGTTCAACGATCTCTCTAATTCTTTATGCTGCTATTAAATTAAATCTTTAGCACGTGCCGGGGGTTGTTTAATAGTAAGGGTATTTAGACCACGTGGCTCTACTTATCTAAAATTAAGGAGGGAGGAGAAAAATTATTCCACCTGCGAGTAGTTCTTTCTACGGTGAATCTTCAAAATATTAATTGATTTATTTTTGCATCAGTGATCAGTTGTAAATTCTTAATGATGGATGTTAACTTAAACCAAGGCTTTTTATTTTTATTTATTTCTTGCATAATTATTTTAGTTAATTTTAATTTTATTATTTCTTTAATTTAAAAACCCCCCAATTCTTGTTTGCAAAAACATAAAATTAAATAATCATTCTCTGTGGGATCGACTCTTACTTGCACTACTACATATTTATTTTTTCAAAGTAAGATTTTATTTTTGGGTGCTCGCGACATCACACCAAATTTTGGCGCCGTTGCCGGGGAATGATTTTAATTTAATTTTGTGCTTTTGAAAATATGTATCTAATTTAGTAATTTTTTTTATTTTTTTTTTAGATTTTATTTTTTTAGATTTTCATAATTTAATTTAGTTGTGCAGATTAAGGATGGAAGTGAGGCATGATTATGTCAATGAGGTCACTATTTCTTCTCTTGAGCAACAAATTGATACCTTAACTTCTCTTGTTTATCAAATGGTTGTAGATCGTACACAACGAATGGAAGCTTGTACGATTTGTGCGGTGGTAGGACATCCGACTAATATGTGCCCCATTCTTCGAGAGGAGTCCTATGAGCAAGCCAATATAGCAAGTGGTTTTCCTGGTCAACCCCATTGGAGATATGATCCCTATTCAAACGCGTATAATTCAAGATGGAGGGATCATTCTAATTTTGGCTATGAGAATCCACCAATGAATCCGGCTGCAAATCAGAATTTTTCAAGCTATCAACAATACATGCAACCGTATCCCCAACAACAACAGGGCCAATCACTTTATTCTGATATGTCTTTAGAAGATATGCTTAAATTAATGGAAGCTAACACTTTACAATTACGACAGGATAATTTGCAATTTCAACAAGACATGCAGGCACGTATTCAAGAAAATAATGTAATTATTCAACATTTGGGTACTTCAATGGGACAAACGACAATCGATCAATTGGAGGGGCAAAGTTCTGAGCAAGTACCTTCTCAAACGATGAATAATCCAACGGAGAATACAAGTGCACAAGTGTTAAGCAGTGGTAACGATGTAGACAATCCAGAAGAGACAGTATCTCCACCGAAGCAAGAGAAAGAAAATAACATCAAAGAAGCGGAAAGTGTTAATGTAGACGATGATGTTCTTTTTGATGATGACATGCCTAAGGTGGAGGAAATTGTTGAGGAAACAAAGAAGGAAGAGTTGGATATTGCGATTACTAACAATTTGTTGTTAGAGAAGGAGGAAGAAGAAAATGAGCTGAAACAAGATTTGAGAGAGGCTGAAGCTCCATTAAATTCCATGCCAGTGATTTTAGATAATTATGTAGCACCTTCCATTCCATTACCTGTTACTCATAATAACTCTTTATCTTTTATTTTGCAGGATCCCATTCCGAATATAAAGACTCTCTGCAATCATCTTAAATACTTGTTCGTTGAAGAGGGAGTAAAACGTTCATGTCACGTGCAAGGGAGACTGAATCTACCTATGAAGAATAACGTGATGGATGGGATACTCAAAATTCATGAAGTTGGAGTAACGTAGTACTTTGGCCTACTGTCAAGCCAATGACGATAAACAAAGGCGCTGCTTGGGAGGCAACCCAAGAAAACAGATTTGCATTTCTTTCCCTTTTTCTTTTTATAGTTATTTTTGCTTTTTCTTTGCATTTTATTTTACATTGGGGACAATGTAAATTTTAAGTGTGGGGGAAGGGATTTAGGATATTTATTTTATTTTTAGGGAATTTTAAAATTTAGTTTTATTTATTTTATTTATTTATTTATGTTTTAAAAAAAAAAAAAAGTGTTACTTTTAGGGAATTTTAAAATTTTGAATTTTTGAATTTTGTGGGTATATTCACTGCAAACCCTCACGAGACAAAACTCGTCCACTTGGGGTAACCTTGGGGTTTAAAGGCTTGTTGCACATGCTAAGTGTAACCGTGTTTCCTACGAAAATGGTGTAGTTTTTTATTTTTATTTTTAGGATGAGTTACTTGAGCAATGAATTAATTGAATTTTAAATTTTTAGCCAATGATAAAAATTTTGGTTTTGATTTAATAACTCTTGGAAAAATGATAAATTTTTGCTTAGTTTGAATTTTTGACTTTTTATTGATTATTACTTTGTTTGAGATCTTTAAATTTTTATGCACTCATATCCATTTGTTTGAGCTAGTTTTAATTTAGAGAAAGTTTATATGGTTAAATTCTTATGAAAGATATTTTTGAACTCTATATCTTATTTGATCATTATTTGAAGTGAAATATAAGGCAAAATATAATTTGGAGGAGATGATTTAGGTAATTTTTCTAGGATTATTATTGAAAAGAAAAATCTTGTGGTGGGTTGAGATGGAGCGTAAAACGCACTCACTCATAAACACATGAAAAGCGAGATGGAGCGTAAAACGCACTCGCTGGTGAAATGGAGCATAAAATGCACTCACCGCGAAAAAAAATGAAAAAAAAAAGAAGAGAAAAAATGGGATGGAGCATAAAATGCACCCATTAAAAGAGAAACAAATGAAAAAAATATTTGAAAAAAAATGCATAATCCTAGTGTGTTTCATTGATTAAAAACCTTTTGATCTTCTGATTTATATTTGTCTGTATTAGCTAAAAGTGATGAGAAAAATAATTATATTGAGTTTTGTTGTATGTCTTTTATAAGGTAATTAATAACCTAGACTTATCTGAGTTTTAATTAGTTTGATACATTTGGATTTACACACACACACAAAAGGTCTTGAGTAAATTAAAATTGATAAATATGTTACAATTCTAGATTTTGCATGGTTTTGAAATTTTCTTTGAGTTATCATTTAAAATTTTTTTGAGCCTAATATTGAAATTTATATTGATCTGTTGCTCAAGTAAGTTGTTTGGTTATTAGTTTTAATTTTTATTTTTGTTTTGTCCGAGGACGAGCAAAAAGCAAAGTGTGGGGGTATTTGATAGGGCTAAATTATACGATATTTTTATTCCCTAATACTTAGTTTTTATATTTATTGTGTGCTTAAATGTTTAATTATTTAGCTTATTTTGGTTTTAATAGGTTTTATAGGGTTTTAGTTAATTTATGTTAATTTAGGTAATTTTATAGTATTTATATATTTATTTTTATTTATGTGTTTTTATTTATTTTTAGTATTTTAGGTGTTTATTTATTATTATGTATTTTTAGTATTTTTATATTATTTTTATTTATTTTATTTTGTAGGAAAATAAGCTTTGGGGGTAAATTTGTAAAATCTGCAAAGATCAGATGCCAGAATGGTAATTAACCGGAAACACAGGCGACCGCGCATGGCGCGGCGAAGGAATTAGCGTGCGGATCAAAACGACGCCGTTTTGGTCTAGGAAAAATCAAAAGCAGTCCGCGCATTGCGCGACAGGTTTCAGTTGTTTCGGGCGCGTGAAGCACACGCGCCAACGGTAAAGAAGGAAAACGGCGCCTGGCGCGCGTGCTGCAGTTCTTTTTCTCTCTCGTCATGATTGCTGACGCGTGATTGGCAGATTTTGTTCTTTTTTCTTCCTTATTTTGGATTTCCTACACTGCAATGCAACAAATCAGTAGAATAAAAATCCAATTTTAATTTGGAAAAGGAAGTAATAATTCTTTATTTTATTTTTAATATTTTATTTAGACTTCCAATTAGGGTTAGGATAATAATTATTTTATTTTTCTTTTATTTTTAATTGTAAATCCTACTAGGTTTAGGAGGATTTTGGAGCCTATAAATAGAGGGCTTGATACACATTGTAACATACAACTTTTCTTAGAATAAAATTCTCTCTTTCATTCTTTAGTGTTCTTTATATTTATGAGTAGTTAATTTATTTTTCTTGGTTTAAGTGATTGAAGCCATCAAGATTTATCCACTGTGATATCTAATTTATTTTAATTGTTCAATTTATATTTTGATTATTGAATATTCTTCTATGCTCAATTTTATGATTGATTTGTTTAATTGCTAGGAACGCTACTAGTTTATTATTCATATTAATCTACTGCTATTTTTGAAGCAACTAAGTTTAATAATTGTTTTGCAGATCAAAAGATTATTTTATCTTAGGAAGAATATTCATCTAAATTAAATGCAAACACGTGGCTTGTGTTGTTTAGTTCAACGATCTCTCTAATTCTTTATGCTGCTATTAAATTAAATCTTTAGCACGTGCCGGGGGTTGTTTAATAGTAAGGGTATTTAGACCACGTGGCTCTACTTATCTAAAATTAAGGAGGGAGGAGAAAAATTATTCCACCTGCGAGTAGTTCTTTCTACGGTGAATCTTCAAAATATTAATTGATTTATTTTTGCATCAGTGATCAGTTGTAAATTCTTAATGATGGATGTTAACTTAAACCAAGGCTTTTTATTTTTATTTATTTCTTGCATAATTATTTTAGTTAATTTTAATTTTATTATTTCTTTAATTTAAAAACCCCCCAATTCTTGTTTGCAAAAACATAAAATTAAATAATCATTCTCTGTGGGATCGACTCTTACTTGCACTACTACATATTTATTTTTTCAAAGTAAGATTTTATTTTTGGGTGCTCGCGACATCACACCAATCAGTCACTTGCGGCATAGCGTAATCCTGTAAGGACTTTTGTTGCTCCTCATCCATTTATTCTAGTTCCTGATTTTGAATTGTTTCCTGAATAAACTTCCGAATTCTGCGGAACTTACATTCAATCTCATCTTCGTATGGTTCTAACTCCTTCTCCTTTGAACGCGTTTGCATACAAAACTCAAAATTACCTGAACAAGAAGAAATTAAAAATGAAATTTATAACAAGAAATAGTTTACAATAAGACAACTCAATTAAAATTAATAATAACATTATGTTAATAACTAATCCCCGACAACGGCGCCAAAAACTTGTTCGCCTTTTTTTATGCCTTAGAAAATTCCATACGCAAGTATACGTGGTCTCGTAGTAGTATTAAGGCAAGCAAGGTATCGTCCCACAAGGATTTTCACTTAACAACTAATGTCACTAATTTCAATTAAAACAATCTCATTTAAAATCATGATTTGAATTCTGTTGGTAAAAATTAATGCATAGAAATCTACCACTAGCTTGTTACAAGTCAAAGATTATCAAGTTAAATGAAGGTTACCAAGGTTTAAGACTACAACTTCAATCTATGCTATTACTTGAGTCAACCTATTACCTTTATGTTGTGATGTTAGCTATGGACTGTTAACTGGAAACTCTTAATAATGTTGATATGGATCTTTCGATTACCATTCAACAAATTTACCTAAATCTACCAAACAAGGAATAGAACTAGGAAAACATCCAAATTAATCAAGCACTATATATCTATATGGATTGAATTAACAAGGAATTTCTGCACAGTCACAGTTATACATGGTCAACAAGTATATTTCTATCTCGTTCACTAATTATGATTTCCATCAAGTAAACCATAAACACATGCTATCATACAGATTTCTATTCTTGTATTCCATCTCTCAACTTTATACAAGATACTAAGTTAATTACTGGCCAGGTAATTGATAAATTAAATACCAGTATGATAGACAACCCAAGTACATACATCAACAACTATCTGGTAACACCCAACTCAAATTAAATATAGACATCCATTGAAATCTTAAATAGAATTAATTGGCTCATAATTAAAACACAGAACTTCATGATCCAGAATTTCTCATACATATTCAAAATACGGATTTAAATTGAAAGGAAGAGGAAAATTGTAAAGATGATAATTCTTCCTCCTAGCTCTTTTTCTTCCTTTTTCCCAAGTTGCTCTGCTCTGATCTCTTTCCTCCCCAAGTTGCTCCCTTCTAATCTTGTATATCCCAAAACTCCTTTTCAGCGTGCCAACTTCTTCAGCTTAATGCTTCCTGATTTTTCGATCACAACTGTTCTTTTTAACTCCCAACGGGTCCCACCATGATAGCAAATGGCCAACTTATTACGCAAGGAAGTGCAGCTGCGCCCAACTCCGGGGAAACTGTGCTTGAACATTCTGTGTTTGGCTTTGTGATGTAGCATAGCTGCGCCCAACTCCAGAGCAACTGCGCTTGAACATTCTGGATTTGGCTTTGATTGCTTTGTGGTATAGAGCAGATGCGCTCTTTTACAAAGCAGTTGCGCTCATGGTATGAACTTTACCGTTCTGCCCTTGACGCCAAATTTTCCTGAAAAATAAAAGAAAAATGAATGTTAAGCTAAAATTTAACACAAAAGCCCTTGATGAATTGCATATTATCAACTTTGAAATGTACTTTCATGGGTATAAATCCTACTCAACACGAACCATTCTGGATAGTCTATTTTGAAAATAAATCATACTGCCAATAGATCGTAGAGGCAGAGAAATAATCCACTCTCTAGTCGTCTTCTTTAGGGTGGATATGAAAAGGTGGCACATCGTCAATGTGTCATGGCCATGAAAGTGCATGGCTTGTTAAAAAAAAAAGGTGTGTTCGTTGGGGTCACCCGTCCCATCGTACATCTCCAAGATAGAAACTTTTAGACTCATGTCGATCTTAGCTTCTTCGAGCTCCTTTGTGAATGGTGATACCCGTGGTTTTCTAGACCTAGGTTGTTTATCTGAAGTCTTCTTTGGGCATGACTCGCCTGTGTGACTCCCTTCCTGATGTTTCCCATCTTGATCATCCATGTTTCTCCTTGTGGGTAATCTCAACCTTTTCCTTAAGTTTTTGGTATGGATTGATCGGGAGTTCACAGTTATTCGATCACGATTTTGACTATGATGTCTATCTGAGTGATGATCATAACGATCTGTACGGGAGGCCGAGTCTCTTTGGCTCAATAAATCGTTGCCAGCCTTTTCCAGGTCTTTGTACTATTTATTAATCTTTTTTTGCTGGAAGTTTAGAGCTTTCTTCATGTCTAAAATCTTTTAGAGGCCGCTACGTTGATTTTTTTTGGTTGAAAAAATCACCTCTACTAAATAATAGAAGGCCCTCCTTCTAGCGCCAATGTTAACGCTCGAATTTGTCCACACGTTCAACCACTAGCTTGGATGTGAACCTGCACAAAAAGAACCTCCAGAAGTGTTTGATGGCTTAGACCGTCGGGGGATACCTTCGTGTAAGAATAAGTACATGTTTTAAGATATGTTAATAATAAAGGCAGAGAGTATATAGTAGGGTAAAAAAAGATGTGTGTACCTCTGTTTTTCACCGTGTATTTATAATATCCGATCGATTCCTTAGGGTTATGACTCCTATTCGGAATCGTATCTCCAAAGTATAGTTGGAGAAGGTAACTGTCATCCTAGTCACTACTGAATAGGCAACTCTCATACCAATTAGAATTAAATATGGTAATTAGTTAACTATCCAAAAGCAACAAGGATTATAACCCAAACCTATCTTACCCAAAGGATCCTCTTATGCGCACACTAGGCCCAATGGATAGTAGGGCCAAGCCCAACTTTGGCAGTCCACTTATGCTAGTAAAATATCCAGCCCAACAAAGGGTATTGCTTATTTGTTTGTATGTTGGGAGTGTTCCTTTCTTGTCTAAAGTATGATTTTTTATTTTTTTTATTAATAGTTCTTATTCGAGTTTTCATTTTCAATTAACTTCATAAACAACAAATGATTTGTCAATGTATGTTTCTTTAAAGTTAGAAGTGTTTGTGTATTTTTTTTCAAAGCCACTGCTAAATTGACAACACAGGAGCAATTTTTTTGTAACGAGATATTCCTTTTGTTCTAAAAAAAATTACTTGAAAAAGCAAGTGATTTTATATTTTAGAACGAAGTATATTTTTAAAATGTTATATAATCAATATTTTTACTCATTAGTTAGTAATTATTAACTTGATTTTGCTTAAGTTTTGCAAATCTTAATGACGATTCATTTACAATAAAATTAAAGCATAGGGGTGAATTTTCTGGAGATTGAAATGACTACCCAGGGGGTGAGTCTAATGATTATTGTAATCCAAATATAATATTTGTAGTAACCCAAAAAATTACGAACTAATTTTTTATTATTTTATTTATTCATGATAAAAGATGATGTATGAAGTATGTGTTTATGATGTATGACGAGATGTAGTAAGTTAGTTAATTAAATTTATTTGAATTAACTAAAGAAAGAAAAGAAATGCAAGATAAACTTATGTGATGAAAACAGAAAGCTTGAATGTTGGTCTTGAATGACAAATAAAAATATATATAGTGAACAAGTGAATTACTTGTATGATTAATGAGAATGAAGAAATAAATGACTTATTAAAGATATCTCAATACGAGAATAATTGTATGTGTTTTAGTAACTATATTACAAACCCAAGTTGATGATAAGAGGAAGTTAATTAAATTTAATCAAGTCGAAGTACTTGTATTAATGTGGTTTTAGGATTTTGAAAAATCCGCACTATCGCCGCAGCGGTAGGTTTCACTGCCGCCGCGGTGAAACTCCCTAGAATTTGAAAATCAGAACTACCGTCGCAGCGGTGGTCCTCACCGTCGCAGCGGTGGTACAGACTATTTGAAAATATATGGTATCAAATCGAGGTACTAGTATGTATGAGCGTTAGGATGTTAATAAAATAAATCCAGGATATATTAAGTGTTAGTGTTTTGTAGACTAGCTTAATTAAGTAGTCCAATGGACTTATAAATAGCAAGTTCAATTGAATTATGTAATTAAACTATTGTGTTTATTTAATGAGCCCAATATAGTAGCCTTATAAGATTTAATTAATGAACCATGTATAAAATATATGGTGAGTCCAAATTAATTTAAACTAGCCCAATATTTGTTTTTATTTCAAATGTCATAGTTAGCCCAACTGATTTTAATAGTGGGGGGAGCCCAAGTGTGATGACTTAAATGAATTAATATAATAGCCCAAATGAATTAAATGCTTGAGCCTAAACAATGGTAATTCAAAGTCCAATAGAATTAATTTAAATGACCAAAGTGGAGCCCAATACATAGTCAAAAAGATGGTCAATATATATATATATATATATATATATATATATATATATATATATATATATATATATATGTATGACTATATAAGATAAAAGAAAAAGGAAAAGAAAAGGCCAAATGGACGGTTAGGAGAGAGCCCCATTTAGGGTGTCTTATTTGATTTTGGTTGCGTATTTTACACTCTATGTAATGCTTTACTCTTTGGCCAAAATGAAATCCAAGCAAAGATCAAATCAAATGTGTCATTCAAGTGGTCAATCCATCAAATAGTAAGCCTAGTTTAGTGTCTAATTTTACCAATTTTAGTTGATTAGAAGCACTAAGCAAGCTTATATAAGTTCTATAAATAAAACCATTAACAAGTCTTAAAAAAGGTTGTTGGTTCATTTGTTAGTTTTTTAAGTATTGTAGAGAAAGAGTTTTAGAGAAAAGCTAGAACATTTGTAAGAGTTCTTGGGAGTAAAACACTTTGAGTGTTAATAAATGTGAGCTAGTGATCTAGAGGTTCATTTAAGAAGGGAGAGGAGATCTAGCACGAAAAAGTGTTCAAGATCCATAAGGTTAAAAAGTTTTCTTATCTTAAAGCTTTAGTTCATAAGTTGTAGATTATTGTTTTAGTATGTTTTGCCATGTGGTTGTGCAAGAATCTATGTGAAGAAGATCTATGGTTAAATATGCTAGATAGATATTCTAACATGTGTTATATGTAAAATGATGGAAGAAAATGTCATATGATCATATTTAATTTTAAAACCCTAGTTAAATGTCTAGGTTGATTATGTGTGACTTATGATATATAAGTTGTTTATGTGATTTTTGCATCTTGTATGCTAGTTGGATTAGTTTCGATCGTAACAAAACTTGAATCGTCAAAAACGAAGTTAAAACGAAGAAGTTGTGTGATTTTTAGTAGAAGAGGTCATTTTGAAACCCTAGATGGTTCGATCTTAAATTTCGTGTCAAAAAATATTCAAATATGTGATTGAACCATGAAATATTATAAAACAAAAGGTTAGGAAGATAACAACACTGAGTTGGTGTCATTTGAATATGTAGATTTTATTTTATTCAAGTTTGAACTAATAAAACTTAGGATTAGTGATGTTAGTTTTCATTTTGTCCTTGTGAGCAGTTTTGAGTGCAGTTCCATTTGGAATTTGGATTTGTGATCTAAAGAAAAGTTGTAGAGGGGAAAATTCTTATGAGAATGGACTCAAGAATTACTACAAAATATTTTGAAATAAAGAAGTTATGGCAGTTTTCATGAAGGAAGGTCGGGCAGTCCTCCAATTAGGATTTCTAAAATTTTGTACCACCGCTGCAGCGGTCTAACACACTACCAAAAACATTTTTTGTTGTCCAGGTCTGGTCGGGTCAGTCCGGGTCGAGTTTTCTTTATAAAATTAAGTTGAAATAAGTGTAAAATGAAGGTGTTTGTCTAATAAACCAATATATTTATAGTCTATGAGTGACCAATTGGTAGTTAAATGTTTAAAATAAAGATTAAGGTTAACACAATTAAAAAGTTAACTATTTGTATGGTTTGAAGATTATTAAAATATTGTTAAAGTATTAATAATATTAGTAGGTAACTAAAAGGTTATTAAATGGTTAATAACATTAGTAAATGATTAAAAAGTTATTAATTGAGTAATCACATTAGTACATGAGGAAAATGTTATAAAATAATTAATGACATTAGTCAATGATTAAAATATTATGAAATGGTTAATAATATTAATAACTGATTAAAATATTATTAAATGGTTAATAATATTAATAAATAATTAAAATATTTATAAATGATTAATAATCTTAGTAAGAAATTAAAATATTATTAAATAGTTAATAATATTAATAAGTGATTAAAATATTATTAAATGGTTAATAATATTAATAAATGATTAAAATATTATTAAATGGTTAATAATATTAATAAGTGAATAGAATATTATTAAATAATTAATAATAGTAAAATATTATTAAAGTATTAATAATATTATTAAACGGGTAAAATATTATTAAATTGTTAATAATAATTCTAAATGATTAAGATATTATGTGATTGGAAATAGTATAAGACATTATTTAATTATTAATAATGTTAATAAGTGTTCAAAATAATTAAGAGATTAAGAGGATTATTAGATGATTAATAATATTAATGATTAAATAAAATATTATTGAAATAATATTCGTAAATGGTTAAAATATTATTAAACAATTAATAATATTTATTTGTGGGTATTATATTATCAAAGGTGATAATAGTATGATACGATTAAGTGATAGTTATGTGATTAAAAGATTATCAAAGATTAATAATATTATTAAGTATTTTAAGGTTATGATTAAGTGTCAGATGATTTAAGACATATATGGTAAGGTTATTAATGTAAAATAAACCTATATGTGACATGCTAATTGGAAGATCAATATTGTTGAATGTTAGGTCATCCAAATGAAGTTATTTTAAGTTGAATAGCAGCAATCAGCAGAACAGACAAGTTCTCTGAACCTTAACTTGTATTTATTTGGCAAGTTATTCTGAAACTCAAACTTGTTTCATATACTTATTTTTATTATGATAAGTTTCTAGAAGTTGAAATTGTTTTGAGATGCATGATGAAATAATTATTAAGAATTATTTCACATCTATGTTATTATTGATAATCGCACTTATGTGCATTTGCATGACTGATCACGTTATAAATTATTTAAAGAAAAATATCTATGTTATTTGTTTCAGTTAGCTATTACATCAGTTATTCTGACTGTTCTTATTATGAACTATTTAAAGAGAAAGATCTATACCGATTGTTCGGCTAGACCATGTATGTGTTAAATTCATAAATCTGAATATTGTTGAAGCTAGTCCGAACCATATTGTTGTGGGGCAAAATCTGATGGGAAAAACTGAAATGAACAAATCATTATGAGAGGATAAAATTACGGTCGGATGGATTAATCCCGATTAAAACGAAATTGGATGGTTATAATGTGCACAATATAAATGTACGATAGGTTGATCACCTAGAGTACTCATCTTTAGATATTATAATTAAAATAGTTGTTAATATTCAAAACGAAATGATAGTCTTATGTCTCCATGATATTATAAATACTCAAAACGTATGTTCACAGTCTTGTGACCTTTCAGCATGAAGAATCAGTATGTTAAATCAATTGAAAGTAGTTATTCAAACTTGTTTATCTTCACAATTATTGTATATTGTTGAAGTTCTAAGAGTTAATTCTTTTTCATTTATGATATATCTTTTATTGTGTATTTAAACTTGCTGAGCAATGTAGTTGCTCACCCTTTCTATATCATGAACTATTTTTCTGTTAAGCCGAATGATCTAAGGAGTACAAAGGCAAAGGAAATGTGAACGAGTAGAAGTAATTAGTTTTTATTTTCATGTTGTAAACCTTTTATATTATAAGGTAATGATAATGTATTAAGGTTAGTGGAACCTGGGATTGATGGTACGTTTTGTAATGAATTTATGTATATTTTTCGCGAGTTATTGAAGATTTAGTTTATGGATGTTTGTCAAGTGATGAATAGTGAACATTGAACCCGAGGTTCAAGGGACCCGGATTTGGGGGCGTCATATGTTGGTATCAGAGCTGTAGATTATAAACTTTAGGTGAGGGAAAAACCACTAGGATAATGACCATAGAGAAGATAAGAAAACTCACAAAGAGTTTAGGAGATGAATGGTGGAAATTCATCAAGCAGGAAAAATTATGTGTATATAAGAAAAGACCTTATATTAAGATCGTAATAGAATGAGGATTTGAAAGATGATCCGAAAGTAAGTTAAAGGAGAAGTTAAGCAATGATTTAGAAAAAAAGAAAGGAGAGAAGAGAAAAAGGATTGAGAGATACTTAATCTATGGAGCATAGATAAGAAGAGGTAATCAATTGTAAGTGTGGCTAAGGTTAATTAGAAGGAGGTGATGCTAAGGTATGAAGTAATGATTTCTAGGACATAGATGATATCTTAAGAAGATTGATCTATATAGATCGGTAGTAGTAAAGATGATCGAAGTAAATGGAGATGAAAGGATTGGATAAATAGATAAGCTGTTAAAAGTAAAAGTTGAAGAGTTAAAGAATCATAGAAGAATGGAAAGATTATGGAGCTAATCATAAAGGCAAAGAATAATAAAGTGATTGAGGAATAGTAAAATGATCGTAGAAGGAGATAAGCATGATGAAGAATTACATAAGAATGATAATAATGTATGTTGAGAAGTCTGATTTTGGAAGTGTATATCTTCAGGAGTTTGACTTTAGAAAATGGGTATGAAGGAGTATGTTTTCGAAAGTTATTTTAGAAGATTAAAAATCGAATGATTTTCTAATCTGTGAGTTGAAATCTATATATGAGAATGTTGATAGAGGGTATAAAATTTTTGATATCCCAATTTTGGAGATAAGTGCGAGATATGTAATGTATTTAGCATGGTGCTAAGAACGGTATAGTACTAAGTACTAATGTGAAGTATATTAAAATAAAATTATTTATTAAAGGTGCAGTGTGATGATAGAAAGACAATGTGATGATAGAATGGACATTTAAAAGCATGTAGAGTGAATGGGAGGATCGTGGTATAGCGAATAAGCTATCAAACGATTAGAGGATATGTGACTAATAAATTGTGCGTATGGATAATAGGCAAAAGAACGCTTAAAATGGCGTATCAGTATAAATAATGGTGTATTACGTACTAAAGGAGAATATGTTAACAGATTTTATGTGTTGTAAAGATTGATTATGTGTTAGCATTGATAGTATATGCTTAAAATCAATAGAGGGATAGTAATGCTACCGTATTATGTTAAATGAAAATGTCAAGAGAAAAATCTTAAGAATGAATACAGTAGGGAAGAAAGTTAAAGAATTAGACCATATTTTCTTACAGACGATTAGAGGGTCTAATAGTAGACGTTTTTGAGGAATGGATGAATGAATTTAGGAAATTCAGAGGTAAAAATTAAAATATTTATAAGCAAGATCTAAGAAGGATATCAAAGAAATGATAGAAGATATCTTACAGTAAGATTTTGAGGAGTAGAAAGAACAGTGATAAGATCGTGATATGATCTAGAAAGATAAACTCGTAATGAGTCATATGTGCTAAAATATAGATTGAAAGAATTCGTATTCAGTTAAAAAAAATTAGAGGTTTGTGGGTTTTTAATTGAGGACTTATATTAGTAGCTGAGTTGTACGATTCCTTATATGGAGGGAGAATTTGCGTTTGGTTTTAGAACCACTTAGCTTCCTATAGTGATAATCGATTGAAACCTAGTGTTGCATTATTAGATATATGTATGTTGAGAATGTGATTCTTTTCTCATGTGTATAACAGATAGGTAGAGGATGTTAAGGTAGGTGTGTGTTCTTAAAACCCATACGTATGGTAAGTTCGTGAATCATAATCGTATGGTGGAACCCCTCAGCGAATGGACGATTTCGGTCTAACTAGGATAAGTTCCTCAACTCATATAATTGTGGTAAGTTCCTGAACTCATATTGTGTGGTATGTTCGATGAACAATATGTGATGGAGGTTAGAAGAAGATCATAGATTAAGATGTAAGAGTTCTCATTAATTTAAGAACATTAATAAAAATTGTGTACGACCGGTATTATTTTCCTAAATATTACTAGTAGGTCGTAATATATATTGATGCTTTGTATCGAGGATTAGGCTATGATATAAAGAAGAATAAGGTGGGTGATCGCGCATGTGACATCATGGATTACCAAATTTTGAAGAGAATTATTTTAAGTAAGACTAACATTAAAGGGTGTGAGTAATTGTTTTGAAGATATAAAAATTTCAGAGAGAAAAAGAAACGAAGAAGAATTAAATAAGAGGATTGCGAGACTTCATGTATTTATAAATCCCAACTCTAGGAGTAGGTGGGTTATGTGGTTAGGATTAAGTCCCGACTGTTGTCGTCTTTATGGGATATGATCTTTTATTTATGTATGCTTCAGAATGTAATGTGTTAAGACACTACTGTTTTACGTGTAAATATAAATGCGTTATGCTTTGAAGTGTTTAATGTGAGAATTAAATATTAAATGTTATAAGAGTGAATTAATAAACAAAAAGTAAGATAATAACATAAGTTTTATCTAAAAATCAGACATTGCCACTGCGTAGACAACCCCAAAATCGGAGAACGGAATAAGCAGTTAATAATGAAAGAGGTCAAGTAGACCCAATGCAAACATTTGTTAATATATTAGCAGAAGCAATACAAAACTGAACTCCAGCAGTAGGAAGTCCGCCGAAAAATCGATTGGCAAACTTTAAGGATTTTAAAATAGTAGGATCATCAGAGTTTTGAGGAATGATAGGTCCGATGAAAGCTCAGACGTGGATGGAAGAGATGGAGAAAGTGTTTGAAGTTGCACGTGTTGCGGAGGAGTAGAAGACAACATTTTCCACCTTCATGATAAAGGAAGAGGCTAATTATTAGTGGAAGGCTAAAAAAAGTTGAGCAGGAGAAAGAAGTGTTATATGGACTCGTTTCAAGAAATTGTTCTTTGAAAACTATTTTTCAAATAGTTTGAAAACAAGAATGGAAGTGAAATTTTTGGAACTCAAACAGGGAATTATGACAATAACATAATATGCCGCCAAGTTTAATGAACTGGCGAGGTTTGCTCCACATCAAGTGGACACGGAAGAACGAAAGGCAAGAAGGTTTGAACAAGGATTAAATCCATAGATCTGCAGTGAAGTTTCAGTTCTTCATATTAGCACGTTTTCAACAATGATGGAAAAGGCAATTATAGCAGAAGGTGGGAGTGACGCTTTGTCAAAATATAATCAAGAAAGGAAAGGAAAGAAGAGTGAAGAAGGAAATAGGAAAGGTAGTAGCAGAGGTAGTAACGCGTAGAAGCGAAAGTGGAACCATAGCAATAGGGAGGATGGACAGGGAAAAATCAAGCGAAAAATAGAAACTTGTGAAAGTTGTGGAAAGAACCACTTGGGAGTGTGTCTAAAAAGGACAAATAGTTGTTATAGATATGGAAAATAAGGACACGTTGCTTCGAACTGTCCTAATCCAAGCAAGAGTAAAAAATGTTTTATTTGTGAATGAATGAGTCATCCCTTTAAGGACTGCCCAAAGAAGGAAAGCAAGGTTGAAAAGCTGAGTGAATGATAAGAGTCAGAGGTTGGTATCTCGATCAATAATATAATTATTTAGGTATTAGTTGATTCGGGTTCTATCTGTCTGATGATTTCACTAAATGATTATAATTATTTATAAGAGAATAAGTACCTTAATAATATATAGGTCGCAAGGAATTGAATAACACTTGTCTAATATTAAATCGAAGGATTGTGTAAGAAAGATAAAGCATAAGTTGTCCGTAGAATTAATTCAGATATTCGAGAAAAATATACAAGAAAAGAACAGATTATAAGAAAAGTCTAAGTAACCTTGTAGCGGTAATTCTGGGGACATAATCCTTATAAGGAGGGGTGAATGTAGTAACCTAAAAAATTACAAACTAATTGTTTTTTAAATTTATTTATTCATGATAAAAGATGATATATGAAGTATGTGTTTATGATGTATGACGAGATGTAGTAAGTTAGTTAATTAAATTTATTTGAATTAACTAAAGAAGAAAAAAAAATACAAGAGAAGCTTATGTGATGAAAACACAAAACTTGAATGTTGGCCTTGAATGACAAATAAAAAGATATATAGTGAACAAGTAAATTACTTGTATGATTAATGAGAATGAAAAAATAAATGACTTATTAAAGATATCTCAATGCGAGAATAATTGTATGTGTTAGAGTAACTATATTATAAACCCAAGTTGATGATAAGAGGAAGTTAATTAAATTTAATCAAGTCGAAGTACTTGTATTAATGTGATTTAGGGTTTCAAAAAATCAGCACTACCGCGGCGGCAGTGCCGCCGCAGCGGTAGGTTTCACCGCCGCCGCGGTGAAACTCCCTGGAATTTGAAAATTAGAACTACCGCCGCAGCGCCGTAGTGGTGGTACAAACTGTTTGAAAATTTATGATATCAAATTGAGGTACTAGTATGTATGAGCGTTAGGATGTTAATAAAATAAACCCAAGATATATTAAGTGTTAGTGTTTTGCAGACTAACTTAATTAAGTAGTCCAATGGACTTATAAATAACAAGTTCAATTGGATTATGTAATTAAACTATTGTGTTTATTTAATGAGCCCAATATAGTAGCCTTATAGGATTTAATTAATGAACCATATATAAAATATATGGTGAGTCCAAATTAATTTAAACTGGCCCAATAGTTATTTTTATTTCAAGTGTTATAGTTAGTCCAATTGATTTAATTGTGGGGAGTCCAAGTGTGATGACTTAAATGAATTAATATAGTAGCCCAAATGAATTAAATGGTTGAGCCCAAACAATGGTAATTCAAAGTCCAATAGAATTAATTTAAATGACCAAAATGGAGCCCAATACATAGTCAAAAGGATGGTCAGTGTATATATATATATATATATATATATATATATATATATATATATATATATATATATATATGTGTGATTATATAAGATAAAAGAAAAAGAAAAAATGGAAAAGAATAGTTCAAATGGCTGGTTGGGAGAGTGCCCCATTTGTGGTGCCTTGTTTGATTTTGGTTGAGTATTTTACACTTCATGTAATGCTTCACTCTTTGGCCAAAATGAAATCCAAGCAAAGATCAAATCAAATGTGTCATTCAAGTGATCAATCAATCAAATAGTAAGCCTAGTTTAGTGTCTAATTTTACCAGTGTTAGTTGATTAGAAGCTCTAAGAAACCTTATAGAAGTTCTATAAATAAAACCATCAACAAGTCTTGAAAAGGTTGTTGGTTCATTTGTTAGTTTTCTAAGTATTGTAGAGAAAGAGTTCTAGAGAAAAGCTAGAACATTTGTAAGAGTTCTTGAGAGTAAAACACTTTGAGTGTTAATAAATGTGAGCTAGTGATCTAGAGGTTCATTCAGGAAGGGAGAGGAGATCTAGCACGAAAAAGTGTTCAAGATCCATAAGGTTAAAAAGTTTTCTTATCTTAAAACTTTAGTTCATAAGTTGTAGATTATTGTTGTAGTATGTTTTGCCATGTGGTTGTGCAAGAATCTATGTGAAGAAGATCTATGGTTAAATATGCTAGATAGGTATTCTAACATGTGTTATATGTAAATTGATGGAAGAAAATGTCATATGATAATATTTAATTTTAAAACCCTAGTTAGATGTCTAGGTTGATTATGCGTGACTTATGATATATAAGTTGTTTATGTGATTTTTGTATCTTGTATGTTAGTTGGGTTAGTTTCGATCGTAACAAAACTTGAATCATCAAAAACAAAGTTAAAACGAAGAAGTTGTGTAATTTTTGGTAGAAGAGGTCATTTGAAAATCCTAGATGGTTCGATCTTAAATTCCGTGTCAAAACATTTTCAAATATGTGATTGAACCATGAAATATTATAAAACAAGAAGTTAAGAAGATAACAACATTGAGTTGGTGTCATTTGAATGTGTAAATTTTATTTTATTCAAGTTTGAACTAATAAAACCAAGGATTTGTGATGTTAGTTTTTATCTTGTCCTTGTGAGCAGTTTTGAGTCCAGTTCTATTTAGAATTTGGATTTTTGATCTAAAGAGAAGTTATAGAGGAGGAAATTATGATGAGAATGGACTCAAGAATCATCCTAATATATTTTGAAATAAAGAAGTTATAACAGTTTTAGTGAAGGAGGGTCAGGCAGTTCTTTAATTAGGATTTTTGAAATTTTGTACCAACGCCGTAGCGGTGGAAACCACCTCTGCAGTGGTCAAACACACTGCTAGAAACATGTATTGCTGTCCGAGTCGGGTCGGGTCGGTCCGAGTCGAGTTTTCTTTAGAAAATTAAGTTGAAATAAGTGTAAAATGAAGGTGTTTGTCTAATAAACCAGTATATTTATAGTCTATGAGTAACCAATTGGTAGTTAAATATTTAAAATAAAAATTAAGGTTAATACAATTAAAAAGTTAACTATTTGTATAGTTTAAAGATTATTAAAATATTGTTAAAGGATTAATAATATTAGTAGGTAACTAAAAAGTTATTAAATGATTAATAACATTAGTAAAGGATTAAAAGGTTATTAAATGAGTAATCACATTAGTACATGAGGAAAATGTTATTAAATAATTAATGATATTAACCAATGATTAAAATATTATTAAATGGTTAATAATATTAGTAAATGATTAAAATATATTAAATGGTTAATATTATTAATAAATGATTAAAATATGATTAAATAATTAATAATCTTAGTAAGAAATTAAAATATTATTAAATAGTTAATAATATTAATAAGTAATTAAAATATTATTAAATGGTTAATAATATTAATAAGTGATTAAAATCTTATTAAATGGTTAATAATATTAATAAGTGAATAGAATATTATTAAATAATTAATAATATTAAAATATTATTAAAGGATTAATAATATTATTAAGAGGGCAAAATATTATTAAATTGTTAATAATATTTCTAAATGATTAAGATATTATGTGATTGGAAATAGTATAAGACATTATTTAATTATTAATAATGTTAATAAATGTTTGAAATAATTAAGAGATTCAGAGGATTATTAGATGATTAATAATATTGATGATTAAATAAAATATTATTGAAATAATATTCGTAAATTGTTAAAATATTATTAAACAATTAATAATATTTATTTGTGGGTATTATATTATCAAATGTGATAATAGTATGATGTGATTAAGTGATAGTTATGTGATTAAAATATTATTAAAGATTAATAATATTATTAAGTGTTTTAAGGTTATGATTAAGTGTCAGATGATTTAAGACATATATGGTAAGGTTATTAATGTAAAATAAACATGTATGTGATATGCTAATTGGAAGATCAATATTGTTGAATGTTAGGTCATCCAAATGAAGTTATTTTAAGTTGAATAGCAGTAGTCAGCGGAACAGACAAGTTCTCTGAACCTTAACTTGTGTTTATTTGGCAAGTTATTCTGAAACTCAAACTTGTTTCATATACTTGTTTTTATTATGATAAGTATCTAGAAGTTGAAATTGTTTCGAAATGCATGATGAAATAATTATTAAAAATTATTTCACATCTATGTTATTATTGATAATCGCATTTATGTGCATTTGCATGACTGATCACATTATGAATTATTTAAAGAGAAATATCTATTTTATTTGTTTCAGCTATATATTGCATGAGTTATTCTGACTGTTCTTATTATGAACTGTTTAAAGAGAAAGATCTAAGCCAATTGTTCGGCTAGATCATGTATGTGTTAAATTCACAAATCTGAATATTGTTGAAGCTAGTCCAAACCATATTATTGTGGGGCAGAATCTGATGGGAAACGCTGAAATGAACAAATCATTATAAGATGATAAAATTACGGTCGGATGGATTAATCCCGATCAAAACGAAATTGGATAGTTATAATGAGCACAATATAAATGTACGATAGGTTGATCACCTAGAGTACCCATCTTCGGATATTACAATTAAAATAGTTGTTAATATTCAAAACGAAATGACAGTCTTATGTCTACAGGGTATTATAAATACTAAAAACGTATGTTCACGGTTTTATGACCTTTTAACATGAAGAAACAGTATGTTAAATCAATTAAAAGTAGTTATTCAAAGTTGCTTGTCTTCGCAATTATTGTATATTGTTGAAGTTCTAAGAGTTAATTCTTTTTCATTCATGATATATCATTTATTGTGTATTTAAACTTGCTGAGCAAAGTAATTGCTCACCCTTGCTATATCATGAACTATTTTTCAGTTAAGCCGAATGATCTAAGGAGTGCAAAGGCAAAGAAAATGTGAACGAGTAGAAGTAATTAGTTTTTATTTTATGTTGTAAACCTTTTGTATTATAAGGTAATGGTGATGTATTAAGGTTAGTGGAACCTGGGATTGATGGTACATTTTGTAATGAATTGATGTATATTTTTCGCGAGTTATTGAAGATTTAGTTTTTGGATATTTGTCAAGTGATGAATAGTGAGCACCGAACTCGAGGTTCGAGGGACCCGGATTTGGGGGCGTCACAATATCAATGTTGGAACTCATCCAAATGACTAATTTATTAGGATACAAAAGATGATGACGAAGATGATGATACACCTTTGTATTCAATATATGATGCCAAATTACACAGAGAGGATCCAACTTAACCAAAGTTTGAGGTAGGGATGTTCAAAGATAACACAACTTTTAAGGTAACTGTGAAGTGGCACTTAATTGCAAAAATCATCTAGAGAATTATCTAATTCATCTTAAGATGGGTGTCAATGAGTTTCAAATTACTGAAGTAAAAAAGCATCAACTAAATATGTCTTCTCACAAAGTTTATAGTGTTACGTCCCTAAATTCGGGCTAATACACCCGATTTGAGTTGCCAAAAAAATAAAACTCACATGATTATAATTATTACACTATCATGAATAACACGGTAACACACTCACTATGTCCTCACTACAATTATTGGCACACTATTTTATAATTCGATGAGGACCTCTATAACTACTAAGTCAGACCATTACTCCATTTCACTGCATTTTATGCTAGCCGCAACTATATTCTTATTTTATGCAAGAAGTGAGGAAAACAAATAGCGAACTCAAATAGTTAGTAAATGATATCATGACTAAGATAATGGAATAAAAAAAATTATATATAACCTTCAACATTAACAAAATTAGAGATTTAAAAAATGCTAGATATCATAAGTCTTTAACAAATAATTGCAATGAAATAAATAATCTATCAGAAGAGTAAAATAAACAACATTGTCTAATATCTTCTTAAATTTTAAAATTCATCATTTGGACTCCATCATTGATAGCACCAATGGTACAGTTATTCTTTGTGTCCAAACCAATGAGAACTTTCACCACTTGCTTTTACCACACACTCTAAAGACATTAACCACAATTTGGGTGATGGTTAATACAAACAACAATTATACAACGAATCAACAAAATTCTAATAATAATAAAATAAATAATAAACAATCGAGATTTGTAATTTATTTATGTTTAAGGAATAATTTAATTTATTCATAGTCCAATAATGTCCAAATTGTCAAAATGATGTTCAGAATATCGGAATGTGTCCAAGTCCAAGGATAATGTCCAAGATTCACACGAAAAAAGTTTAACGGTAAAATTTATGATACAAAAATATTTGACTGTCTAAAATGTTCACAAGTCAAAAAGAATGTTCAAGTTCAAAATATTCACAGTTTAATTAAAAAGTTCAAAGTCTAATATGTTCACAGTCCAAAAGTTCACAGTTTAAATATAATAGTTAGAATTTAATAAGAAGGTTTAGGTAAAAATATATTAGACGAAACACAAACTATATAAATTTTTTAATAAAATAATATTTAAGGAATTGTCACCGTTTAGTGTTAAGGGTTGTAGAAACGAATATAATTTCTTACCATAGTAAGTTTAACATTTTAAAAATATGAAAGAAAATGATATCCCTTGCCTAAATACGTGAATAGATTCTATTTTTATATAGTTGATCAATCTAAACAATTCTTGCATTCTTACTAATGTTTACCAGCACTCAAAGTATCTTTAGCGCACTTAGAGAAAAACTCACACTAAGCTAAGAGGTGGGAAGAGAATAAAATAAGTAAGGTAGTTACGCCAACTCCTTATGTCAAACCCCCCTTTATAGTCAAAACTTAATCAATATCTATCACACATGTAAACTTTTTACTTTACAAGTTTCAAATTTATATGGTAACCTTAAAATCTATCACAATAATTTTAGTATAGTAACTGATAAATACATTTTATATACATTTAATTCCTCCAAAAAATTAGATTTATTAGCGTAATTTTATATTTATTTTTTATCTTAATTAGATTTATTTTTGTGTACAGGTTTTGAAAATTTAAAAGCCCAAATGGTAGATTCAATCAAGCCCAAGAAAATAAAAATATGTAGAGTTAGTATTATAGTAGTACTCTATTATAAAGCTAAGGGAAGACAAGTCAAGGAGAATTAAAAAACCAAGTCTTTAACTATTGAAGGTAACTACATGATAGGTGATAGAAGGGAGTCATCAACCAAGCAATCACGGAGCAACACAGGAGGAAAAATATATATATCACAACAATACAACAAAGCAAGAACAAAGAAAAAGACCAACCAAGCAATGCACGAAAACTGAGGAAGAGCTTGGTGGCATAAGCAGGAGGAAGAAAAGAAATAAGTAGCAGGAGTTTAGCATGATTCATTTTAACCTATCAGCAACACAGTAGCAGCAACGCGTCACGTGGAACAAGCAAAGTAGCTGTGTTTAATTATGATGGGTTATCACTTAATCTCAGCTTTTGTTAATAAGTTTATGATGTGTTGCTAAATTATTTTCTGAGGTGTAGGATGAAACATTATTAATTATATAATGTTCTGAAATTTATTATAAATTCTCAAATTGGTTTTAATGTTAATAATTTTTATTTATTTGGTTGATTTAAATTAAATTGTTTCATTCCTAATATCATATATTTTGAATAATTTCAATTAGTTTAATTTAATCCGGGTTGCAATTTAAAATTTAAATTAAGAACATATAATGCTTTGGTCTTATATATTTAAACCTTGAAAATAAGAATTTACAAAATAAATATTTTTATGAACTTAAATGAATAATCTTGAGAACGCATTAAATTAATTTTCAAATTGCTATTCCGAATTGATAATAAATAGTAAGATATACATAATTAATATTGTGGATTCTAAACCTTAGAATTTTCTCTCATTGATTAGAAGTTTAGTTATTTATTAGTCTTGATTTTCATTATATTTAGTTTTTAGTTATAATTAATTCAAAAATCATATTTCATTAACTAGATTAGAATTGAGTATAATTTATATCTAATTAATAATTCTATAATTCTCATGGGATCGACCTCATACTTTGCATAAAACTATTTTACAATAGATTCTTGTGCTTGTGAGTATTTTTACAAAATTTAAGCACAACAATAACACATTTCAAGATTACCTTTTAGTCTACCCACACATTAATTTTGGCACATTTAAGACATTACAAGTTTTCCTTTTACTTTTCTATTCATTATTATTATTACATTTGTCTATCATCTGCATTATTTACTTAATGTATTAGGTTCCCAAATATTTATATATATAATGTTGTTTACTTCATACTTGTTAATGAGTTTGTTTAACTTTTCAATACTTAATTGTGACTTTTAATTGAGTAATTTTTTTATTATTACCATTGCTATTGTGACACATTTATTTGTTCAATATTGTGGAATACTGTAGTGATACTGTGTATTTTCAGCCAATTTTTTTTATTAATGGTTATTTTATTTTCGATTATGCGATAATTATTTCATTATGTGGTCCACCAATAATAGGTTGTTATGGTACCGTCGTATACTACTGAATATTCTTTGACATCTTAGCCGATATTCTTTTTGTTTTTTTTATAATTTGCACATATCATCCTTTATTTTAACGCCTTATTGTTTAAAATAATATGTAACGGTAAATTAAGTTTTATTAATTATGTGACGCCCCCAAATCTGAGCCCACACAGCCCAAACTTGAGTCGTCAAAATACTACAACAAAATTATTACAACAAAACACAACTTACAACAATACAGTGTATAATAATACACAACTAAGTCTTCACTATTATTGCCACACTATTTTACAAAACGTGAAGACTATGATAACTATTCCTCGGACCCTCACTCCATTCCCCGGCTAGACCCTGTTATGTTTTCATCTCCTGTTGAAAAACAATGGAACAAAAGAAAGGGTGAGCTCAAATAGCCCAGTAAAGAATATCATGACTAAGATAATGACGAATAAATTATCATTAGTCTTCAACAGTTGAGTTCTTGATAGAATACAATAGACTACAAGGTTTATATCAAAAACTGCAGTTAAATTCTTAAACAACGTTCAGATCAATAATAGCAGCGGAATGAGTAATCTATTAGAAGAATAATGCAGACTATAATGTCCACTCGGTTCTCTTTTTAGGAAAAACATCATCAACTTTTATCATCTGAAATATCATTAGTCAAGATAATACAAATTCACAGTTCCTGATCATAATCATGCACATCAACAGTTCATCTTTGTACTACGGGCCAAAGATATTCAATATAGCACCAACGGTCATGATTATACCAGATTCAGCCTTTGGTCATAATCATACCAAACAACAGTTCATCTTTGCACTACGGGCCAAAGAGAACATTCACCACGTGCCATAAAAGACACCGAACAGATGTATCGCCTTTAACCTATTATATCGCCTTTAACCTATCATCTGTTCAACAAATATATCACATCTGTGCCCCCGGCCACAGATATTCACAACAGCTTGATTTTTGGATGATTAGAATGATATAAATGATGAACAGAAGAAATAGGATAACAATAAGTATCGGAAGTTTACTTTGTACAGATTCAAATAATGTCCAAATTGTCAACATGATGTGGAGTGAAATTTAAAAATAATATTCAAGATCCACAGTTCAGAACAACGGTTACAATTCAATAGAAAGGTTCACGTAAATAGGAAGGTTCAGTTGAAATAATGAAGTTCAACTATTATGGAACATATAATATTTTCAGGAATTATAGAAGCAATAGTTCCATAATAAATTTCGATTTAGGAGTATGAAAGAAAATAATATCCCTTACCGTAGCAGGTTTGATTAACAAAAGGTGAAGGAAATTAATACAAAGGGTTATTCACCAACAGGCGGCAATCCGCTCCGTAAGGTTATTCCCACAATTTAATAGAATTTGAGTACAAAGAGTTATTCACCAAACAGGCGGCAATCCGCTCCGTAAGGTTATTCTCAGAGATTAATAATGAATGAATACGAAAGGTTATTCACCAACAGGCGGCAATCCGCTCCGTAAGGTTATTCCCACAATTTAATACATGGAAATAAAAGGCACGTCTTATGAGTAAGGAAGAAACAATATTATTTTCGAGAATCAAATAATGATAATCCCTTACCATAGTACGTTTGAATAATGGAAGATGAAAAAGATGGTATCCCTTACCTCAACACGTGACTGGATATTGATTTAAATGAGGTTGATTAACTTGAACAGTACACGTATACTTATAGATCTTCACAAATACTCAAGATGACTTAAGCACACTTAGAGAGAACTTTCACAAGAAGTATTTAGAGAGAGAAAGAAAGAACAAGTAAGGAAGTTTATGAAAAATCCTTAAGTTAAAGCTTCTATTTATAGCCAAAAATCTTATCATTCATTTAATCTAAACCATTCATTTAAAGATCATCTTTTAATCTACACCATCCATTTCAAATATTATATTATCTTTAATCTACACCATTCATTTCATATCACCTAATAATCACCTAACTTTATATTATAAACAAATCAATTTAATTATTCAACAATAATTCACACTTTAATCTACACCATTCATTTCATATCACCTAATAATCACCTAACTTTATATTATAAACAAATAACTTTATCAATTCAATTATTATGACTAATTGTTATAAATACAGTATAGTTAGCTCTTAGATATCAAGTCAATAAATTAATGAAATACAACTGTTTAAATAACATCATAATAGAGATAACAATAATGTAAAATAAAGCATACGTTACTGTGTAATGACAATTATTGATTCAATAATGTGAATTACTGTGCATATGTTACTGTGACAATTATTAGGTTCAATAATTTTAAAAACAGTGCAACAACAATTATTGACTCAATGATATAAAATACAGTGTAATGACAATTATTAAATCAATAATGCAAAATACTGTGTAACAACAATTATTGAATTGATAATATAAAATATTATGCAGTGACAATTATCGATGAAATGATGCGTAACAGTTACGGTGTCAATTATCAGACCAAAAATATGAGACACTATGCAATACCGTGTGTTACTGTAGAGTACCGAGTGCTACAGAAAATACCAATAACTACCGTATGCTACTATTCTTTTATCACCGGTATTTTAACAGTTCCGTTGACTATTTTTATTTAAAAAGGTTATTTCTGTCGTTTTCTATATCCGACAAATATTCCGTTGTGGGGTCCACCAATAATTTGTTATTTCGGCGCCGTCGGACCAAACGAATATTCCCCGACCAAACGAATATTATCCGACAAAATAAAATTTGCACATAACATCCTTAACTTTTAACTTTATCGATTTAACCACTTACTGTTTAAAAAAAATATCTATATGAAGAAAAATTAAATTTTGTATTTCATAAAATTCGGGGTCTTACAACCTCCCCTCCTTATGAAATTTCGTCCCCGAAATTGGCGTACCTGACATATCGAAGAGGTAAGGATACTTAGATTTCATCTCAGACTCTAGCTCCCAGGTCATTTCCTCAGTATCTTGGTTCCTCCATAAAACCTTAACTTGAGGTATAACCTTTGAGCGTAGGATCTGCTCCTTCTTATCCAGGATCTTAACAGGTACTTCCTCGTATGTTAAATCCTCTGCTATAACGTCTGGTTCTAACTCAATGACGTGGTTTGGGTCCTTCACATATTTACGTAACATAGATATGTGAAAAACGTTATGGATGCGAGACATACTTGGTGGTAGGGCTAGTCTGTAGGCTACGGTTCCTATTCGATCGAGGATTTCAAATGGGCCAATAAATCGAGGGTTGAGTTTTCCTCTCTTTCCGAATCTCGTAACCCCTTTCCATGGAGAAACACGTAAGAATACATGATCTCCGACGTTGAAACTTTCGTCTCTCCGATGAAGATCAGCATAACTCTTTTGTCGTTCTTATGCGGTCTGTATTCGTTGTCGGATCATTTGGATCTTTTCGGTCGTCAAGCGTACCAACTCGGGTCCCAACAATTTTGCTTCTCCTACCTCATTCCAACATATTGGAGAGCGACACTTCCTTCCATACAATGCCTCGAATGGAGCCATGCCTATGCTTGCTTGGTAACTGTTGTTGTAAGAAAATTCCACCAACGGCAAGTACTTATCCCAACTTCCTTTGAAGTCCAATACGCAAAGTCTCAAAAGATCTTCGAGGGTCTGGATCGTCCTTTCCGATTGTCCGTCCGTTTGAGGATGGTATGCAGAACTAAAACGTAGTTCAGTGCCCATAGCTTTTTGTAGACTGATCCAAAAGCGTGAAGTGAATCTAGGATCTCGATCAGAAACTATGGAAACTGGCATGCCATGCAATCTCACGATCTCATTTATGTACATACCGGCAAGACGTTCAAGTGAAAAGTTTTCTCGTATAGGCAAGAAATGAGCAGATTTGGTCAATCTATCTACGATGACCCAAATTGCATCTAAGCCTTGAGAAACTTTGGGAAGACCCGTCACGAAATCCATATTGATGTGTTCCCACTTCCATTCGGGAACCTCAAGTGGTTGTAATGGACCCTTAGGTACTTGATGCTCTGCCTTGACACGTTGACAAGTTAGGCACCTTGAGATAAACTCTGCAATCTCCCTTTTCATATTGTTCCACCAAAATGTATGTCGAAGATCTCGATACATCTTGGTACCTCCTGGGTGGATTGCAAACGGCGTGTTGTGTGCCTCCATCATGATTTTATGCTTTAATTCAGGATCGTTAGGAACACAAAGTCGAGAGTTGACTCGAAGTATTCCTTTCTCGTCGATTTTTGCTTCGGGAATGGCACCTTCTTGTACTTTCTTTATCATGTTTATCAGTTCCGGATCGGTAGCTTGAGCAGCTTTAATTTTATCGATTAAAGTTGGTTCTACTCGCACGTGAGCAATCTTCGAGCGGGTCCCTGGTGTCTTTAGCTCTATCTCCATCTTTTGCAAGTCGTACAAAATACACTTTTGTGTTGTCAGCAGTGCACTTATACTTGCATAAGATTTTCTGCTCAAAGCGTCAGCTACAACGTTCGCCTTTCCCGGGTGATACTGGATTGTGTGGTCATAATCCTTTAACAGCTCAAGCCAACGTCGTTGTCGCATGTTGAGTTCCTTCTAGGTGAAGAAATACTTGAGACTTTTATGATCCGTATAGATATCCACTTTTTCTCCGTACAAGTAGTGTCTCCAGATCTTCAACGCGAAAACGACTGCTGCCAACTCTAGATCATGAGTAGGATAATTTTTCTCATAATCTTTGAGTTGTCGAGAGGCGTAGGCTATAACCTTTCCATGTTGCATAAGGACACAGCCTAGACCTTTGCCAGAAGCATCGCTGTAGATAACAAATTCTCCTGATCCTGATGGTATGGTCAGAACAGGAGCTGAAACCAGTCTCTTCTTGAGTTCTTGGAAACTTTTCTCACATTCCTCGCTCCATATGAATTTTGTGCTTTTCCGAGTAAGCTGCGTTAATGGAGTGGCGATTCGAGAAAATCCTTCTACGAATCTCCGATAATAACCAGCTAGACCCAGAAAACTTCGGACTTCGGTTACTGTTTTGGGTTGTTCCCAATTTAGTACCGTTTCAATCTTCGCAGGATCGACTGATATTCCTTGACTAGAAATCACATGCCCAAGAAACGCGACCTCCTCAAGCCAGAACTCACATTTCTTCAACTTGGCATATAATTTGTTTTCACGGAGCTTTTGTAGTATCAATCTCAGGTGTTGTTCATGATCCTCGCGACTCTTGGAGTATATGAGGATGTCATCAATAAAGACAACCACAAAATGATCCAAATGTTCCTTGAATATCCGGTTCATCATGTCCATGAAAGCTGCAGGAGCATTAGTTAGTCCAAAAGGCATGACTAAGAACTCATAATGCCCATAACGAGTTCTGAAAGCAGTCTTTGGAATGTCCTCAGCTTTAACCTTTAACTGATGATATCCAGAACGGAGATCAATCTTTGAGAAATGTTGAGCGCCTTGCAATTGATCAAACATGTCATCAATCCGAGGTAACGGGTACCTGTTCTTGATGGTGACATGGTTCAATTCTCGGTAGTCAATGCACAATCTCATACTCCCGTCTTTCTTCTTCACAAACAGAACAGGAGCACCCCAAGGTGATGCGCTCGGACGAATGAAACCGGTATCCAACAATTCCTGTAGTTGGACTTTTAACTCTTGAAGTTCAATGGGAGCCATTCGGTAGGGAGCTTTGGAAATGGGCTTGGTACCGGGTTCAAGATCAATATAAAAATCAATTTCACGGTTTGGGGGTAAGCCAGGAAGTTCTTCAGGAAAAACGTCAGGAAACTCATTAACAATGGGAATATCATTCAAGTTTGACGTATTTTTGTTCAAATCAGTGACATGAGCTAAAAAGGCTTGACATCCGTTTTTCAATAAACGAATGGCTTTATGGCTAGAAATAACAGTTATAGATTTCAATGGTTTAGTTGCTTGAATTTGCATGACAGGTTGATTAGGAATATGAAAACTAATAATCTTATGAAAACAATCAATTTTAGCATGATGGGTAGTCAACCAATCAATTCCTAAAATCACATCAAATTCATGCATCTCCAAAGAAATAAGGTCAACAGGTAATGTGAGATTGTTGATTTGAACTAGGCAAGATTTATAGACAGTAGATGTAATGGTCATTTCTCCTAATGGGGTTTCAACTGATAAGTCAAAGTCCAAATTTTCAGGAGTTAAGTTTAAACGCTGAGCACATGTAGGTGAGATAAAAGAATGGGTAGAGCCAGTATCTAACAAAGCGTAGACTTCACGAGAATTTATGAATAGCTTACCGGTTATCACCTCGTTCGAGTTTCGCGCCATTTGGGATGTCACAACAAAAGCTCTCCCTTGAACTACTGATTTTCCCTTATCCGCGCTAGCTTTTGGTATCATCATTGCAGCTGGACTTGATTTTGTGGCAGGACAAAACCGCGCAAGATGACCCTCTTTCCCACAACTGTAGCACTTTTTGGACTGCAGTGTACAGTTTGGGCTGATGTGACCTTCCTGACCACACCTATAGCATCTCACTGGTGGTCGATCTTCTCCCCTTGAAACTGGGGTCGGTGCTGGTGTTGGTACTGGTGCTGGTGCCCTTCCATAATTATTATGGAATCTCTTTCTTTTGAAATTGTTCCCACTAGATTCTCCTCTTCTGTTATTTGGTGTGGAATTACCACCGAAGTGTTGATTACCTCCTCGATGGTTCTCGTTCCTGTGGTTGTTGTCACTCCTTTCTCTATGCTGATCATTAACTCTTGGCTGCAATGTTTCATCTGTTTGCTCCACCCTTTGAGCCCTATCTACAACATCTGAATACAAACTGAATTTATGAGAACTAAGTTGTTGACGAATTTTGAGTCTCAAACCTCTCAGGAACATTCGACTCATTCATGCTTCGTCATCTACTAGATGAGTCGCAAAACGAGACAGTTCAGCAAACTTAGCTTCATATTGAGAAACTGTCATGTTTCCCTGCTCCAGCTTAATGAAATCCACTTCCTTCATATGGCGGATGCTTTCTGGGAAGTACTTCTCGTTAAACAGTTCTTCGAATTCTGTCCAAGACATTTCGAGTGCTGAAGGTTGGATACGTTTTACCGCTTCCCACCAATGGTCCGCCTCACCTCGTAACATAAAAGTGGCAAATGACACCTTCTGATCATCAGCGCATTGTAAGACATCAAGTATTTTTGTCGTCTGCTTCAGCCATGCCTCCGCTTTGAGTGGGTCAGGCTTCCCGTGGAATTCAGGTGGTCCTAATTCTTTAAATTGCTTAACAGTGACCATCCTCAAATTGCCAGCGTTTCTACCGTTATTATTGACTGGATTTCCTCTTCCTTGATTCTGTATGAACTGCATGAAATTCCTAAAGAATCCATCGTTCATCATGTTATCAGGAACATTATTTCCTGAGTTGGCAGGAGGATTGTTTGGGGCCTCTTGATTCTCGGCTACATTTGCTTCGGGTATTCCATAGTTAACCTCTTGATTTTCAGATGCCATACTTAACTGTGGTCACAAAATAAATGTTAGTTCAAATAAACTGACTCATCACTTCATGTTCCTACATTCAAATCGACTCATTAGATAATAAAATCTATTTTAGGTAGGACACACTAGTGACTGATTCTATTCGTCTCTCCCCTCCTAGTTCTACCCCAGATCTCCATTAAAGACCATATCCTTAAGCTCTGATGCCAACTGTGACGCCCCCAAATCTGAGCCCACACAGCCCAAACTTGAGTCGTCAAAATACTACAACAAAATTATTACAACAAAGCACAACGTACAACAATACAGTGTATAATAATACACAACTAAGTCTTCACTATTATTGCCACACTATTTTACAAAACGTGAAGACTATGATAACTATTCATCGGACCCTCACTCCATTCCCCAGCTAGACCCTGTTATGTTTTCATCTCCTGTTGAAAAACAATGGAACAAAAGAAAGGGTGAGCTCAAATAGCCCAGTAAAGAATATCATGACTAAGATAATGACGAATAAATTATCATTAGTCTTCAACAGTTGAGTTCTTGATAGAATACAATAGACTACAAGGTTTATATCAAAAACTGCAGTTAAATTCTTAAACAACGTTCAGATCAATAATAGCAGCGGAATGAGTAATCTATTAGAAGAATAATGCAGACTATAATGTCCACTCGGTTCTCTTTTTAGGAAAAACATCATCAACTTTTATCATCTGAAATATCATTAGTCAAGATAATACAAATTCACAATTCCTGATCATAATCATGCACATCAACAGTTCATCTTTGTACTACGGGCCAAAGATATTCAATATAGCACCAACGGTCATGATTATACCAGATTCAGCCTTTGGTCATAATCATACCAAACAACAGTTCATCTTTGCACTACGGGCCAAAGAGAACATTCACCACGTGCCATAAAAGACACCGAACAGATGTATCGCCTTTAACCTATTATATCGCCTTTAACCTATCATCTGTTCAACAAATATATCACATCTGTGCCCCCGGCCACAGATATTCACAACAGCTTGATTTTTGGATGATTAGAATGATATAAATGATGAACAGAAGAAATAGGATAACAATAAGTATCGGAAGTTTACTTTGTACAGATTCAAATAATGTCCAAATTGTCAACATGATGTGGAGTGAAATTTAAAAATGATATTCAAGATCCACAGTTCAGAACAACGGTTACAATTCAATAGAAAGGTTCACGTAAATAGGAAGGTTCAGTTGAAATAATGAAGTTCAACTATTATGGAACATATAATATTTTCAGGAATTATAGAAGCAATAGTTCCATAATAAATTTCGATTTAGGAGTATGAAAGAAAATAATATCCCTTACCGTAGCAGGTTTGATTAACAAAAGGTGAAGGAAATTAATACAAAGGGTTATTCACCAACAGGCGGCAATCCGCTCCGTAAGGTTATTCCCACAATTTAATAGAATTTGAGTACAAAGAGTTATTCACCAAACAGGCGGCAATCCGCTCCGTAAGGTTATTCTCAGAGATTAATAATGAATGAATACGAAAGGTTATTCACCAACAGGCGGCAATCCGCTCCGTAAGGTTATTCCCACAATTTAATACATGGAAATAAAAGGCACGTCTTATGAGTAAGGAAGAAACAATATTATTTTCGAGAATCAAATAATGATAATCCCTTACCATAGTACGTTTGAATAATGGAAGATGAAAAAGATGGTATCCCTTACCTCAACACGTGACTGGATATTGATTTAAATGAGGTTGATTAACTTGAACAGTACACGTATACTTATAGATCTTCACAAATACTCAAGATGACTTAAGCACACTTAGAGAGAACTTTCACAAGAAGTATTTAGAGAGAGAAAGAAAGAACAAGTAAGGAAGTTTATGAAAAATCCTTAAGTTAAAGCTTCTATTTATAGCCAAAAATCTTATCATTCATTTAATCTAAACCATTCATTTAAAGATCATCTTTTAATCTACACCATCCATTTCAAATATTATATTATCTTTAATCTACACCATTCATTTCATATCACCTAATAATCACCTAACTTTATATTATAAACAAATCAATTTAATTATTCAACAATAATTCACACTTTAATCTACACCATTCATTTCATATCACCTAATAATCACCTAACTTTATATTATAAACAAATAACTTTATCAATTCAATTATTATGACTAATTGTTATAAATACAGTATAGTTAGCTCTTAGATATCAAGTCAATAAATTAATGAAATACAACTGTTTAAATAACATCATAATAGAGATAACAATAATGTAAAATAAAGCATACGTTACTGTGTAATGACAATTATTGATTCAATAATGTGAATTACTGTGCATATGTTACTGTGACAATTATTAGGTTCAATAATTTTAAAAACAGTGCAACAACAATTATTGACTCAATGATATAAAATACAGTGTAATGACAATTATTAAATCAATAATGCAAAATACTGTGTAACAACAATTATTGAATTGATAATATAAAATATTATGCAGTGACAATTATCGATGAAATGATGCGTAACAGTTACGGTGTCAATTATCAGACCAAAAATATGAGACACTATGCAATACCGTGTGTTACTGTAGAGTACCGAGTGCTACAGAAAATACCAATAACTACCGTATGCTACTATTCTTTTATCACCGGTATTTTAACAGTTCCGTTGACTATTTTTATTTAAAAAGGTTATTTCTGTCGTTTTCTATATCCGACAAATATTCCGTTGTGGGGTCCACCAATAATTTGTTATTTCGGCGCCGTCGGACCAAACGAATATTCCCCGACCAAACGAATATTATCCGACAAAATAAAATTTGCACATAACATCCTTAACTTTTAACTTTATCGATTTAACCACTTACTGTTTAAAAAAAATATCTATATGAAGAAAAATTAAATTTTGTATTTCATAAAATTCGGGGTCTTACAAATTAAAAGTTGGGGTCTTACATATAAGGTGAAAAAGAAAGCAACAAACATGATTGAGGCTAACTTAGCTGAGCAATCTGCTCTTTTGTATAACTATGTGGCTGAATTCAGGGTGAAAAATCTAGGTAGTTCTATGAGCTTGGATCCTATTCTTGGGACTTTGGCCATTAGGCAGCCAATATTTGAGAAGATGTATGTATGCTTGGCTACTTATAAAGAGGGTTTTAAACACTGCATACCCTTAATAGCCTTGACAGTTGCCATATCAAGATTCCATATGGTGGTAATTTGTTCACTGCAGTATGTGTTAATGAAAATAATAATATGTTTCCAATTGCATATACTGTTGTTAAGGTGAAAATACAATTTTTTGGACTTGGTTTCTTGAGAAATTAAAGGATAATACAGAGATTGTTAATGAATCTAGTTATACCTACATCTCAAATAAAAGGGGCTTATCAATACTACATGACATGAGCAATTACGTGAGCATGGATTTTACTTCAGGGATATATATAAAAATTTCAGAAATGCTGGCCATAGAGGATTGGGACTAAGAGAAAAATTATGGGATTGTGGAAGAGGATTGGGACTAAGAGAAAAATTATGGGATTGTGGAAGAGCAACAACTGAGAGGACCTTCGAAATAGCTGTTAATACTTTAAAGAAAATGGATCCTAAGGCATTTGAATGGCTAAATGGGAAAGATCTTATTCATTGATATAGGGTTTTCTTTGGTACCTATCCAAAGTGTGACATACTTTGTAACAATTTGTGTGAGTTATTCAATAAAAAGATTAGAGGTCCACGAAACAAATCAATTCTTAGGCTAATGGAAGGAATTAAGGATTATTATATGAAGAGGAAGCAAGAAGCTAAGGACATACCCTTAAAATGGAGCTGCAAAAATTGTACGTCTATTTAAGAAAAATTAAAGTGTTTGAAGTTTGATTCTAGAGCATGCACTGCAACTTATCGTGCAGTTGGTAGATACCAGGTCAAATAGATGTATGACTTTCAATTTATGTCAATTTGTATACGAGGGAGTGCACATGTAGTACGCGACAATTAAATGACATCCCTTATTGTTATGGCAATGTTGCCATTTTTAGTAACGATAAGGATCTAATTAACTATCTCTATGACTGGTATTGAAGCACGCAAGCAAATATACAAGGGAGTCATTACTCCAATACCATCATCATAATTTTGTCCAGACTAGAAAATGTCAATTATGCTACCACCTATAAAGTGAAGGCTGAAAAACCACAAAAGGTTCGGGAAAAAAAAGTAGGAGAGAGATTGAAGATGGAGGAGACCCTATTAGACTAAGGAAGAGGCCTTATAAAGTTAATGTTTTATAGTAGGGATTTTTTTTGAAACATTTATTTTACAACAGTGCAAGAAAAAGCATTGACTTCATTGATTCACTGATGAAACTATCATATAGGTATTGCATTGCATTGCATTCTATGTTTTAGTTTTTATACATAAGCAATTCACTCATTATTTCATTCATTTTCACTTGTCATTATGGATATAATCCATATTATAGTCCCAATAACAATATCTACAAAAAATTTAATAGAATCCATATTAAATTTTGTTTAGATCTAGATTGAGGTGGAGTTTGATTAAGCTAGATGCTCCGATATAGACATTTGGGGGGTTGATGGTAGTGTTTATAGACAATGAAGATGGTTAATTGGTTATGGATGATGGTGGAGTTTTCGATTGGGGGGGGGGGGGGGGAGGTTGTTCATGTGAGGAAGATGAAAGTTTTTATTTTTGTGTGTGGAGAAAGTAAGATGAAGTCCAAAAGTAAAAAAATAAAGATATTTTTTTAATATAATACACATCATTATTGACAAATCAAGTTTAATGTATTAAATAGTTCATGTAAGCGTTTAACGTAGTATCACATGGATGCTTTGTTAAATAATAACAGACTTAAACAGTTTTTTGAATTGTTATATTAAAAAATTTGAAATTCATTGAGTTGGATAAAAAAACTATTTAATGATTTAATTGCAAAATTAAAGATTAGTTCCAGGGGGGGGATCATTTAACCCTTAATACAGAGGATGACATAATCCCTGGTAGCAAAGAAGAAGACCTCAACAAAAAAGATATTATCATTGAAGCTATAAATTCAGCATTAATAAAATGTAACAGGGAAGCATAATATGATTGAGCGTGGTAAGATATGAATTTTGGTACAATTTTCTTGTTAATGTTTATGATTTTTTTTCTGTCCACAATCGGTGTTACATACACAAATTAGGTGGTACAGGGGACTTAATATCTAATTTACTCTAACATTGTTAATACGTCACATTTCAACAAATGACGTCATTCTAATCAAATTCTCATCTCCCCTCTAATTTTTTTGTTGCTTGTTGTGTTTAAGAACCCTCAAACACCCCCTTTTCACCTATAGAAAGGAAAACACAAAAGTCTTTTTAAGTAATCAATTTATGCAGATTTCCACATACCAAAAAGGGCCCTAATCCACATAATAATAATATTATTATTATCATAACTATTTCATAGTGTGGGATGTAATTAATTGAACCTCGGATCTTGTGTAAATTAGATAGTAAAAATATGAATGGGACGTGCTATTATGGTTAAGGAATATATCTTATTCATAGTCAAGCAAAATGCAAAATTAAATCTAATTAATCATTGCAAAAGTTGAATACATTACGGCTGAAAGCTGCTGAACAAATGTTGAAAAACCAGTTAGCTGACTATGATCCAAATCTAAATTCCACTTGTCAACCCATCATACTATTACCATAAAATTATCTAGCATTCTTGAAAGGAACCTTCTAAAAAGCATCAGGTTATATTAAGATGATGTGATTAATAATAACATTGTTTACAAAATATCTCAACAGATGTTCAATTTGGTGGTATGTTTATTACTCTGCTCAATGAATCTTGAGTTAATAAGATAACCGATTTTTAAATTTGATTGAACTTAAAAGTAGTTTACTTTGTCTGTCTAATCATAAGTAGTAGTGTATAAGGATTATGGAAGCATCGTAAAGTAATCACTGATTATTGAATGAACACATGTTAAGCATCACCCTACGAAAGGTTATAAATGAATTTCTTTTGGTTCAAATTTAAAATCTCTTAATGAGATAGTCAAATCGATCATTTCAGATATATGATGATTTACGTCAAAAAAAGTCGAATAGTCAAAAGCTACAATTACGCCAAGCTAATTTTTCTAGGTTTGTTGCTACGTGTAACTGCTGCAGCCGACTTATTCACCTGACTAATCACTAAGAGCTTGACACGTGCCCCAGTTAGTCGTTGGAAATATAAAAAATCTATTTTGTAATCTTTCGTTTCATCTACTAGAGTAAATGCATTTAGTTATTCATTTTTTATTAAACATCCACATTATTTCCTCGACTCTTTAAATACTTATCATCTAAAAAACATAATATTGTACAAGTCCTAGATCTAAAACATAAAACATGAGATCATCCTTAATTTTCCTCAAGGTGTCTTCAAGCCTACCTCTTAGAACTATTTCTCACCTTCAAGTAACATGAGTTGAGTTCCTGATCTATGAGATTACTGAAGGATATGACGAATCTGAAGATTAAATGATAAAGGCCAGAGGATTCAAAGCGCTCATTGGGAAAAAGGACATATCATGGGAAAAAGATTTTGGTATAATGTATCAAATACCATTTCTGATTTTACTATCGTAAAAGTCAGAAATCTTTTCATCATAATTGTCTAGCATAGCCCACACTCCTTCTTTCTATAAAATATCCATCAGAAGGAGTGGTCTTCTACTACTAGTGCATCTTTCAAGGCACTCTACAAAACAATAAGGGAGAACTGCTAAAGAGAAAAAGCTTAAAGAAAAGGAAAGGGTGAAACACAAGGATGCCACACACGAACAACTTGTTTATGCAAGTGGTAAGCCAAGAGTCCCTCTCTATTACAAGAGCCTCTTTGATGCCTTTCTAGTGCTTATCCTCTAATCTATCTAGTGAAGACTCATCGCCCAATTTGATGTTCACAAAAGGGGGATAAGAGAAATGGGTAAAACATTAGCCCCCATGTCAGTATCAAGTTAGGAAGAGAATATAAAATTGAGGGGAAGGGAGGGGGGAGATTAAGAAGAAAATGTATATAACTCAGGGGGGTTAAGGAGAGATACATGTAATAAGTTTGTAATCTAAAAAGATAATCATTTATATTCTTTGTAAATTGTTATATTAATGGAAAATGAACTTTGGTTGAATATTAGTTTGTCACTATATTACTCTTGAAATGATAAATACTTGATTATGATTGTTTTTACTATTATGTATGTTTAAAATGTTTGTCATTATTAAATAGGGGGAGATTGTTAGTGAATTTATGTGATAGCCTATTTGGATTTAATGATGACAAAACAATAATGAAATATTTATTTATTCTAGGGATGTGTTATGTGGTTAATACATGACTTAATGTGATTATACTTTTTGTAGAGTTATATGTTTATATTTAAAAGTAAGAAAATAAATAAAATCAAAACAAATGTGAGTATATAAACATTTGTTCATATTTGTATAGTCCTTTAAAGAATAATCATTGTAAAAGGACATAGGGATAAAAAAATGTTAGGTTGTTCCAAATTGAAAAGATATATTAGGATTAGGAATTAAACTTGTTAGGTTAATTCGAAGGATAAACTCTGTATTGTCTTTAAAAAAAATGATATAACTGTAAAAGGACACTAGAGATCAAATTTGTTAGGTTGAATTCAGATACAAAGTATTATTCAAAATGTAATAGATTATATAGAAGACCTGTAAAAGCTCAGAAAAGGAAGCAGAACAGAAGAATATAAAACTTATAGAGCAAAGGAACAAAATAACAAGACTCGTAGAATAAGCAAATTCTACGATACACTTTACAATACAAAACTCTCAGAAGAAGAAGACTAGAACGAATACGTTCGTGGAGCAAACCAGAATCGTTGAGTAAGGTACTTTAAGATCAACCTTACGATAAATAATTCTCAGATCGTTGAGTAAAAGGAAGATCACCAACTGAAGTACAGAGGATGAGAATTGTCAAGTAAAAGAAAGGATAATAGAGTGGAGAATAAATGAAGAATTGTGGAGAATACCAACACAAAAGACAAAGCCATTGAGGATATAACTGAATAATAAAAAGAAGAATTTAAGAGACCCTTTGTTATGCATAAAAAAGTCAAAGAAAGTTGTTTAAGCACATAATTGGATACATCAGACATACTTCACAGGGAGAAAGAATCAGAAGGAATAAAGGTCATTCAACAAGATCAACACAAATGAAGAGTTCATAGAATTCTGTCATGCAAGATAGATCATCACCACACAATAAAGACAATAAAAAAGCTCTAGTAGAATAAGAAAATATGAAAGCTCACAGATGCTGAACAGATTAAAGTACTCAAGTTCGTAGAAGAAAGCAGAATTGAATATCATCAGATCGTTGAGTTACTTCAGAACTTAGGGTTACATTAGAAATGAGCTGCCTCAGTGCTATACCTATCAGAGATCATAAATCCAACGACACTGAAAGATAGATCCACTACGATGGATGATTGGGATGGTCTTACCAAAGAGTTCTCCAACAGAGAAGTAGCCTGAGGAAAACTAGCTAAAGGAGACAAGAAGCAGAACATGAATCAGGAACAATTAGTTTAACAGTAGATGAGGACATATGATATCCACTACAATGAAAATAGTGCACTGAACAAAGATAAAATATAATTCATAATCTTGCAAACAACAAGTTTCCAAGTAAGGGGAAACTGGTCAAAAAGCAAAAAAAGAATGAACTAAAGAAGTATAGAAGATCAAGTTCAAAGAAGGAGAAATCTTAGTTCTTAGGAAATGAACTAAGTCTGTCTAGTAGATTGTAGAGCATGAAGTAAAAGATTTAAGTATAACTACAAACACAGAAAGAAAGCATAATACAAGAGAGTCGTTGAGCAAATTATACTGAAGGATATAGTCTACGATTAAAGACTAAAGAAATCATAGAGTATACAAGTGTTACCGTAAAGCTAATGATCGTAGAGTTGAAGATCGTAAAGATAAAGACCACAAAGTAAAGATCGTAGAACTAAAAGTCAAGAGGACATTATTAAGAAATCCATAACTCTGACTAAAGAATAAAAAATGGAAAGATATGAAGGATAAAATCTCTGAAGATATATTTGGTAATCTCAAGCTTAAAATGAAGTGACAGTAATATGTCTACCGATTAGTTTGAACTAGTGACGTCGGTCACAAGATTACCTTCTTTGCAGACTGATGTGACAACTTGACAAAAAGTAAGCTGACACACTTCTGAAATGTCTACATCAGAGATATTCAATAGCTACATCAGAATTAGAGAATTAAATGAGCAAACGATAACATCCCAATGGACAGATTCTCAGAAGATGAACTACAAAAATAATTCAAAATCAGATGAAAGAAAAAGAAGGGAAAAAAAAAGAGAAAAAAATCAACAATCAAAGGGGAGAACTATCAGAGGAAAGAGAAATAGTCAAAACAGAAAGAGGATCAGTCTATACACTGAAAAATGAGTATAAGGAGAAAAAACTGATCTACAAATGCTCAAAGAGGGGATTAATCTACTATACAGATATAAAATCAACCCAAAGTCAATATAAACTTTGGAGGATCTATCTGAAATGATTCCAGCCATACAAGAGTTAGGGTAGAATAAAAATATCTGGAAGGCTTATGAGTAGAAGAGATTAACGAAATCATTCTACTACCAAGTTCTTTCAAAGAGAGCATAATATCAACTTGGCAACACCTCAATAACAACTACATCAATAGCAAAGTTAGGACTAAATGACCCGCTTGATTCAAAGGAATCAGTACCCGAGTGGGAAAGGACTATAAAGTCCTAAGGAGTAAGTCAGAGCTGTGTGACTTGCCTGATTCTAAGTGAATCAACATCTGTTGAGAAAAGAGGACTTAGTGTCATGGAGAGTTGAAGAGGACTTGGTGTCCAAATTGTAAGAACTTAGTGTCCATTTATCTTTAGTGGAATATCCCTACTCAACGGAGTGAAAAAGATGAGTACGAGTAGTTCAGACTCCTAACCTCTTAAAAATCATTGTGTCTTCAATGTCTCTTTACCTCTTTCTTTGTCTTTCAATATGCCATAAATGTTATGAATGTTATGTACTTATGATATCTTTCCATTAGCAAATTAAATACAAAGTCGTTGGTTTCATATCATAGATCTGAAAGGAGATTTATTGAATAAACTATTTCCACTGCACATGTAATCGCTAAATTATTTGATAAATGTTTTAAAATCAAAAGTATGCAGTAAATGTATAGTGATCTATTCAGCCCCATTCTAAATCACATTCTTGTACCTCTTAAAAATAACAGAATCTAAATTAGTTTAGGTGAAATCTCTAACGACACATAATATTATTATCATACTTTTTTTGTAGAATCTAAAATCATTTAAATTTAATAATATATTTGATAGCACATAATATTATTGTTGAAGGTTGTTTGATTTAATGATGATGACTGTTGTGCAAAAATGATTGTGGTAAATGTGCTTATATGGTTGATTGTCCATTTGTATCTGACTAAGTGCTTATGTGTTAATGTGTCTATGTGCTTACTTGATTATGTGCGTATGTGTTTTAAAGTGCTTATATGGTTAATTGACTAAGTGATTACATGTTAATCTAAATATGTGTCTACATGATCATGTGTGTATGATATATATTACCTGATTCAAATATTATGATTTGCACACTTATATAGCACAAATATGATCTTGTTAAAAACTATCTGCTGCTTATAATAAGAGTAAAAGTTATCTGGTTCAAATGTTGTAAAGTCATTTTGAAAAAAATTATGTGTACAAAAGACTTAGATAAAAGATCAAAAATGTTAGGTTGATCTTTCCGTAGAAGTTACTCTGCATTAAAGATAAATATTATAAGCAGAGTAATATAAGATTAAATCATTGTTGTATGGCAAAGTTTGTAAAGTCCTTTCAATGTACTGATGTAATGATGTACAATGACTTAGTTATAAAAGATCAAATCTGTTAAGTTGATCTTATGTTATATCTGTTCAGTCAATATAATCGTAGAATGGACTCTACAATTCCAAGCAAAGAAGACTCAACGATTCAGTCTGTTCATAGAGTGGACTATAAGACTCCATACCAGGATAACTCTACGATCATCAAGGAGAGACAGCTGTGCAAGAGTTCTACAGAATATACAAGTTGAATTGAAGAATTGATCAAGTATAAAACGTAGAGCAGAACTCTACGATCGTCGAACAGACAGCTAAGCAAGCCTTCAGAAAACGTAGAATCAGAGAAGTAATGAACTCCACGATATGCACAATCTGGCAAGATCGTAAAGTGGATTCGAAGAGCAAGCACATACGAGAACTCTACGATTTGCACAGATAAAAGAAATCATAGAGTGAAACCAGAAGATAAGACAATGCAGAAAATTGTTCTATACATGGTATAATCGTTGAGCAGAAATAAAGGATGTGCTAACGAAGATAACAACTCAACGATTCCACTGAGAAGCACTGCAGTCAGCAACTCTACGATTTGAACAAAATGACAAGATCGTAGAACGACGTCATAAAGCAAAGCATGCAGACAGCAACTCTACGATCTGAACAGAATAGTAAGATCGCAAGAGAGAAGATCGCTCCAACTCAACCTTTTACCTGACATACTTCAAGTAACGAGTGAAGCTAAATTCGAAGAGTCTGAATGGACAGACAATCACTCTACGAATTCACTATCAAAAGCAGTAAAGGAACATAACTGCAATATGGTGCAAGAGAAGAGAGAATATTCCTCTTCCAGTTTAAAGAAAAATTAAGTGCTGTTAAGGAACAGATGCATGTCAGAGTCACAGAAGACTTTGTGACTAGACGACTATAAGTCAGGACCTACTACTCAACAAGCTGGTGAAAATAGTCAAACTAACAGGATATCTCTGACAACAATAGAGCAACTGGTTATTAAAGTCAAGGAAGATATTTAATGATGGATCAGAAGGTTAAATATATAATAATCCTTGATATACAACTCTGGAAGTGCAACGGCTGAAAATGCAGAAAGCTGAGCTACAGTTTGATGGAACATAACATGTGTCAGAAAAAGGAAAAAGCACTGACACAAGCAACAGAAAGTCAACATCAAAGATATCAAGGATCTGCACAAAGCCAAAGGAACCCACCGGACCTTTTCAAATGGTAAAATATGCACAAATATATAAAAAGCATAAATGCTCACAGAGAAAATGTGTGTTGAACATACAAGAGAGGATGGTAGACAACAACAGATCGTAGAGTGAAACAAAAATGAATATACTGAAGAACACTCTACGATCCACCAGAACACTAACACTGAATTGAGAGAGACATAGAGAGAAATGACTCTATTACAAGATAAGTGTTCAAAGCTGCTAAGCAAGTGATAGAGAGAAGCCTAAACACCAACTTGATACAGATATGTTAGCGACTGAGTACAAAAAGGAAGAAGCTTTACAGTCATCTCAGAAGCTCATCTCGAGAAGCTATAAACTGTCAATGATAAGAAGGAACAACTGAGTACCAAAAGGAAGGAGTTTCACAGTCATCTCAGAAGTTCGTCTCGAGAAGTTATCAAGTACCAAAGGAGCTGAATTGCCAAAGCTTAGCAACACAATGGGTGATCACAAGAAGATATTGAGCATATAAAGAAGTCAAGCATCATTGCCGAACTCAATATCATTTCAAGCATGATCACATCCTGCTACTGAGTATTTAAAGATAATGGAACTTAAAGTACAACTCAGTAGCAACTCCAACATCTATCAACAAACAAGGAGCCAAGTCTGCTGGACTTGAAAAGGGCAGTTGTGTCCTTGTCTTAGTGACTAAAGGAGCCAAGTCTGCTGGACTTGAAGAGGACATTTGTGTCCTTGTTTTAGTGACTAAACTAGCCAAACCTGCTGGGTTTGAAGGATTCTTAGTAAACCAGATATTCCAGGTCTGCTGAGCTTGAAGGGTTCTGTATGAGTCATGCTAGTGGATTTTCTACTCGTTGAAGTAGAAGAGTGGAGTAGGAATTATTCAGTCTCCGAACCACTTAAACTCTCTGGTGTTATTTATATTCAGTCATTTACATTCTGTTATATATAGATATAACTGCTATGATTGGTTTACTTGACAAATGACTATATTTAATACAGTTTAAACTTAACTAAGAAGTTTTAAAAATCTTTAAGGGGAGTTTTCAAACTAATATTCCGCTGTGCAAACTCATCTAGATTAAATAAACTACTTGATAATATTATTTAATTTAAGTAAAAAAAATTTAAGAGATATATTCAACCCCCATTCTAGATCACTTGTGTGCCTCTGAAAACTAACAATTATTATTATAAATATATTACAAATTTCACAAAATCTAAATTTATGTTTGGTGAAATTTTGAGCCGCACATAATAATATTATCATAACCACATTAAAATAATTCATAGAATCTAATTTTAAGTTTGATACAATCTTTAGGCACACATGATATTATTACAATATTTATATATAGAAATCAAATTTAAGTTGGCAAAATTTCACATAATTTATTATCATAACTAGGGGTGAGCAAAAAACCGTTTCGTCCCCGAAACCGCACCAAAAACCGCACATACCGCACCAATAAAAACCGCACCAACGGTTTCGGTGTATATGGCGGTTTTTAGATAGTTGAAAAACCGATTTTGCGGTTTGGGTGCGGGTTCTGGCCCAAACCGCATTTCACAAACCGCACCGCACTATGACTGATTTTTTTTATTTTTTTTTTGTAATTACATGGCCAAAACGACGTCGTTTTGGCCATTTATATATATACCTCCCTCAAATCGTTGCTTCTCAGTTTTCTCTTCTTGAGTGCTCTGATTCTGCCTCTCTTCAGCATTTCGACTCTTCCTCAACGGCTCAACCTTTTGACAGTCGCCGATCGTTAATTTCTGGTGAGATATCTGTGTATAAGGTCAAGTATGCATGGATATATAGTTTGGTTTTGGTCTGTGAATACAGATAACGTCAATTCATATATGCAATTGGGCTAGGGTTTTGAATTTTGATCTAGCATAAAATCATGTTTATTGTGAATCCTAACTGTTAATAGATTACATTAACTTCAACTACAAGCAGCCATACATAAGAGAAGCTTGACATTTCTATTGGCTTCTTTTTCTTTTTCGCCACTTTTGTAGTGATGGACCTGATGGTATGTACTATATGATTGTGTAATGTTTTACCTCTTACTGATGTTACCACTTATGGTGTGGATATGGGAGTATTGCGCTTTTGGAACTAGTCCTTACCTGGCTTGGTCTGCTTAGTGCTAAAGGGTAAGGTGAAAGTTGAAACAAAGAAAGGGAAATTATAATTTTTTATTAATTAATGTTTCTTCTTGTTAACTACTTCTGCTTTTGAAGGTCCTGATTAATGTTAATTCTTCATTCAAAAATTTTGATGATTTATTTATTTATTGTCTTTTTCTTACAATTGTCTGGTAACATATATTGTTTTGGGGGTTATGTTATAGAATCTTTCATGCTTTACTATGATTACTTTTTTTTGTGACACTGTTAGTTTCCAATTTTGATTGTTCTTGCATCATTTTTTCCCCCTTCCGAATTGTGTAAATCGGAACACATGCCATACATAGAGCTCAAGAGAACATCTATAAAACTTCGAAGGCTGCAGAGGGTATATTGACTCAATTTGATCTTTCTCGGCAGGTTGGGTTTGTAAACTTATGTAGTTGTGCTTTTACTTACTAGTTCTATGTTTATTTATTTGAAAGAGTGAAATGTTATTAACCATCCAGGTTATAAATCTGAATTGAATCTTATTTGTAGTTAAGACAGATTGTAGCAGCTTGATTTTAACATACAAACAGCATGTATATGATATACTTCTTGTCATGCAATTGATTTTCATTAAATTAATATGAACTTGGTGATTCTCAGAGTTAGTTTTGAGTTGGAACCTGGAGCACTAGGATAGACGACTGATTTCAAGGAGTCAAATAAGAGATTAAAGTGGGGTATAAAGAAGGCAATTCTTTTCCTAATGCTCTTATGTTTCCATGTATTTAGATTGATTAGTGTAGAATTTGGTTTCTTTTCTGGAACTTTCCTTCTTTTTTTAAAGCTACTGATAGGTGCAGTGCTCAACAGATTGTTGGTGGATTTGAGCATAACATTGCGTGCCAAGCTGACTTTTTCGCAGGAATCACATGGTATGATTTTGTCAATACTTTATGGATAAGTTCTTGAAAGTTATAGTTCTATGAAGCTCACTTATTTGCTACTGTTAATGTTAATTCAGGTAATATCACCAAAGAAGCACGACCTGTTAGCATGACCTTTACCATACCAATGTATAATGCTTCAAAGCTTCAGGTAAGACATTGCAACTTCTTAATTGTCTTTTTGTTGCAACTAATGTATATCTTCAATTGGTTTTAAAACCGAAACCGCACCTAAAGAAACCGCACCGCACCAATCACAAGCGGTTTCGGTTGCGGTTTTAGATTTCTCAAACCGCACCTAAGCGGTTTCATGTGCGGTTTAGACTGCAAACCGCACCAAACCGCACCATGCTCACCCCTAATCATAACTACATCAATAAATTTTTAAAATTTACACAATTATTGAACCTTTTAACAACACATAATATTATTTATCAAAATAATATTTAAAAAGTATCTTTGAATTTAAATTTGGTAAGATTTCTTTCCATCCATAATAACACTATTATTATAACCATATCAAAATAGTTAATAGAAATCTGAAATTAGATTTAAATCCAGTTAAGGATTCCTGTGACGTCCAACTTCAGCAAGAAAATCTAATCTCCCTCACGATATAAATACCGGGGGAGCACACGTCGTTTTACACTTTTTTAGTTTTTACAATTGCTAGAAGGAGAGAGAAAGGAAGGGAGGGCGGGAAGTGTCGAAGCTTTCGAAAAATTGCGGAGAGAGAAAGAACGAAGAAGAGAGATGGAGAACCAGCCGCCGCCGGCCAATCCACCTGAAGAGAAAAAGAACGACGTGCTGATCGAGCTTCCGGCTCCGGAAGGATGGCGTAAGCAGGTTCGAATTTATCTCTTTTCGTCGTTATTCTACTCGTGTTTTACGTTTTGTGCCCTAGTATTATATCTTTTTTATGTTGTGTTGCGGCTAGAACTTGTTTTTGTTTTTGTTTTGGAGGTTCTTTAATCTATGGATTTATACTATTGTATTTTGTGTATAAATTCTACAATATTGAATTATGTGAAAACGGAGATGATAAGGTTAATCTTGTTATTTTTGTTCTGGAGTTTGATGTGAAGCTTATTTCCTGTTAGTTTTTTCTATAGATTTCATTTCTGGTAGATCTTATAGTATATGAAATCATAATTTTTGAATTGTTTGAAAATGGTTATAATAAGGTGAATATTGTAGTTTCTTACTTTAATTATGATATTTCAATTTTACTTTGTTTTTTATTTAAAATTTCAAAACTGAGATTAAGTAGGTTCTTGCTGGAATTTAATGTTCAAGGCTTACTGTTTGTAAGTGTTCTAGTCTTGGGTTTCTTTCTTTGGCCTTGTTATGAATTTCATGGCTTCATTTTTATTTGTGCAGTACCTAGAGCATGTAGATCTGTTCTAGCAGTTCTTGCGTATTCAATTTGATGTTACATTTTGATTGTAAAGGGTATTTACTACATTCAGTAATGGTGTGTGCTTTATTTCATTTTAATTTTTTCATTAAAGTTTCTACTTAGGTTTGGTTTTTACATAATACATTGTCGAGTCTAGGGTTCTTTCTTTTGTTTTGCTATATTATATGGTTTCATTCTCAGTTATGCATGATCTAGAGCATCTAGCTCTGTTCTAGTGGTTCTTGCAATTTAAACTTGATGTCATGATTTTTCAAATTTCTTTAGCGAATACTCTGCAAGTTTCTCTTTAAAACATGAAAGGGTTTGGTGTTTAAGTAATGCATTTTTAAATTATTATATATTATTTGTCTCTATGGGATGTTTACCATCTTACTCCTTTTAGAGTTGTGAAATTTCACCAAAATAGGGTTTTTGAATTTTTTATTGGATTTTGTTGCTTGTTGTACTTGTTTAGTTGTTCATGATGTGTTGGTCTATTTGGTCAGTACCTGTTAAACATGCTTGTGCGGCGAACAAACTTTCTGCCTCTTTGTTTTGTCTTTAAGCACGCTCAAGATTTATGATAGAATACGTGATATAGCGTATGTCGTATTTGAATAAATGTTTTTCCATGTGTATAACTTGTCTTAATTGACACTAGGTCTTGTAATAAATTTTGGTCCGCTTGTCTTTAAAATATTATTTTAATCATAGTTGTTAAATCGTGAATTGTATCGTATATCGAAAACCATCATATCGTGTTTCATGTATCATATCGTGAATCGTATCGTGCGATGCAGAAACAAAATAAAAAATATAGTAATATATATTTAAACATATAAAACACAATTTATTGAACAATTAAGCATATTAGCTGGGCTCTATGTAAAATTAGTTAAGTAAACATTAGTATAGACTAAAAATAAAATTTAAAGTTAAACAGTTATCAAAATACTCTAAATTGATTTATTATTTCCGTAATATTTATAGAGTAAATATAAGAAAAAATGAAAATTTAGATTCACTTTTAATCTATAAAAGAAAATAAAATAATTCAAATTAACAAATGGAGATTTATGTATCTGTTTATAAAAAGTGACGTAAAAAAAATAGAGTGATATTTTGAATAAGGTATAATACTCTAAAAAGTGATTAAATGCTCATGAAACGATATAAAATATATTTATGCTAAAAAATCTCTTCAATTGAAATGGTAAAAGTCTTAAAAGTTTTGTTTTTAGTTTTTTGCATCTACATGAAAACTTTTTCAAGTTAGTTACTTTTAAAAAGTATTGTGTATTGTATCGTATCATAAGAATCGTATCAAATCGTAATTGAATCGTACAATACGGTGTCATTTTTGATTCACTCTGCGATACGTATCGAATTGTCTCTGTATCATATTATACGATACGTATCGCGTATTGTAAGATTATGACAACTATAATTTTAACATTTACGATTACTTAATGAAATTTTGTCGTTTGTTTGGTTATATTTCATAATCACCCGGTTCTGCAGTAATAGTTAATTTTAGTTGTTTCTATTAGAAGCCGGGGATTCTTTTGGTAAATTTTACACTTTATCTTGTCATTAAGTAGTTAAACTAATGAAGCCTGACTCCCTACTCCCTAGGTATTATACTGGTCAGGGGCAGAGCCACTTGGCTTTTATGGAGGTCCTTTGACCCCCATAACTTTTGACAAGTGAAAAGATTGTTTTTTAAATTATCTTCTTTTTCTTTTTTCCTTTTTTTTTTAATTTCAAAAATTGAGGTCATGATGCAGTATATTGAGCTTTGCTCATCTCTCTAGAAAAAATTTAGTCATTTGACATTCTTGTTTATAATAGGCTAATAGCTGTAAAAGTTGGTCTCATATCAATTCATGTAACTGTCTCCATTCTTATTGATTACTTATGCTGTTTTAAGTATATCATATATGGTACAGAAATGTATAGAATTGGCCATTATTTCAGTCTAGTCTAATCACGTTGTTAAGCTTTACGATATTTTGAATTTAAATATCATATATGGTACAGAAATGTATAGAATTGGCCATTATTTCAGTCTAGTCTAATCACCTTGTTAAGCTTTATGATATTTTGAATTTAAATTTAAATTCAGAATTGATTTTTTGACCCAGGAGATTTGGGTTTTTTGCTGGCTTTTTCTATTATCTAGCAATAGATACACATTTGTTATTCAATTCCTCTTGTAATAACAGCTGCTCTCAAGGGTCAGGTCCTCATCATTTTCCTCAAAGCCTTGTGCATTTCTCATCCATAGAATTATTTGTTCTAGTGGTGGAGTCAAACCTGCTTCCACCTGTAAAGTTGTTCATTCCATCCTCTATTGTTTGTTGAGTCTTGTCAAGTGTGAACAATACAAATAGGAGGTTTGTGTTTCAGTTGATTGTAGGATCTAGATGACTCTTATGTCCGCGGGCAAGCAAACTATCTGGTACTGTTTAATTTTTCTCAGAAACTTGAACCTAGTTGCCCTCGTAAATCGGAGAAACTAAGTTTGGAAAGTTTTTACTGTACCTAATAATTTCATGGGACAACATAGCCTTAAATGTTTGAGAATTCATTTACTTTTTGTATTGTATCCAATTGCAGTCCTTGTATTGCTCCACTGAAAGTCATTATATATTGATCGTCAAACTTAGAAAAGTAAATCTAGTAATATATTTATGTAAGCATGGCCTTGAAATTCCCGGTGCTGTTTTGTATAAATAAATTGTTTTAGGGAGCTTTTATCTTCTTACAAAAACTCTCAGTTCATGAAATTGAAGGATGAAGCAAAAAATTAGCTGGTTGAAGTGTGCACCACTTTTCATGTTTCTCTAAAGTTTAGCCATAACTTCAAATGCATTTGGAGACTAAATTTTGTATCCAGTTGCATAAAACGTGTCTAACATGTCGTTGGTCAGATGCTCTATTTCTGTAACTCATAGTAGATCTGAATAGAAGAATTGATAATTATACAATATTGAAATATTTGTCCATCTTTAATAAAACTAGGGTGAGTATTAACCTTAGTATTAAATTCATTAATGATACTATACATACATATATTCCAAATAGGTAATACTGCGTAAATGAAGTAGGATTTTGTCATTCAATGCGTAAATGAAGTAGGGTTTTGTAACTCCATACTATACTTCTATTTAAGGGCTGTTTGATTTTGACTTATAGAGCTGAATGGCTAAATCGGTTAGTCATTCAGTGCGTTTGTTTTTGACTGAATGGCTGAATCGGTCAGATTTTTGGGCTGAATGGTTAAGTCTAATTTTTTTGGCTGAATGGTTAAGTCCCAGCTAAATGAAGTAAAAAAAAATAAAAAAATATTAACTATTATTAAGTAATATTAAATAAATTTAAAACAATTTTGAATTTTTTCAGAGGGGTAAAATAGTAAAAATATGTTATTCAGATGTTTCAGACATGTCACTTATCAAACAATTTTTTTCATTCAGTATTCAGAAATCTACTTTATTCAGCTCATTTAGATTATTTAAGTATTCAGAACTATTTCATTCATTTTTTATCAAACACCCTCTTAGTCTTTAATGTATCAGTTGAATGGATTTATAAATGACAGAAAATGTATTATTATTTTCTGATTTGATTTTACAATTCTACATACATAGTATTCTTCAATTGATTTCCTAGATCAATGTGTAATACTCCTCTGAAGGAAACTTCAACTTGTTTACATAGTATGTTTGACCACCAAAAGGAGGATTTTTTTTTTCTGTCTTTTTCTTTCTTTCCATAAAGGAGGAAATTACACCAGGACTGTTTTTGGAATATGTGAATTGGTTGTCTGTGACTCAGAAAAGTTTATGCACTCAAAATTGGTGACCTTTTAATCCTTTCTACTATTTTGAAGAAAATCACAACCACCTTTGTTAAGTAATATCCTATTTTCATAAGTGGCTAATTACTTACATTTTCTGATTTTCACAAGAGTTATTCTCCCATCACAATCTCTCTTTTCCTTATATCTGTCTAGATATCATTTTAATTATATTATTGGCATGGTACAAGTATTCCTGCTCTCTGACTTCATTTGGTACTGGTTGGAGAGATAAAGGTTTGATTGATGCATGGGATGTTGTTAAATACTTTACGGTGCATTCATTTCTGGAATTGGTCCTTGATTTTTAACATGTTGCTTTTGGTTTTACAAGCTTCAGTTATCCTATGATGTGGTGATTGTTATATTGTCATTAGTACAATATGGCTTTTGTTTCCTATCAACTCAATAGGAAAAATCTTCATATTATATTGATATTTTCTTGATTTGGATCTGGAATATGGATTATTAAGTTTACTATTTATCTAATGTGTATTTTCCTTTATGTGAAGTTTATCCCCCAAAAAGCTGGAACCCCAAGGAGGAAGGATGTACTATTTATTTCTCCCACTGGTGAAGAGATCAAAAGTAAGAGACAATTGGAGCTGTATATGAAATCTCACCCTGGAGGCCCATCTACCTCTGAATTTGACTGGGGCACGGGTAATTGACCTTCTACTCTGTGTGCATCTGTGTGTGTATGTGCCTGTTAGATGTGTATGCACATCCCAAGTATATAAAACTGAGACTTTATTAAGTGGAGTCTGTAAACAGAAGTCTGCAATGGTTGTGAGTTGAATCTGCTGCTATTATCCTACAAGCAGGTGATACTCCCAGGCGCTCTTCAAGGCTCACTGACAAGTCCAAGGCAGTGGAATCACCAGAAAGTGAGGCTCCAAAGAAAAGGCAAAGGAAATCAGGTTCGAAGAAGGTAGGGAAAGGGAAGAAAGAAGATTCTGATGGAGATGCTGAGATAATTGAGATGATTGAAGAAAAAGAAGTTGCTACCGAAGGAGCCGAAGGTAGTGTTGACGTTGCTATGGAAGATGCAAAAGATATCGGGGACAAAGGAGAGGTGGTTATCGAGGCAGCTACAGATAAAGAGAATGTGAAAGACACTGACCAGAATGGCAATGAAGGAGAAGAGGTTAAAGAAGCTGCTTTAGCAGATGAAGATAATGTGAAGGACACTGAGCAGAAAATTGAGGACAAGGTTGAGGATGCATCATTAGGAGATGCACCAGAAAATCAGGAGACTGCGGATAAGGCTTTTGAGACCAAGGAAGAAGGATCTGAAACAAAATCAGTGCAAACACTACTAGTTGAGGATAACAATATGGAAGCTGAGAAAGGTGCAGATCCAAAAGATTCATCCCAGCTACCCATGCTCGGAAAGGCATCATCTTCTGACCAGGGAGCAGAAAGTGTAAAGGAGGGTGTACCCGAGGTGGCAGATACACAAGCTGAAACCAAAGAAGCTGAGAAAGAACTGGAGGCTCCGGCTGAGTTACCTGAGAGTGTAGCTTCACCTTCTGAGCAAGAAGCGGAAAATTTGACGGATGCAGTCCCTGAGGCGGCAGATACAAAGGTTGAGGAATCCAAAATTGCGGATAATGTGAATGATGCAGTCCCTGAGGGAGCAGATCCAAAGGCTGAAGAGTCCAAGAATGTGGAAGTAGGTCAAGAGGATCATCAGAACAAAGAGGCGCCTGAGATAGCAGTTGGTTGCACGTGACATGTTATAGAATAGTTTTCTGCTTTTTGTTATAGACTTGAAATAGATTTAACTTGCAGATGAATTCCAAGAGTTGGTAACTGGTTGTTATCTTCATTTATGTGTAAATGTTAACCGACTTCTTACTTAGCTTTGATTGAAATTTCTGTGTATGGGATGAAACTAATCGCGGTTCGGCTCTTCCAGTGCGCCTTTTCTATTTTACGTTTTATGGGGAGTTTGGAATGAGCCTGAAGGTAGATTTTTAAAGGAACTTGCTTATCTTTTAGAATTGAAGTTTAATACATTTTACAGGATATACACGAGTTGTATCATAAATATGACATATTATTAATGAAATAGGTATATATTACATAAAATTATTCTTGTTTGGATGATATGTCATAATTTTAATATCGTTGTATATGTTATTAGTATATCAAATTTTAACTCTATGTTGAATGATAGGATTAATATTCTATTTTCCTTTTCATTTTTCTTGCTAGAATATTAGAATTATCAAAAACCTATACAGCATGGCAACCAAGGGCCAAGGATGTTGACTTATTTTCAAAATTTGTTTGGTCTATAAATTGATGCATCAGCTGCTCTAGACAAATTACGTTCACGACCATGAACTTCAAATAATATTCGATTATATATAACATAGTGCTGAGCAAACGTAGAATGTCAACAATGAATCGCCACTTCTTTACATTGAAAGGGCAATACTGCCATTATATATTTACCAAAAACAAGAAAAAAAGTAGTGTAGGGCGATAATAACTTGTCATTTTGAGTTCAAAATATCTGAATTTTGATGTTATATTATTTTACCTAAAAATAAATCCTTATTTTTATTCAGTTTTTTTTAAGCATTAAACTTTATGTTGGACAAAAGTAAGCATATTTTTTTAAATAAAAAATTAATTTATCAGCATAAAATATTAAATAATAATAAAAATTATGTTAAATGTCTTATAATCAAATAGGCAAATGATTTTATATTTTTGAAAGAAATGCGTAAAATTTAAAATAAAATAAAAGTACAACTAGTTTCGATGTTAATATTTATTTTTTACAAAAACACCTACGTATAATACAAAAATATGAGTAACACTCAACTAATAAATATTGTTCTCATTGTTTCATAAAAATAGTTATATATATATATAAACTATTTTATAAAAACACTTCTCGTCTTATTAATCAAAGTAGAAAAAGTCATAATGTCCTCAAGGCTAACAAAACTAAACTTTCATTATATGTAGGGATAAAGATGAAAGAAAAACACTGCTCAAAATTAAAGAATTTTACAAATAATTTTATTTTAATTTATTATTATTATTAATATACTTTTTTAATCAAGGGAGTATTTCACTGAAATAAATGGGCATATTAGTTGGGTTCAGCGCTTTCTATTATTCTGTTAAATTCGAACAAGCAAAAGGAAATTTAAAATTAAAAAAAAAAAGAAAAAAAAAAGAAAAGAAAAAAAAGGAAGGTTCTAAGATTCGGATTTATATGAAGAAATTATTACAGTGTACCCTGGCAAGATGCATACGCCAATTCCTATTCCAAAGCTGTGATGCCGAAGATCAAGCTGCTCCTTTTCGCTTGGCTTCATAGCCGATCTCATCCACGTATTTTCTCTCTCCTCTCTTACACATTGATAATTATGCTTATTTGTACAATCTCTCTCAAACACAAGCGATTCACGATTACTCTTAAATTTGTAGCTTCAAGCGTTTCTACGTATCAATGTTATCTGAATTGCACTTAAATGTGTGATTTCCTAGTTTAATTCTTCACTAAATGTTATCTGGATTTCCATTTATTTTAGCACGTGTGGATATTTAATATATTTTGTATTTTTTTCTTTATTATTTAAAAAAATTCAGTAGTGTAATTTATATTTGGACCTTATGTTTTGGGTTTTAGTTTTGATAATTTTATTTAGTTTTGGGTTTAATTATTTTCCTTTTCCAAATAGTCGTCAGAATGAAAAATTATGTTACGTTCTTAGAGCATGTAAAAAGCATGCTCCCCTCTCACACGAGAGAGGGATCCACATGACCTACCCTCATGTGAGAGGGGGAGCATACTGTTCACCATACTCCAAAAGCATGGAATAATTACTCCGTCAAAATGTAGTTTAGTACTGTAAATATGCTTCATACGGATTTTGAACAACTACGTTTTATGAATTAATTGAGATTATTATTTTTTATTCTCTCTGTAAGTTTATTGTTTTCCTTGTGGACTCCAGGGTTATTCCGTTCTTGTTGGTACAATAACATATCACGTTTGTGTTAGAGCGTTACATTTTAACCATATTTCGCTGTGTTAATTGGCATTAAAATCATGATAATTATATCCGAATTAGGTGATGACTAAAAGAACATAAAATGTTGAGCGTTACATTCTAACCATATCACGGTATGCTGAGTTTCATGGTGAATATTTTGGTTATGAAATTTTTTATATTTTTTATTATGGAAAAAATAGAATGTTTTTGCTTCCTCACAAATCAAACATGCATACTATTGCGAGGTCTTCAAAGCTAAAATTTAAATTGGATGAGTACAAGATTAATGATCATGAACAGGTAGAGTACTTGATTAAATATTGTGAGTTTCAAAAGCCCATTGGTACACCACAAATTGAATAAGCGCTACGTTTGGAAGCTGTATTGTTTTGGAAGAAAGACAACTTTAGATTGAGGCTAGTATAATTGAAGAATTGAGTCCTTGTTGAGTCACCTAGTATCGACGTGAGTATGGAAAATTATGTGACGTTTAATGATGAGAATACTGTAATAGTTGAGAATATGCTCCTATGCAGTTGTTCGAGGATATTGAAATCATTGATTTTATTATTCCCGAAAAATTTCTTTGACATGTAGGTAAATTGGAATATATTGGTATTTTCTCACTTTTTTTTCCTTCAGATTTATCCTTTGAGAAGTTACATCGTTTTGATTCTGCAAAGATTGAAGATTTGTTTTTTTGTGTTTGAAACTCGTTTGCTTTAAAATTCAAGGATGATTTTTTTCTAAAGGGGAGTCTAACATGATGAAAAATAACAATGAAAAATCGGATTTTCATATACTTTACATGTGTGGAGATTTAATATATTTTTTAATTTTAAAATTTTTTTATTAGGAAAATTCAGTAGTTTAATTTATATTTGACCCGCTTATGTTTTGGGCATTAGTTTAGATAATTTATTTAGTTTAGGGTTTACTTATTTTCCTTTTCCAAATAGTCTTAGGAAAGTAGTTTAGTACTATAGATATGCTTACTAGGGTTTATGAACAATTACGTTTTATTAATTAATTAAGATTGTTATCTTTTGTTTTCTTTGTGAGTTCGTTGTTTTTCTTGTGGATTTAAGGGTTTATTCCGTTCTTGACTTCTTGTTGGTACGATAACTAACATATCACGTTTGTGTTAGAACATTACAATCTAACCATATTCCGCCGAGTCAATTAGAGATACATTTATAAAACGACTTTTATGGAAAATTCACTTTGCTAGAAATGCAGTACTGATGATGTGATAATACTCAATTTATCTAGTATAGAAGCAATGACATGTTAAAAACTTCATGCGACTTTATAGTCTAAAAATAGAAATGTTTCTTTAATTTTGGAACCAACTAAAATAGGAAAATTTAGCTCCAATTTCAGAAATAAATTGTTAACTGGAAACTATACTAATCTTAAGCTCATATAATCAGCCGTTGATTAGTGGAATAGGTTCTGATGTTATTCAAAAGGTCATAGACTTTACATCAATTGAAACCGTAAAAATATTTTTTATTATGCTTTGAGGGCAGTGCCTGGTCATTTCTGTTTCTGGAGTTGAATGGGGTATGTCAAAGACCAAGGCGACGGCTGAGTTCTTGGGAGATTGGAGTAGAGCACAGGCTCCTAGACATTATCGGCTTAAGTGGGATCCACATGTTTACTTTAGCCTACCTGATTTGGAGAAAGAAAGGTTTCCCGACAAGGATTTGTTGTTGTCCTTGATCTTAAACAGACTCAGTAGCCTTGTAACGAATTATCTCAGGTTCATAGACCTGATATATGTGGTTTCTTGAATTATAATTAGAGAGGCGTTTGCAAGCTACTTCATCTCAATTGTTAAATTAGCCTTTCTATGATACTTTACCTCTATTTCATCTAGTTGTGTCAGTATATTTTCCAGTTTCTTTTACTTGAATACATTTTACAACATCCTATTTATTTGTAAAACTAAAACTTTGACTTTCTTTTCAGGTATAGTTTCTTTTCTGAAGCAATTTTCATATAAGGACATAAAGAGGGCAACTGATAGTTTTCGCAGAATCATTGACACCTCATCTCAAGGTGCTGCTTATAAAGCTAAATTTCAAAGTGGTACTATTGCTCTGGTGAAAGAAGTAAGGGTTTTCAATGAAGAAGATGATGCCTTCTATAGAGAAGTTCAGCTCTTGGGGCGCTTGCATCACCGTCACATTGTTGCACTTAGTGGATTTTCTGTTGGACATAAGAGGTTTGAGATTTATTTTTGCTTTACCTTTGTTAGAGCTCTTCTTTGCCAAGAATACATTATGAGAAACTGCTGATCTAAAGGACTCTTAATAGGGAGTGAGGACCGAGGGGGCAAGGGACACAACAAAAGTTTCAAAGGCTGGCAGTGAGTTAGAGAGAGGAGGCTTAGGCTCTGAGTAACAATGTAAAATTATTTTTTTTTTTTTAGGGGATGTGGGGGGGGGGGGGGGGGGGGGGGGGGGGAGGGGGTTGGGTTGGGTTGAGGTGGAGGGGAGAAGGGAGAGTGAGAGTTTTCAGCTTAACCTGAGAGGAGGATGTTTGCAATCTACTTTCTGAGATCTCAAGTGTTTCTAGAGATTGAGAATCTAAATGACGTAGGCGCATGAGTGCAAAGCTCTGCACATCCAAGAACAATACTAAAATTTGGTGAATCAACTTTGGTTGTGAACCTTCCTCAGATACTATTATTACATAGGTTATCATTGATACGGTGTGAAACCATATGAAAATTAAGGACCTATGATGCAAGTGTTTCTTTTTACTATGTAGGGCGCCTCACTACTACATCATCCTTGTTTTTGTTTTCTCTACTTGTCAGCCTCGACCTTAACGTGCCTATTTAATCATATATTTTTTAAAAGTCAAGCTTATCATAGAAAGATTTGATGTTATCTACGGCTATCTCATATTTGTTTTTTTTAAGTTATCTTATATTTATATTAGTTGAAATTTATAGTTCATTTCATCTCATCTCATTGTGAATTTGGATTAAATAATAGTTTTGTCCACCCCTTCAATGGGAGTTAAAGTAATGTAATGTCCTCAAGGCATATGCCTGCTGTTGAAGTTCGTAGGTAGTTTTCTCAGAGACATAAGATTGTGTTTTCTTTCTCATTCGGCTTGGGGATGTTCATGAGCATCTGAGGAGCCTACTTTGATACACGTATTTCGTCGCCTTATACATTGTAAATATATATTTGATTTATCCTTTCCCCTTTTTGTTTTAGCATAGAATCTTTGATACCATCTATATTGTCGAGGTGATAAAATAAGAACGCTTATAAACGAAGTGATATGGTTACATGTAGTATCAATCTTAATTCTTACTCAATTTTGGTCCTGATGAACCATTGCTTCGTTTCAGAAAATAATAGCGTGTACTTAGCAACGAAGATAAAATAGTAAAAATTTGACTATCGCAATATCTCCAAGTCTTTTGGGATATTCTTCTGACATCTTCTACGTTGACAGACTTTAACTTGGATTATTACTTTTTCCTCCATCACAATAGTCTCTTGGTCATGGAAGCTGCTGGCTTTTATTAATGATCTTCTTAAAATTCTAAAAGATTTGTTGCTTTTTCTTCTTCTACTTTTTTTTTATAAGAAAATTATTTCTTATGCTCTTTTCAGGTTCCTAGTGTTTGAAAATATAGAAAATGGAAGCCTAAAGGAGCATTTAAATGGTAACTTTTGCAGCAGAAACTTCATGTATTAACCCAGTTTGATTTTGTGAAAAAGTTTAGCTCTTTGCAGATCCTCTGAAGACTCCCTTGAATTGGAGAACAAGGCTAAAAATAGCCATTGGAGTTGCAGCTGCATTAGTAAGTTTCCAGCAGCATACCGTCTTATTCACATATATGCTCAAATATTTCTCTATTTTCTGGTGTGCCATTTCTGTTTGACAAAGATAAATTATATGAAAGCAAAGTGATATATACAATCTTCTGTAAACTTTTATGCTATTTAGTATGAAATGACTGCAAACACTCCATGAGAAGTCCTTTTTCTGATATACAACATTGGTCATAGGGATTCCAAAACATTCCCTCAGTACTCCAGAAAGACATACTTGTAATAGTTAATTAATTCAGTCTTTCCAATACCTTTCTCTCTCCTTCCTACAAAATTCACCTGTTGAAAAGTTTTTAATAATTTCCTGAGGCGATTCTGCAGAACACATCAGAAGATCTAGTTTTTACTTCAAGCGTTGATTGTTATGAATATAGAGTGTTTTGAGACATAAGGTGTTTTAGAGGGTGTTTAGCATCAGGATAGAAACAATCATGTGGCTATACAATCTAATGAGGCAAGGTTCTGAATAACTTCTGATATATTAATTAGCTTTTTCCCTTCCAGATCTAGCTGTTTGAACCTTTTCTTTTGATTATTAGTTTGTATTAATTACTGAACCTTCAATGGAAGTTTGTTCCTCGCTTACTAGAAAAATAAAAGCCAATGAAATCTGCTGCCTCGTCCAAATGTCTTTATGATCTAGGTCAGAGTCACATCACGATGTCTTCAACCACTTTCTTGCATTTCATGCATAATGCCATGAAAGCTAAATCTATACAAGATGTCTATTTTTCTAATGCTAAAGAAACTTCCTGTACATATGCGTCTTATAAATTCCTTGAACGGCTCATCTTAACCTAGGTATTCTTAGGACATTTGGGCCAGCATGCCATGCTCTCAAAGTCTGTCTTATCAACTCACTGCATTAGCTTTCCAGTTGATTTTGACTACAAATCTAATTCCGTTAGGAACTGTGTGCCCTAGAACTTGCTCTCCTTTGCTGCGTCATGCATCAAATCTTGGGACTAGCAAATCCCGTGAATTGTCATGCCTACAAAAATTTCTTTCAAGAAGATGATATCAACTGGAAAATCATTCACACCAATAAGGTTTAAATTTTGAAAACATCAATGGTTGTTGCTTGGTGAAAGCAAACTCCTAAATCAGTTATGCAACCTGAACTGGTTACTGACAAGCACCTGGCTCTCTGAATGAGGTGCCTCTCAGATCAGCTTTTATGTACACTAATTTAATGAAAGAGCAACTGCAAATTTGAAATTGTGTTATTTTCCTGGAAGTCCCTGCATTGGTCATACCTTTACCAATTTCAGTCAGAGGATCTCAGTTACAACTTTATCCAATTGCAGGAATATTTGCTTTTCTTCTGCGACCCACCAGTGTATCATTTATCTATTAGTTCAAGTACCATCATGTTAGATGAGAACTTCACTGCAAAGGTAACTACATTTTACTTTTCTTTCTGTTTCAATCTTATTTTGAGCATTTTTCTTCTTTAAACCATGTGACTTTGTATGATTCGACTAAGTTAGTATCTCGCAATAAAGCTATGTTGTCAAATATAGTGAAGGCATTCTTCACACATGATGAATCCTCTTTCTTGTCACAGCTCTCCGATGTTGGGCTGTGCGGTTCTGGTGGAAATCAAGTCACACTACCACACTCTTCATGTTCCAAAGGTACGTCTCTAATAATAACTTCTCATCGTAATTTATTTCTTACTTCCATATTTTCTAGTCAGACATATTACTCTTTCAGATTGTGCTGGCCAAGTATGTGGAAATATAGTCTTTCAGCTTGGCTTGTTAATACTGGAGCTAATAACCGGTCAGTCGTCAGGAGAGGGAGGTGTTGATTTAATTCAATGGGTCAAAGAATCTTGCTTTACAAAATCCATACACAATATTCTAGACCCAGATCTTGGAAGTAATTATGACTCCAGACAATTAAAAGCTCTTTTGGCAGTGGCTAGATTGTGTGTAAATTCTGTGGATAAGCCGACAATTTTTGTTTCTCAGATAGTTTGGTATCTCCAGAACAAACTAGGAATTACAGACGACTTAAAATGACGGTTGAGTTAATGTTTATAATCTATATAGAAATTCTATATTCATCATGAATAGGGTTGATTGCTTTAAAACCTCATTTGCATATCCCAAGCTGATTGAGGAGCAACTCATTAACAATTGTTTGTCCAAAATTAGGTGTCTATGGGAATATTTATGAATGGTATCGAATGGAGATACAATTTGAGATTCTATTACGATCTGATGCATATTATATTTGTAGGGGAAAGGATTAGGAGATCACAAAGACTCCCCAAGTACTTGTGTTACGTTTGGATTGAGAGAATGAAATAAAAGAATGAATATAATGAAAAATTGTGTATTAGATGATTATTTTGAAGGATAAATCATTCTAGTGGAATGAAAATTCGTTCCATCTATTTGATTTTTATTCCATGTGAGAGGTGATGGAATAAAATCCATCCCAATGGTATGGATATGTATGATAATTTTACCATTATATTACACCACTTACTCTCACCAACAACCAAACATATACTTGAAATATCTTAAAATCATTTTATTTATTTCTCTATTCCATTCTTTCAATCCAAACGCAACATTGATGTTCGTTCTTATCTTGCTAGAAGTACTAAACATAGTGGCCTTGCTAGGAGTATATATCTTTTTCTTTTCATTTTCCTTGAGTTCTGTTTCCTGGCTTTGAGCTTCGGGTTTCAAGTTTGTTGCACAAGTCATTTACTCCTCTCGTTTCAGTTTTTTCTCTTATGCCGTCTGGGCTTTGTAGAAATCAGCATGATAAAGTATTTGAAAGATGATTGTTTTAACCAGAGAACCATACTGACATCTACCAACCACTACATACATTTCTAAGAGAAGCCTGTTTCTTTCTCTCTCTATTTATTGGAGGAAACACCGGTGACTTCATTTTCTGTTGGCATAATAATAAAATGTGCACGTCTGATTGAGGATTGCTGCTAATAATCAAGTTTAATTCCCAGTTCGGTGCTCTAAAAATCAACCCAAAGCTCAATTCAATTCATTTCTTTCAAACAAACGAACGATCAGGCAAACAATAATCATGATAATAATTTCTAAATGTACATTCTTGAAGAATGCAATCAAGGACACTGATATCGACAGAGGACACAAAACACATGCAAGTTAAACAAGTGTCGAACAGAGCTCCTTTTTTTTTATTATTACTTTTTTTTAAACAATAATAATAATTCAACAATGTCATTACCAACAAATCTTTTCGTATGTGATCAATACATTGACAGCATAATTGCTGGCTGAGCATACAATGGCCCTTTCCTTCTCCGGACTGTTATAAATATAATAAAATAAAAACTAGAATACTACCATTTTATCCAAAAATTCCAAGTTACTGCTGAGCACATTGCACTCGTTGAGCTCCACCATGCATATCTTCGTCGTCCTCATCATAGGCCTCCTGCTGCGCCTGAGCCTGCTTTCTACGCATCTCCTCCTCGATATTGACATCATGCATTGTGGTCTCTTCACACTCGTCCAACTCCATGGGTGTCATCTGTGTTATTGGCCGCGGTGGTAGGACTGCCTCCAGTGCCTGGACCTGCTCTGGGTTCATGGAGTCAGGGAAGTCAACAGTGAAACTAATGTAAAGCTTCCCCTTCATAAAAGGCCTCTGGTACATTGGCATACCCTCATCACTAATTGCCTTGAATTGATCTGCATTTTTCATCACAACATTAGATTCCTGAAAAACATTGATAAGCATACAGTGCCTAATCAAGAAAAATTCAAATATTTTCTTACCAGGCTTAATAACTTCTCCTTGATTTGACTTGATAAGCAGTGATCTGCCATCCAGATGAGTAAATATGAACTGGAAGCCACATAGAGCTTCAGTGAGGGACAGTATGTGCTCTACAAATAGGTCATCCCCCTTTCGTTTGAACTTGGGATGCTCCTTCTGCTGGAGGACAAACACTATATCTCCCGTAACCGTGTCAGGCTGCAAAGAGACGAAACATATTAGCAAAAATTGATAAACCCTCGTTCAAAAATAAAAATAAAGTTAGCTTTGGAAAAACGAGGCAACACACCGCTTCATCAGCTTCACCAGGGAACGTAATCTTCTTCCCATCCTGCATACCCTTTTCTACGTGGACTTCCAACACCCTTTTCTCTTGTACAACCTTCTCACCTTTGCACTGAGCGCATCGATCTTTATTACTAATGCTCTCTCCCGTTCCTTTGCATTCATTGCAAGGATGCTGCATTTGCTGTATCATAGAGGGGCCAAGCTGTCTAATTGAGACCTTCATACCAGACCCTTGACAACCAGAACATGTCATCGATGCTCCAGATTTTGATCCCGTACTGAGGTAACACAAAAATCAAACCCGTAAGCATACTCAAATATACAAATTGAATTATGACCATAAAACACAAGTATACAAAACCGAATCACTCACCCCTTACACTTCTTGCAAAGCACATTGCGGGATAGAGAAAGCTTCTTCGACGTCCCATTGTACAAATCCTCCAGAGAGACCTTTAGAGGATGAACAACATCCTCTCCTCTCCTCTGCCTTCGACCTCTACTACCACTACTACCACCACCTGATCATCATCAAGTCAATCGTAAAAAAACACAAGTTTTATCTTCAAAGACAAACATGGCAACCCAATAAACCTCCATACCAGCAAAAAATATTTTATAGTACAACACTATGAGAAGAACAAGTAAAAATGAAAAGCTTGGGCATAATGCAAGACTTATAGTAGAAGCTGTATTTCACCTCCAAATGGACTTCCCCCGCCAAAGAAGGACTGGAAGATGTCAAATGGGTCATTCATACCCCCACCAGCACCCATTCCTTCCTTGAGTGCATCTTCACCATACTGATCATATATCTCTCGCTTCTCAGGGTCACTAAGGACCTCATAAGCCTGAGCAAGCTCCTTAAACTGCAACAGAAACAAAATGGATCAACTCAACAAACTGCTGCACCTTAAATTTTGAAGTTCCAAGTTTAAACAGCTAATATGAATTAACAGTTGCAATGAGTAAATGAACAGAAAAAAAGTGCTCTTTCAGTATTTGCAAAATATCAACCCACTCTATTAACTTTGCATTGGTATGTACCAATCACACATGAGCAAGAAATGACTGGGAAAAACAAAGGAGAACCTAGCACAACCCCTTGCGGAGATTCATCTAAAATCTTATTTGTCAAAACCTGAATTGAAGTCCTATCACTAAAAAATGCATGTCTTTACATTCGATGACAGTCAAACGAACATGTAAATCATTAACAATAGAACAATATTATAAGACACAAGTACAAAGAAATTTCTCCATGTTTGAGCAAACAAATATCAACCACTAAACATAAGAACTATATCCAAACACAGATCCACCAGTTCCATAGGACAATTGATAAAACAAAACAATAACTAGAATCTGACCCAAATAATATCTCATAAAAAAATTTAAACCAAACCCAAAATATATCAAATAATTTACAGCAATCATTTCATCACAATACAGTAACTTCTATACAGATATACCAATCAAAATTCAACCAGTAAACCTCAAACGTATAATCCACATAATAAAATTAAGCAGAATAACACCAAAAGTAATCAAAATTCAATTTACAACAATTCAAATAAACATTTCTACAAAGTAAAGAGGAATTACTTTCTCCGGATCACCACCCTTATCAGGATGATTCATCATCGCAGCCTTGCGATAGGCCTTCTTCATATCATCCTGAGATGAATTCTTTGAAACCCCCAATACCTCGTAGTACTTTGTATTGTTGCTCTTCTTGGGCGGCCCTCTGCCAAACATGTTCTTAGATTTCTCTGCACACCAGATTCAACAATATAAAAACCCAAATACCCAGTAAATAAACAGATCGATCCTGCAAAATTCTTGACAGAAACCCAGAAATCAACTGATCAAGAAAGCCAGATGAAAGTGTATACAAGTCTTTAATTTTTATTTATAGTAAGGGATCTGAAATTTAATTTAATTTGGACGGTTGAGATAATAGTTCTAGATTGTTCTTCAAGGAGGACTCGATCGCTTATTCAGTTGTTCTCGCGGTGGCAAGACCGAAGTTTGTTTCAACTATGAAGTTCCAAACTATGAGACTTTTACGCAAATACCCCTGTTGTTTTTTTAACAAACTTATTGTACTCTTGTTTCAATTTCAGGGTCAGGATCTGGCATGAACAACAGATTAGCCTAGTTTGATTTGATCTGAATTTTTTAGATCTTGGCCGTTGATCAGACTAAATCAGACCAAACCTTTATTTTTGGATCGTCAGGCTAGGCTTGGCTTGGTGAGATGTAGCATGTTGAGGACTACAGGCCAAGCTAAGCCAGGCCTTTGGCCAGTTCGGTCAAAATTTTTTTTTTTAAAATAATTTTTGTAGCGTTAGTCGTCAACCTTTACTCTTTGTTTTTAGCTTGGTCAGGTGGTGACTGATGGGATGAGACAAGTAGCCACATTACAATCCTTAATTTTTTTTTTACCGTTGAATGTTGAGTTGTTGACTATAGTCTATAGAGATGAACTAAAAGAAAACACTTCTCGCTTTGACCCTTTTTGCTTCTTTTTCTTGGCAGGTGGCAGACTGCCAAGCGACAACTTTTTGGCTGGGGCAGACTTTAACTTTTTTGGACCATGAAGTTTTTTTTTTATTTTTTTTTTTACCGTTCTTTTGCTGCTTTTTTTTTTTAATCGTTGCACTCACAGTGACTCACTTCAGTCACTAGCACATTTTTTTTAGGCATTTAGATTTAGTCACTTAGATAATGTCATTCTTATGTTTTATTTTAGAATGTATTAGTATACATTTAAATTTAAATAATAACAAATAAATAGAATATATATATATATATATATATATATATATATATATATATATATATATATATATATATATATATATATATATTGTCATTCTACACCCAATCTTTTAATATATAATTTAGATGTATATATAAATAAGTTAAAATAGTTTAATATATTTTTAGGAATTAGAATTTCTCAACAAACTCAAGCCTACACGAAATCATCTTAGTAATGAAATAGAGTTCAAACTGCAGGTAGATAATTAAAAATCAAGTCTAAGGGAATATTCAAGTACAAATATTATTAGCTACCATTATAAATACATAAAAGAATGAAAAATGTGCATATTGAATGAAAAAAATCCAGATATTACTATATAATTCCATGGAGAATGTGAAAGTAGTATGTCTTTATGCCAATCACATTTGACGTGATAGGGTATTTACTTTTTAATTTTATTTATTTATTAATAAAAGAGCTTATTTATTTATAGAAATTTATTTATCCATGTTTAATTGTTATAACTAATTATTGGGATAAACTCATAGTTTTTGAGTAATACTTTTAGAATCATGATGAGTTTATGCTAATGAAATCATGCAAATGAGATCTAAAATCTAGATAGCTCAAAAACTAGAATGTTTGTATTCATAGGATCACTAATGTGGGGTTAGTGAATTTGGATAGATTAGTACATATTATGCTTGCTCTTTTGAAAAAGATGATTGATCTCATAATTATATATGTGGATACAATAAAATAAGTATGTAAGTGTTTATTAGAGAATAAGTTCACTGAACGTGACTCACTTAAAGGAACACCTAATGGAGTTTTACATGTCTGTCAATGGAAGTTCCTATAATAATAGTAGTATAAGAGATCATTGGACTTGAAATCATCATAGTATCTTGTATATTCTGAGTTATACTGTGTCATATTCCTTAAGTCTCTTTGGGTATATAAAAGGGTATGTTCGGGTATAATAAAGTATATATGGAGGTTGGTGAATGATCAACAAATGATTTACTGCTTCTAGTAAATGGAGTGAATGTCCTATACGATTCGATATGATATCCCGGATATTGATAAGTCATTTAAATAAGATCTTAAGTGATTAAATAAAGGTTAGAGATTTAAAACCTAGTTTTGAGGAAGAAAATGTGTAGAGATAATTAAATTTTTATTTATTTAATCTATGTACTATAAAGAACCTATAGGGTATAATAAGATTAAAAAGAGAGGCTTTTGATATAAGGGCTCTAAGAAGAAAATTAATATGTAGAATGAAGTTGCACCAAAAGATGGGGGGTTATTAAAGTTAATCCTCGGGTAAATTATATGGTTAGTCAAAGGTATAGCCCAACTAACATGTTAGTTGTTGATAGAAGTATGATATATATGTGTATTATGGTGCATATATTAGGATACATATATATGTTATGTGAATTCATATGTAACACCCCAGTCCCACATCAGTTAATATGGAACATTTGGATGTGTATATAAGGACTCAAAGCTACTATCAGTAATATCTTCAGTCATGACATTTTAGGTGAGCATGTGGTGGGCTAAGATAACCCAAGAAGATATTATTGAGATAGTGCATTAGGCCTTATTCTGTTATGATTTGACTTGGATTTGGGATTTAACCCAGGTCATTACATATAGTATCAGAGCCGACTCTCGAAAGTTCAAGTCGGGTTGCCGGAGGTGGGGACAAAGGTGGGCCTAGTAGGCGGCTGGTATTATCCAACAATAGCTAGAGAGAAAAAGTTTGTGGGCCTTGTGTGGCTATGTGTTCAGCCTGACGGGCACGTTAAACATTTAAGTGAGGGAGTTTATAACATTCCACATCGGTTAATATAGGATATTTGGATGTGTATATAAGAACATAATATGCTATCATTAATACATTTAGTCATGATTTTTCGGGTGAGCCTGTGGTGGACTAAGATGATCCCAAAAGATGTTATTGAGACAACGCATTAAGCCTTATTATAACTGGGGTGTTACAAACTCCCCCACTTAACTACCTGACGTCATTGTCTTAATAATATCTTCTTGAGTTATATTAGCCCACCACAAGCTCACCCAAAAGGTCATGCCTGAAGGTATTAATGATAGCAGATTAGGTTTTTATATACACATCTAAATATCTCGTATTAACCGATGTAGGATATTATAAACTCCCCCACTTAAATGTTTAACGTCCCCGTCAGGCCGAACACATAGTCACACAAGGCCCATAAACTTTGTCTTTCTAGCCATTTTGGGATAATACCAATGGCCTACTAGGCCCACCTTCGTGTCCCCACCTCCGACAACCCGATCGGATAACCCGGCTCGAGCTTTCAAGAGTCAGCTCTAATACCATATATAACGACCTGGGTCAAATCCTAAGTCCGAATCAAATCATAACAAAATAAGGCCTAATGTGCTATCTCAATAATAACTTCTTAGGTCATCTTAACCCACCACAGGTTCACCCAAAAAGTCATGACTTAAGGTATTAATAATAACAGTTTTGAGTCCTTATATACACATCTAAATGTCTCATATTAATCGATGTGGGACTGATGTGTTATACCATATGTGACACTTCCGAATCAGGCTCACACCACCCAATTTGAGTCACTAAAAGACTACAACAAAATTATTACACTACAGTGCAAAGTACAATAATACCAAGCCCAATAATACACAACTAAGTCTTCACTATTATTGATACACTATTTTACAATATGGCGAAGACTATTATAATAACTATCTCGGACCATCATTTCATTCCCCTCTTTTCCCCGCTAGTCCCGACTATACTCTAATTTCCTAAACAATTGAACAAAAAAAATGGGTGAGCTAAAATAACCCAGTAAAGAATGTTGAACATTGAATGATTAAATTTGATGATAAATAATGTACAAGGGTTGTGTTAGATAAGATCAAAACTGTTAGGTTGATCTCCTGATATAAATGTATGGATTTATAAAGTCCTTTGTGTTGTACTAAGACTTAGAGTTAAATAGATCAAAACTGTTAGGTTGATCTTTTGTTGTAATCTACTCATAGAATGGACTTTACGATTTCAGTCAAGAAGACTCTACGATTAACAGACTCTACGATCAAGACAACCAATCGTAGAATGGACTCTACGATTTTGGCCAAGAAGACTCTACGACCAACAGACTATGTTCTAAGCAAGAAGTCGTAGAACGAACTCTACGTTCAACAAGTCAAACAGTAGAGTAAACTCTACGATGACAATAAGAGATGATCCATTACAGAACAATCACAACAACAGGAATATTCGTAGAGTTGATCTTGGAGGGACGTTGAGCAAAAAGACAAGAGACATTACGACTCTCAGATCAGAAGCTATTTCGTTCAAGAATTCAATCTGCATTGATGAAACCAAAAAGCTTCTGCAAATAGATCAAAGTTAGAAAAGTCAGGGGACTAACCCAAGCGCACTATGAAACAGAAAGAAGACTTTTGAGGCAGTAAAGTCAGAGGACTGTGTCCTATGAGTCCTATAGTATGGAAGGACCAAACGACTCTATGAAAGTTGGTAGGAACCTACGATTGCCATATCTGTCCCCAAGGAAAAAGAAAACACCCTTCCATGGACTAACAGGTCAGATCAAATAAAATCTCATCAGAGCATTAATGAGTTATATTAATATAATATTCATAAGCTCCCCTCTGTGAGGTAACGTAAAGAAACAAGCTCGAGCAGATGTTCCAAAGGGAAGAAAACTGAAGCCCTCAGTTTTTAAATACCAAGATCGGCAAAAGAAAGAATAAGCAAATTTTTACACGAGAAAAATATATACTCAAGAAGTTGAAAAAATCAAACTGATAAGAAAGCTTGCATTGCTACTAAGTCCTTCAGAAACTCATGCTAAAAGCAACTTAGTAGCACATCTAAATCTACATCACTCCAGGAGAGTTCTTTGTGAACTAGAGTATCCAAGTCTGTTAAACTTGTAGAGTTCTTAGTGAACTAGAATTCCAAGACGGCTGGTCTTGAAGGAATCTTAGTGATTCTGAAATTGTAAAAGTATCCTTAGTGGATTTGCTGCTGGAAGAGCAAAACAGTGGAGTAGGAGTCTTGCGAGTTCTGAACCACTTAAAACCTGGAGTCTTTCTTATTGTGTCTTTTAATTGCTATATCTGCCATATAATTGCTTGTTGAATTCTTACTTTAAGATATCAAGAAAAGGGTAAATAAATCGTATTCCGCTGTGTTAAACTTATTGATTAAGAATTAATTAACGTAAGTAAAAGAAATTTTTTAAAGTATCTATTCAACCCCCCCTTCTAGATATCTATCGTGTCATTGGGAACTAACAATTGGTATCAGAGCAGGTTCTCACATCTAAAGCCTTACAAGCTTGAGTAGATCAAATGACACTTAACAAGAACGTATCAGAACTCGGTGGAGGTAACAGACCACCTATGTGTAATAAAGAAAAATTTGCTAACTGAAAAGTTCGTATGCAGGCTTACATGGATACTATAGATGATGAACTATTCGAGACAGTGCTAAATGGGCCAATCATACCAATGAAACTTGCACTATCAACTGAAGATCCAAGCAAGCTAGTAGCAAAGAAAAGAGACGAATGGACAGACAATGAAAAGAAGGATGTTCAAAGAGACAAAAGGGCTAAGAACATCTTATTTCAATCTCTGGATGATGATCTATTTGAGAACGTTGTCAACTGTAAAACAGCTCAAGAAGTCTGGCAAACTCTGTTGATCATGCATGAAGGAACAAAAGAAGTCAGAGAAAATAAGCAATCACTGCTTGTTCAGCAGTATGAAATGTTCACCCACATCTCAGGTGAAAACATTACAACCACCTATGAGAGATTTAACTTGCTACTAAACTCGCTCAGATCTTATGAAAAAAATATATCTAAACAGAGATCTTATCATTAAATTCATGAGATCTTTGCCAAGCAAATGAGATGCCAAAACCACAGCCATCCGGGAGTCAAAGAACCTACACGAGATGACTATACAACAGTTATATGGAAATCTTCTCTCCTATGAACTGGAGCTAAATCAAAGAGCAGAGAATCTATCTGGGGAAAGAAAGAAAGAGAAAAACATTGCTCTTAAAGCCTTAACCTCAACTCACAGAAGCAATCATAAGGATAATTCTGACTCTGATAAGGATGAATCAAATGATGATGAAGGAGCTTCCATGCTAGTCAGACATTTTAAAAGATTCATCAACAGAAACAGACCTCAGAAGTTCAGAAGCAACAACAACAAAGAACAACCAAATGACATTTGCTATAATTGCAAAAAGCCAGGTCACTTCATTGCTAAATGTCCAAAACCCTTAAGAGAAGAGCTGAGGAGGGACAAAACAAAAACAAATCCAAAAAGGGAATTCAAGAGCTTCCACAAACAAAAGAAGAAAGACAAAAGTTTCATAGCTAAAGGCTCCTGGAGTGACTCAGAAGAAGAACTAAATTCTGAGTCAAGCGACGAAGAAGAGCCACAAAAGGCCAACCTGTGCTTAATGGCAAACGAAGAAGGAAGCAGCAAAAAGGAATTCAACATAGATGAGGTATTTGATTTCTACTCTCCTGAATTAAGCATTGATGATCTTAGAGAAGACATACATGACTTAATGGTAGAATTACATAAATACATAAAAATGTTTAGAAGATTATCTAAAGATTACTCTCATCTAAAAGAGGATAAAGAAAAAATAAGTATAGAATTAGAAGCCTCATTTCAAGCTGCAAAACTTTACTCTAATCTTGAGACTGAGAATGAAAGACTAAAAGAGATAAATGAGTTGAGCACTCATAAAGAATCTTATCTAGCCTCCAAGATTCAGGAACTAGAAAAGACAATTTTTATGTGGAACAAGTCTAGTTCGTCTATGGACACGATCCCAAGTCAAAGAGATATTACTGATAGATCAGGATTAGGATTTGAGAATTCATTCTCAAAGCCCAATATGAAAAAGTCTATGAAAATAAATGAAGGCAAATCCTTTAATCTTAATAAAGAAATTGTGTTCATCAAATCCTCATATTCTTTATCTCCCAGCAGTTCATATTCTGCTAAGCCTGCTATCATTTTAGACAATAAAACTCGCACGGGTCTGGGGTTCAGAAAATTGAAAAACAAGTCAAGCAAAACTCACTCTACGAATCATGAGAATCGTAGAATAGTATGGAAGCAGAATGTAGATCAGCAAAATCAAAAGACTATGAGAAATCATAATCCATACAAATCCTGGACAAATAAGAATTCACAAATGCACACATATCATCGTCAATATCATATCAATCATAGGCACCATCATAAAAATGATAAATATTTGTCAAGATATCATAGACTGTAAGGATCTAAAATCAAACAAATTTGGGTCCCAAAAGGTACTAACAAAGCAGGACCCAAACAAATATGGGTACCAAAATGAAGATTGATTTGTCATGCAGGTAAAGAGATCCATCTGGTATCTTGACAGTGGATGCTCAAGGCACATGACAGGAGACAAGGCTCTTCTATCAGAGTTTAAGGAAAAAGATGGATCTGTTATCATTTTTGGAGACAACCACTCTGGGAAAATCAGAGGTTATGGCTCAACTGGAAATGGTGTAATATCTTTCAGTAAAGTGGCATATGTTGAGGGACTAAAGCACAACTTGCTAAGTATCAGTCAACTCTGTGACAAAGGACATCAAGTCACCTTCCTCAACAACCAATGCCAAGTTAGAGATTTGAAGATTAACTCTCTAAAGCTAGAAGGAGTTCGAGAAGGAAATGTCTGTGTGGTCAATCTTACTCAATTAAGTTCAGAATAAATTGTCTGTTTTCTTGCTAAAGCCTCTGAAGATATGTGCTGGCTTTGGCACAGGAGGTTATCTCATCTTAACTTCAAGAGCATTTCAAAGCTTGCCTCCAAAGATCTAGTAAAAGGATTGCCAAAGTTAAATTTCATCAAAGAAAAACCCTGCAAAGCTTGTCAGTTTGGAAAGCAAACAAAGACGTCATTCCAGAACAAGTCAGTAAACTCAAATGATAAGGCTCTTCAATTACTTCACATGGATTTATTCGGACCTGTCTCGAGGACTAGCCTCGGAGGAAAGAGATACTCTCTAGTGGTAGTAGATGACTACACTAGATATACATGGGTATCTTTTCTAAGCTCTAAAGATGAAACCATTTCACATCTTATCAAGCTCTTCAAACTAATCATGAATGAAAAATGCGAAAAGATCAAGGCCATCAGAAGTGATCATGGAAGAGAGTTTGATTTCTCAGATATGGACCTGTTCTGTGAAGAAAATGGAATCAATCACAACTTCTCAGCCCCAAGGACGCCTCAACAAAATGGAGTAGCAGAAAGGAAGAACAAGACTCTTATTGAAGCAGGAAGAACCCTTTTAGCAGCAGCCTATCTTCCTGAATATTTCTGGGCTGAAGCCATCAGTACTGCATGTTACACTCAAAACAGGTCACTCATACACTCAACATTGAAGAAGACTCCGTACGAATTATGGAAAGGAAGAAAGCCAAACATAAGTTATTTCCATGCGTTTGGTTGCCTATGCTACGTACTCAACAATGGAAAGAAGCATCTGACTAAATTTCAGCCAAAATCAGATGAAGGAATCTTCCTTGGCTATGCAACAGATAGCAGAGCATTCAGGGTGTTCAACAAGGAGTCCTTAACTGTTGAAATCTCCATCCATCTCACATTCGATGAATCAGATCCTAAAAAGAAAAGATCAACATTCAACGAGTCATCAGAAACAAGCTCAACGATCGAAGAACTCAAAATCGTAGAGTCTGACTCTACGACCATAGAACCAGCAAAAGAAATCGTTGAACAAGGAGAGGAAATCGTAGAGCACACCACACCAGACATTGAAACTCTACGATCAGAACCAGAAGCTGATTTAGAGGAACTCAGATAAGAAGGCACCAGAACAGACGTCCCTAGAAGAATAAAATGGACCAAAGATCACACTCAAGATCTAATTATTGAAGATCCAAACACCGGAATCAAGACAAGAGCTGCAACTTCGAATGAATGCTTTTACCTAAGTTTTCTCTCTCAAGAGGAACCCAAGAAGATCGAAGAAGCCTTAGAAGATTCAAGTTGGATAGAGGCCATGCAAGAGGAGCTTAATCAATTTGAAAGAAGCAAGGTTTGGAGATTAGTTGTTAGGCCTCAGCATAAACCAGTCATAGGCACCAAATGGGTTTTCAGAAACAAGATGGATGAAAATGGTGTGATAACGAGAAACAAAGCAAAACTGGTGGCCAAAGGTTACTCTCAAGAAGAAGGAATTGACTACGATGAAACGTATGCTCCAATTGCCAGGTTGGAAGCCATAAGGATCTTCCTTGCCTATGCTGCACACATGAAGTTCAAAGTCTTCCAAATGGATGTCAAGAGTGCATTTCTAAATAGAGAACTTCAAGAAGAAGTCTACGTGGAACAACCTCCAGGTTTTATCAATCCAACATTTTCAAATTATGTTTATAAACTAGATAAAACACTATATGGTCTAAAACAAACACCTAGAGCATGGTATGAAACCTTAACTAAATTTCTCATTGAAAAATGATTCACTAGAGGAAGAGTAGATACTACCTTATTTTTGAGAAAACATAAGGATAAAACACTGTTAGTTCAAATTTATGTAGATGATATCATATTTGGTTCGTCTGATGAAAAATTATGTGAAAGATTTGCCAAGCTTATGCAGAGCAAGTTTGAAATGAGCATGATGGGAGAACTCAACTTCTTCCTTGGACTACAAGTAAAGCAGACTGATGAAGGCATATTCATTAATCAAGCCAAATACATCAAAGACTTATTAAAGAAGTATGGCATGGAATCTGCAACTATCATGAAAACTCCTATGCCACCTGCCACCAAGCTCGACAAAGATGAAAATGGTAAATCCACTGAAATCACTCAGTACAGAGGTATGATAGGCTCACTATTATAGCTTACCGCTAGCCGATCAGATATAATGTTTGCTACATGTATATGTGCTAGATTTCAGGCTAACCCCAAAGAGTCTCATCTATTAGCTATGAAAAGAATTTTCAAGTATCTTAAAGGAACTCCAAATTTAGGATTATGGTATCCCAAGGAGTCCTCCTTTGATCTAATGAGATACTCAGATGCTGACTATGCAGGATGCAAAATAGACAGAAAGAGGACAAGTGGAACTTGCCAGATGCTTGGCAGCAGACTTGTCTCTTGGTTTAGTAAGAATCAGAACTCAGTATCCACATCAACTGCAGAAGCTGAATATATTGCCTCAGGCAGTTGTTGTGCACAAATCTTATAGATGAAGACTCAGCTTGCAGACTATGGGTTTGAGCTTAATTCTATTCTTATATATTGTGATAATACTAGTGCAATTGCTATAACTCATAATCTTGTTATGCATTCAAGAACTAAGCACATAGATATAAGGTATCATTTCATTAGGGATCATGTACAAAAGGACAATATATCACTTCACTATATCCCAACTGAAGATCAACTAGCAGATGTGTTTACAAAACCTTTAGATGAATCAAGATTTAATAAACTTATAAGTGAGTTATGAATGCTAAATCTAAACCCTTAATATATATCATGTTTTTTTTTGGAAGATACTAACTCTGCAGGAAGAAAAGTAAGCAAGGAAGATAAGTAAAAGACAAATTCGTGGAATGCACTCAACGATCGTGAAGTGAAAGATCGCAGAGTACGCTTAAGATCGTAGAGATCACTTAACGATCAACAAACTAAGGATCGTAGAGCACACTACAAATCGTATAGCTCACTTAACAGTTGGCAAGCCAAGGATCGCAGAGTATTCCTCAATCGTAAAGCTAACTCAATGAACATCAACAAAAGAATCGAAATGTCAAGAAGGATCGTAAAGCTCTGAGGGCAAAATGGTCATCAACCAACCAAAATGCTCCTATCAGAACTTGACACGCATCTCAGCAAACATAGAGGGAATTTTTTAAATACTTTGAAAACTGCACGTCGTTTATTTCTTCAAATCAAAAATCTATCATTCCTCTTTCTCTCTCTCTCTCAATCCTAAACCCTAAGTTCTTAATACTCAGATAAATCATTCTTATTGTTTCAGAAAAACTTTCAAATGGCACCTGCTCAAGTCATTCCTGGAAATGAGCTCAACTTCGAAGCCTTCATAACAGCAGATAAGCAGTTCAAAAGAATAATCCAGTTACTAGATAAGGCTGGTCTGCGAGAAGCTCTGGGAACAAATACGAGGATTCTGTCAAAGCTTATCCGAGAGTTTTACATCAATGGATCCTATGCAAATGGAACTCTGACCACTACAGTAAAAGGGGTACAGCTCAACCTCACTGCTGAAGAACTAAACCTAGCCCTAGGTTTCAAGTAAGGAGGCCTCACATCTCTAAATATGGTGAATACCGAAGAAGGCCTGAGAAGAATGCACCACCAAAAGAATCCAGGACTGAAAGGTTTGAAGAAGAAAGAATTTCCTCAGAAATATGAGTTCCTGGCTGATGTGATAGGTAAATGCCTCCTCTGCAAAGACTCAGCTCATGACTCAGTCAGTGAGGTGCAACTGAAATTAATGACAGCTATAGTCAAGAAGATAAACATCAACTATGGCTCCTTGCTATTGGAATGGATAGGGAACTGGGTCCAAAATGCGGAAAAAGCTAAGGGGACCAGAAAAATATTTTATGGAAGATTCATCAGCATTCTCCTTAGATCGTCATTGGGGGATCTGATTGAACATGATGAAGGAAAAGCCCTAAATACTAACAAGAGAATAACTCAGAGACTCTTTGACAACTGGAGGAGGAATCCAGTTAAAAATAGGAAACTATCTCGGTTAGGGGATAGTGAAGGAACGCAGAGTGGTGCAGGGCCATCGCTGTTAAAGAACACACCTGCAGAAGAAGAATCTCAGGAAGTCAGCAAGCAATCTCAGGGTCTCATCAGAAAGAGGAAAGGAAAGAGAGCCCTTGAGATTGAAGAACCTCAAGGCTCATCAAATGAGGCTCCTGATGCTGCTCCTGAAGGAAAGGTTGCATCAGAGGATGAAGATTCCGATCTGCGAAGGGAAACTCGCAGTAAGTATGAAGCTGAAGAGGCCACTCCAAAATAGCCAAGAAGAAAGAGAAGAAGGCTAGTAAAATTAGCAGATAAAGACTCAGTAGCTAAGGGGGAGCTACTTGAAAAATATGACATTGCTCCAGTTGAGAAGGAGTCATCTATAGCAGCTGAGCCTATGGATGCTCAAACTAAGGGGGAGCCACCAGTAGTTTTTGAGCCAGCAAGTGTTATGGCTAAGGGGGAGACTCACGAAGACACTTCAATCACTTCAGCCACAATGAATAATGATGAAGAGGATGACATCGAAATAGTGGCCGTCGGAAGAAATGAGCAAAGGCACCTTGACTACAACTGCCTGTTGAAATTCTTGCCACTGATGCCATTCCACCGAGCTCTGGTGCACAATGCATAGGATTAAATCTTTTGGACCTTCAAAGCATACCCTAACGTGGTGATTATTGCTCAAGGCTATCATCAGAATCTATTTTTTGCCTAGAAGCTCATTTCATGCAGCCCCTTTTCACATTCCTTAGAGCAAAAGGTACATTTTATTCGTCTAGCTCTCATTCAAATTCATACACCTTCACGGATGTTCAATAAATTTGAGGTGTCTTCAAATGCCAATCTGCATCAAGCTCTACAATCAACACTTCCCCGATCGTAGAGTCACCACCTTCTACGACTGGTGGTCAAGAAAGCCTCAACGGTCAAAACGTAGAGTGCCCTCCAGACTCTCCCGAAATTCTGCCTACCTAACAAACAATGCCTCATGTTCCATATTCAAGACTTCTCTTAACCTACGAGGATATTCCCTCCATCTCTGGTCACGAATACTTTCACATCCCAAGCTCTACGACTGACCAGGGACAACCATCTCAACTCCTCCAAGAAATTCTGGACAAGGTATCTCGGCTTCCTACAACTGATGGCCTAATTGACTTGACAAGCCATATCCATAGAGAGATACAGAAAGATCTGACATCTAAGTCCCACGACATTCAATGAAGAATGGATAATGTCATTGATGCTGCCAACGATCTCTCTAACAGCTTGAATAAACAATTCTCCACAAGGTTAAAGCAGTTAACGGCAGCAGTCTCTGACAATCTCCAAGGAAGGGATAAAATATTTCTGGAAGCCTTAAACAAACATCAGAAGGCCGTTGTCGTTCTTCAAGAAACCAATGACAAATATATCACTCTCCTCAGTAATGAGATCATTGCCTTGAAGAACTCTTTCACAGAACAAGAACATCGATCGAACGACACTTTGTCATTGGTGGAGCAAAAACAAATAATGGTTGACGAACGACTCCAAGCATACCAAGATGATGTTGCTGCCACTAAGACTCAACTTCAAGAAATTATTCAGGGCATACAACAGTTTTCAGAACAGGTAGCAACCATTAATGATGCCAACAAGGGGGAGAAGAAACTGAGCACAACAGAACAAACGAGAACGAGCTCAGACTACAGCAGAAGAGGAAGAGCACCTCAAGGGATGAGGATGGTTTAAACATCAATACATCCTCCTAGATTCGAAGCAGTACCATCTCATCCCAGACAGGATGAGACAGCAAGATCTTCTTCCTCAACTGCAAGGCCATCTAGCTCACAAGAATGGTTCCAAATTAAAGAAGAAGAAGCTTTGCTGAGGGAAGAAGAACTGAGAAAAGCAGAAGAAGAAAGGAGAACAGTCTTCAGGCAGAGGGAAGAAGAAAGAAGAAGACCTCCTAGTAGAAGGAGATAAGTTATTTTTTTTACTTAATTGTATTAACTGACTAAACATCAATAAAATTCATTTTTTAGTAGAAAATACAGCTACTCACTGTATGATTAGGCATTCAATTATTCATATGCATTTTTTCTATTTAATGTGTTCAAATCACTATCTGCTATTTATGTTGTCATCATCAAATATGGGGAGATTGTTGAACATTGAATGATTAAATTTGATGATAAATAATGTACAGGGGCTGTGTTAGATAAGATCAAAGCTGTTAGGTTGATCTCCTGATATAAATGTATGGATTTATAAAGTCCTTTGTGTTGTACTAAGACTTAGAGTTAAATAGATTAAAACTGTTAGGTTGATCTTTTGTTGTAATCTACTCGTAGAATGGACTTAACGATTTCAGTCAAGAAGACTCTACGATTAACAAACTCTACGATCAAGACAACTAATCGTAGAATGGACTCTACGATTTTGGTCAAGAAGACTCTACGACCAACAGACTATGTTCTAAGCAAGAAGCCGTAGAATGAACTCTACGTTCAACAAGTCAAACAGTAGAGTAAACTCTATGATGACAATAAGAGATGATCCATTACAGAACAATCACAACAACATGAATATTCGTAGAGTTGATCTTGGAGGGACGTTGAGCAAAAAGACAAGAGACATCACGACTCTTAGATCAGAAGCTATTTCGTCCAAGAATTCAATCTACATTGATGAAACCAAAAAGCTTCTGCAAATCGATCAAAGTCAGAAAAGTCAGGGGACTAACCCAAACGCACTATGAAATAGAAAGAAGACTTTCGAGGCAGTAAAGTCAGAGGACTGTGTCCTATGAGTCCTATAGTATGGAAAGACCAAACGACTCTATGAAAGTTGGTAGGAACCTACGACTGACATATCTGTCCCCAAGGAAAAAGAAAACACCCTTCCATGGACTAACAGGTCAGATCAAATAAAATCTCATCAGAGCATTAATGAGCTATATTAATATAATATTCATAAGCTCCCCCCTGTGAGGTAACAGAAAGAAACAAGCTCGAGCATATGTTCCAACGGGAAGAAAACTGAAGGCCTCAGTTTTTAAATACCAAGATTGGCAAAAGAAAGAAGAAGAAAATTTTTACACGAGAAAAATATATACGCAAGAAGTTGAAAAGATCAAACTGATAAGAAAGCTCGCATTGCTACTAAGTCCTTCAGAAACTCATGCTAAAAGCAACTTAGTAGCATATCTAAATCTACATCACTCCAGGAGAGTTATTTGTGAACTAGAGTATCCAAGTCTGTTAGACTTGTAGAGTTCTTAGTGAACTAGAATTCCAAGACGGCTGATCTTGAAGGAATCTTAGTGATTATGAAATTGTAAAAGTATCCTTAGTGGATTTGCTGCTGGAAGAGCAGAACAGTGGAGCAAGAGTCTTGCGAGCTCTGAACCACTTAAAACCTGGAGTCTTTCTTATTGTGTCTTTTAATTGCTATATCTGCCATATAATTGCTTGTTGAATTCTTACTTTAAGATATCAAGAAAAGGGAAAATAAATCGTATTCCGCTGTGTTAAACTTATTGATTAAGAATTAATTAACGTAAGTAAAAGAAATTTTTTAAAGTATCTATTCAACCCCCCCCCCCCCTTCTAGATATCTATCGTGTCATTGGGAACTAACAAAGAATATCATGACTAAGATAATGACAAATAAATTATCATTAGTCTTCAACAGTTAAGTTTTTGATAATATAAATAGCAAGTTTTAAATCAACAACTGCAGTTAAGTTCTTGAACAAAACTTAAATGAACAACTGTAGCGGAATAACAACTATTAGGAGAATTATGTAGATCATGATGTCTACTAGCTTCTCTTTTTCAAAAAAATCATCATCCACCTTTATCATCTGAAACACTATTGGTCCTGATCATGCCAAATAACGGTTCTTCTTTGCCTCAGGCCAAAGAGAACATTCACAACGTGCCCTAAAAGATACATCAGCATTATATCATCTTTATCCTATCATCTGTGCCCCAAAAGACACACCACTATTATATCGCTTTTATCTTATCATCTGTACACTAGGCCACATATATTCACAATAACTTGATTCTTGATAATCAGTACAAATAATAGTGATATAAATGATGAACAGAAGAAAGAGAATAATGTCCAAGATTGTCAACATGATGTAGAGAAAAGGTGTTCAAGTCCAAGAATAATGTCCAAGATTCATAGGGAAGAAGTTCAACGGTAAGGTTTACTATACAAGAAATATTTAGATGTCCACAATGTACATAGTTCAAGTAAATGTTCATAAGTAAAAAATTCAAGGTCTAATTGTTCACTGTTCAAATATAACGATGAAAATTTAATTAAAAAGTTCATGTCAAAAGATATTATATGAAGTACAAGTTATTAATTATTTTAAAAAATTTACCGAATAATACTTACCATAATAAGTTTAAGAGAATGAAAAAAAAATGATATCATTTACCTTATCACATGACTATATACTGTTTATATGAAGTTGATCAACATATATGTATATTTATGATTTAATTAGTAATTAATATATACTAGTTTCATGATGTACAATATATATTATAAAATCATCAAAAGTGACTATATAGTATATTTTTGTGTAGCATACAAAATAAAGTAAAATATACTTCAAAATAGTTTTTGAAGAAAAATACTATTTCAAAGTAAAATCTTCCAAATAAAGTTTTTAAAAATAAATCTTCTAATAGAATAGTTTTCTAAAGGAAGAGTTACAAATAACATGTGACGTGTGTGAGTATTTATATAACTTTTATTGAAAAACTTACTTGGATAATACTCGTACTTATACCGCTCTTCAGCAACACTTAAGATAGTCTTAACTCACTCAGATAAATCTTACACTAAGAATATTTAGAAAGTGGAAGGAATGATAAGGAAGAAGGATATGAAAATTCCTTATGCTAAGTCCTATATTTATAGCCAAAACTTAATCAAATATTCTAAAAATACATTTTTCATTTTTTAATCTACACCATTCATTATTTTTCATACTTTAATCTACACCATTCATTAACTAATCACATGATTCATACCCTAGTCACATGATTCACACTTTAATCTAACTTAATCTACATTATCCATTAGCAAATCACATGATTCATGTATTTTACTAACTTAATCTACATCATCCATTAGTAAATCACATAATTCATACCTTAAACTACACGATCCATCACATGTTTGACATTTTTAAGCTTCACAATATACATTTAAAGATTAAATTATTCATCTTTTATATAATTATTTTATTGACTTAATATCACAATTATTTTAATATTCAGTGTTATTCAAATAATGAGTCGGTCTAACTATTTAATACTCGTGACTATTACTGTAACAATTAACGATATAAGATGTTGTGCATTGTGACGATTATTAACTCAATAATGTAAGACCCCGAATTTTATGAAATATAAAATTTAATTTTTCTTCATATATATTTTTTCATGAAATAGTAAGTGGTTAAATTAATAAAGTTAAAAGTTAAGGATGTTATGTGTAAATTATATTATGTCGGACAATATTCGTTTGGTCAGGGAATATTCATTCTGTTGGAGAATATTCGTACGACGGCTCCGTACGAACCAATCATTGGTGGACCCCACAACGAATAATTGTTGGATATAGAAAACGACATAAATAATTTTTAATGGTCAATGGTATTATCATTTTTAATTGTTAAAATACCCAGTGGTAAAAGAACAGTAACATACGGTATTACACAGTAGCACACGGTATTGCACAGTAGCACACGACATTGCACAGTGTTTCGTATTATTAAACTGATAAAGTGGTTATTGTACAATATTTGACTTTATTGTCACATGCACAATAATTCATACTATTAAATTGATAATTGTCACAGTAGCATATGCACAGTAATTCACATTATTGAATCAATAATTGTCATTACACAGTAACATATTCTTTCTTTTATATACTTTCTGCATTATTGTTATCTCTATTATGATGTTAATTAAACTGTTGTATTTCATTATTAATTAATTTGATATCTAACTCAGAGAGCCAACTACACTGTATTTATAACATTTAGTCATAATAATGAATAAGTGTGAATTATTGTTGAATAATTGAATTGATAAAGTTATTTGTTTATAATATAAAGTTAGGTGATATAAAATGAATGGTATAGATTAAAATTTGAAATGGATGATGTAGATTAAAGATGATCTTTAAATAAATGGTTTAGATTAAGAAAATCTTAAAAGATGAAATGAATGGTATAGATTAAAAATAATATAAAATTTGAAAGGGATGGTGTAGATTAAAGATGATCTTTAAATGAATGGTTTAAATTAAAGAGATCTTAAAAGATGAAATGAGTGGTAAGGATTAAACATTATCTTGAAATGAACGGTTTGGATTAAATTAGGAAATCTTGGTTATGATAAGATTTTTGGCTATAAATAGAGGCCTTAACTTAAGGATTTTTCATAAACTTCTTTACTTGTTCTTTCTTTCACTCTCTAAATACTTCTTGTGTAAGTTCTCTCTAAGTGTGCTTAAGTTATCTTGAGTATTTGTGAAGATCTATAAGTGTACGTGTACTGTTCAAGTTAATTAACCTCATTTAAATCAATATCCAGTCACGTGTTAAGGTAATGAATATCATCTTCTTTCATATCCTATTATTTAAACTTACCACGGTAAGGAGTATCATTCTTTTCATCATCATAAATGGATATTATTTTCTTTCTTACTTTAAAGGATTATCATTCTTTGATTCTCGAAAATAATATCGTTTCTTTCTTACTCATAAGATGTGCCATTTATTTCCATATATTAATTTGTGGGAATAACCTTATGGCGCGAATTACCGCCTGTTTGGTGAATAACTCTTCATATTCAAATTTTATTAAGTTGTGGGAATAACCTTACTGCGCGGACTACCGCCTGTTGGTGAATAACCCTTTGTATTTATTTCTTATTTGTTTCTTGTGGAAATAATTTGTCTACACGAATTATCACATGACACTTTTATTCCATATTCGTTTGTAATATTATTTTCTTTCATATTCGTAAGTGATATTATTTTCCTTTATACTCATAAAGAATACCATCTTTTTCATCTTCTATTATTCAAACTTATTATGGTAAGGGATATTAATTTCCTTCACCTTTTGTTAATTAAACCTGCTATGGTAAGGGATATTATTTTATTTCATACACCTAAATCGAAACTTATTATGGAACTATTGCTTCTATAATTCCTGAAAATATTATATGTTCCATAATAGTTGCACTTCATCATTTCAATTGAACATTCCTATTTACGTGAACCTTTCTATTGAACTGTAACCATTATTCTGAACTGTGGATCTTGAATATCATTTTTGAATTTCACTCCACATAATGTTGACAATTTGGACATTATTTAAATCTGCACAAAGTAAACTTCTGATACTTATTGTTTATCTTGTTTCTTCTGTTCATCATTTATATCATTTTAATCATCCAAAATCATGTTGTTGTGAATATTTGTGGTCGGGGGCACATATGCGATATAATTGTTGAACAGATGATAGGTTAAAGGCGATATAATAGGTTAAAGGCGATATAATAGGTTAAAGGCGATACATCTGTTCGGTGGCTTTTATGGCACGTGGTGAATGTTCTCTTTGGCCTGTAGTGCAAAGATGAACTGTTGTTTGGTATGATTATGACCAAAGGCTGAATCTGGTATAATCATGACCATTGGTGTTATATTGAATATCTTTGGCCCGTAGTACAAAGATGAACTGTTGTTTGGTATGATTATGACTAAAGGCTGAATCTGGTATAATCATGACCGTTGGTGTTATATTGAATGTCTTTGGCCCGTAATGCAAAGATGAACTGTTGATCTACATGATTATGATCAGGAACTGTGAATTTGTATTATCTTGACTAATGATATTTCAGATGATAAAGGTTGATGATGTTTTTCCTAAAAAGAGAAGCGAGTGGACATTATAGTCTGCATTATTCTTATAATAGATTGCTCATTCTGCTGCTATTATTGATCTGAACGTTGTTCAAGAATTTAACTACAATTTTTGATATAAACCTTGTAGTCTATTGTATTCTATCAAGAACTCAACTATTGAAGGCTAACGATAATTTACTCGTCATTATCTTAGTCATGATATTCTTTACTGGACTATTTGAGCTCACCCTTTCTTTTTGTTCCATTGTTTTTCAACAGGAGATGAGAACGTAGTTGGGTCTTGCCAGGGGATGGAGTGAGAGTCCGAGGGATAGCTATTGTAGTCTTCACGTGTTGTAAAATAATGTGACAATAATCGTGAAAGACTTAGTTGTGTATTATTATACACTGTATTGTTGTACGTTGCACTACTTGTAATAATTTTGTTGTAGTCTTTTGACAACTCAAGTTTGGGCTGTGTGGCCCAGATTTAGGGGCGTCACAAATAATGTAGAATGTTGTGCAATGACAATTATTGATTCAATACTATAAAATACTGTGTAATGACAATTATTGATAAAATACTATGCAATGGTCACTTTATCAGTTCAATAATATAAAATACTATGCAATACCGCATGCTACCATTTTTTTATTATCGGGTATTTTAACAGTTAAAAGTGATAGTACCGTTGATTATTTTTATTTAAAAAAGGTTAATACTGCCATTTTTTATATCTAACAATATTTCGTTATGGGGTTCACCAATAATTGATTATTTTGGCGTCGTTATACGGATCGAATATTCCCAGACAGAATGAATATTCTCCGACAATTTGAATATTGTCCGACATAATAAAATTTGCACATAACATCTTTTTAACTTTAGCTTTTATTAAAATAACACTTTACTGTTTTAGAATAATATATGAAAAAATAAATAAATTTTATTCAATAAAAGTCGGGGTCTTACACCATATATATATAAAAATAAATATATACATATATATACCTATGGATATTTATTTATCAAATTAAAAATGGAACAAAAAGGAAATCCATATAATTAATTAATTACATGGAATATGAGTTAAGGTTACGTTAATAATTAACTAGATTTGTAACGACCCCGAAATTCGACCAACTTTATTACTTCAAATTTTACATTTATTATTCATTATTTTCCTTACGTCCAAATTTCGGTCCGTTAATAAATCTTTAATCCCCTTATTTAATCCATTAATTGATTTTAAAATCAACAATTACCAATTATTATGGTATAATTTTTTTTTCTCAATTCAATCATTGTATTAAATATTTTATCATTTAAAAACTTCATTTCTTGATCTTAGTCCCTGGATCGCAACTCTTACTTTTTCTTTCTGTAGCTAGTATCATAATGCTCCACATTTAAAATCTAATGTTATTTACTTTCATACAATTATTCCTTGTTGCATTATTCATATCTATCCAAATGTTCTTTGTATCATAATTCATAATTAAACATATAATAATTACATTAATCAAAATTCATATTTCAATTATACTCGTCATATCCGTACCAAATTTGCAAGTATACAGCATATTAATGTCACCTTGACAAATCATCCATATTGAATCATAATATAAACATTTAGTACTAACGTTCACAACCTTTTTGGAAAATTCGTCTCTATATAATCTGATGTTCTTGAAATTCTTTTCTTTCCTGCAAAAATGTATATTAAGCAAGTAATGAGCACAACGGCTCTGCAAATTCAACAGTTTATGCTTCACGTAGCACATACCTTATTATGTTTGGTGTGTGTCATACATCACATGTTGTGCTTCTAATCAGGCACGATATCTCAAATATGTTCATATCATTTCACAGAGTACATATATTTTCCACATTAATCACATATCACATAACACCTAATTTGTATATACTTAAAACAAGAATTACATATCATAACATTCAACATTTAACATTTAAGGACTGAAGAACTTGCCTGGATTGTGGAATTAAATAAATTGATAATTCAAATCCTTTACTGGATCAACCTATGATCATAAAATAATCAAATAATAATTATTTATCCTCTCATGATATTAATTTATTTAATTAATATCATCTATAATGTAATTAACCATACCCGACGATTTATTTTAGGGTACTGGGTTAATTATTAATTAATATGGTTAATTATATTAACCTCATTCCTTAAAATATTAATTTAACTTAATATCAAATACATTCACTACGGATAACCCGGTTTATTGGATAAATTTTAGCATATCTGGTTGTCCAAAAATTTTATTTAAGCATTTTCTAGCTTTTACACTTAATGGATTAATATTTAAATATTAATCCCCAATATAAAATATTTTTACAAAAATATTAAATTTAATGCACAAACATCATTTCTATATTTTTAGTATTTTTCTATAATTTTTAAATAATTTTTAAACATTTATTTAATTAAAAACTAATTCTGAGGGCATTTTCGTAATTTCATCAACGTTAGGGACACAACCGGAATTTTCCAAAAAGTCCTGGGGTATAATTGTAATTTCCGCTCAAAAGTCAGTAGCGCATTGCGCGCGCCATGCTTCAATCATCTTAAAACGACGCCGTTTTATCGCGGCTTCCAGAAAATTGGGCTCGCGCATGGCGCGGCCCTAACCTTATCCCAAAACGACGCCGTTTTATCGCGGCTTCCGGAAAATTGGCCTCGCGCATGGCGCGGCCCTAACCTTATCCCAAAACGATGCCGTTTTATCGCGACTTCTGGAAAATTGGCCTCGCGCATGGCGTGGCCCTTACTCCCGCATGCCATCAAAACGACGTCGTTTCTGATTAGTTTCTGGAAAAAAAATTGCCTCCGTGCAATGCGCGGACGGCCTAAACTACTTTTCTTCTTTATTTCCGAAAATAGTAGCAGCCACAACCCATTTAATCCAATTTTTCTCCAATTTTCTACTACAATATAACTCTAAAAATCATGTAATTCATACATATATATCCAAAAATTATTTGAAATAATTATTCTAATTATTTACAAATTTTCCATAAAATTATTTTAACATAAACAAATACAAAAATAAGCCAAAAAAATTAATTTTTATACCTCCTCAAGCCAAAATTTTCTTTAAAGCTTGTTCCATATATGTTGGCACCCAAAGATTTCCTTCCCTTGGTGGCTATGGAGATTTTCCGGTGAAAGTGGTGGCTACGGGTGGTGTACATAGGGAGGAAGATACATGTTTGGTTGCTTTCTTTTTCTTTATTTCCTTTTCCTTTCTTTTATATCCCATGCAATTTAACCATTTTGGCAATATGATTCAATTCCACCGATTTTGCCCCTTCTTGGACGTTCCAATTTCAGCGAAAAAAATTTATTTTAACACATCACGTAATTATTTTGTGTAATAAATATTTTATATAATGTATATAAAATATTTATTCTAATTTACCAAAAATCATAACATGATTTATAAATAATATTTATACCCTTTTTGGGTACTTTACATGACAAATTTTGTACACGCATAATGACATGCATGTAATTATATGAGGTAATTTATACTTCCAAAAATCATAAAATAATTCATATAGCTTATAAAAATTATTTTTCATATTTTTTCACTTCGTTATTTGGACAACATGTTACACTAACATGTTGACGTTTTTGAAATATTATCCTTCATAAAAATCATAATAATTCCATTATACATAACCATAATTTTTAATAACTTAAAACATTCATTTTTCTCATTTATTTTCACTTCTTTACAATTTTCACTAACTTTCCTTATATAAATTATATAATTTATTATTATATAATTTATATAATTACCTTATCCTTATATAATTTTCATTTTACACACAACACAATTTATAAAATTTCCTTCCATCTTTATTCAATTTAATCTTCTTATATAAATTATATAATTATTCCTATATAATTTATATAATTATTATTTTCCTCATATTTCACTTTAATTTCCTTATATAAATTATATAATTTATTATTAATTAATTTATATAATTACATTTCTTCTCAATTAATTTCTACACTTCCGTCATAATTCTTAATTAAATCTAAAATCAATAATTATAATTTCACTAACTCCCTCATTAACCTTTCATAAATTTTCGGATTAATTTAATTATTAATCCCTTTATTTTCAAAATTAATGAAATTTATAATTATCAATTAATCATGCACATTTATATATATACAAATGTATATATATGTACATATCTAACTCATCCTCACATTACCACATAACGTCATTTAAATCATAATTTCTGTACTTCCACAACAATTTAATTGTACAATTTATTATGCCTTTACCTGAAATTTCTTTTATTCCTCATAAATTATTTTTAAACAATTTATTTACTTTTCAATTATTTTAATTCAATACATATCGTCACCATCTTTGTGCCAATTTAATTTACCAATTAAATTCCTCCACATACTTTTAATTACATAAACATATCAATCACAAATAATTTAAATAACCTTAATAATTTTGTTATTTAAATTCTCATTTAATATTATTAAAAATGATCTTGAAAATTTGGGTCCTCACAAGATTGAATGATGGCTTTGAAGGGCTAAGCTAAAAGATTTAATTAATTAAGCAATTAACTTAATTAATATATTGTGAATAATATTCAGAAATTATTATAAATGACCCAAACTATTAATTAACAAAAAGTGGGTAATTAATCGATGGGGTAATTTTATTAATGATTAATTGAATAAAATAAGCCAAGCCAAACTTAATTGTTAGTTTAAATAAAAAGGCCCAAGATTGTTCATGTGTGACAAGTATGGGTAATTTTTATTTAAGTCAAGTTAGATAATTATACCCAAGCCTGCACACCTTATGGATTTCGGGTAGAGGGGTCTTGATGGTCCAACTTGTTTGCCTTACAAGCCCAAAATGATTACGATGTAAACTTAAAAATATTGGTGTTATGCCAATATTTGAATGTATTTATGCAAGCTTAACTATTATATATATATATATATATATATATATATATATATATATATATATATATATATATATATATATATATGTGTGTGTGTGTGTGTGTGTGTGTGTGTGTGTGTGTGTGTGTGTGTGTGTGTGTCGTATATGATTAGTATGAGAATTGAATGAGAACTTATGCATATAATTATGTACGAGTAAATATATATATAGGAAGTTAAGTGTGGCAATTAAAGAGGATTTTCTGTAGTCCTATATTAATCAAATAAAACTTAATTTGATAAAATAATTGGTTTGACCATTAGTGCACTACTGGGTAATTATGTAAGGGGCTATATGTATAAATTTTTAAGGAATAAGTAGACTAATTAGGCTAGCTTTGTTGTTTTGTTGCAACAATTTCAACAAATGTGAGTGTATTGGTTGTAAATATGTAGGTAATTATATGAATGTTGGTATAGTCACTCGTATAGACTACCAAGTGGGCCAATGATGTGACATTTTAGACTGTCAAAAGGCGGCTGATGGTTATAGCTCAGTATTCCCATTTGGGGGTAGCTAGGAAGAGACTTGAGAGGCCATGTAGGAGGGGATTGTGTAGACCATATATGGGTCAAGTAGAGGCTACAATAAAGGGGAGGCAGGTGGGTTATCAGGGATGGTGAATGGGAAGGAAATGTCCTTTATATAGCTAACTCTGATAATCCATTAAAAACCATTGCACTTATATTTTGTTAAGCCATAGAGAGAAATAAGGAACACCCTGCAGATAAAAAAGAAGGGGATGGAGCCAGTAGAAAAAAAAAAGAAAAAGAACCTTAACAACATTTTTCTTTAACAATCGAAGGCAAAATCTTACATCAAGCTAAGCATGATATTATTCATAATTCATATCTTAAAGTTTTAACTAAAACTATATGTTTATACTAGTGTTTCGTGATTTTTATGGGAGTATGTTGTATATTGGTGGATCATGGTGGATTTGGTGATATAAGGGTGGTAAAATGTTGGTGTTATGTGTTTAAATGGTTATAAACATGAACTTTTATAATGAATGCACATATAGTGCTTGACAAAAGTCCCGTAAGGACTGTATTATTGCTAAACCTTGTTGATTTCAATAAAAAATATGTTTTCAACGATTCAAGAAAATATAGGTACCTGAGCATATAAATTGGCTCGACTACATGAATATAAAAAAAGTTGTGGTAATTGTGACGCCCCCAAATCTGGGCCCACACAGCCCAAACTTGAGTCGTCAAAAGACTACAACAAAATTATTACAACAAAGCACAACGTACTACAATACAGTGTATAATAATACACAACTAAGTCTTCACTATTATTGCCACACTATTTTACAAAACGTGAAGACTATGATAACTATTCCTCGGACCCTCACTCCATTCCCCGGCTAGACCCTGTTATGTTTTCATCTCCTGTTGAAAAACAATGGAACAAAAGAAAGGGTGAGCTCAAATAGCCCAGTAAAGAATATCATGACTAAGATAATGACGAATAAATTATCATTAGCCTTCAACAGTTGAGCTCTTGAAAGAATACAATAGACTACAAGGTTTATATCAAAAACTGCAGTTAAATTCTTAAACAACGTTCAGATCAATAATAGCAGCGGAATGAGTAATCTATTAGAAGAATAATGCAGACTATAATGTCCACTCGGTTCTCTTTTTAGGAAAAACATCATCAACTTTTATCATCTGAAATATCATTAGTCAAGATAATACAAATTCACAGTTCCTGATCATAATCATGCAGATCAACAGTTCATCTTTGCACTACGGGCCAAAGACATTCAATATAACACCAACGGTCATGATTATACCAGATTCAGCCTTTAGTCATAATCATACCAAACAACAGTTCATCTTTGCACTACGGGCCAAAGAGAACATTCACCACGTGCCATAAAAGACACCGAACAGATGTATCGCCTTTAACCTATTATATCGCCTTTAACCTATCATCTGTTCAACAAATATATCACATCTGTGCCCCCGGCCACAGATATTCACAACAGCTTGATTTTTGGATGATTAGAATGATATAAATGATGAACAGAAGAAATAGGATAACAATAAGTATCAGAAGTTTACTTTGTACAGATTCAAATAATGTCCAAATTGTCAACATGATGTGGAGTGAAATTTAAAAATGATATTTAAGATCCACAGTTCAGAATAACGGTTACAATTCAATAGAAAGGTTCACGTAAATAGGAAGGTTCAGTTGAAATAATGAAGTTCAACTATTATGGAACATATAATATTTTCAGGAATTATAGAAGCAATAGTTCCATAATAAATTTCGATTTAGGAGTATGAAAGAAAATAATATCCCTTACCGTAGCATGTTTGATTAACAAAAGGTGAAGGAAATTAATACAAAGGGTTATTCACCAACAGGCGGCAATCCGCTCCGTAAGGTTATTCCCACAATTTAATAGAATTTGAGTACAAAGAGTTATTCACCAAACAGGCGGCAATCCGCTCCGTAAGGTTATTCTCAGAGATTAATAATGAATGAACACGAAAGGTTATTCACCAACAGGCGGCAATCCGCTCCGTAAGGTTATTCCCACAATTTAATACATGGAAATAAAAGGCACGTCTTATGAGTAAGGAAGAAACAATATTATTATCGAGAATCAAATAATGATAATCTCTTACCATAGTATGTTTGAATAATGGAAGATGAAAAAGATGGTATCCCTTACGAGTAGTAAATTTGAGAGTATGAAAAAAAAATGACATCCCTTACCTCAACACATGACTGGATATTGATTTAAATGAGGTTGATTAACTTGAACAGTACACATATACTTATAGATCTTCACAAATACTCAAGATGACTTAAGCACACTTAGAGAGAACTTTCACAAGAAGTATTTAGAGAGAGAAAGAAAGAACAAGTAAGGAAGTTTATGAAAAATCCTTAAGTTAAGGCTTCTATTTATAGCCAAAAATCTTATCATTCCTTTAATCTAAACCATTCATTTAAATATCATCTTTTAATCTACACCATCCATTTCAAATTTTATATTATCTTTAATCTACACCATTCATTTCATATTACCTAATAATCACCTAACTTTATATTATAAACAAATCAATTCAATTATTCAACAATATTTCACACTTTAATCTACACCATTCATTTCATATCACCTAATAATCACCTAACTTTATATTATAAACAAATCAATTCAATTATTCAACAATATTTCACACTTTAATCTACACCATTCATTTCATATCACCTAATAATCACCTAACTTTATATTATAAACAAATAACTTTATCAATTCAATTATTATGACTAATTGTTATAAATACAGTATAGTTAGCTCTTAGATATCAAGTCAATAAATTAATGAGATACAACTGTTTAAAAAACATCATAATAGAGATAACAATAATGTAAAAGAAAGCATACGTTACTGTGTAATGACAATTATTGATTCAATAATGTGAATTACTGTGCATATGTTACTGTGACAATTATTAGGTTCAATAATTTTAAAAACAGTGCAGCAACAATTATTGACTCAATGATATAAAATACAGTGTAATGACAATTATTAAATCAATAATGCAAAATACTGTGTAACAACAATTATTGAATTGATAATATAAAATATTATGCAGTGACAATTATCGATGAAATGATGCGTAACAGTTACGGTGTCAATTATCAGACCAATAATATGAGACACTATGCAATACCGTGTGTTACTGTAGAGTACCGTGTGCTACAGAAAATACCAAAAACTACCGTATGCTACTATTCTTTTATCACCGGTATTTTAACAGTTCCGTTGACTATTTTTATTTAAAAAGGTTATTTCTGTCGTTTTCTATATCCGACAAATATTCCGTTGTGGGGTCCACCAATAATTTGTTATTTCGGCGCCGTCGGACCAAACGAATATTCCCCGACCAAACGAATATTCCCCGACAAAGCGAATATTGTCCGACAAAATAAAATTTGCACATAACATCCTTAACTTTTAACTTTATCGATTTAACCACTTACTGTTTCAAAAAATATATATATGAAGAAAAATTAAATTTTGTATTTCATAAAATTCGGGGTCTTACAGTAATTTGATTTGAAGTTTTCTATTTTTGTAAAAAAAAAAATATGAACCTAGCAAGCTTGGTTGTAAATCTATGGACTTAACAAACTAGTGTAGGTTTTGAAACTCAATATGAGTGTATTAGGAGATTCCAGGTAATGGATTGAAAAAGTTAAAGAAAAATGAATTCTGAAAACCAAACTAGAAAATGGAAAACTGTTGTGAACAGTGTATTTTGAGCACTGATTTTAAGTTTTAAATAAAATGTTTTTGAATCAACAATATTTTTATAAAATAATATGTAGTATGATTTTGATGGTAACCAAAAATGGAAGCAATCGGATCATTATTGACTGAGTTAAAATTCCTCAAAGTATGCATGAAAATCAATAATTCTGCAGGAAACCAAATATGCAGAAAACAGATTTTATTCAATGCAAGGATTTTCATGGCTTTGTTTATAGGTCTTAATGAAATATTTTTATACATATTATATTTTTTTGAAATACCTTGTTGTATGATCTTGAATTATGTTCAAGAATGGGGTCAAAAAAACTTAAGGATCACAAGTTAAAATTCCTCAAAGTGGATATGAAAATCAGTAACATATGAAGAATTTGTAAAATCCTAATTTTAGAATTTTCGTTGAATAGGACTACATTAATTAAAACTTTTATAATATGCCTTGTTCGACATAATGATTAGGATGAATTAATTAATTAATTAATTAATTATGAGATGATTAAATATTGCAATGGATTATTGAGGATAATTAAATTAACCCCAATGTGAATATTAGGAGGTCACATGAATTAATGTGACATAGTCCAACATGTTATAAATTAAAAGTCCATATGAGTAAAATTCTAGATTTAAATTAATTGGCCCAATACTTGAATTTTTGTTAAGTCCACTAAGTTGATTGTAGAGAATCATTGACGGTCCATGTATTTAGCCCAAGTTAGAATATTATAAGTGTAATGAAAAGTCCAAGTCATGATCCAATTGAGTGACCAAATTAATGACCCATTTTCTAGAATACTTGCACAAAATGAATAAATTAAATAGATAAATAAATAAATAATAATGTACTCCCATCATGACCTATAAATATCCTATATTTATTTTTTATTTTTGCAATTTAGGGTCATCATGAAGGAAGGAATGGGTTAAAGTGGGAGTTGGTGGATTAGGTCACCAACTTTTGTTAATCCAATGGTTAATAGTTTGGTGGATGGGTAATAACCAATTGGGTGTATTTTATACATGTGTTTGTACATGTATATATACATGTATGTGTATGAGAATTTGGCTATAAATAGGGCCATCCTATTTCATTTTTTAACTTTGCTAAGATTGGTTATGTAGACAACTATAGAGAGAAATAAAGAGAGTGGAGAGAAAAATAAGAAAAGCTAGGGAAACTCTTGCAAGTGGGTGATTCTAGCAAGGTTTAGCAAGGAAGGAAATGTGAAGGCTTACTACAAGTTCATATCTAAGAGAAAAAGAACATCTAGGAGGTATAATCCTAACCTAGTTTTGATTTTATAAGTTAAGTGTATATATTTTTGTATATTGAAATATTTATGCTTAGTTGTGGGAGAATATTGTGTGTGGAAATCATGGTGGATTCCAAAGGCATGAGAAAGGATTTGTGAAGGAGTATATATGATTGATATGTGTTTGTATGAGTTTTATGTTAAGATGATTAAGAATAATACATGTAAGCATAAAAACCTTAAGTGTACTAGTGAAAACATGTGATTTGGGTAAAAATGAAATAAAATGTGTAACTCATTTGCATGATCTAAAAATTGTATGTTATAGTTCTATAAAATATGAAGATTTACCAAGTGGAACGAACAAAAATGGAGCTAAAATGAATTTATGGTGAATTTTCTTGTGAATGATGTCAAAATGAAACTCTAGTTTAAAAAATGAATAATTTTGGTTAAATAAATATTTTTTAAAATAATATAAAAATTAAAATATTGAAGGGTTATGAATTTCTGAAGTAACAAGATTGATTTGAGCTCAATTGAATTTAAAATGAGTAAGATATGAAGGATTAAATCAAAAATGGTAGAAAAATAAAAATTTGGAAAAAACTATTTTTGGTTTCTGCAGGGGGAGGGGCGCTACAGCGTCGTCCCCCAGTATTAATTCGGGTGTTGCAATGCCGGTCAGAGTCAACAGTTGACCCGAGTCGATCAAACCGATTGGGTTGACCGGTCCGACCCGACCGCGAAAAAAAAATTAATTATAATAATAATAATAATAATAATGAATAGATAAAATAAAAAAAAATATTATGAGTTAACTAAAATATTATTAAATAAATAAAATAATAATTTAAAATTATTTTATTTGTGAGTGAATTAAAGAATATTAAACAAAAAAAATAATACTTTAAAATTATTGTATTTGTGAGTTGATAATATAATACTTTAAAATTATTTTATTTGTGAATTGATTAAATAATATTAAACAAATAAAATAATATCTTAAAAACTGTTTTATTTGTGAGTTGACATTAAACGAATAAAATAATATAAAAAATTTATTTTATTTGTAAGTTAATAATAAAGATTATTTAATGTTAAATATTTCTTTAGACAATTAAAATAGTATTAAAGGACTATTTTAATTGTGGATTAATAATACATAAGTAATTAAAATAATATTATAAATTATTTTAATTGTGAATTAATAAGAGTTAAACAATTAAAATAATATTAAGAATTATTTTAATTGTAACTCAATACAGAATATGTAATTAAATAATGTTAACTATTATTTTGAGTGTGATTTATTAAAGAATGAATAATTAAAATAATATTAAGAATTATTTTAATTGTGTACCAATGGGGCATAATTAAATTAAAATAAGAGTAAGGGTTACTATAATTGAGAAATTAAACAAATAAAATAATAACTTAAATTATTTTATTTGTAGATTAATAAGAGGTGAGATCATTTTGTTGTGAATCATTAAGAGATAATAAAGAATAATGAAACAAATAGAATAATACAAAGTGTTATATTATTTGTGGTAGTTAATGAATGAATTAAATAAGGAATGTGAGAGACGATAATGTAAAAACAAATAATTTTATTTAAAATTATATGCATAATGATTTGAGAGTCCAAGTTATATAGAACTTGAAAGTTAAATCTATTAGATTATTATGTGAATTTTAATAGAATTTAATCGTTAGACGAATATGTTGAACACTGGTTGTTCAAAGGATAAAGAATTACAATCAAATAGAATTGACGATTCAGGTAAGTACTTTAATTTGTACTCTTATCAATTCGTACAAGTAGAATTAATAGATAAAATAATTTATGTTTTATCTATATTCATGAATGTTGAATTATTAATTCTGAATTTTGATTTAAATCATAGTTATACTCTTGAATAGTTATTCAAACCCTATTTGCAGACATTGAACGTATCAATTGTTCCTAATTATGTTAAGAAGTACATCTATGCTATTTATATCGGCTAGACTAATTATAAAATCGATTGTTAATTAATCATATTTTCTTGAGAAAGCTATCCAAACCAATTGCCTTGGTGAAGACTCTTATAGTTGCTGAGATGAACAACTACTTTACGTCAGGGAATCGACACGCACACGAACAACATGTCTAAGTGTTATGCATAACATAGGGTACTTTAGGTTGATCACCTATTGTACTTGTTTATTATCGTGAATTTTCAATAAAATACTGTTAATTCAAGCATGTGTTCACGGTCCATAGTGACCACTCAGTTCAATTGTTTATTTATTTGAAAATATTGAAATTCTTGATTTCATATATATCCTTCAGTCCATAGTGACTTTTCAGTAGTAGAAATGATCAGAATTAGAACTTTTGACACTTACATTGTTCACAATTCATTTATTCAATTCCCAAGCTTTTAATTATTGTTACATACCTTGTTATAAGAATCCTTACACATGAACACTTACTTTTATATACTTGCTGAGCAAATTCGTTGCTCACCCTTATTTTCTTTAAACATTACAGTTAAGTCTGAACAAGGCATCGACTCAAGAAAAGATAAAGGCAAAGACAAGTTTGCTGAATAGCCTTATTGAGATGTTATAATATAATTTTATTTAGTGTTGTATTAAGACTTATGTAGTACTTGTTATTTTTAAGTGGTGTTATATCTTAGTGACGGTTGCGAGACTTGGGACGCAAATATTTATGTTAACTCAATGTAAATATTTATGTTATTATGCATTTAATTGTTATTAGAATGTTGTATGAGTTGGATTGTGAAACACCAGATTCGAGGTACATGTATCTGAATTTGGGGGCGTCACAACGCCGGTATAGGCAAGTATAGGCAAGTTTTTTAAAACTTGCTCTTATGTGTTGAATGTTATTATGTGTAAACATGTGATATAATAACCATGAATTTTAAGTAGATTGTAATTATAATTCTTAGATAATTATCAATGAATGAAATTTTTATGTTAATTAATTTTTGTTTTTATGAGATTAAATAAATATATTAATGTAGTTGTATATTTGTTCCTTTATTAAAGTGTAGCAAGGTAAGATAATGAATTAATTAAAGAAGAAATCAATTAATGAGATTAAACTAAACTAGTTAACATAGTAGCACAATTAGCTTTAATAAAGCAAGTCTAATTAGATTATGTGTTAACCCTAATGGTTTTATTAACTAAGGTCCAAGAAAATTCATGTGGTAGCCCAAGTAATTATTTACCAAGAAAATTCATGTGGTAGCCCAAGTAATTATTTAATAGGTAGTCCATATAGTGTGCACTTGAATGTATTTAAGGATAACCCAATGAGTGGAATTAAATTGAGCCCAACCAAATAAATTGATGGAGCCCAATAGAATAAACCAAATTAACCCAAAGTGGAGCCCAACTTAGAGTCAAAATTGGTCAATATATATATATATATATATATATATATATATATATATATATATATATATATATATATACACAGACACACAAAGAGGAAAAATAAATCAAAATGTGGCATAAAAAGGCCATTTGGTCGATTAGTGTGGGGCCCTTGGAGAGTGAAGTGTTGCTCCAATGTTGCTTACAATACACACATTGCTTTAGTGGTTCACCAATCCTAGTCAATCTAAGTGTCCATCAATCCAATAGTAATCTTAATTAGGAGCTTAATTGACTAGATGTTAGATGATTAGTGTTGTTAATGATGTAATCCTAGACTTCTATAAATAAGACCTTCACCAAGCTTTACTAGGTTGGTCATTTCATTTGTCTAGCATTTTTAGAAAAAGAGAGAGAACTCTAGTGATAGTTGAGAGCAAAACACTTTAAGTGTTGAAAATATTGCTAGAGAGGAGCTTGATGGATGTCATATAGTCTCACAACCTACTTTAGAAGGAGAAGAATATGAGCATCTAAATCTAATAGGTTTAAAACTATTATATACCTTCGTTCTTTTATTTTTATGGTCGATATATATTTTAAATGGTCAAAATATATTTTTAACGGTTCAAAACCTATTTTGATGCTCTATAATGCTAGAACCATGATATATATATAGATTCATAGTTTAATATATTTAATATGTGTATTAATGTGTTTGGTAAATAAATAAGTAGAAGATATGTGCATATGAAGATTTACTGGTAAAACCCTAACTAGCATGTGTTATTTATTATTGTAGTTTGAAATGTATAAGTTGATTATTTGATTTTTATGATTAGAATGTGAGATTTATGAGTAATAAAGATATCCCGACTTGAATCACTCAAAAATATGTAAAAATGAGGAAGTTATGGTCTTTATCGCAAAATATGTCATTTTTGAAACCTTAGTCGATCGATCCTAGATTTTTATGTCAAAAACATTTTCAAAAATATGACTGATCCATGAAATATTGAAGAACAAGAAGTTAAGAAGATAACAAATATGTTTTGGTGACTTTTGGATATGTATATTTTATTTTATAAAAGATTGACCCAAAAAAATTAAAGTTGGAAAAATTAGAGTTTGAGAAAACAGAACTACCGCCGCAGCGGTGAAACATTCTGCAGGACACCGCCGCAGCGGTGGTTCTCATCGTCGTAACAGTTGTCTGGACTTTTTGAAAAATTAACTTTTAATCGGATCGGGTCGGGTCATATAAAAAGGTTCGGGTCGAATTTTATAAAATGAAATAGGTCAGAAAATATAATTTAATATAATATTAAAATTTGACAAGAATTAAAATATTATTAAATGATTTATAATATTAAAAACTCAATAAAATATTATTAAATAAATAATAATATTATAAAATAAATAAAATATCATTAAATGATTAATAATATTATAGACTCAATAAAATATTATTAAATGAATAATAATATTAAAAAATAAATAAAATATTATTAAATAATTAATAATATTAGAAACTCAATAAAATATTATTAAAAGAATAATAATATATTATTAAATGAATAAAATATTATTAAAGGATTAATAATATTAGAAACTCAATAAAATATTATTAAATGATTAATAATATTAGAAACTTAATAAAATATTATTAAATAATTAATAATATAATGAACTCAATAAAATATCATTAAATAAATAATAATATTAGGAATTAAATAAAATATTATTAAATGATTAATAATATTATAAAGTTAGTAAAATATTATTAAAGGATTAATAATATTAGAAAGTGAATAAAATGTTATTTAGTTATTCATAATATTATTAAATTACTTAAATATTATTATTTAATTAATAATATTATATCGAAGTGTAAACTATATTAAATGATTAATATAGGTTTTATGTGATTAAAATATTATCAATTGATGATAATATTTTCATATGTTTAATATACCCTTAATTATATATTTATGTGATTAAGTGTTAGCAAATTAAGATATACAAATGATATTATATTAACCTAGATATGATACTAATTGGAAGATCGAATTTATTAACTATTAGGCCTTTTCAAAGGACATTAAATTGTATTGGTTAGCTATAATCAACAATTAAGGCAAGTTTCTTATACTTAAACTTGTATTTATTTTGTAAGAGCTTTAAGTGGTTTAATTATATAAAATTAATCCACATTCATATTGTTTATGTATTCTCACTTAGTGTATTTGAAGCTTTATAGTTCTTTTGATTCAAGAACTGTTTAAGAATGTCTAAGCTAATTGTTTCGGCTAGACACTACATGTATAAATTCATTAACTTGAATATTTTTTAAAGCTTATCCAAACCATTGGTTGGTGCAGATTCTTATAGTAAGACTGAGAACGAACAACCCTAAATAAGGAGATTATATTCGAGAAACCGACATTTGCGTAAGATGTTTGAATATTATGCATATACATAGGGTACAAGAGGTTGATCCCCTCAAATACTAAAATAATAAAAGGGTCAGATACATATTTCATTTACCTTTAGTATTAGTTCATGGTCCTTTGAAATCACTCAGCAGTATAAACTTAATCATTTCTTTTAATTGAAACTTGACTCTCGTTCCTTCACAATTATTTTATTGTTGAAAGCTCTGAAGTTATTTCTTTTCAATCGTGATATATCATTGTTGCATTAATTGTTCTTAAACTTGCTGAGCAAGCTAGTTGCTCACCCTAACTATATCATGAACCATTTTTCAGCTAAGTCCAAGTGCTCCAAGAAAGATAAGGCAAGGGAAAAGCCAAAGTATAGAATTTGCATGTTAATAGTATTGTTTAATATTCATCTAATTACTGTAAATCTTTTGTAAGCTCTTAAGATATGTATTGTTATGTTAATGTTAGAAGACCTTGGGATTGTATTACATTTTATATGGAATATTATTGTATTATTCCACTAAGTTTAATAAAAATATATATCTAGTTGTTATTATGTATTGGATTATGAGCACTAAACTCGAGGTTATGGAACCCGGATCGGGTGATGAGGCCCTACAGTGAGGATAAAGCCGAGTCTAAGGAAGATAAGAAGGAAGAGCCAGCTGAGTATGCTGATGGCATGGGCACTATTGTCAGTGATATCATCGAGGAGCTGACTACCAGGAATGATGAACTAGATGATAGAGTCCAACATTTAGAGAAGAAGCATTTAACCCACCAGAATTTGGAGGATCAGTACAAGGCAGTAGCATGTAGCTGATTTAGAAGAGCATGTACAGGGGTACATAGACTCCGTTGAGTATATTGGGGCATTAACCCATCAGTTGGTGGATCAGGATACAGAGCGGCATGCTAAATTAGCAGAGTCATATGCTAAGTTAGCAGAGGCAGAGCTGAAGGTTAAGTAAGTTCAGGCTGAGAAAGAGGATATCAAGGCTCATTGGTAGGAGGTGATAGATGAGATGATTGAGATGAAGATAAAGAAAAATGCTGCACATGGGCAGATACTTGAGCTAGAAGACGAGGTTCGAGAAAAGACGGTGAAGATTGATAGGATCAGCTATGTCTATCGCTCTTTATTCGATAGATTTCAGAGTATGGTGTACTATTACCCAACTGAGGAAGGTCGGTCCAGGCACACTATCAGTAAGAGCATGGTGTTGGCTATGGGGGATAAGGAGTATGATGATGCGGTTCGTCGGGGGATGTGCAATCATTAGTAGTAGTTATTTTTTCTTGTAGTTGTATGTATATAGATGCAATAGAACCTAGCTTTTGTGATGATTGAGGGTTAGTATGCTCGTAAATCTCATCTCTAAAGGTTTGTGAGATATGTTTAAGTTAGATCCCATCTTTTGTAGCCTTTCAAGGATAGAGGTATTTATAGCAGTATGCTTGTGATGTAAGGTGCTAATGCACTATATTTTGGCATATGAATATAAATGCAGTTATGTTTATATGTGTTGATGTGATTATTTAAACCTTAGTTTTAATTGCTTAAGTGATAAAACGAAAGTAAAAATAAAAGACAAGAATAATAACTTAAATTCTCTTTTAAACAGAAAATGCCGCTACGAAGAAAGAATCAACCACCACCACCATCACCACCACCCTCAAAATCGGTTAATACAAAAGGGGGACCACCGAACCCAATACAAGAATTTATGGAGCTGTTATTGGAAGCATTCCACAATAGAAATACTAACACCATGAGAGCACCAATCCCAACCAATCCATTGGCAAATTTTAAAGATTTTAAAATGATAAGACCACTGGAGTTTAAAGGGACGGTGGACCCAATAGAAGCACAGATGTGGATTGAGAAAATGAAAAAAGTGTTTGAGGTTGCACGGCTGGCAGAGGAGCAGAAGACGGTGTTTGCCATTTTCATGATGAAATGAGAGGCGAACTATTGGTGGAAGGCAAACCAGAATAGAGTATGAGAAGGAACTATTTCTTGGACTCAGTTCAAGGAGTTGCTCTTCGAGAATTACTTTTCGAAGAGCACACAGGCACGGATGGAAGTTAAATTTTTGGAGCTCAAGCAAAGAAACATGACAGTAGCCCATTATGCAGCCAAGTTCAACGAATTGGCACGATTTTCTCCACATCAGGTAGACATTAAAGCAAGAAGGGCAAGGAGGTTCGAGCAGCGACTGAAGCCCTAGGTTTTTAGCAGAGTTGTTGTATTTCAAATCAACACTTTCTCGACCTTGTTGGAGAAAGATATCATAACAGAGGGTGGAAGTGAAGCCCTAACTAAGTACAACCAAGAGCGAAACAAGAAGAAAGGTGATCGAGGAAGCAAAGAAGGAAGCAGCGGGGGTAGCAACTCGAATAAGTGCAAATAAAACAACAATAGTTCAATGACACCCTAGGGAAGTGAACAAAAAAAGGGAAACAAATGCAACAAGTGCGAAAAAAATCATTCAATGGGGTGCATGATGGGCAAAAATATTTGCTATAATTGTGGACAAGAAGGGCATATCGTTCCTAATTGTCCCAAACTAAAGAAGGGAGGATGTTTCTCATATGGAGCTATAGACCATTAAATTAAGGATTGTTCCAAAAAGAAGAATGACGGAGGCAGTGGGAATAAGGGAAGCAACATCAGGCTTACAATTGGAGGACCGATGCAACAAAATAAGCCAATAGTACGGACTTTCAACATGACGGTGCAAGATGTCGTGGAATCTAAAGATGTGGTGTCAGGTATTATTTCGATCAATAATATAAATGTTTATGTATTGTTTGATTCAGGTGCTACCTGTTCATTTGTGTCTAATTATTTCGCTAAACGATTAGAATTGCCTAAAAAAAATTAAAAAACCTAATGAATATAGAAGTTATAAATACAGAAGTCATTCCTATAAAGTATATACAAAGAAATTATTGTGTATAAATCAGGGGTCAAAAGTTGTGTGTGAACCTGATTCCGATAAGTTTAGGGGAGTTCGATGTTATACTTCGAATAGATTGGTTGTTTAACCATGGAGCGGTAATTGATTGTCAGAAGAAGTGTATAAACCTTAAGACACTAAATAAGTCTAAGGTCGTATTTTATGGTAGTAAGTCGTCAAAATAATCTTGTTGTTTGATGATGATGCAGGCTAAGAAACTGTTGAAGAAAGGATATGTAGGATATCTAGCACATGTAATGGATACACAAATAGTGAATCCTGAGATGGAACAAATACCAGTAGTTAAGGAGTTCATGAATATTTTCCCAGATAAATTGTCAGGTCTTCCACCAGATAGGGAGATATAGTTCGTGATTGATTTAGTACTGGGGACAGGGTCAATATCAAAAGCACCATATAGGATGGCTCCAGTAGAAATGAGGGAATTGATGGTGCAATTATAGGAATTGTTGGATAGGAAGTACATTCAGCCTAGTGTTTCTCCATGGAGAGCACCTGTGCTATTTGTAAAGAAAAATGATGGATCGATGAGACTTTGTATGGACTATAGGGAGTTGAACAAAGTAACGATTAAAAACAAGTACCCATTACCAAAAATTGACGATCTATTTGATCAACTAAAAGGGGCGAAGTACTTTTCGAAGATTGACTTAAGGATTAGTTATCATCAGTTAAAAGTAAAGAAGGAGGACGTACCCAAGACGGAATTCAGAACTCGTTACGGCCATTATGAGTTTTTGGTGATGTCATTTGGACTGACAAATGCGCTAGCTGCATTTATGGACATGATGAACAGAATATTCAAGTAGTACTTGAATAAATTTGTAGTTGTGTTCATTGATGATATTTTGGTTTATTCCAAAACTGAAGAGGAGCACTCCGAAAATTTAATATTGGTGTTGGAGATATTATGGAAAGAGCAGTTGTATGTAAAAATTTTAAAGTGTGAATTCTGGTTGGAGACAGTTCAATTTGTAGGTCATGTTATTGACAATGAGAAAGTTTCAGTAGATCTTGCAGAAATGGTAGCGATGATTAATTGGGAACAACCAAAGATGCCGACGGAGATTAGGAGTTTCTTAGGGTTAGCGGGTTATTATCGGAGATTTATCAATGATTTTTCAAAGATAGCAATGCCGTTAACAAATTTGACGATGAAGACAGCGAAGTATGTGTGGACGGAGAAGTGCGAAAAGAGTTTTCAGGAGTTAAAGAAGAGACTTAGTGAAACACCTGTGTTGATTTTAGCAGACGATATGGAAGGTTTTACGATCTATAGTGATGTATTGCACAAGGGACTAGGCTGTGTGCTTATGCAGAACGGCAAGGTCATTGTGTACGAGTCAAGACAATTAAAGGATTATGAGAAGGGATACCCTACCCATGACTTGGAGTTGGCAGCGGTAGTTTTTGCTATTAAAATTTAGAGGTATTATTTGTATGGGAAAAAATATGAGATATTCATAAATCATAAAAGTCTAAAGTATATCTTCACACAAAATGAGTTGAACATGAGGCAGATGAGGTGGTTGGAATTGATCAAAGATTACGATTGTGAAATTCTATATCATCCTGGCAAAGCCAATGTAGTAGCAGATGCTCTCAACAGAAAGAGTAGATAAAAGTTTTTTGTATTAACAGACCAGAAAGAATTGGTGAGAGAAATGGCACGAATGGAGTTGGAGGTGAAAAATCTGAAAGATTTAGAAGAAAAGTTGTTGGAGATGGAAGTAAGCCAACCTTATTAGACAAGGTTAAAAAGGCTCAAGACAATAGTGTAGAATGTGACAGAATAAGAAAGGGAATGACTGATGTGGAAGAGGTCAAGTTCAAAATTGATAGTAAAGGGTTGCTAAGGTTTGAAAATCGGGTTTGTGTGACGCCCCGAGGAAAATAACCTAACACCAACTGTGATTCCCTCTCGTCAACAAATAATCTCCACCACATTTAAATAAAAACATGTCGTTGAAAACTCGGTAAATTTAAATTTTTATAACATTTACTTAACACTGCCTTAGAATCACAATCTTTACATAATATCTACAACTCAGATCATTTATATCTTTATGACCTAGTGTATTACAAACATTGTGAGCAAACACAGGCTCGCAACCTAACAATAAGTCGATATGACTATTTAGTAACTGCTTTTAATTACATGAGTTTACAATTTATTAGCACTCGTCTTAAAATACAACTGCCTTTCACTATTATTACAAGGCTTTAAATCAGGGATGATACCTAATTGTCGACGTCGGGATTTTCGTCGTTTCGTTTTTTAATATTTAAAAGCCCTTTCCAATTTTAGCCTTTAGGATTAAGATGTGCTTTTTGAAAAAGGTCGGCTTAGTGTCGACGGGGTTTCGAAATGTCGATTTTTTTATGAGCCAATTGACCAGAGTCGCCAGTTGGTATATTTAAAATGGATGTACCAACTCATCCGAATTTTGTTTTCGTAATCGCTGGCACATATGTGACTCCGAATTAATTGATCCGCAAACCGAGATTCATAGAGTTCGGGGGCTTGCTTAAGCGAGGGGAAGGTGTTAGGCACCCCCCGACTTCCGTGAAACTAAATGGAGGTTTGTGGTGAGTTTTGCATAAAAAGTTTGCTTTTATTTTATATGGCAAATGTGTTTATCTGGAAAGCGTTTTATACGTCTTTTGACCCAAATGACAAGGCTTTGTTTCATAATAAAGATTGATTTTACTTTTTAAAGCGATGAGGGTTTTATTAGATGTCGTTTATAGAAAACAGAGTTTTTAAACTTTTGTCAAATAGGTATCAAGACTATACATTGCCCTCTAATAATAAATCGAATAAAATAAAGGCAACTTCTAGAACTTTTTCACCCTATGCACAAAGTTTAATGAAAACGTTTATTCATATTTACGAAATCATTTTGTATGATATTTCAAAATCCATTGGAGCCTTTTCATCAAACCGGAATCAAAGTTCGTCAAAACTCTTAATTTTTTAACCTCGTGCATCTAATATCCTAATTTGATCACTTTTATAAAATCTTCATCGTTTGCCTTATTTTGGAAAACCATTCTTTATGTCGTAAATTAAAACAAGCACTCACAACGTGTCGGGGCTATCCATGGGCATGTGAGCCATCCAGACGACCCCAAACACCCACAATCACATACTTTATTATTATTACGGGGCCTTAACCCGATCACGATTGATATCGCGTTAAGGCCTGATATTACAAATACACCGCCATGGACCCTATGCCACGATTACATATACCAAAACGTCCATCATCGGGATTCGATCACTAGGATCTCCTCCCTAGGCTCACAATCATCCAATCACAGCCCAACCAATACTAAACCAAATCTAACAAGATTTAGGCATTTGCTATCACATTACATAACCCAAATATCACTAACTCAACACTACGCATTACTCATTACCATAACGAACAAAAAATTACCGTACGGACGTCATCGGGGCGTTAGGAGGAATTACGTTCCGATGGAACCCTCGTTAACGACACCTAATCCACGGATCATCACCATTACAACAACAACTATATCAAATAAACCAATCACAATGCTACGCTAACTATACAAGCAATAAAAACCCAAACAAACATCCTTTTCACCTTGCAAAACGCCGGTTCAAGCTTCTTATATCACAAATCGGATTACTCCACAAGATCACTAAACTAATTAGCACAACAAAATTAATCTATTGCTTGAATCTAGCCAAGATCCGAACTCTCTCTCTCCTCCCGCGCGCTTTCTCTCTCTCTATTTTCTTTCTTTTTTCTTCCTCTTCTTCTTTCTCGGGTGGAAAATGGCGATGTATACTGGTTCAGCAGGCAGCCGCAGATGTATCTGCGGCTGGCCGCAGATGCATCTGTGGCTGGGCCTGCTGTGGCCTCGGCTGCCGTGTGCCGCCCTCGAGCCGCGAGCCTGCCCCCTTTGTCGGTGGCCGCGATTGCATCCGCGGCTGTCCGGCTCATTTTTCTCGAATTTCGTGTCACGCGGTCTTAATTCGCCAATTTCTGCTGTATTATTTTGGAAGGCTGTTTCTTGATACATAAATCATTTCTGGGAATGGTTTCCCGGCATCGAGACCCCCCCTAATGCTGTAATCGCCATGGTCCTTGGCCTTCTTTGGCGATCGCATCGGGCTTCGTCTGGATTGCCTGTAGGTCTCGCCTCAAACGACTCAATTCTCGTTTTGCGTTTGACAGCCTTGATCGTAAGCCGTGGTAGGAACTGCGTGTTGGCGCCCACCTCTCCTTTTCGTATGTCAGGTCAATTGACGATTTTGCCCTCCTGTCAGGGTTAGTACACAAGTGCAAAATTTGGGTGTCTACAGCTGCCCCTCTTTATCATGTTTATGGAATGACATATGAAAATGAACATGATAAAGAAGTAGGCACCTGACGCACGGGAAAGACAGTACGTGTTTTATCGATGCAATGCATATGTTGAGATAATGCAAATGCCGCATTCAACATGATTGTGTAGGGGTCGATTCAAATTTCATGAATGGATGTCGCTTGGGTTTCGTATCCGATGGTCGTTTTTGGATTGGTCAGGTATCGTCTCTGACGGGTCATTTTTCAATTGGTCAGGTATCGGATCTGACGGGTCGTTTTTCACTTGGTCAGGTATCGTATCTGACGGGTCGTCTTTCAATTGGTCAGGTATCGTTTCTGACTGGTCGTTTTCCAATTGGTCAGGTATCGTATCTGACGGGTCATTTTTCAATCGGTCAGGTATCGTATCTGATGGGTCGTTTTTCAATTGGTCAGGTATCGTTTCTGACTGGTCGTTTTTCAATTGGTCAGGTATCGTATCTGACGGGTCGTTTTTCAATTGGTCAGGTATCGTTTCTGACTGGTCGTTTTTCAATTGGCCAGGTATCGTATCTGACGGGTCGTTTTTCAATTGGTCAGGTATCATTTCTGACTGGTCGTTTTTCAATTGGTCAGGTATTGTATATGACGGGTCGTTTTTCAATTGGTCAGGTATCGTATCTGACGGGTCGTTTTTTAATTGGTCAGGTATTTCTAAAATCTTATATCTTAACATGGGACACGTTGCAGGTTGACTCGGGTAGCAAAAGGGAGGCAAAAAGGGTCACCGAGACCAGCCGTAGATGCATCTGCGGCTGGGATCGGCCCCTATTTTAGATCGCGAGGGGTCGTGATCCGTCACTTTCTTTACTTTTCTCCCTCTCGTTTTCGGTTTTCCTCGTCCCCTACTCGGCTTTTTCGTCTTTTGGGCATCTTTTGGCAAAATCTACTCCGATTAGATCAGTCTACGCAATTTGGGTAACGTTTTAACTCCTTTTTCTTTGATTTTCGCTTTCATTTGGCTATGTATTTACTTGTTTAAATGTTTTAATTTTAGCAATGCATGCCTCTATGAGATATTTATGTTAGACGTAGCATAAAAAAATAATGGATCTTGCAGTCATGCTTTATTTACTTTGAAAAATCGTCGTTTTAGTTATTTCAGGCTCATGATGCACCCTTTTTACTAGCATTTGGGATTTGTTGGTTGCCTGACTTGATTAAACATGCCTGATCGTGCATGGGATGTCCATTTTACAAACGAAACTTTGCCAAAATTTCGGGAAATCTAGCGCACCCCTAGGGATTTGTTTATGCATTTTCAATTCATAAATATGTTATGTTGCCCTATGATTTTTAGCAATATGCAATAAGATTTTTGAAAGATAACGGGCTAAGGGTGTACCTCCTTTTCGTGATGCCGTTTCAGTCATGGATCCTGATGCTCTCAGTGGTTCCTCAGTGCCCCGGGTTGCTGGTGTCCGCCGTCGTAGAGCGGCTGCCTCGGCTCCCGCTCCAGTTCTGACTCGTCATTCCCGTAGACTGGCAGAGTCTATTATTCGCCCCGCTCACCCTGCTGTTGATGAGGATGCCCCAACTGAGGCAGAGGCGGGCCCTTCGGGCACAGCGGCTCCTCCCCCCACGCGTCAGACCTTACCAGGGGCCCGTGTCAGGATACCGGATCTGCTCGGTCCTGTTCTCAGTAGTCATCCCTCAGCCTACCTGGCGGCTAACGAGGTATATCCGTCGTTTAAGTTCATTCAAACCCGTATGGTTACCATGCCTGACTTTTGATGGCTGTCACAGGTTCCTGAGTTTACCCAGCCTCGGGGTAACTGGTTTAGCATCTACACTATCTACCATGTGATGCATTCCGATTACAGGGGGATGGTAGATTCTTGGGGTTTCAGACATTTCTTCACTATCGCCCCTCGCCGCTGTCCGTGGGGCTATATGAGGGCCTTATCTGAGCGCTGGTTCCACCATACACAGTCGCTTCATCTTCTGGACTGTGAGCTGATGTTGACCCCTCTCGACTGACGTTATATCACCGGGGTGGAGTTCTCTGGACCCCGGGTTCCTCTGGAGACTGACATCACCACCGCAGCTGTTCGATCTCTGTTGGGATACTCTCCTCATGATAAGGTCTTTAAGGCCCGCAGCATTCGATCGGGAGCCTTGGCTGTAGATGCCATTGGAGGGGTCCTCTCCGAGCCATTCCCTGAGGACCGGTCTGCTCGTGACTTTCTGCTCCGACGTTTGTTTCTGACCATTATGAGGGGCTGTTTTCTGGGGAACAACTCCTCGACTATCCATTTCAGTATCGTCGGAGCCACCCGGGATGTTGACCGGATCGGGGATTACGATTGGGGCTCTTTCACCTTCGCTTACTTCCTCCAGGGTCTTCGTCTCCGCTCAGAGGGACAGACCGATGCTTAGCTCGGCTTCTACCCCTTCCTGCTAGTAGGTCCCTTTTATCGTATAGTTCTTGATTCGTTCCATCTCTTTGTCCCTTCCTGCTACTTACGGTTTTTCTGTTTTGTTTGACAGTTCCGGGCTTACGAGAGACTACCCTGCTTGCAGCCAGTTAATACCCTCGGCCCGGAGACTTATCCCAGGGGCCATAGATGGCATCATAGTACTCTCGAGGAGACCCCAGTGTCCGATAGCTTTGCTCACTGTCGGCTGCAGTTAGAGCTGATCTCGTCCGCGGATGTTATCTGGGTTCCCTACACGGCGGATCATTTGGCGGTTGGCCTTGCCGGTGGTTATGCCGCGGATCTGGAGCATGCCTTGTCCACTCGTCGTATTCCATTTCTGACCTACGATGGATGGGAGCTGTATCTAGGGGAGCGCGCCATCAGATGTGTGACTGGGGAGGCTCGTATCCCTTTTGCCCCTCCCTCAGAGAGAGCTTGGTTTGTGGATGCCCACCTTCCAGAGGCCCTGATGGCCGGGGAGGACGGATATATGCTTTCTGCCGGTCCTCATACGAGCGAGAGCTTCAGTGCCTGGTGGAGACCCCGCACTATCGGTCCTCAGACCCGGGCTACCTTCTTCCTCGGAGACTTGGTTCACGGGTCGGTGATGATGACAGATTGGATGGAGTGTGTCCGGGCCCCCACCCACTCGGACCAGATCGTTTCCCTCACTCGGCAGGTGGATCAGTTATCTCTTTTTGTTCGGAGCTTGGGCCGAGATCCAGAGGAGGCTTACGCTGCAGACCCGCAGGGATCTGATTTTGGCGCGGGCCCCGGCACATCGGATGCCCCAATTCCGTTCTATTCCTGCCCAGACCTGAACTTCGAGGGTGAAGCTTTCATTCCCCCGGATTTGCCTGCAGATCAGTTTGAGGATGATGCCTTCATTGATGGCATAGAGTTCACTTTGTATCCAATCCTCCTCGTCAATCCGAGCATCGAGCAAAATCCGGAGGGATGCCATCTCTATTTCAACTAGCAAAACGGCCTCCATCCCATATACCAAGGCGTAAGGGGTTGCCCCTGTGGATGTACGAACCGACGTCCGATATGCAAACAGCGTGAGGGGCAACAATTCTGGCCATCCCCGATGATTGGCAGACATTCTCGCCATAATTCTCTTTATATTCTTATTCGCCGCTTCCACGGCCCCATTCATTTTGGGCCTATAAATTACAGAATTGAGATGCTTGATCTTGAATTGGGTGCATAACTCCTTAATAAGGGCATTGTTCAGATTCTTGGCATTGTCGGACACCAAGATTTTAGGCTGTCCGTATCGGCAAATGACATTGTTCCTGATGAAACTGATTATGACTTCCTGCGTTACTTTGGGGAAAGAAGCTCCCTCCACCCATTTAGTGAAATAATCAATCATGACAAAAATGAACCGGTGGCCATTGCTCGCTTTGGGCTCCACGGGTCCGATTACATCCATACCCCACATGGAGAACGGCCAAGGGGAAGTCATACAATACAGTTCATTAGGAGGCGCATGTATCACATTACCGTGTGCTTGGCATTGGAAACATCGCTTGACATGATTGTCACAGTCAGCCTTAAGTGATAGCCAGTAGTGCCCCGTTCTCAGAATTTTCTTGGCCAACATCGGTCCACTCATATGCGGCCCACATACTCCACCATGCACTTCGCCCATGATTTTCTGTGCTTGAGTCTCGTCCACACATCGCAATAATCCCAAGCCTACATCCCTCTTATACAGGGAATCTCCGCTTAAATAGAATTTCATCGCCATCTTCTGGATTCTCTGCCTTTCCGTTCGGTTCGCCTGGTCGGGGAGTGATCTATCCCTCAAGTATTTCTGGATGTCATGATACCAGGGCTGATCTGGTTGAACCACCTCTTCTGATAACTCCAATATATATTCTTCGTAAGCGGGAGCATTTTGCACTGTTATTTCAATCTGTGGAGTGGCTTTGGTTTTGAGTACGTGGACTAACGAAGCCAGGGTGGCCAATGCATCGGCAAAGTCATTCCGCCCCCTGGGAATGTGTCGGAAGGCTATGTCTTCAAATTCTTGCATCAATCGGATTACACACTGGTGGTAGGGGAGTAACCGAAGCTCCTTAGTGCTATATACCCCTGTCGCCTGTCTGATTACCAACTCTGAATCTCCGAACACGGCTAATCTTTTCACTCCCATATTGCGGGCGACTCTCAGTCCCAATATACATCCTTCATATTCAGCCGTATTGTTTGAGTTACTGAACTGTAGTTTGGTGAGAACAGGGTATTGCTCGCCCGTAATGGAGACCAGGACCGCTCCAGCTCCAGCCCCTTCAGCATTCATGGCACCGTCGAAATACATTTTCCAAAACTGCCCTTCGTCATCACACCTCGTCTGTTGGACCCACAGTATGTCTTCACCTGGTAGGGAAGTTTCTAAAGGCTCCATTCCCCCTGTCGGCATCTCTGATAATTGATCTGCAATCCCCTGCCCCTTTACGGCTTTCTGGGTAACATAGAGGATATCAAATTGCTGTAGGATTAACTGCCACCTTGACAATCGACAATTCAACATCGGTCTTTCAAATATATACTTCAAGGGATCGATTCGCGAGATCAAGTAGGTAGTGTGTCCATGAAGGTAATGCTGTAACCTCATAGCAGCCCATGCCAATGCGCAACATGTTCTCTCGATCGGTGTGTAATTCTACTCACAGCTGCTGAATCTCTTGCTGAGGTAATAAATGGCGTGCTCCTTGCCGAATTCATTCTTCTGCCCTAACATACAACCCATCGCCATATCGTTCACGGATATATATAGGAAAAGGGGAATCCCGTCCTTCGGAGGTACCAGCACTGACGCTTCTGTTAATTGCTTTTTAATAGTCTGAAAGGCCTTTTGGCATTGATTGTTCCACTTTCGGGAGGCATCTTTCCTTAACAGTTTAAAGATTGGTTCGCAGGTGGTGGTCAGATGGGATATGAATCGACTGATGAAGTTTATCCTCCCCAAGAATCCCCTTATCTCTTTCTCTGTACGAGGTGCTGGCATATCCACAATGGCTCTGATCTTGGCCGGATCCAGTTCGATGCCTCGATTGCTCACCAAGAATCCAAGGAGCTTACCTGACTGAACTCCGAAGGCACATTTTGCTGGATTGAGCTTCAAATCATACTTCCTGAGCCGCTCAAACAGCTTCTTGAGGTGAGTCACATGGTCAGATTCCGTCCTTGATTTCACAATAATGTCATCCACGTAAACCTCTACCTCCTTGTGCATCATGTCGTGGAATAGGGCCATCATGGCCCTCTGATAAGTGGCTCCTGCATTTGTGAGGCCGAAAGCAAGTCGTCTATAACAAAACGTGCCCCAGGGGTTGATGAAGGCAGTCTTTTCTCGGTCCTCTTCTGCCACCATTATCTGGTGATATCCCGCAAAACAATTGACGAATGAATACATTTCATACTGAGCCGTATTATCCGCTAAGATGTGTATGAAAGGCATTGGGAAGTTATCCTTGAGACTGGCTTTGTTCAGATCCCTATAGTCAATACATACTCTCACCTTTCCTCCGGGCTTCGTCACTGGAACTATATTGGAAAGCCACTCTGGGTAAGTGGACACCATGATGATCCCAGCCTTGAATTGCTTGACTATCTCTTCCTTCACCTTTAAGCTCCACTCTGGTTTTAATTTTCTCAGCTTCTGCTTAACTGGCCTGAAACCCTCCTTGATAGGCAATCGATGTACCACAATATCCGTGGACAAACCGATCATGTCTTCGTGTGACCAAGCAAACACATCCTCATATTGGCTCAATAGTTCAGCTACCTCTGTTTTCTGGTCTGGAGTCAGGTCTGCCCCAATTTTTAGCTCTTTGGGGTTCTCAGGGGTTCCTATGTTGATGGTGATGGTTTGGTCTAGGTTGGGTTTGGGTTTATCCTCGACCCACTCTTTGATCTCGTCAGGAGCGTCGTCATCACCTGCTTCGTCCCGCTCAATTCCCATCAAATCGAAATCCAGTTCTATATCAAAATCATAATCGTCTTTCAAATTTGGAAAATCGTTTGTTAGGCTAGAATGACTCAAATCGGTACACCTGACATGAAACAAAAATATTTGTCATATATATAAACATTAAGTACATGATTTCCTTTTCAATAATCATGACAAAAATATGAAATAGACGTGCAGATACATAAAACATAAACACCGTCTTAAAAACCCCTTGATCCCCCTACTGGACCAGATTCCCGGACACTCCTGCATTTACTCTTTTCTGGATACTACTGGCTGCACGGTCCAATTCTTGGGGATCACTTCGGTTTTATAGCCAGTGATGGAGGGGGTTTCTGTATCTGGCACCTCCTCAATTGTAAGACCCCGAATTTTATGAAATATAAAATTTAATTTTTCTTCATATATATTTTTTCTGAAACAGTAAGTGGTTAAATTAACAAAATTGAAAGTTAAGGATGTTATGTGCAAATTTTATTTTGTCGGACAATATTCGCTTTGTCGGGGAATATTCGTTTGGTCGGGGAATATTCGTGTCGTACGACGGCGCCGAAATAACAAATTATTGGTGGACCCCACAACGGAATATTTGTCGGATATAGAAAACGACAGAAATAATCTTTTTAAATAAAAATAGTCAACGGAACTGTTAAAATACCGGTGATAAAAGAATAGTAGCATACGGTAGTTTATGGTATTTTCTGTAACACACGGTATTGCATAGTGTCTCATATTATTGGTCTGATAATTGACACTGTAACTGTTACGCATCATTCCATCGATAATTGTCACTGCATAATATTTTATATTATCAATTCAATAATTGTTGTTACACAGTATTTTGCATTATTGATTTAATAATTGTCATTACACTGTATTTTATATCATTGAGTCAATAATTGTTGTTGCACTGTTTTTAAAATTATTGAACCTAATAATTGTCACAGTAACATATGCACAGTAATTCACATTATTGAATCAATAATTGTCATTACACAGTAACGTATGCTTTATTTTACATTATTGTTATCTCTATTATGATGTTATTTAAACAGTTGTATTTCATTAATTCATTGACTTGATATCTAAGAGCTAACTATACTGTATTTATAACAATTAGTCATAATAATTGAATTGATAAAAGTTATTTGTTTATAATATAAAGTTAGGTGATTATTAGGTGATATGAAATGAATGGTGTAGATTAAAGTGTGAATTATTGTTCAATAATTGAATTGATTTGTTTATAATATAAAGTTAGGTGATTATTAGGTGATATGAAATGAATGGTGTAGATTAAAGTATAATTAAATTGATTTGTTTATAATATAAAGTTAGGTGATTATTAGGTGATATGAAATGAATGGTGTAGATTAAAGATAATATAATATTTGAAATGGATGGTGTAGATTAAAAGATGATCTTTAAATGAATGGTTTAGATTAAAGGAATGATAAGATTTTTGGCTATAAATAGAAGCCTTAACTTAAGGATTTTTCATAAACTTCCTTACTTGTTCTTTCTTTCTCTCTCTAAATACTTCTTTGTGTAAGTTCTCTCTAAGTGTTCTTAAGTCATTCCTAGTTTTGAAATCTTTTGCATTTTTCTTTGAATTCCCGAGTAGAATTTTCTTATGTACAACAACTCTTTCGAAAAATCGTAGTAAATTCATTATTTGTCAGAATTTAATGAATTAAAAGCCTGTCTCTTCAGTTTTTCGTCCTCTACAACTTTGAAGAAGGAAGAAAAGTCATCTGAAATCATCTTCATGTCTTAAAATACTAAAAACCGTAACCTATTCTAATTTTCGTCACTATTTTCAGTCTTAGTTTTGAAAATTCATAACTCATTCATATTAACTCCGAATTGAGTGATTCTTGAGTCTATGTCGTCTATCTTTCCGAGAGTAACATTATTTTAAAAACATAAAGAGATTTTAAAAAACTCTAGAAGACTCAAAAGTCAGATTCTTTACTGCTACAAACAAGGAAGGATTTGTTCGGCTATAAACTTGTTTCACAATATCAAGGTAAGGGATACCATCTTTTTCATCTTCCATTATTCAAACGTACTATGGTAAGGGATACCATCTTTTTCATCTTCCATTATTCAAACGTACTATGGTAAGGGATACCATCTTTTTCATCTTCCATTATTCAAACGTACTATGGTAAGGGATGTCATTTTCTTTCATACTCTTAAATTTACTACTCGTAAGGAATATCATTCTTTTCACACTCTTAAATTTATTACGGTAAGGAATATCATCTTCTTTCATATTCTATTGTTCAAACTTACTATAGTAAGGGATACCATCTTTTTCATCTTCCATTATTCAAACTTACTACGGTAAGGAATATCATATTCTTTCATATTCTATTATTCAAACTTGCTACAGTAAGGGATGTCATTTTCTTTCATACTCTTAAATTTACTACTCGTAAGGAATATCATTCTTTTCACACTCTTAAATTTATTACGGTAAGGAATGTCATTTTCTTTTCTTACTTGTAAGAAATATCATTTTCTTTCATACTCTTAACCTTATTATGGTAAGGGATGTCATTTTCTTTCATACTCTTAAATTTACTACTCGTAAGGGATACCATCTTTTTCATCTTCCATTATTCAAACGTACTATGGTAAGGGATTATCATTATTTGATTCTCGATAATAATATTGTTTCTTCCTTACTCATAAGACGTGCCTTTTATTTCCATGTATTAAATTGTGGGAATAACCTTACGGAGCGGATTGCCGCCTGTTGGTGAATAACCTTTCGTATTCATTCATTATTAATCTCTGAGAATAACCTTATGGAGCGGATGGCCGCCTGTTTGGTGAATAACTCTTTGTACTCAAATTCTATTAAATTGTGGGAATAACCTTACGGAGCGGATTGCCGCCTGTTGGTGAATAACCCTTTGTATTAATTTCCTTCACCTTTTGTTAATCAAACCTGCTACGGTAAGGGATATTATTTTCTTTCATACTCCTAAATCGAAATTTATTATGGAACTATTGCTTCTATAATTCTTGAAAATATTATATGTTCCATAATAGTTGAACTTCATTATTTCAACTGAACCTTCCTATTTACGTGAACCTTTCTATTGAATTGTAACCGTTATTCTGAACTGTGGATCTTGAATATCATTTTTAAATTTCACTCCACATCATGTTGACAATTTGGACATTATTTGAATCTGTACAAAGTAAACTTCCGATACTTATTGTTATCCTATTTCTTCTGTTCATCATTTATATCATTCTAATTATCCAAAAATCAAGCTGTTGTGAATATCTGTGGCCGGGGGCACAGATGTGATATATTTGTTGAACAGATGATAGGTTAAAGGCGATATAATAGGTTAAAGGCGATACATCTGTTCGGTGTCTTTTATGGCACGTGGTGAATGTTCTCTTTGGCCCGTAGTGCAAAGATGAACTGTTGATTGGTATGATTATGACCAAAGGCTGAATCTGGTATAATCATGACCGTTGGTGCTATATTGAATATCTTTGGCCGTAGTGCAAAGATGAACTGTTGATTTGCATGATTATGATCAGGAACTGTGAATTTTTATTATCATGACTAATGGTATTTCAGATGATAAAAGTTGATGATGTTTTTACGAAAAAGAGAAGCGAGTGGACATTATAATCTGCATTATTCTTCTAATAGATTGCTCATTCCGCTGCTATTATTGATCTGAACATTGTTTAAGAATTTAACTACAGTTTTTGATATAAACCTTGTAGTCTATTGTATTCTATCAAGAACTCAACTGTTGAAGGCTAATGATAATTTATTCGTCATTATCTTAGTCATGATATTTCTTACGGGGCTATTTGAGCTCACCCTTTCTTTTGTTCCATTGTTTTTCAACAGGAGATGAAAACATAACAGGGTCTAGCCGGGGAATGGAGTGAGAGTCCGAGGAATAGTTATCATAGTCTTCACGTTTTGTAAAATAGTGTGGCAATAATAGTGAAGACTTAGTTGTGTATTATTATACACTGTATTGTTGTACGTTGTGCTTTGTTGTAATAATTTTGTTGTAGTCTTTTGACGACTCAAGTTTGGGCTGTGTGGGCCCAGATTTGGGGGCGTCACATCAATGATTGCGGCAAATTGGCTTCGGCTTTCATTTTCACTTTCCTCGGGCACCTCTAACCCGGCCCAATTGATAAATGGCATGATCTGCCTGCCTTCAGATATCTTCTCTATTCCCTTTTCATTGGGCCCTGATTGCCCCGGGAGATGACAGTTTTCCTCAAACTGCTCCATGATTTCCTGTAAGAATTCCATCTGTTGGGCCAATCCCTTGGCTGGGGGAGCCTCTTCCTTAGCCTCTGCTTCAGATGCAGGCTTGACTACCTTCGGGGAGTGTTCATTAGTGGCTCTCGGTATCGGGACTCCGGTTATCCGAACGGGAATTTCCTTGTATGAGTTCCTCGACTTTGCACCTCTGTGATATCCTAACCCTGCTTTGCCCAACTGTGCCGGTATCTGGATGGGCTCGGTGATTCCTTGGCTGTTCTTGCCCAGCCCTTGCCCCGGCTGGAAGTTCATCGCCATCATTTCCCGGGCAACAAACGTGAGCTCGGGAGACATTTTAGACTTTGAAATCGAAGCTCCCAGCTGCTTGTACTGAGGGGTGCTAATTTCAAACGCCTGATAGCTTATCAGTTCGGCCGATTCGTCCACATGGATCATAGGCATGCCTTTCACAGAGGGAACAGGGTATTCAGATTCTACTGCATTTATTACCAAGTGCCCCTCAACGATGAATTTTATTTGCTGATGTAGAGTGGAGGGAACTGCCCCTGCCATATGAATCCAGGGCCTCCCTAGTAGCATATTGTAGCTGGCCGTGATATCTAGCACCTGGAAGGAAATGTCAAAAGTGTAAGGCCCGATCTCCACCGGCAGCTCAATCTCTCCCACCGTATCCTTTCTAGACCCGTCGAACGCCCTTACCACCACTTGGCTGGCCCGCAGGCGCTTAGGGTTTATCTTCATCTTCTCCAGAGTACTATATGGGCAAATATTCAGGGCTGACCCACCATCGATCAAGACTCCGTTCATCACATATCCGGAGGAGATGATCGCAATGTGTAATGGCCTCCGGTGCCCCCTCCCTTCTTTGGGGATATTGTCGTCGGTGAATGAAATCACATTACTGTCCAATAGGTGGCCCACCAAGTGGCCAAATCTCTCCGTACTAATTGTCTTGGGGACATGAGCCTCTTCCAAGACCTTGCTCAATACCCGATGATGATCATTTGATGCCAACGCAAGATCTAAGATTGATGTCAGGGGCGGTTGCACCTCTAGTGTTTTAACCATACTTGCCTTGCCGTGATTCATTTTTTCCCAAAACTCCAATGCTTTTTTCTCCGATATTTTCCCGTTTTCCCTTTTCGTTTTCTCAAAAACCCGCCTTGGTAAGTACAATGGATTTCCCTTAGAGCTGACTGATGCACAACTGGCCTCCTCCTCGGTCTTCCCCCCGTAATTCCACGGGACCGCCTTCAGACTGGTAATTGGCGATTGTGACCTGGCTGCTATAACGAGGGGTCTTGGGGCCGACAACCGGATAGGCTCCCTTTTGGTACTTTGAAATGCCCCAACCAACTTGATAGGCTCATTTTGCACACCCTCCTGGGCATGGGTCATAGCAATCTCTTCTTCTATCTTTCTTATGTACTTCAATTTCAAGGGATCTTCCGCCCCACTGACTTCCACTACGTTCACGCCTCCCCCATTGTGCTCGGGAAGAGGGTTGACCCTTACGTTTGGGGGTTCTGGTTGCTCCACCACGATCTCTCCGCTGTCAATCATGTTCTGGATTTTGTGTTTTAGCGACCAGCACTCCTGGGTGTCATGCCCCGGGGATGCCGAGTGATAAGCGCATCTCTTGCTAGGGTCATATCTCTTGCCCTTCGGGTCCGACGGAGGTGCCAGCTCTGTAATCTTTTTCTGGCCTACCAACATGGCCAATATTTGTTCCAACGAATCCCCCAATGGGGTGAACTCCCTTTCTTGTGGCTTTTCGAATTTTCTGCGCCCCTCATATCTTTGATTGCTGAAATTTGATGGACGCGGGGCCTCATTTCTTTGCATGCAGATCGGGGGGCTGATCATTGCCTTTCCAGATAGCCCTTGCAATACCAGGGATACATCCTCTTCCTTTCTCTTATGGGGTTTCCGGGAAGAACTGCCATAGTTTCCACTCTGGATTTGCTCAGCGACAGCTTCAAGAGCTGTGAAGTCTCAGATTTTCCCCGACTTTAAACCCATCTCAGCCATCTCCCCATGCTTGATCATTTCCGCAAAAGGCTTCCCTATCCCCGCTATCACCCTTTCATAGTAAGGGGCCTCTTGGATATCGATGAATGTCATAACCATCTCTGCCTCACTCATGGGTGGGTTCACTTGGGCCGCCGTCCTCCTCCACCGTTGAGCGTAGTCTCTGAAGGATTCATTGGTCTGTTTTCTGATCTTAGTCATCTGGTATCGGTCCGGGGCCATCTGGGATTGAAAGTTGTACTACGTTAGGAAGGTATGGGCCAGCTCCTCCCAATTGTGAATCTTAGCATTGTCCAATCTTGCATACCACGTTCTAGCCTCCCCTGTCAGGCTTTTCTGGAACAGTTGCATTCTCAATGATTCGTCCTCAGCATATCCCCCTAGCTCTCCGATGTATACTTTCAGATACGTATAAGGATCCCCTGACCCACTTTTCAAATTCGGGGAGTTTGAACTTTTCGGGATATCTGGCTCCCGGAAATATGCACAAATCGGAGTAGTTTACACTGCCATATGACCCAATCCCCTTCATAGTTTTGATGGCATCTTCCATCTGCTTTATCTTCTTACTAACACCGCTGGCCACCTCGTCCTCTGGGATGATAATGACTTGCTTTGGCAGCTCAACTTTTGGAGTTTCTGGGGTCAGTACGTTCCCTTGAGATGATGGCCCCGGCTGGTCCTCGGATTGTGGCCCTGATTTTAGCTTAAAATGCTCTTTGAGCAACATGGTCAGCTCTGTCATTTGATTTCTCACAGCATTGAACTCTTCCCGAGATATGGGAGCCAGGTCAGGATTAGGGTTCTCAGCCATTTTGACTGTTGATTCTCTGGCTTTCTTGGATCGGAGACGAGTTTGGGGAGCAATCCTACAAATGAAATGACCCAAGTTTAGTTTCGGGAAATGACATTGGCAGATGCATGCTAAAGCAAATATTTTTGTATTTTTTTTTTTTTTGGGTTTTGTAATTTTTTTCTGCAAAACAGGGTCAGTATCCCTTTATTTTAACTAAAGTAATGACATTGTGCAATTTATGATGCTCTCCAAGCTGTCCATGTAAAACAGAGGTTAGTACTTTTATTTTGACAGAAGTGGTTGGTACAAAATGTTTGACTACAGTATGATGTTATGTGCGTAAATTGTAAAAGGGTATGAAGAGACTTTCCACGCGTTGGGTTTATCTGAGGCTGACCTACCCTAAGCTACTCTCACGGGCTTTTTGGCATGAAGGTTCCCAGATCTTCGCAACATACTAGAAGGAAATAAATCCGATCTTTCAATTGGATTGGATCTGAGTGGATGCTTTTCCTGAGCCTCGCCGGGGAGCACCCCTTTGAGTCCAGTAATCCACATCCGACGGGTTTGCCTCAGGAGGAGGAACTACTCAACATACATTCATCATACATTCATCGTACCTCACCGTATGCAAATGATGACATTTTAAAATAAAGCAAAAAAACGCAAACACAGCATTCACATATTTATCCATTCACACACAAAAGGTAGATTAACGCAAATAACGCAAACACACATTTTTTAGATTTTTAAAGGATAGGAAAACATCAGAATTTTAAATGCGGCTTAAGCCCTCTACTAATCCCCAGCAGAGTCGCCAACTGTCGACGCTGGGATTTTCGTCGTTTCGTTTTTTAATATTTAAAAGCCCTTTCCAATTTTAGCCTTTAGGATTAAGATGTGCTTTTTGAAAAGGGTCGGCTTAGTGTCGACGGGGTTTCGAAATGTCGATTTTTTTATGAGCCAATTGACCAGAGTCGCCAGTTGGTATATTTAAAATGGATGTACCAACTCATCCGAATTTTGTTTTCGTAATCGCTGGCTCATATGTGACTCCGAATTAATTGATCCGCAAACCGAGATTCATAGAGTTCGGGGGCTTGCTTAAGCGAGGGGAAGGTGTTAGGCACCCCCCGACTTCCGTGAAACACGGTTACCGCAATCTCAATGTTTTCCTATCCTTTTAAAATCCTAAAAATGTGTGAGTTGCGTGTGTGTGTGTGTGTGTGTGTGTGTGCCTAAAATGGAGGTTTGTGGTGAGTTTTGCATAAAAAGTTTGCTTTTATTTTATATGGCAAATGTGTTTATCTGGAAAGCGTTTTATACGTCTTTTGACCCAAATGACAAGGCTTTGTTTCATAATAAAGATTGATTTTACTTTTTAAAGCGATGAGGGTTTTATTAGATGTCGTTTATAGAAAACAGAGTTTTTAAACTTTTGTCAAATAGGTATCAAGACTATACATTGCCCTCTAATAATAAATCGAATAAAATAAAGGCAACTTCTAGAACTTTTTCACCCTATGCACAAAGTTTAATGAAAACGTTTATTCATATTTACGAAATCATTTTGTATGATATTTCAAAATCCATTGGAGCCTTTTCATCAAACCGGAATCAAAGTTCGTCAAAACTCTTAATTTTTTAACCTCGTGCATCTAATATCCTAATTTGATCACTTTTATAAAATCTTCATCGCTTGCCTTATTTTGGAAAACCATTCTTTATGTCGTAAATTAAAACAAGCACTCACAACGTGTCGGGACTATCCATGGACATGTGAGCCATCCAGACGACCCCAAACACCCACAATCACATACTTTATTATTATTACGGGGCCTTAACCCGATCACGATTGATATCGCGTTAAGGCCTGATATTACAAATACACCGCCATGGACCCTATGCCACGATTACATATACCAAAACGTCCATCATCGGGATTCGATCACTAGGATCTCCTCCCTAGGCTCACAATCATCCAATCACAGCCCAACCAATACTAAACCAAATCTAACAAGATTTAGGCATTTGCTATCACATTACATAACCCAAATATCACTAACTCAACACTACGCATTACTCATTACCATAACGAACGAAAAATTACCGTACGGACATCATCGGGGCGTTAGGAGGAATTACGTTCCGATGGAACTCTCGCTAACGACACCTAATCCACGGATCATCACCATTACAATAACAACTATATCAAATAAACCAATCACAATGCTACGCTAACAATACAAGCAATAAAAACCCAAACAAACATCCTTTTCACCTTGCAAAACGCCGGTTCAAGCTTCTTATATCACAAATCGGATTACACCACAAGATCACTAAACTAATTAGCACAACAAAATGAATCTATTGCTTGAATCTAGCCAAGATCCGAACTCTCTCTCTCCTCCCGCGCGCTTTCTCTCTCTCTATTTTCTTTCTTTTTTCTTCCTCTTCTTCTTTCTCGGGTGGAAAATGGCGATGTATACTAGTTCAGCAGGCAGCTGCAGATGCATCTGCGGCTGGGCCTGCTGTGGCAATCCGAGCCGTCGCCTCGGCTGCCGTGTGCCGCCCTCGAGCCGCGAGCCTGCCCCCTTTGTCGGTGGCCGCGATTGCATCCGCGGCTGTCCGACTCATTTTTCTCGAATTTCGTGCCACGCGGTCTTAATTCGCCAATTTCTGCTGTATTATTTTGGAAGGCTGTTTCTTGATACATAAATCATTTCTGGGAATGGTTTCCCGGCATCGAGACCCCCCCTAATGCTGTAATCGCCATGGTCCTTGGCCTTCTTTGGCGATCGCATCGGACTTCGTTTGGATTGCCCGTAGGTCTCGCCTCAAACGACTCAATTCTCGTTTTGCGTTTGACAGCCTTGATCGTAAGCCGTGGTGGGAACTGCGTGTTGGCGCCCACCTCTCCTTTTCGTATGTCAGGTCAATTGACGATTTTGCCCTCCTGTCAGGGTTAGTACACAAGTGCAAAATTTGGGTGTCTACACTAATGATAATGATTCCTAACAGGATACGTCGTTTTCTTTAAACAGTTCTAACAACAACGTCTATCATTTAAAATAACATCAAACATCTTTGTTGCGATTACCGAGATCTTCAATTTCCTCGCTCTTCATTAAAAATGTTTATCATAGTAAGAATGAGCACGACGGCTCAGCAAGTCCAACAGCTAACATGTAACACGTAGGTTACATTTAATTTATGTTTTATGCTTCATGCTTGCCATTTACATAGGCATCATACTTATCATGTTGTGCATTTATACAATCTACACATGCTTACCATGCATATCACTATTTCCAAGTTATATATCTCATATAACACATCTCAACTCATAGTATTCATATATCAGTTATTAATAACATATGAATGTACGTAGGCATATTTAAAATCAGTTAGCATATAAACAAGTGCACACATAATACTTTATGCAAATAACAGATAGCACTGAAAAACTTGCAGAGATAACATATATCACTGAAAGACTTCCCTGATATGCGCATTGACTTACGCTACCAGTCTGAAATCCGCGTTCCATCACTAACGCTCATACGAACCAAAATACCACATCCGGAAGACCTAATATGCTTATCTAGCAATTAGTAAAATGCATAGGAACTCAGTTGTCATTCATTAAAGAATTGACTCTACCACACAGAAGTTCCTATTTATTAACTCATAATTTATTAGACAATATTATCCTCCTTGGATAATATTTTAATTACCGATCAGTATTATTATTATATATTAATAATACATCACTAAATTACCAACGCTTCTCATGTACTGAACAACACCTCAATTTGTTACAATATTATTAAGCCCTTAATAATATTTACCCAATTACCAATATTATTAATCCATTAATAATATTTAATCACTTACCATACATTATAAATCATTTATTGATAATTTACAACCTTGGTAATAATTAAAGACTTCATCAATTACATGCAAATTGTTTACTCACTTTATTATCCTTAAGTCATTAAATAAATAAATAATTAATTCACTTAACTTCACTTGTTTATTTATCTTCGCATAAACAATTATTTCCATAATTCCTTAACATTATTTATTTAATATAAATTAAATAAATAATTAACTCAATTACTTCTAAATTGTTATTTTAGCATTACATAACAATTATCTTATTCATTCACATTATTTATTTAATATTAATTAAATAAATAAATAACTTAATTAACTCTACTTGTTATTTAACATTACATAACGATTATCTCATTAACCTTAATTCACTTTAATTATTATTTAATATCATTTAAATAATAATTAATTAATTAATTAATTATCCTCAATTCCTTTAATGATTATTGAATAACAATTTCATAATCATTTCTTAATTGATTACCCCCCATTTATTATTTAATAATAATTAAATAACAATTATCCTTTCATTTATCTCCCTTTAATTATTATTTAATATCCCTTAAATAATAATTAAATAATTAATTATCCTTATTCATTATTGAATATAACTTACCTTAATTATTATTGTACAATAATTAATTAAGTACCTTGTTTTAATTACAATTAAACCATAATTTAATCCCAAATTAATTAATGAATTATACTTATTATTTAATGTTAATTAAATAATAAGTTTACAACCTTCATCCCTTAAATTATTATTTAAAGCCCATTAAACAATAATTAAATAAATATATCAACCTTACATATTACCTCAATCTCAATTAGTAATAAGTAATTAGTTTAATAATTTTAACCATTCTTAATTATTACTTAATTAAATAATAATTAATTAATTATTTGTACTCTTCTTTAATTATTATTTAATATCAATTAATTAATAATTTATTAATTATTATCCTTATTTATTATTTAATATTAATTAAATAATAAATCATTATTTTAATAACTTTATTCAACAATTTAATAACCACTGATGAATTTATTTTCTTCCTTATTAATAAAATACTAAATAATTAATTACCTTTAAATTCTCCTTATTCAAACAAACATAAGTTACCTATCAATATTATCTTCATTGAACAATATTTTAACTACCCAATGATATTATTATCCTCGTAATAATATCTAACTATGATACAAATGTTATTAATCAATAACATTTTAATTGTACATTCATATTATTAATTTTCTAATAATATTGACCCATGTACGGTTATTATTTAATCACATAATAAAACTCAACCAATGTCTTTTACTGATAATCATTAAATAAAAGATTAACCAATTACCATTATTATTAAACATATACTAATAATTAAATTCATTCATTAGTATTATTAATCCTTCAATAATAATTCAACCATTTGTCATTCACCTTATTTATTATTTAAAGTTTATTTAAATAATAAATAATTATTTTATTCGGGTCTCATATTAATTATATTAATATTTAAAACATTACACGACCCGTTAATAATTAAAAACCTAATTGAACCCACGGCTCGACCCGAAACGAGCCACATCCGCTGACCCACCACAGCGCCTAAGCACTTGAAAACTCAAAGGGGCCGGCGCTAAGGTGCCCGGTTGTGCGAAAGTGTCGGCGCTTAGGCGCCCGGGAGCTACGGCGCATAGGCGCCCTAATTTTGTAGGGATTTGGCACTTAGGCGCGGCCCTCCCTCAACCTTCACTTGGCGCTTAAGCGCCCGAAGTTACGCGAGATACGACACCTAGGCGCTTGGCCCGAACGGCGCTTAGCATGACGCTTAGGCGCCTTTCAACACAGACCCTACCCAGAAACATTTCTAAGCTTCAATCGATCGGCCATTTCATGAAATACTCAGTTCTAACACCCAAATCATTTACCGGACATGGATTTAATAAGCAAAATTTAATAGCTAGCATCCTATTTTAACAAATATATGCTAACCCCAACCATGGAAACTACAGATAACACAAAGAGGAAAAATGAAAAGGTTTCAGGTTAACCTTATTAGCTGCTAGTAAAGGATGTTCCACGGCTTTAACTGCTTCCCTTCCTTTGAACGATCTCCAACTTGCTCGATTGCTTTCTCTCTATACTTCCAGCTCTGATAATTTCCTCTCGCTTGGTGAAAGAAGAATTTTCAAAGAAAGGAAGATGAAGGCGCACGTTATTGAGGAACTCTACCTTCTCTCTCTCTACCTTAGCCGACTGAATGAAATAATAACGCCGACTCTAGTAACCTACAATGTCTCCTCACAGCGCAGCTCGAGAAAACAAAGAGGAAATATATATATGGGGATGGTGATCTATCTGAGAAGAAGATCAACAGAACCCTCCGGCACCGAAGGAGTCGGATCAGAAGGAGTCGGACCTTCAGTCAGACGACGATGGCCCCACAGGCCCCACAGTCATCATCAGATGCGCATGCATCCGACAGAGTCAATCAATCAGCAAAAGCAAAAGCAGATGCTGTCCCCCAATCAATCAGCATAAAGTAAAGTTAAAAGAATCTACTTTTAACTTTTACTTTCACTTTAGTAAATGTAAAATGTTTCTTACTTTTACTTTAGTAAATTACTTTTACTTTGTACTTTTACTTCAGTAAATGTAATAGTGAATCCTGCGTGATTCAATAGTTAGTTTCTTTCTCTATTTAAAGGATTCAATTGTAAAGAGAAAGACAGGTTTGAAATCAGGTTTAGAACCATAGGTTTCTCTCCTCAGAGGTCCTCTCTCCTCCTTCTCCCTAATAAACGAAGAAGAAGCTTGTTGCTTCCTTCTTCTAGTAAGATGGAGCAGAAGTCTTCCATACTTCTGTCTTCCAGTTTTAATGTAATTCTTCCACCAATGTATATATGAAAAGAAAGAAGAATCATTTGATTACACCAGTCATCTTCTTATTAATTTCTGTAATCTTCTGTTAAATTTATAAAGTCTTCACGCGCTATCATATGTACTTTTAACTTTTACTTTATGCTGATTGACTGGGGGACAGCATCTGCTTTTGCTTTTGCTGATTGATTGACTCTGTCGGATGCATGCGCATCTAATGATGACTGTGGGGCATGTGGGGCCATCGTCGTCTGACTGGAGGTCCGACTCCTTCGGTGCCGGAGGGTTCTGTTGATCTTCTTCTCAGATAGATCACCATCCCCATACTTTATGATTCAATAAATATATTTCGATTTCAGTTTATATATTCAACTGTGCGGTCCCTTTCCTACTTCCCCTTGCATCATGCATAATTTAATTATGAATATGATATGTGAGTAGTTAACCCCCTGTTCTGCAAGGCCAAGGTCACTATCTGCAAAACCCATTAGTATGGTGAGTGGTGAAAGCCCGTACTTTTGGTTCCTCTATTTTATTTATGTTCTTCCGCCCTCTTAGTATCAGAGCCATGTTTATGGGATGAGCTATTGGTATTTTATTTGACTGTTCATGTGTTATGATCTGCACTTCTACTGTCTATGTTTGCTTTCCTTATTCTTAGATCACCTTCCTTACTGTAGACCACCTTGATTTAAACCGAAGCAGTCGTAAGTCTCTGGTTGTGAGCAGTGATTTTGCAATTACAGGTTATATCACTACGGTATGAGTCTACATATGTAAGTGGGTCTGTATCTCAGACATACTGGTAGCAACAGATATGTGAAGTCAGGGATATAATTTTATGATTGTCATTTAATTTCACTATCTAGTTCATATTCGAACTTGTTGGACAATTCTATCAATATCGAATTTGTCCCACCATTTAATAAAGAAAATTCTTGTAAATACAGAGGGTTTAACAGAAGGAGGAAGATTATACTGCCACTTCAGAATCCAAGGGATTTTGAATTTACTAACAAATTGGAGCAGTATTGGGATACCTTCCATTTTAGGGTTGAAAGGAGATTTATTACTGAAATGGTTTACTTGGGTTAGAAGACGCTCAAGAAAGAGGTCTGAAGTTGGGCCATATCTAGACCACCAAAGGGTGAACCAGATCGGGATCTGACTTTTAAATTTATGATCAAACTGGATAAACCAGTAGTGACTAAAATTAGAGCTTTGGTATAAAAAGATTTTATGCCAAGCATCTAAGTAGTCAAAATAACAAAAATAATTGTTGAAAGAAGGATCAAGATCTTTTTCAAGGACCCTTAAATCAGAAAGGCGATGAGAAAGATGGTGAATTTCCCAATCTTCCCCAGAAATAATTTTCTTAATATATAAAGAATGAAAAACAATTTTTGAATTATCATTCTTATCGAAAATAGGTTTAATATTAATAGAATCTGTATTAATAAAAATATTTTTATAATAAGAAAGGGATTTATAGGGTGCCGGAGGAACAAAATGCCATCCAAGAGGGAAAAATTGGGCAGCAAGTTTGACTGGGTCATCTTTTGGGTCCATAGAGGGCTCAATGTAAAATAGATTAACTTCATAATTGGGAATGTACTGGGAATTTGGTTTAAATTAATTGGGCTTTTGGATCTGGGACTGGGATTCAAAAGGATCATAGGGTTTGGGTTGGATTCCAAGTATGTGAGTAAAAACAAACAATTTGCTCAGAAGAGGTAGGAGTTAATTTTTGCTTAAGAATTCCTCCGAAGCCAATTTCAGAGGCATCTGTTTCAACTATCTTAAAAGCTGTAGGATTAGCAATTCCAAGACAAGGAAGAGTCCTAACATGCTTCTTTAAATTTTTGAAGACATAAGTATGAACATCTGTCCAAGGAGGAGGATTAGTTTTTAATCGATCAAATAGGGGTTTACAAATGATTCGCAGATTTTTATAAAACTCACTGATATAATTCAGAGAACCTAAAAATCTTTGAAGCTGATTTTTGTCAGTAATAATATCTGGGAATTTACTAGCAAATTGAATTGCTCTAGCAATGGGGTATCAGAGCCATGTTTATGGTATGAGCTATTGGTATTTTATTTAACTGTTCATGTGTTATGATCTGCACTTCTACTGTCTATGTTTGCTTTCCTTATTCATAGATCACCTTCCTTACTGCAGACCACCTTGATTTAAACCAAAGCAGTCGTAAGTCTCTGGTTGTGAGTAGTGATTCTGCAATTACAGGTTATATCACTACGGTATGAGTCTACATAAGTAAGTGGGCCTGTATCTGAGACATACTGGTAGCAGCAGATATGTGAAGTCAGGGATATAATTTTATGATTGTCATTTAATTTCACTATCTAGTTCATATTCGAACTTGTTCTTTATTCCTTCTTTGTTTCAGCAGTGGCTTCTCTTGAAGTATCACATACAACGAGAATCCACCTTTGTGGCTCCTAAATCCCTCCACTAAGGATTTAGTATCTCGGTCTTCCCTTTCAACCTTCTCTTACCTTGTAGATAGTAGACCAGCCTTGTAGAAAAGCGTTTTCAAAAATTTCTATGAATCGTTTATTCAGATCTACTTCTTCAGTCAGTTCTAGATCGTCTTTATTTTATATTCCTGACATAGTGAACCAAGAAGAACATAGTTATGAAAATCTTAGTCAAGACTTGGGAAACTGGAATATCCCCAGTATTTCTCCTAAAGAAATTTACCAGTCAACTTTCTTAGACAATTTTAAGTCTGATTATAGTGTTAAAACTGTTGAAAAAATTTATGCTATTAATAAGGATCATGAAACTTGTAGTTTGCTCACCACAAAAGTTATCAACAAACAAAGAAAAAAGGGATACAACTTTATCCATATTGGATTAATACCAGTTGTTATTAACCCTTTAAGTATTAAAGGAATTAATTCGAGTATCTTGTTGTGTCTTAGAGACGCCAGATACCTAAACTACCATCCTAGTATCTTAGGAATAATAAAATCTAGTTTGCATAATGGACCTGTCCATTTTAATTGCTTTCCAGATTTTATATTAAGCCTAAGTGACCCTCATTTGTTAAAAGCTTTAACTCTGAATATTAAAACTGCTGGAGAGATTACCCAAATGATTGAGGGGTCTCAGGCTCTAGCTTTAATATACAAAATTTATTACAAAACAATGAAAACTAATTTGAATGTAAAGGCTTTAAGTAAAAGTCCAAAAGATAAAACTGTTTTAATCCAAAGCAGTACCACTGATGCTAATATTCAAGTTCCAAAGACTCTTCTTTGGAAAGATGTGACTCTTCCAAGTCAATGGATATTAGATAATGAAATACCCCAAAGACCAGTTGTCAATGAAGTTATTAACTTTGATAACGTTAAACAATATTTAGATGGTATCGTTATAATAAGTTTTGATGACTCAAGACTCAGACGACCACTAATTATTGAAGACATTACCAGTCAGTCATCTTCCCAGACCAGAAAAGATTATGACCTCTTGGAAAGAACTAATTTACCTGATGTAAAATTAAAAGGAATCTTTACTACAGGACAAACAAGTCATCCTTGTTATGACAAGTTTGAACCAGTTAATCAACCTGAGGATGATGAATCCCAGAATTTATCTCCTACCCAGTCTGATTTTGGACCTAAACCAGTTCATCATCAACTTAGAGTTATTAAAAAAAAGTTTAAAATTAATGATCAATACTTTTAGGTCCAAAATCAGACTGGGTAGGAGATAAATTCTAGGATTCATCATCCTCAGGTTGATTAACTGGTTCAAACTTGTCATAACAAGGATGACTTGTTTGTCCTGTAGTAAAGATTCCTTTTAATTTTACATCAGGTAAATTAGTTCTTTCCAAGAGGTCAGAATCTTTTCTGGTCTGGGAAGATGACTGACTGGTAATGTCTTCAATAATTAGTGGTCGTCTGAGTCTTGAGTCATCAAAACTTATTATAACGATACCATCTAAATATTGTTTAACGTTATCAAAGTTAATAACTTCATTGACAACTGGTCTTTGGGGTATTTCATTATCTAATATCCATTGACTTGGAAGAGTCACATCTTTCCAAAGAAGAGTCTTTGGAACTTGAATATTAGCATCAGTGGTACTGCTTTGGATTAAAACAGTTTTATCTTTTGGACTTTTACTTAAAGCCTTTACATTCAAATTAGTTTTCATTGTTTTGTAATAAATTTTGTATATTAAAGCTAGAGCCTGAGACCCCTCAATCATTTGGGTAATCTCTCCAGCAGTTTTAATATTCAGAGTTAAAGCTTTTAACAAATGAGGGTCACTTAGGCTTAATATAAAATCTGGAAAGCAATTAAAATGGACAGGTCCATTATGCAAACTAGATTTTATTATTCCTAAGATACTAGGATGGTAGTTTAGGTATCTGGCGTCTCTAAGACACAACAAGATACTCGAATTAATTCCTTTAATACTTAAAGGGTTAATAACAACTGGTATTAATCCAATATGGATAAAGTTGTATCCCTTTTTTCTTTGTTTGTTGATAACTTTTGTGGTGAGCAAACTACAAGTTTCATGATCCTTATTAATAGCATAAATTTTTTCAACAGTTTTAACACTATAATCAGACTTAAAATTGTCTAAGAAAGTTGACTGGTAAATTTCTTTAGGAGAAATACTGGGGATATTCCAGTTTCCCAAGTCTTGACTAAGATTTTCATAACTATGTTCTTCTTGGTTCACTATGTCAGGAATATAAAATAAAGACGATCTAGAACTGACTGAAGAAGTAGATCTGAATAAACAATTCATAAAAATTTTTGAAAACGCTTTTCTACAAGGCTGGTCTACTATCTACAAAGTAAGAAAAGGTTGAAAGGGAAGACCGAGATACTAAATCCTTAGTGGAGGGATTTAGGAGCCACAAAGGTGGATTCTCGTTGCATGTGATACTTCAAGAGAAGCCACTGCTGAAACAAAGAAGGAATAGAGAACAAGTTCGAATATGAACTAGATAGTGAAATTAAATGACAATCATAAAATTATATCCCTGACTTCACATATCTGCTGCTACCAGTATGTCTCAGATACAGACCCACTTACTTATGTAGACTCATACCATAGTGATATAACCTGTAATTGCAGAATCACTACTCACAACCAGAGACTTACGACTGCTTCGGTTTAAATCAAGGTGGTCTACAGTAAGGAAGGTGATCTAAGAATAACGAAAGCAAACATAGACAGTAGAAGTGCAGAACCCTCCGGCACCGAAGGAGTCGGATCAGAAGGAGTCGGACCTCCAGTCAGACGACGATGGCCCCACAGGCCCCACAGTCATCATCAGATGCGCATGCATCCGACAGAGTCAATCAATCAGCAAAAGCAAAAGCTGATGTTGTCCCCCAGTCAATCAGCATAAAGTAAAGTTAAAAGAATCTACTTTTAACTTTTACTTTCACTTTAGTAAATGTAAAATGTTTCTTACTTTTACTTTGTACTTTTACTTCAGTAAATGTAATAGTGAATCCTGCGTGATTCAATAGTTAGTTTCTTTCTCTATTTAAAAGATTCAATTGTAAAGAGAAAGACAGGTTTGAAATCAGGTTTAGAACCATAGGTTTCTCTCCTTAGAGGTCATCTCTCCTCCTTCTCCCTAGTAAACGAAGAAGAAGCTTGTTGCTTCCTTCTTCTAGTAAGATGGAGCAGAAGTCTTCCATACTTCTGTCTTCCAGTTTTAATGTAATTCTTCCACCAATGTATATATGAAAAGAAAGAAGAATCATTTGATTACACCGGTCATCTTCTTATTTATTTTTGTAATCTTCTGTTAAATTTATAAAGTCTTCACGTGTTGTAGTATGGGGATGGTGATCTATCTGAGAAGAAGATCAACAGAACCCTCCGGCACCGAAGGAGTCGGATCAGAAGGAGTCGGACCTCCAGTCAGACGACGATGGCCCCACAGGCCCCACAGTCATCATCAGATGCGCATGCATCCGACAGAGTCAATCAATCAGCAAAAACAAAAGTAAATGCTGTCCCCCAGTCAATCAGTGAAAGTAAAAGTTAAAAGTATATATATATATACCCCGCATTAAATTTCCTGATACACCCATTTAATATAATACCTCTGTGACTACCAATTTAGATCCATTTTAAATTAATTATATGTCTAAATTTAAAGTCCACGAGGATTGGATTTATTTTAAATAAATAAATTTGACAAATTCAAATTATTAATTCCCTAGTGAAAATATAAAATATTAATACCCCACTATTAATAATTTTCCATAAAGGAAATAAATATATCATTATTAATGTTCACACATTGTCATTAATTAATAACCTCATTAATTAATTTACACCTCCAATTTAACTCGTTAGCTATTTAATTAATAATCACATAGCTCATTAACCATATCAAACTTTGATATTACACAACCTAGGTTGGTCCATTTATTTAATTCATCCATTAATTGAATCTTCCTTAAATTTCTTTAATTATCTCAACATATAATTAAAAAAGATAAAGCCATCACACACTAATTTAATTAATCGCCCAGAAATTTATAATTACTGTTAATAATTTTATTTCTCTATATTAAAATATTACGGGTCGCTACAGTTTCGGTACCATTAGTGCTTGAATTACAAGGGAAGATTTTGTAAGAAGCTCACAATACGAGATACTCGATATATCCGGATAGTACGAAGATGTATTAAGATCTACGTCAGCATTTTTGAAGCCTGAATATGAAAAAAGAGGTTATTGAATGTGTCAGCCGATGCCTAACTTGTTAAAGGGTAAAGGCAGAACATCAGAGACCAAACGGGTTATTACAGTCGTTGGAGATTCCTAAATGGAAATAGGAGCATATCACGATGGATTTTGTTATAGGACTTCCAACAACACAGAAAGGATACGACGCTATTTGGGTAATTGAAGATCGACTAACAAAGTCAGCGCACTTTTTGTCGATCAAAATTAAGTTCAATTTGGATCAGTTTGTCAAGTTGTACATTAAATAGATAGTTTCAAGACATGGAGTGCCGGTGTCAATTGTATCAAATAAAGATCTGCGCTTCACGTCGAATTTTTGGAGGAGTCTTCAAAAAAGAATGGGAACGCAGTTAAGAATGAGTACAACATATCATCCATAGATTGATGGGCAAAGCAAGAGAACAATTCAGACATTAAAAGACATGCTCAGAGCCTATGTAATGGATTTCTGATAAGTGGGTTTTATACCTACGAATCCGGTATTGTTAAAGCTAATAGTTGCTACCTTTAAGTGTTTGTAGGTTCGTTTAACTTATTTTTATGTTTATTTATTGCAGGTTAGAGCAAAAAGGGCATATACGGCAATTGTGGTAAAGAAAGTGATTAAAAGAAATGAAAAAATTTGGAAATGGCATTTTTGTAATCACTGTGTCACTGCCCGGCGTCTAGATGCCCGGATTTGTACTAGGGACGGCGTCTAGACTCCCATTAGCAGAATTAGCCAAGTTGGAACTTCGAAATTCTGAAGAAAAAGGAAGAAAATCAAAAGCACGCTGGAGGGAAAGAAAATGAAGTTAATTAATCGCCCAAAAAGGGAAACATGGAGGAGATATAACTGAAGCTGGAGAAAAGCAAGAGGGAGAGACGTTCTTGGAGACAAAAAAAAAGGAGCAGAACAGTCATAAGCAGCAAGGAAGAAAGAAGCAAATTCTGAGGATTCATGGCATAAATTAAGAGCAACCATTAGAGTTCCTTCTAATCCTTCCTTTTATCTTTGATTTGTGTAATTTCTGAGATGTATTATTTGTGTAATTTGATGTTGTTCTGTTTTGATACTATGAACTAAACTCTACATTAAGATTGCAATGGAACTTAGTATGTAATTTTAGTTGATTGCTTCCTCTTTGGTTGAAGTTAGTATCTGAATTGTTTATCATACCTTAGGCATGTTGATTAATTGTTTAGCTAACAATTACTGAGATAATCTATTCAAGGTTTGAAAAGGGAGTTTAGATTTAGATTAGGGTATGATAACAAACGTCCATATAATCTGAGTGCTAAGGTTAATATGTTTCGCATGTAGGATAGGAATATACCTATATGTCGTTTGTAACCAACAAAAGAATCTGAATTAAAATCCTAGTTGACTTAATTCACATAGGAATATAGTGAGTTAATTAACTAGGGTGTTCCTACAATTCTGTCATCTCAAGGTCAGATTTTGGAGGATTTAGTCATGTGCTATCAGAAGAGGTGCATGGTGATTATAAAGAATTCTGGGTTAACAATTCAGTGTAATAAATTAATTGAGGAGGAAGTATATTGACTTAAATGAGGTACTAAGGGAAGTTGTGATCTTAAGCTATCAAATCTGCATTTAGTCACGTAGTTAATTATTTAGAAGTTAATTTCAACAACGTTTCATTTCAACTTGAAATCATCCATCGTAGTTTAAGTTGGGTTAATTTGGTTTAAAAAATTAGTAACTAATCAGTATTAATTTATTTTCTCGTGGGAACGATATCCTTGTTTGCTAAATACTACAATCGAATGCGTATACTTGCGTGTTCAAGTGCTAGGACGAATTTTAGGCAACAAGTTTTTGGTGCCGTTGCCGAGAATTTATTTTAATATTTTGTTATTATTAATTTTGATTAAGTTAATCCTAGTTTAAACTCTTTTCTTTTATTTTCTGTTCTTTTCAGGTACTCTTAATTTTTGTATGCAAATGCGCTCAAAGAGTCAGGGACCGTTAGAATACGACGAAGAAATTGAAAGAAAGTTCCGGGGACTCGGAAAGTTTATTCAGGAAACAATTCAAAATCAAGAACTTGAACTAATGGCTGAGGAGCAACAAAAGTCCTTGCGGGATTACGCTATGCCGCAAGTGACTGATCTTCAATCGAGTATCACGAGGCCCGCCATTACTGTAGCAAATTTTGAAATTAAACCAAGGACAATACAGATGATACAGAATACAGTCCAGTTTGGAGGATTACCGAATGATGATCCCAATGGTCATTTGGTTGGATTTTTGGAAATATGCGATACATTCAAGTATCATGGGGTCACAGAAGAGGCAATCAGACTCAGATTATTTCCATTCACTCTTCGAGATAAGGCGAAAAGCTGGCTTTACTCCTTACCGTGCGGATCAATTACGACCTGGAATGATTTGGTACAGAAATTCTTGGCTAAGTTTTTCCCACCTGCCATGACAGCAAAGATGAGGAACGACATTACCTCATTTGTCTAGCATGATTCAGAATCTTTATATGAGGCATGGGAAAGGTTTAAGGATTTATTGAGGCGATGTCCACATCACGGGGTCCCTAAATGGCTGCAAGTGCAAACATTCTATAATGGGTTGTCATGTGCTATAAGAACGAGCATAGATGTTGCGGCAGGAGGAGCTCTCATATCCAAGAATTGTGATGAGGCTTATACATTGCTTGAAACAATGGCAGCCAACAACTATCAATGGCCTACTGCAAGAATGAGCCAACCAAAAGCAGCTGGTATGTTTGAAGTTGATGCAATGACTGCATTGTCTGCCCAAATGACAACTCAGATCTCTGCTCTCACAAAGAAGATAGATGCACTTAGGGGACACAAGGTTCAGAAGGTGGAGGTCATTTGTGAGATGTGTGCAGGAAGTAATGCTAGTGATGAATGTGCGCTATAACTCAGGATGGAGGAACCATCCAAACTTCTCATAGAGTAATAATCAACCACAACAACAAGTCCAAGCTCAAAGGAATTCTTACCCACCCGGATTTCAGAATCAGCATCATCAACAGCCGGACAAGTTAACTCAGATGGAGGACGTGTTAGCAAAATTAGTGAATCAGTTTGACATCACTGTGAAAACTCAGTTAGCTGCAATCAAAAATTTGGAGAATCAAATGGGGCAGTTGGCACATGCTTTGAATAACCGACCTCAAGGATCTCTACCAAGTGATACTGAAGAAAATCCAAAATGTGAGGGTAAAGAGCATTACAAAGCAGTGACGTTGAGAAGTGGGAAGGAATTAACTTCAGATGTTGTTGGGAAGAAGAAAGCAAATTGTTCAGAAAAGAAAGAAAAAGCAGGGGATTCACGAGATAAGTGTGAGGAGAAAGTTGTGGAGAACAAGACTGAAACCGAGCAGAATACAGTTCCACCACCTATGCCTTTCCCACAGAGGTTTCAAAAGCAGAAGCTAGACAGACAGTTCTCTAAGTTCTTAGAGGTATTTAAGAAGCTGTAAATCAATATTCCGTTCGCATATGCTTTAAAGCAAATGCCCAGCTATGTCAAATTTATGAAAGACATTTTGTTGAGGAAGAGAAAGCTAGGGGAGTTTGAGACCGTAGCGTTGACGGAGGAATGTAGTGCAATACTACAAAAGAAGTTACCACCGAAGTTGAAGGATCCGGGTAGCTTTACCATTCCGTGCACAATAGGAACCCAATTTTTCAGTCGGTGTCTGTGTGAATTGGGAGCCAACATCAACCTCATGACGTTATCAGTTTATCAGCAACTTAGGTTGAAGGAAGCTACACCAACAAATATCGCCCTACAGCTTGCGGATAGATTCCTTACCTACCCAAAGGGAATAGTCGAAGACGTGTTAGTCAAGGTGGATAAATTTATATTCCCTGTAGACTTCATTGTCCTTGACTTTGAGGAGGACAATAACATACCTATTATTCTTGGGCGCCCGTTCTTGGCTACGGGAAGGACATTGATTGACGTGCAAAAAGGGGAGTTAACAATGAGGGTCCAATACCAAGAGGTGACATTTAATGTGTTTAAGGCCATGAAGTTCCCAAAGGATAGTGAAGAATATTTTAGAGTTGATCAAATTGATGAAGTTGTTAGGAGTGTTTTGATGCAAAATACAAGTGCAAATCCTTTAGAGTCAGTAATGATCAGTGACGTGGTTTCTGATGAACCAACTGCATTAGAATTGGCTCAAGTGCTACATTCAACTCCAACATTCAACCGGGTTAAGTCAAAGTTTGAAGCTCTGGACTATTCGGGAGACTCATCAAGTAGAATCAAGTCATCAATGGAGGAACCGCCAACTTTAGAACTCAAGTCGTTACCCAACCATCTTCGGTATGCTTATCTTGGTTCTTCATCCACATTACCAGTGATAATTTCTGCGTCCCTCAATGAGATTCAAGAGGACAAGTTGTTAAGGGTACTTCGGCAGTACAAATCAGTTATTGGTTGGATCTTGGCGGACATTAAAGGGATAAGTCCATCATTCTGTATGCACAAGATCTTCCCTGAAGAGGAGGCAAAATCGGTTATAGAGCACCAACGAAGACTCAATCCCATAATGAAAGAAGTGGTCAAAAAGGAGATCATCAAGTGGTTGGATGCAGGTGTAATCTACCCCATTTCAGATAGTTCATGGGTGAGCCCGGTCCAATGTGTGTCAAAGAAAGGGGGGATGACAGTAGTTGCAAATGAGAATAATGAACTAATCCCTACAAGAACAGTCACGGGTTGGCGGGTGTGTATGGACTACAGGAAGTTAAATAAAGCCACTCATAAAGACCATTTCCCTCTACCGTTTATCGATCAGATGTTGGACAGATTAGCAGGGCATGAGTATTATTGCTTATTGGACGGTTACTCAGGCTATAATCAGATTGCTATAGCACCCGAGGACCAAGAAAAAACTACTTTCACATGTCCATATGGGACATTTGCCTTCAAAATGATGTCTTTCGGACTTTGTAATGCACCTACAACGTTTCAAAGATGTATGATGACTATTTTTTCTAACATGGTCGAGCGTAATCTTGAGGTTTTCATGGATGACTTTTTAGTTTTTGGGGATACCTTTGATTACTATTTGGAGAATCTTACTCTTGTGCTTAAACGATGCATAGAAACAAACTTGTTGTTGAATTGGGAGAAATGCCATTTCATGGTCCAAGAGGGGATAATCCATGGACTTCGAGTATCTATAAAAGGGATTGAGGTAGACAAGGCTAAGATAGAAACCATTGAGAATCTTCATCCACCAACTTCAGTCAAGGGTATTCGGCGTTTTTTGGGGCATGCAGGTTTCTATAGGAGGTTCATTAAAGATTTTTCCAAAGTCACGAAGCCATTATGCAATTTGCTGGAAAAAGATGTTCCATTCCATTTTGATAAGACATGTCTTGAAATGTTTGAGGTATTGACGAAGAAACTAATTTCAGCACCAGTAATAGTAGCACCGAATTGGGATCTGCCATTTGAATTGATGTGTGATGCAAGTGACTTCGCAATTGGGGCAGTTCTGGGTCAGCGGAAGGAGAAGGTTTTCCATAGCATATAGCATGCTAGCAAGACATTATTCGATGCTCAACTGAATTATACTACCACTGAGAAGGAGTTGTTGGCGGTCGTTTATGTTTTCGATAAGTTCCATTTCTATTTGATTGGGACTAGAGTAATCGTATTCACAGACCATTCAGCAATCAAATACCTGATTGTTAAGAAGGATGCTAAACCGCGATTAATTCGGTGGATATTGTTGCTACAAGAGTTCGACTTGGAGATCCGAGATAGAAAAGGAACAAAAAATTAGGCAGCAGACCATTTGTCAAGGCTAGAAAATGTCGAGCAGAATAAAGGTGATAAGACTGTGATTAATGAGTTCTTTTCGGATGAACAACTGCTAGCCATGCAGCAATTAACTCCTTGGTATACGGATTTTGTAAATTTTATCGTATGTAAAGTGTTCCCTCCAGAGGTCACAAGTCAACAGAAGAAGAAATTCCTTCATGATGTCAAAAATTATATGTGGGACGAACCATTCTTATTTAAACAATGTGCAGATCAAATGGTTAGAAGGTGCGTTCCTCAAGAAGAGATGGAAAACATTCTATATCACTGTCATGCTTCCAAGTATGGTGGACATTTTGGAGGAGAAATAATGGCAGCCAAGGTTTTACAATCGGGATTTTATTGGCCTACACTTTTTAAGGATGCCCATTGTTTTGTAATGAAATGCGACAGATGCCAAAGGGTTGGCAACATATCAAAGCGGCATGAAATGCCACTCAACACGATCTTGGAGGTTGAATTGTTTGATGTATGGGGCATCGATTTTATGGGGCCATTCCTTTCATCTTTCGGCAATGCATATATTCTAGTAGCGGTGGATTACGTTTCTAAGTGGGTTGAGGTTGTGGCACTACCTACTAACAATGCTAAAGTGGTTGTCAGATTCCTCTGCAAGCACATCTTTTCCAGATTCGGCACACCACGGGGAATCGTTAGCGATGAGGGATCACATTTCTGTAATAAACTACTTCAAGCTACTTTTGCTAAGTATGGGATCATTCACAAGATTGCAACTTCCTACCACCCACAGACGAATGGCCAAGCCGAAGTGTCAAATCGAGAAGTGAAGAGAATTCTTGAAAAGATGGTGAATCCGAGGCGGAAGGACTGGTCAAGTAAGTTAGACGATGCCTTATGGGCATATCATACAGCCTACAAAACACCGTTAGGAATGTCTCCATACAGGCTGGTATATGGGAAAGCATGCCATCTTCTGGTGGAATCGGAATACAACGCCTATTGGGCTATCCGAAAGTTAAATTTTGATTTAGATGCTGTGGGAGAGAAGCGCCTCTTGCAATTAAACCACATGGATGAATTCCGCCTTCACTCATATGAGAATGCCAAGTTGTACAAAGAACGGGTCAAGAGGTGGCATGATACAAAAATCATTGAAAGGGAGTTCGAACAAGGACAATCGGTATTATTATACAACTCAAGGCTGAAACTCTTTCCGGGAAAACTTAAATCAAGATGGGCTAGACCGTTTTGTATCACTAAGGTATTTCCTTATGGAGCTGTGAAAGTGGAAGAACCAAATTCAAAAAGAGCCTTCAAAGTTAACGGACAGAGGTTGAAACACTATTGCGGTGGAAGCTTTGATCGTGAGAAGTTGTCAATCAACCTTGAAGATTAGAGCATACAAGGACACGGTCGGGCTGAGGACCTAAAACTAAGCGCTGACTAGGAGGCAACCCGGGAGTTATTTGTGTTTATCTTACTTTTAGTACATTTGGTTATCTAACTTTAATCTTTGTAGCTTAGGATTTTATAGACTTGAATTTTACAAGTAGATTCCTTGCATATCTTAATGTTGCTTTAATTTGGTTCAGGTTTGCAAGCTATCAAGGAGCATAATGGGAAATTTTCTAAGTCCTGATGGAGCAGTAAAAGGGCGTATAGACGCCCAAAACCTTGGCTAGACTGGCATCTCGACGCCTGGGCACCTTGCCATTACTGCAACCCGGCGTAGATACGCCCAGCAAAGAAGGAAAGTTAGCGTTATTACGCCCAAGCCTCCCATGACTTCCTACAGCTCGACATACCTACGCCCTCAAAGGAACAAAATCCCGGTGTCAATACGCTCAAGACACCCCTTCACCTTCTGCAGCACGGCGTATAGACGCCATCTAAGGAGCAACACACGACGCATATACGCTCGGATCCTCTCAAACAATATGCGAGCCGGCGTAGATACACCCATCCATGAACAAATCCCGATCTCTTCCAACCCATTCTGTAGCTCAGCATCTTGACGCCCATTCACGTTCAACCCACGGCGTATATACGCCCTCTTCATTTTCCCGTCAAAATCACATTTGAAGCCAACAAGCCAGTCATTTCATAACTCTAGAGTCGGTTCCAATTCTGCAAAAACCCCTTCCATTCCCGATTGCTCACACATTCTAAACTCGTACACCATTCCAACTTCCTCTTCTCGGCTATTATTAAAACCACCAAAGATACAACCCATACTCCCCACTTCTTACCCAGACCGACAAAGCTAGATTTCACATCAAAGCAAGGCACTCGGCAATTGGGTTCTCGACGTAAAAGGGGCGATTTGTCATCATTCAACCGGGTATTTGGTTGCACATGGAATTCAAGTAAGTTGTTGCAAATTTCTTGTAGTTCATTGATATATATATATATGCAGCAGTATAAAGAAGTTTGGAATTTTGTTCATTGGTTTCCCAATTGAGTTTGTGTTGGCTCAATTGGAGGATTGGGTTGTATTTCCTGTATACTCTTTTGCTTGTTTGGAAGTGCTAGCAATCAAAACCATAGTATTTGGTGGTTGAAAACAAGTTTGGGGGAGATTTAGGAGGAAGAATTTTACATGTGCACACCAACTGCTCGATAAATTGCCTTAACCAAATTCCTTCTTTTTCTCTGGTCTTGGGCCACTAATTTGTTATTCTTCATCCTTGAAAATGGCTTCCAAGAGGAAAAAGGGAGAGAGTTCATCGTAATCACAGTCTTATGATAAGAAGAGGTTCACAAGTTATGCTACATCCCAACGCTACTACCAAGTGCTAGTCAACAAAAATTTAATTCCAGAGCGGGGCTTGCGACCAAATAAGACAGATGGGGATCTCGTGGCAAATATAAGACGACAGAATTGTTAAAACTTTACAAGTCAACCTGAACCAGCCGTTGTCAATGTTGTGAAGGAGTTCTACGCAAATGCAACAGAGGCTGAGGGTAATTTAGTGATGGTTCGGGGCAAATGGGTAAATGTGGGGCGAAAGGCGATCAACGCCTATTATGGTTTGCCGAAAATTAAAGATTGTGAACATGAGGAATACATTACTAAGGACTTGGACTACAGTGAAATAATTCTCAGCTTTAGTGAACCCGGGACGAATTGGAAAGCTACAGCCACACAGGAGGCGACTAATTTTCCAAGTACAAAGCTCAGTCGATATGGAAAAGCGTGGTTTAGTTTTATATGCACAAAATTGATGCCTGCTCGGCATAAGCCTAAGGTGACAAAGGAACGTGCCGCCCTTTTATATTGTATAGCAATGGGAAAGACTTTGGATGTGGGTGAGATGATACACACATCTATAGTTAAAACTCTTGGCAGTAGTACATCTGGTGGCCTACCTCACCCGTCGTTAATTACCGATTTGTGTAAGCGCGTGGGCGTTAAATGGGAAAAAGAGGAAGTTCTACAAAACACGTTGGCACTAATCGACCATTCAGTCATAGCAAGATATAAGGTGTGGGCTTGTGGAGAATCTCATCCAAAAGGGCTTGGATATATCATTACAGCGGATGAGCATGGAGCGGCGGAACCTGATAATCTTGAGCATCCTGTACCACCACCCAACATTGTTGACGAATTACAGCGTGATTTGAGGCATCATACTAGGCGAATAGACTTGATAGCCAGTCGAGTGGAGCGGGTTAGTCAGAGGATGGATCGCCAAAACCACCGCCTTGCCAAACGTCAAGATGCGATGCATATATTCAATGTCGAGGCTCACAGGATGATGTTAAATTTATTTACCCAGCTGAATCCGTCTCTAGGCTCTGTTCCCTGCAAAATGCCACAAGCTTTGCCAATGTACCCGCCTTCCGACTTAGACAGTGATGACAAAATAGAAGAGACTGAAGAAGAAGACAGTGATGAGGAGGTCGATCACGATGATTGACTTGATCAGAAAAGTCCTCAGTTTTCAGTTCTTTATTTTTGCAATGAGGACATTGCCTAATTCCAGTTTGGGGGTGCATAACATTAGTCTATCTCATGTCTCATAGTTATGTTCTCATGTTTTGCATTTCATTCAATAACATGCATTTCATTTCATTCAATAGCAGTTTAAAAAATAAATAAATAAAATAAAAAATATTAGGATCATATGTTAATGCATTTAGGAACACTTGAGCAGTATGTTAATTTGTGAATGAGAAGCTCATTTAGGATATTGGTAGCCTCTATTACTTGCTGGATCATGAAAAGCTAAAAAGAGCAATAAATTATGAAACCCTTGGCTAGTTTGTTTTTGTGGCCTTTGTCATTCGAACAAGTAAACCCTTAGGAGTGTATTTACACTTAGCGCCCTAAAGTCGTCTGGTTTGGGAGTCATTGGTGGAAAGTTCGTTACATGGGTGACATTGAAAAGCCTAATAAAAATAAACATTGCACAAGTCAAGAATAAGCGAGATGGAGCGTAAATCGCACTCGCTAGTAAAAATAAATAAATAAATAAATAAAAATGTGACAAGTGTATAGGGGTAATAAAATATTGAACATGATTGAATATCTTTATTTGAGCATTGTTGAGTCATGAATTGGAGTGGAAAGTCAGCTAGCGTGACATACTAATTCACACACACACGAAAGGGTCAATTGTGAGATGAAACTAGTGATATGTTATATTTCGAGCTATGCATGAATTTAAAGTTTTACAAAGTTTTCAATTAATAATCTTTGAGGCCGGATGTTATAAATTGTGTGGATATATTGCTCGAGTCATTAGTAGGACATCTATATGCATGCATGTAGTTCGTTTAGAATTGTGCTTTAGTTCAGTTAATTGCTTTGTTTGCTTGAGGACAAGCAATTGTTCAAGTTTGGGAGTATTTGATGAGTGGGTTTTATACCTACGAATCTGGTATTGTTAAAGCTAATAGTTGCTACCTTTAAGTGTTTGTAGGTTTGTTTAACTTGTTTTTATGTTTATTTAATGCAGGTTAGAGCAAAAAGGGCATATATGGCAATTGTGGAAAAGAAAGTGATTAAAAGAAATGAAAAAATCTGGAAATGGCATTTTTATAATTACTACGCCACTGTCCGGCGTCTAGACGCCCAGATTTGTACTAGGGACGGCGTTTAGACGCCCATTAGCAGAATTAACCAAGTTGGAACTTCGAAATTCTGAAGAAAAAGGAAGAAAATCAAAAGAACGCTGGAGGGAAAGAAAAGGAAGTTAATTAACCGCCCAAAAAGGGAAATGTGGAGGAGATATAACTAAAGCTGGAGTAAAGCAAGAGGGAGAGACGTTCTTGGAGACAAAAAAAAGAAGCAGAACAGTCATAAGCAGCAAGGAAGAAAGAAGCAAATTCTGAGGATTCAAGGCATAAATTAGGAGCAACCATTAGAGTTCCTTCTAATCCTTCCTTTTATCTTTGATTTGTGTAATTTTTGAGATGTATTATTTGTGTAATTTGATGTTGTTCTGTTTCGATACTATGAACTAAACTCTACATTAAGATTGCAATGGAACTTAGTATGTAATTTTAGTTGATTGCTTCCTCTTTGGTTGAAGTTAGTATCTGAATTGTTTATCATACCTTGTGCGTGTTGATTAATTGTTTAGCTAACAATTACTAAGATAATCTATTCAAAGTTGGAAAAGGGAGTTTAGATTTAGATTAGGGTATGATAACAAACGTCCATATAATCTGAGTGCTAAGGTTAATATGTTTCGCATGTAGGATAGGAATATACCTATATGTCGTTTGTAACCAACAAAAGAATCTGAATTAAAATCCTAGTTGACCTAATTCACATAGGAATATAGTGAGTTAATTAACTAGGGTGTTCCTATAATTCTATCATCTCAAGGTCAAATTTTGGAGGATTTAGTCATGTGCTATCGGAAGAGGTGCATGGTGATTATAAAGAATTCTGAGTTAGCAATTTAGTGTAATAAATTAATTGAGGATGAAGTATATTGACTTAAATGAAGTACTAAGGGAAGTTATGATCTTAAGCTATCAAATCTGCATTTAGTCACATAGTTAATTATTTAGAAGTTCATTTTAACAACGTTTCATTTCAACTTGAAATCATCCATCTAATCAGTATTAATTTATTTCCTCGTGGGAACGATATCCTTGTTTACTAAATACTACAATCGAACGCGTATACTTGCGTGTTCAAGTGCTAAGACAAATTTTAGGCAATAATTTCAAAGGCAGTTGGGAGGACCATCTACCTTTAGTAGAATTTGCATACAATAATAGTTATCATGCAAGCATAGGCATGCCGCCTTATGAAGCATTGTATTAGAGAAAATGTAGAACACCCTTATGTTGGGATGAAATGGGAGAACGACGACTGTTGGGGCCGAAATTGGTTCAACAGATTATAAAAATTATCAAAGTAATAAGAGCTCGGCTAATAGCAGCTAAAGACCGATAAAAGAAGTATGCAGATCTACATCGTCAAAAGCGAGATTTTAAAGTGGAAAGTTTTGTATTTATGAAGGTATTTCCTTGGAAAGAAAAAATTAGATTTGGGAAGAAAGAAAAATTGAGTCTGAGGTTAATAGGACCGTTTGAAATATTGAAGAGATTGAATGAAGTGGCGTACGAGGTAGCTCTACCTCCTGAACTGAAGCATATTCATAATGTATTTCACGTGTCAGTATTGCGGCCATACAAGCCTTATTACAAGCACGTCATATCCTATGAGCCAATTCAAGTTGAGAAAGACTTATCATATGAAGAAATTCATGTCCAAATATTAGATAGGAAAGAACAGACTTTAAGAAATAATGTTATACATTCTGTCAAAGTGCTTTGGAGGAACCACAATGCCGAATAAACTACATGGAAACTTAAAGAAAAGATGAGGAATAATTATACGAATCTTTTTTAGTAGTGTTAAATTTGTAATTCCAGGAACAAAATTCTTATAAGGGGGAGAATTCAATAACCATGAATTTTAAGTACATTATAATTATAAATCTTAGATAATTATCAATGAATTAAATTTTTGTGTTAATTAATTTTTGTTTTTATGAGATTGAATAAATATATTAATGTAGTTGTATATTTGTTCCTTTATTAAATTGTAGCAAGGTAAGATAATGAACTAATTAAAGAAGAAATCAATTAATGGGATTAAACTAAATTAGTTAACCTAGTAGCCCAATTAGCTTTAATAAATCAAGTCTAATTGGATTATGTGTTAACTTTAACTAAGATCCAAGAGAATTAATGTGGTAGCGCCATTTGGTCGGTTGGTGTGGGGCCCTTGGAGGGTGAAGTGTTGCTCCAATGTTGCTTACAATACACACATTGCTTTAGTAGTTTACCAACCCTAGTCAATCACCTAGTCAATCTAAGTGTCCATCAATCTAATAGTAATCTTAATTAGGAGCTTAATTAAGTAAATGTTAGATGATTAGTGTTGCTAATGGTGTTGTAATGTCCTAGAATTTCCACGTCATTATTAATTAAATTATTAATTTAATTTCTAACGAGTTAGTTTTACGAGATTATTTAAATCTTTTTATGTGATTAATTAATTACGTGATTAAATGATTATGTGATTAATTACTAGAATTAATTAAAGGGGGTCACTGATATGTTATTAAATTAGTGAACAAATCCTAAAGTTTTAATATCAAAATAATTGATAAGCTTCCTATTAATTAAATATTTAATTAAATTGAATATAATGAGTTAATTAAATATAATAAATTAATTAATATGATTATTAATTAATGTAAATAATGTGAAATATTAATAATAATATTTATTAGTCCATTTAGTAATTTAATACTAATGGGTTAGAGTATTTAATTATTTATTCAATCTAATTATTTATTTAATCATGGATTGAATAATTAATGTGTAAATTATTAAATTAGCCCAACATGGATCAATTAGTAGTCCAAGTGAAGAATAATAAAATTTGACAAACTAGTAGCCCAAACAATTTAATAGGAGCCCAATTGGTATTTTAAATAAAGCCCAATACTTGACCCACTTGGAAAACAATTATGTAACTTATTAATTATTAAAAAGTGAGCTTGTGACAATCATTGTGGGACAACAATTTAACCCATCAGCCGAGCATGCTTGGGAAAGAGGGAGAAAAATGATTTTTTTGTTTTATTTTGGTTTATTTTTCATTTATTTAATAAATGGATTACTTGTATTGATTTTTAAGGTACATGGACCATTCCTCTTTTCACCTAATGTGTCATTTAGCCATTTCTTGTGTAAGCTTCCATCTAGGGGCATGGTCTAGATTATTAGATATATTATGTGTATCTATTAATTTTACAAGTATACTTGCATTGGTAAATATTGCACTTCATTATTTTTCTCCAAGTTCCAAAAGAGAGAGTTTGAGAAAGAGCAAGAAAAGGAGAATGAGTTCTAAGCTAGTTCATGTCATCTTCTTATACTACCTATTTTGGAAGAAAAAGGAAAATAGCCATTAAATCAAGGTAATGGTTATTTTAAATATAGCTTTGCTTTAAAATTAAATAAATTATCATGTTAGTATAAATATGTTAATATAGTTAATAATGTATGGTAGTAATATTTATGTCATGCTTGAGTTTAATATGATTGGTTTGTATTTTGGTATATTTTGTAAGCTAAAATATATGTTTAGTAGTGTGTAAACAAGTCTTGGAATTTGTGACCAAAAATATTTTTATAAAACTTAGGTTTGATGTTCTAATATTATAGAACATTAAATCATGAGAAAAACAAAGTTTGGATCACTCAAAATAGAGTTATACACAAAAAGTTATGATTTGTGGTAGTTTATGTGATGTAAAAAAATTTATAAAAAAAATGATATTAAATCATGAAAAATTAAATTTTCATGTCATAAATTAATATTAAGTGATTGGTAAATTTTTTGAATTTTTATTGAGGATTTAAAGTTTATTTGATGGTATAAATTTTATTAAAGTGTGTATTGCCGAACACTGTTCACATTCTGCTAAAGAAAAAAAAATGTCCGTGCAATGCGCGCAAGCTTGTTGGTTGGCAGACGCGGAGCCAAACGAAACCGTTTGGCTCAGAAAATTTTTACTCCGCGCGTTATGCGCAGAAGCCAGCAGCGGTTCCTTAAAACGGCACCGTTTTGGGCCGTTGTTTTACTATGCACACGCAATGCGTGGTAGCAGCTTCCGGTGAAATTACCATACTGCCCCTCCGTTCATTTTTCGGCGAAATTACTATTTTTCCCTCGGATCAGTTTTCAACTTATTTACAGAAATGATTAATGGAAATTAAGTTATTAGATTAATAATTTATTATGTAATTTAAATAATAAATAAGGATAAATAAATTGATTATTATTTAACCTTAACTAATAATTAAAATTAATTAAATAATTAATTATTAGTTAATTGACATTAAATAATAATTAAAGAGGATTAAAATTAATAAACTATTATTTAATTTCCTTAAATTAAATAATAAGTAAGGTTAATTACTTAGTTAATTATTAGTTGATTAATATTAAATTAAAGAAGGTTAAAATTATATCAATAATTATTTATTATTTAATTATTATTAAATAATAAGTAAGTACAATTAGTTATTATTTATTTTAAATAATGACTAGAGTTAATTAATTAATTTCTATTTAACCAAGATTAAATAGTAATTAAATAGAGATTGAGTTAATAAAATAAATTGAATTTAATTATGCTTTAATTAAACAATTGTAATAAGTTGTTTAAGGGTTTAATAAGTGTCCAACACTTAAGAAAAATATTTTCTAACTTATTAAATTATTAACCTAATTTGATTGAGGGTCTATAAGGTTAATAATATTATTTCGACTGATGTAAATTATGTGTTAATATTTATGTGTGGTAGATAAGTTCCCTAGTGAGCGTATAATTATGCAAATACGCCGTACTAATTATTAGACCAACTTTATTAATGTTAGGTCTTTCAAAGCCAGTTAGTTAAAGCTAGACATTAATTGTAGTTGAGCAGACAGGTAAGTTCCTTATCTCTAAACTCATTTCATTGAGCAAATTATTTATTTAAGCTTGAACTGTAATTCCAAGCATGCTTTGAGTGGTTTAATTACTTTACAATTATTCCACATCGAAATTGTTGTTATTCGCACTTGATATTGTACAGTCATTGACTTGTACTTAATTATTGTTCTACTGTTTAAAGAACTGTTCAAAGTAGGTCTAAGTCATTGTTCGACTAGACATTTATGTTAAAGATTTTAAAAACTATCCAAATCATTGAAGATGCGGATTCTTAGACTATTATGAACACCCATTTATTATAGGTGAGTACCTTATATCTAATATTAGGTACAAAATACAGAAATTAAATGTTATGCATACACATATTGTACTGAGGCTGATCCCCTCGGGTACATATTTCTAGTAATAACCATTGGGTCAACCTGCTATTGACTCCAGTGGATATTTATAGGTCGTAGTCTATTTGACTATCTTAATTTTAAAAGCAAATCATTATTCCTGCTTATGTTATTCATATTATTAAATTGTTCAGCTATTCCCTTCCATTCATGATATATTATTTCTTGTTGATATTTAAACTTGTTGAGCAAACTAGTTGCCCACCCTTGCTATATCATGAAACCTTATTGCAGTGCAACCCGAGACTTCGGGGAAGAACAAGGATAAGGGAAAGATGAAGTGATAGACTTTAGGATGCAGCCTTGTAGTTAATTAAATTACTTGTTATGTAATATAAACCCTAAGTACTTTATTAAGGGTATTTGTGTATTTTTGTGTAAGGTTATCGTATCTTGGGACTAGTAACACCTTTTGAACGAACAACAAATGTTTATTATTCCGCATTTAGTTATTGTATGTTGTTTAGAAGTGAATGTTTGTATTGGATCGTGATGACCGGATCCGGGTATTTGGAACCCGAATTTGGGGGCGTCACAGGTGTAATCCCAGACTTTTATAAATAAGACCTTCACCAAGCTTTACTAGGTTGGTCATTTCATTTGTCTAGCATTTTTAGAAAGAGAGAGAAATCTAGTGATAGTTGAGAGTAAAACACTTTAAGTGTTGAAAATATTGCTAAAGGGGAGCTTGGTGAATGTTATATAGTCTCACAACCTACTTTGAAAGGAGTAGAAGATGAGCATCCAAGTATAAGAGGTTTAAAAATATTTTATACCTTCGTCCTTTTATTTTTATGGTCGATATATATTTTAAATGATCAAAATATATTTTTAACGGTTTAAAACCTGTTTTGATACTCTATAATGCTAGAACCGTGATGTATATGTAGATTCATGGTTTAATATGTTTAATATGTGTGTGTTTGGTATGTAAATAAGTGGAAGATATGTGCATATGAAGATTACTGGTAAAATCCTAACTAGTTATGTGCTATATATTATGGTAGTTTGAAATGTACAAGTTGGTTATTTGATTTTTATGACTAGAATATGAGATTTGTGAGTTATAAAGATAACCCAACTTGAATCACTCAAAAATATGTAAAAATGAGGAGGTTATGGTCTTTATCGCAAAACATGTCATTTTTGTTTAAGATTTTTATGTCAAAAACGTTCTCAAAATTTTGATCAATCCATTAAATATTGAAGAACAAGAAGTTAAGAAGATAACAAATCTATTTTGGTGACTTTTGGATGTGTATATTTCATTTTATAAAAGATTGAACCAAAGAAATCAAAGTTGAAAAAATTAGGTTTGAGAAAACAGAACTATCGCCGTAGCAGTAGGTCTCACCGTCGCAACGGTGAAACATTCTGCAAGACACCGCTGCAGCGGTGGTTCTCACCGCCACAACGGTTGTCTGGACCTTTTGAAAAATTAACTTTTAACCAAATCGGGTAGGGCCATAGAAAACGGGTCGGGTCGGGTCTTTAGAAAATAAAATGGGTCAGAAAATATAATTTAATATAATATTAATATTTGACAAGAGTTAAATAATTAAAATATTATTAAATAATTAATAATATTAGAAACTTAATAAAATATTATTAAATAAATAATAATATTAGAAAATGAATAAAATATTATTAAATAATTAATAATATTATAAATTTAATAAAATATTATGAAAATGAATAATAATATTAAAAAATATTATTAAATAATTAATAATATTATAAAATAAATAATAGTATTAGAAAATAAATAAAATATTATTAAATAAATAATAATATTATGAATTGAATAAAATATTATTAAATAATTAATAATATTATAAAGTTAATAAAATATTATTAAAAGATTAATAATATTAGAAAGGGAATAAAATATTATTTAGTTATTCATAATGTTATTAAAGGATTTAAATATTATTATTTGATTAATATTATTATATTGAAGTTTAAACTATATTAAATGATTAACATAGGTTTTATGTGATTAAAATATTATCAATTGATGATTATATTTTCATGTGTTTAATATACCCTTAATTATATATTTATGTGATTAAGTGTTAGCAAATTAAGATATACAAAGGTTATTATATTAACCTAGTTATGATACTAATTGGAATATCAACTTTATTAACTATTAGGTCTTTTCAAAGGACATTAAATTGTATTGGTTAGCTATAATCAACAATCAAGGCAAGTTTTTTATACTTAAATTTGTATTTATTTTACAAGAGCTATAAGTGGTTTAATTAGTTAAAATTAATCCACATCCATATTGTTTATGTATTCGCATTTAGTGCATTTGAAGCTTTATAGTTCTTTTGATGCAAAAACTAATTAAAAATGTCTAAGCTAATTATTTCAGCTAGACACTACATGTATAAATTCATTAACTTGAATACTTTTAAAAGATTATCCAAACCACTGGTTGGTGCGAATTCTTATAATAAGATCGAGAACGAACAACCCTAAATAAGGGGATTATATTCGAAAAAACCGACCTTTGCGCAAGATGTTTGAATGTTATGCAAATACATAGGGTACAAGAGGTTGATCCCCTCAAATACCAAAATAATAAAAGAGTCAGATATATATCTGATCTATCTTTAAATATTAGTTCATGGTCCTTTGAGACCACTCAGCACTAAAGACTCAATCATTTCTTTCAATTGAAACTTGACTCTCGTTCCTTCACAATTATTATATTGTTGAAAACTCTGAAGTTATTTCTTTTCAATCATGATATATCATTGTTGCATTAATTGTTCTTAAACTTGCTAAGCAAGCTAGTTGTTCACTCTTGCTATATCATGAACCATTTTTCAACTAAACTCGAGTACTCCAAGAAAGACAAAGGCAAAGACAAGGGAAAAGCCAAAGCATAGAATTTGCATGCTAGTAGTATAGTTTAATATTCATATAATTATTGTAAATCTTTTGTTAACTCTTAAGATATGTATTGTTATGTTAAGGTTAGAAGACATTGGGATTGTATTACCTTTTATAATGAACATTGTTGTATTATTTCGCTAAGTTTAATGAAGATTATATATCTAGTTGTTATTATGTATTGGATTGTGAGCACTAAACTCGAGATTATGGATTCTGGATTTGGGGGCGTCACATGTGAAATGTGCCTTTGTGTGATAATATGTTATGAAATTTTGTTATTTAACCAATGATATACGTGTAATTGTTTTATATGCACTATATGACTTGGTACATGAAATGTATAGGATGTATGAATCATACACCAACTGTAATGCATGAGAAGCATGCATATATAAAATGCAAAGCATGAGAATTGTAAAGCCTGTTTGCATATAAACTCGACGTTAATGAACTTTTATGTAATAAATTGTTATGAATTATGCTTATTCAACTGATGATGGAAATTTAACTGTTGTTGCTGAACTTTTTAAATTGGGGAATGACAAGCATGATAAAATAAATCATGTATTGAATATGATGCTTGAATTACATGTTAAGCATGAAGTATGTGTTAAATGTCCAGGACGTGTAAGACTATGATACTTGGATATAATGCAAAGTATGTTTGAAATATGAAATATGTGCTTTGAGATAACTGTGAAACTTGATTATTCATCCTTGCTTTAAACAAACATTTTTAGCTAAATGCAAGAGATCCGAGGTTTCAGATAAAGGCCAAGGAACTAGGAATACATAATGATTTTGACAAGATTGATTTATATTCTGATGAAACTTTTTTAGGGGTAAACTGTGTTGTGAAATGGTACGGGATAAAATATTGTTATGTTGTATAACATTCAATTATATTAGATACTTGTATTATTACAAGTAGTGAAGATTTAGAATAAGAATGTTTAGGAAGGAAGATAACGTTGTTATTGTGAGGTTATATAAATATACTTATATTCATTTTAATATAATAGATCATTTATTTACATGATCTCAAGTTGTTAGAAAACGTTTAAATATTGCGATTCTAAAATAAAATGTTGTTGTAAGATTTTTAATTAAACAAATTTTTGGAGCTATAAAACTAGCACACGTTGCAAATTCTTGATAGTAGAATTGGTGGTATTTCCTTTAAAGATTAATACCCTTGAATTTATGTAAGAATATTTTATAATAATTATAATTACTAAATGGCGTTAAGTTGTATTTATTGAGTTTGAGGTTGTAGAAAGGTTGTATCGTCTACACCGAACTCGAGGTTCAATGGACCCAAATTTAGGGGTGTGACATTCGATAAGTAACAACTCAGAAATTCCTAGCTAGGGTTGAATGGAAATTAGAAAGAATTTTTTAATTTACATTAACTAGAGTTATGCATTTGAGAATTGAAATGCATATAATCAAATAAATAAAACTTGACAAAAATTCCATATTTTATATTTGATTGAAACATTGTATGGTAGAATGATTGAATTTTACGTTAACTATTTATTGAATAGGTTCTTTGTGATTAAATGTTGATTTCATATTATCTGGATAATCATGATATGCTGAGAGGTGTCACTCATAATGTAGAATAAATATTAATTTATATATGAATTAAAGGAGTTTAATTTATTTTAAATAATATTAAAATGGTTCTAATTTATGTATTCTACTACTGGCATAATATTGAACCTAAAGGGTCACACCATAAAATAGAAATATTAATTTAGATGTAATTGGCTTAACGATAATAAATTAAGTATATTTAATTTGTACTATGGTGGAATAAATTAAATAGTTTAATATTTATAATTAAGTATTTAAGAAATACTAATTATAAATTAATAAGAAGTATTATTATTATTATAAATAATTGAGTTCCTAAATGATTTTGGAATTAAATTAAAATCCAAAGATCTAAAAAGTTTAGGAGATAGAGGTTTGTCTATAAATAAAGAGATACCTTATTATAGATGTACTGACACAATACGTGTTTTCTCTGAGAAACCTAAATAGTTTTAGGTGAGGGAGAAATAGGGCCAACCACCAAAGATTTTTAGAAAACCTAAAATTACTTTTTCAAATCATATTCTCTTGGTAGACCACCTTTGAAGTGTTACACACGTTGAGTAGCTGATGTTTAATCTATGAATTTGAAGTAGTGCGAAGGATCTAAATATTGGAACTTGAAAATCAGTTTAAAGGTTGATTCATCTTCATAAAGTATATCTTTTAATCTTTCCTCAATTAATAATATCGCATAAAGGTGATTCTTGGGATTGTAGAAAATTTTAATTATGATTTATGTCATGCTTCCGCTTATACATCAATATGATTGTTTGTGCTTGTATATTTCTAATAGTAAACCATTTTTACATAATAGAAAAAATTGAATGAGAGAAAAAGTCTTATGAAAAATAAATTGAGCTATAAAATTAAGATACTATACTAAAAGAGTGAAACAATAAGCAAATACCAAATGGAACCTATAATATTGATAGGAGCACATCACACACATTATCACACCAACAAAAATATGAGAACTTATGATCTAAAATGCATACATCACACATATTCTAAATTTAAAAAATATATATATATAGGGTAAATTTCAAATGATCACCTGAGGTTTGACCAAATTCCCACTTAATCACCTGTTGTCTAGAAACCTAAATTTAAACGCTTAATTTTTTGAGGTGAGGTGAAAAAGTGTTTTCCGTGTTAACGCCGTGATTTTCAGTGGTTAAAGACATATTTTCCCTCATGAACAAACAAAAAATTAAAGTCCTTTCTATTAATTTTCTATTTTTGATTTCTTCTTCTTCAACCACAATCATCTCTACAATCCAAACAACCTCTTCCTCAGCATCCCAAACTCTCCTTCCAAATGCCGCCACACTCCTGATCTCCAACATTAATCCAACAATAATCCACCTTATTATCTTCTACCCACATGTTAAAACCCTCAAATGCCTAGATTTCTTCGATTTCCTTCACGAAAATCGCTCTTTGATCTCATTCATGAATCCAACGAGCATAGAGATGTGAAGATTTCATACTCTATTGCAATCAAAACAAATTAATCAAAATCTTAAAGAGCCATTGAATCGATTGAATTATACAAAGTTGTCACAATTTCAAACTTCAAAATCTAATTAGTGATCGGATTAATTGAGTCCAGTTAGTTGCAAAGGCTGCAAATGAGCCCGGACGGTTCGGGATCGAACTGGATTCGACTCGGTAAAATAAGAACCGGGCACGAACTCGAGCAACAAAACGAGCGGATTAGAGCTTCATAATTAGCTCGATAATTTACACGAGTTGAATGCAAGCAGTTGGAAGTTCGCTCAAATTTCTCTCCGAGTAGCTCGATTCTTGGCAATAAACTCGACTGATTACTTGATCGAACGCATCTGTGAAGGATTATGATTTATATCGACCGTTTACGCGGCTACGCCTCTTTGATGTACCGTGTATAATTAATTTGTGGAGAAACTCAAAGGCCCTTAATCTCTATAGCTCTACTCTGCTATTTTGAGAATCTGAATATTTATTTCTTTACTATTTTTAGTTCTCACTTTGGAGTTCCTCCTATTGAGAAGAGTAAGAGACTCTCCTATTTATTTAATTTTTATCTACAAAATTGCTATTTAGTATTTACTAACTTTAATCATTTATATATAAGCCAATACCCCCAATTTCATTTTCCCCAAATAATTTGAAACCTAAATTTTATGTTTTTCTAAAAATGTCAAATTTCAAGTCTGGTACCCAACTTAGTGGTGAAGATAATGGTAATGGTGGTTCTATTTTGATAAATATTTGATTAAGGTTTATAATTTCATTTTTATTTGTATTTAGGGCTTATAAATTAAGAAATTGTTATCTGACTTATGTTTTTTTCTTTTGATTCTTAGATGATGTCTTGGCCAGTCAGGCGATTGTAGTTGATACTGTTGCTGCTACTAACAATGATTATGTGATTGTGATTGACAATCCAGAGGGAGGAGAAAAAAGTACTGATGCTAAACTTGTGACTAAGGAAAAAAGATAAGGAAAAAAAAAAAGGAAAACATCAAAGGTTTAGTCTGAATTTAGCATCATAACATTAAAAGATGGCATAAAAAAATTTCAATGCAATCACTATTATACTAAGCTTGCATATCAAAGCAGTGGTTCAACTACTCATTTAATAGACATGTGCTATATTGCACAGTTCGTCTGTCAAAAATTTATGGAACAAAACAAAGTGTGTTAGCTTACCCTACCATTGAAGCTAAAGGTAAAATGAGTAATTTGACAGCTTATAAGTGTGAAAAAGAAAGAATCAGAGATATTATGGCAAAAATGATTATGGTGCATGAATATCCCTTTAGGATGGTTGAGCATAAATTTTTCATTTTTCTTTTGAAATCTCTAAACCCACAGTTTGATCATTTCTCTCATATGACTATGAAGAATGATTATATGAAAATTTATGTTTTAGAAAAGAAAAAGGTGAAAGCTTTATTGTCTGGCATTGATAGGGTGAGTTTAACTTCTGACTTGTGAACCTCTAATCAAAAAATTGGGTACATATGTCTCACTACACATTTCTTAGACTCAGATTGAAAGCTTCAAAAAAGACTGTTGAATTTCTGTCATTTACCACCTCTTCATTCTGGTCTCATGATTAGTGATGCTATTTTTTCTTGTCTTACTGAATGGAGTATTGAAAATAAAGTTTCCACAATTACTTTAGACAATGTGTTATGTAATGACTCAATAGTTAGGAACCTTAAAGATAGTTTTATGTTAAAAGGCAACTTATTTTTTGGTTGAAAAATATTTTATGTGAGATGTTGTGCTCATATTCTCAATATTATGGTATAAGATGGTTTAAGTGTTATTAACAGTTTTATTGTGAAAGTTCGTGATAGTGTGAAATACTTTAAGGGATCCCCTTCAAGGATTCATAAATTTTCTGAAATTGCTAAGCAGTTGCAGTTGTGCCCAACTAAAAGACTAGTTTTGGATGTGCAACTCGTTGGAACTCTACATATGAAATGCTAGAGTCAAATATGAACTTTAAAGAAGTGTTCCTTAGGTATCAAGAAAGGGATCCACATTATCAATCGTTGTCATCTAATGAGGATTGGGAGAAAGCTGCAAAGGTAATGAAGTTGCTAGAGGTGTTCAATGAAGCTACAAATATTTTTTCGGGTTGTGAGTATCCTACCTCTAATTTATTTCTTCCCAATTGGAAAATTAACAAATTGTTGCTTAAAACTTGTAATGATGATTTTCACTTGTCAAGAGACATGGCTTTCAAGATGAAGGAAAAGTTTGATAAGTATTGGGGAGAGTGTAACATTTTGATGGCAATTGCATCTATCCTTGACCCAAGGTATAAGATGCAATTAGTCATCTTTTGTTTTCCAAACCTTTATGCATCTAAGTATGAAGCTAGCAAGAATATTGAGGATGTGAAAAGAGCACTTTATGAGCTCTATGAATACTATACAACAGTTCATTGTCCACTGCCTACTAGTGTGCCTAGTATAGAAAGGAGTTCTACTAGTCTTAATGGTGGTTGTAATGACAGAAACAAAACAAAAAGCAGGGCTGAGTTTGATTCCTGGGCTCAAGGTATAGACATTGTTACTCCTATAAAATCTGATTTGGACGCATATCTTGAAGAGGGCAGGTATATATGTGCTGATGATGAGTCCTTTGATGCTTTGATTTGGTGGAAAGCAAACACTTTAAAATTTAGAATTCTTTCAAAAATGACAAGGGATATATTATTTATTCCTGTGAGTATTGTGGCATCTGAGAGTACATTCAGTGTTGGTGGAAGGGTGCTAGATCAATACAAAAGCTCTATGAAGTCTGAGACTGTGCAAGCCCTAATTTGTACTTCTGATTAGCTTAAGTGTGATTATAAACTTGTTAAAATGAGTGTTGCTATGGTATGTTCTATTTTCTTTTGAACTTTAATGTTTAGACATTTTTTGGGTTATTTTTGTTTTTGTTTATATGTGTGATGTATTGTTCTTATAGGTTGATGAAGATAAAGTCAATGACATGAATTTAGAATGAAAAACTGTGATTATAAAGCCTGTTAGCTGATGTGATGCTATTTTTTTCTTGTGTTTATTCAGTTGAGTGAAAGTAAGGATTTATACTATTTTGATTGGGTTGTAAACTTAATTATTACTATTTACTGCTGCCGACGGGTATTAACTGTAATATCCCAGATATTTTCAAGATTTTAACTAATATCTTAATTGATTTTATTAAAGGTTAAGGTTTAAAACCTAGAATGTGAGAAGTAAGATGTGTAGAAAATAGGTGAACATTTTTTTTTAACATAATTTATTTGTTAGAAATTAAATGTGGGAATATTTTAATGATGCATGTAGAGAATTTATTAAGGAAATAAATTCAATTGAGAAGTGAAGGTAATTATATTAATACGTATATACCTAAAGTGTGCTTGTTAGCCAAATAAGAGGATGAGTAAGTTAATACTCAATTAAGCTAATAAATTAATTAGTTTAAATATGGTGTAAGAAGGAAACTTATGAAATATAATTAACTAGGTTAATTATATTAGTTAAGAGTTAAAGTTATAGAAAAATTAGAATGATTGTCTAGAATGACAATATTATGAAGTTAATTAATTAAGTAATTAACTTAATTATTAAGTTGTTGTATAGAGTCCATTAATGGATTTGAAACAAGCCCAATATGAGAATATTTGCTTGAAGGTGGGTAATTAAATAATAAGCCCAAATGTTATGTTGATTATAATCCAAGAGGTAATTAATATAAGTCCAATTAAATTATGTTGGCAAGTATTGTATATAATGTGGTGGTAGTCCAATTACATTAATTACCTAGCCCAAGTTATAAAGATGTATGAGTTGTGTTGGGTAGCCCAAATAATTAAATAAGGGAGCCCAATGCAAAATAAACTAGTAGCCCAAATATTGAGTCCAAATTTAAAAGTCAAATATTGGTCAATATGTTGGGAGAATAAATTCAAGTATTGTTAAGTGTAGAGAATTAACTAATGTAGGGTTAATTGAACAACCCTAGTTGGTAGATAAGAGAGAGCATTAACCAAACATTGGTTAAATGCTAGGTGGGTGAATTTGATGATGAGAATTAACTATGGATGAGTTAGTTGAGTAACCCTAGGTAGTAAATAAATTAAAGATTTAACTATGCATGGGTTAGTTGTAGGAAGAATATTATAGATACAATTATGTATGTATATAATTCACCAAGGTAGAATTGGTAGGTAACCATGGGTTACATGTTGTAGAGAATTAACCATACATTGGTTAATGGTTAGTAGAAATTGCAAGTAATATATAAAGGAAAAATGGTGGAGTGTTGACCAAACATGGGGTCCCACTTGGAGATTGAGTAAAGATGCATGTTGCTTGTATTCAATTTAAGTTGGTCAATTCAAGATATGATGTAATTTAAATAAGAGGTTATTGGTGAATATGTAGAGATATATATGTTGAAAGTATATGAATTGGTAGAGAGTTAACCAATGTTGGTTAAATGAATTAACCTTCTTTGGGTTAAGTTGTGTAGAAAGAATGTGTAGACATATAAAATATGTATACATATTTGGTGAGAGTTAACCAAACATTGGTTAATTGTTGGAGGATGAGAAGCTTTAACTAAAGTTGAATTTGGTAGATCAACCCTAGGTCACTTGATGTGTGATGTGTTAGTAAGTTAACCACATTGTGGTTAATTGTTAGAAGATATGTGGATGATCAATTGAGACCATGGTTGATAGTTAAGTTAACCTAGGTTACAAAAGTAAGAGTTTTAACCACACATTAGTTAAGTGTTGGAGAATGATTGCTTTTTCTTTACTCAATTGGTTGCTTGGAAGTTATCTTGATGTAAGTCAATCACCTTGTCATTCACAAGGTCAATCACTCCAATAGTAATTACAATTAGCCCATAAATTTACCAATATTAGTTGATTAGTAAGAGTTAATGATGATTAAGGGTGTGCTATAAATATAGTGCTCCACACATTGGCTATGTTTGTTAGTCATTTGTCTAGAATTTCTAGAGAGAAAAGAGAGTTCTTGGAGAGAAAAATAAGCAAACACTTGTGAGTTGAAGGAGATTGCTAGAGGAGGAGCTTGGTGGATGACACATAGCTTCATAGCATACGTTGGAAGGAGAAGAAGAAGAGCATCCATATCCAAGAGGTTAAAAAGTGTTCTAAACTTTCCTTAAGTTCATTTTTGTAGTCTAGTTATGATTTGAACGGTTAAAATATATTTTTAACCGATCAAAAGTTATTTTGATGATCTAGAATTCTAAATCTATGATATATAGGTATATTCATGGTTTGATAGGTTTAAATCATGTATTGGTATGAGTGGTGCAAATAAATGAAAGAAATTTTCATATTGTGATTACCGGTAAAATCCTAAGTGGTTCGATCTTTAAACTTCTTGTCAAAACGTTTTCAAAAATATGATCGAACCATGAAATATTGTAAAACAAGAAGTTATAAAGACAACAACACTTAGTTGGTGTCATTTGGATGTGTAAAGTTTATTATATTCAAGTTTGAACCATTAAAACCAAGGATTTGTGATTTTAGTTTTCACTTTGTCCTTGTGAGCAGTTTTTGGTCTAGTTAAGCTAGGAATTTGGATTTGTGATCTAAAGAGAAGTTGTAGAGGGGGAAATTATGATGAGAATGGACTCAAGAATAACCCCAAAATGTTTTAAAATGAAGAAGTTATGGCTGTCGGAGCGTCGGAGGGTCGAGCAGTCAAAAAGTTGACTTCCGGACGGATATGGCTGACGCAGCCGCGTCAGGACTGACGCAGCTGCGTCAGAACAATCTGCTAAGCAGATTTTTGGTGCTCCGGGTCGGGTCGGGTCGGGTCGGTCCGGGTCGAGTTTCTTTGAAAAATTAAGTTGAAATAAGTGTAAAATGAATGTTTTGGTTATTAAACCAATATATATGAAATTCATTAATCATTAATTGGTAACTAGATGTTTAAAATAAAGACTAAAGTTAACACAATTAAAAAGTTAACTATTGGTATTATTTAATGTGTATTTAAAATATTATTAAATGATTAATAATATTAGTATATGATTAAAAAGTTTTTAAATGATGAATAACATTAGTAAATAATTAAAATATTATTAAATGATAAATAATATTAGTAAGAGATTATAATATTATTAAATAGTTAATAATATTAATAAGTGATTAAAATATTATTAAATGATTAATAATATTAATAAATGATTAAAATATTATTAAATGGTTAATAATATTAATAAGTGATTAAAATATTATTAAATGGTTAATAATATTAATAAGTGATTAAAATATTATTAAATTATTAATAATATTAGTAAATGATTAAAATATTATTAAAGGGTGAATAATATTAATAAGAGATTAAAATATTATTAAATGATTATTAATATTTGAATGTAGTTATATATTATCAAAGGTAGATAATATTTTGAGATATTTGGTACGTTATTAAATGTCCAAATTATTAAGTTATGTAAAAGAAGAAAGTTAAATTGAATTAAATCAATATAATTAGTCATTTGTGATTAATTTACGCAGCTTATTAAAAGTAAGTCGTACGAAGAACGTGTAGTGAAGGCGTAAGTTGGTCAAGTGTACCGACGTGTCCAAACTAGGTTTGGGCTAGAATTTTTGTCCGGAACTTAAAAGTTCATTTGTCGGACAACTAAAGAATTAATAATTTGAAATTAAGGTCTTAAGTTAAGACTAATTAATAGTCCTGGTAGCTAATGATTATGTCAATTTGTTATATAAATTGTAGGTTGAGCAAATGACGCAAATAGGCGTAAATGGTAGAACCTACCAGGCAAGTTTTTCAGAACTTGCTCCTATGTGCTTTAACATGCTATGATGTGATATTAAATTGTTAATAGAAAGATATTGATGATAATTGTGATATGCATGAGGTATGATTACATGTAGATTATGTATAAATATGAAGCATGAATTGCTAGATGTTATATGTGATGCATGAGCAGTATGACATAAACTGAAATGCATGAAAAACATGATGTAAGTATAAATTGCAGAGTATATGTGAAGCATGTAATGTGTTATGTGTAACTGTTAAACTTGTTGAGCCGTCGTGCTCACTCTTGCTTAAAACAAATATTTTCAGATAGTGCAAGTCAGGTTAAGTTGTCGATAAAGATCAAGGAACAGGAAAGCATAATACTTTCACTGAAGATCTAAATATCTATGGTAGATATCAGTCCAAATTGGACAGGTAAATGATTGTGTAGCATAAGACTTTAGTTGGTATGTTATATGAATGGTAAATACACAAGTTGATTGTAATAGAATGTCGTATCATGTATGATATTAAGACATACTAGGAATGTATAAAGATTTCGATTCTGGAATAGAAAGAGATGTTGTAAAATTGTAAATAAATGGTTATTTTTCAATTATAATATTTGTGACGCCCCCAAATCTGAGCCCACACAGCCCAAATTTGAGTCGTCAAAAGACTACAACAAAATTATTACAATGAAATACAACGTACAACAATACAGTGGATAATACAACACAACTAAGTCTTCATTATTATTGTCACACTATTTTATAACACGTGAAGACTATGATAGCTATCCCCGCACTCTCACTCCATTCCCCGGCTAGACCCCGTTACGTTCTCATCTCCTGTTGAAAAACAATGGAACGAAAAGAAAGGGTGAGCTCAAATAGCCCAGTAAGAAATATCATGACTAAGATAATGACGAATAATTTATCATTAGCCTTCAACAGTTGAGTTCTTGATAGAATACAATAGACTACAAGGTTTATATCAAAAACTGCAGTTAAATTCTTAAACAACGTTCAGATCAATAATAGCAGCGGAATGAGCAATCTATTAGAAGAATAATGCAGACTATAATGTCCACTCGCTTCTCTTTTTAGTAAAAATATCATCAACTTTTATCATCTGAAATACCATTAGTCAAGATAATAAAAATTCACAGTTCCTGGTCATAATCATGCAAATCAACAGTTCATCTTTGCACTACGGGCCAAAGATATTCAATAAAGCACCAACGGTCATGATTATACCAGATTCAGCCTTTGGTCATAATCATACCAACCAACAGTTCATCTTTGCACTACGGGCCAAAGAGAACATTCACCACGTGCCATAAAAGACACCGAACAGATGTATCGCCTTTAACCTAGTATATCGCCTTTAACCTATCATATGTTCAACAATTATATCATATCTGTGCCCCCGGCCACAGATATTCACAACAACTTGATTCTTGATGATTAATACAAATAACAGTGATACAAATGATGAACAGAAGAACAGGATAAACAATAAGTATCGGAAGTTTACTTTGTGCAGATTCAAATAATGTCCAAATTGTCAACATGATGTGGAGTGAAATTTAAAAATGATATTCAAGATCCACAGTTCAGAATAACGATTATAGTTCAACAGAAAGGTTCAGAAAATAGGAAGGTTCAGTTGAAATAATGAAGTTCAACTATTATGGAACATATAATATTTTCAGGAATTATAGAAGCAATAGTTCCATAATAAGTTTCGATTTAGGTGTATGGAAGAAAATAATATCCCTTACCGTAGCAGGTTTGATTAACAGAAGGTGAAGAAAATTAATATCCCTTACCATAGTAAGTTTGAATAATGGAAGATGAAAAAGATGGTATCCCTTATGAGTATAAAGGAAAATGATATCACTTACGAATATGGAATAAAAGTGTCATGTGATAATTCGTGTAGACAAATTATTTCCACACGAGACAAATAAAAAGGGTTATTCACCAACAGGCGATAATCCGCACCGTAAGGTTATTCCCATCAATTTGAATACGAATAGTTATTCACCAAACAGGCGTAATCCGCACCGTAAGGTTATTCCCACAATTTAATAGAATTTGAACACGAAGAGTTATTCACCAAACAGGCGATAATCCGCACCGTAAGGTTATTCTCAAAGATTAATAAGGAATGAATACAAAAGGTTATTCACCAACAGGCGGTAAACCGCGCCGTAAGGTTATTCCCACAATTTAATACATGGAAATAAATGGCACAAGAAAGAAACGATATTATTTTCGAGAATCAAAGAATGATAATCCCTTCAAGTAAGAAAGAAAATAATATCCATTTATGATGATGAAAAGAGTGATACCCCTTACCTTAACACGTGACTGGATATTGATTTAAATGAGGTTGATCAACCTATATTTTTATAATAAAATTAGTAATTACCACATATAAATTTCAAAGTGTATGATAACTCGTATAATATGAATTATCAAAATTATATATATTTAACATAATTTTTGTAGTATAATATAACTACTTTTAAATAGTTTTAAAAATAATATTCCAAAATAAATCTTCCAAAGAAAGCTTTTAAAAATGAATCTTCTTAAAGAAGAGTCTTCTAAAGGAAGATTTGTGAATACCGTGAAAAATAGGAATTTATGAAATTACTACTCTTTAATAAAAGACTTACTTGAAAAATTTCTGCACTCCTTTTGGCTTTCAAACTCTCAAAATAACCTTACTATTCTCAAAGAAAACTCATAAAATTCTTATAGAAAAATTTTATGTTTTAGGTGTGATTTTTCTATTCAGCTGAACAATCTATTTATAGGAGGAAATAAGTTACTATGCGAGGGTAGGTGGACTGGCGTGCTGCACGCCAGTCTGAGAAAATCTCAGCAGCCGCCTGGCTGCCAAACTTCCCAGCACGCATTTCTCAATTTCAATTTTCATGTGGCCCCCACATGGGTCCCACATGTTACTATTTCAAATAGTAAAATTAAATTATTTTTTTTTTTTATTTTTTTTTTTATAGAATTTATTTATTTATTTATTCTTCCTGTGAGTCCAACATATAAAATAAAATAATGCTATAACAATAATTTAACAATAATAAACACGTTACAGATTATTATTAATTTAATAATATAAATTACAGTGTATTTGCTACTGTGACAATTATTAGGTTCCATAATTTTAAACTACAGTGCTCCAACAATTATTGACTCAATGATATGAAATACAGTGTAATGACAATTATTGAATCAATAATGCAAAATACTGTGTAGCAACAATAATTGAATTGATAATATAAAATATTATGCAGTGACAATTATTGATGAAATGATGCGCAACAGTTACGGTGTCAATTATCAGACTAATAATATGAGACATTGTGCAATACCGTGTGCTACTGTAGAGTACCGTGTGCTACAGAAAATACCATAAATTACCGTATGCTACTATTCTTTTATCACCGGTATTTTAACAGTTAACACCGTTGACTATTTTTATTTAAAAAAATTACTTCTGTCGTTTTCTATATCCGACAAATATTCCGTTGTGGGGTCTACAAATAATTTGTTATTTCGGCGCCGTCGTACGGCACGAATATTCCCCGACAAAAAGAATATTGTCCGACAAAATAAAATTTGCACATAACATCCTTAACTTTCAATTTTGTCAATTTAACCATTTACTGTTTCAGGAAAAATATATATGAAGAAAAATTAAATTTTGTATTTCATAAATTCGGGGTCTTACAACCTCCCCTCCTTATGAAATTTCGTCCCCGAAATTGACGTACCTGGCATTTCGAAGAGGTATGGATACCTAGACTTCATCTCAGATTCTAGCTCCCAGGTCATTTCCTCAATATCTTGGTTCCTCCATAAAACCTTAACTTGAGGTATAACCTTTGAGCGTAAGATCTGCTCCATATGAATTTTGTGCTTTTCCGAGTAAGCTGAGTTAATGGAGTGGCGATTCGAGAAAATCCTTCTACGAATCTCCGATAATAACCAGCTAGGCCCAGAAAACTTCGGATTTCGGTTACTGTCTTGGGTTGTTCCCAATTTAGTACCGTTTCAATCTTCGCAGGATCGACTGATATTCCTTGACTAGAAATCACATGCCCAAGAAACGTGACCTCCTCAAGCCAGAACTCACATTTCTTCAACTTGGCATATAATTTGTTCTCACGGAGCTTCTGGAGTATCAATCTCAGGTGTTGTTCATGATCCTCACGACTTTTGGAGTATATGAGGATGTCATCAATAAAGACAACCACAAAATGATCCAAATATTCCTTGAATATTCGGTTCATCATGTCCATGAAAGCTGCAGGAGCATTGGTTAGTCCAAAAGGCATGACTAAAAACTCATAATGCCCATAACGAGTTCTGAAAGCAGTCTTTGGAATGTCCTCAGCTTTAACCTTTAACTGATGATATCCAGAACGGAGATCAATCTTTGAGAAATGTTGAGCACCTTGTAATTGATCAAACATGTCATCGATCCTAGGCAACGGGTACCTGTTTTTGATGGTGACATGGTTCAATTCTCGGTAGTCAATGCACAATCTCATACTCCCGTCCTTCTTCTTCACAAATAGAACAGGAGCACCCCAAGGTGATGCACTCGGACGAATGAAACCAGTATCCAACAATTCCTGTAGTTGGACTTTTAACTCTTGAAGTTCAATGGGAGCCATTCGGTATGGAGTTTTGGAAATGGGCTTGGTACCAGGTTCAAGATCAATACAAAATTCAATTTCACGGTTTGGGGGTAAACCAGGAAGTTCCTCCGGAAAAACGTCAGGAAACTCATTAACAATGGGAATATCATTCAAGTTTGACGTATTTTTGTTCAAATCAGTGACATGAGCTAAAAAGGCTTGACATCCGTTTTTCAATAAACGAATGGCTTTATGGCTAGAAATAACAGTTATAGATTTCAATGGTTTAGTTGCTTGAATTTGCATGACAGGTTGATTAGGAATATGAAAACTAATAATCTTATGAAAACAATCAATTTTAGCATGATGGGTAGTCAACCAATCAATTCCTAAAATCACATCAAATTCATGCATTTCCAAAGAAATAAGGTCAACAGGTAATGTGAGGTTGTTGATTTGAACTAGGCAAGATTTATAGACAGTAGATGTAATGGTCATTTCTCCTAATGGGGTTTCAACTGATAAGTCAAAGTCCAAATTTTCAGGAGTTAAGTTTAAACGCTGAGCACATGCAGGTGAGATAAAAGAATGGGTAGAGCCAGTATCTAACAAAGCGTAGACTTCACGAGAATTTATGAATAGCTTACCGGTTATCACCTCGTTCGAGTTTCGTGCCATTTGGGATGTCACAACAAAAGCTCTCCCTTGAACTACAGATTTTCCCTTATCCGCGCTAGCTTTTGGTATCATCACTGCAGCTGGACTTGATTTTGTGGCAGGACAAAACCGCGCAAGATGACCCTCTTTCCCACAACTGTAGCACTTTTTGGATTACAGTGTACATTTTGGGCTTATGTGACCTTCCTGTCCACACCTATAGCATCTCACTGGTGGTCGATCTTCTCCCCTTGAAACTGGGGTCGGTGCTGGTGCTGGTACTGGTGCCCTTCCATAATTATTATGGAATCTCTTTCTTTTGAAATTGTTTCCACTGGATTCTCCTCTTCTGTTATTTGATGTGGAATTACCACCGAAGTGTTGGTTACCTCCTCGATGGTTCTCGTTCCTGTGGTTGTTATCATTTCTCTGATCATTGACTCTTGGCTGTAATTTTTCATCTGTTTGCTCCACCCTTTGAGCCCTATCAACAACATCTGAATACAAACTAAATTTATGAGAGCTAAGTTGTTGACGGATTTCGAATCTTAGACCACGTAAGAACATCCGACTTATCCGTGCTTCGTCATCTACTAGATGAGTCGCAAAACGAGACAGTTCAGCAAACTTAGCTTCATATTGAGAAACTCACATGTTTCCCTGCTCCAGCTTAATGAATTCCACTTCCTTCATATGGCGGATGCTTTCTGGGAAGTACTTTTCATTAAATAGCTCTTGAAATTCTGTCCAAGACATCTCAAGTGCTGAAGGGTGGATACGTTTTACCGCTTCCCACCAGTGATCCGCCTCACCTCGAAACATAAAAGTAGCAAAGGGCACCTTCTGATCATCAGCGCATTGTAGGACATCAAGTATTTTTGTCGTCTGCTTCAGCCATGCCTCCGCTTTGAGTGGGTCAGGCTTCCCGTGGAATTCAGGTGGTCCCAATTCTTTAAATTGCTTGACAGTGATCATCCTCAAATTACCAGCGTTTCTACCGTTATTGTTAACTGGATTTCCTCTTGCCTGATTCTGCATGAACTGCATGAAATTCCTAAAGAATCCATCATTCATCATGTTATCAGGAATATTATTTCCTGAGTTGGCAGGAGGATTGTTTGTGGCTTCTTGATTTTCGGCTACATTCGCTTCGGGTATTTCATAGTTAACCTCTTGATTTCCAGATGCCATACTAAACTGTGGTCACAAAATAAATGTTAGTTCAAATAAACTGACTCATCACTTCATGTCCCTATATTCAAATCAACTCATTAGATAATAAAATCTAATTTAGGTAGGACACACTAGTGACTGATTCTATTCGTCTCTCCCCTCCTAGTTCTAACCCCAGATCTCCATTAAAGACCATATCCCTAAGCTCTGATGCCAACTGTGACGCCCCCAAATCTGAGCCCACACAGCCCAAACTTGAGTCGTCAAAAGACTACAACAAAATTATTACAATGAAATACAACGTACAACAATACAGTGGATAATACAACACAACTAAGTCTTCATTATTATTGTCACACTATTTTATAACACGTGAAGACTATGATAGCTATCCCCGCACTCTCACTCCATTCCCCGGCTAGACCCCGTTACGTTCTCATCTCCTGTTGAAAAACAATGGAACGAAAAGAAAGGGTGAGCTCAAATAGCCCAGTAAGAAATATCATGACTAAGATAATGACGAATAATTTATCATTAGCCTTCAACAGTTGAGTTCTTGATAGAATACAATAGACTACAAGGTTTATATCAAAAACTGCAGTTAAATTCTTAAACAACGTTCAGATCAATAATAGCAGCGGAATGAGCAATCTATTAGAAGAATAATGCAGACTATAATGTCCACTCGCTTCTCTTTTTAGTAAAAATATCATCAACTTTTATCATCTGAAATACCATTAGTCAAGATAATAAAAATTCACAGTTCCTGGTCATAATCATGCAAATCAACAGTTCATCTTTGCACTACGGGCCAAAGATATTCAATAAAGCACCAACGGTCATGATTATACCAGATTCAGCCTTTGGTCATAATCATACCAACCAACAGTTCATCTTTGCACTACGGGCCAAAGAGAACATTCACCACGTGCCATAAAAGACACCGAACAGATGTATCGCCTTTAACCTAGTATATCGCCTTTAACCTATCATATGTTCAACAATTATATCATATCTGTGCCCCCGGCCACAGATATTCACAACAACTTGATTCTTGATGATTAATACAAATAACAGTGATACAAATGATGAACAGAAGAACAGGATAAACAATAAGTATCGGAAGTTTACTTTGTGCAGATTCAAATAATGTCCAAATTGTCAACATGATGTGGAGTGAAATTTAAAAATGATATTCAAGATCCACAGTTCAGAATAACGATTATAGTTCAACAGAAAGGTTCAGAAAATAGGAAGGTTCAGTTGAAATAATGAAGTTCAACTATTATGGAACATATAATATTTTCAGGAATTATAGAAGCAATAGTTCCATAATAAGTTTCGATTTAGGTGTATGGAAGAAAATAATATCCCTTACCGTAGCAGGTTTGATTAACAGAAGGTGAAGAAAATTAATATCCCTTACCATAGTAAGTTTGAATAATGGAAGATGAAAAAGATGGTATCCCTTATGAGTATAAAGGAAAATGATATCACTTACGAATATGGAATAAAAGTGTCATGTGATAATTCGTGTAGACAAATTATTTCCACACGAGACAAATAAAAAGGGTTATTCACCAACAGGCGATAATCCGCACCGTAAGGTTATTCCCATCAATTTGAATACGAATAGTTATTCACCAAACAGGCGTAATCCGCACCGTAAGGTTATTCCCACAATTTAATAGAATTTGAACACGAAGAGTTATTCACCAAACAGGCGATAATCCGCACCGTAAGGTTATTCTCAAAGATTAATAAGGAATGAATACAAAAGGTTATTCACCAACAGGCGGTAAATCGCGCCGTAAGGTTATTCCCACAATTTAATACATGGAAATAAATGCACAAGAAAGAAACGATATTATTTTCGAGAATCAAAGAATGATAATCCCTTCAAGTAAGAAAGAAAATAATATCCATTTATGATGATGAAAAGAGTGATACCCCTTACCTTAACACGTGACTGGATATTGATTTAAATGAGGTTGATCAACCTATATTTTTATAATAAAATTAGTAATTACCACATATAAATTTCAAAGTGTATGATAACTCGTATAATATGAATTATCAAAATTATATATATTTAACATAATTTTTGTAGTATAATATAACTACTTTTAAATAGTTTTAAAAATAATATTCCAAAATAAATCTTCCAAAGAAAGCTTTTAAAAATGAATCTTCTTAAAGAAGAGTCTTCTAAAGGAAGATTTGTGAATACCGTGAAAAATAGGAATTTATGAAATTACTACTCTTTAATAAAAGACTTACTTGAAAAATTTCTGCACTCCTTTTGGCTTTCAAACTCTCAAAATAACCTTACTATTCTCAAAGAAAACTCATAAAATTCTTATAGAAAAATTTTATGTTTTAGGTGTGATTTTTCTATTCAGCTGAACAATCTATTTATAGGAGGAAATAAGTTACTATGCGAGGGTAGGTGGACTGGCGTGCTGCACGCCAGTCTAAGAAAATCTCAGCAGCCGCCTGGCTGCCAAACTTCCCAGCACGCATTTCTCAATTTCAATTTTCATGTGGCCCCCACATGGGTCCCACATGTTACTATTTCAAATAGTAAAATTAAATTTTTTTTTTTTTTATTTTTTTTTTTATAGAATTTATTTATTTATTTATTCTTCCTGTGAGTCCAACATATAAAATAAAATAATGCTATAACAATAATTTAACAATAATAAACACGTTACAGATTATTATTAATTTAATAATATAAATTACAGTGTATTTGCTACTGTGACAATTATTAGGTTCCATAATTTTAAACTACAGTGCTCCAACAATTATTGACTCAATGATATGAAATACAGTGTAATGACAATTATTGAATCAATAATGCAAAATACTGTGTAGCAACAATAATTGAATTGATAATATAAAATATTATGCAGTGACAATTATTGATGAAATGATGCGCAACAGTTACGGTGTCAATTATCAGACTAATAATATGAGACATTGTGCAATACCGTGTGCTACTGTAGAGTACCGTGTGCTACAGAAAATACCATAAATTACCGTATGCTACTATTCTTTTATCACCGGTATTTTAACAGTTAACACCGTTGACTATTTTTATTTAAAAAAATTACTTCTGTCGTTTTCTATATCCGACAAATATTCCGTTGTGGGGTCTACAAATAATTTGTTATTTCGGCGCCGTCGTACGGCACGAATATTCCCCGACAAAAAGAATATTGTCCGACAAAATAAAATTTGCACATAACATCCTTAACTTTCAATTTTGTCAATTTAACCATTTACTGTTTCAGGAAAAATATATATGAAGAAAAATTAAATTTTGTATTTCATAAATTCGGGGTCTTACAATATTGTTGTAATTCATGAACAATAAGGAAAATGTTGTACTCGTGTTGAACCGGATCCGAGGTTCAAGAAACCCGGATTTGGGGTCGTCACATTAACTTCATATGCTTGGTGTGTTGCTATTTTTTATTTATTTTAAACTTAATGATGTTGTTGTGAATTATTACTATTTGTTACTTGTTTTATTTAGAGCTTAGAAGTTCTATAATTGTCTGTGATCACGTAAGGCAAGGTTTTCACTTTTCATTGTCGATGTTTCTTCTTGTTATTCATTTTATTGTGATCACATTCATAAGTCTAGTTATATAAAACTAATTACTTTGTGTTCTATTCTTAGGACTTGTGATTTGGAACTTGGAAGCTTAAAAATGAAAAATGAAATTGAAAGATTGGACACTAGAATGTTGCATTCCTGCTGCTGCTGGACTACAGGAAGCACAAGTATAACAGAAGAATTAATTTTAGTAGAATTTTATGCTAGGTTCTCCTTTGCAGGTATAATCTTTTGCTCGGTAACCAATTTTGGGTTCTTTTGCACTTAGATTTTTTTGATCTTTATTTCTGAGACTTCCTAACTGGTTCTTTTACACTTGGATTTTCTTTTCTGTTTGGATCTTTATTCTCCTTCCATTTTGATAGGTGTTATAGGTGCTAAGATTACGTAGTTCAGGGTGATCATGCATGAGAAGAGGAAAGAAATGGAACCTGTGACGCCCCCAAATCCGGGTTCCTTGAACCACGGGTCTGGTGCTCACGTAATCTATTCTACCCTGAAATCTCATTCAACCATTCTGAACAAAATAATAATTATAAACTTAATTTACATTCATACCTCACTATTCCCAGGTTCTACGTACCTTTATACATCCAACTGTCATATCTGACATAATACAAAATATAATAATAAATACAACATTAGCTAGCTGCTAGTGCTGGCCGACCTTTCCTTTCCCTTTATCTATTCCCGACCCTTCGGCCTTCTCTGGCTTAACTGAAATGTCATGAATGGAAGCAAGAGTGAGCCTAAATAGCTCAGCAAGTATAACAATAAATGATATCATGAATAATTTCAAATGAATAGAGGAGAGTCATAGACAATTTTATCTGAATTATGCATAATAACTGAATGAATATCAATAATCGAATCAACGAAATGAACTGATCAATATTAATTCACTACATGAATCAAGAACTGAAATTTAACGTTTATGAACAATGATATAATGAGATTTTGCTGCTGTACGGTCACAAGACCAAGAACACGTTTAGAACAATACCAATCGTATAGAATGATATTGCCCAAGTTAGTCAAAAGACTGCTATTTCAAATAGATGCGTACTCTGGGTGATCAGCCCATTGTACCTTTATATTGTGCACAACATAAACATCTAGCGATGCAACCACGTCATAAAATTATAGTTATTTCCCCTTTGTAGGGTTGTTCTATTACAGCATAACATAGAAGCCGCACCACAACCAATGTGGATTGGAGCATATAACAATGAACATTCGATCTCAACATAAATCATTTAGTATGTGTCTAGCCAGATTCAAGATTGGCATCGACCTTTTCAATTAAATTCAATAATGAATAACTTTGCATAGCAATATAAATAAATAACATGAATGTCTGATCAAAGAACTGCAATAGAAGTTCAGTAAGGAAACTTGCCTTCGTCCTCGTCTATCACAATCGGTATAAAATTATCCCGTCTATAACCTACATGACCACAATATTGGTTCATGCATTAGTTACATACACATGCATGCCATAACTTGCTAAACAAGCTACCCATTAACTATACATAACCCTAATCACATAACATTTTGTTCAAACATAGCTTTACGCTTACCATATTGATTATTTTTATCAAATTATGGTTTACATATGTATTTATATCATTTAATATCAAAAAATTGCATTTTAGAATTAAAATAAATTATTTTTCAAAAGTCAGCACATGGCGCCCTGGCGCCATGTTTCCTTTGCAACATCGCGCTGGCCACGAGATTGCCTCGGCTGGGCCGCGCCCCGGCTCGCCCTGATTCCGCCCCGGCGAGGTCCTCTCAGCACTACTGCGCCCCGGCGCAGTCTCCTGTATAAAAACCTCCGCCCCGGCGCAATGCTGCAGTTTCTGAAAAAATTTTCTTTCCAAAAATGATGCTATCTTTGGCCCTAATGTAATTCTTTCAATTCCAACATCTCACATAGCACATATAACATATAATTGACTTGCGTAGGCCTTCGAAACTTTTAAAAATCATCGTTTGGTCATAGTTTTCCAAATGGTTCGTTTTGGTCGTCGGTTTACGTTTTAAAACGTTTGAAATGGCTATTTATCGCCTTATGCACCATTTAGCTCCCAAATCGATTCTAACACGTGTATTTACTTATAACTTACATGTTTGGCCTCATTTAACACAAAATCAAGCAAAATGGCCAATTATCATAACTTAATTGCATTTCTACCAATTTTCATAATTTTCCTTATAAACCAACTTTGATTCTTTACACACCATGCACATATATGTTAACACATATCCTTTTAGCCACTTTATATGCATGTGTAACTTGCACATGCACCTTCCAAAACACTTTACAGATTATAATTCCTTTTAGGCAAAAAGTATAGCCTAGTATTTACTTAACCTTCTCAAACATAACTTTCATACCATCTAGGTCCCTTTGATGCTTTCTAACTCATGATAGTGCAGGTATCACATACCTTCATCTTCGCAAACTAGGTTTCTATCATATTTGACAACATATAGCACACAATCATACTTTGAACCATAACTTTTAACTTGAATAATCATATGAATAGTGCACCACCTTTGGTATCAACACATATAGTCTAGGGTTGGATGATCAATTAACCAAATAGCACTTAGACTCACAAAGCTTCACATAATCATCATAAAAATCAAAGATACATGCATGGTTGCTTCTTTTCTTGCATATAAACACATAAGCTACAAGTTTCTTGGCTTGAACATAAAATATACCTTCTTTTTGCTATCCTTCTTCTAGCTAGGAACCTCGTAAGTGATGGATGATCCACTTTTAGTATCTATTTCACCTTCCTTGAACAACCTTCCTTGAACAACCTTCCTTTGAATCTTAAGCCTTCTTTGTAAACCCTAGGCTTTCTCTTCTCTTTTCTCTCCTTTGAGTTCTCTCACGTATGACTTGATAATGATAAGTGTAAATGCTGAAAATTAACTTAAGTATACCTAACTCAAGCTTCTAACAACTAACCATAATAGGGTTAACTCAACTCAAACTTGGTTAAGACTAATAAGTCATTTCCCTTGACTATATAAGGATATAATTGACCTTACACCAACTTAGGATGCCAATGTCATTTTCCACAATGATAAGGGTGTTATTGTTATTACTCCTAATCTCTAGGAAAGTAAATTCCCACTTAACTCTTAATTTGATCAATTTTAACCCCCATAAGTTCACAATTTGCTCAATTCAATCCAATTCAATTCCATTTTAATCCAAATTTGTTTCTTTAGACTTGAAATTATTCCATCATACAATATAACACACATGGCTTGTCCCAAAATGATTGTCACACTCTCAAAATACTGAATTTCCATTAATAACTTATAATTACAATATCGCAAAAATGCAAATCCTTACAGAACCTCTGCAACAGGCTTTGGGCAGACTGCACAATTCAAATACTAGGGGTAGAGAAAGGAGTTTCATATGCTCTTCTAAGGAAGAGGTCAATGATGTTGTAAGCTTTAGTTTTATGCTTTGACCATATTGTGTATTTTCCTGCAGATAAAAGCTCTTGTGAAGCCAACAAAAGATATAATGAATATTAAACGTGTTCATTATGCTTGGCATGAACTTTTCCCATAAGGCATATCTCTAACTTTAGTTCTTTCTTTCAAGTTTTTCTTCTCAACTATATCTCATGTTAAAATTCTTCTTTTATCTATTTAAAAATTTGTGTTCATGTTATAAAGGTTTATGTCAATGAAGCTAGGAATGATTATGGAGTTATTGCTTCACTCTGGCTACCGGTACTTTTGGTACGTAGTACTATATCATTTATTTACTTTTTCATAAACTTGCTATTACTACTATTCTCAATTTTTAACTGAAGTATTTCTAAGAAAAGTTATAAGGCCAGTTTTTGCTTAATGACATATCTCATAAAATTTGTAACTCTTATCTAGGTATATTTTATGGACACCCAATTTTGGTATGCGATATTTTCAACTCTAGTAGGTGGTGTCATTGGGGCCTTTGATCGGCTAGGAGAGGTAACCCAATACACTTTTTTCCCAAATAAACTTGTTTTTCATTTCTACTTCCATGAACTCTTGTCTCATGTTAAATTGTCTTGTACTGTCATTTTCAGTGAAGGGAAAGATTCTCTGTAGTGTATTCTGACCACACTTTCATTTGGTGGTGTTGCAAATCCTTATTGTACTAAGATAAAATGGGTGTACAACAATCATTCTTTTAGTACTATTGTATAATTAAACAATTGGGTTTTGTAGCTCATGTTGAGTTAAGCATTTTCAAATTTCTGGTTATTTGTTGTTATCTATAATGTGTTACTCTACAGGTTTATCCTCATATTCATTTTCTTCTCACGAACTCTGGGTATGCTAAGGTCTCGGTTCCAATCATTACCTAGTGCATTCAACATGTGTTTGGTGCCTTCTGATCAAACTAAGAAGAAGGAATTTACTCTCTCAAAACATTTTGGCGTGGTTGCATTTTTTGTTCTATTATATCATATTTAAGCATAAACAATAACTGGTAGAATTATTGAAGTCTAGTAATAATGTTCTGGTGTACAGGTTACCGCAAACAAAAATAGCTGCAAAATTTGCTCAGTTATAGAACTACGTATTATGTTGCTTCCGCGAAGATCTCATAAGTGACAGGAAAGATCTTTCAACTTCTGGTTTTTCTTAGTCTAGTAATCTTTCTTATCATGTGAGGAAGTTGAAACTAAAGTGTGTATTTGTTTATTGCAGGGAGATGGATCTAATGTTAGTTCCTTATTCTTCAGATCCAGCATAAAACTTATTCAGTGGCCACCATTTTTGTTTGTTGGCAAGGTTGATTCAGTTTCCTAAGTTTTTATTTTATTTGTATTTCTTGGTCTTTCAATTCTCCATTTCTTCCTCATTTTTGTTTTTTTTCCTTCTCTTTTAGGTAGATGTCACTGTTCCAGCTTATCATCCATCATTCCTGTATTTTAACCACAAAAGAATCTTTATTGAAAAATAGTGACATCTGTTTCTCTTTAAATTTGGGGTGTTGTAGTATCATCCATCAAGGTATGTTGCACTCCCTCTAACCCATTTTAATTTATCCATTTTGAGTGGTGTTTGACACTGATTTAAAGTCTTAAAAACTCACATGTGTATCTGTATATATATACAAATGCACTGTTCTATTCTTAGAACTTGTGATTTGGAACTTGGAAGCTTAAAGAATGAAAAATGAAACTAAAGGATTGTTGCAGTGAAGCTAGCAGAACTGCAAAAACTCACGTGCTGCTGGATTTGGACACTTGAATACTGCATTGCTGCTGCTGCTGGACTTTGATACTTGTAGTGCTGCTACTAGAAACTTTAATGCTAATGTTGTTCCCAGTACCTACTGGAAACAAGATTCTTGAATGCTTTACTGGAAAATTGAATTCGAATGCTCTACTGCTAGCCTGCCAATGTGTATTTTGTAATTCATGTGCCTTAAACTTTTCAAAATTCTATATTTTAAACTGTAAATTTGGAATCAATAATATGATACAAGTACGTTTTTACTCGATTTCATTTCAAAATGAGTAGTTCGAGTCGATCTCGAGTATCATTGTATGTCATTGAGTCGAATACGAGTACATTGTTTAAATTCCATTTCGAATTCGAATCGAATACGAGCAACATTTTTGTATCGAATCGAATCTGAGCAGTCACAAATTTGGATCGATTCGACTAGTTTGCAGCCTTATTGGTTGCACTGCAAGTGTTTGATAAAATTCCCCAAAGACTGGCTGCTCTATATTTGTTCTGTTAATTGTTCCATAATTGGTATCATCTACTTACTGAAATCATTTCAGTTTTGTCTTTTGGCTGTTAAATTTTCTACTGATGCTTAGGAAATGTAACTGGGAAAATTCTCGCACTATGGTTTGCAATGAAGCTCAGTACTTCGATGATAGACCATATTAGTTGAAGTACTGTTTTAGTCCAATTATGAGTTCAGTTATACTCGATAGTGATGTGAATTCTGAGCAGGAATTATGTAGTGTTAATGAAAAGAGTTTACAATACTGAAGCCAATTGCTTTGGTAATTACACGGCTCTGCCAAGTTCAATTATTTCTCCTAAAGAAACTCCAGTGGTTTCAGAAGGGGATGATGGTTTTGAGTGTTGTAATGTTAATGATGAGGAATTACAGAAAATGGCATTGCTACTAACGGTAAACCTGTGGCTATGTCCATGGGTGAGGACGATGTTCCTCAACATGACAAGTTTGTACAGGATAAGAATAAGGCCACCAAGGAATAAAATTATTGATACTGTTGTTGGATATGCTGTATCATCTTCTGGGAATGTTCATCTTGTTAGAATTCTAGATTCTCTAATTGGGATAACAAAGATGGACCTTCTGGCAGTGTGTCTAACGATCTCATGATTCTGCATCTGATAGAATGGCTTATTTACAATTTTGCTTTAGGAACTTCAAAACCGACATATTCTTCATTTGATGTGGTCTTCATTTTTGTTTGGGATTAGATTTCTTTTGCTTTATATGGAATTTGTTTGGTAAAGGAAGTGAGTTTTTGTTTAGGAAATTCTAGGTGGTTTGAAATTTGTATTTTGTTTGTTTGGAAATACATTATTTGGGTGGTAATGATTGATTTAATAATTTTACTATATAATAATAATAGTATTTTTAATTTTCAAAATTAAAATTAATAATTAGTGTACAAAAATTAATTTTAAAATTTAGTCATTTTTAATTTTGAATTATTATTATTATTAATATTAATTATGAATATGAGGAATTAATATCTTTGATCAAGAGTTGCTAAGGAGCTGATAATATACTTGTGAATATGATACGCCAATATTTGGTAGAAAATAGTTGCTAGAATGGTGAAGAAAAGTAAGGAAATGAGACTTTTAAAGCCAATGTACATTGTGGAGGTATTTTTGACTTTTGTCAGTTATATTTGATCGTTACAGTCATAGCTCACGCTCTACTGGCGAGTCTTGTGCACGCACAATTAATTTGGATGAAAAAGTCACTTTTTCACTTCAACTCAAAAACTCAAGCGTTTAAATGTAAATTTATAGACTATAAGTAGTTAAGTGAGAATTTGGCCAAACTCCAAGCGGTCATCTAAAATTTACTCATATATATGTGTATATATAAGAGCGGTGTTGTGCGGCTTGAGCGGCTTGAGCAGTGTTAGGGCCTCCCAAAACTACACCCAAATCGCATATGCGGTTTTTCAACAATTTTAACGTCGTCATATACGTCGGAACCATTGGTGCATCTCAATGGTGTGGTTTGATAGATTGTTGGTGCAGTTTTGAGGCCGATTTTAGTTCCTTGCTCAACCCTAATGCTATGTTGATAAATGATAGTTAAAAAAAAAATAGATATAAAATGATGTGTCAGATTATACTTAATTGATATTTTATCAAACATGGATGAGTTCAATGATGATAACTAATCACTATCATGCACATCATTTTATATTCTCTTTTTGTATATAATCTTTTGTCACCAAAGTAGGATTAAGATTTTTTATATTAGATCTATCCTTCAATTTTTTCAATATACATTTAACAATACAAATATTATATTTAACGATAAAATAAATTTTATTGTAAATAATTAATGACCCAAAAAAAATTGTCACAAATAATTGTGCTATTGACAATATTAGTGTCAATAAATGTTATTAGAAAAAATTGAAGAATATGTATAATGGAGATATCCTAATCCACAAATAAGAAAAGGAGATAATTAGATGCTTACCGTGGTTATTTGTATTTCTTCTATTTAATAAATTGTTTTTTATTATAACATTTTACATTTAAATTATAAAATACAAAATTTATTTAAATTTAATAGTATAAATGTAACCGTTGTAAACTATTTAAGAAATGCTATGTATTAGGACATTTTTTGTTACAAAAATCTATATATTATATTATATGAGCTTAAATTTTAGAATTTTATCAGTTAAATTTAAAAGTAAAAATGATGTTCATTTATAGAAGAGGGAGACTACAATTTTGAGACAAAGTAGATTTATAAATGTTGATAAGGATAACTACACTTGATATGTTGTAGTAAATATGGATATAATTAAGAAAGCATACAGTCATCAAAAATTATTTTAGGCTAAATAATTTTTTTAGTAGATTAAAGATAATGAGTAGATTTATGTGTCTAAATTATACAAAAAAAAGTACTAAAAAAAGAGAGAAAATTGGAAGTGAGATTTATTATATAAGATTAAAAGGCATCTTAGATCGGTCTAACATAAATTATCTTAGATTACTTTCAACACAATACTATTTGATCTTTAACTTAATAATTTAATCGTACGAATGTAATGCTGATTATGCAAAAATATGAAATTATATAATAAAAAAAATTAATTTAAAATTATACAATAGTAACTTTATAACAATACAAATTATTAAAATATTAATAACTTATTTTATGTCAATCTAAAATACCTTTTACTCATTATAAAATTTCTTTATATATCTTATTAATATGTATTACATGATCACTTATATATAATTATTTGTGTACATAAAAATTATTTAGAAATAGGCTGATTGTTGGTTCTCTCTCTTAGTGTTGGTCAGAGGATTGAGTCCATCCAACAACAAAGTCAACTCAATCACGTAATTATAATTTTGTGTTTGGGATGTTTAAAAAAGAGAATGAGATAACTTTAACGTTTTAAAATTGATAAAAACATTCTCAACTTATATAAATAAGTATAATATATTTAAAATTTATAATGACTTAATGGTCAAATTAGGAGACATAACTCACGTAATATACTTAAGAAAATATGAATAAATTTTTAAATTTTAATTTTTACATTCAATCAAATTATTACCTTCTACATAAATTCATCTTCTTTTCCCGCTTATCATAGCTTCCAATTCCATCTTTATCTTTTGTTTAAAAATAATTTATTATTCAGAACCCATATCTCAAAACTTAAATCATAATATAAAATAATATTTGCATTTCTTGTTCTTCTCTCTTCATTTCACAGCAGTAAAAAATTTAAATTTTGGAGTTGGTAGAATTATCAAAATCTCTTAAAATTTCTATGAAAATTGTAACTCTCATAAAGATGCACGAAATTGTCTCAAGAAACACTCAATTCGGACTTATATGACTAAGTTGAAATATTACAAAATTAGGGTTGAAAATACTGATGGAAATAAAGATAAATATCGGTTTTCCCTAATTTAAGGTAGGAAAATGACACCAAATAACTTTTCTTCCTTTTTTCAAAGTTGTGGAAAATTAAAAACTAAATAAATAAGCTTCGGATTCACTCAATTATGACATCGGATGAATTAATTATAATTTTTCTAAAATATTTTAGAACTCATAAGGTTATGCACGAGAATTCAATTAATAGAGTTAGAAAATAATTAAAATTTCATCTTTCACTCTTTAAATATAATTGAAAAACAATATATGAGGTATCAAAATCTTAAAATTTAATATTACACGGAGACAATAATATTTAGATAATTTAAAGAATTTAAGAATATATTTAGACTTTAATGTTACGTTTGATTTAAAGAAATGAAATGTGTGAAAGAATACAATAGAGAAATGAACGAAATAGAGCGTGAAATGATTCATTATATTCTACCACTCATTCTATATCCTCTCAATGATTAAAATTTATAAATTTGAGAGAGAGGAGAATGATCAATTTTATTAAACAATCAAACACAATTTTTTTCTTCATAAAAATAAGTTATTCTATTTTCACATTTATTTTTTCAATTCAAATGTAACTTAAGAAATTAATATTGATGATATATTTTATAGACGAATAGAGAGAGCTTTATAGGAAAAATTATTAGATATTTTCGATTTACGTGATATTTCAAATTATTTATATATTATTATATTATCACTTAAAATATATTATTGAATAATTACCTCCACGTTAATATAACAATTAGCACTCGATGGGTATTCTTGTCTTGAACGGCTAGCCATGATTTAGTAGTGTGGGATATTGAAAATTAAAGGAAATCTCCACCACTGTCATATACTTTGTTTAATAACTTATTACCCTTCTTAGCCATCACTCACCTGTCCCAACACAAAAAACAGTGTCATAAATAAACCTCACACACCACTAGTACTAATACTACATCCACACACCCAACACCGACACCCCTACCCCCGCCCCCACCCCCACCCCCATCCCCCCTTCTTTCTCTCTCTCTCTCCACTGTCCCCAGCACTCCTCACTTCCCACGCCATTCATCCCCTTCCTCCTAGACCTACTCCCACTGATAAAAAAACCAAATTATCATCAAACCCTAACCCAATCATCTCCAAATCCCCCAGAAAATGAATCCCCCAGAAAATGAAAACCCAAATCCCATTTCTCTCCTCTCAACTCCAAAACCCTTTTAATTGTGTCCTACAAATTTCCCCACAAACAATCAAAAATGGTTTCCACTTTTTCTTCCCCATTAATCCCAACCATAGCCCTCTTCATCTCCCTCCCCATAATCTTTCTCCTCGCCCCACGAATCCTCCCTCCTCGCCACCTCCCCCCAATTTCCCTCCTCGACGAACTCGACGACCTCTCTCTCTTCCAAAAAGCCACCCTCCCCTCTGCCAAGTCCCGCCTCGGCACCACCAATCTCAGCCCCAAAATCGCCTTCCTCTTCCTCACAAACTCCGACCTCCATTTCTCCCCCTTATGGGAAAAGTTCTTCCAAAATCACTCCTCCCTTTACAATATCTACATCCACGCCGATCCGACAGTCAAAATCACCCCACCCACCGGCGTTTTTCGAGATCGGATTATCCCCGGCAAGAAAACCCAGCGCGGCACCGCCACACTCATCTCCGCCGCCCGCCGCCTCCTCGCCACCGCCATCCTGGACGATTCCACCAATTTTTACTTCGCCCTGGTCTCCCAACACTGCATTCCGCTACACTCGTTCGACTTTGTGTATAATTCCCTCTTCAATTCCAAGCCAAATCCCACTGATTTAGACCTTAGTTTTATTGAAATTCTTTCCAATGAGTCCACTTTATGGGACAGATACAACGCCAGAGGCAAACACATAATGCTCCCTGAAGTACCCTTTGATAAATTCCGAGTTGGGTCTCAATTTTTCATCCTAACTCGACGTCATTCTTTGTTGGTTCTTCGAGATCGGCGGTTATGGAGGAAATTTAGAATTCCTTGTATAAATGTCAATTCTTGTTACCCAGAAGAGCACTATTTTCCAACTTTGTTATCAATGCAGGATCCAAAGGGTTCTTATTTATATACATTGACTCGAGTGAATTGGACGGGTAGTGTTGATGGACACCCTTATACATATCGGCCGCCGGAAGTGTCGGCAAAGCTAATTTATAATCTAAGGGAATCCAATTCTTCGTATTCATATTTGTTTGCCCGGAAATTCTCGCCGGATTGTTTGAAGCCGTTGTTGGATTTAGCTGATAAAGTACTTTTTCGCGACTGAATTCTACTTCTGGTATGTGCATTCCTCTGTACTACGTTACGAGTAAAATTTGATTTTATTGAGTTAAGTCAGGATATTTTTGGGATGGTTGATAATTTTTGTGTGAAATGTGTAGTAGATTATCTGATAGTTGTGAGAAGGCAGAGTCATGTGTCACTTTTTTGGTGATTTAGTGGATTTGTTGAGATTTTGAAGAATCTAGAGGAGATTTTCTAAGTACTAACACAGACATAACTGAGCATGTTTATGTGAAATTGTAGATAATTAATTACTATGTGGTTTAGACAGGGTTGTCATTAAGCCAATTTCTTGAGGTCTTTAAAGCATCAATTGCTTAAGTTCACAGGATGGAACTTTTATCGGTATTGTAGGAAATTAGGGTGCCTTTGTTCTTAATTTTTTTTACGTTTTGTTGGGGGGAGGGTGCTCATCATTTATAAAAAAGTAAATGCTACTCATGTTTCATTTTTAACTTTTCACTCAAATTATGTCCCGAGAGTTTGGTGCTCTGATTTAATGTGGAGATTTTCTGTCCACTGATAGATATTTTTGGTGCTATGAGATATATGGTAGATGAATCTACTTTTGAAGTTAGGAATTTAGTTGTTAGAAGTATTTTTGGTGCGAAAACGATGGCTTTGTGAAGTATTTTAAAAGAGGCATTATTATACCAAAAGGAACCTAACTCTGCATTTACATGTGATCTTCTAGATTGAATTACCTAATTTTGTGTTTCTGTTTTTTTGGCCATTCTTAGGTCGGTCTTAAAAATTACCAAAAAATACCAACATAACGAGTATTTTTAACTTAATTGTTCCAACTTTCATTATATTTAGGAAATTATTATTCATGTTTAATAATTAGTAGTATGTTCTCTCTCTCTCTCTCTCTCTCTTTTTGGGTGGTGGCTGGTGGGGGAGTGATTAACTTTCTAACTAGGGATTATTTGGGAAAGTAAAACATGAATCTCACTAGGAATTTTACTTTCAACCATAAATATTAGATTGAAATTCTAGCAAGATTTTATTTGGACTCAGGCTTAGTGTTGAATTAGCATCTCCAGATTTTAGAGAATTTACTTTCCATTGACTATTCAGTATAATCAGGCTCGCTTTTAATCCCAGTTTCTTTAGATACATATAGGAGCCATGCCGCTTAGGCTCGCACGTTAGAACCTTTAAAAGTAACCAAGAAACCAAACCCATCATGGCTCAATGGTAAAACAACTATTCATAAGGCTTGGGTGCATGAGATCTTGGGATCCAACCTTAGCAAAGCCAAGGTTATTAAATTCCCTCAAATTAACAACAAAAAAAAGAAAAATAATAAAATAGGATGGGATGTTTGCTATGAATTTGGACATTAGTGGCAACGAGTTGAATGTGGAAGAAGATAATGCTAGTTGTGTTCAATTTGTTCAATTTCTAGCATTTCACACTTTCTCACATGCATTACCTTTAAGCTAACTTTAGCTAAATCAAGTTATTCCATTAATCACTTTTTCTTTAGGACCACTGCAATTCAATAATTTGATGCTGTACTTTTTGGTTACTTGCAATTTGTGTTTGGTATATATAGGTGGTGTTCTCACTTGTTGCCATTTCCTGTTGATATCCCTTTTACAGGTGAAGAAATCAAATATCACCGAGTTTTTAGCAATTTCAAATAGAAGAATGTTTTAGTTAGTTACCAATTCTCCAGCCACAAGGCTTTCAAATGTTCATTAAAAGTGTTCCGCAAGCTTGAGGAACCTCAAAGAGTTACGAGTCCAACTTGATCTTGGAAAAAATTTCCAGACAAAATAGTCAACAAAGAAGAAGAAAGTGAATGGGTGTAATTTTGGTGTAACATTATTAGTATTGTTGGTTGTAGTTGAAGTTGAAGTGGCCTTTTGGTCCTTCTCTCTCTCTCTGGTATTTGTACATATAATCCAATGTTCCTATATTGCGAAAAATAATAATGAGAGAAGTAACAAGTAGTGCTAAAGCAGTTGGTTATATTATTATTAGAGTAATGCTTGTGTTGAAGATTGGATCTCAAACCATTGAGTTTGCTTCTCTAATGCAACTGGAGTTGAAAGCAAAGAGACCACCCCCTCCCCTTTGGTCCTCTGCGAAAGTAGGCCTTTGCCTTCCAGCTGGACCATAAAAATATTTTAAGTATAGGATCAAACAAGTGTCCATTGATCTGCGATTGTACCTAATAATTAGATTTGAGTCTTAATACGAGAGCAGTTGGGCCATCACTACTTTGACTTGCTTACCTATTTCATAATCAGTACGACAAAAATGCCGAAAATGGTTGGTTTTCTGCCATATATTGTTACAAACATTGCAATATTTTTAATGGTAATACTCGCATAATATAAGGTTTTTGTCACAAGATATATCATTTATTCTTTCTCGCAAGAGTACTAAATTTGAATTTTGTCAAAACAAGAGAGATTTTTCTTCTCGAAAGAAAAAATTAGAGAACAAGTTACTTTTCTTGTCAAAAGAAAATAAAAAATTACATATATAAAAATAAGTACCACAATCTTTCCGGGAATCCAAGGAGGGGCTAATTATGTGTTTATGAGTTTGGGGAGAAAAGAAAATAAAGTAATTTAAAATTTTTGAGAGAAAAGAGAGTGAATGAAAGGAAATTTATTTCTTTTATTGTGTTTGTGAATTTTGAAATAAAATTTTAGTTTAAAATAACGTATTATTTAAAAATTTTGAGAGAAAAGAGAGTGAATAAAAGGAAATTTACTTTCTTTTATTGTGTTTGTGAATTTTGAAATAAAATTTTAGTTTAAAATAATGTATTATTATTATACCCTTATGAGATTATATTTTAGAAATTATTATAAGAGTAATTTTGGTATTTTAGTTTGTAAGCTAAGTGTTTAGTAAAAAAAAATTCAAATCTTTCCAACTCTAGGAAAAAAAATTTGAGAGGATTAGGATTAGGGAAAAAAAATTGAGAGTTTCACTAAAAACTCACAAATAAGAAAATTTTCTTTTCTCTCGATTTTGAAATCATAGGATTAGGATTGTTCATCGATAATTAACCGGTTCAATCCGTCTACCAAAAATTATGTATCGATATCAAACCGATTTTTACCTATAATAATATCGTTTATTATGTTTACTTATAATAATATCAATTAGGTCCTAATTTTACTAACTTATTGTCTTAAAAATTAGATATAACCAATTCTGTACAATATATACCGAACAAGCAAGATTATTTCCCTATCTCGATCTCGAATATTCAGAATATACCAATTATATGTATCGATCCCGAATCCTAAAAAGGACTGTCCTTTGCTTTGATGTTAACATTCCTACCATACCCATACCTACCATTGCCACTGGCACATAAAAACAAGAAACATATCATGGGTGGTAGGCCCACCATAATTGAATAGAAGTAGACCCTATTTTTTTTTACTTTAATATTTGTATTCTGATTTTTTTCTCTCCACTTCTACTATCTATCATCTAATAATTTTTTTATCCACTAAATTATGATTTTTACTTTTTAAATTTACACACAGAATTGTGTGTGCCATGTAACTAGTTTATTTTTAAATGTAGAGGATAAATTGGTGATTATCGATATATTTAATAAAAAAAGAATTTAAAGCATTTCTTAATCAAGTTTGATTACAAAACTCTAAAAATGATATTTTTAGTATATTTTTAAATTCAACCGTATAAAAAGACGATAAATAAAAGGGTCTTTTGAATTTAATGTAATTCTATAAAGTGAAAACCTTTTATTTATGTATTGAAATTTCAGTATAATTTCAATGCTACATAGTTGTTAATTTTCTTAATTTTAAATAAGAGTTAATATTATAACATTTCCTAAACAATAACCATATCTCTTATTTTTAATGTTTTTATTATTTACGGCGAATCCTTTGCAGACAATTTTAACTACAACGTACCTCGGATACCTTTTTTCTATGCTTAATTTAATACTCACTATCAGTCTACCAGTTCGGTCCATCTACATCTATACTTATTTTAACGACACAAACAACATTCTATTATATGAATTAACGTAGATGTTTTGATATTTTTATTTTTATTATCACATAAGATATATATATATATATATATATATATATATATATATATATATATATATATATAAGAGTAATTCATAATTAAAATTAGATGGAAGTAATTTTTTATTCAACTTAATTTTGTCTGTCCGTTATTAGATCTAATAACTTAAAAATAAATATATCGCATAATAATTAGTAGCACTATCATATAATTGTTATGCGATACTCCCACATAATTTTTTTTTCTCCTACTTTAAATACTTTTTGAAATAATAACTTGAGGAATGAAATACAAAACTGTCCCTCTAGTTTGTATCATTTTTACAAAACTCTCCCTCAAATTTATTTATGTTTTGGCAAAATTCTTTTTTCAATTTGTATTATTTTTGCAAAAAATTTAAAAATAATACAAACGAACAGTTTTGTATTTCCGTCTAACTTGAGACTAATCAGGAGGGTCCGCAAATGCTATCGATCATCGGAGCAACAATTGGCGATGGAGGCCCCGGCTCCTCCATGGAAAAGTAAAAAAGCTAAATAAGGCATTCTTTAACATCTAGGAAAGATGATGTGCATTCCTGAATAGTTTGTAAATCAAATTTCTCAGGCGATTGAAAATTTGGCAATTGCAAACGAGGACCAGATATGATCGGTTCTGATTCAACTACGTTTGATGAGAGTATCATAACCACAACTAACAATAACAACTGCATTGTTACCGATGATACTGCAGCCATTGTTGCCGGAAACTAATTTGGGGAAATTGTTGCCGGAAGAAGGCATCATCGCGACACCGCCATGGGAGAGAATTAAACTCAAAAATTAATTAATACCACCATGGATGAGAAATTACTATAAAATTCTCCTCAATTTGTGGTACAACCTCTAAATGAAACATTACTGGAAAATTGTACTTTATGTTGTAAGAATCTTAAAATTTTGAAGAAGAAATTGAGAATCCATGACCGTAGCCAACTGAATTGCTCTTCGATTTTATGTTATTTTTTCTATGACGGAGATGGATCTGAGCTGCCCTTTAGTTTTTGGTGTCGATGGAGATGGTTTGGTTATCGGCGATTGAGTTTTACATCACTAATTTTCCCCCAATTTTTTTTATTTAGGAGGTTGTAGATTTGATTTTTGGGATAATGTGAAATCTCATCCATGAATTTGCTGCTGTCGTTCTGAAATTGTTAGACATGATGGCATTGTTAGCTGGTGGTTAACAGTAGCCGAGAGTGCAGAGGGTGAATTTTTTAAGTTATCGGATAACACTTATGCGATATTTATAAGAAAAAATTAAGAGTACCGCATAAATATTATACGGTGAAAGAAATAAAAATTTAAGGTATCGCATACCAATTATATGGTACCTAAATTTCTTTTCGGATAACTGTTATGCAGTATTTTGAAATTTTTTTCTCCTACCACATAATAATTATGTGGTAGGTTTTTTTTATAAGAAAAAAAAGTTTCCCTTACATCTGAGGGGTAATATAAGCATTTTTTTTAAGTAGGTCATATACTGTATAACAATTATACGGTAATACTACTAATTGTTATGCGGTATATTTATCTCTAAGTCATTAAATTTGATAACGAACAGACAAGATTGAATTAGATGAAAAAGTATTCTCATCTAAATTTTACTATAGATCACTCTCCATACGTATATATTTATATATCAAAAATGGCATATTTCCTCTATTTGTAAACAACTCATTCATAACATATAATACAATTTATAAGCAATTCAATTTCAATATATATGTAAATTATAGTTTTCTCTCATTGTATACATTTAATTGTATTTGACCCCTTTTTTTTGTTTTTGTTTTTGGTAGAAAACTTGAAATGTATTATATATTCATTTATAATTCTTTTTTTAATTATTCTTCTTTCTTTCTTTTTATGTCTTAATTAGCAAATACATTTTATTAAACACTAAAAACGAGCATGCACATCATTATTGGGTAAGATTATGTTAAAATTGTTGCTCCATAAAATCAAAAATGACATCATAATAAAAGACATGACACAGGTGATCATTGTCAAGCATCAAAAATTAATAATTTTGTAATAACAATTCACAATTTTTATTTAAAATAAAAATTGCTTTGTGATAGTAATATATTTGTAGAAAAATTAAAAAAAGTATAAAAGAGAGAGAATTCATGTGCAAAAGAATAATTTTCTTATATGTAAACTTAATCCATATATGCATATATCTTATGTATATATGTACATATACATATACATTATATACATGTAAGTTATATATTATACTATTAAATTTTATTTTTAATTACGTTTATTAGTACTAATTAAATACATAAGTTACATATTAGTAATAATTTAGTAGTTAATTAGAATTTAAATAGTTTTCAATAGTTTCCTTTTATTACACCTCTTGTATTTATAAAGTAATTAGTAGTATTTTTCTATTAAATGAAACTGAGAAAAATTAGTTTTTATCAAACATTTTTGCATCTTATCAAATGTCTCACTTTGAACACAAATCAAATTAACTTTTCTTTTATTCTCCACATTTAGGAAAAAATAATTACACTTTTATATTTACTTAAATTATGTTCACAAATGAATTTTTTTTAACCCCAAACTTGACAATAATTAAGTCTAAAAATATTAAATAAGTTATAATTTTTAACAGATTATATGTCTAACTATTTAATAAATAATAATTAAATTTCTCAAAGACACTTTTAATTAATATACACTCTGTTTTAAAATTACGGATATAATTTTTTTTTAATTTGAACTAAAATTAGATATATATTTATATTTTAGAATAATAAAATAACATAATAGTCTTAATATGTCATTTATTATTTATTATTATTTATAGCATTACACCACTCTATTACTTAACTAATATTTAAAAAATATATATAATAATATAAATTATAATTAATAAATAAAATACAATTATAAATATAAATGTGACGCCCCCAAATCTGGGCCCACACAGCCCATACTTGAGTCGTCAAAAGACTACAACAAAATTATTACAACAAAGCACAACGTACAACAATACAGTGTATAATAATACACAACTAAGTCTTCACTATTATTGCCACACTATTTTACAAAACGTTAAAACTATGATAACTATTCCTCGGACCCTCACTCCATTCCCCGGCTAGACCCTGTTATGTTTTCATCTCCTGTTGAAAAACAATGGAACAAAAGAAAGGGTGAGCTCAAATAGCCCAGTAAAGAATATCATGACTAAGATAATGACGAATAAATTATCATTAGTCTTCAACAGTTGAGTTCTTGATAGAATACAATAGACTACAAGGTTTATATCAAAAACTGCAGTTAAATTCTTAAACAACGTTCAGATCAATAATAGCAGCGGAATGAGTAATCTATTAGAAGAATAATGCAGACTATAATGTCCACTCGGTTCTCTTTTTAAGAAAAACATCATCAACTTTTATCATCTGAAATATCATTAGTCAAGATAATACAAATTCACAGTTCCTGATCATAATCATGCAGATCAACAGTTCATCTTTGCACTACGGGCCAAAGACATTCAATATAACACCAACGGTCATGATTATACCAGATTCAGCCTTTGGTCATAATCATACCAAACAACAGTTCATCTTTGCACTACGGGCCAAAGAGAACATTCACCACGTGCCATAAAAGACACCGAACAGATGTATCGCCTTTAACATATTATATCGCCTTTAACCTATCATCTGTTCAACAAATATATCACATCTGTGCCCCCGGCCACAGATATTCACAACAGCTTGATTTTTGGATGATTAGAATGATATAAATGATGAACAGAAGAAATAGGATAACAATAAGTATCGAAAGTTTACTTTGTACAGATTCAAATAATGTCCAAATTGTCAACATGATGTGGAGTGAAATTTAAAAATGATATTCAAGATCCACAGTTCAGAATAACGGTTACAATTCAATAGAAAGGTTCACGTAAATAGGAAGGTTCAGTTGAAATAATGAAGTTCAACTATTATGGAACATATAATATTTTCAGGAATTATAGAAGCAATAGTTCCATAATAAATTTCGATTTAGGAGTATGAAAGAAAATAATATCCCTTACCGTAGCAGGTTTGATTAACAAAATGTGAAGGAAATTAATACAAAGGGTTATTCACCAACAGGCGGCAATCCGCTCCGTAAGGTTATTCCCACAATTTAATAGAATTTGAGTACAAAGAGTTATTCACCAAACAGGCGGCAATCCGCTCCGTAAGGTTATTCCCACAATTTAATAGAATTTGAGTACAAAGAGTTATTCACCAAACAGGCGGCAATCCGCTCCGTAAGGTTATTCTCAGAGATTAATAATGAATGAATACGAAAGGTTATTCACCAACAGGCGGCAATCCGCTCCGTAAGGTTATTCCCACAATTTAATACATGGAAATAAAAGGCACGTCTTATGAGTAAGGAAGAAACAATATTATTATCGAGAATCAAATAATGATAATCCCTTACCATAGTATGTTTGAATAATGGAAGATGAAAAAGATGGTATCCCTTACCTCAACACGTGACTGGATATTGATTTAAATGAGGTTGATTAACTTGAACAGTACACGTATACTTATAGATCTTCACAAATACTCAAGATGACTTAAGCACACTTAGAGAGAACTTTCACAAGAAGTATTTAGAGAGAGAAAGAAAGAACAAGTAAGGAAGTTTATGAAAAATCCTTAAGTTAAGGCTTCTATTTATAGCCAAAAATCTTATCATTCATTTAATCTAAACCATTCATTTAAATATCATCTTTTAATCTACACCATCCATTTCAAATATTATATTATCTTTAATCTACACCATTCATTTCATATCACCTAATAATCACCTAACTTTATATTATAAACAAATCAATTTAATTATTCAACAATAATTCACACTTTAATCTACACCATTCATTTCATATCACCTAACTTTATATTATAAACAAATCAATTCAATTATTCAACAATAATTCACACTTTAATCTACACCATTCATTTCATATCACCTAATAATCACCTAACTTTATATTATAAACAAATAACTTTATCAATTCAATTATTATGACTAATTGTTATAAATACAGTATAGTTAGTTCTTAGATATCAAGTCAATAAATTAATGAAATACAACTGTTTAAATAACATCATAATAGAGATAACAATAATGTAAAATAAAGCATACGTTACTGTGTAATGACAATTATTGATTCAATAATGTGAATTACTGTGCATATGTTACTGTGACAATTATTAGGTTTAATAATTTTAAAAACAGTGCAACAACAATTATTGACTGGATGATATAAAATACAGTGTAATGACAATTATTAAATCAATAATGCAAAATACTGTGTAACAACAATTATTGAATTAATAATATAAAATATTATGCAGTGACAATTATCGATGAAATGATGCGTAACAGTTACGGTGTCAATTATCAGACCAATAATATGAGACACTATGCAATACCGTGTGTTACTGTAGAGTACCGAGTGCTACAGAAAATACCATAAACTACCGTATGCTACTATTCTTTTATCACCGGTATTTTAACAATTCCGTTGACTATTTTTATTTAAAAATGTTACTTCTGTCGTTTTCTATATCCGACAAATATTCCGTTGTGAGGTCCACCAATAATTTATTATTTCGGCGCCGTCGTACGGCACGAATATTCCCCGACCAAACGAATATTCCCCGACAAAGCGAATATTGTCCGACAAAATAAAATTTGCACATAACATCCTTAACTTTCAATTTTGTTAATTTAACCACTTACTGTTTCAAAAAAAAATATATATGAAGAAAAATTAAATTTTGTATTTCATAAAATTCGGGGTCTTACAACCTCCCCTCCTTATGAAATTTCGTCCCCGAAATTGACGTACCTGACATATCGAAGAGGTAAGGATACTTAGATTTCATCTCAGATTCTAGCTCCCAGGTCATTTCCTCAGTATCTTGGTTCCTCCATAAAACCTTAACTTGAGGTATAACCTTTGAGCGTAGGATCTGCTCCTTCTTATCCAGGATCTTAACAGGTACCTCCTCGTATGTTAAATCCTCTGCTATAACGTCTGGTTCTAACTCAATGACGTGGTTTGGGTCCTTCACATATTTACGTAACATAGATATGTGAAAAACGTTATGGATGCGAGACATACTTGGTGGTAGGGCTAGTCTGTAGGCTACGGTTCCTATTCGATCGAGGATTTCAAATGGGTCAATAAATCGAGGGTTGAGCTTTCCTCTCTTTCCGAATCTCGTAACCCCTTTCCATGGAGAAACACGTAAGAATACATGATCTCCGACGTTGAAATTTTCGTCTCTCCGATGAAGATCAGCATAACTCTTTTGTCGTTCTTGTGCGGTCTGTATTCGTTGTCGGATCATTTGGATCTTTTCGGTCGTCAAGCGTACCAACTCGGGTCCCAACAATTTTGCTTCTCCTACCTCATTCCAACATATTGGAGAGCGACACTTCCTTCCATACAATGCCTCGAATGGAGCCATGCCTATACTTGGTTGGTAACTGTTGTTGTAAGAAAATTCCACCAACGGCAAGTACTTATCCCAACTTCCTTTGAAGTCTAATACACAAAGTCTCAAAAGATCTTCGAGGGTCTGGATCGTCCTTTCCGATTGTCCGTCTGTTTGAGGATGGTATGCAGAACTAAAACGTAGTTCAGTGCCCATAGCTTTTTGTAGACTGATCCAAAAGCGTGAAGTGAATCTAGGATCTCGATCAGAAACTATGGAAACTGGCATGCCATGCAATCTCACGATCTCATTTATGTACATACCGGCAAGACGTTCAAGTGAAAAGTTTTCTCGTATAAGCAAGAAATGAGCAGATTTGGTCAATCTATCTACGATCACCCAAATTGCATCTAAGCCTTGAGAAACTTTTGGAAGACCCGTCACGAAGTCCATATTGATGTGTTCCCACTTCCATTCGGGAACTTCAAGTGATTGTAATGGACCTTTAAGAACTTGATGTTCTGCCTTGACACGTTGACAAGTTAGGCACCTTGAGATAAACTCCGCAATCTCTCTTTTCATATTGTTCCACCAAAATGTATGTCGAAGATCTCGATACATCTTGGTACCTCCTGGGTGGATTGCAAACGGCGTGTTGTGTGCCTCCATCATGATTTTATGCTTTAATTCAGGATCGTTAGGAACACAGAGTCGAGAGTTGACTCGAAGTATTCCTTTCTCGTCGATTCTTGCTTCGCGAATGGCACCTTCTTGTACTTTCTTTATCATGTTTATCAGTTCCGGATCGGTAGCTTGAGCAGCTTTAATTTTATCGATTAAAGTTGGTTCTACTCGCACGTGAGCAATCTTCGAGCGGGTCCCTGGTGTCTTTAGCTCTATCTCCATCTTTTGCAAGTCGTACAAAATACACTTTTGTGTTGTCAGCAGTGCACTTGTACTTGCATAAGATTTTTTGCTCAAAGCGTCAGCTACAACGTTCGCCTTTCCCGGGTGATACTGGATTGTGTGGTCATAATCCTTTAACAGCTCAAGCCAACGTCGTTGTCGCATGTTGAGTTCCTTCTGGGTGAAGAAATACTTGAGACTTTTATGATCCGTATAGATATCCACTTTTTCTCCGTACAAGTAGTGTCTCCAGATCTTCAACGCGAAAACGACTGCTGCCAACTCTAGATCATGAGTAGGATAATTTTTCTCATAATCTTTGAGTTGTCGAGAGGCGTAGGCTATAACCTTTCCATGTTGCATAAGGACACAGCCTAGACCTTTGCCAGAAGCATCGCTATAGATAACAAATTCTCCTGATCCTGATGGTATGGTCAGAACAGGAGCTGAAACCAGTCTCTTCTTGAGTTCTTGGAAACTTTTCTCGCATTCCTCGCTCCATATGAATTTTGTGCTTTTCCGAGTAAGCTGCGTTAATGGAGTGGCGATTCGAGAAAATCCTTCTACGAATCTCCGATAATAACCAGCTAGACCCAGAAAACTTCGGACTTCGGTTACTGTTTTGGGTTGTTCCCAATTTAGTACCGTTTCAATCTTCGCAGGATCGACTGATATTCCTTGACTAGAAATCACATGCCCAAGAAACGCGACCTCCTCAAGCCAGAACTCACATTTCTTCAACTTGGCATATAATTTGTTTTCACGGAGCTTTTGTAGTATCAATCTCAGGTGTTGTTCATGATCCTCGCGACTCTTGGAGTATATGAGGATGTCATCAATAAAGACAACCACAAAATGATCCAAATATTCCTTGAATATCCGGTTCATCATGTCCATGAAAGCTGCAGGAGCATTAGTTAGTCCAAAAGGCATGACTAAGAACTCATAATGCCCATAACGAGTTCTGAAAGCAGTCTTTGGAATGTCCTCAGCTTTAACCTTTAACTGATGATATCCAGAACGGAGATCAATCTTTGAGAAATGTTGAGCGCCTTGCAATTGATCAAACATGTCATCAATCCGAGGTAACGAGTACCTGTTCTTGATGGTGACATGGTTCAATTCTCGGTAGTCAATGCACAATCTCATACTCCCGTCTTTCTTCTTCACAAAAAGGACAGGAGCACCCCAAGGTGATGCACTCGGACGAATGAAACCGGTATCCAACAATTCCTGTAGTTGGACTTTTAACTCTTGAAGTTCAATGGGAGCCATTCGGTAGGGAGCTTTGGAAATGGGCTTGGTACCGGGTTCAAGATCAATATAAAAATCAATTTCACGGTTTGGGGGTAAGCCAGGAAGTTCTTCAGGAAAAACGTCAGGAAACTCATTAACAATGGGAATATCATTCAAGTTTGACGTATTTTTGTTCAAATCAGTGACATGAGCTAAAAAGGCTTGACATCCGTTTTTCAATAAACGAATGGCTTTATGGCTAGAAATAACAGTTATAGATTTCAATGGTTTAGTTGCTTGAATTTGCATGACAGGTTGATTAGGAATATGAAAACTAATAATCTTATGAAAACAATCAATTTTAGCATGATGGGTAGTCAACCAATCAATTCCTAAAATCACATCAAATTCATGCATCTCCAAAGAAATAAGGTCAACAGGTAATGTGGGGTTGTTGATTTGAACTAGGCAAGATTTATAGACAGTAGATGTAATGGTCATTTCTCCTAATGGGGTTTCAACTGATAAGTCAAAGTCCAAATTTTCAGGAGTTAAGTTTAAACGCTGAGCACATGCAGGTGAGATAAAAGAATGGGTAGAGCCAGTATCTAACAAAGCGTAGACTTCACGAGAATTTATGAATAGCTTACCGGTTATCACCTCGTTCGAGTTTCGTGCCATTTGGGATGTCACAACAAAAGCTCTCCCTTGAACTACAGATTTTCCTTTATCCGCGCTAGCTTTTGGTATCATCATTGCAGCTGGACTTGATTTTGTGGCAGGACAAAACCGCGCAAGATGACCCTCTTTCCCACAACTGTAGCACTTTTTGGACTGCAGTGTACAGTTTGGGCTGATGTGACCTTCCTGACCACACCTATAGCATCTCACTGGTGGTCGATCTTCTCCCCTTGAAACTGGGGTCGGTGCTGGTGTTGGTACTGGTGCTGGTGCCCTTCCATAATTATTATGGAATCTCTTTCTTTTGAAATTGTTCCCACTAGATTCTCCTCTTCTGTTATTTGGTGTGGAATTACCACCGAAGTGTTGGTTACCTCCTCGATGGTTCTCGTTCCTGTGGTTGTTGTCACTCCTTTCTCTATGCTGATCATTAACTCTTGGCTGCAATGTTTCATCTGTTTGCTCCACCCTTTGAGCCCTATCTACAACATCTGAATACAAACTGAATTTATGAGAACTAAGTTGTTGACGAATTTTGAGTCTCAAACCTCTCAGGAACATTCGACTCATTCGTGCTTCGTCATCTACTAGATGAGTCGCAAAACGAGACAGTTCAGCAAACTTAGCTTCATATTGAGAAACTGTCATGTTTCCCTGCTCCAGCTTAATGAATTCCACTTCCTTCATATGGCGGATGCTTTCTGGGAAGTACTTCTCGTTAAACAGTTCTTCGAATTCTGTCCAAGACATTTCGAGTGCTGAAGGTTGGATATGTTTTACCGCTTCCCACCAATGGTCCGCCTCACCTCGTAACATAAAAGTGGCAAATGACACCTTCTGATCATCAGCGCATTGTAAGACATCAAGTATTTTTGTCGTCTGCTTCAGCCATGCCTCCGCTTTGAGTGGGTCAGGCTTCCCGTGGAATTCAGGTGGTCCTAATTCTTTAAATTGCTTAACAGTGACCATCCTCAAATTGCCAGCGTTTCTACCGTTATTATTGACTGGATTTCCTCTTCCTTGATTTTGTATGAACTGCATGAAATTCCTAAAAAATCCATCGTTCATCATGTTATCAGGAACATTATTTCCTGAGTTGGCAGGAGGATTGTTTGGGGCCTCTTGATTCTCGGCTACATTTGCTTCGGGTATTCCATAGTTAACCTCTTGATTTTCAGATGTCATACTTAACTGTGGTCACAAAATAAATGTTAGTTCAAATAAACTGACTCATCACTTCATGTTCCTACATTCAAATCGACTCATTAGATAATAAAATCTATTTTAGGTAGGACACACTAGTAACTGATTCTATTCGTCTCTCCCCTCCTAGTTCTACCCCAGATCTCCATTAAAGATCATATCCCTAAGCTCTGATGCCAACTGTGACGCCCCCAAATCTGGGCCCACACAGCCCATACTTGAGTCGTCAAAAGACTACAACAAAATTATTACAACAAAGCACAACGTACAACAATACAGTGTATAATAATACACAACTAAGTCTTCACTATTATTGCCACACTATTTTACAAAACGTGAAAACTATGATAACTATTCCTCGGACCCTCACTCCATTCCCCGGCTAGACCCTGTTATGTTTTCATCTCCTGTTGAAAAACAATGGAACAAAAGAAAGGGTGAGCTCAAATAGCCCAGTAAAGAATATCATGACTAAGATAATGACGAATAAATTATCATTAGTCTTCAACAGTTGAGTTCTTGATAGAATACAATAGACTACAAGGTTTATATCAAAAACTGCAGTTAAATTCTTAAACAACGTTCAGATCAATAATAGCAGCGGAATGAGTAATCTATTAGAAGAATAATGCAGACTATAATGTCCACTCGGTTCTCTTTTTAGGAAAAACATCATCAACTTTTATCATCTGAAATATCATTAGTCAAGATAATACAAATTCACAGTTCCTGATCATAATCATGCAGATCAACAGTTCATCTTTGCACTACGGGCCAAAGACATTCAATATAACACCAACGGTCATGATTATACCAGATTCAGCCTTTGGTCATAATCATACCAAACAACAGTTCATCTTTGCACTACGGGCCAAAGAGAACATTCACCACGTGCCATAAAAGACACCGAACAGATGTATCGCCTTTAACCTATTATATCGCCTTTAACCTATCATCTGTTCAACAAATATATCACATCTGTGCCCCCGGCCACAGATATTCACAACAGCTTGATTTTTGGATGATTAGAATGATATAAATGATGAACAGAAGAAATAGGATAACAATAAGTATCGGAAGTTTACTTTGTACAGATTCAAATAATGTCCAAATTGTCAACATGATGTGGAGTGAAATTTAAAAATGATATTCAAGATCCACAGTTCAGAATAACGGTTACAATTCAATAGAAAGGTTCACGTAAATAGGAAGGTTCAGTTGAAATAATGAAGTTCAACTATTATGGAACATATAATATTTTCAGGAATTATAGAAGCAATAGTTCCATAATAAATTTCGATTTAGGAGTATGAAAGAAAATAATATCCCTTACCGTAGCAGGTTTGATTAACAAAAGGTGAAGGAAATTAATACAAAGGGTTATTCACCAACAGGCGGCAATCCGCTCCGTAAGGTTATTCCCACAATTTAATAGAATTTGAGTACAAAGAGTTATTCACCAAACAGGCGGCAATCCGCTCCGTAAGGTTATTCCCACAATTTAATAGAATTTGAGTACAAAGAGTTATTCACCAAACAGGCGGCAATCCGCTCCGTAAGGTTATTCTCAGAGATTAATAATGAATGAATACGAAAGGTTATTCACCAACAGGCGGCAATCCGCTCCGTAAGGTTATTCCCACAATTTAATACATGGAAATAAAAGGCACGTCTTATGAGTAAGGAAGAAACAATATTATTATCGAGAATCAAATAATGATAATCCCTTACCATAGTATGTTTGAATAATGGAAGATGAAAAAGATGGTATCCCTTACCTCAACACGTGACTGGATATTGATTTAAATGAGGTTGATTAACTTGAACAGTACACGTATACTTATAGATCTTCACAAATACTCAAGATGACTTAAGCACACTTAGAGAGAACTTTCACAAGAAGTATTTAGAGAGAGAAAGAAAGAACAAGTAAGGAAGTTTATGAAAAATCCTTAAGTTAAGGCTTCTATTTATAGCCAAAAATCTTATCATTCATTTAATCTAAACCATTCATTTAAATATCATCTTTTAATCTACACCATCCATTTCAAATATTATATTATCTTTAATCTACACCATTCATTTCATATCACCTAATAATCACCTAACTTTATATTATAAACAAATCAATTTAATTATTCAACAATAATTCACACTTTAATCTACACCATTCATTTCATATCACCTAATAATCACCTAACTTTATATTATAAACAAATCAATTCAATTATTCAACAATAATTCACACTTTAATCTACACCATTCATTTCATATCACCTAATAATCACCTAACTTTATATTATAAACAAATAACTTTATCAATTCAATTATTATGACTAATTGTTATAAATACAGTATAGTTAGCTCTTAGATATCAAGTCAATAAATTAATGAAATACAACTGTTTAAATAACATCATAATAGAGATAACAATAATGTAAAATAAAGCATACGTTACTGTGTAATGACAATTATTGATTCAATAATGTGAATTACTGTGCATATGTTACTGTGACAATTATTAGGTTCAATAATTTTAAAAACAGTGCAACAACAATTATTGACTGGATGATATAAAATACAGTGTAATGACAATTATTAAATCAATAATGCAAAATACTGTGTAACAACAATTATTGAATTGATAATATAAAATATTATGCAGTGACAATTATCGATGAAATGATGCGTAACAGTTACGGTGTCAATTATCAGACCAATAATATGAGACACTATGCAATACCGTGTGTTACTGTAGAGTACCGAGTGCTACAGAAAATACCATAAACTACCGTATGCTACTATTCTTTTATCACCGGTATTTTAACAGTTCCGTTGACTATTTTTATTTAAAAAGGTTACTTCTGTCGTTTTCTATATCCGACAAATATTCCGTTGTGGGGTCCACCAATAATTTATTATTTCGGCGCCGTCGTACGGCACGAATATTCCCCGACCAAACGAATATTCCCCGACAAAGCGAATATTGTCCGACAAAATAAAATTTGCACATAACATCCTTAACTTTCAATTTTGTTAATTTAACCACTTACTGTTTCAAAAAAATATATATATGAAGAAAAATTAAATTTTGTATTTCATAAAATTCGGGGTCTTACAATAAATATCGTGTTTGACACGTCAGACCAAACTAATTATATACAATTATGGAGATTGCAGAAGCATGTAACCGTAGGAAATCACACAAGAGGCGCCACCCATTAATTTTGATAGTAACTAAACTTTGCTCAAAGTTCACTTATTCAACTTTGGTTTTCTCTTTTGGTCTTTTAGTTTTAAATTTTCTAATCCCTTATTATAAAGGGAGGGAGAATTTTAACCATTTTTCTTGAAATTGTGTCATTATTAATCTATTAAAATAAAATTATAAATAATATATGAATGAGATAAAACATATTTCTATTCTTTCTCTTATGAACTTTCTCCTCTTCCAGTCTCCCATACTCATCAACTTTTATTTTTTCTTAAATATTTTTTGAGTGGTTCTACACTTACCTATTTTTTTGACCCGCTAGCTCTACCCTCATATAAGACGAAAGAGTATGGTTCTACTTTATTTGCAAAATATAAATAAAGTGGGACCATACTCTTTCGTCTTTTTTGCGCGTAGAGCTAGCGGGTAAATTTTGAACATAAGTCTAGAATTTTCCATATTTTTTTAACCGTACACATATAGTGTGTACCTGCTTAGACATTTACTAATGTTTTTTGAGATATATATAATATTTTTAAAAAAAAGGGCAGTTGTTTTAATTTTTAAAACCCGACCCGATTGACAATTTAATATTTTTTCTTTTACTGTTCAGCCATATCATATCAAGTTTCCTTATTGAATAAAGCATTCGTTAGAAGGTCAATCAAATTATGAATGAAAACAACAAAAGAGCCCAACTACTTTGTAGCATAACCCAGCTAAAGTGATCCAACTGAGACTTGGATTGAAGCCCATATCTGAGCCCAACACCAGTTCCCAGTTTTCCATGTCTCAAAGCAGGATTCCTAACCAAAAAAACGTACAAAGAAGAAGCTATTGTGAAAAACTAAAAGCAGATAAGGAAGATTGCACATTCAAATATCTGATTCTGGACAAAACAAACATATGAAACATAGCTGCAAGAGGATGTAGCAGTTGGGAGCAATTTCCACAGAGAAAAAATGAGGTAGTGTAATTAAATATGATGACGATTTAGTAAAAGAGCATCATAATTCAAACTTAATAGCGCAAATAATTCCTCAATTTATATATATATATATATATATATATATATATAGTACAAATACTAGAGTTGCACTATATATATTGATTCCCATATACAATGTATTATTATAGGCTTTATAGATGAATTGATGTGGCATTGTTGTTGTTTTTATATATATAAATTTAACACACTTATACCACGTTTGTTTGCAAATATGATCAGTAGTGTATCAATATAAAAATACAATCAATCAACAGTTAATTCACGACTTTCTCCCGATAGCACAATAGTCATCTCACAAAAGAGCAACACACTTCATTGTACACCAACGGCACAAGGGTCATTAATTAACATATATCTCTCCCTACAAATACGAAGCATCTCTAACCTTTTATATTAGCTACATTCACTTTAATACAGTACTAGATTATCTATAGAGAGAGACGGAGAGAGAGTATTTCAACCTATCTACGAAGATCACACTAATACTCACACCGAAAAGACTTCCCAAAAATTATCCTAGGGATTCTTCTAGCCCTTTCCTTGACTTACAAGATTGAGGCTTGGGTTAGAGTTAAGAGGCACCTAAACTACAAGAAGCCCCCATCATAGGAAGAATATATATCCATAATTAACCGTGGCATATTTTTAATGATACAATAGATGGGATATGACTATTTTATGATATAATTAGTCTCGTATTTAATCTATGCACTATTTGTGTTAACTTTTATATAAGTTTAATCAAATTGTTTTAAATTCATCTCAAATAAATTTTAAAATACAAAATTCCAATTTTTCCTTTTCAGATGGAATTGAAAGAGCATCATTTCTAGTTCAATAATATATTGCCTTATATAGGTTGGAAATAGCAACTTCAATTGGATATTGTTCTCCCGATATAAAAACCTTTTTTCATTTCTTAGATAGCTAATAATGTTCAAGATAAACAATTAAAAACTCTTATCGTGTATAAATATTTAATCAAATAATTAATTAATTAAATTGCCAAAAAAGTGAGTATATTTTAATTCTACTTAACATATTATCTTCTGCTCATTATATATTTTGTCAGGCTAGATTAAGAGTTTACAACGTTCACACGCTTTAATAGCACATATATCACCATCCGTTGAACTCGTTATTTACGTGTATATCATCATCCATCGATCTCGTTATTTACTCCACAAAGCCATAAGGTAGTTTTGAACATTAAAAAGAAGAAGAAAGATTAAGATGGAATAGAAAAAAATATAAAATTTTATATTGTTTGTGATTTTATAAAAAAATAAAAAATAATTTAATTTTTAAATATAGATTATTACTTCACCTTTATCATGTTTGTAAATAAAGAGTAATATATGAATAAAAAATAATTTATTAAAGTTTTAACTCTAATTTTTTCATCTAAGTTCGTCTACTTTTTCAACATTAAAATTTAACAATAAAAGTGACTAAATTTTTCATCAATAAAAAAATGAGTAGACTACTTTTTAAATCTGTTAGGGAGTGATGGCCCGAGGTCAGTGTGCTCCCCGAATCCTAACAGGTGCCCCGAACTCTATTATGCAGGCCAAACTCTAGAGCGGTGCCCGACCTTGCTCAGGGCCGGCCTTATAGTTTAACTAAAAAAGCGTGAATTTTAGGCTTTATTTTAAATAAAGATTTTAAATTTTTAAATATCATAAATAATTTATATAATTTTTTTTTTATAAAAATATAAGCTTAATTAGTTTTTTAGAGTCTATAGTCCAATTCAAATATTAAATATTTAAAAAAAATTAAAAGTATAAAAAAAATATTTCATTTAAATAAAAAATATTAATACTTTTTATGTCCCAAGATAAAAGTTCTTAATTGACTTTTATAATTAAATTGATCATTTTTAAAATTAATAATTAAATATATATTGTAGACACCCAAATTTTGCACTTCTCTACTAACCCTGGCAGGAGAGCAAAATCGTGATTTGACCCGACATGCGAAAAGGAAGATGGACCCCAACACGAAGCCACCCCAACGATTTACGGGCAAAGCCGCCACAACGAACAAAGAGCATCAGGTTACTTAAGGCAAGGCAAACAGTTGATCCAGAAGAACCTGATTTGATCACAAAAGACGACTAATGGCCACTACGCTTACGATGTTCGGGGGCCTTTCAAAATAATACCGCAGAAATTGGCGAATTAAGATCGCGTGGCACGGAAATCGAGAAAAGCAACCCGGCCAGCCGCAGATGCACCTGCGGCTGCCTGCTGAACTCTATACAGTGGCCATTTCCACCCGAGAAGAAAAAAAGATAGAAAAATAGAGTTTTTAGAGAGAGAGAGCTCACGGGAGGAGAGAGAAAAGCTTTGTTCTTGGTTAGATTTGAGTGAAATATTTATCTTCTCTTGCTAATTAGTTGAGTGTTCTTGTGGTGTTGTCCGATTTGTGAAATAAGAAGCTTTAATCGGCATTTTGCAAGGTGAAAAGGGTGTTTTCTTGGTTTTTATTGTTTGTATTGTTAGTATAATTTCATGTTTTGAATTATTTGATGTATTATGTTGTCATGATGATGATGATCCGTGGGTTAGGGGTCGTTAGCGAGGGTTCCATTGGAACGTAACTTCCTCCTAATGCCCCAATGACATCCGTACGGTGATATATCGTTCGTTATGTTCATAGATAGTTGTAGTGTTGACATTGAGATTTGTGATTCATATAGTACCGTAATGAGTTTAGTATTGTTAGATTTTGCCGTAGTATTGGTTATGCAGTGATTTGGGTAACTGTGAGCCTAGGGAGGAGATCGTCGTGATCAAATCCCGATGATGGACATTTTTGGGTGTATGTAATCATTAAATAGGATTCATGGTTGTACATATGTAATATCGGGCCTTAAAGCGATACCAAATCGTGATCGGGTTAAGGCTCCGTAATAATAAAAATATGTGATTGGGGGTGTTTGGGGTTATTTAGACAGCTCACATGCCCACGGATAGCCCCAACACGTTTTGAATGCTTGTTTAAATTCACGACACAAAAAAATGGTTTCCAAAATAAGGCAAACGATGAAGATTTTCTAAAAAATGATGAAATTAGGATATTAGATTCACGAGTTTTAAAAATTAAGAGTTTTGGCGAACTTTGATCCTTGTTTGACGAAAAGGCTACGTCTGGTTTTAAAATGTCATAAAAGATATTTTCGTAAAAAAAATAAATAAACGTTTTCATTAAACTTTGTGCATAGGGTTAAAGAGTTCTAGAAGTTGCCTTCATTTTATTTATATTTACTGTTAGAAGGCAATGTATAGTCTCGATTCCTATTTGACAAAAGTTTAAAAATTATTGTTTTCTGAAAATGACATCTAATAAAAAACCCTCATCATTTTCGAAATTAAAATCAATCTTTATTATAAAAAACGAAGCCTTGTCATTTGGGTCAAAAGACGTCTAAAAACACTTTCTCGATAAAAACACATTTGCCATATAAAATCAAAGCAATTTTTATGCAAAAATTCACCACAAAACATTCATTTAGGCACACACGCACACATACGCGCGCATACACACATTTTAGGATTTAAAAGGATAGGAAAACATCAAGATTGCGGTAACCGTGTTTCACGGAAGTCGGGGGGTGCCTAACACCTTCCCCTCGCTTAAGCAAGCCCCCGAACTCTATGAATCTCGGTTTGCGGACCAATTAACTCGGAGTCACATATGAGCCAGCGATTACGAAAACAAAATTCGGATGAGTTGGTACATCCATTTCAAATATATCAACTGGCGGCTCTGGTCAATTGGCTCATAAAGAAATCGATCTTTCAAAACCCGTCGACATTAAGTCGACCCTTTTCAAAATCACATTTAATTCAAAAGGCTAAAATTGGAAAGGGCTTTTAATTATAAAAAACGAAACGACCGAAATCCCGGCGTCGACATATATATTTAAATTTTTTTAAAAATAAATATTAAAATTAATATTAAATTATATATAATTTATAATATTTATAAATTTTTTATATATATACTAAATAATAATAAGATATATTAATAATGTCCTTGTTCTGCACCTGAACATTAGTGTATGACATCCCCAAGTCCAGTGTAAGTACGTGATGCTATAACTGATTACATACATGGTATCCGAATCTATTATGTACGTGGTACCATAATTCACTATGTATGTGGGACCATAATTCACTATGAATGTGCTACTTGAACTCACTAGGTATGTGGTACCTTAATTTACTATGTACATAGTAACATAATTCACTGTATATATGATACCCAAACACGTGGTGCCTAAACTCAAGACATCGGAATTATACAAATATATATGCTGCGTTTTGAGAAAATAAAATATAAAAAAAATATATAATAAAAAATAATATTTTAGATAATCATTTTAAAAGATAAATCATTTTAGTAGATGGAATGAATCATTTCATCCATTTGTTTGTTATTCCATATAAGAGGTGATAGAATAAAATTCATTCTAATAAAATAGAGATGTATGATAATTTTATCATCATATTAGACCACTCACTCTCACTAACAATTAAAAACATATATTTGAAATACTTTAAAATTATTTCATTCATTCCTCAATTCCATTCTTTCAATTCAAACGCAATATTGGAGATTAGTCTTATAAAAATGGACTCTTATTCAAATATCTTCAATTATATATAGGTTTATCACTAACAAACCATGTCTGTGAATGGTGGGAACCGACGACCTAAAATGTCGATTATAAATACATGAGGAGCTCTAGTACGTAATTATAGACACATTCTCAAATTACTAAAATCTCCCATTTTTTATTACTGACGTTATCTTTAGAGGCGGATTTAGAGAAAATTCCTCTATGTATTTGTTCGTTTTAGGTTATTCGGAGCACTCGAATTCGGTGACAAAGACCGCGAAATATAGCTTTATCAACATCAATTTCTTTTCACTTTATTTTTTATAGCTAGTTGTTCACTTTAAAACTCACAGTGTTTAATATAACAATTGACTTGTTTAATAAAACTTGATGAAATTTTTTGAATATATAATATATTTGATAGAATAAAGGAGTTGTTTGATTAAATTTAATGAATTTTTTTGAATATGTAATAGAATCTAAATGAAATAAATGAAGTAGAAACTCTGAATACGGAATGAAATGATTTATTTGATAATTATTTGTCTAAAATATTTGAATACGTATATTTATCTATTTTAATATTATGGTATGTTGTTATAAACAAATTAATTATATAATTATAAATAAATAATGTTATTTAAGAAAAATTAAATATAAACTTTTGAACAATATTTGATGGAGTATATTATTAGGAATAAAATTTTAGGAATAAAATACTAAAAATATTAACAACTCTTTATTAGTCCATAAAATCAAAATAAAAGACGACAATAATAACATTTATTAAATTATTTATTGATCAATTTGTTAAAGAAAAATTAAAAATAATTTGTACAAAACAAATTTTGTTTACGATACTAAAACAAGATGAATATTTTCTTTGACAACTCATATTATTCACTTCTCAAACTCATGTATGGTCCCGGATATTAAAGAACAAACGAAGGATTTGTTTTGTCCTTCAACTCGAAATTGCCTATATATATATATATATATATATATATATATATATATATATATATATATATATATATATATATATATATGACAGTTTAAAAGTATACCTCTTAAATAGTATACTTCTTTAAGTAGCATATCTTTATCAAAAAGGCGTCGTTTTGAAAATTCTTTGATGGCAATTTCGTAAATAAAAGAAAAATAAGTGAGACTGCGAAATGTCACATATTCTTTTAATATTAGTTTTTTAAAAAAAGATTTATTAAAACGACGTCGTTTTGATAAAAGTATGTTATTTAATAAAGCAACTCACTACGCTAAACAGTAATAACCGCCAATTCAAAGTCCTCCTTGGCTGGAGCAGCGGTGTGACTAATTTATAATAATAAAAAAAAGTGCAAAAATACTATCTTACCCTTACCGCTTAGGAACCCCTTTAATATATTATTACAAAGGCTTTCCCCGCCACGTGTCAGGACGGGATTGGCTGGGTGGGAATATTCGGATAATACTCGCTACAGTAAGGGTAGTACGATGAATGGCATTTTGGGAAGAAAAAAATATGAACAGGGCACGCGCAGCGTCTTTTTGCTGAAAAGTGAGTTACTGTAGCGAAAAGTGAGTAACTGTAGCAGCATTTGGGTATTATAGGAAAAGGCGCCAGATGCTTTTACTGTAGCAATCATTATTACTTTGAAATTTTCCCAATTCAAAATTCAAAAATTTTAAATTCAAAATTTCAAAATTCAAATATTGTTGAAGCTTGTCAACTAAATTTTGTGTCTTATCAATTATTTTTCAGATATAATAATAAATTAAAGTACTTACAGTAAATGAATATTTTTTAAATTCAAACTTTTGAAATTCAAATTTTAAAATTTGAACGTTTCTTTCTGCCTAAGCTTGTAACAGTACGTGTATTGTGCATTGTCATTCTTGTCTGTACTTGTGGGCACTTTGATGCCATGTGTTAACACTTGATTGGATCACATTAAAGACTTGTCTTTCCTTCTGATTGTATACAAAATTCCTGCTTTACCACCCCTGACCTTTCAAACTATATTTTTTCTAAAAATATCGTGTAAATGGATGAAATTTCCTGTACATGGCAAAGTACCAATTTTGACATTTCAGGAGTTTTTTTATTTTTGCCAAAATTTACGGAATTTGGGCTTTGAACGCGGGTTAAAGTTATATCATGAAGACATCAAGGAGCATGGTGATGCTGATGACTTGAGAAAGTATGCACTGGCATTATAAGAATGCCAAGAAGAAGTTTACCGCTCGATAAATGATTTGAGAGGTGCAGAGAAGAATGAGAAAGTCTCAACTGAGCTAAAGTTGGGAACTAGTGAAAAGTAGAATTTGTGAAGCTAGTGTTTTCTTTGTATTTTAATTTGCACAATATATGTTTTGCAAAAATATTAATAATAATTAATAATTCCATTTTTCGTCATAAAATGAAATACATTTTCATTCTACACAGTGATTAGAACATAATTTCCAATCAGCACAACTTAAGTTACAAGCTAAGCACATAGAATTATGACTAATTACTCATAAATTATCAATCATTGAATAAATCCTGGCTTTGATACGCATGGTAAAGTAATCCTCCGTCACAGAGCTGGAAAAAATGGAGGTCTTACAAGTCGTGATAGTCAGTATCCCAATGTTGATCCTCAATGCCTTTTGAGGATTGTAATTGAAACGTATTACAATTATGAACTAATTGTTGTTCATTATTTTCTTGGACTAGAAATGGAGAGGGTTTTTTATGTTGTCGGAGTAGACCTTCGTTTGCATGAGACGGTAGCAGTTGGTGGTCGGCTCTACAACCATTGACATGAAGGAGAAGACAACCACAGTTGAATTTAATTTGCTTCCTCCTCGTCTTCTTCTTCACTCTCGCGTGTTGGGGTTTGATTTTGGGAGGAGTTAGAGAAGAACGATTGGGGGATGAAGAAGAATTCAGCTTTTGACAGTGTCCACTCTTTGAGGGCGACATTTTCAATTATATGTAGGAATTCTTTATACGAGCTTTCTGACCCATTGTTGCATAGAAAAATTGTCGGTACACCCCTTTTTATCACAATAGGTTTGGCGTACTTACAATTTGATCTCCAGTTGTGCTGGCTTTCAAAGAACTCTCTCCAATGTTTGACGTACTTTGGAGGTACGTCATCAACAACGTTATAATAATCGTCATTGTTATGTTTGACCATATCTAAATGTCCAGAATAATAATTATGTGAGTCTAAGGATCGAGCCCACAGAGTTTTTTCTTAGCGAATTGGACCCTCGATCACAATAGACATGGGCTTATAAGGCTTGTGATCTTTATCACGAATGTTATCCTTAGCCCATTATTGAATGTCCACAAGGACGTTGTTGAATTTTGTACAGGGGCTGATGTACACTTTTGGACATTTCTCGAACATCCTATCCCAATTGTGCTAGAGTCTTTCCCAATTGTTCCAATAAGTTTTGAAATCACCCTCCTGATCATCTTCATAGCTATTTCCTTATCTTTGGTAGCAAGCACAGCGCAATACAGCTGATTCATACTTTCAACAGATACTTGTGTTTTGGAATTATCAATAAAAGTACCGTACTCGCAGTAATCCCTACCTTTAGAAATAAAGGATTGAATTGTAGCAGTATTTTTATCGGATTGAATATTAAGATGAAAATGTGTGGATCGAGTGTTGAAAACTAAATCGAAGAATTTAGGGTTTGCGATTTGAAATTTTGCCCTGAATTAGAGTAGGCAATGAAGATGTGGAGTTCCATCTTCATGGAGTTCAGCACACACACGTATGTATACAGGAGTAATGGAGTAATTAAGATTAAGAAGGAACTCATGACACTCTGTTTTTGGTAATGGGCATCTTGGATAAGTTAGGAAAATATTTTTGGATTGAATTCTGAAGGAATTCGTTCGAGGCATTTTTAGAAATAAGGCAACTCACTACGCTAAACAGTAATAATCGCTAATTCAAATTCCTACTTGACTGGAGCAGTGGAGTGACTTATTTATAATAATAAGAAAAAGTGCAAAAAGACTATCTTACCCTTATCGTTTGGGAACGCCTTTAATATAATATTACAAAGGCGTTCCCCGTCACGTGTTGGGACGGGATTGGCTGAGAGGGAATATTCAGAGAATATTCGCTACAATGAGAGTAGTGCGGTGAAGGGCATTTTGGAAAAGAAAAATGAATAGGGCACGCACAACGTCTTTTTGGTGAGAAGTGAGTTACTGTAGCGAAAAGTAAGTAATTGTAGCGGCAGTTGGGTACTGTAGAAAAAGGCGCCACATGCTTTTACTGTAGCAATCATTATTATTTTGAAATTTCCCCAATTCAAAATTCAAAAATTTAAATTTTCAAATTTTAAAATTTGTTGAAGCTTGTCGACTAAGCTTTGTGTCTTATTGATTATTTTTCAGATATAATAATAAATTAAAAGTACATACATTAAATGAATATTTTTTAAATTCAAACTTTTGAAATTCAAAATTTAAAATTTGAACGTTTCTTCCTGCCTAAGCTTGTAATAGTACGCGTACTGGGCACTGTCCTTTTTGTCTGTACTTGTGGGCACTCTGATGTCACGTGTTAACACTTGATTGGATCACATTAAAGACTTATCCCTGACCCATTCTTGAATGTCCATAAGGACTTTGTTGAATTCTGTATAGGGGCTGATGTACACTTCTGGATATTTCTGGAACATCCGATCCCAATTGTGTTAGAGTATTTCCCAATTGTTCCAATAAGTTTTGGAACCACCCTCATTGATCATCTTCATAGCTATTTCCTTATCTTTGGTAGCAAGCACAGCGCAATACAGCTGATTCATACTTTCAACAGATACTTGTGTTTTGGAATTATCAATAAAAGTACCGTACTCGCAGTAATCCCTACCTTTAGAAATAAAGGATTGAATTGTAGCAGTATTTTTATCGGATTGAATATTAAGATGAAAATGTGTGGATCGAGTGTTGAAAACTAAATCGAAGAATTTAGGGTTTGCGATTTGAAATTTTGCCCTGAATTAGAGTAGGCAATGAAGATGTGGAGTTCCATCTTCATGGAGTTCAGCACACACACGTATGTATACAGGAGTAATGGAGTAATTAAGATTAAGAAGGAACTCATGACACTCTGTTTTTGGTAATGGGCATCTTGGATAAGTTAGGAAAATATTTTTGGATTGAATTCTGAAGGAATTCGTTCGAGGCATTTTTAGAAATAAGGCAACTCACTACGCTAAACAGTAATAATCGCTAATTCAAATTCCTACTTGACTGGAGCAGTGGAGTGACTTATTTATAATAATAAGAAAAAGTGCAAAAAGACTATCTTACCCTTATCGTTTGGGAACGCCTTTAATATAATATTACAAAGGCGTTCCCCGTCACGTGTTGGGACGGGATTGGCTGAGAGGGAATATTCAGAGAATATTCGCTACAATGAGAGTAGTGCGGTGAAGGGCATTTTGGAAAAGAAAAATGAATAGGGCACGCACAACGTCTTTTTGGTGAGAAGTGAGTTACTGTAGCGAAAAGTAAGTAATTGTAGCGGCAGTTGGGTACTGTAGAAAAAGGCGCCACATGCTTTTACTGTAGCAATCATTATTATTTTGAAATTTCCCCAATTCAAAATTCAAAAATTTAAATTTTCAAATTTTAAAATTTGTTGAAGCTTGTCGACTAAGCTTTGTGTCTTATTGATTATTTTTCAGATATAATAATAAATTAAAAGTACATACATTAAATGAATATTTTTTAAATTCAAACTTTTGAAATTCAAAATTTAAAATTTGAACGTTTCTTCCTGCCTAAGCTTGTAATAGTACGCGTACTGGGCACTGTCCTTTTTGTCTGTACTTGTGGGCACTCTGATGTCACGTGTTAACACTTGATTGGATCACATTAAAGACTTATCCCTGACCCATTCTTGAATGTCCATAAGGACTTTGTTGAATTCTGTATAGGGGCTGATGTACACTTCTGGATATTTCTGGAACATCCGATCCCAATTGTGTTAGAGTATTTCCCAATTGTTCCAATAAGTTTTGGAACCACCCTCATTGATCATCTTCATAGCTATTTCCTTATCTTTGGTAGCAAGCACAGCGCAATACAGCTGATTCATACTTTCAACAGATACTTGTGTTTTGGAATTATCAATAAAAGTACCGTACTCGCAGTAATCCCTACCTTTAGAAATAAAGGATTGAATTGTAGCAGTATTTTTATCGGATTGAATATTAAGATGAAAATGTGTGGATCGAGTGTTGAAAACTAAATCGAAGAATTTAGGGTTTGCGATTTGAAATTTTGCCCTGAATTAGAGTAGGCAATGAAGATGTGGAGTTCCATCTTCATGGAGTTCAGCACACACACGTATGTATACAGGAGTAATGGAGTAATTAAGATTAAGAAGGAACTCATGACACTCTGTTTTTGGTAATGGGCATCTTGGATAAGTTAGGAAAATATTTTTGGATTGAATTCTGAAGGAATTCGTTCGAGGCATTTTTAGAAATAAGGCAACTCACTACGCTAAACAGTAATAACCGCCAATAACCGCTAATTCAAAGTCTTACTTGACTGGAGCAACTGAGTGACTTATTTATAATAATAAAAAGAATTGCGATAAGACTATCTTACCCATACCGACTGGGAACGCCTTTAATATAATATTACAAATGAGTTCTCTGCCACTTGTCGGGACGGGATTGGCTGAGAGGGAATATTCATAGAATATTCGCTACAGTAAAAGTAGTACAGTGAAGGGCATTTTGGGGAAAAAAAATATAAATAGGGTACGCGTAGCGTCTTTTTGGTGAGAAGTGAGTTACTGTAGCGAAAAAGTGAGTAATTGTAGATGCAATTGGGTACTATAGAAAAAGGCGCCACATGTTTCTACTGTAGCAATCATTATTATTTTGAAATTTTACCAATTCAAAATTTAAAAATTCAAAAATTTAAAATTCAAATTTTCAATATTCAAATTTTGCTGAAGCTTGTCGACTAAGCTTTGTGTATTATCGATTATTTTTCAGATATAATAATAAATTAAAAGTACTTACGTTAAATAAATATTTTTTAAATTCAAACTTTTGAAATTCAAATTTTAAAATTTGAACTTTTCTTCCCGCCTAAGCTTGTAACAATACGCGTACTGCGTACTGTCCTTTTTGTCTGTACTTGTGGGCACTCTGATGCCATGTGTTAACACTTGATTAGATCACATTAAAGACTTGTCTTTCCTTTTCATTATATACAAAATTCCTGCTTTACCACCCCTGACCTTCCAAACTATATATTTTTTAAAAATATCGTGTAAATGGACGAAATTTCCTGTACATGGCAAAGTACCAATTTTGACATTTCAGGAGTTTTTTTATTTTTGCCAAAATTTACGGTATTTGGGCTTTGAACGCGGGTTAAAGTTATATCATGAAGACATCAAGGAGCATGGTGATGTTGATGACTTGAGGAAGTATGCACTGGCATTATAAGAATGCCAAGAAGAAGTTTACCGCTCGATAAATGATTTGAGAGGTGCAGAGAAGAATGAGAAAGTCTCAACTGAGCTAAAGTTGGGAACTAGTGAAAAGTAGAATTTGTGAAGCTAGTGTTTTCTTTGTATTTTAATTTGCACAGTATGTGTTTATGTAATTTGCAATAATATTAATAATAATTAATAATTCCATTCCTTATCATAAAATGAAATACATTTCCGTTATACACAGTGATTAGAACATAATTTCCAATCAACACAACTTAAGTTACAAGCTAAGCACACAGAATCAGGACCAATTACTCATAAACTATCAATCATTGAATAAATCTCGGCTCTGATATGCATGGTAAAGTAATCCTCTGTCACAGAGCTGGGGAAAATGGAGGTCAACTAGGTCGTGATAGTCAGTATCCCTATCTTGATCCTCAATGCCTTTCGAAGATTGTAATTGAAACGTATTATAGTTATGAACTGATTGTCGTTCATTGTTTTCTTGGACTAGAAGTGGAGAGGGTTTTTTATGTTGTCAGAGTAGACCCCTGTTTGCATGAGACGGTAGAAGTTGGTGGTCGGTGCTGCAACCATTGACATGAAGGAGAAGGCAGCTGCAATTGAATTTAATTTTCTTCCTCCTCGTCCTCTTCTTCGCTCTCGCGTGTTGGGGTTTGATTTTGGAAGGAGTTGGAAAAGAACGATTGAGAGACAAAGAAGAATTCAGCGTTTGACAATGTCCACTCTTTGAGGGCTACATTCTCAATTCTATCTAGGAATTCTTTATACAAGTTTTCTGGCTCACTCTTGCATAGAAAAATGGTCGATACACCCCCTTTTATCATAATAAGTTTGGCGTACTTACAATTTGATCTCCAGTTGTGCTAGCTTCCAAAGAACTTTCTTCAATGTTTGATGTACTTTAGAGGTACGTCATCATTGACGTTATAATAAACGTCATTGTTATGTTTGGTCATATCTAAGTGTCCAGAATAATAATTATGTGGGCCTAAGGTCGGGCCCACAGAATTTTGGGCTTAGGAAAGACTCTATGGGCTCGGTCCTTAGGTCCGCATAATTATTATTCTGGACACTTAAATATGGTCAAACATAATAATGACATTTATTATAGCCTTTGTTGTCTGCTAATAAAAAATAAGTATAAGTATATAATATCAAAATATTATATTATTTTAATTATTAAAAAATAAAATATGATATTAAAATTTGTGTCATATTTTATTTTTTAATTATTAAGATTAATATAATATTTAATTTTATATTTAGATATTGTATATGTAAACTTGTCCTCTAATAAGTTATTATACATAGTAAGTGAAAATATGGTGGGGCCCAATACATTATGCACACATGAAAAAAATTCTAAAGCATGTTACATAACTGAGATGCTGCGCATTAGGAGCATTAATATATCTATACTTAATAGTAACTATGTAAATATGTAATGATAATATATATATAGTTACAAATATTTAGTAAAAAATAATTTAATAAATGCGCTGAATAGCTATTATATTTATACAACGAAAGAAAAATAATATGATGAGACTACTATTTTTGGAACGGAGTAAAGTAAAAATAATGTGCATCAATAATTTAAAGTGAAAAACAAAATATTTTTAAAACACTGATTTTGGAACGAAGCTTAGTAAATGTATTTAGTATAATAAAAATAATATTCATAAAAATAGTATTTTAAAATAAAAATAAAAATATATAAATATAACGTACATAAATATAATGTATATACAACCTAATGTACATGTCCCCTATGGAGGGGATATTACGAATTAGGGTAAATAAATAGAATAACTTTATTACCATTCAGATTGATCGAGTTTTTTTTCGAATGACTTTGTTTCTGTCAATATCACGTTAAAAATTGAGACATAAAAAACGATATAAAAATCACGTTAAAAATTGAGACATATAAAACGATATATTGATCCAGACTACGATCCTGTTCTCTCCTTTTACTAAAATCCTGTTTCTCTCTCCCTTTTAGAGTTTTTGTTTCTCTCTATTAAAATAAAACAGAGTAAGTTATCGAAATAGGGATTGATTTCTCAATTTAATTAGATCAATCAGTTCAAAAGATATAACTATGATATATATAAAAAATCTACTACAGTATATTTTTCAAGGCTCCCCCTTAAAATATGCGTGTATTTTTGGAGTCTTAATATATATATTTAGCCAAAAACTTTTTAAGAAAATTTTTCATAGAAAAGCTCAAGTAATGGCTGAGACATGCAATTATTTAAATATATCATTTAAGCATGGCTATAAAATATAATTTCTTATAAAGCATAAGGCATTATAGCATAACATGGCATTTGAAGTTCAAGAAGATATGTATAATAAGTATTTCAAGCATGTAAAAGCATAAGTTAACATGCATGCTTATCTTCTCTCTCTCTCTCTCTGTCTCGTCTCTCTCTCTCTCTCTCTCTCTCTCTCTCTCTCTCTCTCTCTATATATATATATATATATATATATATATATATATATATATATATATATATATATTTACAAGTCTTAAAATAAATTAGCTATAATTGTAAGACTCAAGTTTTGGTAAAAAATACATTAAGAAATTTTAAAAAACTTTTTAGCATACATATCACAATCATGAAAAAGTAAAATCAGTTAATATGTCTATACTTAAAATCAGATTGAGCTTTGGATACCATGTACAAAAATCATGAGTTCTTATTTGAATTTACAGAGAAGCTAACTTGCACGAAGAATTAATAAATCTAGGTATTCATTTTTTAATGTCCTTGGTGTTAGTATCCCAATTTGTATAAGAAATATTTGACTCAACATTGACAAATTTAGGAGTAGAATATGCAAAGTGAGTGTTGACTTAATTTAGTCTTGTGTGTGGTATGCAGTGGCGGAACCAGAACAAAATATGAGGGGGGTCAAAATACATCAGTAAAAAAAAATTATTTATTGAAGCTTGAAGTGCTTGTTTCGGCTATACAGCTTGTACGACTGATAGGAGGCAACTATATCCTGCGACTCTGCATAGTTTGAAAACGTCTCAAAATTTGTTCGTTTTCAATTGTTGAAAAAATATCATTCTCAATATAAGCTCCTAGACTGTCATTCATTCACTCGTCTCCCATTTTATTACGCAAGTCAGTCTTGACAATTTTCATGGCAGAGTATGCATTTCTTGGTCGCTTAATCAAGTAGTTATCCATAATCTAGTCATGTAGAATAAATAAAAATATCAATTGCTAATCAATAAATATATCATAAATATACCATAAATAATTTTGTCAACTAACCTAATTCAATTATTTCAGAAACAATATACCATAAATATACAATATCAATTCAATGATAAATTGATAATAAGTTAATAACAATTAACACATAATCTCTAATTCAAAGTTCAAACTATTAATACTAAAATTAGTTGTATTAACACGAGAATATTTTTGACAAGTTATGTATCTCATGAAAACCTTAATATACAAAAAAAATAAAAATGAGAAGGTTAAATAAGAGTTTATTTTCCATACGAAGATTAATTATTTTTTATTTTTTTCTCTGGGTTCTGGGATCTATTTCTTTCCCCACATAATGTTCTTCCCATTCAATTGGCACATCTGCAGTTCTAAATACCTGGATAAGAGCAAAAAGTAAACTCAACTGCAACTAAAACTATATTCAAATGAATATCATCAAATCAAAAGTTAGGAACCAGTCAACTTTGCTAAAGAATGTGACTAGCTCATATGGCTTCAAGAAAACTATGTACATGCACATATGTTTATTTGCATATCTACATAACATTATCTTTATCTGCAGAAAGTACCAAAGTAATTATTATAATTGATTAACTTTATAAAGCCTTAAAGGCACTCCGACATGTTTCTTTAAGAACTAAAGAACATATTGGATTCATAATGGCCACACCCATTGGAAAAGGCCATCGTTCCTTGAACCTTACTTTAAGGAAAGAGCTTAACCTCTATGCCAATGTTAGGCCTTGTTACAGTCTCCCTGGCTACAAGACTCGGTATGATATTGTGGATCTCATTACTATTCGTGAAAACACAGAAGGGGAGTACAGTGGTCTTGAATATCAGGCTAGTTTTCTTTTCTCTTTTGTTTGTTTTTAAAAAAAAAAAATAAAGTTTGTATTCATTGAATTTTCATTGGAATAGCAGAAAAATAAAGGAATAGCAGAAAGAAAGATAACAACTAAAAATTCATTGAATTTTCTGATGTTTTACAAAAAGTCATTTTTTATATTGATGACACTATAAAATAATATAATGTTTGTGCATATATATATATATATATATATATATATATATATATATAATTTAATTAATTATCCATCACAAGTCCGACCCAATCATTAGATGATAAATGGCCAATAATAATATATAGGAGACCTGCAGGGAGGAAGACTTGGTCTCCCACTGTGAATTAATTTCTCATAAATATCCCCCTCTTTTTTACTTGGTCTCCCACTGTGAATTAATTACTGCAGGGAGGCTGGGAGCCAGTGGCGGACAGAGGCGGAAGCGAACAGAGGCTGAGAGGCGGAAGGAGACTTCAGTTGTCGAATTGGGGGAAAATAGAATGGTTGCTCACTTGCTCCTGCTTGGCTGTGCTGCTCAGCGGCAACAAATGGACGTCTGGACAAGCAGTCATGAATGCGGCAGCACTCAGCGCAGGTCTCCTTGAGTTCTTCAAGTTACATTTTCAAATTTATTTTCTCAGTAATAAGATTTTCATTATCTTTAAATAAAATTTCATTTTGAGAAATTAAAGTTTCATTTTTAAAAATTAATAAAACATTTTCTATTTCTAAATTTTTTCCATTTTCATAAAGTCTACTTGACTTGTGCAAACTCGTTTTGAAGAGCTTCATTTCTTTTAAAGAGATTGTTATATTTTTCTTGCAGTTCATAAAAGAATAAGAAACTTTTTCTTCATATATGTCATCAAAAATTATCGAGTTTGTTAAATGCAAGAGTTTAAAATTTACCTAAGTGTTTGATAGTGACGATTCATCATTCGCTATATGTTAAGCACTGATTAGCCGCGCCTTTTTTGTGGTTTTACAGATTCATCATCATCACTTAAGTCCCGGCCTCCCCCAGGAACAAGAATTTTGTTGTTGACAACTTGTGAATATTCTTTTTTGTAGTGTTCTAGTTGTTTGACTTTGTTAAGACTTTCACCTTGTGCTTTAATTAGGCTTTTGAAATTGTTTGTCATAAAAGTTGTTGTTTGTTTTGAGAAAACCTCTCCCATACTAGTGAACTTTGCTTCGAATAATTCTTCTCAATTGTTAGGAAAGAAAAGCTATTTCCCTATTGTTGGGATATAATTATTTGGGCCCAGGTACGGTGCATCCCACTTTATTTAAATGGCCCAAATCCGGTGTTGACTCATATACATTTATTTTGGCAGTTTACATAGTGAGAGAATCCTTATTAAAATAGGATTATGTTTCTTTATTTGGGAAAAATAAGGAAGTCTAATTTGGAAAGAAGTCTATCAATAATTAATTGCAGTCATAAGGAGATTTGGAAAAGGATACCTACTCCTAGTTGGTTTCGGATGGACATGACATCTATAAATACAACCACAAGCAATGAGTTGATTCATTCATTATTCATTACAGAAGACACACATTCTCTATTACTTACAGAACCATTAATTTTCAGCATATAGGCTCTTCATTATTCTGAGAGAAATCTGTAAACACAACCATCATATTAGTGAATTCTTCCCTTTTCCCGTGATTTTTCCTAATTGGGTTTTCACGAAAAAATTCTTGTGTTCTTTCATTAATTTCTTTTGATTTATTTGTGTTTGACGTCTAGTTTTATTCGTTGTTTTGTGATTTAAACGAGTGGTACAAAATTTGGCGTTAACATTGGCGCTAGAAGGAGGGGCCTTAGTTCTGTTTGAAAATCATAGCATAGTCAAACGAGATATTGTCTAGTTATGGAGCCACAAGGTCATCGGGTGAAAACGACCAGTTCGTCAGCACCAATGTCTTCTCATATTGTGAGGGGCACTGTGAAGGATAGGTTAACCCATCGGGCCAAAAAGGAGGATCTGCGACATCGCGCTCTAATTCGATTAGGCGACAACTGTTCCCCTCCCCTAACTCTTCAAACTTGATCTGAGAGAGAAGGACAAACAATCAATCTTCTGCTCGAGAGCGAAGGTTCAGGTAGGAAGGACCCCTTGGAGACAATCAAAAAGAGAAAAAATTAGGAGACGGAGGATGCTATGAAGGCTCTACGACTGCAACAACGAGATCTTGATAAGCAGTTGTCAGAACTGAGAGGAAACGACGACCTTACAACTATGACCAAGGGATTTAGAGGGTCAACTCCACCGAGTCGACACCAAAGGAGGCGGGTTAACGATCCCCCCACTTCACAGTTGAATGATTAACCTAGAGGCTATCACAGGGGGATAATACCCACCCAGAATCGACATGGGGGCAAAATGCAGGCTTCACATCGGGATAGAGAATCTACACATTCAAACTCGACTCTGTGTGGACGGTCTCATTCACCTCAGGCACGACGCCGTGATCGGGACCATGATGATACAAGGCGGGTCAGACGTGATGATATAAGGCTGAACGACAGAAATGGTGATATAAGGCTAGACAATTATGACGGCGTAAGGCAAGATAACTCTGACCCCGTCTTGAAAAGAATGGCCGACTTGGAGAGACAGTTAGCAGAGCTGAAGTCAGGTCTGGAGTCGGTGGATAGTAAGTCTCCCTTTTCAGCTGCCATCAATCAGGAGAAGGCGGATCCAAAGATAAAGTTGCCACCTTTGGAGTCTTTTGATGGCACCGGGGACCCCTACGATCACACCAATTCATACGAGATTATCATGGGATACTACAACCACTCAGACGCAGGGATGTGCAAGATCTTTGTAACAACACTGAAAAAGATGGCAAAGTAATGGATAGTTTCCTTACCCCCAGGTAGTATAAATTCATGGAAAGAGCTCTCAGAGAGGTTTCATGATCGGTTCGACAGCAACAAGAAGAGGGGCAAACTCACAGCCTCACTAATGCAGATCAAACAGAGGATGTCGACGCTGGGATTTTCGTCGTTTCGTTTTTAATAATTAAAAGCCCTTTCCAATTTTAGCCTTTTGAATTAAATGTGATTTTGAAAAGGGTCGGCTTAATGTCGACGGGTTTTGAAAGATCGATTTCTTTATGAGCCAATTGACCAGAGCCGCCAGTTGGTATATTTGAAATGGATGTACCAACTCATCCGAATTTTGTTTTCGTAATCGCTGGCTCATATGTGACTCCGAGTTAATTTATCCGCAAATCGAGATTCATAGAGTTCGGAGGCTTGCTTAAGCGAGGGGAAGGTGTTAGGCACCCCCTGACTTCCGTGAAACACGGTTACCGCAATCTTGATATTTTCCTATCCTTTTAAATACTAAAATGTGTGTGTGCGCATGTGTGTGTGCGTGTGCGTGTGTACCTAAATGAATGTCGTTGGAATGTTTTATTTTTGCAAGTGCTTCAGAAATCTCGTTGACCCTATGCACGAAGGATTTGACTTAATCGGAGAGTTCATTTGTTTTTGTTTCGATAATAAAACCGATGATATTTTGTAAAACATATTTTTTAAATCCTTCGCCAAATAGGAATAGAGCTCATCCGACACTTACAATTTTATTTTAGCCTACGGATGATCTAATATCCTAGTTTGATTGATTTTATTAAAATCTTCATCTTTTCATTCCAAAATTCTTTTTCCGTGTCGAAAAGGAAAAATCAAGCATTAAAAATAACGTTGGAGCTATTCATGGGCATGTGAGCCATCCAAATAACCCCAAACGCCCATAATCGCACATTTCACTATCATGGGGCCTTAAACCCGATTTTCGATCAGACATCGCTTTAAGGCCCAAAAATTACATATTTATAATACAAATGCATCGCCATCGCTACATGCGTAAAAGCTAGAAAATAAACTAAAAGGATATCATCGGGAGGTTAGGAGGAGATTCCATCCGCAATAAATCCTCTCTAACCGTCCCTAACCCATAGATCTACAATATATTGACTACATTGGATCCAACTTCAAAATACACCGAATCAAACTATTTAAATAGCAATGCACTAAATATTTTCGGATCTACAGTAGATCCACCCAACAAATGCACAAATAAACGAATATTTACCGATTAAACTACTAAAGCAAAATAACCAGATTAAATCTAATAGATCTACAAAATCAAGAAATCACAAGAAAAAAGTAAGATAAAACTTCAATAAAAGCTCATTTTCACCTTGCCACACTTCAAAAATTGTTATATATTCCACTATCAAGCAAATAACAAGAGATTGATCAAGTGTTTGAGCAAAGAAAGTTGAATTTCTCACTATTTTGGGCCAACCCGTGGCTTTCTCTCTCTATTTCTCGCATTTTTCTCTCTCTAAAATTCTTATTTTCTTCCTCCTCTTTCTTGTTCTCGGGTGGAAATGACCGCTGTATAGTGCTCCGCAGGCAGCCGCAAGTGCATCTGCGGCTGGGCTGCTAGCCGTCCGCGCCGAATCCTTGGCTGCCGGGTTGTCTCCTCGAGCCGCGCACTGTCCCCTTTGTCGATGGCCGCGGGTGCATCCGCGGCTGTCCGGCTTGCTTTTCTCGATTTCCGTGCCACGCGGTCTTAATTTGCCAATTTCTGCGGTATTATTTTGGAAGGCTGTTAACTGATGTATAAATTGCTCTTTGTGCTGGCTTCCAGGGGGCGCTGCGTAGTGGCCATTAGTCGCCTTTTGTGATCAACTCAGGTTTTTCTGGATCAACTGTTTGCCTTGCCTCAAGTGACCGGATGCTCGTTGTCCGTTGTGGCGGCTTTGACCGTAAATCGTTGGGGTGGCTTCGTGTTGGGGTCCACCCTTCTTTTCACATGTCGGGTCAAATGACGATTTTGCCCTCCTGCCAGGGTTAGTAGAGAAGTGCAAAATTTGGGTGTCTACAGAGGAGTAACGAGACATTGGCGTAGTATGTGCAGAGGTTTAGAGATGCGGTCGGCACGATTACCGACCTCAACATAACGCAAGCTTTGGGGTTCTTTACTACTGGATTGGACGTCAGTCGGTCAAAGAAGCTCATGAAGGATATCATGTTTAACCCCCCGAAAGACTTATCGGACTCTTATGAACGGGCAAAAAAGTTTATTGCTATTGAGGAGGCTATGAACAACCTAAATCAGAAGATTTCAGATCGATCCCAGGGCGAAAAGGGGAACCTCCCTCAGACAGACAGACCACCCCTTCGACCAAAGCAGGAGATTAAAGTGTACACTCCCTTGAACACTAGTAGGGTACAAATTTTGGAAGAGATAAATGAAAAACTATTCTTTGAACCACCACAAAAAATAGTCATCTATGGAGGGGAGCTAAGAACATTTTTTGCAAATATCATCAAGTAGCGGGCCATTCGATTGAAGCTTGTAGGGACTTAACAGATTTGATAGAGAAAAAGGTCCAAAACGGTGAGCTGGTACAGTACGTGGCAGGTCAGAGGCTTCATCCCCAGATCAGACCAAGGGTACGTGTCGGGATAATGATTGTTCGAGTCGGTGACGTCAAGTTATTGATTAAACACAGGGAGCATCAGGATTTTGAGTTAATTTGATAATTGGAGGGGCATCGGTTATCAATAATATTTTGGATTTTGCATTTTGAAAGGTTGATGTATCGACGTTCTTATAGATTCATCTATAAAGCATTATTAATAGAATTCCCGTATGACAAATGTTATGGAAAGAGTCCAACATATTTAAAACTTCAAGTTCTCCATCGGACGGTCCTCCGAGATCCTCGCCTCGGCAGCTTTGTGTCCCGACGGCTCCTTTACCTCGGCGGCTTCATGTCCCGAAGGCCCTTTGCCTCGACAGCTTCATGTCTCGATGGCCTTTTCGCCTCGACGGCTTTGTGTCCCGACGGCCCCTCGCCTCGGTGGCTTCGTGTCCCGACGCCCCCTCGCCTCGGCGGCTTCGTGTCCCGACCGCCCCTCGCCTCGGCGGCTTAGTGTCCCGACGGCCCTTAGCCTCGGCGGCTTCGTGTCTCGACGACCCTCGCCTCGGCGGCTTTGTGTCCCGACTGCCTCTCGCCTCGACGGCCTCTTCGCCTCGGCAGCTTCGTGTCCCGACGGCCCCTCGCCTCGGCGGCTTCGTGTCTCAATGGCCCCTCTCCTCGGCGACTTCGTGTCTCGACGACCTCTTCGCTTCGGCGGCTTCGTGTCCTTACGGCCCTTCCCCTCAGCGGCTTCGTGTCCCGACGGCCCCTCGCCTCGGAGGCTTCGTGTCCCGACGTCCCCTCGCCTCGGTGGCTTCGTGTCCCGACCATTCTTCACCTTGGGAACCCTACGTCTTTATCGTCAATATTAAATAAAGAGTTCAGCAGTTTGGGTTCAGCTATTTGAGTTCAATAGTATGTTTGGCAGGTTCGGCAGTTTTGGTAAAAGCTTCGGTAGTTGTGGCGGTTGGAGGGTATGGTGGACTTTTTGAAATACTTTCCTACTTTAAATTCTTAAAAATAGAAAAGTGGGGGGCAATGTTGGGATATAATTATTTGGGCCCAGGGATGGTGCTGCCCATTTTATTTAAATGGCCTGGATCCAGTGTTGACTCATATACATTTATTTTGGCAGCTTACATAGTGGGAGAATCCTTATTAAAATACGATTATGTTTTCTTATTTGGGGAAAATAAGGAAGTCTAATTTGGAAAGAAGTCTATCAATAATTAATTGCAGTCATAAGGAGCTTTGGAAAAGTATTCCTACTCCTAGTTGATTTCAGATGGACATAACATCAATAAATACAACCACAAGCAATGAGTTGATTCATTCATTATTTATTACAGAAGACACACATTCTCTATTACTTACAGAACCATTAATTTTCAGCATATAGGCTCTTCATTATTCTGAGAGAAATCTGTAAACACAACCATCATATTAGTGAATTCTTCCCTTTTCCCGTGATTTTTCCTAATTGGGTTTTCACGAAAAAATTCTTGTGTTCTTTCATTAATTTCTTTTGATTTATTTATGTTTGGTGTCTAGTTTTATGCGTTTTTTTGTGATTTAAATGAGTGGTACAAAATTTAGCGTTAACAACTATCATTCAGGTTTGTCAGTTCCTCATTAAGATTATCATTACTTTCTTGATCAACTAGAAGAGTTTTGAGAGCTATTCCTTTATTTTTTAGATCTATTTTAAATGACATTCTTTCTACAATCATATCTAGACTATCTACCAAATAAGTACTGAGATCATGTATTTCTTTGATCGTGGTTACTAATTTAATATTCCAGTTGGATGGAAGAGCTTTGAGAATTCTTTTGTTCTTCTCATTAGTAGTGTACGCCTTCCCAAGTTGTTTGAGCTCATCAATGATTCTGGTGAATTAAGTTTACAAGTCAATAATCTTTTCTCCGTCCTCGACTCTGTCATCAATCTTGAAATTTTCACACTCTTGGATGAGGTTATATTTTCTCTCTTTTCTTTAATTTAGTTAGTTCTTTCATAGGTTATGATCAGCTTCTCCTAGATTTCTTTGACATTTTTATAGTTGCTAACTCTTTTATACTCTTTCTCAATGAGCGCTGGAAAGCACTGTCTCAGTTTTTGAGGCCAGGTTTATGAGGAGTTCTTCTACAGTGGTGAACTCATAAACATTTTCTTCAATGATCTTTTCTCTGACCACTTAGTAGAAACTTTGATGCCTTTTTTAATTGCAAGTCAGACTCTAATGCCTTGTGATTTTGCATAGATTTTGAATATGTTTTTTTATGTTGTAAAACTTGTGCCATCAAAGAATAGAGGTCTAGACATAAACAATCCTTTTCCACAACCGGTTCCGCTTGTCGTAGGCCATGGAAAAATCTACTCTTAGGTATGCGTTTGATCACTTAATAAACACGTTAAAGAGCACCGCTCTGATACTAATTGATATGGTCCGAATTCGTAATAATTAATCTAGAAGGGGGTGGAATATATTAATCAACGTTTTAGAAAATTTGACCTTTTTAAAATTCTACTCTAATTCTTTAAGTGAATTTGTCAAAAATATTTGTAAATATTATTGCAAATAAAATAAAGAGATATGAATAGAGAAAACAAATTGTGAACACAAATATATGTTAATGCATTTATGTGTTAGCCTATTTGAATTTAATAATGACAAATCAATGTTGAAATATTTTATTAATGCATACTGATTTGATTTACTTATAATGATATTAATTGAGTTAAATAAGGGGATATTGTTTTGTAAATATTAATAGTTAAATTATTTTATATTTATAGAACAATGAATAATTTGTGAGAATAAATAAATGAAAAAATATAAAAGTATAAACATTTGTTTTTGTACAATCCTTAAAAAAACAATTACTGTAAAATGACTTAGGGATCAAAGTGTTAGGTTGATCCGAATTGAAAAGATAGATTAGTTAGAGATCAAATTTGTTATGTTGATCCAAAATATAACATCTGCATAGTCCTCAAAAGAAAAATATTGTAAAAGGACATTAGGGATCAAATTTGTTAGGTTGATCCAAATACAGAGAGTTATGATGAAAATGTAATAGATTAGGCTTAAGATCATATCAACAGAAGAACATATAAGAGATTGAAGATAAACTGAAACAGAATAGCATAAAAGAGTCAAAGAAGCAGAATAAAAGAACTGAGAGTTCGCAGGGTGAAGGAGCAAAATGACCAAAATTGTAGAGTAATCTAGGATCGCTGAAGTAAGATGCCTTAAGCTTAACTCTACGATACATGACTCTCAGATCGTCGAGTACAGAAAAGAGCAGAATCGTCGAATGAAGAGAAGATCGTTGAGTAAATATTCAAAGCCCAAGATCATCGAGTGCCAAACAGAGTTCAAGATCGTGTAATGAAGAGAAGATCGAGTGCCAAACAGAGTCCAAGATCTTGTCATTGAGTGGAGAGAAGATCAACGAGAAAGACAGAGCCACAAGGGAATAAAGGTCAGAGGGCCAAAATGAGATTATAAGAGACCTTGTGCTAAGCATTAAATAGTCAAAGAAGAATGCTTATACACATAATTAGAGAAATCAGATTTACTTTTACGCAGGAGATTAAACAAGAAGAAGCGAAGGTCATCCCACAAGATTAACATAAGGATAAAGACTTCATAGAGTTCTATCAAGTAGGCTTAACACCACAGAGTAAAGACAATAGGCTCTAGTAGAAGAAGTGAAGACAAAAAGCTCACAGATGCTGAACAAAGTTAAAGTACTCAAGATCATAAAATGAAGCTAAATTAAATTTCATCAAATGTTAAGTCAGTTAATATCGTTGAGCTACTTCAGAATGTAGAGTTACATCATTGTTAAGCTGCATTAGTGCTACCTATTAGAGTTTGTAATGCCAACAACACTGAGAGATAAGTTCGCTACGACAGATGATTGGGATGTCCTTATCAAGAATTCTCTAGCAAGTGATAATATGAGGTAAACCAACCAAAGAAGACAAGAAGCAGAGCATTGTCCAATAACTAGTTTATTAAAGGAAGAGAGCATGTGACATCCACTACAGTAGAAGGTATGCATTGAACAAAGATAGAGTAGAGTACACAATCATGTAGACAACAAGTGTCTTGATAAGGAAGCTGATCAAGAAGAGAAGAAAGAACTTGAGAGAGAAAAAAAAAGTTCAGGTTCAAAGAAGGAGAAGTTTTTTTTTTTTTTTTAAATAGGAGTATTATAATAAGAATTTGCTATCAAATATTTTTTAAAATGATATATGTATCTATATCACTATTAATAAAATGAAAGACTTTGATACCGTCTCCTTGATAATTTAGGGTGACGTGATATGATAAAAAAAGACTTTTATTATCTTAAAATTACCAAGATAAAAAAATTGAATTCTAACTTCTCTATTTTAATATTTGTTTTCTTTAATCTGTCTATTATAATATTTTATCTCCAATAATCTCTCTCGCATAATTAAATTAAGTTTCTCTCCCCCATTCTTTATTTTATGTTGAATGCGTTTGTTATTAAATTTTTATTATTATATAAAAAACATCTAATATATATTTTTGGTATAATAAAACTTTAAAACACACATATATATACTATTTCTCTATCTTTATTAATAAAAGAATGTTTTTGTAACTGTGTCACATAATTATTTTTCCTTTTGCCTTTTTCAGTTTAGTTATCATCTATATTGTTTGCACATGCATTGGATGTGTCATTAAGTGCTAGGATTCATTAAAATAGAATGGGATTTTTGTTTGAAACATGATATATATATATATATATATATATATATATATATATATATATATATATATATATATTACGAATGTTTGCGTTAACTTTTTAATTATTAGTTACGTGGATAGGTATACATTTGTGATAATCATTTTGGAGAGATATGTAATAGATGGGTCCATTTTATTTGCATTCAATCTTATGTATTGATATATTTAGTAATTGTATTGATATATTCAAAAAGATTAATTTACACATTAAAGCTATAAAGACACTACAGGATTCCAAATCTTCATCAATAAAATTTCTCTTTGATAAAGTGTTTAACAAGAACTCCAATTTGATCACCTTCAAAGGATTCATTAATGATACAATTCAAATGACATATAATCTTATGGCTTTCATTCATAAACAATGCCAAGACTCTGATAAAAAGTTTAACGAACTCAAAGGAAAAGTTACTTTTACAAAAAGAGAAGTCCAAGAGCTCGTGACTATAATTCGACAATTGATTAAGGAGGTTGCATCATTTTGCTACAATAATGACAAAAATAGGAAGAGGAGACTAAGCAGATCTTTACAATCATCATTTGTTGTAACTATTCCTCATCTTCAGGCAATTCCCCTAAGCTAACCCTCACATAGAGCTCCTGGATCATCGAGTGGAGAAACTCCCACCGACAGAAGGTTCCCTGCAATTAGTGACTGCTGATATGATATTTGAAATATGTAAATGATGCACATTGCAGGAGAAGAGCAGAAGTTTCAAGGGTTGCTGAACCCTGCGACTCATCTTCTTCATTAGCAGTTTTCCTCTTCTTAGAAGCCTTAGAGTGTTTTTAGACCTTAATGACAGTCCTTTCACTTTCTCTTGACTGTTTGGACTTGTTTATTTCAATTAGGCTCCTTTTTCAATTGTCAAATAATTTCTTTGTTATCTTTTCGCTAATATTAAGGGGCTCACCTTTCTTGTTCCCAATGGGTTGTTTTAAATTTTTCTTCAGAATTATACGGATGAACCTCCCATAAAATATCTTAGGGAGTGGTTTTTCATCCTTTTTCATCTTTTCTGCATCCTTGAACTACCTGGACAACTAGTTGAAGACTACAACTCCGTAGTTTATTTTCACTTCCATTGTGATTGTAGTTATTATATATAATTGCAACTCACTAATGGAGTTATGGGCTGAGTCCTTGTAGAGGATATATTTTCCCACGACATCAGCTCGGATCTCAAAATCCTGTGGGAAGTCCTTCTTCTTAAATCCCTTGACTTCAAGATTCTTCTTCTTGTATCCCATGAAGTCTAAACCATTCTTAGTGTCAATAGTCTCAAACTCAGTGTCTCTAGCACTGTAACGGCCTCAAAATCCCAGCACTAGCTACGGCAGACCTTATGCATTAAACTCCATATATTTACCAACTTAACCAGCGATCTCATAATCATATTGGTTGCATTAGTCTATTTTAGACTATACATTAAAATGTTCTCTTACTTAGTCCTTGGATCTTAACCTGATCTCGATCTCATTATTTATACAAGTATCAACTTGTAGTCCATCCGTATAAATAGATAACACCATATATAATGGTCCAATTTCAACCTTAAGATTTAAATATTCTATAACTTTACATATCTAAGATTTACCGCATTAAATCATCAAGACGGTTATTGAGAATAGAGAATCTAGTGATGAATATTTGTATCTTCATCCGTGATAAATATTTGTATCTTTATTCGTGACAAATGTTTGTATCTTTATCCGGTGCGAAATTCTCTTTCCGTACAGAACATACTCAAATAGTTAAAACCCTTACTCGAAACACATTTGGTTATATTGATATCTCTTCATATCAATATTCTTACTTATCTAGTATTCAGAATAGTAATAACAAGCTTGTAATTAGGTCTGAGGAACCTAACGATGAATTTGACCATTTCACATCAATTAGTCATGTCTCGAATGCTTACAGTACTGACAAATATTATTTACCATCCTCATTCTGATAAGTAGTTCATTATCAATATTGTATTAACGTTTTACTATCTATCTGAAGTTCAGAGTATCGGCTTAACATGATCAGTCCATATTACCAATACCCTTACTCAGATTTATAGTTCTTTAACAATTCTAAGTTATATCAAAGTAAAGACATAACAACATTTGATGATAATTTCATAATATTCAGTTACATGGTTTGCTTGTTCCTATTACAACAGTCATTATGACTTTATATAGATACAAATAAATAAAAGATGAAACCTAATCTATGCTTCTTCTTTACGTTCATGATCTTCTTATCATTTTTCTTTAATCTACAAATAAGTTTTATTCGCAAGAATGAACACGACGACTCAGTAAGTCTAAAATATTATTACATGCACAGTTTATACTTTCATATAAACTTTAACATGCTTTGACTGAACATACATCTTAGTTAATAATCATATTAATTTATGCTTAACAATAAACATATTTTATGCATACTCATATGCATCATCAAATATCAATTAACATTTAACAGTAATCAATAACTAACACTTAATCATTTAATCACATAAGACTTTAATTCATGTACTTTCACATATAAACTATCACATAATAATATGAACAATCTTAGAACATCCTAATAACACATAAAGGTTTAGAACTTGTCTCGAATCGAAACTAGGGTTTTCCGGTGGAGTGCTACAAAATGGGTTTCGTGTACCCGACTGTTAGTTTATCGAATTTTACTTCTTGATAAGTGTTTTTATAACTTAACTAGACTATTTCCATTGATGAAATATTTAGGACAAATGGCTAACTCAAAATCTCATTTTTAAGCATAGAAATCTGAGAGCCCCTTTAAATTTTTAGTTTCGACATCTTTTCTGGTAACGGCCATAACTTTATCATACGAAAGTATTTTGGGGTGATTATTGATTCTAAATTCATTATAATTTCATTATCTACAACTTTCCTTTAGTATGATAAGAAATATTCTAACTTTAAGTTTTTAGAAATTTGCAAAAACAGTCAGTGAGCATACTAACATTAATTACTTAAGATATCATGTTATAAGACTCAATAACACTTCATAACATAAAAATCATAAAATCATAAATCTACTTATGTACGATTTATGACTTTTACTAAAGAACAAGAAGAACTAAGTTTTCTCATTCTTGGTTTAACTTGCTAAAACATGATGCCACAAGTATGAATTTGTTAGGCCATCATGTTTCACAACTCTATAACACTAAATTACAAAATTATAAACATACTTATGTAGAAAATTATAACTTTTGCTCAAGAACACACGAAAAACGAAAAATCATACATGGTAATGACTTATGTTTTTGAGCTTTTGGAATTCATACTTGAAATAATTTGAGTATTATAACTACTTACATATGTGATTGTGACAGTTTATATTTGACAAATTTTGGCCATTATAACGGCTTTTTTACTTGATTATAATAATTTATAATTATTACTCAAGAACACACAGAGAACGACAATCGTACATGGTTACGACGTACGTTCTTGAGCTTTTAAACTATGAATTAAAATTTGACATTATAACTACTATAAAATGAAGAAATGCTCAAAAACACACGAAGAACGACAATTGTACATGACTACGACTCACGTTCTTGAGCTTTATTAACATTAAAGATGAAAGAAAATCGAACATTATAAGGACAAGAGATTGTACTTTTTAAATTTGCAAGCTTTAACTATTTCTTTGCAATCAACTCTGAAGAACTCACTATTACTTTGATACTTGAATTTAAGCTTTGAAAACTAATGAACTTAATGAATGAACTATCTTGCTATTTATAGGAAAATCAAAGTTTCATTAATCTCATTTTTACCCTGGCTTATTACACTTTTCACTAGACTTATTACACTTTGCACCCTAGCATATTCTTAGAATATTCCCTTCTTGGCTTGGCTTTAACTTTGGCTCCAAGTTTGACTCAACTTTGACTCCAAGTTTGGCTTGACTTAGGCTTTAACTTTATCTACTAACTAGAGTTAACAACTAACTCAACATTAGTTAATTCTCTACTAAAGCTAGCAACTTGATTATTTGATTAGTTTCATAATTCACCAATTAAACTTATTAGGTTCATCTTAATTTTAATTAACCTTATTCACCATGTAGTATAGTTGACTTTTTCTTACTTATACCGTATAATTTTCGTATTATTATCGTCTTATTTTTGTATTATTTGGTCTAACTAAATCAGTTAGTCTTGTAGTTCATTTCTAACTAAGTCGGTTCATTTTCAACAAAATTAGTTCATTTTTAAGTTTTTTGGTTTAATTGACATTTACTTATTAAAAGTCTCACATTACTGAATTTTGTTTTAAATAAATACTATTCTGTGAAGTGAAAAGTTCAACAGACTTTGCACGTTTTTTTATGAATAGTATTTTTGACAACCATTTCTTAGAAAATGATTAGACGATCAAAAAGTCGAAAAAACTTTTCGTCTTATCCTTATTTCGTTCTATTCCCGGAATGTTTTTCGAGAAAAACTTTTATTAACTATTACGTGTTTTCAAAGCGTGAAAATGATGAATCTTAAAACGGAATGTCAATTTAACGTACACATTTCTCTCGAAAACCTAGGTTATTTTCTAAGATTTAGATCATAGGGTTTAGGTTTTAATTCTTTTTTTAATTTAGGTTTTTTTCTTAAATTGACTTTTTAATTTTATTAAGTGTTAAGGTTAACGACGTAAACTAAAACACAACATCCTACATATAGAATAATCACATAACATATTTAAAAGCTCAATTCAAGCTTTACTAATCACATAACACTAGTTTAGGTTAAAAGTTTTAACTTACGGTCGTATACGTTCGTATTTTTGAGTCATATATATTCTTTAAGATAACCCAAGGTATACTCGAGCAATCGTTCTTAGGTTTTGAATTGAAAATCTTAATTAGATCTTGTCACGTCATATTTGAAATATTTAAGATATTACAAGTACTGACAAATCCTAGAATGAAACCTACTTCCTTTGGCTCAAGGGTTATGGTGATCCTTTTCACTTTCGTCCTTATCTCTCCATCAACGATATTTTCATTGAGATAAAATTATTTTATCGGATTAAAATAGACTCTGGTATTCTTATTCAACACATATTCAAAGTCAGTTTTTCATATGAAGTTAAGGATAGTGCGAAAGTGAGCATCAACGCCATCAAATTGATCTAAGCACAATTAGTTTTCAAGGACTACTTGGTTGGTTGACATGTGTTAGTGCACTAGAGTTGAATGCATTTAATTTAATGATAAAAAAAAGTTATTAATATATATTTGTAACGAATAAGTAATTTTGTACAGTCCTTATGAACGGGAATATGTTGTAAATCTATTGTAAAGGGACTTAGGGTTTAAACTTGTTGGGTTATTCCAATTCATGGAGATATAGCTTATAATAGGCTAGACAAAATCATATAGCTAAATGATTAATTGCTCTGAGATCGTAGAAGTAAAATGAAGAAGATCAAAGCAGAATCGTGGAGTAGAATAAACAACAAGTGCGAGATCACAAAACGCAGAATGAAGAACGTAGAGTGACAAGCAGATCATATGATAACATAATGAACTTCAAAGAAAGAAGAATCGTCGAGTAGATTGAATAAACACTTCAAAATCGTAGAATGATAAAGATTGCAGAATAAAGTCAAGTTCACATAATGAAAAAGATCGTTGAATAACAAAGTATCTGAAAAAGATCGTAGAGTGGAATAAGAAACTCAAGGATCGTGGAGCATACAAATATAGAGTATATGCAAGAACTTCAGGATCATAGAGCATAAGAACTTGGTCATTGCAAAATTTAGCATAAATCGTCTAAGAGAATCAACAAAGATCGTTGAACAAAAGTGAATCATAGAGTTCAGTAAAGTGGATAAGAAGATAAAAAACTCAAGATCGTAAAGTAAAATCAAATAACTCAAGATTATATAGTAAAGTTAAAAAGTTCAAGATCGTAGAGTAAAGTTAAATAGCTCAAGATCGTAGAATAAAACCAAGAAGAAGCTTAAGATCGTAGAGTAATAAAGTCAAGAAGCGCAAGATCGTAGAGTAAAGTCAAGAAGCTCAAGATCGTAGAGTAAAGTAAAACAGCTCAAAATCATAGAATATAGCCAAGAAGAAGTTCAATATCGTAAAATAAAGTCAAGAAGCTCAAGATTGTAGAGTAAAGTCAAGAAGTAGGATAGTAGAGCTACATCAGATCACAAAACTACATCAGATCATAGAACTACATCATATCACAGAGCTACATCAAATTGCAGAGCTAGCAAGATCGTAGAGCTATATTATATTATAGAGCCACAATAGATCGTAGAGTTATACCAGGTCGTGGTATAATTTACATCACAAAGTGAAAAGACTAATAGCTGACTTACAATAAATGATCGAAAAGTCTTTTTCAAATATTATCCTAAAGATAAAAGTGTATGTTATCGAAAAGGATAAGAATTGAATTAAAAGCCTTACCTAAAACGGTTATTTTAACAGATACAAAGGACGCATGTCTACCACTGCAGCGAACAGAGTATGATTGATAGTAACAACTAGTGGTCCAACCAACAAACCTGTAAACCTAGAATAATCTGACGATGACAAGTGTCCTAGGAAGAATGGAGCAACGGTAACCTTCAAACGAAAAGAATTCCAAGGATGTCTATAAAAGGATTACCGCTCCAGATTCCAAGACTATTGATTTCAACTATCAAAGAACCAAAAAGCAGAAGAGAGAAATTCAAGTGTTCCAAAGTTCACAGAGAAATCATTTAGTTGCTAAGTCCTAGAGAGAGATTCATAACGCCACTTAGCAGCCCCCTCAAACATCAAACATGAATCATCATCAATAGCCTCTAGATCTTAGTGATTATTAGAAAAAACAAGTCTGAGTGACTTGTCTTGATTCAAAGAGATTCAAGCCTCTTAGTGAGAGAAGGTCTTAGCGACCTTGAGAAGACTTAGTGTTTTGAAGATAAGGTCTTAGTGATCTTGAGAAGATTTAGTGTCTAAGCGAGAGAAAGTCTTAGTGACCTAAAGAAGACTGAATGTCTGTTTCTAAGTGATTCAACGTGTTGTAGCCGGCTTAGAGAGAATTATTAATTTTTGTAACATATATCCTTAGTGGATCATCCCTGCTCATCGTAATGGAAGATAGGACAAGGAGTATTTTAGACTCCGAATCTCTTAAAAATCCTTGTGTCTCTTTACTACTTTCATGTTAACTGTTATAACTGCCATAATTTCCATAATTGCTTTATTTACTACAATATCTTTTCACAAGCTCACTTAATTCAGAACTAATATTTTTTATTTAATCTTAGAAGGATTTTTTCAAAATAACAAATTCTACTATGAATTATCAAATAAGTTAATTGTTTAAATATTTGGTAAACATCCTCTAATTATAGATTTTTTTTTATAATTAAAAGAATTTTAACCCCCCTTCTAGATCCATTTGGTGCCTTTGAGAAATAACAATATGATTGCAGTGGTTGTTTTAAGCTAAAAGAGAAAAGTTAAATTAGGGCTTTGAAATTGTAGAGTGAACTAGGGCTTGAGAGAGAGTAACGTAAGCAAGAGTAAGTGAACTGGTAAAAAATGAAAGTTAAAATTTGAAAGATATATGTACTTTCCTACCATTTAGCTGAGTGATACATGCGTGGAGTTTTTATCTATAGTGTTGTCTACTATAACTGTTGTATACAATTGTTACAGTTTATTTTTGTACTTGGCTTTCTTTAACGCGTTCAAGTTTGTTCATTTCACCACGCGCCTTAAGATAATTTCTCTCACTTAATGATTAACTTTCAATTCGTATAGTAGTCCTTTGTAAAGTATGTTGACTCAACGATCCACCATTCACTCTACGATTTTTAATGGCCGTTTTTTATTCTACGATCTTGTACCTGCTTGGTTAGTCTTACAAGGCAAATATCATGAACTTAAATTTAACATGCTTAATTCATTTATTAAATTTGGATTCATCTAATGGTTTTTGTAAACACATCAACTAATTTATTATCTATTGGGATAAAATACAAAGTAATATTGTCATTTTGCATATGGTCTCTAATAAAGTGATACTTTATATCAATATGTTTAGTTCTAGAATGTAAAATAGGATTATGTGTGCTTTTTATAGAACTGGTATTATCATAGAATATAGGAATAAATTTAAGATCAAACCTATAGTTAGCTAGTTGATTTTTTATCCATAGAATTTGAGCACAACAGTTACTGGTAGCAATGTACGCAACTTCTACAATTGAAGTTGATACTAAATTTTGCTTCTTGCTAAACTGTGAGACTAATCTATTTCCTAGTAGTTGACACGTTCTACTAGTACTTTTCATGTCTATCTTGCATCCTACAAATGTCAACATCTGAATAACTAATTAGATCAAAGAAAAACTCCTTGAGATACCACAATCCCAAATTTAGAGGACCATAGAGATGTCTAAAAATCCTCTTAATAGATATCAAATAAGATTATTTAGAATTAACTTAAAATCTAGCACAAATGCATGTAAAAAATATAATATTCGGTCTATTAGTAGTTAGGTATAGAAGAGAGTCAATCATATATTTTTATTGTGTTATGTCAATACTTTACTTTGTTCATCCTTATTTAGCTTAATTGTAGTAGCCATTGAAGTCTTCGTGGGGATAGTTGATTCAATGCTATACTTCTTGAGTAAGTCTTTGATATACTTGACTTGGTTGATGAATATGCGTTCATCAATTGCTTCACTTATAATCCATGGAAGAAATTCAGCTCTCCTAACATGCTTATCTTAAATTTGCTTTGCATAAGCTTGATATATCTCTCACAAAGCTTTTCATTAGTAAAACTAAATATAATATCATCCACATAAATTTGTACTAATAATGTCTTATTTTTTAAGAAAAAATGTTGTGTCTACTCTACCTCTAAAGAATTTTTTTTTAACAAGAAATGCAGTTAATGTGTCATATCATGTCCTAGGTGTTTGTTTTAAATTATATAATATTTTATCTAATTTAAACACATAATTAGGATGAGTAGGATCAACAAATCCTAGAGGTTGTTTTACATAAGCCTCTTCTTAAAATTCTCCATTAAGAAAAGTACTCTTGATATTTATTTGAAAATTTTTGAACTTCATGTGGGTAGCATAAACAAGAAATGTTTTGATAGCTTCTAGTCTTGACTCTAGTGCAAAGGTCCCGTCCTAGTCAATGCTTTCTTTTGTGAGTATCTCTTAGCTACCAGTCTAGCCTTGTTTTTTCTTGTGATCACAGCATTTTCATCTATCTTATTTTTAAAAACCTATTTGATGTCGATCATTAGACGATCTCTTAGTTTAGGGGCTAATCTTCGGTCTTTACCTCTTTTAAACGGATTCAATTATTCTTGCATTGTTTCAATCCAAGTTGAATCTTGAAAAGGTTCATCAATCTACTTAGGTTCCATTTTAGATAAGAAACTCAAATAGAAATATTCATTTTGTGTTGTAAATCTTGTTCTGACTCTTATATTATAATACAAATGATCATATCTTATGTGTTATCTCTTTTCCATTTTCTTCCAGTTGGAAAATTAGTCATTATGATTTCTTGTCTGAGATATTTAAGGTTGGGATTGACGTCTGGTGCAGGAAGATCTTCAATTCGTAGAGTTCCTAGTTCTGGAATAGCTAGATCTACGATTTATTCAATAGGCTCTACGATCGTTAGGTTGTTGATCGTCTTTATGCTATACATTTACTTGATCTTATTATATTATATTATCAAACACTATAACCTTACATGGCTCAACATTGTAAATCTCATCAAAAGTAATATGAATCAAAACTTCAACATTTAATAATCTCTTATTAAATACTATCTAAGCTTTACTATCAGTAGAGTAACTGTTGGGCATTTTCTATATAAATATATGTATGTAAGTATACATGGTCAACAAGTAATATACTAGTAAGTAGAGTATCGTTCCCACATAAAATTAAATAATAATAATTATCAAATACTAATTTTATATCAAATTAATTTTATTTAAACAATCGCAATTAACTTATGAAATAAAATCTAATTAAAATTAACAACTAAATTAAACTAATGAAATGGATTAAATCAGGTTTTAAATATTTAAGATCACAATTTTTCTCAAATGTTTTATTTAAATATCTTTACTCTCTTTTTAATTAGTTAGTTATATAAAATTGTTAACCAAGAATTCTTTATAGTATTTATACGTATCTTCCAATGACATATAAACAAATTCTTCAACATCTATATTCCTATGTGAAATATGTTAATTAAAATATTAAGCTCATATTTCCTTTATGACTGTAAAATATACATAAGTATATTCCTATCATATATATTAATCATATAAACCCTTTCAGATTTTATAAACAGATGTTATCATATTCAAATCTAAATCTATACTCCATTTTCTAATTTTGTATAGATTATCTCATTAATTACGTGCATTTTAATTAATTACATTAATGCCCAAAATATGATAAATAATTCATATATAATCATCACTAATTAAAAAGAAAGCAAATTAATATAAAATGCACATTGGGTTCAATTGCAATCTCAATATAAAATTAGTTCATAATTAAAAAATAAATTATCCACAAATAATTCAACATCTCAAAATTACAAAAATACAAATAAAATAAAATAAATCAAATATGTGTTTTGATATCCGTTTGTCACTCGGATCACAATCTTTAATTCTCAAGCTCCGCCTTCAATTAATGAATCATTCGCATTGAATATTTGCTTCTAAATTAATAAAATTAATTTATTATATTCTAATTCTAATATATTCTGCATTAATCTACTGTTAATGTATGTTAATGTATATTAATGTTCTGTTAATAAGACTCGCATAGAGTATTTATAAGAGTACAATAGAAATCCTAAGCAAATATGGAATTAAAATTCAAGTTTGAATCAAAATATAGCAAAAATCGCGAATAATGCAGTTTCTGAGAATTTATGCGCTTGCTAAACAAGGCCTTCGCGCCTTTAACCGGGTCAAATGGCTTTGGCGCGCATGGCGCGTATGCCATTTGTTGCTCCTCTCTTGTAATGACACCATTTCTTGGTGCCTGAATTATTAAACCGTAACCTCCCGCGCATTGCACGGGGTACTTATGCCAAGCGGCGTAGTTTCATCTCCACCTTCTGATTCCTATAGCGTGCCAGGCGCGACTCAGCTGATTTTTGGATAATTACTGTTATGCCCCTTGCAGCTTCTTTCAATTTAATTATAGGATTGCCATTGGACTTTAATCCCTACAAAATTAACGTTAAAATTAAATAAAAATAATATAAAAATACTAAAAATAATAATAATGCATACTAATAAATAAAACAACTAAATTACTAAAAATACTTAAAAACTCATAAATAATTAAGCCTAAAAATATTTAATAAATAGCTATAAAATTCACTTATCAAATACCCCCAAACTTAAATCTTTGTTTGCCCTCAAGCAAAACAAAAATAAAAACAAAGACCCTAACAAACAACTAACTTGAGCAACAAATCATTATGAATTTTAAAATTAGACTTAAATATTTTTAAATGATAACTCAAAGAAAATTTTAAAACTATGCAAAACCCAAAATTTTAACATATTTATTAATCTTACTTTATTCAAGATCTTTCGTGCGTGTGTGAATCCAAATGTATCAAACTAACTTAAACTCAGATAAATTTATGTAATTAATTACCTTATGAAAGATATTAAACAATAAAGAATTATAAAACAAAACTTTATAACTCACTTTTCACACCACTTTTTGCTAATAAAGGTAAATATAAATTAAATGATAAAAAAAATAATCTCACATTACGTACACTATGATCATTTTTTTAAGTTCACTATATTTCTTCTCAAATATATTATTTATTTTTTCTCCATTCATCATATGTGAGTGCATTTTATGCTCCATCTCACTCTATTTTTTTTTTCAACACGAGTGCGTTTTACGCTCCATCTCAACTCACCACATTTTTGTCCTCTTCAATTTAACTCGGAAACTCAATATTCTAGAAAAATTACCTAAATCATCTCTCCCAAATTATAATCCGCCTAATATTTCGCTTTAAGTTATGATCAAATAAGATATAGAGTTCATAAATATTTATCATAAGCAATTAACCATATAAACATTATCTAAGTTAAAACTAACTTAACACCAATGGCTATGTGCTTAAAAATTTAAAAGATCTCAAGCAAAATATAACTAACAAATAGCTAAAATCTAAACTAACAAAAATGTATCAATTTTTCAAAAATTATTAAGTAAAAACCACAAAATTTATTATTGACCATAAGTTTAATTCAATTAATTTATTTCCTAACAAACTCATCCTAAAAACTATGTTATCTCATTTTCGTAGGAAACACGATTGCACTTAGCATGTATAACAAGCCTTTAAACTGCAAGTTTATCCCAAGTGGACGAATTGTGTCTCGTGAAGGTTAGTAGTGAATATATACTCATAAAAATTCCAAAATTTTAAACTAAAACCTAAAATTTACCCACACCCCCAAACTTAAAACAGACATTGTCCTTAATATATAAAATAAAGAAAATTAAGAACAAATGACTCTCCTGAATATGTAGCATTTTTTCTCCTTGTCTGCTAAGCTTGAGTGTATTGCAACGTCCTAAATTACCTGAAACAAAACAAAAGCAAAATATTAAAAGAAATAATAAATAATCTAACATTTATTACTAAGAAATCTAATAAAAATAAAAACTAAAAACTAAAATTTAAAACTTGGGTTGCCTCCCACTAAGCGTTTGATTTAAAGTCTCAGCATGACTACTCCCTTTCTTTCAATCAGACTCAATCGTAAAAATTATCATTTCATGTCTCCTCTTTGTCTTTTCTTTAATCTCCATAGCATTCACATAAAATTGTGAACTACCCCCAAACTTAAATTCATCCAAGTTTTCAATGTCTTCAACAAAATCAACCCAATAGTACTCCTTAAAATTATGAAATTGTTGCATGGAATGCACTATTAGATTTTTCTTAATACCATTTGAGCTCACCATTTGATCATCCTCATCTTTCTCTTCCTCTTTCCAAACATTGTTCCTCTTCTTTTCAACCTCATCATCATCTTTCTCATCAGAACGAGACCTATTAAGATTTACTTTTTTAACCATGTATAACTCTTCGTCCTTTTTTAATGTATTTGCCTTACACAACTTTTTACATTACTCCTCAAATTTTATCTCTGTATTACTAGGTAACATATTGTGAAGGCAATTGTTGACTAGATTGGCAAGTTGTTCCCTTCAAATCTCCATATCTCGTATTGATTCTTCATTGTGTTTAATACTTCTCTCGGTAGACTATGTAACCCTTGCAAGATTTTTCTCCATATTTGATTTTTTCTCTTGTTGAGGTAGAGGTTGTTGATATGAGAATTCATACTACTGAGGTTGATATAAACAATCTAACAGGTATAATTCTTCTGGAGTAAAATATTGGGCTTAATCATTATTATTCCATAAATGATTCGGGGATAATTCTGTCAACCTGGTTGATAGTAATTTGGGGTGTAATTATATTGCTACTGATTATAGGTATTCTGAACGGATTGGTTCCTAAGAATGTCAATTTCCCTTTCAAGCATCGCAAATTGTGTAGTCCATTGATTAGATATTTCTGCCACACTTGGTTCTGCCATTCTCTCAGAAGAACATTGATAATTAAATGCAGTCATCGTACCTGAAAATAATAAAATAAAACAAAATAAAAATATACAAGTTTAAATTAAAACTAATTTGACTAAAATTAATATTGGCATAAATTATAAAATTAATTCCCCGACAGTGGCACCAAATACTTGTTGGGTATTTTCGATATGAATATATGCGTGCATGTATATATGGTCAACAAGTAATATAGATAATTAAATAATAATAATTATCAATACTAATTTTATATCAAATTAATTTTATTTAAACACTCGGAATTAACTTAGGAAATAAAATCTAATTAAAATTAACAACTAAATTAAACTAATGAAAATGATAAAATCAGGTTTTAAATATTTAAGATCACAATTTCTCCCAATGTTTTATTTAAATCTCTTCACTCTCTTTTTAATTAATTAATTATATAAAATTATTAACCAAGAATTCTTTATAGCATTTATTTGCATCTTCCAATGACATATGAACAAATCCTTCTAAATCCGACCCTAAGGCAACAGAATTAGAGATGAACACTCTAATTAATTAAATCAATATATTTCTATGTGAAATATGTTAATTAGAATATTAAGCTCAGATTCTCTTTATGGCTGCAAAAGATACATAGGCATATTCATATCCTATATACTAATCATATAAACCCTTTCAGATTTTATGAACAGATGCTATCATATTCAAATCTAAATCTATACTCTATCTTCCAATTTTGTATAGATTATCTCATTAATTACGTGCACTTTAATTAATTACGTGAATGCCCAAAATATGATAAATAATTCATATATAATCATCACTAATTAAAAAGAAAGAAAATTAATATAAACTACACATTGGGTTCAATTACAATCTCAATATAAAATTAGTTCATAATTAAATAAAAAATTATTCACAAATAATTCAACATCTTAAAATTGCAAAAATAAAAGTAAAATAAAAGAATTCAAATCTGTATTTTGATATCCGTCTGTCACTCGAATCACAATATTTAATTCTCAAGCTCCGCATTCAATTATTAAATACTTCGCGTTGAATATTTGTTTATAAACTAATAAAATTAATCTACTCTATTCTAATTCTAATAGATTCTGCAGTAATCTACAATTAATGTATGTTAACGTGTATTAATGTTCTGTTAATAAGACTCATATAGAGTATTTATAAGAGTACAATAGAAATCCTAAGCAAATATGGAATTAAAAATCCAAGTTGGAATCAGAATATAGCAAAAATCGCAAATAATGTAATTTATGGGAATTTATGCGCTTGCTAAACAAGACCTTCGCGCCTTTGATCGAGTCAAACGTCTCTGACGTGTATGCCATTTGTTGTTCCTTTCTTGTAACGACACCGTTTCTTGGCACCTGAATTATTAAACTGTAGCCGCCTGTGCATTGCGAAGGGGCCTTCCTTTTAATGCCAAGTGGCGTAGTTTCATCTTCAGTTTCTGATCCTATAGAGCGTCAGGCGCACCTCAACTGTTTTTTGGATAATTATTGTTATGCACCTTGCAGTTTCTTTCAATTTAATTACAGGATTGCCATTGAACTTTAATCCCTACAAAATTAACATAAAAATAATATAAAAATAATAATAATAATAATAATAATAAATAAAACAGCCAAATTACTAAAAATACTTAAAAATTCACAAGTAATTAAGCCTACAAATATTTAATAAATAGATATAAAATTCACTTATCAAGTAACCAAGAAAAATATATTCATCTGGCTTAGGCTAGAATTTAATCAAATAATTATTACTATTTTTTAGGATATAAGTGGCACAACCAAAGATGTGGAAGTAACTGATATTAGGCTACCTTACCTTCTAAAGTTCATAGTGTGTCTTTTTATATGTAGAGTGAATGAGAAATTTATTCTAAGTGTAGCAGACAAGGTTGACAACCAGTTAACATCTTTTAAAGGTTTGGCAAAAGAATCAAGTTGTCTCAGCTGAATTAAGTTTTGCCAGATTTACCACATAGACATTTCCATCTCTAATTTTAATTAAATCGACTAAATTTATCTTCAGGTCTTTCACTTGACATTGGTTATTTAGAAAGATAACTTTTTGTCATTTGTCACATAATTGATTGATGCTTATCAAGTTGTGATTTAGGCATTCAACACATGCAACTTTGTTAAAAGAAACAACATCATTTTTTGTAGTGTCATATCTTTTTGTCTTTCCAAAATTGTTATCTCTTTAAAATTTGACAGAACTGCTTTGTTTCTTGTCATATGCCTTGAGCATCCACTATCTAAGTACCATATTAAATTAGTGGTCCTCCTAACCTGCAAGTAAAATCACACTTCACTTTGGTACTTATACTTGCTTAAATCCTGATGGGTCAGTCTTCCTTCAATCCCATATCTTCTTAACTCTAGGACATAAACATGATAAGCATCAAAGATACATATAACAGCTATATGGCCATAATAATAACAGTTATAACATTTAATATGATGTATGATCTTGTGTGTGTGTGGATTCCTTCTTTCTAAGGAAATGTGTGGGGAAAATGAATATCTTGCCTTTCTTCTCGGCTCATATTCTTTCTACTTTCACACTGTTCTACAATTTTGAGTGTTCATAGGGTGAAAGTTAACTCTACAGAGTATAAACTAACTCTATGATACTTCGAGGTTTGAATGTAGTTTTATCTTTACCCTATAACTTCTTAAATTCTAGACTAGTATGTGATCTATTGTTTTATTGGATAACAATCTGATTAGCAAAAATTGTAGAGTTTTGAATAATTGGCTCAACCACCTGTGTTTCATGAACACAATACTTTTTTAGAAAATAGAAACATTATTATTGCTAGTTTCTAGGATTGTTGTCACACTGCGATATAAGGACAAGTCCCCAAATCCTAAACCTGATATGTTAGAATTGGATCTTTGACTTGTGACCATGGAGTCCATAATAGAAGAACACCTATTTCATTTAGAAATTGTCTTCTCCAGCTTCTCAATCTAGGAAACTAGAGCTGACTCTCTTTGTACAAACTGCTCAATGATGATTCTCAATTTCTCATTCTTAACCTCAAGCTTGGAAAGAGAAGTGATAGTTCATTAAATTGTTTCCCATTTAAGTTGTACCTTTTCTTTTTCCTCTTGAAAAAGAGAATGATCTCTTGATAGCACCCTGAACCACTTCATATATTTATGCAACTCAGAATTTCTATCACATAAAGTAGATCTCAAATCAAATATATCAATATTGGGAGAGTTAAAGTCAAATACCTCACTAATATTAATTTCTTGATGATCAGTGGTGTGGCCCTCTTGATTTCTATGGCTATGAGGCAGAGATTGGTCATCTAAAGTTTTTCATCGTCACTTAACTTAGAATTTAAGTTATTATCACTGTCATTCTAGGAACTCTCAACTACAAGACTTTTTTCTTTCTTGTTGTACTTTTTGTAGGCCTTGTTGTCTTTCTTTATAAACCTTTTTTTGTCCTTCTTGAACTTTTCTCTCAAGCGTTTGTTGCATTCAATAATGTATTGACTTAATTTTTGGTAGTTGTAGCATAGGTCTTTGAAGTAGTCTCTCTTGTTGTTGTTGTTGTTGTATATTCTGTTATTATTGTTATTGTTGCTTCTGCTTTTTTTCATGAACTTCTTTAATCTTCTAGCTAGCAAAGCCATATCTTCATTAACATTATCCAAGTCACTGTCATCCTTTATGTGGGTTTTAGAAGAGATTTCAGTAGCTTTAAGGGTTACACCCTTATCCTTTTTTCTTATCTCAATGGTTGTTTTAGCTCTTTAATTTAGTTCAAGCTAGTAAGTCAGTAGGTTGTCATGGAGCTTTTGCACTATCATCTTATACAAATTCTTTAATTCTCTAACGGTAGTTATCTTTACATTCCATTTGCTTGATAAGGCTCTTATGAACTTGATATTCAAATCTTTGTTGGGATAGACTTTTTCAAATACTTAAAGTGAGTTAAGTAAAATATTGAACCTTTGATATTGGTGGTGATGTCTTCACTAGGAATATGAGAAACCATTTCATAATGCTGAGTGAGGAGTGATTGTTTGTTCTCTCTCACTTCTTATGTACCTTCATGCATAACTAAGAGAACTTCCCAATCTTCCTTTGCATTCTTGCAGTTGACTATATTATCAAATAGTTCATCTTCAAGAGCCATAAATATGATGTTCTTAACTTTTTCTTATCTAGAGCCACTGTTTCTTCTCATTATCAATCAATTTCATTCTTTACTTGATTGCCACCTTGTTTGGATCTTCAGGAGTAGGAGTAAGCCCGATAAGTATGTATAGGCCATTGAGCACAATATCAAATAGTTCATCATCGATTGTATCTATATATGCTTGTATATGAACCTTTCAATTACCAAATTTATCCTTATTACACAATGATGGCTTGTTTCCACCATCAAGTTTAGAATTGGTGTTATTTAATGTCATGGATCTACTCAAGCAGTAAACCTAATTCAAAAGAGAATGAGGATTTGATACCACTTATTATTCTCAAAGGCACTCGAAAGAATTTAAAAGTGGAGTTTAATAGATTCTTTAAAATTTTCTTTTTAAAGAATGATTACCACGTAGTTAAACAAGTTAAATTTACTTGATTTACACAGTGGAATATAAGTTTGAAAATCCCTTCAAAGATTGAATGAAAATCATAGTTCTAAATTTACTGAATGTGCATAAAAAGTCACTAATAAGAACATAGAATAACTGAAAAGTAAAATATAGAATATAAAGAACACAAATATTGTTAAAATGTTCAGAGCACAAAAGTCTCTTAGTCTTTTCTTCTACTCCACGAGTAGGGATGATCCACTTAAGATGATTTGGTTACATAAACCAAGGTTCACTTAGAACTAGTACAACAAAATGATTCATTAATAATCAAACAAGTCACTTAGATTTGGTTACAACATATCACTAAGATCTATATAATCACTAAAAATGAGATATTGTCTGTTAAATTGCCTTAATTCCTTCTTCAATTGACTTAGTAACAATTTGTATTTTTCAGAATCGTAGAGTGGAGTTTTGAAGAATTAGACTTTCAATGCTTTGTTTCTTTATTGATTGTTGTCTTCAACATTTGATGTAACAATCCTTTTATAGTGTCTTCTTGAAATTTGCCTATTGGATTGTTATTGTTGCTCCATTTTTTATGAGACAATTGTCAAAATTCAAATCTTTGACTTTAAATTGTTATCTATTTAGACCACCTAAGGTCACTTTGTTTAATACTATGCTTAGTGTAGTAGCAAACATGTGTCATTTATCCTTACAAATAGAGCTGTTAGATAGTCCTTTTGTTGTTTTATCCTTATCACAAATACACATATGAATCAATCTTGAAGAGCGTGTGTTTGAGATTTATGATTATTGTCACAACTTGCCACTGACTTGTTAGAATACTACACTCTACGATTTTAGTTTTTGCTAAGCGAAATCGTAGAGTTGATATAATTTCAACTCTACTATTTTTGCTCTATGAATGTAGTGGCTCTGCAATTCTGGTTCTACAAACTAACGTTCACACTGCAATCTTAGAATAATTTCAGTAACTTTGCGATCTTAAAGTGGCTTTGTCTTCTGTTCTGCGAAAAACTTTTCTAGCATTGGACAACTAAGCTATTACAAGGATTACATTTCTATACTCTACGATTTAAATCAACTTAACAAATTTGATCCCTAACTAAGTCCTTTTATATAAAATCTTTCATAAAGACTTTACAAAACTTATTTGTTTTTACAAATATACATTAATCATAATGATCATCAAATCAAATAAAAGGACCACATAATGCATATACTAACTACTTACTTCAAGTGTAACTTACTATAAAAAGGAAGGTTTAGCGAAGTAAAGATGTGTAATGAGTGGAATTACTAAAATAAATAGGGATAGATTAACAATATACTGAGTCAAAACTAGAGTTTAGAAGTGTTATTTCCAATAATATTTGTGCTAGGAATGAGAACAGTGAAAATGTTTGTAACCTTGGGGTTTGAAAAGTTACTGACTAATTAACATATCATTTTGATGCAAGCTTAAACAAATTTTGAGAATATAATTAATTTTACGAATTTTTATGATAATCAAAAGTATTTTTATTTTAAAAAAATTACAACATATTTCAAATTATAACATATTTTTAACATATTAAAAAATATAATAAAATTATAACATATTTTGAATTACAAAAAATTATAACATATTTTTAACATATGTTAAAAATTATAACATATTTTGAATTACAAAAACAACATATTTTGAATTAATAAATTATAATATATTTCAAATTACAAATTTTGAGAATATAATTGAGTTTACAAATCAATAAGATAATAAAAAGTATTGCTACACTTATAAAGAACTCTTAAAAAAAATAATTTAAAAAATGATGTGTCAAAATGTTATTAGTAGACGATCTACTATATATGGGAGAATTCAATAGTTGTAACCAACCACAATTATATACACATTATTATGTATCTCTTTTTTGTAACCATTCTTTAATTACCACAATATTATTAACATAAATTTAGTAACATACTTGCATGTTTATCAACATACTTTCATGAATTAACTTTCACTTTATTTATGTTTTTAACAATCAACTAATTTTTTTTCAATTCAAACCTTATAATCAAGAAAGAGATTACGTTTTTACTAAAATTATTAACAATCATGAGTTGACCATGGTTGACCTAACGAAAATGTATATTTGACATCATTTTTCAATTTTATTTTTCACATTAAAAATGATATGTAATATTTGAGACGTCATTTTTATTATGTGTTTTTCTCTTTTGTCCTTGATAAACAGAAAAAATAATATAAAGAAGAACATCAACAAGTTGAAATTTGGGTTTAGGATTTCAAATCGAACATAAAAGAACCATGGAAGACTCATATTAAAGAATCTTGTGCTATCGATCTCAGTTGCTCATCAATGGTTGTTTAACCTGTTTTTTCTTTCTCTCTCACCACACACATGACAGCTTCATGAGACCGATGCTAATGGTGGTGGGACGGGAACGCCTTGTGGGAAATTCATGTTAGATGTGCTGGGGGAAGGAGTAATTGATAAATGACAACAAAATTTGTATGTATGTGTATTCTTTCTTTTCTCATTATTGATATTCTTCTTCTTTGAATTATTTTCTCTCTTTTAAAAAGGAGCAAAAGAGTATAAGTTCATAGTCAAAATATCCGACAGGTTAGAAAACATAATAAAAAATGACATAACAGATATTACTTGCCATTTTTTATGTGAAGAAATTAGACCAGGCAAAACTGGCCTAAGTCCGCGGGCCGACTCGGCACGATCGAAAAAAAGTGGGCTACGGGCTTGTATTTTTCAGCAAAAAAAAAAGTGGGTCATTTTGGCCCGGCCCGTGGCCCAATGTTTTTATTTTAAAAAAATAAATAAATACATCATTACATAAAAAAATATTGAAAATAACTTAATTCATTAATCGTTTAGATCAATTTATGGAACAAAACTTCTATTTATTTGTGCACAATACTATTATCTCCAAACATATGACTATTAGATATGAAAGAACTTAAATAAGGTAAAATTTGAAATATTATTGATTATCAAATGTTAATAAAAAATAATAATTAATTAATTATATTTTTATATACTTGTACATAGCAGATACGTTACATGTAAAATCAAATAATTGTCACTACATAAATACATACATGTGTAATGTGTTTGTGGTATAATTCTAACATTTTTTTAAAATTAGTCACTTGGTATTTAATTACAATTATTAGTTTCACATATTTAATCAAATAAATAATACTCACAATAGTTTATAAAACTAAAATTATTTCTGACTTAAACATAAGTTTTTTAATATTTTTTGTTAATAAGTATATTTTTATTGAATAAAATAAATTGTATGCTACACTCAATAGCCCAAAATAAAAAAAATCATGTAATGTATCATAATTGTAAAAATAAATAAATAAATAAATAAAATAATAATAATAAAAAAAATAATGATAATAATAATAATCAAATGGCCCGTGGGCCAGCTCGGTCCGATTCGTCCAGGCCACGAGCAACATATTTTTGGCCCCACCCGCCTTTGGCCCGACCCGTTTGTCAAATCTAAAAGAAATCATAAATAATGCTAAATAAGCATTCCATCAAGTTAATTGTGGTCGAGTAATGGTTAATGATTTTGGAGAAAACAAAACACCTCTCCTCTCTTGTATTTATGGTTTAAAGTGATTTTTTTTAATTGATTGTTAAAACATAAAAAATGTGAAAATTGATTAGGTTTTAGCATCATTTATCTTTTCTAAAGAGTGATATTTATTCAATTTTTTTTTCATGAATTGTATATAGGACTCACATTTGTATAAGGAAGATTTTGTGAATATATATATATATATATATATATATTTATTTCTATGTGTGCGTAAATAATAATATACGACACGGTAACCTGATACAAATACTACATAAAATAAGAGAGAGCTAATTTTGAGTATAAACGCTTTTCGTGGCATAAATAGGTTGACACGCTTAATATGAAATTTAAATGAGTCAAACATAAATAATTAATTGGGTTGATACGTTTAACACGATGACCACTTTTATCATGATTAGTAAATAAGTTAGTATTAATACTGAATATCTCAATATGAATAATTAAATGAATAATATTACTTTTAACTTATTTAGTGTAATAATTATAACATGATACAACACGAATTTGCTTAATAAGATAAAATTGTCACCCTAAAAAAAAAAATAGAAATTACGATAAAAGTTTATGGTCATTTTAGGAAGTCAAAAAGACTTCACAAGTTTTGTTCCGGCTTTATATATTAGAAGATAGATATATTGGATAATTTTATTACTTGAGGGCATAAGAAAAATACAGCACTATTAGTTTTTTTTATTATAATAAAAGATTATGAAATTGACATATTTGGAGATAAATGTAATGAGAAAACATATGTACATGCGTAATTTTGTACGGAGATAAAGCGGGAGAGATTTGGCCCATAGAGTGAGAGTATTAAATTTGTAGAGAGGCAAAGAGATACCAATTTGGAACAGAGAGAAACGCAGGAGACAGTGTGTGGGATTTTTGGAGAGGGGGGGATTTGGTAAACTTCCAGGTGTGTTTGGCTTTCGGGTTCTATTTTTTATTTTTTCTTCTCCATTTCGACCGAAGACCTAACAGTATTTTCAAAAGTATTTTGGTTTTACTCGAATCGAATCGGAGAATTTGAGCTAGGGTTTCAATTTGTTATATTCTAATCTTAGAAATCTAAGAAATTTGAGTTTGGAATTCGAATTCATTTCAATTTCAACATGTTGATCAGAAATGCGATTTGTTTAGAAATCCCAGCTCCGATCTCAACAACAACGTTGCAATTTTAGGGTTAAGGACATGGATGTTGATTCCTCAATGGCGCCGGATACCGATCAGGATTCAACGAGCAAGAACAACGATAACCCTGAGCTCGAACAGCTTGAACAATCTGCAGAAGATGATTCTGGAGGATCTCAGCCGGCAACTCTGCAACATTCGTTAGAGCCGCAGCAGCAGGCTCAGGGAAGTCCGGTGGTGGGACCTAGGTACGCACCCACATATACAGTAGTTAATGCTATTTTAGATGAGAAAGAGGATGGTCCAGGGCCGAGGTGCGGCCACACTTTGACGGCTGTGGCGGCAGTTGGGGAGGAAGGGACGCCGGGTTACATTGGGCCAAGGCTTATTCTTTTTGGTGGGGCAACGGCACTCGAGGGCAATTCTGCTGCTTCTGGAACTCCTACCTCCGCAGGAAGTGCAGGAATAAGTATGTTGTTGTTTGATGCCTTAGATTCTAAGTTTTAGTTTAAGTTGTTTTGTTCGAGTTCAATTATGTGGTGCAAAACAGTAAAATTACGTGTTATGTTAAATTAGGTAACCTTGAAAGATGTGAACTTTTTTTTTGAGGTTTACACTAAAGGCAGATAAGATCATAAAAACTAATTTTTCCCTTTTTGGTATGAGTAAAAGGTCTGCTGGTTGATTAATGAGAAAGTTGATAAGAAATCTACTTTTTGTGTGTTTATAAATGCATGATTGGGTTTTTATGTTTAATTATATATTGTAAGTTGAAACTGATTGTAGAGGCACTTGATGATTGGAACGTAGTTGGAAACAAACTAAATCGGGTTTCTTATGTCGGTTGTTTTGTTCCACGTGACATTGATATAAAAGAAATCCTATTTAGTTATTATTTGAACTACCTATTTGATCTCAGTTTGGAACTGTCGTAAATTCCCAATTTCGTTAATACTGGAGTCCTTAGAACTTAGTAAGCCAATTACCTGTTGTTTGTTTGTTGAAACATTGCATTTGTTTTATTTCAAGGGATTTAAGTTCATTCAACTACGTGGTGATGATATTGGATATGATGCAATAGTTGAACCTTGAAATGGGCGAGTCATAACCACCGTTCTTAATTTTTTACTTTCCTCTTTGAAAAAAGTTTAAGAGTATAGAGGCTTGTTTGATTTGAACCAAAATCCAGTTCAAAACCAATCATGTGAAGTTGCTTGAAAACCATATCTAAAAAGGACCCTAATATGCTCCCCTCCACCCTAAAGAAAGAACTCTGCCCTCGGCCCCTAAAGAAAGAGGGAATGGATGCTACTGTGTCAGTTACTAGTCAACATGTACCAAAGAAGGACCTTCTTAGTTTGTCGCTGGTGTGATGATTTAATAAAAGTTAGTCTTTTAGTAAAGAGTATATGAGCAGCTGTTTCTTTTTCTTCTCTTATGTATTTCTAGTTAGTGGTGAAAGAGCCCATCAAGGTGAATGTCAGACTTGGCTTGGCTCAAAGGGACAAGCCACAATCACTCTTCTTTTTCTTAGTTTTCTTTTTCTAAAGGGAGTTTATTTGATAGTTATGCTAATAACTTTAGCTCAGTTATCCATTTGGTCGTAGTGATTTAAGTTCAGTTATTTGGTGTTAGTATTGGTTATGGTGCATGTAACTTCTATTTTGTGTTATCTATGTAAAGTTTGTTGGAAAGCCAACTGCATAGAATTGCTTGATTTGGTTATTATAATTCAGGTAAAAGAAGCCAATTTCATTAGTGTTTAACAAAGCACATGGTAAAAGTATTTTGGTCCTATTGCAATCTCACTATTCTTTTAATACTCAAGTAAGCCACTAAGCCTCCATTAACATGAATCATATTAGACAAAAGAGACGAAACAACCTACGCTGTGTCAAGTGGTCGTTCAAAAAATATATATTATTTTGATTTAAACAAGAGAAAGTGAAATTATTTGTATAATATATTAATTTAATAAAAAATACCTATATATAAATCGACTGATGCAGGACAAGTTCAAGCCCAACGCGAAACTTGGGTGAAGCAATATAGAAGACTTTGGAAGCATAGCCCATAAATTAAGTATTGTATTTTAGTTAGAAGTTGTATTTAAGTTATTTTTCATAATTTGTAAGTATCTTATGTAATTTTTATTTTTTCTTTAAGAGTCCAATTTAGATTAGGAGACTTGTTTAGGAGATTATAAATAGGGGTGTACGTCAATATTTTTAATACATTGAATTATATGATTATTTGTGAAATTCTCACATTGCGTGACCCCATACCCGTGCTCCACCATTGTGGTATTAGAGCCTAACCCAGCCACCTTCTACCGCCACTCAAACCCTCACCCTAATATTTTGCTACCGACACTAAAACTCACAACCCCAAATCCCAAACATGCTATAACCCAACAACCTATATTACCTCTATCCAAAAATCTAGAAGAAGAAAACTTATCTCAGAAAGTTCTGCCTCCGTCTCTGCCTTTGCCTCCTGCCGCTGCGTCGCACCTCAATAGTGGGGCACGGGTATGGGGTCACGCAATAAATCTTACACAAAGAATTTCACTAGTACTCAAATAATCATATAATTCAATTTATTAAAAATACTGAAGTATACCTCTATTTATAATTTCCTAAACAAGTCTCCCAATTCAAATTAGACTCTAAAAGATAAATAAAAATTAAATAAGATAATTACAAATTAGGGAAACTAACTTAAATACAACTTCTAACTAAAATATAATACTTAATTTATGGGTTGGGCTTCCAAAGTCTTCTATATTGCTCCACCCAAGTATCGCGTTGGGCTCGGGCTTGTCCTTGTCCTGCATCATCGACCCCCCTCCCCCCACCATTAAAAAAAAATCGAAAATCAATTATTTGTAAAGGTTATGCCACTATATATTTTTTCATTTTCAAATTGGCACATTCGAACTCTGAACTAAATAAATGACACTTATATTATACTACAAACCAGTGCCATTGTTTTAGAAGTAAAGGATTAATTTGGTAAGTTTTTAATCTCCAAATTACATATATTTGGTCACCAAAAGTAGAATAGATGACGCTGATTTTTTTGATATTATTGCATCTACACTCTACACCATAATTTTACTAAAATGGTCATCCTTCGTGATTTTATGCGTCTACCCATTATTGTGACTCTTGTCATTTTCTCTCATGTTCATTAAAAATAAAAAAATCCACCCAAACGGCCAACACCTTGCAATAATTCCGCCCGATGGACTGTCTAGGTGCTACCCGCAACAATTATGGCATGAATAAGTATGTGTAAGATTTGTTTTATTTCTAGTTCAATTTTATAATTGAATAATGCTACCGATTGAAATAAAATTTTGATGATTTAAACTACTACCTCCGTTCTCTAAAGGATGTCTCGACTCAAATTAAGAAATACTCCCTCCGCCCTTTTTTTAAATGTCGTTTTAAAGAAGTGTTTTTATCTCATAATATTTGTCGTTTGAAAATTTCAAGTAAGCATTAATTGCTTAGTTTCCAATATTACCCAAAGTATTAAATATAATTTTGATTCTCTCACTACTTTCTATCCAATAAGTAACACTCTCTTATTCCAATTCCAATGCAAGGACAATATCGACATTTAAAGTTATTTTTAACTAAAAAGCATAGTATTAATTGTTTTTCTTAATATGTATCCACTTCTAAAATGACAAATAATAAGGGACGGAGAGAGTATAAATTAGAGGAGGGAAAGTATATAAGTTCCAATTTTACCCCAAGCAGACACCACGTAAGTACTTTGATGATTTTTTTTTATTCTTCTCCTAAAACTAGTGTACCTTACCCAAGTTTACTTTTAAGGTTAAATTAATCTTTATAGTACATTTTACATTTAACATTTGTAAAGTCATCATTTGGCGGGCAAATTTTTCTTTGTATTTAGAAATCCTTTGGAGGACGGAGGGTGTGTTTCTCAGTTAAAAACAACTATTTGAAGTTGCCTGTGTGGTCGCACTGGTCAGTTGGTTAATACAAAACAATCAACCAAAAGAACCCCAAAGTTGTTACCTTTTTGAACCAAGTATAGTTCAAGTGATTTGAGTTCAATCACGTGTTGTTGATAAGGACCCTACTTTAGTTTAAATTGCATGTTCGAATTTTATTGTATCCTAAAATTCCAAATGATTTTAGTTGCTACCATTTATCAATTGAAAACCAACCACATGAAGTTGCTTATTGTGGTGGTTATGTTCTTATGAACGTATTAAATAAAAGAGCCCTGATTTTATTACCAATTATAGCAAGTATATATTAATCGGCTTTGGTTTGTTACTGTTTTGTAAAATTAGTCGATGCTTAAGTAAAGCCTAAATTAGCAGAAAGTTATCTGGCTCGACATGTATTGATTGGGCATTCACTTTATTTATGTATTCTGTGTGTGTATGCGTGTAGGTGGATGGATAGGCCCTAGGCTATAAGGCCAAACCTCATGTAAGAAATATTATTTAATGGAAGCTGATATCATTTGCTTCTGTGTAAAGATATTATAAGAGAATTGTTAGATAGGAAGTGCTTTTCAACTTAAATCCCAACCATAACATTTTTGGTTGTACTTGATCACAGGGTTAGCAGGGGCGACATCTGACGTGCACTGTTACGATGTTCTTACAAATAAATGGTCTAGGTAAGCCTGGAGCATTGATCACCTCAAAAGCCAGTGATTGATTCATTAATCATATTGCTTCATCATCAAGTTGTTACCTCTGTTTAGTCTAGAATTGGTATGGTTTGTTTCTGAGCTCTAAAAAACTTTTCAGAATCACTCCATTTGGAGAACCACCAACACCAAGGGCAGCTCATGTAGCAACTGCTGTGGGTACTATGGTAGTGATTCAGGTTGGTGGACAACTTGATATCTCAGAAATTTGTTTGGCCTTCGGTTCTTTCAAATTTTCTTTTAATTTATTCTAAGCATCCAATTTCTATTCAACCCAGGGTGGAATTGGTCCTGCTGGATTGTCTGCTGAGGATCTTCATGTTCTTGACCTTACACAGCAACGGCCACGATGGCATAGGTTAGAATGTTAAATGATGTGGTTGTCCAATCATGAATGTTTAGTGCACCTATATAGTGTATGTAAAGAACTAACATTAGATTGTGTATACGTCGGATGCCTTTGTAGAATGCACATGAAAAAAGAATATTTGAAATGTCTTTTGAAACTAATCTTATATTCTTTTAGGGTGGTGGTTCAAGGCCCTGGACCAGGGCCACGTTATGGGCACGTCATGGCTCTGGTGGGGCAAAGATATCTCATGGCAATTGGTGGAAATGACGGTATATCTCTATACTGTTCCTTCCTTCTGTGTTGATTAGAATATATATCTCTGTTGGATGACCTTTGCTTCAAAAATCAATAATTTGGCGAAACATTTCCAGCAAAGAGACCACTCGCTGATGTATGGGCCCTGGATACAGCTGCCAAGCCATATGAATGGCGGAAATTGGAACCTGAAGGGGAAGGTCCACCTCCGTGCATGTAAGTTTCTCCTTTCTTATTTTAGTTATTATGTTTTATTAGAAGGCTTTACACTCGACATTTATTGGAAGAACATTGGATGAACGTTCTTGTCGAGTCAGATTGTCATCACAGTGTTCACTGTTCTGTTCCACCCCCCTAGGTGGCTGTTAATTATATTTACTTATTAAAAAGGAGAAAATAAGGAGAATATATCTACTCCTTGGCTAAGCTGATTTTAAATATTAACTATTGAGCTGGGAAAACTAGTGCTTGTCAATGAAGATTATTGTCTAGGTGATAACTTATTTGCCACTTTGAGTAGGTATGCCACTGCAAGTGCACGCTCAGATGGTCTTCTTCTGCTTTGTGGAGGGAGAGATGCAAACAGTGTGGTGAGTTATATGTTTTAGTTGGAGTAGTAATTCTTGAATTTGTTTAATGATGTACATTTGCAGGATATTTTCATTTATAATATGTAGTTTGCTCCTCTCATGCTAAGGCAACAGCTGGACGCTTTGGAAGATGCACATTTTGTTTTTCTTTTTTCTTTTCTCTTTTTTCCCTTTTTTCCTTTTTATCTTTTCCGAACAAAAGAAGGCCAGAGCAGAGTCCTTGGTCTTAATATTGATTCTAGTTTGAACATCACTAAGACGACGTTTATATCCGACTTGAACAGTCAGGATTTGGTTTTTATAGAGCTTCCATATTTGTTGGGACTACTTTTTTCATGAGCCATTGTATACTTTTATTACCTTTGTATGTCATAGGTAGTGAACTATCATCCATGTTGGACAAGTTGGTTACCTTTGTTGTTGTATTACACATGTGCACACATGATTTTATATACCGAAATTACGTTAGACGCAAATAAGCATTTGGAAAATCACAACTGTTTAATTGTAATGAGTTACTCCATTGACTCAACTAAATAAGCATTTGGAAAGTCGCACTCATTTAATTTTGATGAGTAACTCCATCAACTCAACTTCAATAGCATCCTTAGTCTCCAATTCTCCATGACTTTCGGGGAGGTTAAATGCTGACCTTAGGAAGTAGTTTGCTGTGTGCAAGAGCTTTTTCCTTATCATATGTATATATGTATATGTTGTAATCATAATGCTTATCATGAAATGGTTTGGTAGTTCTTTATTTATTGTTCGAGTATTCATGTATTTTTTTGGGGTTGGGTGGATTGCAGCTGGTTTGTGGTGAAGGCACAAGGTCGCTGGTTCCAATCCCTAACAAAAACTATCAAAAAAGGAAAATCTATAAATATTGAGGCTTTTAACGCATATTTACAATAGTAATAATATATTAATAGCTCTTTTAGTGGCTAGGGTTTGAAGTTTGTGACAGTTTGTTGGCCACAAGAGCCTCCCTTCTTTTGGCCTTCTATACTATTGACATATAATAATTTTTTTAAATGATATATTCTTTCTACTTGCACTGCATAAACTCGTTTGTTTAACATGTTGGCTTCTAATTGTGGACAATATGTTTGTTTGACCTATTTCATCCTCTGTATGATTGTTGCAGCCTCTAGCCAGTGCATATGGACTTGCCAAACATAGAGATGGTCGCTGGGAATGGGCAATTGCTCCTGGTGTTTCACCATCTCCTAGATATCAACATGCAGCTGTGACTCCTTTTTTACTAATTCTCTTTTTTCTGTTTTCACTATTATATCTACGGAACTAAGTGACTAACTATTTTGTGGTACTGCCACTGTTAGGTGTTTGTTAATGCGAGGCTCCATGTTTCTGGAGGGGCGCTTGGTGGTGGACGGATGGTGGAAGACTCTTCAAGTATTGCAGGTTCTCATCTTGCTTTGCTTGCCTCTTTATTTAATTTCTTTTTATATTTTAATTTAAATCCTAAAGACATTCTAAATCTGGCAAATAGCATCATTGAATGAACTTTTGACCGGTCAACTCATTGAACTGTTCTTTTTTTCTTCAGAAAAATGAAAATGTCCAGTTCGTTAAATTCTTATTTGACATGGCAATGGTAATGTGGACAAATCTGGCAAATTTAGAGAAACACAACATATGGTACTTAATCCCAATTTACGAGGCCATTTTGTTCTGGTTATACCCACAAACATGTAACCACCCTAACAACGAAAAAAGAGGGGGAGAGGGAGGGGGTGGGGGGAGTCTAATGTTCATCAGAATCGGGCGAAGCTCTCCTCAAAAACTAATTTTACTTCTTCATCTCAGTTGAACCCAAAAAATTGCAAATTACAGTCCTCGATCGCACATTTTTCTCCATCAAACTTTGTCATGGCTCATCACCGCCTTCCTTCTAATGTGACGGGCCACAACCACGCACTCATCAAAAGAGGCGGGCTGTTGGAATATAGCCGCAACCAGGTTGTTGCTTCTTTGGTTCTCTCTCACCCTTATTCTTCTTTGCTCTCTCTCTCCATCTCAAACCTTCACTTTAATTCGACTAAACCTTGGGCGCATTACGCCTCTTTATTTATGGATCCATTTCACTTCTTTACTGACCCAAGATGAGACCTAATTACAAAAATAGAACATCATTGTCTTTGCAATTCCCCATCTGTGCCGGAACTGACGAACTCCGAAGAGTTTGGTCAGAAATTGAAGGATTTCTAGTGGAACTGAAGAAGCTTGATAATGGTGGCGAGCCCTTAGCCCTATGTATGCACCCGAAGTCTGCATCAAGTAATGCCTGTTTGTCTTTCTGCTTCCTCAGTATGCGCCTGAGGTTTGCATAGCCTTATTGGAGCTTGATATATATTATTGTGTCTATTTTGTTATGGTTAAAGCAATTGAAAGTGTAGCATATTAAAAGCAGCATAGATAAAGGTGAGACCTAATTATAAAAATAGAACATCATTGTCTTTGCAATTCCCCATCTGTGCCTGAACTCCAAAGAGTTTGGTCAGAAATTGAAGGATTTCTAGTGGAACTGAAGAAGCTTGATAATGTTGGTGAGCCCTTAGCCCTATGTATGCGCCTGAGGTTTGCATAACCTTATTGGAGCTTGATATACATAATTGTGTCTATTTTGTTATGGTTAAATCATCTTAAGCAATTGAAAGTGTAGCATATTTAAAGCAGCATAGATGAAGATGAGACCTAATTATAAAAATAGAACATCATTGTCTTTGCAATTCCCCATCTGTGCCTGAACTCCGAAGAGTTTGGTCAGAAATTGAAGGATTTCTAGTGGAACTGCAGAAGACTGATAATGGTGGCGAGCCCTTAGCCCTATGTATGCGCCTGAGTTTTGCAACAAGTAATGCCTGTTTGTCTTTCTGCTCCTCGGTATGCGCCCGAGGTTTGCATAACCTTATTGGAGCTTCATATACGTTATTGTGTCTATTTGTTATGGTTAAATCATCTAAAGCAATCGAAAGTGTAGCATATTAAAAGCAGTTCTATCTCTGTTTGTCAGTCTCAATGTTCCATTTCACCAGTTTCTCATGAATTTTCTTGTGTTTCTACTTTATGCAGTTCTAGATACTGCAGCAGGAGTTTGGTGTGATACAAAATCTGTTGTTACTATTCCTAGGACAGGCAGATACAGCGCCGATGCTGCTGGTGGAGATGCTGCAGTTGAATTAACAAGGCGTTGTAGGCATGCAGCAGCTGCTGTTGGGGACTTGGTTTTTATCTATGGTGGGCTACGTGGAGGTAAGATGGCTATTTACATCGTTGAATCTTTCAATTAATTTGTTTTTTTGAGTTGGTTTCTGCCTGCTGGTATTAGATCCTTGTGTGTTGTTGCCTACTTAATCTGCCCCAACTATTCTTCAGTTTTCAAGTAACTGATTACTGAGACATTCAGACTGAGTTTATCTACCTAACAGTGACAAACGAAGTTTGTTTAGAGGAAAATGGGGACTTTTAATGTGCGAGGGTTATTCCTAAATTGTATAATCGACAATTATTACTTTTCATGAGTTTCATATTTTATTTTTCCAATACTATAATGTTTTATTCTTGATATCTTTTGAATTTTTTTTTCTTGAAGTTTGCTCACTGGATACGAAAGTTCTGCACAAGAGCAAATATATAATTTGATTTAGACTTCAATAACTCCTGTGTGTTTGCATGTTTGTTTCAAATCTTTGTGTGAGATTTGTCTCAGGGAGTGGATCTGTGTGTAAATTTGAATGAATTAAGTGTGTTTAAAATTTTGGGAGTCCTTCTAATCACTGATCACTCAATGTCCTCAAATTTTTCATCACAATTACATTACCATACCATCACTATAAAGCCAAGCACTAAATTTAGGAATAAACATGGAACAAAATATATCCTGCAATTTTGTAAATTTTTTCAAGTAGGACTCTTTTTGTCAAACTAAGGGAGTATTTATTAACCCATACGTTCTCGTCCTAGCCCAGTGAACCTTTTTATAGCGCTTGACCAATAACTGTTGAGTTTAATTCCCTAGTATACTTTTATATTTTTTTTTTTTCTTGTTGTCCGTTTCAAGCCTTAGATTTCTGTATAATACTAATATATGGCATGGCATTGGTTTACACTAGGATACTGAGTATGATCTGTTTTTTATAGGGGTGTTACTGGATGATCTACTAGTTGCTGAAGATCTGGCTGCAGCTGAAACAACTAGTGCAGCTTCACATGCAGCTGCTGCAGCTGCTGCATCAAATGTACAGGCAGGTAGGTTGGCAGGAAGGTATGGGTTTGTTGATGAAAGAACAAGCCAACCAATTCCTGAACCAGTTACTGATGGTTCCGTGGTGCTGGGAAGTCCTGTAGCACCCCCTGCTAATGGGGATATGTATACTGATATTAGCACTGAAAATGTTATGCTCGAAGGTTCAAGGTAAGCCAACCATATGTATATGCATATACACAAATTGTTCAGCTCTCTATGTTTGTTGCACATTCTTTTTTCTTTGAAGTTTATACATATGCTTAATATGGTTTTCTGTACAGGAGACTGAGCAAAGGTGTTGAGTATTTGGTTGAAGCATCAGCAGCGGAAGCTGAGGCTATTACTGCAACCTTGGCTGCTGCCAAAGCACGGCAGGTCAATGGAGAAGTCGAATTGCCAGACAGGGATCGGGGGGCAGAGGCTACTCCTAGTGGGAAACAGATATCTACCTTGATCAAGCCTAATTCTGCTCCAGCTGGTGTTAGGCTGCATCACAGAGCTGTCAGTATCAGAATTTGGTCCTTATCTTGAATGTTATACTTCAAGTCTTATTTGGTTGTGCAGAATTCATTTCTGATAGTATACTTTGTAAGCATTTGTAGGTGGTTGTAGCTGCAGAGACAGGTGGAGCTTTAGGCGGCATGGTTAGATCGCTTTCAATTGATCAATTTGAAAATGAAGGTAGGCGGGTAAGCTATGGAACCCCAGAAAACGCAACAGCAGCGAGGAAACTTTTAGATCGGCAAATGTCTGTCAACAGTGTGCCCAAAAAGGTAGAGGATTTATTTCATGCGTGTAATATAGTACTATAACATGGAATAGGAATTCGACAAAATGAACTTCTGCATATGACATCTGCAATGAAGAAACATTGACAAAATCTACGATGATTTGAAATGGTTGGGTGCTTTCATAGCTGCATGTACTTCTGATGCTGTTGCATTTCTCATCGAAAATAATTGATGTACTTACAGTTTAAGTCGTTTGGTCAGAAATAAATGGCCTTCCCCTTGTCGGGAATCTACTGCTTGGGTATTTAATGTTTCTCTTTGGTATCAGAATATTCGGCAGAAGTTTTTGAAGATTTTTAACAAACCTTTTCGGCATGTGGTGAAAAAAGATCAAGTCAAGATCTGAATTTTGTGCTCTATTATTTACTTGGTGGATTATTATTTTTTGTCCATTATAGGGTGTAGTGTATTCTGTCAGTTTAGCTTCTTCATTGCTACCTTGTGATATGGTGAATTATCTTCAATTCAGGTGATGGCTCATCTTTTGAAGCCTCGTGGTTGGAAGCCTCCTGTTCGCAGACAATTTTTCCTGGACTGCAATGAAATAGCTGATCTTTGTGATAGTGCTGAAAAACTATTTTCAAGCGAGCCAAGTGTTCTACAGCTTAGAGCACCTATCAAGATATTTGGTGATCTGCATGGGCAGTTTGGGGACCTTATGCGACTTTTTGATGAGTATGGCTCCCCTTCTACTGCTGGGGATATAGCGTAAGTGTTTTCTTTATTGATGCACTTTCTTCATGTTCAGATTTTAATCCATATTTTTTTGATCCCAAACTCATGGAGCTGTGAAAATACTGGCACCTTCCTATACTGCGTATACCATCTTCGTTTTTGGTATATTTGTACATTTGATAATTTCAAGCTCTAACCTTGATCACTTATGCTCATGCATTTTAGCTTGTACTGATAAATTTGTGGTTATGCTTGCAAGGATCATGATTTCAACTAGAAAATCCCAAGCTGAAAGAAAAAACAGCGCTGCACCCTAAATAGGACAACCACAAAACATTTTCATTAAAAGGTGGTTTACGTATAGCTTGTAGGGACTAATGAACAAGATTTGTCATGCTAAATTTCATCAGTTACATTGCTAAACATTGTTTATTACTGTCTTTGGAGACTAAATATGTTACTATTCAAATCTAGAAACTTCTTGCAACTAAACATGTACATGTTTCCCCTAATACATTAAACTCAATAATGGCTTGTACCAGTTATTTGACACAGTTTTTCTTTCAATGCGTCCATTTGCGAAGCACTAAATACTTTAACTTGGTTCCATCGTTTTTTCCCTACAGTATGATCATAATGAAATCAAACTTTGGAAGCCATGGGTGAAACTTTCATGAAAATCTAATTTTTTTTTTGGTTTGTTCTGTGTAGTTCCTTGTTACTTGTAGAGATTTTTTTTTGTTTTTTAAAATTGAAATTATTTATGGGTTTTTACTTTGTTGACAGTTGACGTTCATTTAAGTATAACTGTTGTCTCGTTTTTATCGTTGTAAGAAAATTCTTTACAGGATTAGAGCATCTAGTTCCAATTGTTCACTCATACTCAGATCGTCAATTTGTGAAGGTGGAATTAGCTGATAGCTAGAACAGAACTACCTAGTATAGGTGTTATTAGCTCATTACTTGGTATGAATAGTTAAGTATTTAGAGAATATATTATTCTTTCAAGCTTAACAATGTCCCTCATGCCACCCCTTTTACTTCCTCGTACCATGGAGATACACTTCAGGAAGAAGAAACTTCATAATTCCCACACAAACAGGGATAAAATCATTAATGGGAAGGCTAGTAACAAGGCTTTACAAAAGTGGTCGATTATCATGTTCGTTACTTGGCTCTAAAATCTTAAGCTGTTTTGTTTGTGTCCACATGTGAATGCATGTGCGCACACAAACACAATGCATTTAGTTTTCAAGTGTTTGTATATTTATGTGAATGTGTGATTATGTACTACATGTTCTTTGTTTTTCTAATCTTATCTTTGCTGTTATATGGAATGGATTTATGTTCATGATGTTATTATGCGCTCAGTTATTCACTCATAAATCCATCATCATCCTTCTTGTGATGCTAATTTTGTACAATGACTATCAGATATATCGATTATCTCTTCTTAGGAGATTATGTTGATCGTGGCCAGCACAGCTTGGAAACCATCTCTCTTCTGCTTGCTTTGAAGGTACTATTGCTTTGTGTTTATCCAATTCTGGCTCTTATGTTGTATTTCTTATTTTTTTAACAATCGACTGACTGAGAGCTTTACAGGTTGAATATCCTCAAAATGTACATTTGATTCGTGGAAATCATGAAGCTGCAGATATCAATGCCCTTTTTGGCTTTCGAATTGAATGTATTGAGCGCATGGTATGGTGCTATTATATTTTTACATAGTTGTTAAATTGTGAATCGTATTGTGTATCGAAACCCCCCGTAACGTGTTTCATATATCATATCGTGAATCGTATCGTAAGATACGGAAACAAAATAAAAAATGTAGTAATATATATTTAAATATATAAAACACAATATTGACTATATATAAAAGTAGTCAAGTAAATATTATTATAGACTAAACAGTAGTCAAAATACTTTAAATTGATTTATTAGATATTATTTCAGTAATCTTTATAGCGTAACAAGATAAAACGAAAATTCAGATTCACCTTTAATCTATAAAACAAAATAGAATAATTCTAATTAACTGTTGAAAATTTATATATCTGCTTATAAAAATTGACGTGGAAAAAATAGAACGACATTTTCAATTAGATATAATGATCTAAAAAGCGATTAAAGACTGATGAAGCGATATAGAATATGTTTGTGCTAGAAAACCTTTTCAATTGAAATTTTAAAAGACTGAAAGGTTTTGTTTTTAGTCTTTTGGATCTACATGAAAACTTTTTTAAGTTGGTTGCTTTTAAAAAATATCGTGCATTGTATCGTATTGTAAGAATCGTATTGAATCATAAGATAAGATATCATTTTAGATTCACCATGCGATACATATCGAAGTGTCTCCGTATCGTATCGTATTGTAAGATAAGTATCGCGTATCGTAAGATTTTGACAACTATGTATTTGTATATTATGATGTTTGTGATTTTCATCCTTCACCAGTAAATGATAATTGACTTAATGATATTCTAAACAGGGTGAGAGAGATGGAATTTGGGCATGGCATCGGATAAACAGATTATTCAACTGGCTTCCCTTGGCAGCTCTTATTGAGAAAAAAATAATTTGTATGCATGGTGGTATAGGAAGGTCAATAAATCATATTGAACAAATTGAAGGCCTTCAGCGTCCAATCACGATGGAAGCGGGTTCAATTGTTCTCATGGACCTATTATGGTTGGTACATGTGCATAGTTTGTTTTGTTTTTTTATCATGTTAAATTTGTTCCTTATTACATGAATTTCTGTGTATAGGTCTGATCCAACTGAGAATGACAGTGTGGAAGGATTAAGACCAAATGCAAGAGGTCCTGGGTTGGTTACATTTGGGGTTTGTATTGTTTCATTTATATCTTATTTTCTTGCCTTTTTTCTTGTACCTGTTATTATTGTTTTGTGGTTGAGGCGTTGTGCTTGACAAATTATTTTCTCATAATTTTTCTTTACATGTATATGCTTCACATTAAATGATTTTGTACACATTTAATTCTTTAGTTTACTTATTTTTGTTTTTAGATTTGTAAGTATTTTTTTTCAGTTTTTTTTTAACACTGTATAACATTTTGTTGCGTAATGCCCGATACCAATACTGCTACCCGATACCGCAATTGACTGTCCGATACATTTTCTGGTGCCATGACTTTGAACCATGTGCAACGGTGACAGTCTCGCGTATTTTGGATGATACTACTTGATATTGAATTATCACAGTGACATCCTTACTAGGTTTTCTGGTAGTCTTTTTGTGCTAAATACTCCCTATTTTGTGAAGTCAAAAAATCAAAGAAAATATCTGGAGTTGGCCATTTCTTTTTCCAAGGAGTTTTCTGCTTCTAGAATGTGTAATTTATTGGTAGATTCTTTATGATTTTGCATTTTATTGTTCATCCTGGAATGATATTTTATTCCAGCCTGATCGAGTGATGGAATTCTGCAACAACAATGATCTTCAATTAATTGTACGTGCACATGAATGTGTCATGGATGGCTTTGAGCGTTTTGCACAGGGACATTTAATTACCCTTTTCTCTGCGACCAATTACTGTGGTACGATTTCACCTTCTAGTTGTCAAGATTGTAGAAGTCTAGAAGGAGACTGCCCATTAAGCATGTTATTGACCCGTTCTTTCAATTTGTGCTGTTTCTATAGGTACTGCAAATAATGCTGGTGCAATCTTAGTCTTGGGTAGAGATCTTGTAGTGGTTCCAAAACTCATTCATCCATTGCCACCAGCAATTTCATCACCAGAAACGTCACCTGAACGACACATAGAAGATACCTGGATGCAGGTACCACTGGTTCTAGATTTGTTGCCTATTCTGATATTGTTTCTCTCTCAGAGCCGTCTTTACCTTGTTCTATTGGTAATCTTGTTTCCTGTTATTTTTTGGCATGATTAGGAACTTAATGCTAACAGACCGCCAACGCCAACTAGGGGGCGTCCTCAAGTTGCTAATGATAGGGGTTCTCTTGCTTGGATTTAGTGGGTCTGGTTACATATTGTTTCTCGACACATTCCTGGATCATGCTGCCACCTTGGTATTTCTTGTTATCTGTATATACCATGAAGCCGTATGGAGATTTTCCCGACCTTGTAATATCTGTTCTTGTTAGAGATCTGAAGGCTTTCAGCACATTCGGCATGCGGCAAATTTAGCAAGACCTCAAAATCAATGAATACATGAGCTCGAAATCCATGTCTGGCGGATGGGCTACTAGTCTCTTTTTAGCTGAAAGGGTTCGGGGTTTCCCAAGCTGCCCTTGTACATTGAGCTTCAGACGTGTAGAAGTTAGCAGTCTTGTTTGTTTCTCCCTTTTTTTTGGGGGGGGGGGGGGGGTTTATTTTTCTCAGTAGTCTTATATAAATTTTTATTTCTCATTTAGATGTATTAATGTCAAAAAAAAAAATAATATTTTTTAAAGAGGACAAGAGGTACCCATATGATTGGTTAGATATATAATATTGAAATCATCTTGGGAGTTCATGAATCATAGAGGCGTTTCTTTGTGTATTGTATTTTATTCTGTTCAGTATAACTTTTTTGTGTGAAGATAAGAAGCTATTTGTATGAGAACATGATATTCATTCCTCGAGTGCGACGATGGAAATCATTTTAGAGCCGTTTGGCGAACAGGTCAGCGGAGTAACTGCTTTCTTAAGCCAAGAGGCTAAAGTAAAATAGTTTAATTTCATATTTCAAATTTGTACAACTTATAATTTGATGATACCAGCATAACAAACAATTAGATGTGACCTAAACAACTTCATTGACGTAAGAAAATAAAAATACTAGTACTTATGGTTGGGATGTGGCAATGCAATATGGCTCCCACATCAAGAGACCTCTTAAATTCCTTGCAGCCCCTCAACAATAGAACTAAGCTGTCTTTTTTGTAATTCCCTCAACGTACACTTCCAATTCTTGTTCCTCCAATGCTTCTGGTTTTGTGGAACACACCATCACCTTGAAGTTGGACTTGATTTTGAGTGATGGGCTCATTAGGCTTGCCGCATCGGACTTAATCCCCCAGGCGTAATCGAAGCCATTGGAGGAGGCATGGGATTTTGGGATCCCTCAACTTCCTCAGCTATTTCATTCTCTCTTCTTTTTTTTTTTGTTGAAATTTATCAAACACTCTGTTCTTTTCTTGATCACTAAGTAGTGTTTCTTGATTATTGAGGAGGGTGAGGAGAAGGCGGCCATCTTGTCGTTGAGTTTGCAAAAAATTATTGGGAGGAAACAACGAGGACTAACCGCCCACTTTCACGGTGAGAATGCATTTGAAGGGAAGGAATTGGTGGAGGGAATGTTGGAGGTTTCTTAGTAGCTCTAGCTGCTGCTGCTGCATCAGAGTAATTGTAATTTGCAATTACTTGCACTTGTCCTTGTTCTGTTTGTAGTTTTGGTTTTTCCTCTGCGTCCCCAGTCTCTGAAGTCGGGTATGAGGGGAACCCTTCAGAGCCCGTCTCGGATCCGAGACTTTCGGTACAAATCCCGAGGCTCTTTTTACTCAAAGAGCTTGATGATCTTTTTACAAGAGGATGAACATAAGGCGACTCCACCTCCTTGTCCGCGGACTTTTTTGATAAAATGGAACTCCAAACATCAAGTTGATTTGGATTTTGAAACTCCCTTTTCCCCTTGAACTCATTTTGTTCACCTTGGATTGAAAAGTGTTGAAAAGATGCAATATTTTTCATCCCATCTTGGGCTAACCATTTCTTGTAGGACATGTCAGCTGAAAGAGTTCATTTAAGGGATGTGGTGGCATTTGGTGCTTTGGTTTGTTGACAGTGATCAGGTTCCTGCAGAATGGAGACTATCCCTTGCTTATTCTCCATCAGAATTGGTGCATATTATTCCACTTTTATTAGAGGTGATGATGGTATGCCAAAGCTCTTGTTCTTGTTTAGAGTAATTGACATCTCTTCAAGTGATGGAGGTGGTTTAGAATCAATATTTTCTCAACTAAACAAAGTAATGAAGTATGAGAAAAACCATTATATGCTAACTAACAAATTCCCATGTCACAAAAAACTTGATTTTGTTCCTAACTTCTTATGGACATGTAGGTATGCCATAATAATATGATTTTCGATTCCATGAAGTTCAAGTTTGTCAAGTACAGTGGCGAAATCAAGACCATATTATAAGGGGGGGGGGGGGGGGGGGGGTTAAAATCTCTCAGTAAAAAAAATTATTTATAGACGCTTGAACTGCTTCTTTCAGTTGTCCGACTGAGATGAGACAACTGTATTATGTGATTCTGCATAGCTTGAAAACGTCTCAAAATTTGTTTGTTTTTAATTGTTGAAAAAATATCTTTCTCAATATAAACTATCAGACTGTCATTCATCCACCCGCCTCTCATTTTATTACTCAAGTCAGTCTTGACAATTTTCATCCCAGAGAATACTCTTTCAACAGTAGCAGTCGCAACTGGTAAAACCAAAGCCAACTCGATCAATCGATATACCAATGTAAAAGTCAAATTTCTTCTTGTTTCAATCAGGTTCTTAGCAAGACTTCCCAAAGCTTTGATCCCAAAAGATTGATTATCCCATTGTATATCATAAATGCAATTAACAAGTTGATCCCCAAGTATCATGCGATCAGTCACTGAGAAATCTTCTGGATAAAGCTTAGCAAGACGGAGTAACTTATTTTTGTCAAATTTAGAGAACGAATCACTTGGATCAAGGCATGATATGCATAAAAGTAACTCTGTGCTTGCTTTTGAAAAACGATTGTTCATTTCTTGAACAATTGAATCAACAACCTACATTGTAATAATGAAAAATCAACAAAAAAAGATAAATTCTTGGATATGAATAATGAAAAAAGATTTATAGAGATTATACTTATACCTGACAAAAAATCTCAACATGATAATGATGAAAATTAGTAATAATTTGTCCATTGCGTCTGCTACGACCTCAGGATCTTATGTTGTCTTCCATATTAATTATTGGGATCATGTTCTTCTTGAAAAAATATTGACTTCCTTCAAAAAATTCTCCCATTCCGCCTCCCTAAAATCTTGTAGTCGAGCTTTCATTACCCTAATCAATCTCACAGCATGTACAATGTTTTGATCTTCTTGTTGTAAGGCAAGTGACAAATCATTTGTGATTCCCAATAAATATTTCATCAAATGCATCACAAATACAAATTAATAATTCTCCATCTTATCAATCAAACTTATAACTATACCGTTATTATCATCAGAAGCACCATCATCATGCACATTTTCAAGCACTTGTAATACGGAAGTCCACATAGTCATAAGATGGATTATAGTTATATAATGTGACCCTTAACGAGTATCTCCTGGTCGTCTTAAACTTGTTTCTTGATTTTTTCCTTTACCACTAACTATCTCTCCATTTTCCAAATACTCTATGATTCTATCATGTTCAAGCTGTCTAAGTTTATCTTTTCTTTTACATGATTCTCCAATCACATTCACAATCATAGTAACATATTGGAAAAAATCACTCACAATACGGTTGCTCTTGGCAACAGCAACAACAACTAATTGAAGTTGGTGAGAAAAACAATGGATATACCTTTGCATATGGATTTTCTTTTAAAATAAGAGCCTTCAATCCATTAAACTCGCATCGCATATTTGAAGCCCCATCATATCCTTGACCTCTCAAACTCAATAATGACAATTTATGTTTTGCAAACAATTCATCAATAACATTCTTCAAAGAAATAGATGAAGTGTCAAGCACATGTACCACACCAAGTAACCTTTCAATCACATCTCCATGATTGTTTACATATCTCAAAACAACTCCCATTTGCTCCTTTATTGAAACATCTCAAGACTCATCAACCATAATAGAAAAGATGTTGTCCCCAATATCATTGATGATGGCAAGTGTAGTTTCCACAGCACAAGCATTTGCTAGTTCTTTTAAATTTTTTGGAGAAGTCATTTGATTGTTTCCAGGACCATCCTCATTAACTACCTTGTCTACCTCTTCATTTCGTAGGGTGTACTACTCAAAAAACTCAAGGAAATTTCCCTTATTTGATGAAGTCGATGACTCATCATGTCCATAAAAAGGCAAACCTTGCTTCAAAAGAAGGCGTGTGACATCCAAAGCCGCCGTTAAACGGGTGCAATAAGCAACCTCCATCTTTTGCCCGTGTGTTAGTAGTATGTGATACACTCTGCCTTTGATTTTGAAAACCTTGAAGTTGTATTCTAGCATCATTATGAGCACTATTCGAAGCATCCACATGTTCTTGAAAATTTTCCATTGCCTTTTTTCAATTGCTAAACCCTTTTTTTGTAAAAGCATCTACTCTGTTTGAATTGCCGAATAGATAACAACAAAAGCAAAAGGCCGCATCCTTTGAAATGCTATACTCCAACCACTCAAAATTTTTAAACCAAGTGGGCCGAAAGCTTTTCTTCACATTAGAAATTTTTTTTGGAGATAATTATGGGCAATTGGTTGACATGGACCTTTAGTCAAATACTCTCTTTGAACTTGATCTCTAATCACAATATCAAAGTTTTTAATTGATTTACGTAACCCCGGATCATTAATAATATCGTTTGGATTGAACTCTACACGTGAATTATTTATACCACCACTTGCCTTGGAACTTTGTAATTGACTATTAGAAGAATTAACAGTTCTTGGTCGCTTAATCAAGTATTTATCCAAGATAAAATAAAAACATCAATTGCTACATGAAAATTGTTGTAGTGTGAAAACATCAATTGTTGTGATTGTGAAGAGACACATAATCATCAAAATCAAAAGCAGACTACGAACAAAAGCACAACACCTAATTGATCATCATCAATCTTTTAACATAATTCCCTGAACCACCCTGTTTGAAAAGTCAGAATTACTCTTCCACAGTTTTTTTTTCTCTACCTACTTTTCTTCTTCATACAAATTTCTCTCTTTGCTAATCAATTATAGATTTACAGTATTTCACAATTCACAATAATTTCATCAAACATTTCATAATTTAATGGCATACTGCTATTGGCATAACAAATTAACAATTAAGTAATTAACTTTGGCAACCTATACTGCTATACATAATACACTAACATTACAACTACTTGGAACGGACCCCACTCATGACTCATCAGTTCAAACTTTAAAGAATTAAAGCAATCTAGAAAAAGCAAATTCTAAAAGTTAATATATTATATTATTTTTATATATAGATACCATTGAGCAAACTAGCAGATCAGATGCAGTCTTACATATCTGAAATTTGAAAGAGAAACAAAATACTGATAAACCCCACCAGAAGCCAGAAGGTCCAGAACCCATAAAACACCCCATCACAAAACATCATTTAACCAAAAAAAAAACACAAAATCAAGTCAAACCTAGTTCAAAGAGAAATCAACTCGATTGAAATTAGATCTCACAAAGTCACAAATTAAAACTCTAGTACTTGCCTTTACTGGAGGGCGGAGAACGGCGCGACAAAGGAGGGGAGAGCCGGAGAGGAGATCGACGGCGCCGACTGCGGGCTGTGAGGCTGTCTGAAGACTGAAGCCTGAGGCTCTGAGCTGTGGTCGAATGGTAAGGATTTGGCCTTTTTAAAAAAAAAAAAAAAACTTACTAAATGAAACAACGTCATTTTATTTAGTAAGTTTTTTTTAAAAAAAAGGGCCAAATCTATTTCGCCTTAGAAGGAGGAGCTTCGAACTGCCGGCAATGGAGGATCAGAAGATAGAGGTTGGGGGGTCAAGAAATGAAACTTCGCTATAATCTTTTACATTGATACAATTAACATTTTCCCATAGCCTCGATAAAAGTGTGACCAATTTTGATCTCAATGGAAATCGGATCCTAATAATATACCAATAGAAAAAATCTATGGAGCCCAAATGTGTTGTACGATACAGCTCTGTATTGCACTGCACAACTATTTAAAGTTTTTTCCGGGCATTGTTGAGAAAATCAATTTAGGTATTTTTGCTTGCTGATATCGATATGTATATTAACAAATACACATAGACACAAACACTACTTTGAAAGATTAAGTGTTTTTTACCTTGAGCAAAGCTGTAGGCTAACTGAGGTCTTTTAGTTAGCAGAGACAACTGAGTGCTTGTTGCTGGAGTGAAGAGGATGATGTTTAAAGATCAAGGAGGATGTGTATGGCTGAATGCAAATGCAACGGATGGGGATTGTTGGGTATTTATAGAAGACCAAAAAGCATATGGAACCTTGTTCATGGGACCACCTATGCCACAATAAAAAGGCCTTTTGATTTCCTAAATTATAATTTCTTACAATTACTCCAAGGGAAATGGCAGAAACTTTAGAGGTACTTCACAAATAACTTCGAAATCCCTAATTCTATTTCTGATTCTAATTCTTAAAGTATTCAAGAATACTTGTTGAGGAACAAAGATTTATGAACAATTCTATAGTTATTTGATTTATATCATGACAATCTTGATTATAAATATCTTTGTGTAATGTGTGGATTATAGTACCTAATTAAGCACATTGTTAGATTAAATATATTATATACCCTATTATAAAAAGATTTTATCTTGATATTTTTAACAAAATATATCATAGATAGAAAAATCATGCAAAAATATGAGTTAATATAAATTTTTATTTAATTTAAGATTGTGTATATAACACCACTGTAGTAATCTTTTTAAAAAGTATATTTTATTACGGCTTAAATTTGTTGAACTTTCACTAATATAAAGTTGATGATGTATGGCCAAATCATAAACAGTTCACATGCTTTAACATTCTCGTATATTCTTTGTATTTGTATAGTTGGATTTATCTAAAAAAGACCTATTAACTCTATGAAATAATTTAGATACCCTTATGGTACATCCCTTTTTCACATTATATTTTATTTATTTAAAAATTAGGGATATATTTTTATTCTTCTATTCTAAAATTAGGGTTCTTCTATTTTTGCACAATATATAAAGTAATACGAAATTTCTTATGGTGGTTGATATCTCCTTGATTATATTTATTTTTTAATTTTTTTAATACACATTTAGCGACTCAAATATTATATTTAGCGATACTTTTAATAACATAATTCTTTGTGACGAATTTTATATTATTGTTAAATATAATATTTGTATCATTAAATATATATAAAAACAAATTAAAAAATAAATATAACATAGGGATCCTAATTCAAAAATAATGTTAATAGAGCTACAAGTATATCTTAAAGTTTAAAAGCTCCTAAATATATATTTGCTCTCATATATTATTATTTTTTTTAAACAAGGGGGATTAATCTAGTAAGAAGTTTAATGATGGGCAACAGCTATATAATGAAGCGGAGACAAAATTGGATTGATGGAGAGAGTCAGGGAGAGGTGCAGTTGTGGGCAAGTAGACAATCATTTCTTTTTGTCTCTGCTTCATAATATAGTTGACATTTATTTTTTAATTTCTTTTAATACATATTTAACGATATAAATATTATATTTAATAATAATATAAATTTTGTTCTAAATAATTATATAATAGTAAGTGTTGCTAAATATAATATTTGAGGTTGTTAAACGTGTATTAGGGAAATTAAAAAATATGTATAATGAAAGAGATATCAACCACCATAAGAAATTTCATATTGCTTTATATATTATTCAAAAATAGAAGAAGATCCCTAATTTTAGAAAGAAATATATATATATATATATATATATATATATATATATATATATATATATATATATATATATATAACTTTATAAAAATTTTAAATGGATGAGAAAAAATGAAGAAGTAGAAAGTCGCATCTTCCATTTTAAACTAGCTCGCGCTAAGTATGAAATTTATAATTATATTTTATTTATTAATTATAATTTATATTATTAAATATACTTTTAAAATTAGTGAAGTAATGGTAGAGTGATATTATAAATGATAGTAAAAAATAATAATAAATTAAGAATATCATGTCACTTTATTATTTTAAAAATAAAAATATATCATTAATTTTGGACTGAACTAAAAATAAAATTATATCCGTAACTTTAAAATAGAGCAAATATTAGTTAAAAATCCTATATAAATGATTTTAAAATATTATTTTAATCACTATTTATTAAAATAGTTAGACATATAATCTTACCCAATAATAGTATTCATATTCATTTTTAGTGTTTAATAAAACACCTTGACTCATCTATTTATATATACTATAGTTAAATATACAATTTGGTTTTTTTTTTTTTTTTTTTGGTTCGACCCTTAACTTTCCTTTTTTTTTTTGGTTCGACCCTTAAATTTCGGCCCCCCCCCCCCCCCCCCCCCCCCCGTTTTTTTTTTATTCAATCATTAACTTTGTTTACATTAAGTCAGTTTATTATTTATCAATTCAAATAATAAAAAATTAAAATTAAAATAATAATTTATAAGAAAACAAGAATTAATGTAGAGGTTTATGAGAAAGCAATGAAATCTATCTATAGTTTATCGTATAGTCTATCTATATTATAAAAGTCAACTTATATTATTTATCTATCTAAAATTAAAAATTATAATTAATAACGTAACTTTATAAGAAAACAAGAATTAGTAATAAAGTTTTTATAAGGATACAATCATTTTACCTAATTCTAATTTGTTAATTTTATTGAGATATTTATACAATAATATAAGTTTAAGATTAATTATATTACTAATTAGACAATATTGTTTGAAATTATTAAAATATAAGTATAATTATAATTTCAAATATAAGTAATATTTTATCATATTTAAATAATATAATTTTAGAAGAAAACTATTTTCTTATGAAAATCACCTTACCATATATATATATATATATATATATATATATATATATATATATATATATATATATATATATATATAATAACTTGAACAATAAATGATTCAATTGTTAAATCAAAAATTAATTAATTATACTACAAATTAGTAACTATTATTAATATAATACTCATTAATATGCTATTTAACTTGAATTTGTTGCTATTATTAAAATAAAAGTATAATTATATTTCAAACAATATGATTTTATTAGTAGTTAGATAATATAATTTTAGAGTGAAATTATTTTTTTACTGCCAACATTTTACCTAATATTAAATTATTACCATTATTAAAATATAATATATTGACCAACAATATGAATTAATTTTAAAATATAAATAAAATATTATTTATATTATCTAATAAAATATTTACAAAAAAATAAAAATAAAAATTCACCAACAACGTAGGTATATCCAAAACAAGATATCGTACTTTGTACGGGGTACATCTTACATAATATTTTATTTTTATTTTTTTTTATATATATATATATATATATATATATATATATATATATATATATATATATATATGTGTGTGTGTGTGTGTGTGTGTGTGTGTGTGTGTGTGTGTGTACTATAATTAAATCGATAATTTACTTCATCTTCCTTTTTTTTTTTGGTTCGATCTTTGACGATTCCTATATTAAGGTAAATTTTATTATTTATCAATTCAAATTAGAAATTGAAATTGGTATAATAGTTTTATAAGAAAATAAGAATTAATAATATAATTTTATAAGAAAATAATCAAAACAAGATCATCTTATCTAATAGTATTGTAGTTTTATAAGAAAACATGAATTTATAATAAACGAATATTAATTAGTTTCTTTTATTCATATATATATAGACACACATACACACAAAATACAAATTTAAGTAAAATTATATAACTACTTAAATAATATAATTTGACAATAAAAGAAAATTATCATACAAATCATTTACCCAACTTAAATTTGTTACTATTATTAAAATATAAGTATAATTATAGTTTTGATTATAAGTAATATTTAATCGCTATTTAGATAATATAATAATTAATATTATTAAAATAAAAATATAACATACTAATCGATCATAGGATTCAACTACTAAATATAAAATAAAAATTAATTACCCTATCCGATAAGAATTTGTAAAAATAAAATTCAAAGCATCCATAATAATATTATTATTATACAACAAGACCTTTTGTTCAGTTCAACTGTGACATCCCCAAATTTAGGCTACATAGCCCAATTTGAGACGCCATAAAATACACGGTAACTAAAACAAACAGTACATAGAACAGAAATACAGAACTCAATAATACACAACTAAGTCTTCACTATTATTGCCACACTATATATAATATGTGAATACTACTACAGCTGTGACGACCCCAAATCCGGGTTCCTTGAGCCTCGGATCCGGTTCAACACTAGTACTACATTTCCTTATTGTTCATGAAATACAACAATATTATAATTGCTAAATAATCATTTATTTACAATTTCACAACATCGCTTTCTATTCCAGAATCGCAATCTTTACAAATTTCTAGTATGTCTCAATATCAGATATGATACGACATTCTATTACAATCAATTTGAGTATCTAAGACTCATAATACATACCAACCAATTCATATACTACACAATCATTTTACCTGTCTAATTCGGACTGATATCTACAATAGTCGTGCTAGACCTTCAGTGAATGTAATATGCATTCCTGTTTCTTGATCCTTATCAAGACTTCAAATACTTGTACTCGAGCACGACGACTCAACAAGTTTAATAGTTACACATAACACATTACATGCTTCACATATACTCTGTAATTTATACTTACATCATGCTTTTTATGCATTTCAGTTTATGTCATACTGCTCATGCATCACATATAACATCTAGCATTTCATGCTTCATATTTTACATGTAATCATACCTTATGCATATCACAATTATCATCAATATCCTTCTATTAACAATTTAATATCACATCATAGCATGTCAAGACACATAGGAGCAAGTTCTGAAAAACTTGTCTGGTTCGCTTCTACCAGTTATGCTTATTTGCGTCTTTCGTTTAAGTTACAATTTATATATAAAATCGATATAATCATTAGTTACAATGACTATTAATTAGTCTTAACTTAAGACCTTAACTTCAAATTATTAATTAACTCTTTAGTTGTCCGACCAATGAACCTTTACGTTCCGGACAAAAATCCTAGCCCAACAAATCTAGTTGGACATGTCGGTAAACTTAACCAAGTACGACTTACTTTTAATAAGTTGTCTAAAATTTAGTCACGAATTGACTATTTACATTGGTTTAATTCAATTAAACTTCATTCTTTTACATAACTTAATGATTTGGACAATTAATAAAGTATCAAATACCTCAAAATATTATCTACATTTGATAATATACAACTACATTCAAATATTATTAATCATTTAATAGTATTTTAATCACTTATTGATATTATTAACCATTTAATAATATTTTAATCACTTATAAATATTATTGTCCATTTAATAATATTTTAATCACTTATTAGTATTATTAACCATTTAATAATACTTAAATAATTTCTTAATATTATTAACAATTTAATAATATTTTAATCACTTGTTAATATTATTAACCATTTAATAATATTTTAATCACATATTAATATTATTAACCATTTAATAATATTTTAATCACATTTTAATATTATTAACCATTTAATAATATTTTAATCACTTATAAATATTATTGTCCATTTAATAATATTTTAATCACTTATTAATATTATTAACCATTTAATAATATTTAAATCACTTCTTAATATTATTAACAATTTAATAATATTTTAATCACTTGATAATATTATTAACCATCTAATAATATTTTAATCATTTATTAATATTAGTAACCATTTAATAATATTTTAATCACATATTAATATTATTAACTATTTAATAATATTTTAATCACGTATTAATATTATTAACCATTTAATAATATTTTAATCATTTAATAATGTCATTAATTATTTAATAACATTTTCATCATATATTAATGTTATTATTCATTTAATAACCTTTTAATCTTATACTAATATTATTCATCATTTAATAATATTTTAATATTCTTCAAATATTACCAATAGTTAACCTTTTAATTGTGTTAACTTTAGTCTTTATTTTATACATTTAGATACCATTAAGTTACTAATAAACTCTACATATATAGGTTTGGTATTCAAATACATTCATTTTACATGTATTTCAACTTAAATTTTCACTAAAAACTCAACCCGGACTGACCCGACCCGACCCGGACGGCTAAAACTTGTTTCTGACAGAATGTTTGACCGCTGCGGCGGTGATACAAATTTTTCGAAACGCTAACTTGAGGACTGCCCAACCCTCCGACGCTTCGATAGCCACAACTTCTTCATTTTAAAATATTTTGGGGTGATTCTTGAGTCCATTCTCATCAGAATTTCCTCCTCTACAATTTTTATTTAGATGACAAATCCAAATTCCAAACGGAACTGGACTAAAAACTGCTCACAAGGATAAAGTGAAAACTAACTTCACAAATCCTTGGTTTTAATAGTTCAAACTTGAATAAAATAAACTCTACACATCCAAATGACACCAGTTGTTGTCTTCCTAACTTCTTGTTTTACAATATTTCATGGTTCAATAATATTTTTGAAAATATTTTGACAAGAAATTTAAAGATCGAACCACTTTGGGTTTTATCGGTAACACAATATGGAATTTTCTTCCATTTATTTGCTTACCACATATACCAATACTTGTATTAGATATATTAAACCATGAATCTACCTATATATCATAGATTTAGACTTCTAAAGCATCAAAATAACTTTTGATCAGTTAAAAATATATTTTGACCGATCAAAACATACATAGACTATAAAATTTAACTAAGGAATTGTTAGAAAACTTTTCAACCTTCCATGGAGGTCTTCTTCTTGCTAGGTCTCTTCCTCCTTCTTGAGTAAATCATTAGAACACTAGCTTACTAGCTCACAAGCTCTCTAGCTTTTTCTCTCTAGCTTTTCTCTCTAGTAAAATGTCCAACAACATAATCCATTGGTGCACTACTATATTTATAGTACTTTGATAACCTCCCATTAATTCCTTAATCAACTAGTCATTGGTGAAATTAGAGCTAATTGATGTTTACTATTTGATTGAAAGACTACTTGGATTGAGTACTTGATTGTCATGTTGCTTGCAATTTATCTAAGCTAGCAAAAGAAGCAATCAATTAAGTATTTTAGAAGTAACATAAATGCACAAGCCACCAAGTGGCCCCTCCCTCTATTTGACCGGCCATATGGCCTAAAATGGCCAAATTTTCCTTTAATTTTTTTTGCTTATATATATATATATATATTGACTAACTCTTTGACTTAGTTTGAGCTTCACATTGGATCAATTTAATATTTCTATTAGGCTCATCAATTTATTTTGTTTGAGCTCAATTTATTTATTACATTTGGGCTAACATTAAATACCATATGTTATATTTAATTAAAACAAGCATTGGACTTGATTAATTATTATATAGATCAATGTTTAAATTAAATTATATGGACTACTAGGTTAATTAATTTGACCTAGTTTAATACCTCCATTGAAATTGTAATATAATTCAATTAGACTTGCTATAATTATTTCTACCACATGGGGTTCCTTAATTAACTTATTCAAAGTAAATTTTCAAACAGTCTGTACCACCACTGCGGCGGTGGTTACCACCGCTGCGGCGGTAGTTCTAATTTTCATACACCCGAGAGTTTCACCGCTGCGGTGGTAAACCTACCGCTGCGGCAGTGAAACCTACCGCTGCGGCAGTAGTGCTAATTTTAATACACATTAATACAAGTACTTTGACTTGATTAAATTTAATTCATTAACTACCTTTTATCATTAACTTGGGTGTATAATATAATTACCTATACCCATATAATTATTCCTACATTGGGTTACACAATTAACTTATACATGGTTAATTCTCATCATCATATTTATTTACCTAGCAATTAACCAATGTTTGGTTAATGCTCTCTCTCTTGTCTACCAACTAGGGTTATTCAACTTCTACACTCAATGATATTTTCCCACACTTTGACCAACATTGGACTTTTAAAAGTTTGAGCTACATAACTTACCTTCCATTGGGCTCTCTTATTTAATTACCCACTTTCATGCAAGTATTCTCATATTGGGCTAACACATATAATCCTTTTGGGCTAGTCCACTAGTAGTAATTAAATTACTTGGACTCATAACTAATATAATTAACCTAATTAATTATATTTTACAACATTCCTTCTTACTTTATATTAAAACTAATTAATTTATTAGTTTTGTTGAGTATTAATTACTCATCTTTTTATTTGGCTAACAAGCACACTTTAGGTATATATATATATTCATATAATCACCTTCGCTTCTCAATTGAATTTATTTTCTTAATAAATTCTCTACATGCATCATTAAAATATTTCTACATATAATTTCTAACAAATAAATTATGTTAAAAAAAATGTTTACCCATTTTTTACACATTTTACGTCTCCAATTCTAGGTTTTAAACCTTAACCTTTAATTAAATCAATTAAGATATTATCTAAAATCTTGAAAATATTTGGGATATTACAACAGCTATCTCTCGGACCTTTACTCTATTCCCCGGTTAGACCCAGCTATTCTCTCATTTCCCGAAGAACAATAGAACCAAAAAGAAAGAGTGAGCTCAAATAGCCCAATAAAAAATATCATGACTAAGATAACAATGAATAAATTATCATTAGCCTTCAACAGTTAAGTTCTTGATAGAATATAATAAACAACAAATTTTAGATCAATAATAGCAGCATAATGAGCAATCCATTAGAAGAATCATGTAGACTATGATGTCCACTAGCCTCTCTTTTTAGAAAAATATCATCAACTTTTATTATCTTAATCACTACTGGTCATGATGATATAAATTCACAGTTCCTGATCATAATCATGCAAGCCAACAGTTCATCTTTGTACTACGGGGCAAAGATATTCAAATATAACACCAATGGTCATGATTATATCTCTCTTTAGCATTTGGTCATAATCATACCAAACAACAGTTCTTCTTTGCCCCAGGCCAAAGAGAATATTCACCATGTGCCCTAAAAGATACACAACAATTATATCGCCTTTATCCTATTATCTCACAGATATTCACAATAAAATGATTCTTGATGATTAGAATAACAATAGTGATATAAATGATGAACAAAATAAAAAGAATGATCAATAAATATCGAAAGTTTATGATTTTACTTTGTACAGATTCAAATAATGTCCAAATTGTCAACATGACGTGGACTCAAATTCAAGAACGATATTCAAGATCCACAATTCAGAATAATGGTTAAAGTTCAATAGAAAGATTTAGAAAAATAGGAAGGTTCAATTGAAATGATATTAGATGAAGTGCAAACTAATAAGGAACATATAATCATTTCAGAAAACTTTACCAAATAGTACTTACCATAGTAAGTTAAGAGTATGAAAATAATGATACCCCTTACCTTAACACGTGACTGGATATGAAGTTGATCAACCTATATATTTATAATTTAATTAGTAACCACCACCTATAATTTCATGGTGTATACCAATTCATATGAAATCATAAAAAGTGATTTGATAGAATAAAGTAAAATAACTTCAATATAGTTTTTGAAAGAAAATAATATTTCAAAATAAATTTTTCAAAGGTAGTTTTTCAAAATAAATCTTCTAAAGGAAGAGTCTTCTAAAGGAATATTTATAAACACCGTGTGATGTGTGTGATTGCTGATATAACTTTTATAAAAAGACTTACTTGAACAATACTCGTATACTTACAGATCTTCACAAATACTCAAGATGACTTTAACACACTCAAAGAAAACTTACACAAAATAATATTTAGAGAGTGAAAGAAAGAATAAGTAAGGAAGTTTTTATGAAAAATTCTTAAGTTAAAGCCTCTATTTATAGCCAAAAAACTTATCATAAAGCAAGATTTTCTAATTTAATCCAAATCGTATATTTCAAGATAATGTTTAATCCATATTATTCATTTCATTTTTTAAGATTTTCTTAATCTAAACCATTCATTTAAAGACCATCTTTAATCTACATCGTTCATTTCAAATTCTATAATTATTTTATTATCTTTAATCAATACCATTCATTTCAGATCTCCTTTAATCTATACCATTCAATTAACTTTATATATAAAACAACTAACATTATAAATCAACTAACTTTATATATATAACAACTAATTTTATATAAATCAATTAACTTTATATATAACTCAATGATGTGATTCGAATCTTTCACATATTTACATAGCATGGATATGTGAAAAACGTTATGAATGCGAGACAAGCTTGGTGGTAAGGCTGCCACAGATCCTACTCGGTCTAAAATTTCAAATGGGCCAATAAATTGAGGGTTGAACTTTCCTCTCCTTCTAAATCTCGTAACTCATTTCCATGGAGAAACACGTAAGAATACATGGCCTCTGATAATAAAACTTTCATCTATTTGATGAAGATCAACATAACTCTTTTGTCGTTCTTGTGCGGTTTGTATTCGTTGTCGAATTGTTTGGATCTTTTCTGTTGTTAAACGTACCAACTCAGGTCCCAAAAAATTTTCTTCTTCTACCTCATTCTAACATACTGGAGAGCGACACTTTCGTCCATACAAGGCCTCAAATGGAGCCATGCATATGCTTGCTTGGTAACTATGGTTGTAGGAGAATTCAACCAATGGCAAGTACTTGTCCCAACTTCCCTTTAAGTCTAGTACGCAAAGTCTCAAAAGATCTTCAAGAGTCTGAATCGTCCTTTCAGATTGTCCGTCCGTTTGAGGATGGTATGCAGAACTAAATCGTAGCTCAGTGCCCATAGTTTTTTGTAGACTGATCCAAAAGCGTGAAATGAACCTAGGATCTCGATCAGAAACTATGGAAACTAGCATGCTATGCAATCTTACAATATCATTTACATACATACCGGCTAGATGCTCGAGTAAAAGGTTTTCTCTTATAGGTAAGAAATGAGCGGACTTGGCCAATCTATCTATGATGACCCAAATCGCATCAAAGTCTTGAGAAACTTTGGGAAGACCCGTCACGAAGTCCATAGTGATGTGTTCCCACTTTCATTCTGGAATTTCGAGTGATTGCAATGGACCCTTAGGCACTTGATGCTCTGTTTTGACACGTTGACAAGTTAAACACTTTGAAATAAACTCTGCAATCTTCCTTTTCATATTATTCCACCAAAATATATGTCGAAGGTCAAGATACATTTTGGTACTTCCCAGGTGGATTGCAAATGGAGTGTTGTGTGCCTCCATCATAATTTTATGCTTCAATTCAGGGTCGTTAGGAACACAAAGTCGAGAGTTGACTCGAAGTATTCATTTATCGTCGATTCTTATTTCTGGAATAGCACCTTCTTGTACTTTCTTCATCATGTTCATCATTTTCTAATCAGTAGCTTGAGTAGCTTTAATTTTATCGATTAAAGCTGTTTCTACATGTACGTGCGCAATTTTCATGTGAGTCACTGGTGGCTTTAACTCTATCTCCATCTTTTGTAAGTCGTACAAAATACATTTCTGCGTAGTCAGCATTGCACTTGTACTCGTATAAGATCTTCTGCTTAATGCATCAGCTACAACATTTGCTTTTCCTGGGTGATACTGGATGGTATGGTCGTAATCTCTTAAAAGCTCAAGCCAACATCGTTGTCGCATTTTGAGTTCTTTCTGGATGAAGAAATACTTAAGGCTTTTGTGATCTGTAAAGATTTCTACTTTCTCCCCGTACAAATAGTGCCTCTAGATCTTCAATGCGAAAACGACCGTTGCCAACTCTAAATCATGAGTAGGATAATTTTTCTCATAATCTTTGAGTTGTCGAGAGGCATAGGCTATAATTTTTTCATGTTTCATAAGTACACAGCCTAGACATTTGCTTGAAACATCGCTATAAATAATAAATTCTCTTGATCCTGATGGTATGGTCAGAACATGAGCTGAAATAAGCCTCTTCTTAACGGGTACTTATTTTTTATGGTGACATGATTCAACTCTCGATAGTCAATGCAAAATCTCATACTCCCGTCCTTCTTCTTGACAAAAAGAACAGGGGCACCCTAAGGCGATGCACTCGGACGAATGAAACCAGTATCTAACAATTCCTGTAGTTGGACCTTTAGCTCTTGAAGTTCAATAGGAGTCAATCGGTATGGGACTTTGAAAATAGGCTTAGTACCAGGTTCAAGATCAATACAGAATTCAATTTCCCAGTTTGGAGGTAAGCTAGAAAATTCATCGGGAAAAACATCAAAAAACTCATTAACAATAGGAATATCATTCTAGTTTGACATTTCTCTGTTCAAGTCAGTGACATGAGCTAAAAAGGCTTGACATCCGTTTTTCAATAAACGAGTGACTTTATAGCTAGAAATGATAGTTATAGATTTCAATAGTTTGATTGTTTGAATTTGCATGACAGGTTAATTAGTAATATGAAAACTAATGATCTTTTGAAAGCATTCAATTTTAGCATGATGATTAGTCAATCAATCAATTTCTAAAATCACATCAAATTTATGTATTTTCAAAGAAATAAGGTCAACGGGTAATATAAGGTTGTTGACTTGAACTAAGCAAGATTTATATACAGTAGATGTAATGGCTATTGCTCCTAATGGGGTTTCAACTGATAAGTCAAAGTCCAAATTTTTAGGAGTTAAGTTTAATCATTGAGCACACATAGGTGAGATAAAAGAATGGGTAGAACTAGTATCTAACAAGGCATAGACTTCACGAGAATTTATAAACAGCTTACCGATTATCACCTCATTCGGGTCTCGTGCCATTTGGGATGTCACAACGAAAGCTCTCCCTTGAACTACCGATTTTTCCTTATCCGCGCTAGCTTTTAGTACCATCATTGCAGTTGGACTTGATTTTGTAATAGGACAAAATCGAGTAACGTGACTTTCCTTTCCGCAACTATAGCACAACTTAGACTGCTGAGTACAATTTGGGCTGATATGACCCTCCTGACCACACCTGTAGCATCTTACCGGTGGTCGATCTCCTCCTCTTGAAATTGGTGCCGGTGCTGGTACTGGTGCTGGTGCCCTTCCATAATCATTATGGGATCTTCTCCTCTTAAAATTCTTCCCACTGGATTTTCCTCTTCTGTTATTCGATGCTGGATTACCACCGAAGTGCTGGTTACCTCCTCTAGTGTTCTCGTTCCTGTGGTTGTTGTCATTTCTTTCTCTATACTGATCATTGACTCTTGACTGTAATATTTCATCTGTTTGCTTTACCCTTTGAGCCCTATTCACAACATCTGAATACAAATTAAATTTATGAGAGCTAAGTTGTTGATGAATTTTAAATCTCAAACCTCATAGGAACATACGACTCATTCGTGCTTCATAATCCACTAGATAGGTGGAAAAATGAGATAACTTGGCAACCTTAGCTTCATATTGTGAGACTGTCATATTTTCCTACTCTAGCTTTATGAACTCCACCTCCTTCATATGACGGATGCTTTCTAGAAAGTACTTTTCGTTGAACAGCTCTTTAAATTCCAACCAAGACATTTCGATAGCCGAATGATGGATACGTTTTACCACCTCCCACTAATGGTCTGCCTCACCTCGTAACATAAAGGTGACGAATGATACCTTCTGATCATCTGCACATCGCAGGACATCAAGTATTTTTGTCGTCTGCTTCAGCCATGACTCAGCTTTAAGTGGGTCTGGCTTCTCGAAAAATTCAGGTGGTCCCAACTCTTTAAATTGCTTAATGGTGACGTTCCTTGAATTATCAGCGTTTCCACCGATAGGACCTCCTTTCGCCTGATTTTGGATAAATTACATGAAGTTTCTACAGAAACCATCCTGATTTGCATGATCACCAACATTATTTTCTGAAGCTGTAGGAGGATTATTTGTAGCTTCCTGGTTCTTAGCTACATTCACCTTGGGCAGTGGATAATTCATTCCCTGATTTTCAAAAGCCATTCTAAACTGCGGTCATAAGATAAATGTTAGTTAAACAAACTGACTCGTCATTTCTTGTCCCTACATTCAAGTCAACTCATTAGATAATAAAATTCAATTTATGTAGGACACAATAGTGACGTAATCTATTCGTCTCTCTTCTCCTATTTCTACCCCAGATCTCCATTAAAGATCATATCCCTAAGCTCTGATACCAAATGTGACGCCCCCAAATCTGGGTCTACATAGCCCAATTTGAGACGCCATAAAATACAAGGTAACTAAAACAAACAGTACATAGAACAGAAATACAAAACTCAATAATACACAACTAAGTCTTCACTATTATTGCCACACTATATACAATATGTGAAGATTACTACAACTATTTCTAGGACCTTTACTCTATTCTCCGGCTAGACCTTGCTATTCTCTCAATTCTTGAAGAATAATGGAACAAAAAAGAAAAGGTGAGCTCAAATAGCCTAGTAAGAAATATCATGACTAAGATAATAATGAATAAATTATCATTAGCCTTCAACAGTTGAGTTATTGATAGCATATAATAAACAACAAATTTTAGATCAATAATAGCAGCGGAATAAGCAATCCATTAGAAGAATCATGTAGACTATGATGTCCACTAGCCTATCTTTTTAAGAAAAATATCATCAGCTTTTATCATCTTAATCATCACTGGTCATGATGAAATAAATTCACAGTTCCTGATTATAATCATGCAAGCCAACAGTTCATCTTTGCACTACGGGCCAAAGATATTCATGATGAAATAAATTCACAGTTCCTGATTATAATCATGCAAGCCAACATTTCATCTTTGCACTACGGGCCAAAGATATTCAAATATAATACCAATGGTCAAGATTATACCAGTCTTCAGCCTTTGTACATAATCATACCAAACAACAGTTCTTCTTTGCCCCAAGCCAAAGAGAATATTCACCATGTGCCCTAAAAGACACAACAATTATATCGCCTTTATCCTATCATCTGTGCCCCAGGCCACAGATATTCACAATAAAATAATTCTTGATGATTAAAATAATAACAATGATATAAATGATGAACAGAAGAAACATGATAATCAATAAATATCGAAAGTTTATGATTTTACTTTGTACAAATTCAAATAATGTCTAAATTGTCAACATTATGTGGACTTAAATTCAAAAACGATATTCAAGATCCATAATTCAGAATAATGGTTAAAGTTCAATAGAAAGATTTAAAAAAATAGGAAAGTTCAATTGAAATGATATTAGATGAAATGCAAACTAATTAGGAACATATAATCATTTCAAAAAACTTTACTAAATAGTACTTACCATAGTAAGTTAAGAGTATGAAAATAATGATACCTCTACCTTAACACGTGACTGGATATGAAATTGACCAACCTATATATTTATAATTTAATTAATAACTACCACATATAATTTCATTGTAAGACCCCGAATTTTATGAAATACAAAATTTAATTTTTCTTCATATTTATTTTCCTGAAACAGTAGGTGGTTAAATTGATAATGTTAAAAGTTAAGGATGTTATGTGCAAATTTTATTATGTCGGACAATATTCGTTTGGTCGGAGAATATACGGTTTGGATTAAATTAGGAAATCTTGGTGATGATAAGATTTTTTGCTATAAATAGAGGCCTTAACTTAAGGATTTTTCATAAGAAAAAACTTCTTTGCTTATTCTTTCTTTCACTCTCCAAATATTTCTTGGTATAAGTTCTCCTTGAGTGTGCTAAAGTCATCTTGAGTATTTGTAAAGAGTTATAAGTGTACGAGTTCATATCTAGTCACGTGTTAAGGTAAGGGATACCATCTTTTTCATCTTCCATTATTCAAACTTACTATGGTAAGGGATTATCATTATTTGATTCTCGAAAATAATATCGTTTCTTTCTTACTCATAAGACGTGCCATTTATTTCCATATATTAAATTGTGGGAATAACCTTACGGCGCGGATTACCGCCTGTTGGTGAATAACCTTTCGTATTTATTTCCATGTATTAAATTATGAGAATAACCTTACGGCGCGGATTACCGCCTGTTGGTGAATAACCTTTCGTATTTATTTCCATATATTAAATTGTGGGAATAACCTTACGGCGCGGATTACCGCCTGTTGGTGAATAACCTTTCGTATTTATTTCCATGTATTAAATTGTGGGAATAACCTTACGGCGCGGATTACCGCCTGTTGGTGAATAACCTTTCGTATTCATTCCTTATTAAATTGTGGGAATAACCTGACTACGCGGACTACCGCATGTTTGGTGAATTACTCTTCGTATTCATTTCTTACTTGTCTTTTGTTGGTAAAGTTTCCTGAAATGAATACATATTCTTTAATAGTTTGCGCTTCATCTAATATCATTTCAACTGAACCTTCCTATTTTTCTAAATCTTTTGAACCTTAACTGTTATTCTGAACTGTTGATCTGAAATATCATTCTTGAATTTTAGTCCACATCATGTTGGTAATTTGGACATTATTTGAATCTGCACAAAGAAAAATCATAAACTTTTGATATTTATTGATCATACTGTTTCTTCTGATTCATCATCTATATTGTTAGTTCCCAATGACACGAAAGTAATCTAGAAGGGGGGGGGGGGTTGAATAGATTCTTTTAAAATTTCTTCTCTTTGAAATTATCTTTCTTGATTAATTCTTAACCCGAAGTTTAACACAGCGGAATAAGATTTAGTTAATCTTTTCTTGAAATGTTAAATTAATAAATCAACAAGCAAATATATGACAGATATAATAAATGAAAGACACCAAGAGAGAGACTCTGGGTTTTAAGTGGTTCAGAGCACACAATACTCCTACTCCACTGTTCTGCTCTCTCAGCAGCAAATCCACTAAGGATACTTTTACAAAAGCTGAATCACTAAGATTCCTTCAAGACCCGCAGTCTTGGAATTTTAGTTCACAAAGAACTTCACAAGTCTAACAGACTTGCTTACACTAGTTCACTAAGAACTTTCAAAGTCTAACCGACTTGCTTATATCAGTTCACAGAGAACTCTTCTGGATTGATGTATATTTGGATGTGCTACTAAGTTGCTTATCAGCTTGAATGTTTGAAGGGCTTAGTAGCAATGCAGACTTTCTTATCAGTTCAATCTTTTTCACTTCTTGCGTTCTTCTTTCTTTGTACAGTGCTGCATCTTTTCTTCTGCTGATCTTCGTATTTAAGAGGTAAGGGCTTCAGATTTCTTCCCGTTGGATCGTGTATTTCTTCCCGTTACCTCACAGAGGAGAGCTGCTGAATATTGTATTAATAAAGCTCATTAAATCTCTGATGAGACATTATTTGATCTGACCTGTTAGTCCATGCAAGGTTGTTTTCCTTTTTCCTCTAAGACAGAGATGTCAGACATAGGTTCCCACTAACTTTTATAGAGTCGTTTGGTCTTCCCAAACTATAGGTCTGATAGGACACAGTCTTCTGACTTTTCTGCCTTAAAAGTCTTCTTTCTGTTCCATAGTGCGCTTGGGTCAGACTCCTGACTTTTCTGACTTGATTGATTTGCAGAAGCTTCCTTTTTAGTTACTTTGATGAAGAGAAAAAAAATACTTGAATAGAATGGCTCCTGATCTGACAAACGTGATGTCTCCTTCCTTTTTGCTCAACGATCTTATATGATCAACTCTACGAATACCTTTGCTTACGTGATTGATCTGTAAAGGATCATCTCTTACTGATCATCGTAGAGTTTACTCAACTGTTAGAATGTTAATCGTAGAGTCCAATTTAAGGTTTCTCGGAAAGAACAGTCTGGTTGGTCGTAGAGTCTTCTGGACCACAATCGTAGAGTCCATTCTACGATTGCTTGTCTTGATCGTAGAGTCTTCGGAAGCACAGTCGTAGAGTCCATTCTACGATTGGTTGCCTTAATCGTAGAGTCTGTTTGAATCGTAGAGTTCTTTTTACGACTTTATTACATCAACAGATCAACCTAACAGTTTTGATCTATCTAAGTCTTAGTACAACACACAAGACTTTTATACAATTAATAATAGATCAACCTAACAGCTTTGATCTTATCTAATACAGCCCTTGTACATTATTTCTAATCATCAAATTTAATCATTCAATGTTCAACAATCTCCCCCAATTTGATGATGACAACATTATTAACAGATAGTGATTTAGAGCATATTAATATAGGCAAAATACAAGAGTAATTGAATGCCTAATCATACAGTGAGCAACTGTATTTTCCAGAGAAAAAATATGAATTTTATTGATGTTTTTGTCAGATGATACAATTGAGAAAACAACAGAAAAAAAATAACTTATCTCCTTCTGCTAGGAGGTCTCCTGCCTTCTTCTTCCCTCTGCCTGAAGAATGCTCTCCTTTCTTCTTCAGCTTTTCTTAGTTCTTCTTCCCTCAACACAGCTTCTTCTTCTTTAATTTGAAACCATTCCTGTGAGCTAGAAGGTCTCATTGATGAGGAAGAAGGTCTTGCTGTTACCACCTCCTGTTGTGAGCCAGAAGTCCTCATAGTTGAGGAAGAAGGTCTTGCTGTCACCTCCTGTCTGGGACGAGATGGTACTGCTTCGAATCTAGGAGGATATATTGAAGTTTGAACCATCCTCATCCCTTGAGGTGCTCTTCCTCTTCTGTTGTGATCTGAGCTAGTTCTTGTTTCCTCTACTGTGCTCAGTTTCTTCTCCCCCTTGTTGGCATCATTAAGTGTTGCTACCTGTTCTGAAATTTGCTGGATGCCCTGAATAATTTCTTGAAGTTGGGTCTTAGTGGCAGCTACATCATCTTGGTGAGCTTGGAGTCTTTCGTTAGCCATGATTTGTTTTTGCTCCACCAAGGACAAAGTGTCATTCGATCGATGTTTTTGTTCTCTGAGAGAGTCCTTCAAGGCAATGATTTCATTACTGAGGAGGGTGATAGATTTATTATTTGTTTCTTGAAGAATAACAATGGCCTGCTGAAGTGAGTTCAAGGCGTGCAGAATAACTCTATCCCTTTCCTTGAGATTTTCAGAGACTGCTGCCGTTAGCTGCTTCAGTCTTGTGGAAAATTGGTTGTTCAGACCGGTAGAGAGACCATTGGCAGCATCAATGATGTCGTCCATTCTACGTTGAAGGTTGTGGGATTTTGATGCCAGGTCGTTTTGTATCTCTGTATGGATATGGCTTGTCAAGTCAGTTAAGCCCTCAGATGTAGGAAGCCGAGATACCTTGTCTAAAATTTCCTGGAGAAGTTGAGATGATTGTCCCTGGTCGGCCGTAGAGCTTGGAATATGAAAGTACTCGTGACCAGAGGTGGAGGGAATATCCTCGTGTGTTAACAGGAGTCTTGAAGATGGAGCCGGAGGAATTGTTTGCTGAGTAGGCAGAATTTCAGGAGAGTCTGGAGGGCACTCTACGTTTTGATCATGTATGCTTTCTGGACCACCAATCGTAGATGGTGGGGACTCTACGATCGGGGAAATGTGGGTCGTAGAGCTTGATGCAGGATAAGTACTTGTGGACTCCTCAAATTTATTGAACATATGTGAAGGTGTATGTTTTTGAATGAGGGTTTGAGGAATAAAATGTACCTTTTGCCCTAAAGTTTGTGAAAAGGGGCTGCTAGAGATGAGCTTCTGGGCAAAGAACAGATTCTGAGGGTAGCCTTGAGCAATAATCATCACATTGGGATATGCTTTGAAGGTCCAGAAGAGTTGATCCCATGCATTGTGCACCAGAGCTCGGTGGAATGGCATTAGTGGCAAGAATTTTATCAGGCAGTTGAAGTTAAGGTGCCTTTGCTCATTTCTTCCAACGGCCACTATTTCAATGTCATCCTCTTCATCATCATTCATTGTGGCTGTAGGGATTGAAATGTCATCTTGAGTCTCCCCCTCAGCCAGAGCATCTGCTGGCTCAGGAATACTTGGAAGCTCCCCCTCAGCTTGAGCATCCATAGGCTCAACTGCTTCAGATGACTCCTTTTCTCCTGGAGTAAGGTCAGGTCTTTCAAGTAGCTCCCCCTTAGCTACTGAGCTTTTGTCGGCTAACTTTACTAGCCTTCTTCTCTTTTTCCTTGGCTCCTTTGGAATGACCTCTTCAGCTTCATATTTGCTGCGAGTCTCTCTTCGCAGATCTGAACTCTCATCCCCTGAAGCAGCCTTTTCTTCAGGAGCAGTAACAGGAGCCTCATTTGAAGATCCTTGAGGTTCTTCAAGCTTAAAAGCTCTTTTTCCTTTCCTTCTTCTGACAAGACCCGGAGAATGCCTGCTGACCTCCTGAGATTCTTCTTCAGCAGGAGTGTTCTTCAGAAGTGATGGCCCTGCACCACTCTGTGTACCTTCACTATCCCCTGACCGAGATAGTTTCCTATTTTCAACTGGGTTCCTCCTCCAGTTGTCAAAGAGTTTCTGGGTAATCCTTTTGTTGGTATTGAGGGCTTCTCCTTCATCATGCTCAATTAAATCCCCCTATGATGATCTAAGGAGAATGCTGATGAATCTTCCATAGAACATTTTTCTAGTCCCCTTAGCCTTTTCTGTATTTAGGACCCAATTTCCTATCCATTCCAGCAACAAGGAGCCATAGTTGATGTTTGTCTTTTTGACTATGGCTGTCATTATTTTCAGCTGTATCTCACTGACTGAGTCATGGGCTGAATCTTTACAGAGGAGACATTTTCCTACAACATCAGCTAAAAACTCGTATTTCTGAGGAAATTCTTTCTTCTTCAACCCTTTCAGTGCTGGATTCTTTTGATGGTGCATTCTTCTCAGCCCTTCTTCGGTGCTCACCATACTTAGAGATGTCAGGCCCCCTTGCTTGAAACCTAGGGCTAGGTTGAATTCTTCAGCGGTGAGGTTGAGCGGAACTCCTTTTACAGTGGTGGTTAGAGTTCCATTGGCATAGGATCCATTTACGTAGAACTCTCGAACAAGCTTTGATAGAATCCTTGTATTTGTTCCCAACGCTTCTCGCAGTCCAGCTTTATCTAGCAACTGGATTATTCTTTTGAACTGCTTATCTGCTGTATCGAAGGCTTCAAAGTTGAGCTCATTTCCAGAAATAACTTGAGCAGGTGCCATTTGATCGTTTTTCTGAAACGAGAAGAACGGTTTATCTGAGAAATGATAACTTAGGGTTCGGGATTGAGAGAGAAAAGAGAGAGAGAGATATATAGATTTTTGAACTTTGAAGAAATGAACGACGTGCAGTTTTCAAAGTATTTAAAACTTCCCTCTATGTTTGCTGAGACACGTTCTGATAGGCTCATTTCAGTTGGTTGATGACCATTTTACCCTTAGTTCCTCAGAGCTTTACGATCCTTAGTCACACAACGATTCTTTTGTTTTTCGTAGAGTTGTCTCTACGATAGAGGAATACTATGCGATCCTTGGATTGAAAGTCGTTGAGTAAGTTCTACGATTCTTGGCTTGATGATCGTCGAGTGAGCTCTACGATCTTGAGTATACTCTACGATCCTTGACAATTGTTGACTTGAGTTGAGCATGTCCATTACTTTTCTTGCACAATTTTGTTTCTGCAGAGTTAGTATCCTAAAGAAAACATACATTAAGGGTCTAGATTTAGCATTCCTAACTCACTTATTAGTTTATTAAATCTTGACTCATCTAAAGGCTTTGTAAAGACATCTGCTATTTGATCTTCAGTTGGGATGTAGTGAAGTGATATATTTCCATTTTGTACATGATCCCTGATGAAATGATATCTTATATCTATGTGCTTAGTTCTAGAGTGCATAACAGGATTATGTGTTATAGCAATTGCACTAGTATTATCACAGTATATAGGGATAGATTTTAGCTCAAACCCATAGTCTGCAAGCTGAGTCTTCATCCATAGGATTTGTGCACAGCAACTGCCTGTAGCTATATATTCAGCTTCTGCAGTAGATGTTGATACTGAGTTCTGCTTTTTACTAAACCAAGAAACAAGTCTGTTGCCAAGCATCTGACAAGTTCCACTTGTGCTTTTTCTGTCTATTTTGCATCCTGCATAGTCAGCATCTGAGTATCCCACAAGATCAAAGGAGGACTCCTTGGGATACCATAATCCTAAATTTGGAGTTCCTTTAAGATACTTGAAAATTCTTTTCACAGCTAATAGATGTGACTCTTTGGGGTTAGCCTGAAATCTAGCACATATACATGTAGCAAACATTATATCTGGTCGACTCGCAGTAAGATATAATAGTGAACCTATCATACCTCTGTACTGAGTGATTTCAGTGGATTTACCATTTTCATCTTTGTCAAGCTTGGTGGCAGGTGGCATAGGAGTCTTCATGATAGATGCAGATTCCATGCCATATTTCTTTAACAAGTCTTTGATATATTTGGCCTGATTAATGAATATGCCTTCATTTGTCTGCTTCACTTGTAGTCCAAGGAAGAAGTTGAGTTCCCCATCAAGCTCATTTCAAATTTGCTCTGCATAAGCTTGGCAAATCTTTCACATAATTTTTCATCAGAGGAACCAAATATGATATCATCTACATAAATTTGAACTAGCAGTGTCTTATCCTTATGTTTCTTCAAAAATAAGGTAGTATCAATTCTTCCTCTAGTAAATCCCTTTTCAATGAGAAAGTTAGTCAAGGTTTCATACCATGCTCTAGGTGCTTGTTTTAGACCATATAGTGCTTTATCTAATTTATAGACATAATTTGAAAAAGTTGGATTGATGAAACCTGGAGGTTGTTCCACGTAAACTTCTTCTTGGAGTTCCCCATTCAGAAAAGCACTCTTGACATCCATTTGGAAGACTTTGAACTTCATGTGAGCAGCATGGGCAAGGAAAGTCCTTATGGCTTCCAATCTGGCAACTGGAGCATATGTTTCATCGTAGTCAATTCCTTATTCTTGAGAATATCCTTTGGCCACTAGTCTTGCTTTGTTCCTTGTTATCACACAATTTTCATCCATCTTGTTTCTGAAAACCCATTTGGTGCCAATGACAGGTTTATGCTGAGGCCTGACCACTAATCTCCAGACCTTGCTTCTTTCAAATTGATTTAGCTCCTCCTGCATGGCCCCTATCCAACTTGAATCTTCTAAGGCCTCTTCAATCTTCTTGGGTTCCTCTTGAGAGAGAAAGCTTAGGTAAAAGCATTCATTAGAGGTTGCAGCTCTAGTCTTGATTCCGGTGTTTGGATCTCCAATAATAAGATCTTGAGTGTGATCTTTGGTCCATTTTATTTTGCTAGGAACGTCTGTTCTGGTGCCCTCTTGTCTGAGTTCCTCTAAATCAGCTTCTGGTTCTGATTGTAGAGTTCCAGTGTCTGATGTGGTGTGCTCTACGATTTCCTCTCCTAGCTCAACGATTTCTGTCGCTGGTTCCATGGCCGTAGAGTCGGACTCTACGATTTTGAGTTCTTCGATCGTTGAGCTTGTGTCTGCCGACTCGTTGAAATGTGATCTTTTCTTTTCAGGATCTGATTCATCGAATGTGACGTGGATGGAGATTTCAACAGTTAGTGACTCCTTGTTGAACACTCTAAATGCTCTGCTATCTGTTGCATAACCAAGAAAGATTCCTTCATCTGATTTTGGCTGAAATTTGGTTAGATGCTTCTTGCCATTGTTGAGTATGTAACACAGGCAACCAAAGGCATGAAAATAACTTATATTTGGCTTTCTTCCTTTCCATAATTCGTACGGAGTTTTCTTCAATGTTGAGTGTATGAGTGACCTGTTTTGAGTATAACATGCAGTACTGATGGCTTCAGCCCAGAAATATTCAGGGAGAGAAGCTGCTGCTAAGAGGGTTCTTCCTGCTTCAAGAAGAGTTCTATTCTTCCTTTCTGCTACTCCATTTTGCTGAGGCGTTCTTGGGGCTGAGAAGTTGTGATTTATTCCATTTTCTTCACAAAACAAGTCCATTTCTGAGAAATCAAATTCTCGTCCATGATCACTTCTGATGGCCTTTATCTTTTCTCCCTTTTCATTCATGATCAGTCTGAAGAGCTTGATGAGATGTGAAATGGTTTCATCTTTGGAGCTTAGAAAGAATACCCATGTATATCTGGTGTAGTCATCAACTACAACTAGAGAGTATTTCTTTCCTCCGAGGCTGGTCGTAGATACTGGACCGAATAAATCCATGTGAAGTAGTTGAAGTGCTCTATCATTTGAGTTTGCTGATTTGCTTTGGAATGACGTCTTTGTTTGCTTTCCAAACTGACAAGCTTTGCAGGGCTTTTCTTTAATGAAGTTTAACTTTGGCAATCCTTTTACTAGATCTTTGGAGGCAAGCTTTGAAATGCTTTTGAAGTTAAGATGTGATAACCTCCTATGCCAGAGCCAACACATATCTTCAGAGGCTTTAGCAAGAAAGCAGACAGTTTGTTCTGAACTTAATTTAGCAAGATTGACCACATAGACATTTCCTTCTCGAACTCCTTCTAGCTTTAGAGAATTTGTTTTCAAGTCTCTAACTTGACATTGGTTATTGAGGAAGGTGACTTGATGTCCTTTATCACAGAGTTGACTTATACTTAGCAAGTTGTGCTTTAGTCCCTCAACATATGCTACTTTACTGAAAGATATTGCACCATTCCCAGTTGAGCCATAACCCCTGGTTTTCCTTGAGTTGTTGTCTCCAAAAATAACAGTAGGTCCATCTTTTTCTTTAAATTCTGATAGAAGAGCCTTATCTCCTGTCATGTGTCGTGAGCATCCACTGTCAAGATACCAGATGGATCTCTTTACCTGCATAACAAATCAATCTTCATTTTGGTACCCATATCTGTTTGGGTCCTGCTTTGTTAGTACCTTTTGGGACCCAAATCTGTTTGATTTTAGATCCTTGCCTTCTATGATATCTTAACAAATATTTATCATTTTTATGAGGGTGCCTATGATTAATATGATATTGATAATGATATGTGTGTATTTGTGACTTTTTGTTCGTCCAGGACTTGTATGGATTATGATTTCTCATAGTCTTTTGCTGATCTACATTCTGCTTCCATACAACTCTACGATTCTCATGATTCGTAGAGTGAGTTTTGCTTGACTTATTTTTCAATTTTCTGAATCCAAGACCTGTGTGAGTTTTGTTAAAACTGATTGTAGGTTTAGCAGAATGTGAATAGGTGGTAGAATCTGAGGATTTGATGAACACAATTCCTTTATTAAAATTAAAGGATTTGCCTTCATTTATTTCCTTTGACTTCTCCATATTGGGTTCTGAGAATAAATTCTCAAATCCCAATCCTGATCTATCAGTCACATCTCTTTGACTTGAGATCAGGGTGTCCATAGACAAACTAGACTTGTTCCACATAGAAATAGTATTTTCTAGTTCCTGAATCTTGGAGACTAGTGAGGATTCTTTATATGTGCTCAACTCATTTATATCTTTTAGTCTTTTATTCTCAGTTTCAAGATTAGAGTAAAGTTGTGCAGTTTGAACTGAGGCTTCTAATTCCATGCTTATCTTTTCTTTATCCTCTTTTAGATGAGAGTAATCTTTAGATAACCTTCTAAACAATTTTATATATTTGTGCAATTCTGTCATTAAGTCATGCATGCCTTCTCTAAGATCATCAATGCTTAAATCAGGAGAATAGAAATCAAATACCTCATCTATGATGAATTCCTTTTTGCTGCTTCCTTCTTCATTTGCCATTAAGCACAGATTGGCCTTCTGTGGCTCTTCATCATCACTTGACTCAGAGTTTAGTTCTTCTTCTGAGTCACTCCAGGAGCCTTCAGCCATGAAGCTTTTGTCCTTCTTCTTTTGTTTGTGGAAGCTTTTGAATTCTCTTTTTGGATTTGCTTTTGATTTGTCCCTCTTCACCTCTTCTCTCAATGGTTTTGGACATTTAGCAATGAAATGACCCGGCTTCTTGCAATTGTAGCAAAGGTCATTTGCTTGTTCTTTGCTGCTGTTGCTTCTGAACTTCTGAGATCTGTTTCTGTTGATGAATCTTTTAAAATGTCTGACTAGCATGGCAGCTCCTTCATCATCATTTGATTCATCTTTGTCAGAGTCAGAGATATTCTTGTGATTGCTTCTGTGAGTTGAGGTTGAGGCTTTAAGAGCAATGTTTTTCTCCTTCTTTCTTTCACCCGATAGATTTTCTGCTCTTTGATTTAGCTCCAGCTCATAGGTGATAAGATTTCCATATAACTGTTGTACAGTCATCTCGTGCAAGTTCTTTGACTCTCGGATGGCTGTGGTTTTGGCATCCCATTTGCTTGGCAGAGATCTCATGAATTTAATGATAAGATCTCTGTTTGGATAGATTTTTCCATAAGATCTGAGAGAGTTTAGTAGCAAGTTAAATCTCTCGTAGGTGGTTGTAATGTTTTCACCAGAGATGTGAGTGAACATCTCATACTGTTGAACAAGCAGTGATTGCTTATTTTCTCTGACTTCTTCTGTTCCTTCATGCATGATCAACAGAGTTTGCCATACTTCTTGAGCTGTCTTGCAGTTGACAACGTTCTCAAATAGATCATCATCCAGAGATTGAAACAAGATGTTCTTAGCCCTTTTGTCTCTTTGAACATCCTTCTTTTCATTGTCCGTCTATTCGTCTCTTTTCTTTGCTACAAGCTTGCTTGGATCTTCAGTTGATAGTGCAAGCTTCATTGGTATGAATGGCCCATTCATCACTGTCTCGAATAGTTCATCATCTATAGCATCCATGTAAGCCTGCATACGAACTTTCCAGTTAGCAAATTTTTCTTTATTACACATAGGTGGTCTGTTACCTCCTCCGAGTTCCGATCCATTCTTGTTGAGTGCCATTTGATCTACTCAAGCTTGTAAGGCTTTAGATGTGAGAACCTACTCTGATACCAATTGTTAGTTCCCAATGACACGAAAGTAATCTAGAAGGGGGGGGGGGGGGGGTTGAATAGATTCTTTTAAAATTTCTTCTCTTTGAAATTATCTTTCTTGATTAATTCTTAACCCGAAGTTTAACACAGCGGAATAAGATTTAGTTAATCTTTTCTTGAAATGTTAAATTAATAAATCAACAAGCAAATATATGACAGATATAATAAATGAAAGACACCAAGAGAGAGACTCTGGGTTTTAAGTGGTTCAGAGCACACAATACTCCTACTCCACTGTTCTGCTCTCTCAGCAGCAAATCCACTAAGGATACTTTTACAAAAGCTGAATCACTAAGATTCCTTCAAGACCCGCAGTCTTGGAATTTTAGTTCACAAAGAACTTCACAAGTCTAACAGACTTGCTTACACTAGTTCACTAAGAACTTTCAAAGTCTAACCGACTTGCTTATATCAGTTCACAGAGAACTCTTCTGGATTGATGTATATTTGGATGTGCTACTAAGTTGCTTATCAGCTTGAATGTTTGAAGGGCTTAGTAGCAATGCAGACTTTCTTATCAGTTCAATCTTTTTCACTTCTTGCGTTCTTCTTTCTTTGTACAGTGCTGCATCTTTTCTTCTGCTGATCTTCGTATTTAAGAGGTAAGGGCTTCAGATTTCTTCCCGTTGGATCGTGTATTTCTTCCCGTTACCTCACAGAGGAGAGCTGCTGAATATTGTATTAATAAAGCTCATTAAATCTCTGATGAGACATTATTTGATCTGACCTGTTAGTCCATGCAAGGTTGTTTTCCTTTTTCCTCTAAGACAGAGATGTCAGACATAGGTTCCCACTAACTTTTATAGAGTCGTTTGGTCTTCCCAAACTATAGGTCTGATAGGACACAGTCTTCTGACTTTTCTGCCTTAAAAGTCTTCTTTCTGTTCCATAGTGCGCTTGGGTCAGACTCCTGACTTTTCTGACTTGATTGATTTGCAGAAGCTTCCTTTTTAGTTACTTTGATGAAGAGAAAAAAAATACTTGAATAGAATGGCTCCTGATCTGACAAACGTGATGTCTCCTTCCTTTTTGCTCAACGATCTTATATGATCAACTCTACGAATACCTTTGCTTACGTGATTGATCTGTAAAGGATCATCTCTTACTGATCATCGTAGAGTTTACTCAACTGTTAGAATGTTGATCGTAGAGTCCAATTTAAGGTTTCTCGGAAAGAACAGTCTGGTTGGTCGTAGAGTCTTCTGGACCACAATCGTAGAGTCCATTCTACGATTGCTTGTCTTGATCGTAGAGTCTTCGGAAGCACAGTCGTAGAGTCCATTCTACGATTGGTTGCCTTAATCGTAGAGTCTGTTTGAATCGTAGAGTTCTTTTTACGACTTTATTACATCAACAGATCAACCTAACAGTTTTGATCTATCTAAGTCTTAGTACAACACACAAGACTTTTATACAATTAATAATAGATCAACCTAACAGCTTTGATCTTATCTAATACAACCCTTGTACATTATTTCTAATCATCAAATTTAATCATTCAATGTTCAACATATATCACGGTTGTTATTCTAATCATTAAGAACCATGTTGTTGTGAATATCTGTGGCCTGGGGCACAGTTGATAGGATAAAGGCGATATAATTATTGTGTCTTTTAGGGCACGTGGTGAATATTCTCTTTGGCCTGGGGCAAAGATGAACTGTTGTTGGTATGATTATGACCAAATGCTGAAAACTGGTATAATCATTACCGTTGGTGTTATATTTGAATATCTTTGGCTCGTAATGCAAAGATGAACTATTGACTGACATGATTATAATCAGGAACTGAAAATTTATATTATCATGACCAGCGGTGTTTAAGATGATAAAAGTTGATGATGTTTTTCCTAAAAATAGAAGCGAGTGGACATTATAGTCTGCATTATTCTTCTAATAGATTGCTCATTCCGCTGTTATTATTGATACAAAGCTTATTGTCTATTATATTCAATTAAGAACTCACCTGTTGAAGGCTAATGATAATTTATTTGTCGTTATCTTAGTTATGATATTTCTTACTGGGCTATTTGAGCTCACCCTTTCTTTTGTTCCATTGTTTTTAAGAAAAAGAGAGAGTAGCCGGGTCTAGCAGGGAAATGGAGTGACGGTCCGAGTGATAGCTATTGTAGTATTCACATGTTGTATATAGTGTGAAAATAATAGTGAAGACTTAGTTGTGTATTATTGAGTTTTGCATTTCTGTTCTATGAACTATTTGTATTAAAGATTATATATTTTATGGCGTCTCAAATTGGGCTATGTAGGCCTAGATTTGGGGGCGTCACATTCATGGTGTATACCAATTCGTATTAAATCATCAAAAGTGATTTGATAGAATAAAGTAGAATAACTTCAACATAGTTTTTAAAAGAAAATAATATTTCAAAATAAATCTTCCAAATGAAGTTTTTCAAAATAAATCTTCTAAAGGAAGAGTCTTCTAAAGGAAGATTTATATATACTGTAATATCCCGGATATTTAAATGAATTAGAAATAAAATATCTAATATTTAATAAAGGTTGGAGTTTGATAACCTAGTAGTGATAGATAAATAGAGGTCCAAATTAAATTTAATGGACTAACTTAGATATGGTGATATCAATTTTTTTTTTGTTGATAAGTTAGCAAGTAAAGTGATAATTCAATAAGCTTGACTAATAGCAAGTCTAATTAGATTAAGAGAATTAATTAGTGGAGTTATGTAATTATGCGACGTGGTTGCGTGTAAATTAAATATGTATCTATATGAATATATGTATGTGCATATTTAGTAACATAATTTAATGGTTAAATAAATTATGGTAAATAAATGGATTAATATTGAATTAATCCGATTTGAATTTAAAGGTTTATTGTGGAACTAATTTAGTTAATATATTGATTATACTCATTAATCAATATTTTGCTGATTATTGATAAATTATTTGTGAGGAATAATTATGTAATTTATATAATTATAGATTATATAAAGTAGTTGAATTAATAAAGGGAGAATAGTAATTATATACATTGTACAATATTTAATTTCATATATATATATATAAAGGGATTAAATTAATTTAGTAATTTTAAATAGTAATTGAATATATTAAATGAGTATATTCTATAATTAAATAAATCATTGTAAAGATTTATGGAAGCGAGAAATTTAATTATACAATTATTTGTGTAATATTAATTAAATAATTTAATAAATTATTTAAATAAGAAATTGGGTAAATATATTATCACTTTAATGTATTTTCGGGTAAATGGATTTATTTCCATAATTGATGAGAAATGAATTATTTAATGTAAATGTATTAAATAATTTAATTTATGGCCTAAATAATATATATTAAATTATATATTGTATTTATTTTAATTTCATAATTTATTGTGAAATTGTTTTCGAAGTAAAGTAATGTGTATAAATAATATATATATATATATATAGATTATATATATTATTATTAGCGAACAAACTCTAAAGTTTTAATATCAAAATAATTGATAAGTTGTCATTAATTAAATATTCAATTAAATTGAATATAATGAGTGAATTAAATTTTATAAATTAATTAATATGATAATTAATTAATGTAAATAATGTAAAATATTAATAATAATATTTATTAGTTCATTTAGTAATTTAATACTAATGGGTTAGTGTATTTAATTATTTATTCAATCTAATTATTTATTTAATCATGGATTGAATAATTAATGTGTAAATTATTAAATTAGCTCAACATGAATCAATTAGTAGCCCAAGTGAAGAATAATAAAATTTGACAAACTAGTAGCCCAAACAATTTAATAGGAGCCCAATTGGTATTTTAAATAAAGCCCAAAGCTTGAGTCTATTTGGAAATTTAATTATGCAAATGATTATTTATTTTAAAAGTGAGCAAGTGACAATTATTATGGGACAAAAAGTTGCATCAGCCATGTATGCTTAGGAGAGAGGGAGTGAGATGTTTGATATTTGTATTTTCCAATTATTTAATAATTGGATTGCTTGTATGGTTTTTTTTTAGTACATGTACACCATTCTTCTTTTCACCTAATGTGTTTAACTTGTGTAAGTATCCAATAGGTAGCTTGTGTTGGTCTAATTTCATAGATATAAGTTATATATCTATACATCATGGAAGACTTAAGTCATTATAGAGAGACAATTGTTAGTCATTTCTTCTTCTTTCACTTTTCAAATTAGAGAGAGTATTATTTGAGAGCAAGAACACTTGGTGCCACAAATAAATAGAAAGTGCTATTGGGTCAAGGATAATGTAGAGAAGGAGTTCTTAGTTTATGTCTTCAAGCTTCACAACATATTTTGGAAAGAAGAAGAGAATAACTATCAAAACAAGGTAGTTATTTTTATAAACCCTAATCTTGTTTTTTCTTTCAAGTTCATGGTAGAAATATTAACGTAATGATTTGTATGGTTAAAATCATGATTTGTATGTTTATATAGGTTATCATGAGTTTAACTCATGTTTTATAAGCTTTAATGTGGGGAAAAAAAATGTTCAAACTTTGAAAAAAATCAAGTTTACCGGAAACTAAATCGGAACAACCGCTCCCAGAATTACTGTTCACGATCAGAAAATTAGATTTTTGATCCATCAATTTTATTGGATAGATCTTGAAGTTATGTAAATTCTCCAACTTGAATGACTAGAATTCGATTTAAAACGAGTGATATATGATTTTTCTACTAAAATACTTCACTGTCGGAAGTTTTGAGTGAACAGTCCAGTTCCAGGCTATTTTCGGAGGTCAAATCATGTCCGAAAAATTAATCCGATAATGGAAAATTATAGTTCGAGAAGATACGAACGTAAAAATATAAAGTAGAGCTCCATCGGAGTTATAGAACTCAAGTTATTAAAGTTTTAGTAAAAGACCCCAAAGCTTGACAAAAATCTGGAATAAGGCAATGTTACTGCCGGTTTTTTTTTTTGTGAACCGGCCGGAGAATTCCGGCGGCCGGTTCACCCATTTCCCAGCCGGTTCCGGCGACGACCCAAACTAGAAAGTTGCTTAGAATTTCGTGTACTAATTTTTGGAATTTAATGGTATTTCTATAATGTCAGTAGCTATTTTTCATAATTATTAAATGATAAAAGCTTACTAAATGTATGAAAAATAATAAAAAGCATTTTTAAATTTTGAAAAAATATGAACAAATAACCAACTGATTATTTGAAGTGTTATAGGTATTGAGATGGTATTATTTATGAAAATTGGTATTTTTCATATTATTTATGGTGAAAAGGTACACTAAATTGTGACTACCTAGCTAATAATTCAAGAAAATTATAAATAAATTGTTATTAAATCTTAAATATGTTCTTTATGTATTTAATAATAATATCAATATGTTTGGAGAAACTAAATTAATTATTTATTATTTAATTGATAATTAAATAGTAAATAAAGAAAGTAATTAGGTAGTTATTATTTAATTTATATTAAATAGTAACTAAATCATGAGAAAGTGTTTAACTAATTATTTATTATTTAGTTAAGAGTAAATAATAAATAAAGGTGACAAATTAGAAATTATTATTTAATTCTTATTAAATAATAATTAAAGAGAGATAAAAATTTATAAATTGATTATTTATTATTTAAATATTATTAAATAATAAATAAGGATAATTAAGTAATTAATTATTATTTAATTAGCATTAAATAATGATTAATGGAAATTACGTTATTAGAGTAATAATTTATTATTTAATTTAAATAATAAATAAGGATAAATAAATTGATTATTATTTAACCTTAAATAATAATTAAAATTAACTAAATAATTAATTATTATTTAATTGACATTAAATAATAATTAAAGAGGATTAAAATTAGTAAACTATTATTTAATTTCTTTAAATTAAATAGTAAGTGAGGTTAATTACTTAGTTAATTATTAGTTGATTAATATTAAATTAAAGAAGGTTAAAATTAAATCAATAATTATTTATTATTTAATTATTATTAAATAATAAGTAAGTACAATTAGTTATTATTTATTTTAAGTAATAACTAAAGATAATTAATTAATTCCTATTTAATCAAGATTAAATAGTAATTAAATAGAGATTGAGTTAATAAAATAATTTGAATTTAATTATGCTTTAATTAAACAATTGTAATAAGTTGTTTAAGGGTTTAATAAGAGTCCAACACTTAAGAAAAATATTTTCTAACGTATTAAATTATTAACCTAAATTGATTGAGGGTCTATAAGGTTAATAATATTGTTTTGACTGATATAAATTATGTGTTAGTACTTATGTGTGGTAGATAAGTTCCTTAGTGAGCGTATAGTTGTACAAATACACCGTACTAATTATTAGACCAACTTTGTTAATATTAGGTCTTTCAAAGCCAGTTAGTTAAAGCTAGACAATAATTGTAGCTGAGCAGACAGACAAGTTTCCTAAACTCTACTCAATTTATATTCGAGCAGGATATATTATTTTATCGTTCAAGTTCCTAACTCAAACTCAAGTTATTATGTTTCAAGCATGCTATGGTTTAATTCTGTATAATTATTCTACCTCTTTAAATTGTTGATTCGCACATAGTGCTTGTTGCATGTGTTCATCAGGTATGAAAGGCTGATCACCTTCATTACCATAAGGTTCAGTTAAATTTGTTCATGGTCATTATTGACACTCAACATTAATTGATTCAGTCATTCAGTTATTGAAATTATGATTCGTACTCTTTCACAATTATTATATTGTTGAAAATCCAAAAGCTTATTCTTTCTTTCAATCATGATATATCGTTATTGTATTTAAACTTGCTGAGCAAAGTCGTTGCTCACTCTTGCTATATCATGATAACAAATTTCAGAATAATACGAATGTCCGAGGAGAGACGGAGACAGAAGCAAAAGACAAGATTATAGTGTTATGCATGATAACTAAATTGTTATATGATGTAAGTAATTTTGTAAACCTTTTTATGAATCTAAATGTATATATGTAAGTTAAGGTTAGAAACCTTGGAAAATATTGTAGAATAAACAATTTATGTTTATATATTCCGCATTAGTTATAAAACATGTATGAAGATGATGTATCGTGACATACCAAGTCTAGGGTTCAAGGTACCCAGATTTGGGGATGTTACATATACCATATGACGTGATTGGTTGCTTATATAACATTTATAAAAAGACTTACTTGAACAATACTCGTATACTTACAGATCTTCACAAATACTCAAGATGACTTTAGCACACTAAAATAAAACTTACACAAAATGATATTTAGAGAGTGAAAAAAAGAATAAGTAAGGAAGTTTTTATGAAAAATTCTTAAGTTAATGCCTCTATTTATAGTCAAAAATCTTATCATAAACTAATATTTCCTAATTTAATCCAAACCGTATATTTCAAGATAATGTTTAATCCATACCACTCATTTCATCTTTTAAGATTCCCTTAATCTAAACCATTCATTTAAAGATCATTTTTAATCTACACCGTTCATTTCAAATTCTATAATTATTATATTATCTTTAATTTATGCCATTCATTTCAGATGTCTTTTAATCTATACCATTCAATTAAGTTTATATATAAAATAACTAATTTTATTTATATCAATTAACTTTATATATATAAACAAATAACATTATATAATTTATCATAATAAAACAATCTACTTTACATAATTTATATAAAGTAAATAACTTTATATAAATTATTATAATAAAAACGAATAACTTTATATAATATATTACAATAAAAATAAATAACTTTATCAATTCAATTATTCAACAATAATTCACAATTATTCATTATTATGACTAATAGTTATAAATACAGTGTAGTTGGCTTTCTGAGTTAGATAAGCAGAAATATCAACTAATAATATAATACAACCGTTTAATCAATATCATAAAAGAGATAACAATAATGCTGAAAATAAATAAAAAAAATAGCACGTTACTGTTGTAAAGGCAATTATTGATTCAGTAATGTGAATTATTGTGCATATGCTACTGTGAGAATTATCTGGTCAATAATATGAATTATTATGCATGTGACAATTATTGGTTCAATAAAGTGAATATAGTACAATAGTCGCTTTATCAGTTTAATAATATGAAACACTATGCATTACCGTGTGCTACTGTACAATACTTTGTGTTACTATGTAATACCGTATGTTATTATTATTTTACCACCAAGTATTTTAACAGTTAAAAGTGATAGTACCGTTGACTATATTTATTTATAAATGTTACGTATGTTGCTTTTTATATCCGACAATAATTCGTTGTGGGGGTCCACCAATATTTGGTTATTTCGGCGCCGTCGTACGAATCGAATATTCCCCGACAGAATGAATATTCCTCAACAAAATAAATATTCTTCGACAAGATAAAATTTTTACAAACATTTCTTAATTTTTCTTTTGTCAATTTATTCGTTTACCGTTTTCAGAAGAAAATATATAAAAAAAATTTAAATTTGTATTTCATAAAAGTCGGGGTTTTACGTCAACCGAGTCAAAAATAAAAATAGTAATATAATTTACAAAGAAAGAATCATAAGATCATCTTACTTGATATTTATTTGTTACCATTATTAAATAAGAGTTTATGGAGTATAACTTAGATTATATAGTTTGAGAAAAAAATAAATTTTCATATAGATTATCTTACCTAACTTAAATAATATAGTTTGAGATTTTTTTTTTTAAAAAAAAAATCATCTTACCGTACTTGAATTTGTTACTCTTGATTAAATATGTGTATAATTATATTCAAGTATAAGTAAAATTTTATTATAAATTAAATAATATAATTATAGAAGGAATTTTTTTTATATTAGAATCATTTTACTTAATAAATTCAATAATTTATTTATAGAAAAAGTTAATAAAATATTTACAATATCATAACTTTATAATAAAATCTTGTACAAATAGATGTTAGAAGTATTATATATTTGTACTTTGACTAAATAGACAATTTAATTCGTCATCTTTTTTTTTGTTCGCAAAAATAATTTTTATATGGTATTACTTCTCCTCCTTTAAGTTAATTTTTTTTTTTTATATTAGGTTAAAAACTAACCTATCTACATATACATACATATATATTATTCTGTAATCAAGTTTATTAGTGATAAAATACTCTGATAATCATCAATCTCTCATTTAACTTGGTATGTTATGTGTCTCAATCTATTAGATCACCCATACAATAACTTGATATATTATAATATTTAATGAGTTTATCACCACCGTTGCTCAATTTATCATTAAAAATGAAATATGATATTTATATAGTATATAATTGAGTTGTAAATTTTTTTATTATAGTATATGGCATTTCTTGTAGGTTACTCGCAGAAAAGTGATCTCAAAATATTTTGAATTAAAGGTAAAAATAGTTCATGTTTAATGCGTAATTATAAGTACAAAATTTTATTTATTTCAAAATAAAAAATTTGAACATAGATAACTCAAAAAATAGTAAAAAAATCTAAATCATAAAAAAAAAAATATGTACAAAAAATTAACTTAAAGAATAAAAAAATTTTAAAAATGAAAAATTTATCATTAAAAATGAGTATTCATAAATAAAATTATAAATAATTCTAAAATATTAACATGTAAAAAACTAAATAGCCTGTTAAGTCAGAAGTAATATTACTTATTCTATTTAAAAAATTATATAAAAAAATATTAATAAAAAAATATAAAATTTATGAATCAAGAATAAGACCCCATGGTTTGCACATAGTATTTTGCTAATCTTAACAACAACAAAAAAAGAAGAAAAAAAGGAAGAAGAATAATTAAAAGAGGATTCTTAATACATTTTAGGTTTCTACAAAGAGAGCATCAAATACAACTAAATGCTTACAAAAAGAGAAAATTTACCAATTCTCATATATATCTTATGAGATAATACAAATATAATTAAAATAAAAATATCAATCAATTAAATCTAAGTATAGTTTCATAAATCAAGTCAATTCAGGACCAACTAAAACTTCTCACTTAACTCATATTATTTGTACTATTATAATAAGTAATAGATATTTCAAGCCGGATGGATGTTGATTTTCCACAAATTTTATTGTACATTAGTCGCATGAAATTACATTTATTCTAAATTGTTAGTATTAATTCAAGCTAGTTTTATGTTGATTTTCAAACAAATTTCATTAGTCACGTGATATTTTATTTATTTCGAATTGAATTCTTATTCTTATGATAGGTTGTAAGCAAGAAGACTTTAATTAATTTAGACCTTCAAGTGATAATTTCTTGTTGGATAATTATCATGGAATCTACTCTTTCCATTATATTTTTAACTTTATTTCTCTCAACACACATTTAATAATAAAAAATAAATTTAGTGACATTATATCATTTGTCACTAATAAATCTGTCAATGCTGTTGTCAATAAAAACAATAATATTTGTCAATAAATATATTCACGATGAAATCCAATAAAAAGTATAATGCAGGGAGTATTATCGTTTTATCATGTGATGCATTCTCGATAGTAAATACAAATCATTAATTTAAAATTTGGTTGAAATTCTTTGGAACATAATTTTACCCAATGCACACTGAATGGTAATGATTGTGAACTCCAAAGGGAAATAAAAAAAATGAAGAGCTACAAGGGTAATTAACAAAAAAAAGAAGGAAAAAAAGCCATTGATAGTATCATAAAAAAAATAATATTGTCAAAATAAATATATATTAACGATAATTTATAATAATTCAGGTAGTAACACTAAAAACTATAAACGACATTTTTTACTATAAAAATATCAACGGCAAAAAAGAAAGATATTCGTCCCCAACAAAGGCTGCTTTACGAAAGGAGGTTGTGGTACCACCTTTATTAATTATTCCCATCACAAAAAGATCTTTCTAATATTGCACTGATCTGATGGCAAATAAAGAAAGAAAGTGATTGAAAATGCCACAAAATGTGAATTGAAGAATTCCATTTTCTATCATACAACAAAAATGATAGTGAAGAAGAATTCCACTATATATGAGGTTCAACCACAAATGAGTAGGAGGGGGCACGTCGTCAGTCATTGGCATGAATCCTAGGCTTTGTTTGTTGTCATGGACCAACCGATGGTGATAGCATTGGTGGCTACAATATTATTTGATATAAAAAAGAATAATGCTACGTCCACAAAACAATAGCACCGAATATCCATCCAACTCCGTCAATTCTATATTATAAGATTATTATTGATTTTTTATAATTAATTTAAGATATTTTAAAACTCAAAATTAACATAAATTATTTTAATTTTAATCAATAAAATGATAAATATTATAAATTATCTAAAAAGTATTACTCATTATAAGCTTTATTATTCCATATTTTTTAATGAGTCATCTCACTTTTGAGGTGGAAAATATTTAAAATTAACTTTCAAAAGTTAATAATGATATTATAATTTGGAATGAAGGGAGTATTATAGATGCAACTATTTATATACACTTTATACAAGAAAAAAGTTAATATTGTCATTTTTATGTGTGAAATAATTTGGAAAAAGTTGCATCGTATAAAAAAAGGTTGTATTATGTTGATATTCGGCCACTTTCAATGCATGAATTTGATGGATCAAGCATATCATTAATGTTTCAAAAATGTTATGTTCATCGAATTTGTGTAAACGTTATATCCATTAAATTTGTTCATTTAAAATACTCTAAATTTACTTATATAGAAAAGAGGAATTAAGATATTACATTAGTGAATATATGACTAGTGACACAATTATTTGTAATAAATTTTATTGTGTTATTAATTATTTATGACGAATTTAATTTTATCAATAAATATAATACTTGTGTCGATGAATATGTAATTGAGGGATCCAGAATTTGGGTAAATGGAAAAGAAAAAGAAATTATAGTGGAACTAAAGGAGTAATTTGTTGAAGTACTACTTAATAGTAAAATCCTACACTGGAGCATAAGGAGAAAAAATGAGTATATATATGTTCTAATGGACCATAGACTTAATATGTTAACCTTTTGAGTTAAAATGTGATTTCAAATGAACATATATGGGTCAAATATTTTCAACAACTGGTATTATAGCCACGGTTATGGGTTTGGAACATGAATATGGTATGAACTGCGCATTTCATTGCGCAAATTTCTTCATTGAGCAAATGGTGATGGATGAAAATAAATCTTTATTGAGCAAATGGTGAACTTTTCCTGGACTTTTGATTGATCAAACAAGAGATATTGAGAGATAAGCTCGTTAAATAAAGAGATTTGATGGGCTTGATGGATTATGTACTCTTTGAGCAAGTGATGAAATTTTCTCGGGGAGACTCTTTTTGGATCAAACAACTTGGGGAGACTCTTGATGGATCAGATAAAAGATATTGAGAGATAAGCTTGCCAGATAGGGAGATTTGATGGGCTTGTTAAAGGCTCTTAGTATCAAGTCTTGGTGGAGACTATTAGTAGATCAAACAAGAGATAATGAAGAGGGTGACTCGTCAACTAAGAAGAAATAATGGGCTAATGCTCAAAAGAGTATGATTAAAGTTTAATGGGGAGCTTGGTGTCAATGTGGATGGAGAGATCACTCGTTAAGGGGAATGTTGTGATGCAATTATTTAGGTTTGGATGGAGTAGCCCACTTTGTTTATGACTCGGGTTTGGTGTTGGTTATTGGGCCAAGACTTGTGTCGGTCCAATACAGTTAATTATGGCATATTGGGTTGGGAGTATCAAAGTCCATATCTAAGTTGGATTGAGTATCCTAATTTGAAGAGATAAGGTGATTCTAATTGGGAAATGACTCAATCAATTACACAAAGACAATTATAAGGAGAATTAAATAGGGACTTTCACTCCTAATTGGTCTTTGAGGGATGCAACAAACTATAAATACAACTATTAGCAGGACTCACGATACACACATTTATATACGCATAATTTTATTATTTTTTAGCAATTTAATTCTCTCTATTGTTTATGCTTTTGTCCTGTACTTACTTTCATATCGGAGCATCCTCGAACTGCCCAAGTCATCGTTAGTGTAGGGGGTGGCTAACAGTTTTTCCTAAGTGCAGGTGTTCGTGTTTTGGTGATTTCAACGGGCTTGCAAAATCAGGCGTTAACATTGGCGCTAGAAGGAGGGCCGGTAAAATTTTGTTGGAAAAATCACTGGTTGTTCGAAGTTTTGGTTGGAATTAAAGGTAAGGAGAGTTGAAGGAGTAGTTGAGGAGACAGCTTCATTGGCAGACTAGTCTAATCCTCGTGGTTCAGTATTAGATAAGTTGGGTTCGTCTACCAATATGCGTCGACTCGTAGCAATACAATCATCACCTCTAAGACGACGGCTATTCTCACCACCCAACTCACCAGTTTAGGATTTACGTATAAGGTTAACAAATAATCGATCCCCAATTCGGCAAGATCAGACCTGGGCGACAGACATACAAAATTCGACCAGGGGACAAGTACACAGAACCAGAACAGGGAGTTCGCTGGCCAGGATCAACGGGAGACGATAAGGAAGAACACCATCCAGAGGGATGATAATGACCCCAAACTACTGTTAGGGGTCTCGGGAGCTAACACCACAAAGCCGAGTTCATTGCAATCGCGCGAATGATCCTTTAACATCATAGCTGAGGGAAAATTCAAAGGGTCATCGCGTAGAACCAGTTTAGAGGGGTACAAGGCAGACCGACGAGGAAGATGCAAGGAGGGGAAACACGAGGCAACCTTCTCATGATAGAGAAACAGGTGTACTGTCACAGGCAAGTAAAAATAAAATTTTATTTTGATAAATATTTATATAATAGTGCAAGTAAGACTCGATCTCACAGAGAATGATTAATTTAATTTTTATGCAATGTAAACTAAAATTGAGGATTTTTTAATTAAAAGAAATAATTTAAATAATATTAACTAAAGAAATCAAATATGCAAACAAATTAATAAAATAAAATAAATCAGAATAATAAACCTTGAGTTAAATTAACATCCACCATTATAAATTGACACTGATAATTGACTCAAACATAAATTAATAAAAATTTTGAATATTCATTGTATGAATAATTAATCGATGGTGGAATAATTTTTCTCATCTCTCTTTAATTTTAGTTAAGTAGAAACATACGATCTAAATAACCCTTATTACTAAATAACCTCAGACATGCGCTAAATATTTAACCTAGTAGCAACTTTAAGAATTAGAGAGATCATTAAACTAAACAACACAAGCCACGCGGTTGAATTTAATTTAGATGAACATTCTTCCTAAGATATAATAATCTTTTGATCTGCAAAATAATTATTAATCTTAGTTGCTTCACAAACTAAAGTAACCAAACAATTACGATTTTGATATTTAATTTAGAAGTAGATTTCAACGAATAATAAACTAGTACGCATCCTAGCAATTAAACGAATTAGTCATAAAAATTAAGCACATAAGAATATCCAATACTCAAAATATAAATTAAACAATTAAAATAAATTAGATCTCACAGTGCATAAATTATGATGACTTTCGCTAATTTAAACCAAGAATAATAATTTAGCTACTCATAATAGAAGAATAAATTTTAGATAAAAGAAAGTATTACAAGAGATAGGAGAGATATTCCTAATTGTGCCTCAAAAAGTATCTATTTATAGGCTACATAATTCACCTAACCATATTAGGAATTATAATTTAATTAAAATAAATTACAAAATAAAATCTTACTTTTAATCCAATTCCAAAACTGATATGAAAATTTTAATTTCCTTTTTATTTCATTGTTGAATCTCGTCGCCAAAAACAATGATTAGCCCCCATAGGACCCACCAGTAAGAAAACTTGAAATAAGCCTGCTCCACCCATGCTGCCACGCGCTTGTTGCTGGAATTTACGAAAATGTCATCCATTCCTCATTAATTACCAATTTTCCCCTAAGCTCTTGTATAAATTATAATTTTGCCATCAGCTCTAATTTTCCTACAAAATAAAATTAAAAATAAATAAAAATAATATAATACATAAAATTAAATAAATTACCTAAAAATACCAAAAATATTTAAAACTCACAAATAATTAAGCCTAAAATACCTAATAAATAAAAATAAAAATCTACTTATCAAATACCCCACACTTAAATCTTTGTTTGTCTTCAAGCAAAATAAAAATAAAAACTATAAAAATTAGACTTTACCAAATAAATCAACTAACTCGAGCAACGAATCAATACGAATTCAACATTAGCCTAAAAAAACAATTTAAATGATAACTATAAGAAAATTTCAAAATCATGTAAAATTTAAAATTTTAAAATATTTATTAATTTTACTTTACTTAATACCCTTTGTGTGAATATGTGAATTCAAATGTATCAAACTAATCAAAACTCAAATAAGTTTAGGTCATTAATTACCTTATAAAATATATACAACAAAACTTTATATACTTATTTTTTGTATCACTCTCTGCTAATATAGATAAATATACCCAGAAAATCAAAAGGTTTTAAAACAATTAAAAACACCAAGATTATTAATATTAAATTTTCAAATACTATTCAACTTTTTCTTCTTTAATGGGTTTATTTTATACTTCATTCCATTTTTTTCCTCTATTGGTCGGTGAATGCATTTTATACTCAATCTCACAAGCAAGTGCGTTTTACGCTTTCTCTCAACCCACCACAATTTTTTATTTTTAATTTAACAATCCTAGAAAAATTGCATAAATCATCTTTCCCATATTATATTTTTCCTTATATTTCACTTTAAATTACGATCAAATAAGTTACAGAGCTAAAAAAAAAACATCTTCCATAAGCATTTAACCATATAAATTTTCTCTAAATTAAAACTAGCTAAAACAAATAGATATAAGTGCTTAAAAAAAATAAAGAATCTCAAATAATGTAATAACCAACAAAAGTCAGAATTTAGACTAATTAAAAATTTATCCCTTTTTTTAAAAGTTTTTAAATAAAAATAAAATTTTTATCATTGGTTAAAATTTTAATCAAATTAACTCATTGCTCAAGTGACACATCCTAAAAAAAAATTATACCATTTTCGTAGGAAACACGATTGTACTTAGCAAGTGTAACAAACCTATAAACCCCAAGGTTACCTCAAGTGGACAAGTTTTGTCTCATGAGGGTTTGCACTGAATATATCTACAAAATTCAAAATTTAATTTTTTTTAAATTTTCTAAAAATAACAAATATCCTAAATCAATTCCCCCACACTTAAAATTTACATTGTTTCCAATACAAAGAAAAGACACAAATAATTAAATTTAAATGTAAAAATAAAAAGAAAGAAAATTATACTCCCCTTGGGTTGCCTCCCAAGCAACACATTTATTTATCATCATTGGCTCGACAGCATGCTCAAATAGTACATCACTCTAATTTCATGAATTTTGAGAATCTCATCCATCACGTTATCCATCATAGGTAAATTTAACCTTATTTGCGATTGACATGAAAGTTTAACTCCTTCTTCAAGGAATAAGTCTTTGAGATGATCGGGGATAAACTTTAAATATGTAATTGGAACCTGTATAACAGAAGATAGACCTCTTGTTAGAAATTGAAAATTCACTTTATGAATCGTTACCTGATTTCAGTGAATCATTCAGCGTTGCAACAACTTTTTGTAAATCAGTTTTAGAAACTAACTTCTCATTCACTTTCTCAAGATTCTGACTATAGGAAACTTTCAATTCACCCTTTTTTATTAGATTCAAAAACTTCTTATACTAAAAAACAATCACATCAATAGAAGAAACATGATCATCATCACTAGGGTCTTTCATGACATCATAAATATTAAACTTAACAATTTTACCATTAAATTCCATAGTAAGTGTACCAGCATGCACATCTATCTTAGTTTTGGATGTCTTTAAAAATGGTCTTCCTTAAAATAGGAGTATTTTGATCACTATTCTCCAAATCAACATAAAAATCAGTAGAAAAAATTAAATCGTTAACTTGCACAAGAACATCCTCATCTACACTTTTAGCATAAGCATTTGATATATCAGCTAGTTAAATTATAGTATCAGTTTTAGTCAAGGGTTCAAGTTTCAACAAAGCATATATAGAATATGGCATGACATTAATAAAAGCTCCTAAATCTAACATGGCCATTTCAAAACTACTTTCTCCTATCTTACAAGGGAAATAAAACATACTTGGATCTTGGCACTTAGTAGGGAGTTTTATTTGAATAACTAGCAGACACATTCTCTCCTACTTTTACCTTGTTATATCTTTTAAGTTATTGTTTACTCTTTTGTGTATGTAATTCTTTCGGAAAATTAGCATAACGGGGTATTTGTTTCATAGCATTAAATAACAGAATATTTGCCTCCCATTCATGAAAAGTTTCATATAAATCTAAATTTCTCTCATATTTTTTATTTTCTGTTAAAGCATGAGAAAAAAGGGGGTATCGATTTATAGTCAAAAAGAGGTGGACATTTACGCTTAGGTGTACCATAATCACATTTGTTGTCTTCATTGTCCTTCTTGTACTCCTCTTGCGATGTGGATACCATTTTCTATGGATTTTTTTTACCTATTTACCGCTCTTCACCAAGATTGCACTTACATTCTCCTTTGGATTCACCACCATTTAAGAGGATAAGTTACCAGATCCTTGCGCCTCTAATCTATTGATTGCGGTAGCCATTTGTCCCATCTGTGTCTCCAAATTCTAAATACTTGCCCTTCTTTCTTGAATATTTTCCCTCGTTTCCTGTTGTAATTGCAAAGTGTTAGTGAGAAGTAATTTAACAATTTCTTCTAAAGACATCAGAATTAGAGGATTGACCACGTTGTTGTTGGGGATATGATTGCATGTATTGTTGACAACTTGGCGGGAAATTTTGATTGGTGGGTTGATTCATTTGTGGCTTCCCATAGCTGAAATTAGAATGATCATTCCAACATGAGTTGTACGTGTTTGAATAAGGATCATATCTCCTTTACGATTGACTAGAAAAAACACTTGCTGCATTCACTTGTTCATATGACTCCTCTTGAAGAGTGGGGAACATATCCGTTAGATGTTCTACTACCGCACAGATCCCACAAGTTTTCACTTGTTGCGTATTACCTACAACCAATTGATGAACAAGAGATTTTAGGCTAGCAACTTGTTGCTTAAAAGAAGAAGTATTTACCTCATTAATATTTTTAGATGAAAAATTAAGTCTATTGCCAAATTATTGAGAATTAGCTGCCATGTTTGTAATCAAGTTCCTTGCAGCTTTGGGAGTTTTGTCCACCAAAGCTCCTCGACTAACAGCATCAATCATACTTTTATTGGTAGACAGATGTCCTTCATAGAAATATTAAATGATGAGCTGCTCACTAATTTGATGGTGGGGACAACTTACACAACTTCTTGAAACGTTTCCAATACCCGTATAGGGATTCTCCATTATTTTTCCGCACACCATAATTTTTCTTTTCTAATGTTGACTGCCCTTGAAGTTGGAAAATATTTATCCAAGAATAATTGCTTCATCTCTTTCCATGTGGTGATTCTTTCAAATGGTAGATAGTAGAACCAATCCTTAGCCAAATCTTTCAAAGAAAATGGAAAAACTCTTAAATTAATTTGCTCTTCAGTCACTCTAGAAAGTTTCAGACTTATGCACATCATATGAAATTCCTTCAAATGTTTGTGAGGATCTTCACCTGTAAGGCTATGAAAAGTGAGCAATATATGTGACGCCCCCAAATCTGAGCCCACACAGCCCAAACTTGAGTCGTCAAAAGACTACAACAAAATTATTACAACAAAGCACAACGTACAACAATACAGTGTATAATAATACACAACTAAGTCTTCACTATTATTGCCACACTATTTTACAACACGTGAAGACTACGACAGCTATTCCTCAGACTCTCACTCCATTCCCCGACTAGACCCTGTTACGTTTTCATCTCCTGTAATGGAACAAAAGAAAGGGTTATGATTATAACACCAACGGTTATGATTATACCAGATTCAGCCTTTGGTCATAATCATACCAACCAACAGTTCATCTTTGCACTACGGGCCAAAGAGAACATTCACCACGTGCCATAAAAGACACCGAACAGATGTATCGCCTTTAACATAGTATATCGCCTTTAACCTATCATCTGTTCAACAATTATATCACATCTGTGCCCCCGGCCACAAATATTCACAACAGCTTGATTCTTGATGATTAATACAAATAACAGTGATACAAATGATGAACAGAAGAAGAGGATAAACAATAAGTATCGGAAGTTTACTTTGTGCAGATTCAAATAATGTCCAAATTGCCAACATGATGTGGAGTGAAATTTAAAATTGATATTCAAGATCCACAGTTCAGAATAACGATTACAGTTCAATAGAAATGTTCAGAAAATAGGAAGGTTCAGTTGAAATAATGAAATTCAACTATTATGGAACATATAATATTTTCAGGAATTATAGAAGCAATAGTTCCATAATAAGTTTCGATTTAGGTGTATGAAATAAAACAATATCCCTTACCGTAGCAGGTTTGTTTAACAAAAGGTGAAGGAAATTAATATCCCTTACCATAGTAATTTTAAATAATGGAAGATGAAAAAGATGGTATCCCTTATGAGTATAAAGGAAAATGATATCACTTACGAATATGGAATAAAAGTGTCATGTGATAATTCGTGTAGACAAATTATTTTCACACGAGACAAATAAAAAGGGTTATTCATCAACAGGCGGTAATCCGCGCCGTAAGGTTATTCCCATCAATTTGAATACGAAGAGTTATTCACCAAACAGGCGATAATCCGCGCCGTAAGGTTATTCCCATCAATTTGAATACGAAGAGTTATCCACCAAACAGGCGATAATCCGCACCGTAAGGTTATTCCCACAATTTAATACATGGAAGTAAATGGCACAAGAAAGAAACGATATTATTTTCGAGAATCAAAGAATGATAATCCCTTCAAGTAAGAAAGAAAATAATATCCATTTATGGTGATGAAAAGAATAATACCCCTTACCTTAACACGTGACTGGATATTGATTTAAATGAGGTTGATCAACTTGAAAATTTTCTGCACTCCTTTTGGCTTTCAAACACTCAAAATAAGCTTACTATTCTCAGAGAAAACTCATAAAATTCTTATAGAAAAATTCTATGTTTTAGGTGTGTTTTTTCTATTCAGCTGAGCAAGCTATTTATAGGAGAAAAGAAGTTACTATGCGTGGTAGGTGGGCAGAAAATTTTTCAGCAAAGGCTGCTGCGCAGCCTCCACCAACTCTTCCCAGCCAAAACTCATTTTACACATTTCGTGTGGGCCCCACAATGGGTCCTACATGTTTCTTACTATTCACTTACTATTCACGTTACTATTCACGTCACTATTCACGTTACTATTTCAAATAGTAAAATTAATTATTTTATTTATTTATTTATTTATTTATTTATTTATTCTTTCTGTGAGTCCAACATATAAAATAATGTTACCATAATAATGTAAGAAATACGTTACATATTTTTATTAATTTAATAATATAAATTATAGTGTATTTGCTACTGTGACAATTATTAGATTCAATAATTTTAAACTACAGTGCACCAACAATTATTGACTCGATGATATGAAATACAGTGTAATGACAATTATTGAATCAATAATGCAAAATACTGTGTAGCATAAAATTAAACCGGCTTTAATCGATAAAATTAAAGTTGCGCAAGCTACCGATCCGGAACTGATGAACATGATGAAGAAAGTACAAGAATGTGTCATTCCCGAAGCAAGAATCGACGAGAAAGGAATACTTCGAGTCAACTCTCGACTCTGTGTTCCTAACGATCCTGAATTAAAGCATAAAATCATGATGGAGGCACACAACACGCCATTTGCAATCCACCCAGGAGGTACTAAGATGTATCGAGATCTTCGACATACATTTTGGTGGAACAATATGAAAAGAGAGATTGCAGAGTTTATCTCAAGGTGCCTAACTTGTCAACGTGTCAAGGCAGAACATCAAGTACCTAAAGGTCCATTACAACCACTTGAAGTTCCCGAATGGAAGTGGGAACACATCAATATGGACTTCGTGACGGGTCTTCCCAAAGTTTCTCAAGGCTTAGATGCAATTTGGGTCATCGTAGATAGATTGACCAAATCCACTCATTTCTTGCCTATACGAGAAAACTTTTCACTTGAACGTCTTGCCGGTATGTACATAAATGAGATCGTGAGATTGCATGGCATGCCAGTTTCCATAGTTTCTGATCGAGATCCTAGATTCACTTCACACTTTTGGATCAGTCTACAAAAAGCTATGGGCACTGAACTATGTTTTAGTTCTGCATACCATCCTCAAACGGACGGACAATCGGAAAGGACGATCCAGACCCTCGAAGATCTTTTGAGACTTTGTGTATTAGACTTCAAAGGAAGTTGGGATAAGTACTTGCCATTGGTGGAATTTTCTTACAACAACGGTTACCAAGCAAGCATAGGCATGACTCCATTTGAGGCTTTGTATGGAAGGAAGTGTCGCTCTCCAATATGTTAGAATGAGGTAGGAGAAGCAAAATTGTTGCGACCTGAGTTGGTACGCTTGACGACCAAAAAGATCCAAATGATCCGACAACGAATACAGACAGCACAAGAACGACAAAAGAGTTATGCTGATCTTCATCGGAGAGATGAGAGATTCAACGTCGGAGATCATGTATTCTTACGTGTTTCTCCATGGAAAGGAGTTACGAGATTCGGAAAGAGAGGAAAGCTTAACCCTCGATTTATTGGCCCATTTGAAATCCTCGATCGAGTAGGAACCGTAGCCTACAGACTAGCTTTACCACCAAGTATGTCTCGCATCCATAATATTTTTCACATATCTATGTTACGTAAATATGTGAAGGACCCAAACCACGTCATTGAGTTAGAACCGGACGTTATAGAAGAGGATTTAACGTACGAGGAGGTACCTGTTAAGATCCTTGATAAGAAGGAGCAGATTCTACGCTCAAAGGTTATACCTCAAGTTAAGGTTTTATGGAGGAACCAAGATATTGAGGAAATGACCTGGGAGCTAGAATCCGAGATGAAATCTAAATATCCTTACCTCTTCGAAATGCCAGGTACGTCAATTTCGGGGACGAAATTTCATAAGGAGGGGAGGGTGTAAGACCCCGAATTTTATGAAATATAAAATTTAATTTTTCTTCATATATATTTTTCTGAAACTAGTGGTTAAATCGATAAAGTTTAAAGTTAAGGATGTTATGTGCAAATTTTATTTTGTCGGACAATATTCGATTTGTTGAGGAATATTCGGGCCGTACGACGGCGCCGAAATAACAAATTATTGGTGGACCCCACAACAGAATATTTGTCGGATATAGAAAACGACAGAAGTAACCTTTTTAATAAAAATAGTCAACGGTGCTAACTGTTAAAATACCGGTGATAAAAGAATAGTAGCATACGGTAATTTATGGTATTTTACTGTAGCATGCGGTACTCTACAGTAGCACACGGTATTGCACAGTGTCTCATATTATTAACACTGTAACTGTTACGCATCATTTCATCAATAATTGTCACTGCATAATATTTTATATTATCAATTCAATTATTGTTGCTACACAGTATTTTGCATTATTGATTCAATAATTGTCATTACACTGTATTTCATATCATCGAGTCAATAATTGTTGGTGCACTGTAGTTTAAAATTATTGAATCTAATAATTGTCACAGTAGCAAATACACTATAATTTATATTATTAAATTAATAAAAATATGTAACGTGTTTCTTACATTATTGTGGTAACATTATTTTATATGTTGGACTCACAGGAAGAATAAATAAATAAATAAATAAATAAAATAATTAATTTTACTATTTGAAATAGTAACGTGAATAGTGACGTGAATAGTAAGTGAATAGTAAGAAACATGTAGGACCCATTGTGGGGCCCACACGAAATGTGTAAAATGAGTTTTGGCTGGGAAGAGTTGGTGGAGGCTGCGCAGCAGCCTCTGCTGAAAAATTTTCTGCCCACCTACCACGCATAGTAACTTCTTTTCTCCTATAAATAGCTTGCTCAGCTGAATAGAAAAAACACACCTAAAACATAGAATTTTTCTATAAGAATTTTATGAGTTTTCTCTGAGAATAATAAGCTTATTTTGAGTGTTTGAAAGCCAAAAGGAGTGCAGAAAATTTTCAAGTTGATCAACCTCATTTAAATCAATATCCAGTCACGTGTTAAGGTAAGGGGTATTATTCTTTTCATCACCATAAATGGATATTATTTTCTTTCTTACTTGAAGGGATTATCATTCTTTGATTCTCGAAAATAATATCGTTTCTTTCTTGTGCCATTTACTTCCATGTATTAAATTGTGGGAATAACCTTACGGTACGGATTATCGCCTGTTTGGTGAATAACTCTTCGTATTCAAATTGATGGGAATAACTTTACGGCGCGGATTATCGCCTGTTTGGTGAATAACTCTTCGTATTCAAATTGATGGGAATAACCTTACGGCGCGGATTACCGCCTGTTGGTGAATAACCCTTTTTATTTGTCTCGTGTGAAAATAATTTGTTTACACGAATTATCACATGACACTTTTATTCCATATTCGTAAGTGATATCATTTTCCTTTATACTCATAAGGGATACCATCTTTTTCATCTTCCATTATTTAAAATTACTATGGTAAGGGATATTAATTTCCTTCACCTTTTGTTAATCAAACCTACTACGGTAAGGGATATTATTTTCTTTCATACACCTAAATCGAAACTTATTATGGAACTATTGCTTCTATAATTCCTGAAAATATTATATGTTCCATAATAGTTGAATTTCATTATTTCAACTGAACCTTCCTATTTTCTGAACATTTCTATTGAACTGTAATCGTTATTCTGAACTGTGGATCTTGAATATCATTTTTAAATTTCACTCCACATCATGTTGGCAATTTGGACATTATTTGAATCTGCACAAAGTAAACTTCCGATACTTATTGTTTATCCTGTTCTTCTGTTCATCATTTGTATCACTGTTATTTGTATTAATCATCAAGAATCAAGCTGTTGTGAATATCTGTGGCCAGGGGCACAGATGTGATATAATTGTTGAACAGATGATAGGTTAAAGGCGATATACTAGGTTAAAGGCGATACATCTGTTCGGTGTCTTTTATGGCACGTGGTGAATGTTCTCTTTGGCCCGTAGTGCAAAGATGAATTGTTGGTTGGTATGATTATGACCAAAGGCTGAATCTGGTATAATCATAATCGTTGGTGTTATATTGAATGTCTTTGGCCCGTAGTGCAAAGATGAACGGTTGATCTGCATGATTATGACCAGGAACTGTGAAGTTGTATTATCTTGACTAATGGTATTTCAGATGATAAAAGTTGATGATATTTTTACTAAAAAGAGAAGCGAGTGGATATTATAGTCTGCATTATTCTTCTAATAGATTGCTCATTCCGCTGCTATTATTGATCTGAACATTGTTTAAGAATTTAACTACAGTTTTTGATATAAACCTTGTAGTCTATTGTATTCAGAAATCAACTGTTGAAGACTAATGATAATTTATTCGTCATTATCTTAGTCATGATATTTCTTACTGGGCTATTTGAGCTCACCCTTTCTTTTGTTCCATTACAGGAGATGAAAACGTAACAGGGTCTAGCCGGGGAATGGAATGAGAGTCTGAGGAATAGCTGTCGTAGTCTTCACGTGTTGTAAAATAGTGTGGCAATAATAGTGAAGACTTAGTTGTGTATTATTATACACTGTATTGTTGTACGTTGTGCTTTGTTGTAATAATTTTGTTGTAGTCTTTTGACGACTCAAGTTTGGGCTGTGTGGGCTCAGATTTGGGGGCGTCACACACGCGGTTGCGTTTAATTTAGATGAACATTCTTCCTAAGATATAATAATCTTTTGATCTGCAAAATAATTATTAATCTTAGTTGCTTCACAAATTAAAGTGATTAAACAATTACGGATTTGATATTTAATTTAGCAATATATTTCAACGAATAATAAATTAGTACGTGCACTAGAAATTAAACGAATCAATCATAAAAATTAATCACAGAAGAATAATATCAAATTCTCAAAATATAAATTGAACAATTAAAATAAATTAGATCTCATAGTGCATAAATTCTGATGGTTTCAGCTAATTTAATCTAAGAACAATAATTTAGCTACTTATAATAGAAGAATGAGTTTTAGATAAAAGAAAGTACTACAAAAGATAGGAGAGATACTCCTAATTGTGCCTCAAAATTTTTATTTATAGGCTACATAATTCTTCTAACCTTAATAGAAATTATAATTTAATTAAAATAAATTACAAAATAAAATCATATTTTTAATCCTCCAAAACGGATATGGAATTATTAATTTCCTTTTTATTTCATTGCTAAATCTCGTCGGCAAAAACAATGATTAAACCCCAATTCATCGGACCTACCACTAAGAAAACTTGAAACAAGATTGCTCCACCCACGCTGCCACTCGCCTGTTGTTGGAATTTACCAAAATGCCATCCATTCCTCATTAATTACCAGTTTGCCCTTAAGCTCTTGTATAAATTACAATTTTGCCACTAGCTTCAATTTTCCTAAAAAATAAATTTAAAAAATATAAAAATAATAAAAATACATAAAATTAAATAAATTGCCTAAAAATAGCAAAAATACTTAAAAATTCATAAATAATTAAGCCTAAAATACATAATAAATAGATATAAAAGTCTACTTATTAGAAACCATTCACTCACACCACCCTAGTCGGAGGAGAACTAGGTCCCCGCTTGCTAATAGGGCTAATGACGATTAGAGGAGAACCAGGTCGCAGTCTGCTAATAGGGCTAATGACGATAAGAGAAGGACCAGGTCCCCATTTGCTAATAAGGCTAATAGAGGTACAAGGATAAGAACCAAGTCCCCGTCTGCTAATTGGGTTAATGAAGATACAAGGAGAAGAACCAGGTCCCCGCCTACTAATAGGGCTGTTGATAGACGTGATTGCGTGCTGGATGTCCTTGACCCAATTTTGAAGAGAATTAATGAGTTAGAAAAGCGGTTGACATGGAAAGATCCAGTTTTGAACCCCATTGATTTAAAGTCCCCTTTTTCCCTACTATTGCTCAGGAAAGAGTTGATCCGACTAAGAATCTTCCACCATTAGAGTCATACGATGGAACTGGTGATCCATATTACCACACTCACTCTTATCAAAGTGTCATGGAATACTACAACCACTCAGAGGCCGAAATGTGCAGGATGTTTGTTACCACTTTAAAGAAGTCAGCAAATCAATGGTTCATGTATACCCCCAAACTACATCGAACCTTGGCATGAGCTATGAAACAAATTCAATGAGTGGTTTGGGAGTAACAAAAGAAGGGGGAAGCTTACGACATCACTCATGCAAATCAAATAGAAGCCCACTGAGTCCTTGAGTCAATATGTGCTGAGGTTTAGGGAAATAGTCGAAACAAACACAGATCTTAATATGACTAAGGCTTTAGGTTTCTTCACTTTGGGCTTGGATTACGGGAGGTCTCAGAAGCTTATAAATGACATTATGTTCAAGCCCCCCGAAGGATTTATTAAACGCGTATGACTGGGCAGAGAAATTCATCGCAATTGAGGATGTTATGACAAACTTGAGTGAGAATCAGAAGCTAGGTGATCGACCCAAGAACAATGAAACTAGACCAAAGGTGTGGGATCGGGTCGGTCCGGAGGTGAATCCCCCTCAAATGGACAAGGTGTTTTATCGACCAAAGCAAGATGTGAAGACTTATACTCCTTTAAACACTAATAGAGTTCAAATTTTGGAGGATATTCGGGACAATAAATTTTTTGAACCCCCTCGAAAGAGTGGTCAGGGGTATAAGGGGATTAACAAGATGTACCGCAACTACCATCAGACGACGGGACATGCGACCGGGCGGTGTCACGAACTTAAGGACTTCATAGAGAAGAATGTCCAGAATGGGAACTTGTTCAGTATGTGGCTGGGCGGGAGGCCCCGACCAGAGCACAATATCAAGGAGATGATCAGGAAGCTGATCATGATAATATTCCTTGGAGAGTCATTGACGTTATTACTGGAGGAACCTTTCAGAGGCAGATTGAAAAACGACGACGATCGATTTTAGACATAACAATGGCATTGTTAGAACAGACGGTAAAACCCGATCGACCATTCTCAAATACAGTTATCTCATTCTCAGATGAAGATTATCCACAGGATACTGTAGAACCCCATGAAGGAGCCTAGTGATAACTGTGCAAGTTGGATTAGTGGACATGAAAAGAGTAATGATTGATAATGGATCATCAATAGATGTTTTGTACAGCCATGCATATCAGATGATGGACTTGGAAGGGGTAAAAATGGGGGTCGGGATAGAGTCACCACTTTACGGTTTTGGGAATGAGGCGGTGCATGTAGTGGGAACGGTAGGGCTACCTGTGGTCTTTGGCATGGCTCCTCCGCAAATGCAGTTTAGATTTAAATTCTTTGTGGTGGACTGTGCGTATAATGCTATTTTGGGACGTACCACCCTTTCAACACTATATGTAGTGACTTCTATACCTCATTTCAAGATAAAGTTCCTTACAGACAATGAGGTCGGCGAGGTGAAGGGTGATTTAGATATTGCTAAAAGGTGTTATCGGCATACTATGACATCATCGACTGTGGGAACTAGCAAGAAAAAGCAGACTATGCTGGTTGATTTTGAGCCTTTTACCGAGGGTGTGATTGAGCCTATAGCAACTCCAGCTAAAAAGAAAGAAGATATAGAACCTATCCCCGGTAATGCTGCTAAGACTGTGAAGATTGGGGTCGTGTTGCAAGATACCGTCAGAAGCATATTAATAGAGCTACTCAGAACGTATGCTGATATCTTTGCATGGAATCCCAACGACATGCCCCAGATAGCAAAAGACGAGGACGTCCACAGGCTGTTGGTTAATTCGGAGAAGAAGCTAATTTTTCATAAGCGTCAGATTTTTTCTCTAGAAAGGCAGAAGGTGATCGATGAGGAGGTGTAATAAAGGAAATTGAATATCCAAAGTGGTTAGCTAATATGGCGCTTGTTTAGAAGCAGAATGAGAAGCGGAGGATTTGCATAGATTACACAGACCTCAATAAAGCATGCTTGTAGGACTTTTATCCACTTTCTTACATCAATTAACTCATAGATGCGACATCAGGTAATGCCATCTTGAGTTTCTTGGACGTGTTTTTGGGGTACAATCAAATATTGATGGCAAAAGAAGACATCTCGAAGACGGCCTTCATTACACATCGAGCCATTTATGCTTACAACTGGATGACGTTTGGACTAATAAATGCAGGAGCGACTTACCAAATGATGATGAATAAGGTGTTCAGGAAACAGATCAACCGCAACATGAAGGTCTATGTGGACGACATGATTGTCAAAAGTAGAAGGCTTTAGGATCACTTGGAGGATCTGGAAAAATATTTCTAGACTGTCAGACACTACAATATGCACCTTAACCCTACCAAATGTACTTTTGGATTGGGTTCAGGCAAGTTTTTGGGCTATTTGGTCAACAAACGTGGAATTGAGGCCAACCTAGAAAAAATAAAGGCAATCCTAGACATGAAGTCTCCTCAATCATTTAAGGACGTTCAGCGATTAACAGGACGGGTACTAGCTTTAAGGAGATTTATGTCGAGGTCAGCAAAAAGATATTTGCCCTTTTTTGACACATTAAAGAGACTGAAGAATGAGAAGACGTTTCATTGGACATCGAAATGTGATGATGCTTTCCAAGGGATCAAAAGTTATTTTTCTTTGGCCTCCTTATTGCATAAGCCATTGTCGAAGAAGGTCTTTTATCTTTACTTAGAAGTCAGTTCGCTGGTAGTGGGGCAGTGTTGGTTCGGAAGAAAGGTTGCTGATAGCGACCAATGTATTATGTGAGCCATGCTTTAAGAGATGCAGATACAAGGTACCTTAACTTGGAGAAGTGTGCATATGTATAGGTGATTGCTAATAGAAAACTTAGGCATTATTTCCAAGGCCTGGTCATCGTGGTATATAATGATCATCCCCTGAAGAAAGTTCTGCACAAGCCGGAAGCATTAGGAAGGATGATGGCATGATCAGTAGAGTTAAGCCAGTTCTTGTTGGAATATCACCCTCGGACAACCAGAAAAAGACAAGTTTTGGCATATTTTATAGTGGAGTGCATGTTTTCGGAAGAGGATTTGAAGCCAGATTCTGAGGTAGAGTTGATAACTATGGGGCACCAAACCCTGACATCTTCTTGGACATTGTATATGGATGGGTTGTCAACTGCCAATATGAGTAATGCTGGGGTCATCTTAGATAGTCCTGAAGGTTTTAAGGTTCAACAAACAATCAGATTCAAGTTTAAGGCTACCAACAATGAGGCAGAATATGAAGCCATTTTGGTAAGGTTGAGGTTGGCTCGGAGTTTAGATGTAAAAAATATCCGCATCTTCAGTGATTCTCAGTTGGTAGTGAAACAGATTCAAGGAGAGTATAAGGCTCGAGGGCAAGAATGACTAGGTGTTTGTCCGATGTGAAGACTCTTTTGCATCACTTCAATTCATATTCTCTTCAGAACATAGATTGGGGTGACAACTCAGTTGTTGATGCTCTTTCTAAATTGGTGGCTACTTAGGCGGATTCATTTACTGGTTTTGTGTATTTGGAGATTTTAAACGAGCCGAGCTTCATAAAGAAGAAAGTGAAATGTAAATAAAGGTCGAATTGCTGGTTGATGCCTTATTTGGAATATCTAGCTTATAGAAAATTTCCTTTGAATATGGTGTAGGCGAAATGGATAAAGTATCGAAGTTCTTATTTTTGCCTTATTGATGGTGATTTGTATTGACGTTCCTATTATACTCCATTGTTGAGATGTTTGGTTCTATCCGAGGCAGCTTATGCCATTCAAGAGGTGTACAGAGGCATTTGTGGAGATCATATAGGGGCAAAATCTTTGGCATACAAGTTGATTCGGCAGAGATATTATTGGTCTACTATGTTTCAAGATGGCAATGAATTTGTACGAAAATGCCCAAAGTGTCAGTTAAATGGTTTTGTTCCTCATCGGCCTTTAGAGGAGTTATATTTTGTATTATCTCCCATTCCTTTTGCAATATAGAGGATTGATCTGTTGGGATTGATGCCGAAGGCTAAAAGGTAGATGGCTTATTTGGCGGTTAATTGATTATATGTCTAAGTGGGTGGAGGCGAAGCCCCTTCGACATATCACGGAGTAGGATTGTATTCAATTTCTCAAGGAGTTGGTTATCTTTCGCTTCAGCATCCCTATGATTTTGGTGTCAGATAATGGATTGCAATTTGTTGGGGATAAGTTCGAAGATTTCCTATCCGACCTTGGTATTTAACATCATAAGGTGTCTATTGCTCATACTCAGGTTAACGAATAGGTGAAGATTACAAATAGAACCTTCTAAATAGGATCAAAAGGAAGTTGGATGAAACAATTAAGGTGGATGTTGGAGTTTGGTACTAATTGGGCTAACCCGATGTCCACGAAGATGAGGAAGTCTGAGATGAAATAATTAAGGGGGAATCAAACCCTGTTTCAGAGGATCTGGATCGAGACTCTTACTGTAGCAGTGGTAGGGCGCCAATACATTTTTTCTTCGCTTGTAGGGGCTCTTGTGATATATTCATCTAGCATAAGGAATTCGTTCTTGTATTATAGGATTGAATGTTCATCGATTGTGGATTGGATGTTGGCATGATTGGCTGATTCAAACATTTTTCTAATTTGGGCTTCCGTTTTGTTTCGTGGTGGACATGAATGGGTTGTTGGTTGCCATGGCTGTGGAGGAGGTGGCGTTGGAAGCCATTGAAGCACAGGGGAATATGAGTGGTTCATGTTAAGGATGTCTTGTAAAGGAGGGCGATTCAGGTGGGGATACACCAGAATCTGAAAGGTAATTAGAAATTTGACAAGGGTTTAGGGATTTTGGAGCTTTTTACATAGAAAAAAGGTGAAATCGGGGGTTTTATGGTGTTAAGTTACCGAATCGAGGCTTTGTAGGGAGGATAGAGACAACGAGGAATGACTGGAATGATTTTTTAGGGAAGATGAATGGTGAGTGATTGGCAAATTTGAATTTTAAGCCTTTTTTATCGTGGGCGCGGGGCTCTAGAGCGGTAACTTATTATAAGGGCATGTGTGGGTGATGTGATGGTGCCGGTTACATTTAGCAATGAAATGGGAGTTTAAGATTTATCATTTAATTGATTTTATTAATGTTACTCTCCTATTTTAATTCTTAAAATTAGAGGGTGGGGGACAATGTTGGGATGTAATTATTTGGGGTTAGATGTGGAGTAGCCCACTTTGTTTATGACCCAGGTTTGGTGTTGGTCATTAGGCTATGACTTGTGTCGGTCCAATACAGTTAATTTTGGCGGCTTGGGTTGGGAGTTTCAAAGTTCATATCTAAGTTGGATTGAGTATCATAATTTGGAGAGATAAGGTGATTCTAAATAGGAAAGGACTTAGTCAACTACACAAAGACAGTTATAAGAAGAATCAAATAGGAAATTTCACACAAAATTGGTCTTTGAGGGATGCAACAAACTATAAATACAGCCATTAGCAAGACTCACGGTGCACACATTCATAAACACATAATTTTATTGTTTTCTAGCAATTTAATTTCCTCCATTATTTACGCTTTTGGCCTATATTTACTTTCATACTAGAACATTCTTGAATGACCCAAGTCGTCGCTAATTTTGGGGGTAGCTAACAGTTCTTCTTAAGTGCAGGTGTTTGTATTTTGGTGATTTTTAATGAGCTTATAAAATTAGGTATTAATAAAAAAAATTATTAAAATATCATGTGATAATAAATATTATCAAAATAAAAAAAAAAAAAAAATATATACACATACTTTAATAGACCATAAATGTAATACGTTGACATTTTGAGTTGATGAAAACTTCAATCCGAATTCTCCTATTTACAACTGACAGTTATTGAAGTGGTTGTTTGCCACTCACTGTGAGTTGATTTAATTTTTTATGCTTTGCTGTCTTTATTATATTTTCAAAGTTTCACATCTTCCTTTTCAAAATTGTAGTTTTATCCTTTTCGCAACTTTACCAACTTTCACAACGCAATACTTGTCAGTTTTGTTTTCTTAATTCACCAATGAGAGGTTAATATTAGTGGTGTAATCATTCATTATTCTGAATATACATTTCATAAAAATATTGCATAGGTTATTGAAATAAGTAGTTCAACATATTGACTTGGACTCGCCTTTTATTTTATTTTATTTTATTTTATAGGCAAGATCGTATACATTAAATGTTTCGAATATGGAATCGTTTATGGGTTCAAGAAAGTATATTCTATAATAGCCCTTCAAACTTCTGCAAATCCCAAACGAAAAATAAATTTAAAAAGATTAAAGAGTGTCATTTTAGTAAACCATGTATTTTGAAAAAAATTGTATGAAGGTCTCATTTATTCTCGTAACTCAATTAAAATAACAATATTAATATAATAGTCTCTTATCAAAAAATAGTTAAAGTGAAGATTATTATTAAAAGAACTATAGAAATACATAAGTCAAAACTATAATACTTGTAAATTCCGTATGAAAATCCATTATCTCATTAAAATAATTAGATATTTTTAGCTCTAATTACTGCATATATTGTACTTTTTTGTATCACGTTTCACAATTAGAGAAAGATTATTGACTTTCTTAACGGAGGTAGTGCATCTTAATTATTCTCACCTTTCAACAAAAGAATACTTTTAGAAGTCAATTTTTTTTTAAAAAATAAAATAACATAATTGATTTAAGTTTTGATATAATAAATTTTATAATGGAAAGTACTTTTTGATAGTTTAATTCATTAATATATTAACCAAAATTAAGTAAGTTGTTAGCAATTTCAAATTTGGAAATGTCACTGACAAAAAGTTCAATATTATCTTATATTTTATTTTTTGCTCGTACTATATCACATCACACTACAATTGATACTAAAGGGGGATTTGAATTGTTGAATTTGTCCCTAACTTGTCACATATATATATATATATATCTATAGGAATTTGTTACTTATTTAATAACAAGAGAGCTGAATTTCGAGTTTTGTCATCTAACAACCAACGCATTGCAACAAAAAATGCATTTCTTCAGTATTGAAATTGCAACAAGAGAAATCAAGTCCCTCCAAAGAAGCTTACGTTCACTCGGTTTTCTTTCTTTCTTTGGTGGGCTATGCACAAGAGATTACTTACATGGGGATTTAACTTGTGTTGCATTTGCGATCAAGACTCTGAATCTTTCCGGCATATTTTCTTTGAATGTCAATATATTCGAAATTGTTGCTTCATACTGTTTTTGAATTACGGGGTTGGTTTGGGGTACCTAACTGTTGGGATCATCTGGTTAATCTCATTCAAGTTTCACGGATGGATCATATGACCTCTAACATTACTAAACTTTGCCTTGCAACTGTAGTGTATAAATTATGGATTGAAAGAAATAGAAGGCTTCATGGAGATCATTCAACTCCTGCGGTTACTCTAGCGAAAGAATGCATTAAAATGGTTAAATGTAGGTTGGCTTCAGTTATGAAGTTCACGATCAGTGTTGAAAAATATCCACACCTTCGGGTGTGGCAATTGTAGACTATGTTTGCTCTTTGTATTATATAATTTCGGCATCATCTGGTATGCCTTTTGATGCGGGAGCTATAGCAGTCATGGGGTAAGTCCCGGGCATGTACTAGTTTTTTCAGTAAAAAGAAAAAAAAAATTGCAACAAACTTAATCTTATGGGTTTACACATAGTAGGTTAAGGACAACTATAAAGTGCGGATTCCGAACTATATTAACTCAAACTCACTCTAAGAATCTATTTCACACTAGAGTTTCATTATCAAGTGTTAGGATTCCTGCTTCCTAGCTACCATTGCAGTAAAACCATATAATGCATAGGGCTCAAACTTATAAAGTAGGACTTCCAAATGAAGTAAGCATATTTTACAAGGATTTCATAGTGGGAGCTCTAATTTGAAGCTATCAACTCCAATTCAGTATCTCAATGGTTAGAAAGAATGTTCTTGAGATTGCTAGTTGGGGATCTCTCATGCTACGTTTGAATTGAAGGAATATAATGAAAAAAAGAATATAACGATTATTTAGCATCTCAAGTGTATGTTTTGTTGTTATTATAGGCGAGTAGTACGATCGGATGGCATAATTATTATATCCATCCATTTATTCATTGCAATGAATCTCATTCCATCACCTCTTCTATGAATTGAAAATCAAGGGTTTGGAATGAATTTATCCGCCTGAATGATCACCGAGTTCATGAAAAGGAGTGTTGTAGCCTCCTCCATTCAATTCAATTATGATCCTTCCTCCATTCAGTTTACCTTCAATCCAAACGTAGCATTAGAGCCAGACTGTGAGCAGGTGGCCAACGAGAAAAGGAGCTTTTGTAGCTAAGTTCTACATTCATAGATGGATCCCAAACATTCAGACTTCAAATTTCTATCATAAGTAACTTTAAATGATCTCCCACTAAGTACGTGTTAATTAGTTCTTTCACCTTCCCATATATTTGTACTGCTCATTGTTGTAATAAGCTTTTTCTATAAATGTATACATGCATGCATATCAGAAAATGATTCATACCCAATGTTAGATAGATTCATTGGCTACAATTGTTATCCGGTCTTTGATTAAATATATTAGCCGTTGACACAATTAACAATTGTGTTAACAATGCAAAATTAATTTTCGTGCAGCGAGTAATTGTTGTTCTGAAGGTTGGATCCAACAGGTTTTGGGTTAGCACCATATATATATATGTTTCTTCATTAGTAGAAAGTAATACACAAATGAAAGAACTCATTATTTATTGTGAGTCTTTGAGTCGAAGAACTACCTCACGTCCCTCGTTAAGAGATAAACAGCAATACAAGGAGAGTTGTTCCAAACATTATTATGCAACCTAAGTGTTGACGCCTGGTTTTGTCCGGTTGTCCTGCTGGCCGTCCGGATAAGATACCTGCACAAAAGTCCTAACGGCTTGGGCCGTTGGTGGACTCCTCCGGTGTAAGAGTTAGTGAAGGTTCTCAGAAAGGTCAACAATGGAGGTCCAAGTACTTAATATAGTAGTAAAGTGTATGTGTGCGTCCCCCTTTCCTCCATCATTGACTGGGTATTTATAGTGCATACCTGACTCTTACCGATTCCTTTTAGGATTGTCCCTCAACGTGGTATAGTCTGAATAGGAAGGTAATCCCCTAAACCATCTAAGAACCTGACTCCTATTCTAATTCGGATTAGATATAGTAAACAGCCACAGTCCAGATTGGTTAGGGGCCTATCCCAAGCCTATTGGACTTAGGAGTCCTCATAAGAATTCGCCAAGCTGATGGTCCGTTGGGCCTAGCCCATCATATATTTACCAGACCAGGCTTAGCGAAATATTCATCCTAACATTGCCCCCCACTCCCTTAGTACATAAATGTGCTAGGGGAGTAGAATGAATTACCCCAAATGTATATATACGGGCTCCCGATCAAAGGGAAATAACTCTTCGGGAATCTAAGTGTAAGAACACAGAAGATGTTTAGACCGAAGGCAAACCCTCCTTGAACTTTACAAGAATTCTGGGACAACGTATCAGAGGAAGAAAGCTCCATCGGGATCCCGGAGGCATCGAAACCGATGGGAAAGCGCCATCGGGAGACCGGAGACCTCAGACCGATGGGAAAGCTCCATCGGGAGCCCGTAGGCATCAGACCGATGGGAAAGCTCCATCGGGAGCCCGGAGGCATCAAAACCGATGGGAAAGCTCCATCAGGAGCCCGGAGGCATCAGACCGATGGGAAAGGTTTTGGCGAAGCGACGCTAGGCCCTTATGAACGAAATTTCAAACGTTAGGTGCGACGCAATAACCAGGCCCAAATCTTTGCTAAGCCCACTGTGCTCAGCCCAATAATCTAGGGGCCCATCAAACCCAAAGTTTTACTTCTGCAACCCAACAGCTTGCACGACCGTTCCGTATAACAACTTATTTTTAAATTTCGAAATCCGCGTCCATTTAGCTAACGAAGCGTGCACGAGAAGCAGCATTTATTACGCCGCAGTAAGTTCTGCGCGTGCGCCCCATCCGTTCGATCGTTTCCATCTGAACCGTTACAACGCTTGAATCAAGATAAAAGGGGTCATTTCCAACAGATCGTCTTTTTATCAGAAGCAACTTATTACGAGAGAAAGGACGTTTGAGAGAGAAATATTTCATTCCTAGATCCAACTCCATCGTTCCTGCTTCGTTGTTTTTCCATCGACCTCCTTTCTAAAATCAAGTAAGTCTTTTACTATTTTTCTTTTATACTTCCTAATGGCTGGCAGTACCCAAGATACAAGGGTTCAAGCTTCGTCTTCCCGGGTTGAGGACGAAGTTACTGTGGCCGAAATGGGGATCCCGGAGGGACAACCATGGAAACCCGTGGTAGTCACCAGGATGAGGGATGTAGAGGAGTACAATAGGAACAAATATTTCAATATCCTGTATAGAGTAGCCAACATCCCTTCTTCAATCCGGAACCAATACTTCGATTTAGCCTCCACAGAATTCTATATCCCCGAAACATACGAAATCAAGAGACCCGGGGCCGGGGAGAGAATGTACTACCAGCTCGAGGGGGGATGGATTCCAATCCATAGGCAGTCACTGATCTATGGGGTCCGATTCCCTCTTCGCCCCTTCGTATTGGAGTTACTCCATACGACGGGGCTCAGTTTGAACCAGCTATCCCCCAATTCTTTTATTCATATAAACAGCTTCATCGCCTTTTGTTTCTCTGAATCAACCCTCCCAGCCATAGATTTCTTTTTTCAATTCTTTTCCATTACCAATAATAAAGAAAAAGGGTTTTTCACGGTGATGAAGAACCCTGGAAGGGATACCCTGATGGAGACCCCCTCGAGCAATAAAGGGTGACACGGGGATTGGTTTTTCATCAAGGGGCCGGACACTGAGATGGTCGGACCTTGGTCAGACCCGAACAAAGACCAGCTAAATCCGAAGAAAATCTCTCGGGCAAGGCTAGAAGAGTTCGAGGTCTTATATTCCAAGAGACCATCCGTGAAGTGGGATTAGAATCTCCTTAACGACCAAGACTGGTTGTATTCATTCGGTTGTAAGTTCTCTGCCATGCTTGCTTCTTTATTCTGAACATTTTTACTTGATATACTCACGCTTTTGTTCTGATTGCCTTGCAGTGGCTGACCAAGGAAAGAACCCTGATAATGAAACCATAATAGAAGCAGCTGGAGTCCCGAGGGTGAAGATGAGTGCCGCCGACAAGCTGAAGGCGAGCCGAAGCATGAGGGCTGCAAAGCCCAAGGACTCCACTAAGGCCGCTGCCAACCCCGAGATGGCCACGGGATCCCCTCAGGTGGGTGATATTATCGAACCCACCGAAGGAGAGAAGTCTGCTGACAAAGACTCGGGGGTCAGCAGACCAAAAATAAAGAGGAGAAGGCTGGTTCTAACATCGGTTTTGGAGGCCAGAACCAAGCAGACTTCTGCTCCTCAAGGGAGTTCATCAACTCCTCCCGCCGAGCAAAACGTCGCCAGGCAATCAGAGGAAGGTCTCGCTCCCCCTCGTCAGAATAAAGGGAAAAGACCTGCTGAAGGTCAAAAGCCCCCCAGCACCCGAAGCGGGCCGGTAGATCCCCCAATGCCGACCGGGAGTTCAAGACCCGAGGAGGGGATCAATATGCAGTCCTTGGGTACGTCGATGATCCCATTCGCCGAAGATGGTACCGAGGGTGCCGATCTGAAGACGCTTATGGAGATGCTGTTCTCCTGCCATGCAAAGGTAAGGATCTACCTGTAAAATTTTCCTCTTCAAGTTGGTTACCTTTCTGACTCATTCATCCTTCAACCATTTCTTTTCAGGGAAATGCAATTCTCCTTAGGGTTTCTAATGAGCAAAAGGTTCTGGAAAGAAGAGCCGAGGAGAGCAGCAAAGGGCATGCCGAGGCTCTGAAAAGTCATCAGAAGACCAAAGACCAGCTTAAGGCCATGCACGACTCCTTCCATATCATGAAAGAGGAGTATGAATCGGCCCGGGCGGCTCGTCTTGAGAAGGACAAGGAGATCGAACGCCTGACGGCCCGGGTGATCGATCTGGAGAAGGCGAATGCTCACGCTATGGATTTGGTGCAGGCCAAAGAGCTCAAGAAGATCCAGCTGGAAAATAACAAGAACGAGCTCGAGGCCCAACTCCAAAGTCAGAAGATTCTCTTGACCCAATCGGAAAACATCATCCAACTTCAGACTGATCAGATGAAGAATCTGAAAGATAATGTCGAACTGATCGTCGAAGGCTGGGGTGCAAAGGAAGCCGATTGGTTAAGAGGACCTATTGCCGCCGCCTCCCCGAGCGTCCTGATTCCCGAGCTTAAACAAAAGGTGATAGATGAATATAAGGCCTCGGATCAATTTCGGGCCGATATCCTATCATCTGTTGTGAACGAATTCAGCGACGGGTTCGAATATGCTCGGGAGCTTGCTAAGGAGAAGGGTCATGACCCTGATCAGCTGGGAATTGTATTTCCCGAGGACTGATTTGTAAAGCTTTTGCTATTGTGTTTTTTTTTGTAAACTTTTGAATATTTATGAACTGGATGGTTATGACTTAATCGTTTATTTTATTACCCTTTTCTCATGAGTTATATTTTATCGTCTGCATGTATAACTGTTTACTTATACTGCTTTACCCTCCTCTAGCCTGATCGGGTGAAGACCCGATGAGGCTAGAAGATAAATTTGAAAGTGTGTATCAAAACAGAAATACAGAAATACGATGTAAAAAATATTCTCATTAATATCGAAAAAGATAATCCTATCGGCTAGAATGCAGCCTCAAAATTTGACTAAGTACAAATCCAAAGTAACCTAACTACTGATAATACCTACGAAGCCGAACGGCATGCCAAGTATTTGGAACATTTTTCCCATCCATGCCCTGAAGCTTGTAAGTTCCGGCCTTCAACACTTCAATTACTAAGTATGGTCCTTCCCATGTTGGCATCAGTTTGCCGGTTTCCCTAGGGGTGGATGCCTCGGCTTGCCGAAGAACTAGATCGCCCACATTGAATGACCTTATTTTGACATTTTTGTTGAAGTGCCGAGCAGTTCGTTGTTGATAAGCAGCCAATTTGAGGACTACTGAATCACGCTCCTCTTCCAATAAGTCGAGGTTTAACCGAAGACCTTCGCTATTGAGTATTTCATCAAAATTTAAGACTCTCGGAGAAGGTACTCCGATCTCAATAGGTATCAGGGCTTCGGAACCATAGGCCATCTTAAAAGGCGTCTCCCCAGTAGTAGTCCGAGGAGTTGTTCGGTAGGCCCAAAGAACATGCAAAAGCTCCTCGGGCCAGGCACCCTTCGCCTCTTCCAGTCTTCTTTTAATGCCATGAAGAAGTGTCCTGTTTGTAACTTCTACTTGACCATTTGCTTGTGGATGGGCTACTGAAGTCCGACGATGCTGGATATTAAGTTCTGATAAGAACCCTTCGAAAGTTTTACCAACAAACTGAAGTCCGTTGTCAGAGACTAAGATCATCGGGATGCCGAACCGGTAGACCACTTGTTCTTTGAAGAATTGGAGACATGTGTGCTCGGTGATCTTGGCAAGTGGTTTGGCTTCTACCCACTTGGTGAAATAATCGATGGCGACAATCACAAACTTCATTTGTCCCTTACCCTGTGGAAGAGGGCCCAATATGTCTATTCCCCATACAGAAAAGGGGATCAGAGAGAGTATCGGGGATAACTCCTCGGGAGGTTGGTGTGGTACAGATGCAAATATCTGACATTTATGACATTTTTTGACGAAGTCTTTGGCATCTTCAAGCATTGTCGGCCAAAAATATCCTTGTCGCAAAATTTTATGGGCCAGTGCCTTTGCTCCCACATGGTCACCGCAGATACCTTCATGAACTTCTCGAAGAGCATAATCAGATTCCCTAGGGTCGAGACATCGGAGCAGTGGTGAAGAATAAGATCTTCGGTACAGCTGATCATTCGTGATACAATACTTGGTGGATTTGTACTTGATCCTTCGGGCCATAGACTTGTCTTCGGGCAATTCACCGGTCAGAAGGAATTGAATGATCGGGGTCATCTAAGAATTTGTCTGTTCAATATCCATTATTGTTTGAACCAAGGTGCTCGGATGCTGAAGATTTTCTAAATATACTGCTCCGTCTAGTTCCCCTTGATCGGTGGTTGCCAACTTGGAAAGGGCATCGGCCATTGTATTTTCCGATCTGACTACTCCTATGAGCTGGTATTTCGGGAAGAATGCCAACAATGACCGAACTAGTTGGAGATAGGCCTGTAAATGAACTTCTTTTGCCTCATATTCTCCCAACACTTGTTTCACCACCAGTTGGGAGTCGCTGTATATTGCCAAGTTCTTTACCTCCAAACTTCGGGCTAGCTTTAGCCCTGCCACAAGTGCTTCATATTCGGCGATGTTGTTTGTGGCTATGAACCCAAATCGTATAGATTGTTGTATTTTGAAACCTTCGGGAGAAGTGAGGATGATGCCGGCCCCACTCTTCGTCCCAGTAGCGGATCCGTCCACGAACAGAGTCCATACAATTTCTTCAGGTGTTGATGTCAGTTTATCACAGTCGGGATCCTTGTCCTCTAGATCATTACGGAATGAGCACTCGATGATAAAGTCAATGAGTGCTTGTGCTTTGATTGCTGTCCGAGGGCGAAATTCTATATTAAACTGGCATAATTATTATATCCATCCATTTATTCATTGCAATGAATCTCATTCCATCACCTCTTCTATGAATTGAAAATCAAGGGTTTGGAATGAATTTATCCGCCTGAATGATCACCGAGTTCATGAAAAGGAGTGTTGTAGCCTCCTCCATTCAATTCAATTATGATCCTTCCTCCATTCAGTTTACCTTCAATCCAAACGTAGCATTAGAGCCAAACTGTGAGCAGGTGGCCAACGAGAAAAGGAGCTTTTGTAGCTAAGTTCTACATTCATAGATGGATCCCAAACATTCAGACTTCAAATTTCTATCATAAGTAACTTTAAATGATCTCCCACTAAGTACGTGTTAATTAGTTCTTTCACCTTCCCATATATTTGTACTGCTCATTGTTGTAATAAGCTTTTTCTATAAATGTATACATGCATGCATATCAGAAAATGATTCATACCCAATGTTAGATAGATTCATTGGCTACAATTGTTATCCGGTCTTTGATTAAATATATTAGCCGTTGACACAATTAACAATTGTGTTAACAATGCAAAATTAATTTTCGTGCAGCGAGTAATTGTTGTTCTGAAGGTTGGATCCAACAGGTTTTGGGTTAGCACGATATATATATATGTTTCTTCATTAGTAGAAAGTAATACACAAATGAAAGAACTCATTATTTATTGTGAGTCTTTGAGTCGAAGAACTACCTCACGTCCCTCGTTAAGAGATAAACAGCAATACAAGGAGAGTTGTTCCAAACATTATTATGCAACCTAAGGATTTCCATTGCTTTCTTCTTCAACTTATCTTCACAATTTGCTTGTATCACCATGCAAAGCTTGGAAGCAGCTCCAACCCTCAACATCTCGGAAAGAACTTCACTTGTAGCCGAATACCTAGCAATCATCGTAAGCACATGAACCGCTCTATCATCCGTTCCCGGAGAAACTCTCAGAATCCTCTTTGCCACCATGGCAATACCGCCAGCATGTTTCAGAAGCTGAGCTCTCCCGTCAGCACAAGAACAAAGGTGTGCCAGAAGACAAAATATAAGGTCGGTCAATTTTTTTCCCGGATTACCAAATTCGAGCTCAACAAGCTCGAAAATTGCACCGGCTTCCACTATTTTCATCCGGTTTCTCCCCCAAGGGCACACATCTATCAACACATGCAAAGCCGATTTCGTAGCTTGCTCAGATATACAATTCTTTTTCATCACGTTTACAATCTCTTTAAAGAACTTATCCTTTAATCTCCCCGCTAAACTTGAACTCGTAAATTCGATTATCATCTTCAAAACTGACATAACACTGGTTTTAAAAACAACATTATTATGCACCACCTCATTTTGTAAGCTCCATAATATTGACTCAATGAGATCGAAATTCTCTTTCACAAGCTGAATATTGTCGTTTGATGGTTTCCATGTAAGATGAAGAATTCGAAACATTTCCTCGAGGCCGATAATTTGATCCTCTTTGAAACATCTTATGATCAATAAAATCATTTCCTTTGCCGTTCCTGATTCCACCATGCACTTTATATTCGTTTCGTTCTCATTTGCAAGAACGTCGAGTTCTCTTAAGGAATTTATATATAACTGAGGAATTTTTAGTTGCCGGTGCAGTTTAAAGACACGGGAGATGCTTAGAGAGGATTTCGGAGTCTGAATCCGATCGGCGCCATGGTTAATATTGGCGGTGCACCATGCTTGGATTAGGCGGCGGAGCGTGTGATTTGGTGTCAAGTCGGAGTCTCTAGGCAACGGCTGTTTTGTGACCGGACAGGTGGCGTCCTCAGCCGTTAACAACCAGTGCCCAATGCTCTCCCGGTCATATGTTATGCCAGTGGCGACGGTTACCGGATCTCTCATGATTTGTAGAGATATTGGACAAATGAAATATTCCGGTATATCAATTTCTTCCATTTGTTACACAAAGGAATGGAGATGAAAGAATATTTTTTTATCTTTAAGTTTTAAAGACAGGATGATAAGCAAAATCGGAATCTATATATATATATATATATATAGGTGTTTGAATGAAAATCAAAGGGAGTGCTATATATGACTATTCTAGATAACAGATAGCGTGGTATTTTGACCATTTATTTGATTTTTAATATTTAATTTGTTTACACTTTGTTTTTTCTAGTTTACCAGTCAGTATAATTAATATTTAATTGAGGCTGATTAATTTAGCGGTCAAAAGCGATAAACACAAATAATTCATATTAATGACAATGGGTATTTGACTTTCCACTAATTAATTTGGTTAGTCGCCAACTGGCATAGACATGGTGGGAGGCTGTGGTGGGCCCATAATTGAAGGCTCTCGATGGCTATTTGGTGAGAAAGAGAGAAGTTAACAATTTGAGTCATTTTGTGAATGCTTTGGTGAGGTGAAAAACGAATCTGGTAAATATTGTGGGCGGAACTTGAACTATTTTCTTGACAATTGTTTATTTATTTTTCATTTTTTAGTTTAAATACACTTTAAACTTTTTGCTTTTTACAATTTAAAATTTAATATTTCAACTTTAAGGTATTAAATCTTAATATTTTTAAATTTTTATAAATTAAATCCTTTGACCACCTGCGTGTAATAATTGATCCGAATAAATTATTTTGAGTAATTTCACTTTTAAGTATTTTTAAAAACATAAATAATTATGAGTGCGTGGTTAGTGTGTGATGAAGAACGAAAATATAAAAAAAAAATTAGAGTTAATATAAACAATATATACTCTTAAAAGATTTTTTAATTTATGTATTTTTATTTTATAAAATAAGATAGAAAAATAAAGGTTTGGGTGTCGTTAGGTTTGCATTTACAGCTATAACCATTTTTGCGTCATGCCGCATTGCTTAGAGATCTAATTAAATGTATTGTATTACTTTGGTGTCGTGCATTTATATCTCAAACACAATGTTTACAAATAAAATAAATTATATATGAAATAAAATATTGTTAAAAGAATAAAATTTTCAAATAAATTTAATTGAACAAAAGTTGTAAACGCGCCGGGATAGCAAAGACTAATAGTAGGATAAATAGAGGTACCTGTTGATCAACATTTTTCAAGGGTAAAGCTAACTGTCGCTCCAAAAAAAATTCACATTTGCTTTTGTAAATTCTTAATATGGTAACCAACTTGACAAAATAATCAAATTTATTAATTTTATAATATTTTATTATTGATTGTAATATAAAATATCATAATATTTCTAAATTTCTTATCATATTATGTTATCATGCTATTACTATTTGACTAACTCTTTTTTAAGGGTAAACATGTAAAAAACTACATCATTAATATTTACAAATTAAAAAAATGAAACTATTTTTGTGTAAAGGGATGAGAGAGTAATATATATATAATAGTTGAAAATGAACTTAGATTCCATAAAATTGTCACACTCTTTAATTATTATTATATTTATAATTTTTTATGAACTCATTTTAAAAAATAATAAAACAAGAAGAAGAGAGAGTCAAGTTCTTCTTTGAAAAAAAAATGACAACTATTCTTGACTCCATTAATCAACTTTAAAACTCAAACTCTTAATCTCAAAGGATAGTAGATATCCATACTCAAATCTAATGAATGACAGTACTGTATCACAGATGGCATTTTAATTTAATTTATGACTTCCAACATGTGCTTATTTGGATTGTAGGCGACCATTTCTTATTTTGTGATACATTTAATAACGTGTTGAAATACCTATATGCAACATGCATGAACGCACGTGTAGAAAATGCAATTTTGATCTCTATTTGCGTTGGCTCTTTTTGGGCGTCATGGCTGCAGTATAGTACTAAATTTAATAGAATAATCTGAATTTGTAATGTTACATTTGAATTGAAAAAAAAATGTGAAAATAGAATGATTTTTTTTTATAAAATATTATTTTTTATTTTATTGTTCTATTAAAATGAAATAGATCATTCTTATTTCTCTTAAATTTACGAATTTTATTCTTTGAGAGAGTGTATGAAATAACTTATTCTACTTAGAATAAAATGAGTCATTCTATTTTTTATTTTATTCTCTATTATATTTTATTCTTTTATTTATTTCATTCATTCAATCCAAATATAAAATAAGTGCATGAATCTTTTGAAAAATATGGCATAAATTGGAACCTCATGTTATCTGTGCATGCATGTGTTTGAATAGGAACACTACTTATAAGAGTTTTATTACCCAAGTCACATGTAAAAAGTCATAATTTTCGGTTGAAATTTATGATTAGGTTACTAGAAAACATTTATTAAAAAAAATTGTTTATGTTCGTAGGCAAGAAAATTCATACCTTATTAGGTTACTAGAAAATTCTCTATTATATTTTATTCTTTTATTTATTTCATTCATTCAATCCAAATATAAAATAAGTGCATGAATCTTTTGAAAAATATGGCATAAATTGGAACCTCATGTTATCTGTGCATGCATGTGTTTGAATAGGAACACTACTTATAAGAGTTTTATTACCCAAGTCACATGTAAAAAGTCATAATTTTCGGTTGAAATTTATGATTAGGTTACTAGAAAACATTTATTAAAAAAAATTGTTTATGTTCGTAGGCAAGAAAATTCATACCTTATTAGGTTTAGAATTTTTGTGACGCCCCCAAATCTGGGCCCACACAGCCCATACTTGAGTCGTCAAAAGACTACAACAAAATTATTACAACAAAGCACAACGTACAACAAAACAGTGTATAATAATACACAACTAAGTCTTCACTATTATTGCCACACTATTTTACAAAACGTGAAGACTATGATAACTATTCCTCGGACCCTCACTCCATTCCCCGGCTAGACCCTGTTATGTTTTCATCTCCTGTTGAAAAACAATGGAACAAAAGAAATGGTGAGCTCAAATAGCCCAGTAAAGAATATCATGACTAAGATAATGACGAATAAATTATCATTAGTCTTCAACAGTTGAGTTCTTGATAGAATACAATAGACTACAAGGTTTATATCAAAAACTGCAGTTAAATTCTTAAACAACGTTCAGATCAATAATAGCAGCGGAATGAGTAATCTATTAGAAGAATAATGCAGACTATAATGTCCACTCGGTTCTCTTTTTAGGAAAAACATCATCAACTTTTATCATCTGAAATATCATTAGTCAAGATAATACAAATTCACAGTTCCTGATCATAATCATGCAGATCAACAGTTCATCTTTGCACTACGGGCCAAAGACATTCAATATAACACCAACGGTCATGATTATACCAGATTCAGCCTTTGGTCATAATCATACCAAACAACAGTTCATCTTTGCACTACGGGCCAAAGAGAACATTCACCACGTGCCATAAAAGACACCGAACAGATGTATCGCCTTTAACCTATTATATCGCCTTTAACCTATCATCTGTTCAACAAATATATCACATTTGTGCCCCCGGCCACAGATATTCACAACAGCTTGATTTTTGGATGATTAGAATGATATAAATGATGAACAGAAGAAATAGGATAACAATAAGTATCGGAAGTTTACTTTGTACAGATTCAAATAATGTCCAAATTGTCAACATGATGTGGAGTGAAATTTAAAAATGATATTCAAGATCCACAGTTCAGAATAACGGTTACAATTCAATAGAAAGGTTCACGTAAATAGGAAGGTTCAGTTGAAATAATGAAGTTCAACTATTATGGAACATATAATATTTTCAGGAATTATAGAAGCAATAGTTCCATAAGAAATTTCGATTTAGGAGTATGAAAGAAAATAATATCCCTTACCGTAGCAGGTTTGATTAACAAAAGGTGAAGGAAATTAATACAAAGGGTTATTCACCAACAGGCGGCAATCCGCTCCGTAAGGTTATTCCCACAATTTAATAGAATTTGAGTACAAAGAGTTATTCACCAAACAGGCGGCAATCCGCTCCGTAAAGTTATTCCCACAATTTAATAGAATTTGAGTACAAAGAGTTATTCACCAAACAGGCGGAAATCGCTCCGTAAGGTTATTCTCAGAGATTAATAATGAATGAATACGAAAGGTTATTCACCAACAGACGGCAATCCGCTCCGTAAGGTTATTCCCACAATTTAATACATGGAAATAAAAGGCACGTCTTATGAGTAAGGAAGAAACAATATTATTATCGAGAATCAAATAATGATAATCCCTTACCATAGTACGTTTGAATAATGGAAGATGAAAAAGATGGTATCCCTTACCGTAACACGTGACTGGATATTGATTTAAATGAGGTTGATTAACTTGAACAGTACACGTATACTTATAGATCTTCACAAATACTCAAGATGACTTAAGCACACTTAGAGAGAACTTTCACAAGAAGTATTTAGAGAGAGAAAGAAAGAACAAGTAAGGAAGTTTATGAAAAATCCTTAAGTTAAGGCTTCTATTTATAGCCAAAAATCTTATCATTCATTTAATCTAAACCATTCATTTAAAGATCATCTTTTAATCTACACCATCCATTTCAAATATTATATTATCTTTAATCTACACCATTCATTTCATATCACCTAATAATCACCTAACTTTATATTATAAACAAATCAATTTAATTATTCAACAATAATTCACACTTTAATCTACACCATTCATTTCATATCACCTAATAATCACCTAACTTTATATTATAAACAAATAACTTTATCAATTCAATTATTATGACTAATTGTTATAAATACAGTATAGTTAGCTCTTAGATATCAAGTCAATAAATTAATGAAATACAACTGTTTAAATAACATCATAATAGAGATAACAATAATGTAAAATAAAGCATACGTTACTGTGTAATGACAATTATTGATTCAATAATGTGAATTACTGTGCATATGTTACTGTGACAATTATTAGGTTCAATAATTTTAAAAACAGTGCAACAACAATTATTGACTCAATGATATAAAATACTATGCAGTGACAATTATCGATGAAATGATGCGTAACAGTTACGGTGTCAATTATCAGACCAAAAATGTGAGACACTATGCAATACCGTGTGTTACTGTAGAGTACCGTGTGCTACAGAAAATACCATAAACTACCGTATGCTACTATTCTTTTATCACCGGTATTTTAACAGTTCCGTTGACTATTTTTATTTAAAAAGGTTACTTCTGTCGTTTTCTATATCCGACAAATATTCCGTTGTGGGGTCCACCAATAATTCATTATTTCGGCGCAGTCGTACGGCACGAATATTCCCCGACCAAACGAATATTCCCCGACAAAGCGAATATTGTCCGACAAAATAAAATTTGCACATAACATCCTTAACTTTCAATTTTGTTAATTTAACCACTTACTGTTTCAAAAAAAAAATATATATGAAGAAAAATTAAATTTTGTATTTCATAAAATTCGGGGTCTTACAACCTCCCCTCCTTATGAAATTTCGTCCCCGAAATTGACGTACCTGACATATCGAAGAGGTAAGGGTACTTAGATTTCATCTCAGATTCTAGCTCCCAGGTCATTTCCTCAGTATCTTGGTTCCTCCATAAAACCTTAACTTGAGGTATAACCTTTGAGCGTAGGATCTGCTCCTTCTTATCCAGGATCTTAACAGGTACCTCCTCGTATGTTAAATCCTCTGCTATAACGTCTGGTTCTAACTCAATGACGTGGTTTGGGTCCTTCACATATTTACGTAACATAGATATGTGAAAAACGTTATGGATGCGAGACATACTTGGTGGTAGGGCTAGTCTGTAGGCTACGGTTCCTATTCGATCGAGGATTTCAAATGGGCCAATAAATCGAGGGTTGAGCTTTCCTCTCTTTCCGAATCTCGTAACCCCTTTCCATGGAGAAACACGTAAGAATACATGATCTCCGACGTTGAAATTTTCGTCTCTCCGATGAAGATCAGCATAACTCTTTTGTCGTTCTTGTGCGGTCTGTATTCGTTGTCGGATCATTTGGATCTTTTCGGTCGTCAAGCGTACCAACTCGGGTCCCAACAATTTTTCTTCTCCTACCTCATTCCAACATATTGGAGAGCGACACTTCCTTCCATACAAAGCCTCGAATGGAGCCATGCCTATGCTTGCTTGGTAACTGTTGTTGTAAGAAAATTCCACCAATGGCAAGTACTTATCCCAACTTCCTTTGAAGTCTAATACACAAAGTCTCAAAAGATCTTCGAGGGTCTGGATCGTCCTTTCCGATTGTCCGTCCGTTTGAGGATGGTATGCAGAACTAAAACGTAGTTCAGTGCCCATAGCTTTTTGTAGACTGATCCAAAAGCGTGAAGTGAATCTAGGATCTCGATCAGAAACTATGGAAACTGGCATGCCATGCAATCTCACGATCTCATTTATGTACATACCGGCAAGACGTTCAAGTGAAAAGTTTTCTCGTATAGGCAAGAAATGAGCAGATTTGGTCAATCTATCTACGATCACCCAAATTGCATCTAAGCCTTGAGAAACTTTTGGAAGACCCGTCACGAAGTCCATATTGATGTGTTCCCACTTCCATTCGGGAACTTCAAGTGATTGTAATGGACCTTTAGGAACTTGATGCTCTGCCTTGACACGTTGACAAGTTAGGCACCTTGAGATAAACTCCGCAATCTCTCTTTTCATATTGTTCCACCAAAATGTATGTCGAAGATCTCGATACATCTTGGTACCTCCTGGGTGGATTGCAAACGGCGTGTTGTGTGCCTCCATCATGATTTTATGCTTTAATTCAGGATCGTTAGGAACACAGAGTCGAGAGTTGACTCGAAGTATTCATTTCTCGTCGATTCTTGCTTCGGGAATGACACCTTCTTGTACTTTCTTTATCATGTTTATCAGTTCCGGATCGGTAGCTTGAGCAGCTTTAATTTTATCGATTAAAGTTGGTTCTACTCGCACGTGAGCAATCTTCGAGTGGGTCTCTGGTGTCTTTAGCTCTATCTCCATCTTTTGCAAGTCGTACAAAATACACTTTTGTGTTGTCAGCAGTGCACTTGTACTTGCATAAGATTTTCTGCTCAAAGCGTCAGCTACAACGTTCGCCTTTCCCGGGTGATACTGGATTGTGTGGTCATAATCCTTTAACAGCTCAAGCCAACGTCGTTGTCGCATGTTGAGTTCCTTCTGGGTGAAGAAATACTTGAGACTTTTATGATCCGTATAGATATCCACTTTTTCTCCGTACAAGTAGTGTCTCCAGATCTTCAACGCGAAAACGACTGCTACCAACTCTAGATCATGAGTAGGATAATTTTTCTCATAATCTTTGAGTTGTCGAGAGGCGTAGGCTATAACCTTTCCATGTTGCATAAGGACACAGCCTAGACCTTTGCCAGAAGCATCGCTGTAGATAACAAATTCTCCTGATCCTGATGGTATGGTCAGAACAGGAGCTGAAACCAGTCTCTTCTTAAGTTCTTGAAAACTTTTCTCCCATTCCTCGCTCCATATGAATTTTGTGCTTTTCCGAGTAAGCTGCGTTAATGGAGTGGCGATTCGAGAAAATCCTTCTACGAATCTCCGATAATAACCAGCTAGACCCAGAAAACTTCGAACTTCGGTTACTGTTTTGGGTTGTTCCCAATTTAGTACCGTTTCAATCTTCGCAGGATCGACTGATATTCCTTGACTAGAAATCACATGCCCAAGAAACGCGACCTCCTCAAGCCAGAACTCACATTTCTTCAACTTGGCATATAATTTGTTTTCACGGAGCTTTTGTAGTATCAATCTCAGGTGTTGTTCATGATCCTCGCGACTCTTGGAGTATATGAGGATGTCATCAATAAAGACAGCCACAAAATGATCCAAATGTTCCTTGAATATCCGGTTCATCATGTCCATGAAAGCTGCAGGAGCATTAGTTAGTCCAAAAGGCATGACTAAGAACTCATAATGCCCATAACGAGTTCTGAAAGCAGTCTTTGGAATGTCCTCAGCTTTAACCTTTAACTGATGATATCCAGAACGGAGATCAATCTTTGAGAAATGTTGAGCGCCTTGCAATTGATCAAACATGTCATCAATCCGAGGTAACGGGTACCTGTTCTTGATGGTGACATGGTTCAATTCTCGGTAGTCAATGCACAATCTCATACTCCCGTCTTTCTTCTTCACAAATAGAACAGGAGCACCCCAAGGTGATGCACTCGGACGAATGAAACCGGTATCCAACAATTCCTGTAGTTGGACTTTTAACTCTTGAAGTTCAATGGGAGCCATTCGGTAGGGAGCTTTGGAAATGGGCTTGGTATCGGGTTCAAGATCAATATAAAATTCAATTTCACGGTTTGAGGGTAAGCCAGGAAGTTCTTCAGGAAAAACGTCAGGAAACTCATTAACAATGGGAATATCATTCAAGTTTGACGTATTTTTGTTCAAATAAGTGACATGAGCTAAAAAGGCTTGACATCCGTTTTTCAATAAACGAATGGCTTTATGGCTAGAAATAACAGTTATAGATTTCAATGGTTTAGTTGCTTGAATTTGCATGACAGGTTGATTAGGAATATGAAAACTAATAATCTTATGAAAACAATCAATTTTAGCATGATGGGTAGTCAACCAATCAATTCCTAAAATCACATCAAATTCATGCATCTCCAAAGAAATAAGGTCAACAGGTAATGTGAGGTTGTTGATTTGAACTAGGCAAGATTTATAGACAGTAGATGTAATGGTCATTTCTCCTAATGGGGTTTCAACTGATAAGTCAAAGTCCAAATTTTCAGGAGTTAAGTTTAAACGCTGAGCACATGCAGGTGAGATAAAAGAATGGGTAGAGTCAGTATCTAACAAAGCGTAGACTTCACGAGAATTTATGAATAGCTTACCGGTTATCACCTCATTCGGTTTCTTGACTGTTATCGTCAAATCGAATCCCGAATACTTCATTCGGATCTTCACGTATTTCAACCATGGGAATACCACTGAATAATTTTCTAGCAAACTGTTTCTCGGATTCATCAACTTCATCAGTAGTAAGGTACCAATGATTTCCATTAAAATAGTATTTTCGATAGACTGCAGTTTCCACGATAGTGACTAACTTAACCTGAATTCCTCTAAATTGTAACGCCCAAAAGTATAGAAACATCATTTTTAAATAATCTTGAAAATCATAGCTGGAACACCATAAATCCCAAAGACTAATATGAAAAGTCCATATATTCTGATCCTTTGTTATAGAGCATAACCAGGTGATATCACTCTCCCAATTAGTGAGTAAATTAAAGGCAATAATTTCCGCAAGTTCGTTACTTCCTTTAATTGCTTCTAAGAATGGATCTGGAACGACTGTAGCAGAGCTTTCACCTTCATCCTTACTGGATAGAACACGCATAATTTTTGCCTTAGGCAAATGATTCAACTCTGAGTTTGTTAGAAGATTATTCGTCGCCTCTTGTTTTGCAGCTACATTTGTTTCGGTAATTTCATAGTTAACCTCCTGATTTCCAGATGCCATAATTAACTGTGGTCACAAAATAAATGTTAGTTCAAATAAACTGACTCATCACTTCATGTTCCTACATTCAAATCGATTCATTAGATAAAAAAAAAAATCTAATTTAGGTAGGACACACTAGTGATTGATTCTATTCGTCTCTCCCCTCCTAGTTCTACCCCAGATCTCCATTAAAGACCATATCCCTAAGCTCTGATGCCAACTGTGACGCCCCCAAATCTGGGCCCACACAGCCCATACTTGAGTCGTCAAAAGACTACAACAAAATTATTACAACAAAGCACAACGTACAACAATACAGTGTATAATAATACACAACTAAGTCTTCACTATTATTGCCACACTATTTTACAAAACGTGAAGACTATGATAACTATTCCTCGGACCCTCACTCCATTCCCCGGCTAGACCCTGTTATGTTTTCATCTCCTGTTGAAAAACAATGGAACAAAAGAAAGGGTGAGCTCAAATAGCCCAGTAAAGAATATCATGACTAAGATAATGACGAATAAATTATCATTAGTCTTCAACAGTTGAGTTCTTGATAGAATACAATAGACTACAAGGTTTATATCAAAAACTGCAGTTAAATTCTTAAACAACGTTCAGATCAATAATAGCAGCGGAATGAGTAATCTATTAGAAGAATAATGCAGACTATAATGTCCACTCGGTTCTCTTTTTAGGAAAAACATCATCAACTTTTATCATCTGAAATATCATTAGTCAAGATAATACAAATTCACAGTTCCTGATCATAATCATGCAGATCAACAGTTCATCTTTGCACTACGGGCCAAAGACATTCAATATAACACCAACGGTCATGATTATACCAGATTCAGCCTTTGGTCATAATCATACCAAACAACAGTTCATCTTTGCACTACGGGCCAAAGAGAACATTCACCACGTGCCATAAAAGACACCGAACAGATGTATCGCCTTTAACCTATTATATCGCCTTTAACCTATCATCTGTTCAACAAATATATCACATCTGTGCCCCCGGCCACAGATATTCACAACAGCTTGATTTTTGGATGATTAGAATGATATAAATGATGAACAGAAGAAATAGGATAACAATAAGTATCGGAAGTTTACTTTGTACAGATTCAAATAATGTCCAAATTGTCAACATGATGTGGAGTGAAATTTAAAAATGATATTCAAGATCCACAGTTCAGAATAACGGTTACAATTCAATAGAAAGGTTCACGTAAATAGGAAGGTTCAGTTGAAATAATGAAGTTCAACTATTATGGAACATATAATATTTTCAGGAATTATAGAAGCAATAGTTCCATAAGAAATTTCGATTTAGGAGTATGAAAGAAAATAATATCCCTTACCGTAGCAGGTTTGATTAACAAAAGGTGAAGGAAATTAATACAAAGGGTTATTCACCAACAGGCGGCAATCCGCTCCGTAAGGTTATTCCCACAATTTAATAGAATTTGAGTACAAAGAGTTATTCACCAAACAGGCGGCAATCCGCTCCGTAAGGTTATTCCCACAATTTAATAGAATTTGAGTACAAAGAGTTATTCACCAAACAGGCGGAAATCGCTCCGTAAGGTTATTCTCAGAGATTAATAATGAATGAATACGAAAGGTTATTCACCAACAGGCGGCAATCCGCTCCGTAAGGTTATTCCCACAATTTAATACATGGAAATAAAAGGCACGTCTTATGAGTAAGGAAGAAACAATATTATTATCGAGAATCAAATAATGATAATCCCTTACCATAGTATGTTTGAATAATGGAAGATGAAAAAGATGGTATCCCTTACCGTAACACGTGACTGGATATTGATTTAAATGAGGTTGATTAACTTGAACAGTACACGTATACTTATAGATCTTCACAAATACTCAAGATGACTTAAGCACACTTAGAGAGAACTTTCACAAGAAGTATTTAGAGAGAGAAAGAAAGAACAAGTAAGGAAGTTTATGAAAAATCCTTAAGTTAAGGCTTCTATTTATAGCCAAAAATCTTATCATTCATTTAATCTAAACCATTCATTTAAAGATCATCTTTTAATCTACACCATCCATTTCAAATATTATATTATCTTTAATCTACACCATTCATTTCATATCACCTAATAATCACCTAACTTTATATTATAAACAAATCAATTTAATTATTCAACAATAATTCACACTTTAATCTACACCATTCATTTCATATCACCTAATAATCACCTAACTTTATATTATAAACAAATCAATTCAATTATTCAACAATAATTCACACTTTAATCTACACCATTCATTTCATATCACCTAATAATCACCTAACTTTATATTATAAACAAATAACTTTATCAATTCAATTATTATGACTAATTGTTATAAATACAGTATAGTTAGCTCTTAGATATCAAGTCAATAAATTAATGAAATACAACTGTTTAAATAACATCATAATAGAGATAACAATAATGTAAAATAAAGCATACGTTACTGTGTAATGACAATTATTGATTCAATAATGTGAATTACTGTGCATATGTTACTGTGACAATTATTAGGTTCAATAATTTTAAAAACAGTGCAACAACAATTATTGACTCAATGATATAAAATACTATGCAGTGACAATTATCGATGAAATGATGCGTAACAGTTACGGTGTCAATTATCAGACCAAAAATATGAGACACTATGCAATACCGTGTGTTACTGTAGAGTACCGTGTGCTACAGAAAATACCATAAACTACCGTATGCTACTATTCTTTTATCACCGGTATTTTAACAGTTCCGTTGACTATTTTTATTTAAAAAGGTTACTTCTGTCGTTTTCTATATCCGACAAATATTCCGTTGTGGGGTCCACCAATAATTCATTATTTCGGCGCCGTCGTACGGCACGAATATTCCCCGACCAAACGAATATTCCCCGACAAAGCGAATATTGTCCGACAAAATAAAATTTGCACATAACATCCTTAACTTTCAATTTTGTTAATTTAACCACTTACTGTTTCAAAAAAAAAATATATATGAAGAAAAATTAAATTTTGTATTTCATAAAAATTCGGGGTCTTACAATTTTCGTATCGATTGAGAATGCGAGAAATTCACGAAAAGTAGAGAATCGATTGATTGATTAAAGAGAGGAGAAGAACAGGTGACCGATTACTCGACTAAAACGTTGCAGAACTCTTAGGGTTTCAAGAGTATTTTTGAATGTCTAAGAGCCTTTCCTGTTTTACTGGTATCGAGAGAATCAAAAGTCCCTCTCTTTCAGAAATGAAGGGGGTATTTATAGAGTTCCTTGGCAAGGGGTCATGTGTCAGGCATGCGACTTCAGAATTTTTTTTAAAAATAACCTCAGTTACAGGAAAATTTTCAGAATACCATTGATTACCTGAGTAATGTCCAAATCATCTCGTCTTTCAAGCCGCCAATCCAATCCTTTAACCAATTCCCAAAGTGAGTTTCCTTCACAAGTCTTCTACTTCAGGACTCATGGATCGACCCCTCTTAGGTCTCATGTTCAAGATTCTTGTTGCTCAATTTAGAAAATCACGTTCTTCAATTTCATCGACGAAAAATGTTGAAGAAACTCAGCACAAAGCGGGAGAGGGTCGGCCCTCGATTAGGAGTCAAACCCTAGGGTTTTGCTCATTTGGTCCATTTCATTTGTTTTATCTTTTCTTGATCAGTTTTCATCTTTTTCTCTTAATTCTTGGCCTTGTGAGAAGCCTATCTTGTCATGGATGATTCAAGGAAAACCATTTTTAGGCTCTAATAATTTCACTTGATTTCAGGTCAATTATTTTGTCATTGCACCATTCAGAATTTGTTCGGGACAAATTTCGGGAAAGTGAAACGGTGTGACCCTTGGGAGGTCAACCTTTAGGGTCGTCGAACCCTTGGGGGACCTAGGGGCGAGTTTTTGTTTCTTCCATGTTCGTTTTTCTCATTTTATTCTTGTTTCGTTTTGATAGTTCAAATCAAGTTCGATCAGGGAAATCATTGTCGAAATTCACCTCAAAGTTTAACTACCTAGGGTGGTCGAACACTAAGGGCCTATAACGCCCCAGAAATCTACGTGCTGACCACACCGGATCCCGTGTGTTAGACGTACAACCTTGTACTTAAATCCACAATATATCTCAATAATATAATTGATAAAAGTAGTTTATTTTAAAACTTTTATAATCTCATTCGCAATCTACAACTATATTGTAGTTGTTTAAAACAGAGTTTATTCAAAACTATATCATGATCCTGTCTCAGAATCAAAATCTTTACCTAATGACATCTCAGACCGAATATAGTATGATCTAGTCTGTTACAAAGATATGAGTACAATAAACTCACTAAATACCATATTCAAATTTTGTTTATTTATACCAATATTCCTTTGTACACAAGGGTGTGATAATATATCACACATCTGTTCCAAACCGCAAATTATACTAACTATTCAATTTTATTTTTTTTACCAACAACTACCTTAACAGGTGTATCGCAATAGCATCTAACTCTCTCTATGCAGAGATTTCATTACCATGTCTAATACCATTCGCACATGTCTGACATTCCCGTCTCAATCTTTGTCTTTATCGACATCGTCTAAATTTCTCGGGCTTCAACTGAAAAATGTTGTTTAAGCAAGAGTGAGCACGACGGATCAGCAAGTCTAACAGATAGCACATAACACATAGTTCATGTTTATACATGCTTCTCATAGTTCATGCATTACATTATATGAATGCATCATGCTTCTCATGTTTTGCATTTATTTATGCAACATATTGATCATGCATTAGAATGAATACATGGCGTACAGTTCAACTTATTCAATTAACTCAGGCTTTCTATCATATAGAATCAACACACATCATATGATTTCACAAAAGCATATTTAATTCAAATTCTCACATGCTTCAAGTGCACACACAACAGTTATACACATAACAACAATATCTGAAAAACTTGCCTGGATTGCAAAATCAGCTTACGCTAACCTTTCACGTTCTTTGCACCACCTACACGGTATGTGGGATCAACGGTGCACAAAATCAGTCAAAATTTGACTAAGTGCATAATCTTATATTCGTCTAGTTCGAACCACAAATTAGTCGCTAACGAACCCTACTCTAGGTTTAACTTAATTACACCGCAAAACTCAATAATTTGCCATAATATTATCCGTCTCGAATAATATATTGAGTTATTACTTAGTAACACCTCAGTCAACTTCTAATGTTATTTAATTGCTAAATAACACTTTAAATATACATCAATATTATTAATCATTTCCGAAAACCTATCATTAATAGGTTACTCGCTAATTAGTGCTAACCCAAACTAGCTAACACTTAATTCACATAATCACCACATATTGCATATATGTATCTCATAATACATTTATTAAGTCATTTCAATGCCTCTTGATCGAATAAATCAAGTTATATAATTTATTCGAGTTATACATAAATACCGCTTTAATTATTCAATACACCAATATATTTTTCAAAAATATCAAACTGACTCGTTATTTTTATATTTTATGGAAATCATTAGTATATGATATAATACACACGAAATAATTTTTATTTAATTTTCCAAGTCAGTTTACTATTTTTAATGGAGCCAATTCTGACCAAACTTGCAATATTTATTAAATATCTAAAACTCAACAGAAAGTTCTGAAATTTAAACTGTAGCCTCCTGTTATATCAGAGAACACACAATAAAAATTTCAGAGAAATTCGAGTTACCAACATTGAGTTATAACAGTTTACAAATCTGTAACGCAAAAACTCTTTTGGCCATAACTCACTCAGACGAACTCCGATTGAGCTCAATCTTTTACAGCGACTACGTTACAATATATAATTTCAAAATCCAGGAGCCTATAATTTTTACAGCTTGTTAAATGACCAAAATGCCCCTCGGAAATTTCTGGGTAGATTGCATTTCGACTGAAAACAGTTTTGGACAGTTTTACGGGAAAAATCATATAAAATCATCCGTAACTTGGAATTTGGTCAATCAAGTCTCATTTTTCAGAAAACTGAGAGATCTATCTCCCAGTGTCGACGTATTTTCAAAATGAGCTACGGTTTGAAAACAGCACACGTCTGAAGTGGACTGATCTGCTGCCATTTTCCAGCCTTAGCATGCTTCGGTTGAGAATTCATTTCTCACTCGTTTTAAAACATTTTGACATGATTTCAACTAGGTTTTTCTTATTACTAATTCCTCTATCAACTGAAATCCTAAAACCAAGCATAATAGTTACACATCTTAACCCACATAGCTTTAAACCACAAGAAAAACTAGGGTTTTACCTATTTAACATGCTCAAACATAATCTTCTTCATTGTTTTCACATACAAGGCATATTAGCATACATAACTAATATATTTAACCATAAATCTTCATACTCCTCAAAGATCTCACATCAACCAACAATAACTCACATAAATAACATATTTAAATTATATTAACTATAAAATCAAAAGTTAGGGTTTGAGAAAACTTTTAAACATTTTTGATCTAGAAGCTCGCTTTTCTCTCTCTTCCAAAGTAGGTGACAAAATGAGATGACATTCACCAACTCCTCCTTCCTCCTTGTAGCCGAAACCCCTAGTGGGTAATTTTTTTGGTGATTTTGATATTTTTCTTTACAAGCACACAAGCTTTCTCACTCTCTCTCTCTTTCTAGAAACTAGGGTTTCTCTCCCTCTCTCTCTAAAACTTTCTTGGAAACTTGGAAATGGATATCAACATGCACATGGAGGAGTGCACTATTGGAAAATATCTCATGGACTTAATGGAAACTTTAATTCTCATTAATTCTCTCATCCCAACATTCAAGTTAACTATTTTGAATTTTTTTTTTCAATTCCACCAATAGGATTGCAAGGAGCATGCCACATGGCCTCTCTCTCTCTCTCTCTCCTCCCACCGGCACCTCCCTCTCTTTCTCTCAAATTCTTATTTTAATTACCTTTATTTTATATGCTAATGCAACATGGAATTGAAAAGTTATTAAATCTCATTAATGCTCTAATTACAACACTACAATTAATTAGTTTGGAATCTCATTTAACATCCACCAATAAGATGCTAGCAAGTGGGGCACATGGATTTGAAAAAGATTTAATTTCATTTAATGGACTTGAAGAATTATCAAATCCCATCTAATCTCTCCATCCAATGCCCAAATTAATCGAATTGAAATGTCATTACAAGTCCACCAATCATGACCATACAAATAATGTCATATGGGTCCCGTGAGGGACCCCCAAAAATCCGGTCACCCTCTCTCTTTCTAAACCAATTTTTGATTTTTTTATTTTAAATGTTAAATGGTGCAATTATGACCAATTTTGACTTCCCAAAATAATTTGGTAATTGGGTTTTCAAAAATGACTACTAAAATAAAGTAGTTTGGGATTTAAATTAATAACCCACAAAGTCTACTAGCACACTAGGAATTTAATTTATAAAGGCTAGTTTACATTAAATACCTGGCCTCGATTGACATAAAAGCCCCGCACACAAAATGATTAAAGTGTGCCTTGATTAGTCACCAAAATAATTCACCGGGTTTGATTATACCCTAGATTAATAAATTAATTCACTTAGTTCACACAAATAATCAATTACAAGTCCCTCACATAATTAAGTTGTCGGAACTTGTTTAACGGCCTTGCATACTAATCCATTATTATTTATCACATGCTTGGACTATTAATTAATTCTCACGAAATTTCACATTTAATAATCACTTAAATAATTCATAAATATTAATTCAATTAAACTTGTCATATTCAAGGGTTACTTGAATATTTTCTAACTCAACTCATCAATTTCTTGATATCAAACTCTTAGGTTAGTCCAATAATTTAATATTTACATTAATTGGACTCCCTCTAACTAAATAAAAATTCCAATCTAATAATTCACACGGTCACATAATAATTTAATTAAACTCACTAGGGTCATTCTATTGGAAGGTAAATTCCTAATTAATTTACAATAGAACAAATATTTGCGGGTATTACAGGGCCGAACCTTAGGATGGTTGAACCTTAAGGAGCCAAACCCTAGTGTTTTTTTACCTTTTGATCGTTCGTTGTTTGTCGCATTTATTTCAAACTTTTTCGTCTTTCATTCAATTCTTTAGGTCATATGTGAACCTTAATTTATACTTGGGCTCACATTTCCTCCTTGTACACAAGTCACACTTTTTTGAGTGAATTACGTACACAATACTTCAAGTCGTGTTGAGTCTTGGTTAATTTAGTTTTTGGAACAAATTCTTCGGAATTCAATCTTGTAGGCCTCGAAAAATGAAGTCCTTAGGAAAGGGAATCTCTATGGGGATGAACCCCTAAGGGCCAAACCCTAGGAGGGCTCTCTTCTTTTAAAAATTAAAAAAATTAAAAATTTAAATATATTTAGTGATGTGTGATCCCTTTAACCTTTAGTAGTATTTAAAAGCTTTAGAAACTTGGGAAACAAGTCACAACCTGTAAACTCCTGAATAATATTCCAACCTAATAAAAGTCATATTTTATAATTAGACCGTAAATCTAAGCCAAAAATAACGTAATAAAACCATAAAATAATACAATGAATATTTCTTAATCATTGTCCTAGCTCGAAATTTGAAAGAAATCTCTCTTTAGGATAATCGCAAGCTTTAATCTATTTGACAACAAAACTAGCACAAGAGTTTCATGACTAAGGTAAATATTTTTTTTATTTATTTAAGTATTCCTTAATTTTCCTGTTGACACTTCCCTAAGTTCAGGTTTCAATTAAGCAAAAGCATTAACATGGAAGTCAACTTCACATAATAAAGCCTATATATGACACTAATGACAGACGGATTCCAAAATATAAAATTATTACAAATTTTGAAAGTTAATTTAAAATACTTTCAAGACAATTTGATAACATTTCGTGCATCCTTTTAAGGGCCCATTTAAAAGATTTACAAAACTTGAAAACAACTTCAAATCTTTTTTCAAAACTCTCTTACTAATGCAATTGGGCTTAAATTAATTTAATTTCGTTATTCAGACCCAAAAAATAAACTTAAAAGAAAAAAAAAAGCTATAATAATTAATCTGTAACTTAAAAAAAGTTTAAATATGTAATAAACTTTTAGCAGTAATTTTTCCTACATGACACTCTCCCACTTAAAAAATAAAATAAAAAAACAAAAAATGTAAGATTAAAACTATGTTATTTTATTAAGTAGTTTTAGTCAAATTTAACTAAAGCCTACATTATATTAAACTTTTCGTGTGTCTATATATATATATATATATATATATATATATATATATAAAGAAAGATTCATAATTATAGTTGTAAAGATATATAGTACATATAGTCTTACGACACTTCTTTCACCATTAAAAATTTAATCAAACAACTAAATATTAATCCAATCTCCGCCAATCTAAATTGCGGAGGGAAGCTCACCAAGCATGTGATTTGTATTTTTAAAAATAATCTTCATCCACATAATTAAATTGAGAACGACAATTATTATCCGTATAATTAAATAACGAACAAAATCCAAGTCATTGAGCACGACAATTATTATCCGTATAATTAAATAACGAACAAAATCCAAGTCTGACTTACGTCCGTATTTTAGTTTGCTGTCATTTTCCAAACTAAGCTGCGGGTCAGGATTACCTTAGCTATTTAATTAAAATTTTGACGGTAAATATCTGTTATAAGATTTGAACTATTCTGATGTTAAAATATGTGCAAAAACATATGCATATTTTTTATTTTTCAACTACGTACCACGCGCGATCGCCATCCTTATACACAGCTGCAAAATATTACACACATGCAACTGTGCAGAACTTTTATTACAAGTTTACAGCACATAGTTGATAGTACGTTCACAATCATAATCTTTAAACCCATACAGCTATCTATACCAATAAATATACAATCCCCAATAAACTTTATACATGTACTTTAGCTATTGGCATATTTTAAATACCCTAGATTTAAGCATAAGTGTAAATAACCTATTCTAACTTAATTATCTTCTATCTTACCCTATGTGACACAACAAAAGGTGCATGCGCCATGCAATAAGAAATGACAATATATTCTTGTACTTTCTGTTCATGAATCATTATACCACAAAATTTTGTGACAGTTGAGCAGCAAACCTCTTCTTGTTTTGAATGTTCATGTTTTCGTACGCAGGATTCGAATGTGGAACTTGCAGAATGTTAATCCCATTGAAATGATTGTCGATATCTTCTGTTTCATGTCGGCTTCCAAACTGAATGGTTTGATTTGAGAGATAGTTTTCGCAATGTGGAAGGCCAAGACTAAGCGAAACACCGTTCCCATGAAAGTTTGTTGTTAATTGCTCCTCATATATTCCGAATCCACTACTTGTTCCTCCTAGGAATTCATTGATTATTAATCCTTTGTTTGTGTCGGTACTATGTTTTGTGTCCAAGTCTGTGGAGAGGATAGTACTAGTTGGGGAGTTTTGCATTTCGGATCTTGATGATTTTTTTGGAGTGTTGATGAAAAAGGGTGGTTGAGATTGAAAGGAGATTCCAGTAGGTGAACTTGAGATTTTTGTGGGGGAAGTGTTGTGATTGATTTTGTGTTCTTGTTTGGAATTTAGGGTTTGGATTCGATCGAGTTGGATGTTTGTGATGTCTTGTGGAGTGGTGGATTTTGAGTTGGATTGTTTATTGGTTTCGGTTTTGTTTGAGTTTTGGCCTGAACCGTTTTGTTGTTCTTGTTCTTTGAATTCCTCCGTGTACATTTCCTCAACCATTGGCTTCCAGAGGCGAACTCGAGCATTTATGAACCAGTTAGACACCTGCAATTTAAGAAAATTATTAGCTCCGGTTTTGTCAAAAATATTAGAGAAATGTTACAACAGCCTTAATCGTACACCGCAACACGTCAATAGGTTAAATAATAGAACAAGTAATTTATTATTAATCGATTATCAAATTACATTATATCACTACTACTATATAGATATAATTATGAGGTAGTGTTCTATGTGAATAAAAAAACTAACAATAGTTATCCTATAATTATTCACCTAATCTTATTCTAACAAAATGATAAACATAATAATATATAAATACAAGTGGAAGCTTAGTGCGTATTAAGAAATATTCACAAATATTATATTTAGATATTATTATGTTTATTATTTTGTTAGGATAAGATTAGTTGAATAATTACAGGATAATTATTATTAGTTTTTGTATTCACATAGAACACCACCTCATAATTATGTCTATATATATATATTAGTATATATATATATATTAGTAGTGATGTAATGTAATTTGATAATCGATTAATAATAAATTACTTTTTCTATCATTAAAAAATGATCAATTTAACACACTTAACATTGATTAAAAAAGGATCCGGATTCAATTAAATTAGCATTAGACAATCCATCGTAAAGAATTGATATAGCACAAGCAGAGGGATCCGGAATTCAAATTCTATGAAGTACGTTGTCACACCCCGGGTCAGAACCAAGACTTACTTCCAGGGGCACATTTTGATTATTTTGTTTTCATAAAATGTGTAAAATTTAAATGTGATAAATCCAAAATTATAAGACATTCAGATATTAACTAATCATAATGTTGTACAGAACTAAATAATTATTCAACCATTTATCTCTCATTTGGTTCGAAAGTAGGGTTGAAAATGAACCCAAGTGACGGATCGAAACCCGGTTCGAGTTCTATTAAAAAAAATTGAGTTGAGACTCAAATTCGATACTTAAACTAGTTGAATTCGAATCCCTTTTGATACTTGCGCACTTATAGGAGTCGAATATGAGTTATCTATTGTTCGTTTATTTAGAGTATCAAATTTTCTTTACCTCACTAATCTCTACTCGATGTAAGTTCGTTAATTCTTACTCTTATATAGTATTGAGTATACTCGATTTATTTAATATATAGCATTCAACAAATAAATTCTCCACATACTTTGTGTTGGGATTGACTCATACTTCTGCGGGTTCGACTAATGACCACTACGACAGGGTGATTGGGAGTCTCGCTCCCCGGTGAGCGAGCGGCTGCCCAGCTCGCCGGTGAGCTGACGGGGTTGCAAGGAGACAGCACCCCCTGGAAGTTAAGTGCAAGGGTGTAATTGGGCTTGGGGTTTATTAATAGTCCAGTCTTTGATTTACTAATGTATTGGATTTGGGCCCATGTTATAGCAGCTAGGGTTTTCTAGTTACTATAAAATAATTGTTTGATGTGTGAATCATTGTAGAGCGTTTCAGACATCTATTGACTACATCAGACAAGCAGGACTAGCCAAATTGGTGAACCTGGATATATCGCGTGTTCTTAATTTTCTGTTCTTCATCTAATATTCTGTGTGATTGTTCTATTATTCGATCTTAAATTCTAACACTTTTGAAAAGTGGAAAGAGTTTTTATGTTTTCCATATATGTTCATCAATTGATTCAAGAGTTATTATATCATCTCATTAATTTTTTACAGGACTTGAGATCTAGTTTGAAGAGTTCATAATTTTATCTACATTATCATATCATAAATGATCTAGTTTGAATTCGTGTATGTCTCAATTAATTATCGCTAGTAGTTCGACTAAAAAAAATGAGTTGACTCGAACTCGAGTACAATAAAAGTAATCAACTTCGAACCTAAATAAAGATTGCAAAATTATATTCGAATTCGAGTACAAATTTGAATACCTCTAAAAAGTTTTGAGTAAAATCTGAGTAAAATACTGTTCGACTCGACTTGGGATCATTTTCACCCATATTTGGAAGAGTAGATTTAACAATATTCATTGCTGAAAATATTATCTCCATCGTGGAAGTAGCAACTAATTACAAAATTAAAACCAATTTTAACAACAAATAAATTCGAGGGTACAAACTTTTGAACAAGTTCACTGATCTCTTTCACATTAAAAAATTTATGATATTTTTCACATCTACAATGTAAGTCTCAAGCTCATCAACAAGTCTCTAAAGATCACCATCTTGAAATTTATTTATTTTTTACAAATTGAATCAATCGATTCTTGTCAAATGGTGAGAAAGATTTACTTGAATCAAAATAAACTATACATGAGGGGATAAATTTAAATTTACACGAGCATTATTTTAATTTGTTGCCCTAACATACTTATTTTCACTCTTTTTAATGCCCCTATAATTAAAATTAAAAGTAAAATAGGACTAAGATATTTTGTTCTAGCATAAGCAGCGGTCTATACTGCTCAAAACATAGTTCCAGCCCTAGTTACACCCTTGACCATATGTAATTCATAGGCTTTTGTACATTGTTACACAAATGTTGCATCATGTTGACTCACAAAAAGACGCTAGACGACAAAAATAACATATGCAACTTTTGCTATAACTAACACATAAAAGTTATAAAGTTATACATAATTAAAGGTGTGATCACAACTTCAGAAAATCTAAATCCAGCACATAATTGCTTTGTTGGGTATCAAATTAAGGCAATTATCCAAAACTAATAAAATGTAACTCTGTGCTATACATACAAATGCAACTCTTTCTTATGAATTAACTAAAACCTAACTTCACCAAATCCGAATCTATCAAATACATACATATGCCCCATAGTATAGAAGCAATGAAAAGAATAAAATGCATTATGAATGGAATATAGATGATAGTCATACGTATACATACCTGGCTCCTCGAAAGCCCTGTTTGCTTAGCAAGCATGTGTTTATCCGAGTCCTTAGGATAGCTGCATAATAAAACATAAAACTTGATTATCAATTTCTAACAATAATTCACTACATAGAAGCTTATGCTGAATCTTTAAATTGAATTCAGTCTCATCCATGTATTGGATGAATTGGTGCCAAGTAAATAACTTATGCTTTTAAAAAATTAACGGTAAACAAGTAACTACATAACACTTGGTAACAATAACATGTGATAGGAGATGGGATAGAGAATGTAACACAAGATCTGGACTCCCGTCATTGCATGTCAAACTACTTACGGGTGCAAGAAATGCTCAAACAGCCAAGCACGAAGAACCGAAACAGCCCTTTCAGGCAATCCTCTTTGCGGCCTCCAAGCATTCTGTTGCATCATTCCCAATTGTTGGAGTGCTCGTTGTTGTCGAATCTGATGATCAACAAACTTCAGCCTTGAACCCTCAACTTTTCGTGTCGAACAAATTTCATCTTCGCCTAAGCTCTTACTCGTGGCCTTGATTTGTGCAGAAATCACATCTTTTAAACACCGGAATTGCTTTGAGATTGTTTGTAAGGCAAGAGCAGTGTATGATTTAGCAGACCCCAGTCCTGCAGCTTGCTCAAATGAAGTCACAACTATTTGCATTTGCTGATGGTACTGTCTGTATCTTTGCTCCACCTGAATTGAATGTGATTAATTAATGACATAAAATTAGGGTAAAATAAATCGAGGTTATAAATTGTGCAGCTTAATATTTTCAGACTAAAATGTAAAACTGGACCCTGAATTTATAATTTTGTGAAGCTATAGTACCAGACTTTATGATGTAATAAATTGCTATCTCGTAGTATAATTAATAGTGCAAAATTATATCTTTCGGATATATTTTTCTTATGCTAACTATAGCTTACATTAAAAAAAGTACAGTTGTTAGTCCTTTATTTCAGCCTAATCAATCCTTTTCGTTACTCTCGACTCACACCTCACCTTACAGTCGAGTAGCTTCGCACCTCACCTTATACTAATAATTCTACTTTCAGGAGGGGGTTTGCTAATTAGTCAAAATAAAGGATGAAATAATCACACATGCACAAACACAAGGGAGAGTTTTGTATTTTAATCATATTTAAATCACTTATTTTCAAATGATCATTTAGCTAGAAAGGTCATAACGAGTTCCCAGCAAAATTATATGTATGCAAATATAAGAGCAAGATGCTGTGGGAAATTTATCCCTAAGAAACCATACTACTATAACCATTAATTAAATGTTATGTGCCTGATATGTCGACTTGTGTAAAAAATGATTATAAAAAAAAAGGGAAAGAGAAAAAAAATCGAAGTATTCAAATTCATTGCTATATATAGTCTTTGGATTCAAGACTTCTTGATCCAGTATGACCATCACATATTTGAAATTCCATACTAAACATCTAGATTAATTAGGCATTGAGTTTGAAGGAACAATAAAATAAAATATTTAAAAAGAAAACATAAAGAGTACGGTTTTCTAGCAAGTCTAATTAGTTAAATATTGGATAACCATGCATACAAGTAAATACAAGATTTACTAAGATTTAATTATGCATTTCTATCACGAATAGGAAGAAATGGAGGGATGGGGGTGAGAGGAAACCCCACTCATATTTTTTTCTGTTCAAAATATCTAAATTTGAGATGTCTAAAAATATGAGGATCATATTTTACCGACAAAAACCCAACTAAATGATTTGCTTTATGAAAGGCAGTTGATATAGTAGTGTTGGAACAAAAATGAATTTATCATAATAATAAGTATTGCTTTAAATATTGTCACTAAAATATTTGTAAGACTATTGTGTGATAATATCGACAAATGCTCACAGAAACAAAAATCCTGATGCATTTAATTTTTAGAATGTACACTTTCTGATACTAAAAAACAAAAATCCTGATGCACTTTTGATTTTCATTCAAATTTGTAAGAATTGGCTCATATTTTTGCATATTCGACTAATGGTCACTAATCAATTTAGTGAACCTGGATATATCTCGTGTTCTTATTTTTCTGTTCTTTATCTAATATTCTATGTGATTGTATTCTATTTCGTTCTTAAATTCTAACAAAACTTAATTCAAAACTACCAAAAAAAAGTATACTACATACAAAAATACATATATATATATATATATATATATATATATATATATATATATATATACATATATATATATATGTGTGTGTGTGTGTGTGTGTGTACGTACCTCATCAAGCATGCTATCAAGCTTAGCCTTCTTCATCTGAAACTCTTGTTTCTCAGCCGTTGTAAGCTCACTCCCGCGCTTCCCTCCGGTTAAACCTTCACCGGGACTAACAGCCATTGATTCTTTATTAATATTATTATAATTATTAACCTTCAACATCTCTTTCATTTCCTCAGCCTTAACTACATGATCTCCAACACTAACAACTTCATCCAAAATCTGTTGTGCAACTTTCAAATACTTGGACCCCAAAATCAAACTCTGCATACCAAAATTCCCATTAGACACACCTGACACCGAAGACGACCCCGCGCCGCCCCTCGGTGATATCACTGCCACCGGAGGCGGCCGATACCCCGGTTGCTCCGACGAGAGGCTCAACGACAAACCTTGCTGTGTGGCTTGTCTATTAAACGGTTCCACGTTGGTGGGCCCGCCGAAGCTGTTTATTGTTACTGCTGGTGGTGGTGGAAATTTTGGGTGGCTTCCAGTGGCAGTGGTGTTTTGATCATTGGGGCCCCACAGATTGTAGTGAAAACGGGGGGCGATTCCGGTGAAGGGTGTTGGGACTTCGTCGGAATTGGGTGTTCCGGAGATTGCGGTGGCGGTTGGGAGGGGGATGCCGACAAAGTGTTGGGTGTGGAGTGGTGGCGCGTGGGAATTGAGGAAGAGCATGTTGGCTGGGGGCTGTGTGTCAGAGTAGGCTGATACGTAATTAGGGTTCATCAGATAAAGTGTCTGCAGGCTATCAGCTTGGATTTCTGAGCTCCCATGAAAGTAGGCCGCCATTAATTTATATCAAAAGGGCAAATTTTGGAATTAATTACTCCAATTTCAGAAATGGTACTGTTGTTCTTTTATTTTGTAGTACCATACGAAAGTTCAAATTGAAGCCTGCAGAAATGTAAGAGAAAATTTGTGATGATCATGAATCCATTAAATACAACCCAAGAGATGGGGAACATTTTCTGAACAAATCTATATATTCTCAAATAATTCAAGAAGTTGAGTCTAATTTATATATTTTGGGGGTAAAAAGGTTACTAAAAGTTTATGAGAAGAACAAAGAGATTGATTTGTTTAAGGTATGTATGCAAATAATTGAACAAATCTGACACAAATCCCATCAAAAATTATAACCCATCAATTAAAAAATAGAATTAAAAATGACAGAAAAATCGGGATTTTTTTTTGCAGCATGTGGGGATACATATATATATAACAGACCATACATATATAAATAAATATATACAAGAGTTTACTCACTAATTACACGTCTGATCTTTAACTGTCTATGTATCAGGTAGACATGGGAGTCCCTCTCTTGTCAGACTGATGAAATTTTTCTGCAACTTTCTCTTTCTAACTCCAAATGGGAGGAATATAAATAAAGTAAAAAAAAGTGGATGTGGGGTTTATAATTGAAAGGAGTTTCAGAATAAAGATACCCTTATGCTCCTATATTTATTATCTCTCTCTCTTTATGGAATTTGAAATGGGGGAAAAAAAAAAAAGAAGAAGAGCAGATTAAATAATTGGGAGGTGAAGTATTGTTGTTGTACAATAGCATAGGGGCCATATAACTTATCTCTTTAGTTTACTTTTCTTTTATTTTTTGTGGTAGGTACAGGAGGTGGATAAGATGCTAGACAACTTCTTTGATGACCCTCCATTTCAAAATCATTTGATGTTGGCACGGTAGAATATGGAAAAACATATATATATATATATATATATATATATATATATATATATATATATATATATGTAAGAGTTAAGAGTGGATTCATAGCAAATGTTGACTATAAAATCTAATAATAGATAGTCACTAAATCTTATATTGTCCATTATAAAATCTGGCAATGGATTTATAAAAAAAACAACGCCCTTCACAAAATAATATTGTGAAACAATTTAACTATCGTAACAATATATTATGGAGGAAAAGTTTTCTCTAATTACTTTTAATTCAAAATTAGTGATTTTTTTCTTTAGCAGCATTGTGTTGCGATAATTAAGTTATTTGAAGATTTGATGACCAATTAAACTCAATAACCACCATTTGCTATAAATCAACCTCTCTCTCTCTCTCTCTCTCTCTCTCTCTCTCTCTCTCTCTCTCTCTATATATATATATATATATATATATATATATATATATATAAAGTGGGACAGGAGAAGCATACAGCTAAAAAAACGAGGAAACGCGTCTAGCTCCACCACAAAGCTTATGATAATAACAAGAAAACAAAGTAGGTTGGGGTAGCCGGGTAGCGTCCCTCAGCTTTCTATAATTCTAAATATCTCCACATAGTTTGCTTCTCTCTCTCTTTGACTGCAGCAGCTGAGTCAAGATTATGACTTTTATTTTGCTGGTTAAAGAAAGTAGTGGGCCAAATAAACATATACTCGTTAGTCCTGGGTTCATAAGTCTTCGGTCGTGCATGGCGACGACTAAACCCTAGTAAGAAGCGAGCTCCAAGTTTCGGGCTTTAAGTAACCTTAAGTATGTTTGGCAAAGATGATAATCAAATGTCTAATTGGGTAAGCAAATGTTAGTTATATTAATAACAGTGTTGGATAAAAACCATCTAATTATTAAGTATTTTTCCTTAAGATTAATGCACGATACTTTGCATGAGTTGTTCATGGGAGGGATAGTATTTCACAATGGAGCACAACAATAAAGTGAAATAACCATCCTTTCCGACTAAGTAAAAAATATATTTTTTTAATTTTATTTTAACTGTAAAAAACATACTCGCTTTTTAGAACATCTCAAGACATATTTTCACTTTCAAAATCATCACACCAAGTGTAAGTTGTGCCTTTGGTTAGTGATTACGTTAAAGTTAAAGTCGCATTTTTTTTTTCAAATCTTACACTCAAAAATGTGTTTTAGGAAGTCTGAAGTATTAAAAGTTTCTTCTTTAATTGTTTTACCTCTGCCAGGCTAGTGTAGTTTGTATCTTTTTTGAGAAAAAGAATGACTAAGATCGGGATGCAAGCCATGCAAACATTGCAATATATGTATATAGAGGAGTGTTTCATAGCTAACGCAGGCTATGGATCAGTTTTTAGCCAATCTTTTGTCATTCATTTCAAATAGCAACGGCTCATATTGGAAGAATTAGGGGCGAATGTCACTTATGTCCTACATGCACATGTCCTACATGAGACCAGGCCCCTCTCCTAGCCATTAAATCCTGTAATGAACGGTCAGAGATTTGTTTGTTGGAATAATTTTCATAACAAACGTTTGTTATGGATCACTACCCTATATATATTTGCGAACATTTTCCATGTACAGTTAAAGAAAGGAGACAATAAACTTACTAAGGTACTTATATGAAGATTTTACTCTTCTGATAATTTTAATTTTTCCATTTGAGAAATTAAAACGGCATATTGATAAATACACAACTCTACATATGTAATATGCATCCCAAATTTATAGCGAGAGAGAGGGAGAGATAGACAGGGAGAGAAAAACAAAACAAGACCTTCTCATGATCTACCGGAACAATAAATTAAGAGAAACTGAAAACTAATTGAATTGTAGTGCTTGAATTATTAATACATACTAGTTGGACTAATATATATATATATATATATATATATATATATATATATATATATATATATATATATGGGAATGATCCATAACATATATTTGCTATGGATCCTTATAGGCTATATACTATCTATAGCATTCGTTCCAAATATCAATAGTCGAGATTAAATTAGAGAATGTGGCGTCCGCTAATAATATTATCGGACGATAAAAAAAAACACATGTCATTAGCTACTAATATTAGCAAATGCTAATCAGAATAAGAGTTTGGCCTATATTAATTAGAGTTTTGGCCTATATTAACTAGAATTTAGGTTTATTAACTAGGGTTTAGGATTTATTAACTAGAGTTTATGACTTATTAATCAGAGTTTAGGGTTTAATAACTAGGGCTTACGGTTTATTAACTAAAGTTTAGGGTTAATTTATCCTAAACACTGGTTAATAAACGTCGATTTTTAATTTCTAATTTTGGTTGTTACTTCTTATTTTTAATAGTATAGATGATGTATGTTTTATAAGAATCCATAACAAATACATACTATTAATTGTTCCCCATATATATATGTGTATGTGTGTGTGTGTGTGTGTGTGTGTGTTAAGACTCCTAACTATAGATAAACATTAATCATATCTCATAACTTATCTAAAGTGTAACAAATAGATAATTATTACTATTTTATCATCTTGTGAATCTTATCCATAATACTCCCCCTCAAACCAAAGGCTTTTCTAGATGAAGCACTTTGAGTTTGAATAATGTGCAAAACAACTTGCCTCTATCAGGTATAAAACCATGCATACTGCTATCTTCAGGGATGAAGTCAGGATTTGATCTTTGGGGTGGCTAAAATTTTTTTTAACAACATAATATATATTCATCTCTAAAAAGTAAAGTTCCACCATTACAAAACATATTTTTATTAAAACAAATATGATGTAGTAATAGAATTTGCTTTGATAAAGACAACAAAATATAGCAAGAAAAAGTCTTTTAGAACATATCAAAACTTCGTCAGAATTGCACCTGACGTTCTTTCAAATCAGAAGTAGGCAGAGATGTTTGAAATTAGGCTCAGAGGTAAGCAAAGATGTGTCAACATGATTTGATTGTTTTCTCTTGAAAAATGAATCAATAGTATGTGATTTTCCCATGATTCTAAAACAAAAAATAAAAAATTCAATTAACTACAGTACAAGAATGAGTTAATTAATAATATTGGACCACTCATTGAAATTTTTAATAATAAAATTTTCATAAATTTACAATCAAATAAGTAAGGGTTTTTAGTTAGTTACCGAAAAACAAATTGAATATGCAATTGGAATTAACATATACAGTATTATGATCACTCATTAAACTTTAAAAAATTAAAATATCAAATTTCATAAAATAAACAAAGAATAAATAAAAATTAAATAAAGGTTTTAGTTGGTTACTTGTTTACAAATGTATCATTCAATTGGAATAACACATATACAATATTATGCCCCAATTATACAAACCTGCAATTATAATAAATTTAATAATAAAATTAGTTTGCAATCAATCCTTACTTACACTTACTTTTCAACTCTTGTAATATACAGTTATTCAAGTTCTATATTCACATGTAACATTTCTATTTTTTTTCCATTTTTTAGTACATGGGTCTTACAAAATTTTCAAACCTTAGTGGGGACCGTGGCCCCCTCCAGTCATAGGGTGGCTTCGTCCCTGGCTATCTTCCATGAAGAAACCAAAATATGTAGCTCATCATTAGTAATACATGCAAACAAATAATTATCGGGGAAAGCAATATTCTGGAACTTGCAACATCAAGGAATACCCACGACTCACTAATGTAGAAAGCAGCAGAACCATTCTTAAACATGTATGTAGGTGTTGAGAAAATAGTAAAATCTAGATTACTTTGACTAAAAACTACGTAAACTTCCTTAATAACCTCATAGAATTCATCATGATATAGAATCGGGGGTATATTGAGATAGGACAAAGATATAATGCTCCCTTCCTTGATTGGAGTTAAAGATGATGAATAAATAAAAAATGAGAATGAGAATAGCCATTAGATGAGGAGAAAAATGAGGATAGTAACTCATATTTGAGACTAGTACAATTTGCAGGAACTTATAATATAAGATTATCAGTCAACAATGAAGAATAATCGATCGAACTTGTCTCTTCCTCAAGATGTGTAACCACTGATGTATGAATATCATTAGACTCAACAATCATATGATCAATTTTAAAAGTATCAATGGGAGTGATTTGTTGCAACATTTTTCATGTGCAAATAGAAGAGTGGAGAAGTCATTAAAAGGAATGGTGCATCAAATGATAATAAATATGAACTCTGTTGTAAAGAACATCATCAAGGCCTTCAAGTAGAAAATTAGTGAACTATAATTCACTTATAGAAACTCCTACACTTTCAAGCACATGAAGAAGCGATTTCGCTTCATCAAAATAACTTTTGACAGATTGAGTAGGTAGCTTATTTAAGCAAGTAAGTTTATCAAAAAGATCATATGTATACCCAATTTGATGTTGCATCATATGGAAACTTGCAATTATCATTTTCATAAACTAAAGAGTCGTCAAAATCTGGAAATGGACTATACATTTGATAGGCCATGGAGACAGGACCAAAATCTAGGATTGGCAATTTATGATTAAATTAGAAACGGGTTGTGAAAAAAAAAGGAACTCTAATGAGAAAAAAAGGATAAAGGATCAAAGGCGGTTAAGCTTCATGTCTTTGGTACCTTATCAAACCAACAAATTAAGAGAAAATGAAAACTAATTGAATTGTATTGCTTGAATTATTAATACATACTAGTTGCACTAATATATATATATATATATATATATATATATATATATATATATATATATATATATATATTAAGAGACTCTGAACTATAAATAACTATTAATCATATCCCATTACTTATCTAAAGTGTAACAAATAGATAATTACTATTATTTTATTATCTTGTGAATCTTATCCTCAATATGATCCATGTACTCCTATTTAGGGTACTTAGGCCTTGTAAATTGTATTGTCAAGATTGTTTAGATGTTGTCGTTTGTCTCATCTCCTGTATTGTTATTAAGTGTAATGTATTTACTTGTTTACGGTTAACTTTGTAAAAGAATAAGAATTACCTGATATTAACAAATGGGATAGGACAGCAGATAGAATTTGATTATCCAATTAAGTGGCATCTTTTATAAAGAAAATTTCGGAATTATTCTACCTTTTCTTAGTTAATAGTTCAAGCTGTCCGTTGTATAGTAGTTAACAATAATCGTGTTTAACATCGCCTAGTCAGTTACAATAATTTGCTTCACCGCAATCACCAGAGAGGATTCACAAAGAAGTTATTTCTAACTGTCACATTTACTAATTCTTTTTCCTTCTTTTTTTTTAATTGGACTGAAAGTGATTGAACTACATATTAATTACAAAGGGAATAATTACCTCCCTGCTCAATGGATGAGAATGCTTGGATATGGGACAACATCCCAGTTACCAATATCAAGGCTGCTACAGTTTGGGAATCTATTCGAAGAAGGGCTCAATCTGAATGAATCCTTAACTTACATATTTATTTCAATATCTTAATAACGAAGGAAATCTTTGTACTCTTAAACAACACTATAGCATAATGAAAAGGATGTTACGATAATCTAAATAATAGGGGAGAGTAATAAGTAGTGAATGAAGTATTAAGATACTCCTTGAATTTTATTAAGAAAAGAATTGTTGACGTGAAAAGGAAGAAATTCTATTTTTAATACGAGTATTATTATGAGAATGAATCTTATTTTTTGTAGAATTATTATTTTTGAAGTCTCTTATTTTAAATAGCAAGAGAAAAGTTGTGAGTATTCTATAAATAAAGTATTGTGTTTAGTTGTTAAAGTGTAGTATGACCAAATATCATGTAGAATCCTAAGAGTTGAGAGAGGGTATGATAGGTTTTTGGTTTGTGTGAGGGAGATGATTTTTGCAACTTTTATATTTCGTGCAAAAAAATTGTATTTTAGGGGAGAATTTTGCAGCTTTGATTCTGTGCACAAAGTTGTACCGTGGTATTGTGTAACATCAAGTTTTAAGACGTAAAACTTAAGAGAAATTTGTAAGCTTATTATTATTGTGATAGTGAAAATTTAGAGTTTGGCCTATGATTTTTGTCTTTAAAATATTTTAACGTTAAATCTTGTGTTGTTTATCTCTTTTTTTTATATATTGTTTGTCTTACATCGACTTAATTTCCAACAAGTGGTATCATGAACTAGGTTGATTAGATCCAATGTAGAGAGAAATTAGTCGTACTGGTGTGACAAATAAAGAGAGTGAAGTTTGAATGAGTTGAATTCGATGTTCGTCATGATAATAATGAACAAGAGATTTTGCGCTTAAGGAGTATCACTGTTGCAGTCGTTAGATGATGAAGATGATAAGAGATATTGATGATGATATTAAAGATCTTGTTGATGGTATTGAAGATTCGAATAGTGCAGATATCGCAGATGATGTTGATTATGCAGATGGTGCAGAAGATGCGGATAACAAGGATAACGTAAAATGTTACGGATAATGCGAATATTATGAACATTGAGAATGACACGGATTATGCGGATTATGTGGATAGTGCGGATGTTACGAATGATGCAGATGATGGTGGCAACTACAACAACGGTGACAGTGATAAAATTGAAGTATTTTGGGATTTGAGTAGATGGAGGAATTGTTGGGATACTCCTCAAATCCTATTCAGACATGAAATTGAAGTAATCGGGGATTCAAGTCGAGGGAGAAATTGTTGAATATTCCTAGAATCATATTCAGAAAAGATTTGTTGATATGAAAAGGAATAAGTCTTATTTTTAATATGAGTATTATTATGAGAATGAATCTTATTTTTGGTAGGAGAATTATTTTGGAAGCGTAATATTTTAAATAAGAAAATGAAAGTTATGAGTGCTTTATAAATAGAGTATTATGTTTAGTTATTGAACTGTAGCACAACCAAATATCATGTAGTGTCCTAAAAGTTGAGAGAGGGTGTAAGGGGTTTTTGGTTTGTGTGAGTGAGAAGGTTTTTGCAACTTTTATATTCCGTACAAAAAAATTGTATTATGAGAGATGATTTTGCAGTTTTTATTAATTTCATGCAAAAAGTTGTGTCGTGGTAATGTGTAACCTCAAGTTTTAGGACATAAAATTTGATAAATTTGTAAACCCATTATTATTATGATAGTGGAGATTCGAAGTTTGGCTTGTAATTTTTTCTTTTAACAGTTTTTTACGTTAAATCTTGTGTTATTTATTTCTCTTTATTTTATATTATTTTATTTGCGTCAACTTAATTCCCAACACAACACATTGAAAATTACATATAATCTTGAAAATTACATATATGAAGATCTAGTGAACAAAGAAGATGTAAATGTGTATTTCTTTTAATTTACATCGTAATCTTTATCATTTTTTAAAGGAAATATTTAATAAGCGATGGAATCGCTAGTTAAAAAAGGGATTAAGGATGTTGATTGAAAAGAGGGACTAAAGTAGGTATCTATCTGCTGTATTTTTTTATGTTGCTTTTTTTGATAAATAAAATAAAATTCTAAAATTTTTACGCTATTTTTGCACTTTCACTTGGTAAATGACATGTATTTAACTTTAGAGAATTGATATTTTCACTATATATATATATATATATATATATATATATATATATATATATATATATATATATATATATATATATATATAAAAAAATTCTCAAAAAAAAATTTGTGAACAATTCCTTTAATTTTATAAATAAAGTTGACGTTTGCTTACGTTCTTTGAAATTTTTAATTAACACATGTTATAAAACTTTTAAAATTTCTTGCTAATTCAAAGTTCAATAATAATAATAATAATAATAATAATATATCTTTCCAGGCTTGCTTTCTATAATGGTCAAAGTAATAATCCTTCTTGCCCCACAAGAGGGCTTAAATTCATATATATAGACCACAACACTGGCATTATCAAATCCCATAGCTTGCCTTTGCACATCTCTCACCTTGAAAGCGACCCCTCGTGAAAATTAGCTCAACCAGTCCTTCCATGTATAAAAAATATCTCGAGGGGGAGGAGACGTCGTACAATTAGTTCTTAGTATAAATTCAAATTATTTTTGGTTAATATTATATCTTAAAAGGAACAATATTACATTAATAATATTTTATTTGTTTTAAATTATAAGAATATTATTAACTTTTTAAAAGTTAATTTGAGATATTTTTAAATTTAAAATTAACATACATCATTCATTTAAGTTTTCAAAATAATAAATTTTATAATTAGTAATACTTTTTAGGTAGTTAGGGTTATTCATAATTATATTGACATAAACTAAATGAATTTATCTCAATTTTAAATTTTAAAATATTTAAAATTAAATTTTTAAAATTCAATATTGATCTTATAATAAAAAATAGAGAAAATATTATTTTGAGAGACCGGTTTTCTATTTATTGATAAAAATAATTATATGGACATAAACATATGAAACAATTTTGCATTAATTATATATATAACATTAAAAAAAATGGTCAGAATTAAAAAACGTCAACGTCCAATATTAATAGTAGCGGACGTCAATCAAAAAGTCAAACCCTAAAAATCATATCAGAAGTACGTCAACTACTATTAGTAGCAAAGGTTAGCTACATTACTAGTGGATGGTACATCTGCTGTGGACTATGACCATCATCGTCCGCTACTATTAGTAGTTGACGGTTTAATAGTCCGCTACGATAGTAGCGAACGACTGATTTTAAGTATTTAATCTCAGTCGTTGATCCATATAATGGATGGTGTTTACCAAATCTTACTCTATAGCAAATACATATTATAGATCGGTGCGCTCCCTATATATATATATATATATATATATATATATATATATATATACCGCATAACAATTAGTAGCATTAATGTACAATTGTTATGTGGTATATGGTTCATACAAAAAATGTTCGTAATACCCCTCATATGAAGAAAAAAAATTAACATAACTGTTATGCAGTAGTATTCTATAAATTTATTTTTTCACATATTATGCGGTTTGTCAATCAAAAAAAAAAAAAATAGGGTTATCGCATAACTGTTATGCGATACCTCTAATTTTTTTTTCCACATACCATTATGCGGTATGCCAATCCGGCTAGTAGAAAGAAAAAAAAAATTAGAGGTACCGCATAACTGTTATGCAGTACCTTAGAATATTATTTTTTTCCTCTTATGTTTGAAACAAATTGTTATTGTTGATAAGATTAGTACTAAAACATATCAGCAAAAGAAATATATATGTTTAACACTCCTATTGGATCTGATACATATACGGGGATGCATCTACATCTCAAAAGACAGACACCGGAAAATAAAATGAAATTAACTAATCTGCTCTATTTCTTAGGTTACAGAATTATCTGTAGAATCATTAGTATAAAGGAATTGACGATGTAAATTCAAGAAGCCAACTGCAATGCCAACAAAGATCCCAATTCAGCCACCCTCACCAAGAAGGTACTAGGAAATGAAATTTCTAAACTGATCACAACAGGATTTTCCGGGAACTTTCATCTAGAACTCAAGGCCATTAAGCTATGTTTGATAGTATAAGCAGCAGTTGAGATGAGATGGTGACAAATGATTACGTGAGTCCCAAATTTATTTCTTGAACCACCAAAAAAGATTTGTCCAAAATTCCAGGATCTCAGCGACAAAGAAGGGATATTCTATCTCATCAACAACAACAATTTGTTCCAAATTCAAGAGAGAGAGAAAATTAGTGTACCACATAATAGTTCTGTGGTACCCTAATTTTATTTTATTTTCCTTTTTTGCTAGCCGAATTGACATACCCCATAACTATTATATGCATGGTATGTGAAAAACAAAAAACTAAAATGACTCAGATTTGATGATCAAATGACTCTAAACTAAAATGAGTGGTGTAACTTGATCCAAACAACTACGAATTGCAAGTCCTCTAGTACAATACTGTTTGGTAGCTAAACAATGTGGGTGCATGTGTTTAAGTGATATTAATTTCCTGGTCGAAGGTCCCTCCAAACCTGCTACTATAAACAAAAATCAAAAACTTTCAAATAAATTTTAGTTGCAATAGGGAATTCACGGAGAAGAATCGTAAATGGAATTAGGGCATTGTTAAAAATTAAGAATGATATAGCTAGAAGACTACTGGCCACATTTGTTTAATGGTTTCTGCGTACTATTAGTAGGTTGTTACTCACCAATTGTATGATAGGATACCTACTACTAGGGTTACTACCTACTAGTTTGATTTTTCAATACATTAGAAAATTATACTCGTTTCGTTCCGGCATATAGAATTAAATTGGATTTTTCAAAATAAATTTGAGATGTTCTAAGTTTGAGATTGATGTTACTTATTGAACTTTTAAAAATAATAAATATGAAAATTAATAACATTATTTAGATAATTTTTCATATCAATTTTAAATTTAAAAATATAATAAAATTAACCTTAAAAAATTAATATTGATCGTATATTTTCAAATCAACAAAAGAAATATTCTTTTATGATATTTTCGTATTAGACCCAATGTATTGCATGGTTCATTTGTGGTTATTTACGTCATGACTATTTAGTATTTGTCCACTTATACAGATCCATGACCTTTACAGTGTAAAAATATAGTGATACCATTCAAGGCAATGTTCAACCTAATGATTTTGGAAGTTAAGAGCTAGGTTAAAAGTGAAGGACAAATCATAAAGTGGTTTGATGATAACGTGCAATTTTTTATAATTGTATTTGACTATTTGTCTATTTCGAATTAGGATCCGGCCCCTCCATTACGCTTAATTTTCAAATTTTTCATAATATACATCAACTCACAAATAATATTTTTATCGCGGATTCTAGTAACATAATTATTAGCAACAAAATTTATTATGTTATTAATTATTTTTAATAAATTTTATTATATTATTAACTATAATATTTATATTGTTAAATATATATAGAGAAAAATTAAAAAATAGGTGCAATAAAGGTACCCTCGAATCCCTGTGGTGTTAGAGAATCCATATTGCAAGGACACTAAAGTTGAGGATTTAGTCTCTTAATGAAGTGTATAATTCTTACAAGTGCGATGTCATAGTTACAAGGTCATTCTTGACTAATTTCACTTATATACGAACGGGAGTGGAGCCACTTCCTAAGATAATTACGCTTCTTTAAGCCACTCATGAAACTAGGATTAAGTAAAGCGCCATAATGTGGTGTTTCTATAAAATTAAAAGTTCATATCAATAGAACTTGGACTATCTATTGCGTGTGACGAAAATACTTGTATTAATGTAAAAGCTTTGTGTGACGCAGTTTCTTTTGTATATTTTATTAGTGCATATAATTTAAGACTTACTCAACACTCGCTCTAATTTTGAATTGTTGACATGTTGGGATACTCTCAAATTTTATTAAAAAAATAATATTATTGTAGAAAAGAAGAATACTATATTTAATAAAAATATTATTTAAGAAAGAAATCTATTTGTAGTAGGAGTTTTACTTTAAAAGTGTCATATTTTTAATAAAAATATTTATTATATGTTAGAGTCCTATTTTAAATAGAGAAAAAGATTTGTTGGTACTTTATATATAGGGTCTCATGTTTAGGTTTAGAAGTGTAATATAATTAAAAGTCATATATCATCTTAAGAATTAAGAGAGGGTGCGAGTGTGTTTTGGGTTTGTATGAGGGAGAAGAAAGGGAGGGGAGGATGAGGGAGGATTTTTGTAGCTTTTACATTCCGTGCAAAAGGTTGTACTGTTGTAGGAGAAAGGGTTTTGCAACTTTTATTTTATAATATGAAAAAGTTGTGCCGTGAAAATTATAATATTGTGTAAACTCAAGTTTTAGATAGTAAAACTTAAAAGGATTATTGTAAACCCATTATTAATATAGTGAAGATTCAGAGTTCGACCCATAATTTTTTCCTTTCGGGATTTTTTACGTTAAATATTGTGTTATTTCTCTTTATGTTGGGATATTTCACGTGAATCTCACATCAGGTAAATTCAAGAATGTAGATGGATTAATAAGTATGGTAAAGTCTTATAATAATAGGTTAACCTTTTGGGTAAGATGGTAATCCAATATGCTTATTGTGTTAGTCTACACATGTGTGCGTTGCATTAATAATAAATTGATGTGGGATGGATCGTATAATTCCGCTACAAATGGTATCAAAGTCCATGGTCCGATGGGCCCAAGTATCAGGTTGGTTCTCCAAGGTGGAGTATTAACAGGCCGTGTGTTACTCTCTCCGTGCGATGGAGCAAATAGAGTTGAGTCGAGTGGAGCACAAGGAGATAACTCATGTGTTTGCCACTACGCGACGAAGTAGGATTTGAGTCGAATGGAGCGGGTTTAGGATAACTCTAGGAAGCCGCTCAAGGTGAAAAGTTTATAAGGAGTAAGGTTGTACTCTCATGTTTGCTTATGACATGATGAAGTAGTATTATAGTTGAGCAGGACTCTTGAAAGACTAAAAGAAGTTATGCTTAATGGATGACTACTCTAGTATGATATTTGTGATAAGTATTCAAGTAAAAGGTGGAGATTATTAGGATATTTCACATGAATCTCACATCACGTAAATTCAACAGTGTAGATGGGTTAATAAATAAGTTAGAGTCTCAAACTAATATGTTAATATTTTGGGTAAGGAGGTGATCCAACATGTTTATTGGGTTAGTCTACACATGTGTGCGCTATATTAGTAATGAATTAATGCAGGATAAATCATATAATTTTACTACACTTTATTTTATTGTTTTGTTGTGCCTACTTAATTCTCAACCCCAAATATTTAGTTTTATTTTTAGGGGGGTGTTGGTGTGACGCACCCAAATCTAGGCTTACATAACCCAATTTGAGTTGCCAAAATACACTATAACTATTACAAAATAGTACATAGTATAAAAATATAAAACTCAATAATATATAACTTAGTCTTCACTATTATTGTCATACTATTTTATAACATGTGAAGTGTAATACCCACAAAGTTTTTTTTTTCTTTTCAAAGTCCCACATCATGTATTCTCTAAAAACTCTACCATTTCTAAGGTTATATAAGGGAGGCTTAGCCCTTTGGTTTTCCCACACCAACAATTAAGACCTTCATTTTGAGAAAGGCTTTGTGGTGGGAGGGTTTTTAATAAAAGACCTCCTTAGTTAAAATTTTTGGTGTCGAGGGCGTAGACAATCTTCGGTACTCGTATTTTCGGGTATGTTCATATTTAAATTTTTGTATTGTTATTATTGTTTTAAGTATTGTATTTAGTTTGTTAGTTAGTAGTTAGTATATTTTGTTAGTAATTAGTATTTTTGCATTGTTGTTATTTTTGTAGTTTTAATTATTGTTTTGTATTTAATTAATAGTAAATAGTTTTGGATTAGTATTATTGATTTTAATTATTGTTTTGCATTTAGATTAATAGTAAATAGTTTTGGATTAGTATTATTGATTTTAATTATTGTTTTGTATTTAGATTAATAGTTAATAGTTTTAGATTAATATTATTGACTTTAAGTATTGTTTTAGATTATTATTTTAGTAACTTTAAAGTTTTGGAATAATGGTTTAATTGTTTGAAAAATAATTAAAGATTGAAAGAATATTTTAAGATATACTTATAGTTATTTTAAAATGAATAAGAAGAATGTTGCATAATAGAATTATTCTAATAACGTTTAATTGTCCTGAATTTATATTTAGGATCTGTTCAGCTATTAATTTTGTGTTCAGCGATATCGAGGTAAGTGACTCTCCGAGCTGTTTAGTATTTTCGAATTGTATAGTGTAAGTGATTTCCCGAGCTATTTAGTATTTTAAAATTATCGTTTATAATTATGTATGCTTTAGAAAGTATTCGGATGCCTAAATGTATTGTTTCAAAAATTGTTATACTTTATTTAAGGCTTCCATTTGAATAAAAATGTTACACTTGTATTTTGTTAAAAACCCGGATCAAGTATTAAAATAGAATTTTGATTTAGAAAATGTGATTATATGATTTTGAACTGTGAAATAAGTATAGTTTTGAATATCGAAAATATTGAGAAATTGCTTTTAGAAACCTCAGTCCGACTATGTATTGAAACCGTTAGTGTTTACGCTAGTTCCGGAACAATTTAGGACCTACTAAGGCGCACACTATTAGATACCCTTCGGGGGGCGCTCTTCGGGGCGCGTGCATGATAAGATACCTTAGTAGGGGGCGTATCATTAACATTATCGAACATAAGGGCCGTGTTACAGGGCTGCTGTAACCTTAGTCGTTATGTGGATTAAAAGATACATCGAATATATTGAACTTATCGAAATCGTTGATAGAATATATTGAACTTATCGAAATCGTTGATCGAATATATTGAGCTTATCGAAATTTGTCTTTGAATTGTGTTTTGTAATTATTGATTTTGGTTTTGAAAGTAAATATTGACTATTGTTATTGAACAAGAAAATGTTATTTCAAAAAGTATATTTATTACTGTTATTGAACAAAAGGTATTTCGAAAAAGGTTATGTAAACTGTACTTGATCCACCTAAATAGTAAAGATTGTTACTTGCTGGGCTTCACCGCTCACCCTTACATTAACTTTTACAGGGTCCATTGTTAAGAGTCGAACAATGTGGATGCTTTTGTGGATGGTTGAAGTCCTTTTAGTTATGGCGTTATTAGTATTTTGAATTTGATAAAACTTTTGTTTAAGGAAGCTGCGTCTCCGAAGTTATGTTTTCGGTATTTAGTTTTTGAACTCATGTGAAATTTGATAATGAAAGATTGTTCGATTTTAAGTCTAGTATCGTTGTGTGGTTTTTGGGCTGCGCTTTTGATATTGTTGCCTTGCGAGTCCTTCGGGCTTGCGGCGTGTGGCATTCCGGATAAGTGATTGGTTCGGGGTGTTACATAAAGACTACAACAACTATCACTTGAACTTTCATTCCATTCACCGACTAGTCTCAGCTACACTCTCATTTCCTAAAGAACAAAGAAACAAAAGAAATGGTGAGCTCAAATAGCCAGTAAAGAAATATCATGACTAAAATAACGATGAGTAAATTATCATTAGCCTTCAACAATTAAGTTCTTGATAGAATATAATAAACAATAATTTTTAGATCAATAATAACAGCGAAATGAGCAATCCATTAGAAGAATCATGTAAACTATTATGTCCACTAGCTTTATTTTTCTTCAGAAAAACATCAACTTTAATTTTATCATCTGAAATACCACTGGTCATGATCATACCAATAAGTTCTTCTTTGACCCAGGCCAAAGAGAACATTCACCATGTGCCCTAAAAGACACACTACCATTATATCACCTTTATCCTATCATCTGTACCCCAGGCCACAAATATTCATATATTATATTATCTTTACACTCAGGCCAAAGATATTCATAACAACTTGATTCTTGATGATTAGAATAACAACAGAGATATAAATGATGAACATAATAAATAGAATAACAGGATAAACAATAACTATCGAAAGTTTATAATTTTACTTTGTCCAGAGTCAAATAATGTCTAAATTGTCAACATGATGTGAACTCAAATTCAAGAATGATATTCAATATCCATAATTCAAAATAACGGTTGAAGTTCAATAGAAAAGTTCAGGTAAATAGGAAGGTTCACATGAAATGATATTAAATGAAAGGCAAACTATTAAGGAACGTATAATCATTTCAAGAAGTTTTACCGAATAATACTTACCATAGTAACTTTAAGAGTATGAAAGAAAATGATATCTCTTATCTTAACACGTGATTGGATATTGATTTAAATGAAGTTGCTTAACCTATATATTTATAATTTTAATTAGTAACTACCACATATAAAAGTAATTTGATAGAAGAAAGTAGAATAACTTCAATATAGTTTTTGAAAGAAAATAATAGTTTAAAATAAAATCTTTCCAATGAAGCTTTTCAAAATAAATCTTTTAAATGAAGATTTATAAACACTGTGTGATGTGTGTGAGTGCTTATATAACTTTTATAAAAAAACTTTCTTGAACAATACTTGTGCTCTTACTGATCTTCACAAATACTAACGATAACTTAAGCACACTCAAAGAGAACTTACACAAAGTAATATTTAGAGAGTGAAAGAAAAAATAAACAATAAAGTTATGAATTTTTTTTAAATTAAAGCCTCAATTTATTGTCAAAAATCTTATCATAATTCAAAATTTTTTAATTTAATCTGAACCGTATATTTCAAGATAATGTTTAATCCGTAACACACATTTCATCTTTTAAGATTTCTTTAATCTAAATCATTCATTCAAATTTCTTTTAATTTATACCGTTCATTTCGTATCTTAATTAAACAACTAACTTTATATGTAAAATAATTAACTTTATATAAATCAATTAACTTTTTATATAAAATAATTAACTTTATATAAATTAATTATCTTTATATATAAAATAATTAACTTTATATAAAATATATAAGACAAATAACTTTATAAATTCAATTATTCAACAAGAATTCACCAATCATTCACAATTATTCATTATTAAAACCAATTCTTGTAAATGCAGTGTAATTGATTTTTTGAGTTAGAGACTCACAATACTAGCAGAAAATAAACTAATAATGGAATACAACAGTTAAATCAACATCATAATATAGATAAAAATAATGCAGAAACTAAATAAAAGAAAGAGCACGTTACTGTGTAATGACAATTATTTATTCAGTAATGTGAATTACTATGCATATTCTACTGTGACAATTATCAGTTCAATAATATGAATTTTGTGCATATGACAATTATTGGTTCTATAAAATCAATATTGTACAATAGTCACTTTATCAGCTCAATAATATGAAACACTGTGCAATACCATGTGCTATTGTGCAATACCGTATGTTACTGTGCAATACCATATTTTACTATTCCTTTACCACAGGATGTTTTAACAGTTAAAAGTGATAGTACCGTTGACTATTTTTATTTTAAAATGTTACTTATGTCGTTTTCTATATCCGATAATATTTCGTTGTGGGGTCCACCAATGATTAGTTATTTCGGCTCCATCGTAGGAATCAAATATTCTATAACAGAACGAATATTCTCCCATAAGATAAAATTTGTGCAAAATATTTTCAAATTTAACTTTTGTCAATTTATCTACTTACTGTTTTTGAAAATATATATATAAAAAAAAATTAAATTGTATTTCATAAAAGTCAGAGTCTTACAATTGGGTTTCTACTTAATGAGAAATAAATTTTAGCTTTAATCTGTATTTCATGAGTTTTAATTATGAATATTACTTATGATGTGTGGGAGATATATCTATCAATATTTGATTATTCTTAACTTTTGTATATTAATGTGATGACTAAGTCCTTGTGACAACCTTTTGTTTCTAACCATATTTATTGGGTTACTTGTGAAACATTTGCATATAAACTTATGCTTGGTTTTGTTCTGAAGTCTTATTGCAATACTATGGTGCATATTGGTTGAACTTTTAGCTCTGATTATTATTATCCAATATGGTAGTGCAACCTTGAGAGAGCTCACAACCATAGCGGCTGACCTCAAGGGCGATTAATCCACCTTGTAAGGAAGTGGGTAATTAATTGTCAACCTCGATTTTTTGAGGAAATTTTCATCTATTTTTTTAAGACCTATTTTTAAGAAGTACAATATACCGTCATATAATTAAATACATAATTATTATTATAATATTAATAATTAAGTTAAGCCTCACATAAAGAAAAAAATAAATCTACAGAGATAAATATTAATTTTATTAAAACATATGATAAAAATATAAATATATATAATTTTGCCACCGTAATTCTGAAAAATATGTATTTAGTACTTTTGTCACTCACTTTTCTAAAAAAAAAAAAATTGACACCAGTACTAGACTTTTCAAAAAAAAATTATCTTTAGTGGTCACATGTGTCGATATATAACACTGTTGCATACATCGGTTAGAATATTTTGATAAATTGCATTATGATTCTAAAGACAAAGAACATGATGATTTAGATGGATCTATTTATGTCATTTACGTAACCAAAGGAATAAGAAGGAATCTACTGCGAACGGGAATAGCTATCGCTAAAGAGGGTTTAGGTTGCTGAATGCCTATGCGACCACTTTCGTTATAAAATCATGTGGTCAGATGAAAATAACAAGACAAAAAAGGAAGGTGAGGTATAAGATCATCCTCAACATATGGATAATTTTATAAATTATATTTAATTTATATAACATCAGTAAATATTTTTTAGTTTTCAATTATTCTAGCAGATGGATTATCTCATGGACTATAATATAAAAAAATTAAAATAATCAATAAATTCATAAAAAACTCCTATCATCTTTCTACTCTTCCATATAAATATAATTAAATTTATAGTCCATAAACTATCTACTTTCTAAATTTAGTCTTTTAAGGGTTTCAAATATAGTCCGAAATTATATTTAGTCTATTTGCTGAAGAAGAAAGTTAAATCATAGACTATATTTAGTCTAAAAGTTTATTGTTGAAGATGCTCTAATGTATATAATTGCGCGAGATATCATATTAAAATGATATTATTATATATAATTGAATTTTTTTTTATGTTATATACAAAAAAATATTTTATTCTTTTATTTTAAATTATAAGATTAATATTAATTTTTAAAAAGTCAATTCAAGTATTTTTATTCTCAAAATTGAGATAAATTTATTTAGTTTATATTAATATAATTATAAATATCATAAACTACCTATAAAGTATTATTAGTTATAAAATTTATTGTTTTAAAAATTTAAGTAAATCATGTTAATTTTAAATTTAAAAATATCTCAAATTAATTTTAAAAAAATTAATAATAATCTTATAATTCAGAACGAATATTGTATAATTTTTTAAAATATTGTTATTATAAAGAGGCACCTCACGTAAGAACGTGCCTCAAATGACAATTTCAAACTATGCATTTAACAATATTTTTTATAATTATTTTCACAACTTTTAATGTTATAAGTTATATTTATTGTTTTTGATAATATTATTTTAGCTCTAATTATATCAATTACTTATTTATTAAAATGTCAAATTTTATAATCTAATTTTCTTATTATTGTGAGATTTATATTCTCACCTTAAAGTATAATAAATATTCAATATTGAGAAATTTGAAATTGTTGAGATTATTATGTAATTTATTATATTTGTAAGTATCTCTTTCTTAAATGGGAGTGTTTAAAGAAAATAAAAAGGGAAAAAAATTATGACCTTACAATCTGGCGGGATTGGCATTCTTCTATTATACCTATTTTTAATTTCACCAATATACATTTATTAATATAAATATTATATTTAACAATAGTGTCAATAACTTAATTATTTACGAGAAGAAATTAAAGGTAAGAGAAATAGAGGGATTATTCTAATCTCATCGGATGTTACCTTGTTCGAGCTACATTGCCACGTCAATACAATAAGAATATTTTAGAAATTTCACAATCGTTGGATTTACCCTCCTGCGGGACCCTACCCTACAGGCACCAAATGACACGCGTCAACTGCAGACCACATGTTATCTCAGTGCGCACCCACCATACAAGATACTTCCAGTGGGCCCCAACTATTTCAATCAATCAGTTTGATCAACCCCTCTCGGCCTATAGGCCCCAATCCACGAGCAAGTGGGCCTCACGGGTCTAGTAAGGTCAAGCAAAAGGCCAAATTAGAAGAGAGAAGAAAAGGTATAATAAAAGTAGTCCTTTTTCCAAGCTATTCTTTTGTCGTGTGTCAGATGCAGGGGGTTGAAATCGATGGAGGTACTAAACTCCTATCCTACCTCGTATAAGCTCATGACACCCTTGTTAAGATGAATAAGATCCATCATTTTCTTGAATGTGAGAAAATAATAAGACTAATGAGTATGATAAAACTCATGTATTGTATATCAATAAAGCAGCTTAAAAAATCAAATAGTAGGTTATGTTTTTTATTATTTTTCTTTTTTATATTATTTATACATAATTTTTTATATATAATTTATGTCTATAATATTACTCGTAAATTAAACACTTTTTTTAAAAGTTATAGTAAAGTTTAAAGCGAAAAAAATTTAAATTGCAATGTATAATAAAAAAAAAGTAAAAATATGAAATTGTCAATATTATAATATATCTAAAAAGTACGATTAATTATAAAACTTGTTATTTAAAATCTAAATAAATTTACTCTAATTCTATAATTTAGAATTTTGTGAATTGATTTTTTAGTCCGAACGGGACTGGTTTCGAAAGTAGACAGAGTATTTGTTTTATAATTAAATATCAAATTATCATGGTTCTTTTTCTTTCCCTCTTATATATCTTGTCATTATTTCAAGATTTTGCAAACATTGTCAACAAAAAACTTATGGTTGAGAAAGACTCTTTGTAAAATAAATTGATCACATAAATATAATATCACTTATGTGATTAAGGATAATGAGTCCCTAAAGTGGCAACACCATACTAACATAGTCATTAATCATGTCATCTTAACCCCCGTTTTGTCAATCTTTTTGTGGGCCTTTTTTTTTTTTTTTAATTAGAAACCCAATGTGACAAGCAATAGCGACACTTGTATTGTAATAATTGAAGGTGGTTACATTGATAGAAAAATGAGCTCAACTATTAACTCCTTTCTACACAAAACTAATTAATAGTTATAAACTTAGGTTTGCTTTTCTAGATGAACCTAATTAATTAATAAGACTAAGTGTGAGTTTTATAGAAAAAAGAAGTGGGTGGTTAGTTTCCATTGCTCTCTTTAATTAATGGAATCTAACAAAAGTAGTTGAAGTTGTTTCAAAGTCATGTTTGGGGGCCATTGATGATGATGTTCTTAATTATTTGTTATGGAATTTATGCACCTCATTTGCATTTAATTTGGCAGTAATTTAGGTAGACTAAGTCCAAGCGTTCGAATTATACAGCCCTATAAGCACAACAAAAAAATGAGGTTGGGACTCAACTTCTTGCAATTTTAATATCACTAATCTATGTTTGTAGTTGGATGAATTAAATGTGTAACAAGGAAGTCTATTGTGTTGTACTACATGTGTATCTTTTTATCTTGTCTTTTTAAAGTTATACACATAAATTAAAAAATATAATTAATATTTTATCTGATTGACTAAATTGAATATAAATTTTTAATATTAACCTTCTAAAATTTATTGAAAAAAATTATAGAGTAATAAATTAGTTTTTATGCATAAAAGATAATATAAAAAATTAAGCATTTAATACTTCTTTGAAATCTACAAGTGACAAATAAAAAGGAATAATTTTTTTTTCTTCTAAAAGGACAGATAAAAAAGAATGGAGGAAGTATATTTTTAGCTAAATTTTAATATCAATAAAAATTTATCTCAAAATTATGTCCAAGTATATCTTATTTAAATCTTACTCCGTCCATTACATTATAACTATCGTTTTAGCTTATTCTGCATATTTCAAAATAATTGTCGTTTGTATATATTTAGAAAAATCTTAAATTCTCTTTCCTATAATATCCATATTTATATCCTCTTTCCAAGGATATTTAATATAATCAAATAATTACTTTTTATTCTCTCTCTTTCTTCTAATAAAGGATAATATTGTCATTTTTTTAAAATTAAATTATTAAATATTACTTTTAATAAGTGATTCTTTTAGTGACAGATAAGATGAATAAAGGGAGTGATATTTGTAAGGTAAAAAGTACTCTCTTTTCCAAGGGAGAGAGTTATCTCTTTTAGAAGGGGGGAGTAAATCAATAAATACAAAAATATATAATTCGAAATTGTGAAAGTAATACTCATACTAAATAATTTGATTAGGCATATCTTAAGGTCATGTACTCAATTCATATTTTACACACACACACACATAATAGCATTGCTTTAGAAGTATAACGATATTACAAAAACAAAAACAAAAGAAGCCTAAACTTTCAAACGAGAAGTTCGTATTAAGGTATGAAGAGATATTATTCTTATACTAGTATTTTTCTTATTAGACTTTTGACTTGGACACTCAAAAATGAGATTTTCAAGAACCCAAAAAATTTAAAATCAACGAACATATTCAAAGAAAAATTCTTCCATATGGAGTATATAAATAGTTTGACAAATTATGTAGACCATCTTTTAGATTTATAGTATTCGTTTTCTCAAATTGCTACACAATGAATTGGGATTAAAATGTAAAATTATATTTGAGAGTGATATAATTTCATTCATTCAGTTTTATAATCGTCAAATCTCACCCTCAAATGCATTAAATTATTCAAACTAAACCCTAAATTTCTATAAAAAGATCATACATCTCCAATTTAGAATATATAATTTATAAAAATTATCCGCACCCTCGATTTTACATTCTAATATTGAACCAGAGTATTTCGTTGTTCCTATTCAAATGCCTTGCACACAAGTGAAAGAAAGAAGTTCCTCTTTATATAATGGAGTGTGGCCACAATTTTGCTTTTTGACCTTTTTTTATGAATGATTAAAAAATGGAATAATGGACCAGCGCAGGTGCAAGAACCCGTACATCTACTTTATTTATTTCCTTACCTTTTTTCTTATTGTCTTCTTTCTAGGTTTTCCCTCTTTCCCCCCCTTTAATTTTTGCCCTAGCTAGGTTCATTCAAAACAATAAAATGTAACATTCTTGACCATTACAAATTTAGGGTAAGAATTATAATTTTTTAATTCATTTTTATGTAACTTTAAATTTGTTTGACATCATAGTGAGGATACAGAACCCTACCTCAAACATTATATTAAAAGAATTTCTTTAACGATTATAAGATAATATTTTTACTAAAATAAGATCAAATAATGCCACCACTTTTACTTGAACTCTTGACTATTCCCAAGTAAACTAAACATCAATTCAGATATATTTAACGTGTCTTTAGAAACTTAATCACATGATATATATATTAAGCAAAAATATTCAAAATCATTATGATGCATTAAATCCATCCAATAATATTTTTATTAATGAAAACATTAAAAACTGCAACATTATTGTAAACTATTGCACAACCGATTGATTGTTACAACTATGTTATTTCATTTACACTTATATAAATGATATAAATGACAAAAATAATAGTCAGCCTTATGGCAACAATATAATATATTGATTTCTTCTCGAATCCAGACATTTGCGATGTTGTACATCGAATTTGTTATGTTTGTAGATCTGTCCTGGGGCATCTGATTCGGTAATTAAATACATATTACTTAGAAAGAGAAATGTCAGAAGTTTAGGGTGAGCATTAAACTAAAATAGAAAATTTAGGGTGAGCATTAAACTAAAATAGAAAATGTCAGAAGTTTTCTCGCAACATGATGCGAACTTTGTACTAAACTTGTATTAAACTGTAATGAATAGTCTTACATCGGTCAATTGCAAATATGACTTGGTATGGGTTGATTAGACCTTTAACTTTTTCTCTTAAATAACTAGCTTTTTAAGGAGGGTTAAAGAGACTAAAGTTTATATTATTAGTGTTTTCATTGAGAGCTCATATTTGTACGTTAGTTATCTATAGAAAAGACCTACCTAGAAGCCGAATTAAAAATATTGATAGGTGTAAAAAATATCGGATCAGTGTCGCAGCGTAGAGTCGTCATAGCTAGGTAGATGAGTCAACGAGGTCATCGATGTTATAAGGTGGATGTATTGATGTGAACTCTACACTAAACCATTAAGCAATAGTCTCACATCGCTTGCAAATGAACAACTTGATGTGGATTTCCAAGTTAGATCAAATACACCACAATGTTATCAATGATCTATGTAGCAATATATAGACTAGAATTGGCACCCTAAGTACATTTATTTATTATTATTAAATTTATTTATTTATTTTATTTACGTAAGTACATTTTTAAGGTACACAGAGAACCCCGGCCCTAAAGTACCTCTATCCAATTATATATATATATATATATATGGGGGGGGGGGGGTGTTCTTTATAGTGCTACATATGTGATACAAGTATAGAACACTGCACTACTTCAAAATATGCCTATAACTATGATGCAAATTGATGTCTTGATGTACATATATGTTCTTAAAAAAGAAGTATTCGATCTCTCTTTTGATTAATACTATGAAATCCTTTTCACTCTCTCTCTCTTTCAGTCTGATTTTTTTGCAACAGCAATAATAAACTTAACCTTATTATATATTCGGGTTAAATGCACTATAGACCTCTGAATTTTGAGCCCCTTACTCTCAGTCAATGTAAATTGAGCCCCAAATTTTTAAAAACTTAAATATTAAACCCAGTGTACCACATATGCGTTGACCACACATATGGACACACGTGGCACATCTAACGTGGCAAAATTAGTCTTAATAAGTGGAAAAAAACATCATCTCCCAACACTTGAACTAGAGACCTCTAGTTTGAAACTTGCAAGTTAGAACCACCAGTGCTCCTGGAGCTAGCTAAAAATGTAAGCTAAGAAATTATACATATTTTGTAAAGCAGATGTCTCCAACAAAATTGATAAAAAGACGATCGTACCTCCACTTAAACCAATGGAACTCTTTTTATTGAACGAAAGAATATTATTAATCTTTAGCTCACATGATGATAATTTAAGTTTATGTAAGTAACTTATAATATGCTTAAATAATAATAATAATAATAATAATAATAATAATAATAATAATAATAATAATAATAATAATAATAATAATAATAATAATAATAGTGGTGGTGGTAATAATAATAATAATAATAATAATAATAATAATAATAATAATAATAATAAAAATAATAATAAGGAGAAGATGAAGATGAAGGGCCCCATCGAGGATGAGGGAAATTTGAACATCCGATATACCTCTAAAAGGAAGAAGGTGATGACCTGGAGGCCCAATAAACGATCAAAGTCGATGCCTCTTGCTTTGAAGAATTTGAGGACTTTCTTATCGGCTTATGCCACAGCTTCAAGCTGTCGGCTGACTAGCCAATATATGGGAGGATAGATCTAAAGACCCTAATCGTTCTACAAGGACAATAACTAGGCCAGGTATCTGTATCCTTATCTGCTCATTTTTTTTATCTCAGTTTCTGTGATAACTGATCACTAGATAATTCTAAATAGGCCAACGCCACTTAGTCTCGCATAATTCGTATTTATCACAAACTTATCAATCATTGCGTGGAGGTGGAAAATTGCCTTAACCAATCAGAAATAGAACTTTTGATGCGAAAAAATTGGCTAAGGATAGGGAAGAGCACCTGAAGACTTCCTACAACATATTTTGGCAACCCAAAGCTGAATGAAGGAATGCTGAAGTTGCCCAAAAAAAGGCTGAAGCTGACCAGAAAGTTACTGAGACTGTTACCGAAGAGAAGAAGATGAAGGTAGCTGAACTGAAGTAGGGATTGAGATAATCTAAATCTTTTCTTTAGGAGAAGGTTGCTCAAGTCTAGCAACAGATTGAGCAAATTCAAAATTTAATGACCAATATCCAAAAAGTTGTTGAGGGTTGTTTAATGTCGTTCTTCTGGAGGTGCGCTAGTAACTCATTCAAGAGTACAAGGAGTTCGAGGAGTTCTCTGAAGAGGTCAACCTAAGAGTCAATGACCAAACATCTAGTCTGAAAGAAAGGGGCTTTCCCCCGAATCAATAGGGATTATAGATTATTAACTTTGTAAATAAGATTTTTTATTATTATAAAACAACAATTTTTGCGATTTGATTTTCTTCTCTTCATTTTTATGATAAATGAATCTCCTCTTCATTTTGTAATGAATGAATTCTGTAATTATTGTACTATTTGATTGCATATTAGCACTTAGGCTTCTCTACCTCCCCCCCCGACCCAAACCTTATCTTGTGGAACTGAAAGTAAGGTTAAAGAGCAAGGTAAGTGATACATTAGATCAAAATTAAAAGTAAGAAACAATAATATTAAGACATTCATTAGTTTATTAATTTAAAGAAGTAACAAATATCGGTTAAAATTGTGACGCCCCCAAATCTAGGCCCACACAGCCCAAACTTGAGTCGTCAAAAGACTACAACAAAAATATTACAACAAAGCACAACGTACAACAATACCGTGTATAATAATACACAACTAAGTCTTCACTATTATTGCCACACTATGTTACAACACGTGAAGACTATAATAGATATCCCTCGGACTCTCACTCCATTCCCCGGCTAGACCCAGCTACGTTCTCATATCCTGTTGAAAAATAATGGAACAAAAGGGTGAGCTCAAATAGCCCAGTAAGAAATATCATGACTAAGATAATGACGAATAAATTATCATTAGCCTTCAACAGGTGAGTTCTTGATAGAATACAACAGAATACAAGGTGTATATCAAAAACTGCAGTTAAATTCTTGAACAATGTTCAGATCAATAATAGCGACGGAATGAGCAATCTATTAGAAGAATAATGTAGACTATAATGTCCACGCGCTTCTCTTTTTCGTAAAAACATCATCAACTTTTATCATCTGAAATACCATTAGTCAAGATAATACAAATTCACAGTTCCTGGTCATAATCATGCAAATCAACAGTTCATCTATGCATGACGGGCCAAAGAGAACATTCAATATAGCACCAGCGGTCATGATTATACCAGATTCAGCCTTTGGTCATAATCATACCAAACAACAGTTCATCTATGCACTACGGGCCAAAGAGAACTTTCAATATAACAACAACGGTCATGATTATACCAGATTCAGCCTTTGGTCATAATCATACCAAACAACAGTTCATCTATGCACTACGGGCCAAAGAGAACTTTCAATATAACAACAACGGTCATGATTATACCAGATTCAGCCTTTGGTCATAATCATACCAAACAACAGTTCATCTATGCACTACGGGCCAAAGAGAACTTTCACCACGTGCCATAAAAGACACCGAACAGATGTATCGCCTTTAACCTAATATATCGCCTTTAACCTATCATCTGTTCAACAAATATATCACATCTGTGCCCCCGGCCACAGATATTCACAACAGCTTGATTCTTGATGATTAGTACAAATAATAGTGATACAATTGATGAACAGAAGAAACAGGATAAACAATAAGTATCGGAAGTTTACTTTGTGCAGATTCAAATAATGTCCAAATTGTCAACATGATGTGGAGTAAAATTTAAAAATGTTATTCAAGATTCTCAGTTCAGAATAACGGTTACAGTTCAATAGAAAGATTCAGAAAATAGGAAGGTTCAGTTGAAATAATGAAGTTCAACTATTATGGAACATATAATATTTTCAGGAATTATAGAAGCAATAGTTCCATAATAAGTTTCGATTCAGGAGTATGAAAGAAAATAATATCCCTTACCGTAGCAAGTTCAAGAGTGTAAAAAAAATGACATTTCTTACCTTAACACGTGACTGGATATTGATTTAAATGAGATTGATCAACCTATATATTTATAATAAAATTAGTAATTACAACATGTAAACTTCAAAGTGTATGATAACTCATATATTATGAACTATCAAAATTATATATATTTAACATAATTTTTGTAGTATAAAATACCAACTTTAAAATAGTTTTAAAAATAATATTCCAAAATAAATCTTCCAAAGAAAACTTTTAAAAATGAATCTTCTTTGAGAAGAGTCTTCTGAAGGAAGATTTGTGAATACCGTGAAAAATAGGAATTTATAAAATTACTACTCTTTAATAAAAGACTTACTTGAAAAATTCATGTACTCCTTTTGGCTTTCAAACACTCAAAATAGCCTTACTATTCTCAGAGAAAACTCATAAAATTCTTATAGAAAAATTTTATGTTTTAGGTGTGATTTTTCTATTCAGCTGAACAAGCTATTTATAGGAGAAAAGAGGTTACTATGCGTGGTAGGTGAACTAAAAAAAAAATTCAGCAGAGGCTGCGCAAACGTTTTTAAAAATTTTCAATACTTGCACAGTAACTTTAAAATTTTCAAAAAGTGAACAGTAATGAACAGTAACTTTTGTCGGCAGATGAACAATAACTTTCCCGAGATGAACAGTGACTTCCGTCAGTGAATAGTAACTTTTCCGGGAATGAATAGTAAATTCCGGGAGTGAATAGTAACTTTTGAAAAATAAAATTTGCACATAACATCCTTAACTTTCAATTTTGTTAATTTAACCACTTACTGTTTCAGGAAAAAAAATATATGAAGAAAAATTAATTTTTATATTTCATAAAATTCGGGGTCTTACAACCTCCCCTCCTTATGAAATTTCGTCCCCGAAATTGACGTACCGGGCATTTCAAAGTTATCCTCCTGATTTCCAGATGCCATACTTAACTGTGGTCACAAAATAATTGTTAGTTCAAACAAACTGACTCATCACTTCATGTCCCTATATTCAAATCAACTCATTAGATAATAAAATCTAATTTAGGTAGGACACACTAGTGATTGATTCTATTCGTCTCTCCCCTCCTAGTTCTACCCCAGATCTCCATTAAAGACCATATCCCTAAGCTCTGATGCCAACTGTGACTCTCATCCCACCATAGGGACAGCACCTCACAATGGTACCTATCAGTTTGCCACATGTACTATAGGCGTCCCCTACGGAGAGTCTGGCTTCGGTGCATCCCCTTTCCTTAGGAAGTCACCAGCGAGAGGCTCGGGGCTCTTCGTTATATGGCTCTGATACCAACTGTGACGCCCCCAAATCTAGGCCCACACAGCCCAAACTTGAGTCGTCAAAAGACTACAACAAAAATATTACAACAAAGCACAACGTACAACAATACCGTGTATAATAATACACAACTAAGTCTTCACTATTATTGCCACACTATGTTACAACACGTGAAGACTATAATAGATATCCCTCGGACTCTCACTCCATTCCCCGGCTAGACCCAGCTACGTTCTCATATCCTGTTGAAAAATAATGGAACAAAAGGGTGAGCTCAAATAGCCCAGTAAGAAATATCATGACTAAGATAATGACGAATAAATTATCATTAGCCTTCAACAGGTGAGTTCTTGATAGAATACAACAGAATACAAGGTGTATATCAAAAACTGCAGTTAAATTCTTGAACAATGTTCAGATCAATAATAGCGGCGGAATGAGCAATCTATTAGAAGAATAATGTAGACTATAATGTCCACGCGCTTCTCTTTTTCGTAAAAACATCATCAACTTTTATCATCTGAAATACCATTAGTCAAGATAATACAAATTCACAGTTCCTGGTCATAATCATGCAAATCAACAGTTCATCTATGCATGACGGGCCAAAGAGAACATTCAATATAGCACCAGCGGTCATGATTATACCAGATTCAGCCTTTGGTCATAATCATACCAAACAACAGTTCATCTATGCACTACGGGCCAAAGAGAACTTTCAATATAACAACAACGGTCATGATTATACCAGATTCAGCCTTTGGTCATAATCATACCAAACAACAGTTCATCTATGCACTACGGGCCAAAGAGAACTTTCAATATAACAACAACGGTCATGATTATACCAGATTCAGCCTTTGGTCATAATCATACCAAACAACAGTTCATCTATGCACTACGGGCCAAAGAGAACTTTCACCACGTGCCATAAAAGACACCGAACAGATGTATCGCCTTTAACCTAATATATCGCCTTTAACCTATCATCTGTTCAACAAATATATCACATCTGTGCCCCCAGCCACAGATATTCACAACAGCTTGATTCTTGATGATTAGTACAAATAATAGTGATACAATTGATGAACAGAAGAAACAGGATAAACAATAAGTATCGGAAGTTTACTTTGTGCAGATTCAAATAATGTCCAAATTGTCAACATGATGTGGAGTAAAATTTAAAAATGTTATTCAAGATTCTCAGTTCAGAATAACGGTTACAGTTCAATAGAAAGATTCAGAAAATAGGAAGGTTCAGTTGAAATAATGAAGTTCAACTATTATGGAACATATAATATTTTCAGGAATTATAGAAGCAATAGTTCCATAATAAGTTTCGATTCAGGAGTATGAAAGAAAATAATATCCCTTACCGTAGCAAGTTCAAGAGTGTAAAAAAAATGACATTTCTTACCTTAACACGTGACTGGATATTGATTTAAATGAGATTGATCAACCTATATATTTATAATAAAATTAGTAATTACAACATGTAAACTTCAAAGTGTATGATAACTCATATATTATGAACTATCAAAATTATATATATTTAACATAATTTTTGTAGTATAAAATACCAACTTTAAAATAGTTTTAAAAATAATATTCCAAAATAAATCTTCCAAAGAAAACTTTTAAAAATGAATCTTCTTTGAGAAGAGTCTTCTGAAGGAAGATTTGTGAATACCGTGAAAAATAGGAATTTATAAAATTACTACTCTTTAATAAAAGACTTACTTGAAAAATTCCTGTACTCCTTTTGGCTTTCAAACACTCAAAATAGCCTTACTATTCTCAGAGAAAACTCATAAAATTCTTATAGAAAAATTTTATGTTTTAGGTGTGATTTTTCTATTCAGCTGAACAAGCTATTTATAGGAGAAAAGAGGTTACTATGCGTGGTAGGTGAACTAAAAAAAAAATTCAGCAGAGGCTGCGCAAACGTTTTTAAAAATTTTCAATACTTGCACAGTAACTTTAAAATTTTCAAAAAGTGAACAGTAATGAACAGTAACTTTTGTCGGCAGATGAACAGTAACTTTCCCGAGATGAACAGTGACTTCCGTCAGTGAATAGTAACTTTTCCGGGAATGAATAGTAAATTCCGGGAGTGAATAGTAACTTTTGAAAAATAAAATTTGCACATAACATCCTTAACTTTCAATTTTGTTAATTTAACCACTTACTGTTTCAGGAAAAAAAATATATGAAGAAAAATTAATTTTTATATTTCATAAAATTCGGGGTCTTACAAAAATAACCTCAAAAATATTAAAAAATAGTATAGCTAACTTCTGATAGTATCGTTGAAGCCAAATTGCATACTATTTATTAGGGATGGGTTTTCTTTCTATGGTTTGAAGCTTATATATTCTAGGCTTTAGTACTTTAGTAATTATATAGGGACCTTCCTAGGCATGCATTAGTTTTTTTGTATCTTGAGGTGTAGACTTTTCAGCTTGCCGACTAGATCCCCTACTTTAAAAGTTTAATTTTTGACCTTTTTGGTCAAGTGTTATGATGTATGTTGCTGATATACTACAAGTCTAAGAACTGCAACACCACGAACTTCTTCAAGTAATTCAAGGTTTAGCTGAAGGCCTTCATTATTGAGAAGTTCATCAAAATTTTGAACTTTATATAAAGGAATCTCGATTTCAAATGGTATAGGATTCCAACTCCATAAGCTAGCTTGAAAAGGAGTTCTTCTACAGTGGTCTGAATAGTGGTTCGGTAAAACCATAAAACGTGTAAAATCTCTTCAGGCCACCTACCTTTAGTATCTTCTAACCTTCGCTTGATTCCATTGGAGAGAGTCTTATTAGTAATTTTAACTTGGTCATTGGCTTATGGATGGCAAACAGAGGTTTAACAGTGCTTAATACATAATTCTTATAGGAATCCTTCAAATTTTTACCCCACAAACTATAATCCATTAGAAGAAACCAAGACCATGGGAATGTCAAAGCAGTAGACCACATGTTCTTTAAAGAATTGAATACAAGTCTCATTGATAATTTGGGGCAAGGGCTTGACTTCTACCCATTTTGTTAGATAATCAAGGCCATAATCACAAATTTTAGCTGCTCATTCCCCTATGGGAATTGTCTAAATAAGTCAATTCCCCGGATGGCAAAAAGATTGGGAATAAAATTAGAGTAAGCTCTTCAAGAAGTTGATGAGGCACTAAGGCAAAAAGTTGACATTTATAGCATTTTTTGACAAAGTCATTGGTGTCTTGTATCATTATTGGCCAGTAATACCCTTGTCACATGATCTTATGTGCCAATGTGTTTTTTCCCATGTGATCTCTGTAGACACCCAAATTTTGCACTGTTATACTAACCCTAACAAGAGGGCAAAATCATCACTTGACCTGACATACGAAAAGGAAGGTGGACCCCAACACGAAGCCACCACAACGGCTTACGGTCAAAGCTGCCACAACGAACAACGAGTATCAGGTTACTTGAGGCAAGGCAAACAGTTGACCAAGAAGAAACCTGATTTGATCACCAAACACGACGAATGGCCACTACGCTTACGGTAGTCGAGGGTGTAAGGGGGCAGTGCCCCCTGGAAGCCAAGCTCAAAGAACAATTTCTATATCAAGTAACAGCCTTCCGAAATAATACAGCAAAAAATGATGATTTAAGATTGTGTGACACAAAAATCGAGAAAAGGAAGCCAGGCAGCCGCAGATGCATCTGCGGCCAATGACAAGTTGCATTTTTTGTGGCTCGAGGAAACACACGGCAGCCGAGGCTGCGACTCAGACGGCTACCGCAGGCAGCCGCAGATGCACCTGCGGCTACCCCCAGTCAGCTATACAACACCATTTTGATCGGCCAAAAGGAGAAGAGGAAGAAAAAAATAGGAAAGGGAGAGAGGGAAGGCACGCGAGAGAGAAAAAACCTCTTCGGGTTTGAGCAAAAAAGTGAGGATTTATCTCCTTTTGGTCAATCTTCACACCATATATTGTATCCTACATTAGATTTGAGTGCTAGTGTGTTATTTCCATCAATATCAAGGCGAAAATTTAGTCTTTCTTTGTGTTGGTGCATACTTCGTAGATCTATTAGACTTAATCTTTTTATTTTGTTTTAGTAGTTAAATCGATAAATATTCGTTTTTTGTGCCTTGTTGGGTGGATCTACTGTAGATTCGAAGTTGTTTGGTGCATTGCTATTTAAATTTTTCAAATTTGTGTATTTTGAAGTTAGATCCAATGTAGTCGATATATGTTGTAGATCTGTGGATTAGGGATGGTTACGGAGGATTTATTGCGGATGGAATCTCCTCCTAACCTCCCAATGATATCCGTTTAGTTTATTTTATTGCGTTTACGTATGTAGCAATCGCGATGCACCTTTATTGTTAATATGTAAATTTTGGGCCTTAAAACGATATCGATACCGAAAATTGGGTTTAAGGCCCCGTAATAGTGAAATGTATGATTGTGGGCGTTTGGGGCTATGTAAATGGCTTACATGCCCACAAATAGCTCCAACGTCATTTTAATGCTTGGTTTTCCCTTTTCGACACGGAAAAAAGATTTTGGAATGAAACGATGAAGCTTTTCATAAAATCAAGCAAACTAGGATATTAGATCATCCGTAGGCTAAAATAAAACTGGAAGTATCGGACGAGCTCCATTCCTATTTGACGAAGGATTCGAAAACCTCATTTCATAAATGTCATCATTAAAGATTTTGTTAGCAAAAAAACGAAAGCTTAAAGAATGAACTTTTCAAAACGAAATGAATCCTTCGTGCCCGGTCAATGAGATTTTAGAAGTACTTTCGGAAATAAAGCATTCCAACAATTTTCACATACACACGCGCACAAACACACATTTTAGGATTTAAAGGAAAGGAAAGTATTAAGATAGCGGTAACCATGTTTCACGGAAGTCAGGGGGTGCTTAACACCTTCCACTCGCTTAAGCAAGCCCCCGAACTTTATGAATCTCGGTTCGCGGACCAATTAATTAGGAGTCACATATGAGCCATTACGATTACAAAAACTAAAACTCGGATGAGTTGGTACATCCATTGCAAATATACCAACTGGCGACTCTGGTCAATTGGCTCATCATAAAAAATCGATCTTTCAAAACTCGTCAACACTTGTGCCGACCCTTTTCAAAATCACATCTTAAATCCAAAGACTAAAATTAGAAAGGGTAATTATTAAAAGGAAACGACTTTCCCGACGTCGACAATCTCCACAAATCCCTTCATATTCCTCTCAAAGGGCATAATCAGCATTTCTTTTACTCAAACAAAAGAAAAATATAGAAGAATAAAATCTTTCATAAAGATGATCATTAATAATACAATATCTATTAGATTTATATTTGATCTTCTGAGCTTAATCTAGTCTTCAGAAAGGATATTATTTCTCAAAAAGTTGATGATAGGTGTCATCCAAAAAAATTCTTGATCAACTTCCACGACTTCCATAATTATATTAATCGGTTGTTGAAAAATCTTTAGGCAAGCTGAGCCTTTAAGAGATCATTGATCAGTAGTTGGTAATTTGGATAAAGCATCAGTCATAACATAGCCAGCCTTGACTATGCCAATAGTTTGGTACTTTGGGAAACTGGTAAGTAGACAATGGACAAGCTAAAGATAAGCTTGCATGTGTGCTCCTCAGGCTTCATATTCTCTTAATACCTATTTGACAACTAATTAAGAGTCGTTGTATATGATCAAATTTTTTACTTCTAAGCTTCGCGCTAGCCTTAGTCCTACAAGAAGAGTTTTAGATTTCGAAATGTTATTTGTAGCCATAAAATTAAATCGTACAGCTTATTATACCCTAACACCAACTCCACTCCTTACATCGGTAAAATATTCGTCTACAAATATAGTACATGCAAAGTCTTCAGGGGATTGTCCTTTATCTGAAGTAGGAGCTTCTTTTGCAAGCTAATTAACCTCTATACCCTCTGGGAAGGAACATTATGTGATGAAGTCAATAAGGACTTGCACCTAGATAGTTATTCGAGGGCAAAACTCCAAGTTAAATTGGTCGACTTCGAACGCTCATGTTGTTAATCTTCCACAAAGATTAGGCCGATAGGGAATCCATTTAAAGGGTTGGTCAGTCAAAAAAATAATGATCCTCCCCTAGAAGTACTGCTAGAGATAACTAGTGCATATACTAACTTATAAATATTCGGATACATAGTCTTGACATCTCGAAGGGAATGACTAACATAGTAAATTGGCTTATTCTTTCAAAATCTTCTTAGACTAAAGTTGTGCTGATGGTTAGGGGACTTATCAATAGATAAAGGTATAAATCATCTTCCGATAGAGCTTTAATCAATATGGGAGGAAAAGATATATATCTTTTTATTCCTTCGAATATTACTTGACAATCTTTGGTCCATTGAAAAATCTTTTGATTTTGGGCTCCCTTCAAAGTGTTAAAAAATGGAAGACGCTTTTTAGCTGATCTGGCCACAAAACGCTAAAGAGTTGTTAACCTTCCTATTAGTTTTTTTACTTCTTTAAAATTATTTAGGGGTTACATATCAATTATGGCCAATATTTTCTTAGGATATGCTTCAATCCATCTTTAGCTAACCATGTAGCCCAAAAACTTATCTGCTCTAAGGTCGAATAAGCATTTAGTATGATTCAACCTCATGTTGTAATGACTTATGTACTGGAAGCATTCCTTGAGATCGGTTAGATGGTCCTCAGTTTTCATGTTTTTGACAATTATATCATCTACATATATATAGACTTTCGTAATTCTGTTGATCTGGTTCATGAACACCTTATTCATCATATGCTGGTAAGTAACCACAACATTAATAAGGCCAAAAGGCATAACTCTATAAGCATAAATGGCTCTGTGAGTGATAAAAGCTGTCTTCAAAATATCTTCGGCCCACATCCCAATTTGATTATAACTAGAGAAGGCGTCAAGAAAAGTGAGCATACCATAATTGGAGGTAGAATCTATCAACTAATTGATATTTGGAAGGGGATAGTACTCCTTCAAATAGACTTTGTGTAAATCAATGTACATCCTCCACTTTTTGTTATGTTTTTTTAATAAGTATCACATTATCGAGTCATTCTAGATAATTGATTTCAAAGATAAACCCTACTTCCAGGAGTTTACAAACTTATTCGTTAATCACCTTTTGTCTTTAAAGAGCTATATTTTAGCGCTTCTGCTTCACATGTTTTGCATGAGGATTGCTGCTCATTTTAGTTGGTCCATGCAAAGATATCTGAATAGTCCCGTAAAAGAGCGATCAGGCAGTTTCAAAAACCTACCTGTAGTCTGAGCCTTATCTGTACTGTTTATTCATGGTTTACTGGGTACAACTCTATCTCTTCTGTTTTTTCTACTAGCATAGCTAGCGATTCAGCACCACCTTCAGTGAAAGGTTCCATCTCACTCTTTATAGTTTACTTTTGTTTTTATTTGACCCCTACAAAAGTAGCTTGAAGAGTTTAGAGATAACATTTCTTAGACATGTCTTAATCTTCAACCACTTTTCCAACTCCGTATTTGGTTAGAAATTTCATCTTTAAATAAGGAATGGAAGTAATTGCCTTGAATGTTGACAAAGTTATTCTTCCCAAGATGGTGTTGTAGTTGCTGTCTACATGGATCACATAGAATTTCACCATCAAAGAAGATTGTTGAGGAGTCGTGCTGAAGATTACCAACAATGAAATTGTTCCTGCTATTGGGGCAAGAGCGTTGTCGAAGCCGTAAAAAGATGACTCGTTGCAAAGCTCTAACTTTATACCCCCCAAGTCCAGTCAATTATATACATATCCATAGAGTACGTCAACTGAACTTCTATTATTGACGAGTATTCGTTAAAAATCCATGATACCCACCTATACAGTTATGACAATTGTATCATTATGAAGTGTGACCATACTTGGACGATAATCTTCATCTATGAAAATAATGGAATCAACTTTTATATTCCTTAGTTGTCCGGACACCTGGTGGACAACTCGGGAAAAAGCTTTCCTCTACCAGTTGAATATAGTTGTTACTGGACTGCCAAAAATAACATTGACAACATCCATTGGTGCTATAGAAAAAGGAGGCTATGCAATTCGATCGAAAACTTATTGTCTCATTTTATCCACCACGTAATAATTCAAGTTTTCTTTTTACACCTAGTTTTTGAGGAAACGCTTTAGCTGTTAACATTCTTCTGTGTCATGACCCTTCTCTTCATGGTAAGAACAATATTTACTATTTTTTCTCTATCTGACAAAGATTTTAACCTTTGGAGGTCTCTCAAAGAAGGTTCATTCTTGATTTCACTTACAATTTTAGCTTTATTGGAATTTAAAGGGGTATAGTTTTTGTCTGAAGAGTGTGTATATTTTTTTTTTGCCCCTAATCCTTGGAGCTATCATCCTTGCTTCGCCGATCACCCTTATAGCCTCTTATGACATTATCTCTTCTGTTAGACTTATTGACCTTGGGATATCTTCTCTGATAATAATTATCATTATTTCTCGAAGGATCCTGAAGGCTAGCGATGGTCTCTTCCATCTCTATGAAATTTTCTACCATATCGTAGGCTTCGATAAGATTTTGAGGGACTTTAGAGATTATTTCCTTAATTAAGCGACCGGATTTGGTAACGTACAAACCCAGCGTAACAAATTGTATTGCCTGAGTTGGATCTAAGGCAGGTATCTCGGCTACTGCTTTATGGAATCTCTTGATGTACTGTCAAGGAGATTCGTTTGACTTTTGTCTCACTTGGATTAGTGAAGTCACCCTTTTTTCATGTTTCATGTTGCTACCAAAACGTGTGTGGAATTGTTCTTTTAGTTCTTTCCATGAGCCGATGGAACGAGGAGGAAGTGTAAACATCCACTCCCTAGTAGTTTTGTTCTAAATAGAAATGAAAAGATGACACCTTCTTCTAGCATTATGACCATAAAAGCGCATTAAATGTTCGTAAGAATAAGTATGGTCATAAGGATTATATGTTCCATCATATGTCTCCAAGTTCAGGACTTTGAGGGATCTATCAATTCTAACTTCATCAAGATCCTTAGTGAAATGAGATATGTAGGATTTACTGCCTTTAACTCTAGCGCGCCCCTCAAAGGATCTTTATGGAGATGTTTTTTAGAAAAAATTATTGTAGCTTCGGCTATATCTTTAGCATTTACCACCACTTACATGTTATGAAAGAGATATCATTCTTCTTCTTTGGTGTTTATCCGAATCAGATGATCGAGTGCTGGTCCTTCTATCAAAGAAAGAAGACCTGTGAGTTTGGTAAGAGTCGTATCATCCTGATCAGGAAGGTGTTCCATGTTTGCGTAATAGGTTATCTTCAACTATTATCAGATCCATAAATTGTTTGCCAAACTCTTCTTACTAAAATTAAAGAGCTTTCTTTTTATCCTGAGCTTTTCAAAAATGACGCTACATGTCAATGTGTGTTGATTTACATAACTGCGAGCGTGTTTCTCCATGAAAATTGTTATGGTGGCTTGGTGACAGTGGTGGTTCTGCCATGGAAGTTTTTGTAAAGAGTGATTAAAAGAAAACTCAACTAACTAAATACTAGATGACCCTCCTTCTAGCACTAATATTAATGCTCGAATTTGTCTGCACATTTAACCACTGGCTTGTACGTGAACCTGTATAGAAAGAGCTACTAGAAAGTACTTGACAGATTGGGCTGTCAGGGGAAACCTTCGGTATAAAGGTAAGAACAAATATTAAGATATGTTAACAATAGAGGTAAGAAGTACTTAGTATGCTAGAATATTGTGTATTATGTACCTCTATTGTTCACCTTGTATTATAGTAGTCACACATTCTTAATAAAATTATAATTCCTAATAGAAATTGTATAGTAGAGATCATATTGGAGAAGATAATTATCATACAAAATTAGTATTATATATGATAACTAGTTAGTGGCGTAAATGGTAAGATAGTGAACCCAATTTTATTGGACTTGTGAGTCCTATGTGAACGCACTACGCCTAATGGGCTGTAGGGATAAAACCCAATATAGACAGTTCATTTGTGCTAATAAATATGCAACCCAACACTCGAGGCTAATTAAAGATTTTGTATTAACGTAGTTCTAATTAAAGATATTGTATTAATGTAGTTTGATTAACGTATTTTATATACATTTATTTCCTCTAATTAATATATTTATTAGTATAAATTTATGTTAATTTTATTTTAATTGAATTTATTTTGGTATTCGGGTTTTGAGGAGTTAAAAGCCTAAATTTTAATCTAAGTTCAAGCCCATATGGAAATAAGAAAGAGACACGTTGCAATGACTCTTGAAAGCTAAAGCATGCAGGAGTTAAATAAATAAAAAAGAGTTTAAGAAGGAAAAGAAAAGAGAAAAAAAGATAAAGTTGGAGAGAAAAAAAATAGCTAAGTGGTAGTATTATAAAAAGAGGGCATTGGTAGCATATTTGGAGCATCACAGAAGAAAAAAATGCAGCAGTCTATTGGACCCCAGCAACTTAGTACAACAGTATAGCAGATTAAGAGTGAAGTAGTTGTGTGGCATAAGAAGTATACAGCAACAGCTTCCCTGTAGCAGCAGATTGAAAATCAAAGAAGAAAAATTACAGCCACAAGTCAATATATCGATTTATTACTCTACTTTTGCTTTTATTTTTAAAATGTATGGTTAAACTATTTTATGAGGCTAGGATAAAACAATATAAATTATATATGGATTGAAATTCATTATTAATTTCTAAATTAGTTTTAATGTTAATTATTCTTATTATTTATTTGATTGATTTAAATTAAATTATTTCATTCATAATATCATGTATTTTGAATAGTTTCAATTAATTTAATTTAATTCGGGTTGCGATTTAAATGTTTAAATTAAGAACTAAGATTATTTATTTTTCAAAATAATGGATACATATAATGCTTTGATTTTATACATTTAACCTTAAAAATAAGAATTTTAAAAAATATATATTTTTATGAACTTAAATAAAAAATCTTGAGAAAGCATTGAATTGATTTTTAAATTGCTACTACGAACTAAGGGAATTAATAACAAGTAGTAAGATAATATGGTTAATATTCTGTATTTCGAGTCTCGGGACTTTTCTTCCATTAATTTAAAGTTTAGTTATTTAATTAGTCTTAATTTTTATTTTAGTTTTAGTTTTAATTAATTCACTTTTTGTTAACTAGATTATAATTGAATTGAATTTAGATTTATTTAATAATTCAAAAATCCTCGTGGGATCAACCTTGTACTTTGCATAAAATTATTTTACAATAGATTTGTGCACTTGCGAGTATTAATACAAAACTTAAGCATAACAAATTTTTAGCACCGTTACCGAGGATTATTAAAAATATTAGTTAATTAATTTAAATTATATTTTATTCTTCTACTAGTTGTAGTTTAGTTTATTATTAATTGTCGCATTCATGCATCCACTCACGTAGATCACATTTTCCTTAGTTTATTTTATTTTATTTACTTTTTGTTAAATATAAACTGTGGTGATTGTTGGAGGATTGAGGTACGTTAAAATTCTCATTATTTTCACATAGTTTTAGGACATTTTATTTGTATACAGTTTTTTTTTTTTTTTTTTAGTTGTGCATTTTTATTTTTAATCTAACACTAAGAGCAAAAACCCGTAACAAGATAAGATGGGGATTTAATCTCCCTTCCTTAGCCCACAAATAACTATACTTTGCATAATCGACTAAATAAAATCAAGTAGACGTTAGCCCCTAGGACTCTCTAGCTCAATTAGGGCTAGTGACTCTAAGAGAAGTTTGAATTTTAAATTAAACAAACTATTGGTGTTTAGGCAAGTGGTTCAAAAGGTAAACGCCTAAAGAACGCGTGGTTACTTAATTAGTCACAATACCTACGAAGAGACTCCACTATTCTTACACTTACCTAGTTAGTGATGTGATTAATTTTGAATTTGGTGAACCTTAAAGAGTAACTTGAAACAGTTATAAGTTGTCTATATTTTATTTAAGTTGACCTTAGAAATGGTTTTATTTATTTATTTTCTCTTCTTTTTTTTTGTGCATAATTGCTTATTTGCCCACATCTAATAATTAAAATGGTTGATGACAATGTTGACAATGAAGTAGGGGAACCCTTAGCACGTGAGGAGAGATCAATAAGGGAGTACTTTTTACTAGTCACACCTAATCACCATTTTTGCATCATGTTGCCACAAACTCGAGCGATACATTTTGAGCTTAAACCTAGTGTAATATAGCTCATCCCATCATTCCATAGATTAGATAGAGAAGACCCTTACATACATGCCAAGGAATTCCTAGATATATACACGACCTTCCGATTTTAGAATTTTTTAGACGAATCTGTGAGGCCTCGTCTATTTCCATTCTCTCTAAAAGATAGGACTAAAGCATGGTTAAACTTACTTCCTTCAAATTCAATCACTAGTTGAGACCAATTAATTAGTAAATTTTTCTCAATGTCTAAAACAAATGCCCTTAAAAGAGAAATTGTATATTTTTGTCAAACCGAGGGTGAACAATTTATATGTGTTGGGAGAGATTTAGGACTTACTTTTAAGGTATCCCTATCATGGTTTCGAACTGTAGAAACTCGTATAATATTTTTATAATGCTTTGACCATTTCAGATCATCACATGATTGAGTTTATGAATAGAGGAGAATTTTTGAACTCAAGTAGTACTGATGCCTGGCACTTGAAATTTTGTCCAAAACTTCTCAGTAATGGAATTTTTCTATTGAGAGAGAGAAGCCTAGGAAGGGGGTTTATATGAGGTAAAAGACGATTTTTATGTGAAAAATATCTTAAGGAACCTTACTAAGAAGGTAGAAGCCCTAACCTTTAGTCAAACTATGAATTCCATAATGAGTGCTAGCAATTAGGGGTGTGCTACATTTGTCAATACACTTTATACCTTTCTAGAAAGCTATGTTGATCAAGCAAATGCTCTAAATTCTTATGGGAGATCATCTAATAGCCTAGTTTCTACCACATATAACCCTAATTAGAGGAATCACCCAAACTTGTCTTGGAGACAAAACTAACATCTAATAAATTATAGAGGGCAACAATTTACAACCTCGAATCCATCACATTATCTAGGTTTCCAGTCTACTCCTCATTTTGTTATCCCTCAAAGAAAACCATCAATAGAAGATACTTTGCAGCAATTTATGCAAACCACCTAACAGTTTATTTTTATGCTTAAAACGCAAATGGATCAATTAGCCACTGTTATAGGCGATAGAGATAAAGGAAAGTTACCTAGTCAACCAATCCCTAACCCCAAAGGCTAGTATAAAGTTACCAATCCTGATAAAAGTCTTGAGGAAGCAAAGTCCATCACTACCCTTACGTCTGGTCAAAAAGTAGATAATCATATGAATGGGTCTAGTAACAAGAAAATAGAAGAGAAACCTACTCCTAAGAAATTAAAAGAGCCTAATACACCTATTGTACCCTATGTCCCTAAGGCTTCTTTTTCACATAGACTTGACCCAATAAATAAAGGTGCACCATACAGTGATATTTTGAAAATCTGTAAGCAAGTTCACATAAACACTCCATTTCTTGATACTATTCAACAAGTGTCTTCTTATACTAACTTCTTAAAAGATCTATGTAAAGTGAAATGAAAAATAAATGTCCTTAAAACAGCATGTTTAACCGAGCAAGTTAGTTTCATAATCCAAATAAAAACTCCTGTCAAGTATAAGGATCATAGATTCCTACTATTTCTTGTTTTATAGGTAAACACGTGATTGATAGGATCTTACTTGATTTAGGTGCGAGTGTCAATTTATTTCCATATTCTATATATGTGCAATTAGGATTAGGAGAACTTAAACTCACCCATGTGAGACTTCTGTTAGCTGATAGGTCTGTCAAGGTTCTTAGGGGTACCACAGAGGATGTTTTCATCAAGGTTGATAAATTATACTTTTCTGTGGACTTTATTGTTATAAATAGTCAACTTGTGGAGAATGTTAAAATGCAGATTCTTGTTATTTTAGGGCAACCTTTCTTGGCCACCTCCAACGCGATAATGAATTGTTATAATGGGGTTATGAAATTATCTTTTGGAAATATGACGATATAACTCAATGTGTTTAGTGTTTGTCAACAACCTCCTGATCATGATGATCTCTATGAGGTTAATTTTATTGAGAGTGTTATCAATGATTCCTTTAGGTAGTTATCCTATGATGATATGTTAGAAAATTGTTTAACTCATTTTGGCATGAGTTTTTATGACACCCCCAAATCTAGGCCCACACAGCCCAAACTTGAGTTGTCAAAAAACTACAACAAAATTATTACAAGGTAGAACAACGTTCAATAATACAGTGTATTATTCAATAATACACAACTAAATCTTCACTATTATTATCACACTATTTTACAATACGTGAAGACTACGATAGCTATCCCTTGGACTCTCACTTCATTCCCCGGCTAGACCCAGCCACGTTCTCATCTCCTGTTGAAAAGTAATGGAACAAAAGAAATGGTGAGCTCAAATAGCCCAGTAAAGAATATCATGACTAAGATAATGACAAGTAAATTATCGTTAGCCTTCAACAGTTGAGTTCTTGATAGAATACAATAGACTACAAGGTTTATATCAAACACTGCAGTTAAATTCTTGAACAATGCTCAGATCAATGATAGCAGCGGAATGAGCAATTTATAAGAAGAATAATGCAGACTATAATGTCCACTCGGTTCTCTTTTTAGGAAATACAATTCACAGTTCCTGATCATAATCATGCAGATCAACAGTTCATCTTTGCACTACGGGCCAAAGACATTCAATATAACACCAACGGTCATGATTATACCAGATTCAGCCTTTGGTCATAATCATACCAAACAACAGTTCATCTATGCACTACGGGCCAAAGAGAACATTCACCACGTGCCATAAAAGACACCGAACAGATGTATCACCTTTAACCTATTATATCGCCTTTAACCTATCATCTGTTCAACAATTATATCACATCTGTGCCCCCGACCACAGATATTCACAACAACTTAATTTTGGATGATTAGAATGATATAAATGATGAACAGAAGAAACAGGATAAACAATAAGTATCAGAAGTTTACTTTGTACAGATTCAAATAATGTCCAAATTGTCAACATGATGTGGAGTGAAATTCAAAAATGATATTCAAGATCCACAGTTCAGAATAACGGTTACAGTTCAATAGAAAGGTTCACGTAAATAAGATGGTTCAATTGAAATGATGAAGTGCAACTATTATGGAACATATAATATTTTCAGAAATTATAGAAGCAATAGTTCCATAATAAATTTCGATTTAGGTGTATGAAAGAAAATAATATCCCTTACCGTAGCAGGTTTGATTAACAAAAGGTGAAGGAAATTAATATTCCTTACCATAGTAAGTTTGAATAATGGAAGATGAAAAAGATGGTATCCCTTATGAGTACAAAGGAAAATAATATCACTTACGAATATGAAAGAAAATGATATTACAAACAAATATGGAATAAAAGTGTCATTTGATAATTCGTGTAAACAAATTATTTCCACAAAAGACAAATAAGAAATGAATACAAAGAGTAATTCACCAAACATGCGGTAATCCGCGTAGTCAGGTTATTCTCAGAGATTAATAATGAATGAATACGAAAGGTTATTCACCAACAGTCGGTAATCCGCACCGTAAGGTTATTCCCACAATTTAATAAAAATTGAATACAAAGAGTCATTCACCAAACAGACGATAATCCGCGCAGTAAGGTTATTCTCAGAGATTAATAAGGAATGAATACGAGAGGTTATTCACCAACAGGCGGTAATCCGCGCCGTAAGGTTATTCCCACAATTTAATACATGGAAATAAAAGTCACATCTTATGAGTAAGAAAGAAACGATATTATTTTCGAGAATCAAATAATGATAATCCCTTACCGTAGTAAGTTTAAATAATAGAATATGAAAGAAGATGATATTCCTTACCTTAACACGTGACTGGATATTGAAAATGAGGTTGATTAACTTGAACAGTACACGTACACTTATAGATCTTCACAAATACTCAAGATGACTTAAGCACACTTAGAGAGAACTTACACAAGAAGTATTTAGAGAGTGAAAGAAAGAATAAGGAAGTTTATGAAAAATCCTTAAGTTAAGGCCTCTATTTATAGTCAAAAATCTTATCATAACCAAGATTTCATAATTTAATCCTAACTGTTCATTTCAAGATAATGTTTAATCCATACCATTCATTTCATCTTTTAAGATTTCTTTAATATAAACCATTCATTTAAAGATCATCTTTTAATCTACACCATCCATTTTAAATTCTATATTATCTTTAATCTACACCATTCATTTTATCTTTTAAGATTTCTTTAATCTAAACCATTCATTTAAAGATCATCTTTTAATCTACACCATCCATTTCAAATTCTATATTATCTTTAATCTATACCATTCATTTTATATCACCTAACTTTATATTATAAACAAATAACTTTATCAATCAATTATTCAACAATAATTCACACTTATTCATTATTATGATTAATTGTTATAAATACAGTGTAGTTGGCTTTCTGAGTTAGATATCAAGTCAATTAATTAATGAAATACAACTGTTTAAATAACATCATAGTAGAGATAACAATAATGCAGAAAACATGTAAAAGAAGGAATACGTTACTGTGTCACAATAATTATTGATTCAATAATGTGAATTACTGTGCATATGCTACTGTGACAATTATCAGTTTAATAATATGAATTATTGTGCATGTGGCAATAAAGTCAAATATTGTACGATAACCACTTTATCAGTTTAATAATACGAAACACTGTGCAATGTCGTGTGCTACTGTGCAATACCGTGTGTTACTGTGCAATACCGTATGTTACTACTCTTTTACCACCGGATATTTCAACAATTAAAAGTGATAGTACTATTGACCATTTAAAAATTATTTATGTCATTTTCTATATCCGACAATTATTCATTGTGGGGTCCACCAATGATTGGTTCGTACGGCGCCGTCGTACGAATATTCCCCGACAGAACGAATATTCCCCGACATAATATAATTTACACATAACATCCTTAACTTTTAACTTGATCAATTTAACCACTTACTGTTTCATGAACATATATATGAAGAAAAAATTAAATTTCATATTTCATGAAATTCGGGGTCTTACAGTTTTGATGATGATATTGTAATTAGTGAGATGAACTCTTTGTTAGAATCTGTCCCATTAATGAATACTACTAAATAGAAAGCTAAAATTGAACATTTCCCGCCTTTTGAATCCATACCTCTTCCATTTGTTGATAAACCACCCAAGCTATAATTCAAACCTTTCCCCATGACATTAAAATATGTGTTTTTAGGCCAATCTGAGACCTTGCCTATTATCATAGCATCCGAATTAGATAAAGAACGGGAAGGCAAACTCATTAATGTGCTTAAGGAATATAAAGAAGCTATTGGTTGGACAATTACAAACATTAAAGGAATTAGTCTTTCATGTGCATGTATAGAATTCACTTAGAAGATAAAGTCAAACCCTCTCGTGAATCCCAAATGAGACTCAACCCTGCCATAAAAGAGGTGGTAAGAGCTGAAATGATTAAGCTTTTAGGTGTGGGAATCATTTACCCAATCTTTGATAGTTCATTGGTTAGTCATGTTCACGTACTCCCTAAAAAGTCAGGTATTACGGTAGTCAATAATGAAAATAATGAGTTAGTTCCAACCCGAATGCAAACTGATTGGCGTGTATGCTTGATTATCGTAAGTTGAATGTCTCCACTAGGAAAGATCATTTTTCACTCCCTTTCGTTGACTATATGCTAGAAAGGTTAGATGGGCATGCATATTATTGCTTTCTTGATGGTTATTTCGGTTATAACCAAATTCTCATAGTACATGAGGAGTAACAGAAAATATCACCTGTCCTTTTAGTACTTTTGCCTACCATGGCATGTCCTTCGGATTGTGTAATGCACCTATTATATTTCAGCGGTATGTGATGAGCATATTTTTTGACATGGTAGAGCGCTTCTTAGAGGTGTTTATTGATGACTTTTCAGTGTTTAGATCTAGCTTTGTTGTTACAAGAGTTTGACTCTAAAATTAAGGATAAGAAATGATTTGAAAATATTGTGGCTGGTCATTTGTCAAGATTAATTGTGGAGTCCATAGATGAGTCATTGCCTATTAGAGAGTCCTTCCCTGATGAACAACTTATGGTTGTTTTTCAAGTACCTTGGTATGCTGATATTGTTAACTGTCTTATCATAGGACAAATGCTCACACATTAGACTAAACAAGATCATAGTAAATTTTTATTTAGGGTTAAACATTTCTTTTGGGATGATCCTTACCTGATCAAATATTGTCCTGACCAACTAATTAGGAGATATACTCCTGAAAGTGAGCAGGGAGATATTATGTAATATCCCAAATATTTATGAGGTTCAAAAAAGAAACAAACGCAATTAAGGTTAAGATGCAAAAATCTAGATTTGGAAGAAAAGAAGAATGTTATAAAGCTTTTAAAGGATTACGAATATTCGTATATGTTAGGATTAGACCTTTTCACAGATGAAAAGGGAGGTAATGACGTTATGGTGGTAGTAAAGTAAAGGTGTATATGTATAGATACATATATATGTATAGTTTTGTGTCTTATATGTATATATAGACAAGCAAAAAGATGAGTAAATTACTACTCACCAAAACTAACAAAATAATTAGTTTAAATATGAAGCAAGAAGGAAAGTCATGTAATATAATGAATTAAGTTAATTATATGAGTTATGAGTTAAAGTTATGATAGTAAGTTGGAAAGCTAGAATGTTGCTTTGAATGAAAATATTAAGGAGTTAGTTAATTAAGTGGTTAACTTAATTATCAAGTTAAAGAATAGAGTCCAAGAACGGATTCAAGATAACTAAATATAATAAATGAGAAAGTTATAAGCTAGTTCTTATGTTGGTATTTAATTAAGTCCAACTAACTAGCCTAAGAGTGATGATTGATTATAAGTTTAAGTGTTGAATTAAAATAGGTACAATTACATATTCTACTACTTTTTATGAAAAAATTACAATAAAAGTGCAATAAACACATATTTACAAAAAGAGTGCATTTTTAAATTTTTATTACATAATTAATGCAGTTAGTTTTTAGTTTAAATTAATTGAAGTGTTGATGTGTCCATGATCCCTTTAATTTAGATCTTCCTTCTTCTTCTTCCCCCACCTCCCTCCCTTCCTGTCACCCCCTCCAACCCCCCACCCTCTCCCCCGCCCCTCCCTCCTCCACCACAGATCCCCCCACCCCCTCCCCCCGTCTCCCTCGCCTCCACCTCCCGACGCCATCCTCCCCCCGCCCCTCCCTTCCCGTCGCCCCCTCCAACCTGCCTCCTTCTCCCCCGCCCCTCCCTCCTCCACCACAGATCCGCCCACCCCCTCCCCCCGCCTCCCTCGCCTCCACTTCCTGGCGCTCCCACCTCCCCAACACCCCGGCTCCCCCTATTTCCCCCCTTCCCAGCGCCATGCTCCCCTCGCCTTCCCCTCCCCCACCCCAAATCCGACCTTCCATTCCTCGGCGCTTTCCCCTCCCCGACCATACATTAACGAGAGTGGTTGTGGACTGGTGGTGGTGGTGGTGGACTAGTTTGTAGGTAACCAAACACTAGTATGCAAGTAACCAAATACTAGTTGTCGACGCTGGAATTTTCGTCGTTTCGTTTTTTAATAATTAAATAGCCCTTTCCAATTTTAGCCTTTTGAATTAAATGTGATTTTGAAAAGGGTCGACTTAATGTCGACGGGTTTTGAAAGATCGATTTTCTTATGAGCCAATTGACCAGAGCCGCCAGTTGGTATATTTGAAATGGATGTACCAACTCATCCGAATTTTGTTTTCGTAATCGCTGGCTCATATGTGACTCCGAGTTAATTGGTCCGCAAACCGAGATTCATAGAGTTCGGGGGCTTGCTTAAGCGAGGGGAAGGTGTTAGGCACCCCCCGACTTTCGTGAAACACGGTTACCGCAATCTTGATGTTTTCCTATCCTTTTAAATCCTAAAATGTGTGTGTGCGCGTGTGTGTGTGTGTGTGTGTGTGCCTAAATGAATGTCGTTGGAATGTTTTATTTTTTACAAGTGCTTCAGAAATCTCGTTGACCCTATGCACGAAGGATTTGACTTAATCGAAGAGTTCATCTTTTATTGTTTTTGTTTCGATAATAAAATCGATGATATTTTGTAAAACATATTTTTCAAATCCTTCGCCAAATAGGAATAGAGCTCATCCGACACTTACAATTTTATTTTAGCCTACGGATGATCTAATATCCTAGTTTGATTGATTTTATGAAAATCTTCATCTTTTCATTCCAAAATTCTTTTTCCGTGTCGAAAAGGAAAAATCAAGCATTAACAATAACGTTGGAGCTATTCATGGGCATGTGAGCCATCCAAATAACCCCAAACGCCCACAATCGCACATTTTACTATCATGGGGCCTTAAACCCGATTTTCGATCTGACATCGCTTTAAGGCCCAAAAATTACATATTTACAATACAAATGCATCGCCATCACTACATACGTAAAAGTTAGAAAATAAACTAAAAGGATATCATCGGGAGGTTAGGAGGAGATTCCATCCGCAATAAATCCTCCCTAACCGTCCCTAATCCACAGATCTACAACATATATTGACTACATTGGATCTAACTTCAAAATACACAAATCAAACTACTTAAATAGTAATGCACCAAATATTTTCGGATCTACAGTAGATCCACCCAACAAATACAATAAGAACAAAATAAAACTATATCTAAAAGATTTACTAGATAACACACAACGAAGCTATGATACTCGGATTTTTTCACATTCCAAATGATGAAATAAACGCTTTAACACTTGGAAAACAACTAGGATACAATATATGATGTTAAGATCTAACCAAAGATGGAAGAATCTCACATTTCTCACTCTTTTTCTCTCTTTTTTCCTCTTCCCGTCGCCTTTCTCTCTCTATTTTCCGTTTCCATCCGCGTCTGTCTAAGAAATGAACTGGAAGTGGCGATTTAGATCTTCAGATCTTGGTCGCAGGTGCAACTGCGGTCAGCCGCACGTGCAACTGCGACCAGCCGCAGGTGCAACTGCGGCTGTCCTCGGTGCTTCCTCGATTTTCGCGTCTGATGTCGGTCTTTCGTTTTTTCGCTGGAAGGCTCGTATTTTGCAATCCGGAAATCCCTGAGAAACATGTCATATTGTTCTGGGTGGCTAGTTCGGAGGGCCGCGACTTGATATAGAATTTGCTAATTGTGCTTGGCTTCCAGGGGGCGCTGCCCCATTCCACCCCCGCCAGCTCACCAACGAGCTGGGCAGCCGCTCGCTCACCGGGGAGCGAGACCCCCGAACATCATAAGCGTAGTGGGCATTAGTCGTCTTTTGTGATCAAATCAGGTTCTTCTGGATCAACTGTTTGTCTTGCCTCAAGTAACCTGATGCTCATTGTTCGTTGTGGCGGCTTTGACCGTAAGTCGTTGGGGTGGCTTCGTGTTGGGGTCCACCTTCCTTTTCGCATGTCGGGTCAAGTGACGAATTTGCCCTCCTGCTAGGGTTAGTAGAGAAGTGCAAAATTTGGGTGTCTACACTAGTATAGAGGTAACCAAATCCTGAAGGTGTAGTAACTATTTTTTGGTTACCGTTGTATTAAAGGTTGGTTACATCTGTATTAAGGTTTGGTTACCTTTTGTATTAAGGGTTGATTACCTTTATATTAAAGTTTGGTTACCTTTGTATTAAAGATTGGTTACCATTGTATTAAGGTTTGGTTACCTTTATATTAAAGGTTGGTTTCCTTTGTTTTAAGGTTGGATACCTTTTGTATTAGGGGTTTGGTTACCTGTGTATTAAGAGTTGGTTACCTGTGTATTTAAGGTTTGGTTACCTCTGTATTAAGGTTTGGTTACCTTTATATTAAGGTTGGTTACCTTTGTAGTAAGGTTTAGTTACTTTTGTATTATGGGTTGGTTACCTTCCTTCTCAAATCCTTTTCCATCACGACGATACAGCCGCCGCTGTCCACCGTTTCCCAGCCCTCCCTAAAGCCACCAGTGAGCTTCTCATCGGCTTCATCGAGGATAATCACCGCTTCTTTATGTCTCAATCATTGTCCGACTTCCGTCGCCTCATCTACGCCTCTTCCTGTCCATGCCCACCACTTGAACGCCAACTGTCGTTCACGGTCACTATGAGAGGTTGCTGGTGAAGATTCGGTCAGCCATTAATGGCGATGAGGAGAGAGAAGAGAATGAGGAACGAGGAGAGAGAGAGAAGGCAGGGGGTGAGTGGGAAGATCCGATCGGCCATTAATGGCCATAAGGAGAGAGAATGGAAGGAGGAAGGAGAAGATAGAGAGAAGAGACAGGGGGTTGGATATTATTATAGATATAATATGGTGGTTATAGTTTCCTTGATTTAAGGGATAATTATTTAATGAGTTTATTCTTGTTGCACTCTTGTAATTATTTTTATTAGTGCACTATTCTTGTAATTATTTTTTAAAAGTTGTATACTTATGTAAAGAACCCATTAAAATATCAACCTAATATAGAGATAAGCCAATAAGAATTTATTTAAAAGCTCAATGAATTAAGGAATGAAGCCAAAATCTTATTAATATGAGTCTTGTAGGTATGTGTATTCAATGAGCCCAAGGATTTAAGTAATTTAATTAGGACTAATGGACTTAGCCGTAGTGACTATATTTAATGGAAGCCCAATGAAAGAATTAATCAAGCCAATGATTTGTAAGTTAAGTTGGTCATGTTTTAATCAACCTTGAGTTAAGAGAAGCCCAAGTTAATTATAAGGGTTTATGTGTTAAGATTTTAGAAGGAAGCCTAAACAATTAGTTTAAATGATTTAGTAAGAGAAGTTCGCTTGAATTAATTACCTAGCCTAAGATATGAGAGATGTGTTAATAGTGTTGGGTATCCCAATTAATTTAATTGAAGGGTCCATTATAAAAGAATTATGAGGAGCCCAATAAAAGTAAAATTAGAAATTCAAACATTTAAAAGTCATATGTTGGGAGAATTTTTAAGTATTGGTGAATTTGTAGAAAGTTAACTCTAAATGAGTTAATTGTTAAGAAAAATTAACCCTATTTGGGTTAACTGGTGGGGGAAAAGTATAGATATATAAATATATAAATAAGATGAGAATTGATCAATGATGTGAAAATAATACAACCATAAGTCTTGTGAAGAGATAAGAGTAAACCATGCTTGAGTTTATTCGTGTAAATATATATATACAATTTATATGTAATGATAATGCAAGTATACTAGTATTATGATAGTAAAAGAGAGAAAAAGTGTTAGCTTTGCAAGTATACTAGTATTATGATAGTAAGAGAGAGGAAAAGTGTTAGCTTTTATGTTGCTTTAAGTTTACTCAATGAATAAAGTTGCTCAACCACTCCCACCAACCCTAGTCAACCAAGTTATCATTCAAGTTAGTCAATCAATTAATCAAGTCAAATGTTAGTCAATCACTATATCTATACCTGGCAAACGAGTCGGGCCAACCCAAACGGGTCGAGCTTGCGGCGGGCTGCGACCGGTCCGGGCCAAAAAGGCCCGGAATTTTTTGGGCCAAAATTTGTTAGCCCGTGGCCCAGACGGGTCGAGTCGGGCCAGCCCTCAGGTCAATTGATTATTTTATTAATTTTTTTTTAATACAATTATGATACATAGCATGATGTTTTGATTTTAGACTATTGAGTATAGCATACAATTTATTTTATTCAATAAAAATGTACTTATTAACAAAAAATATTTAAAAACTTATGTTTAATACTTTATAATTACGAAATAATTTTAACATTATAAACTATTGTGAGTATTATTTATTTGATTAAATATTTGAAACTAATAATTGTAATTAAATATCAAGTGACTAATTTTAAAAAAATGCTAGAATAATACCACAAGCACATTACACATGTATGTATTTATATAGTGACAATTATTTAATTATACATGTAACATATTCTCATTATTTTGCTATGTGCAAGTATATAAAAATATAATTAGTTATTATTTTTTATTAACATTTGCTAATCAATAATATTTTAAATTTTGCTTTATTTAAGTTCTTTCATATCTAATAGTCATATGTTTGGAGATAATAGTATTTTGAACAAATTAATATAAGTTTTGTTCCATAAATTGATCTAAATGATTAATGAATTAAGTTATTTTTAATATTTTTTTTATATATTGATATTTGATGTATTTAATTTTATTTTTTTAAAAAAAAAATTCCAGGCCACCCGCGGGCCAAGCCAAAATGGCCTGTTTTTTTTGGACTGAAATATAAAAGCTCGTAGCCCACTTTTTTTGGGTTCGGGCCCTTTTTGCCAAGTCTAACTGTATCACATTTCCTAAAAAGTGAATCTAGGATTTGATTTGTACAAGAGATGTTGGTGATAATGGATAGATATATAGATTATACGTATATATGGTTGTAGAAAATTAACCATATTTTGGTTAATTGGTGGTTAATGTGTAGACATGTATATGTGTAAATATGATGAGCTTGGACCATGATTGAAAGTTGAGTTTACCTTAGGTCACAAGTGTGTAGAGAGTTAACCATCTATTGGTTAATTGGTGGGGGTGAAATGTTGCATTTATGTTGCTTGTTTTTCACTCAAAAAGGTTGCTTGTAAGCTATGTTGATGGTTGTCAATTTTTGTAGTCAATCAAGTTGTCAATCTACTAGTCTCTCAATGTGTCATTCCTAATAGTCAATCTATGTTATAGTAAGTGTATTAAGAGCTCCTAATTAACTAATGTTAGTTGATTAAAGATGCTAATGATGTGTTTCTAGAGTGCTATAAATAAGACATTCCACTAAGCCTATAAAGAGTTTTGTTCATTTGATATAAACACTAACTATAGAAAGATAGAGTTGTAGAGATAAGCTAGAGAGAGCTTTGAAGAGAGTTTAAAAAGACTCATTTTAGGTAAATGGAGAAGAAGAATAAGAAGAAGAAGAAGGGGGGCTAGCAAGGTTCTAGAAACCATAAGCAAGAATGAGATCATCTTTTAAATGTTTAAAAGTTTTTTTTTCCTTAAAACTCTAGTTTATTGTTAATGTTATAAAGAAACCCTTAGATTTAGATCTTATGTTTTTAAACATTTGAAAGATTTATAAGTTCTTTTATGTATTACAAGGTTAGGAAGTCATTTAGCATTTCTTTTTCTTTTTTTTTTTTGACAAGGTAAGAGATATACAAAAAAAATGTTTGACTTTAATCATGACATCATGTGCGTAAAGCGTAAACGGGTATGAAGAGACTTCTCATGCGTTGGGTTTATCTGAGGCTGACCTACCCTAAGTTACTCTCGTGGGCTTTTCGATATGAAGGTTCCCAGATCTTCGCAATATACTAGATGGGAATAAATCCAGTCTTTCAATTGGATTGGATCTGAGTGGATGCTTTTCCTGAGCCTCGCTGGAGAGCACCCCTTTGAGTCCAGTAATCCACATCCGATGGGTTTGCCTCAGGAGGAGGAATTGCTCAACATACATTTATCGTACCTCACCGCATGCACATGATGACATTAAAGTAAAGCATTCGTAAAGATAAAGCATTCATTGAAAGCAAAACATACATTCACAAGCGTAAAATGTCAAACACGGCATATATCGCAACCATACATTTTTAGATTTTTAAAGGATAGGAAAGCATCAAGACTTAAACACGGCTTAAGCTCTCCAATGTCCCCAGCGGTGTCGCTAGCTGTCGACGCCGGGAAAATCGTTTGCTTTTTTATAATTACCCTTTCCAATTTTGGTCTTTGGTTTTAAGATGTGATTTTGAAAAGGGTCGGCTTGAATGTCGACGGGTTTTGAAAGATCAATTTCATAATGAGTCAATTGACCAGAGTCACCAGTTGGTATATTTGAAATGGATGTACCAACTCATCCGAATTTTGTCTTCTTAATCCCAGTGGCTCATATGTGACTCCGAATTAATTGGTCCGGGAACTGAGATTCATAGAGTTCGGGGGCTTGCTTAAGCGAGGGGAAGGTGTTAGGCACCCCCCGACTTCCGTGAAACACGGTTACCGCTATCTTAATGCTTTTCTTTCCTTTAAATCCTAAAATGTGTGTTTGTGCGCATGCGTATGTATGTGTGCCTATGAAAATTTTTAGAATGCTTTATTTTCGAAAGTACTTCTGAAATCTCGTTAACCCTATGCACACAGGATTCGTTTCGTTTTGAAAAGTTCATTCTTTAAGCTTTCGTTTTTTGCTAACAAAATCTTTAATGATGACATTTGTGAAATAAAGTTTTTGAATCCTTCATCAAATAGGAATGGAGCTCGTCTGATACTTCCATTTTTATTTTAGCCTACGGATGATCTAATATCCTAGTTTGTGCTTGATTTTATAAAAAAGTTCATCGTTTCATTCCAAAATCCTTTTTTTGTGTTGAAAAGGAAAATCAAGCATTAAAATAGCGTTGAGGCTATTCCTGGGCATGTGAGCCATCCAAATAACCCCAAACACCCTCAATCGCAGATTTCATTATTACGGGGCCTTAAACCCGATTTCGATTCGACACCGTTTTAAGGGAAAAGCTTAACAACACTAGACTTGTTACTATACCGCAAGAACCAAAATTTGCAAGCCCAACACTATGGACTACCCATTAACACATTGAACTACATATTACCATACGGATATCATCAAGACATTAAGAGGAAATTTCGTTCCAACGGAACCCTCACTAATAATCCCTAATCCACGGATCCTCAATAATATAACAAAATACTACATTCAAATAACTCAATAACAAAAGATTATGATAATAAAACAAGTTAAGACTTCAAAGAAAACACCATTTTTCACCTTGCAAAACGCCAAGAAACGCCTTATATTTCACTATCAAGTAGATAACACAAGATTGGCTAAGTATCTGAGTAAAGAAAAATCAATTTCCTTCTATTTTTGGCCAACCCGAGCCTTTCTCTCTCTAAAACTCGCCTTTTCTCTCTCTACATTTCATAAAAAATCTCTCCTCCTCCTCTCTCGGCCAAGCAAATGGCGATGTATAGCTGACTGGGGGCAGCTGCAGGTGCATCTGCAGCTGGCCGCAGATCCATCTGCGGCTACCTGCAGTAGCCATCTGAGTCGCCGCCTCGGCTGCCGTGTGTTTCCTCGAGCCACGAAAAATGCAACTTGTCGTTGGCCGCAGATGCATCCGCGGCTGCTCGACTTCCTTTTCTCGATTTTTGTGTTACGCAGTCTTAAATCATCATTTTTTGCTGTATTATTTCGGAAGGCTGTTACTTGATATAGAAATTACTCTTTGGGCTTGGCTTCCAGGGGGCGCTGCCCCCTTATACCCCCACCAGCTCACCGGCGAGCTGGGCAGCCGCTTGCAGCTCACCGGTGAGCGAGACCCCCGACTACCGTAAGCGTAGTGGCCATTCGTCGTCCTTGGTAATCCAATCAGGTTTTTCTGGATCAGCTATTTGCCTTTTCTCAAGTAACTAATGCTTGTTGTTCATTGTGGCGGCTTTGACCGTAAGTTGTTGTGGTGGGTTCGTGTTGGGGTCCACCTTCCTTTTCGCATGTCGGGTAAAGTGAAGATTTTACCCTTCTGTCAGGGTTAGTGCAAAAGTGCAAAATTTGGGTGTCTACAGGTTAAAAATTAGTTATAGTAAAAATTAGTTTAGTTAAATCATATTATACATAGGTGTCCAAAGATTAGCCAATTCCGAGTTGGTACGGATGAGTTATGAAGTAAACAAGTTTTAAAAATCAGTTAGCATGAATGTTACAAAGTCAAAGTCAGGGTAATACTTAAAAATTAGTTATAATAGACCAGTATAATGAGTCTTATTATGACTAATATGTATGTCAATCTCATAAACATATGTAGGTCGTATGAAAAACGTAAATAAGGGTAAACGATATAAGCAAATTAGACAAGTTTTTCAGAACTTGATCTTATGTGCATTATTATGCTACAATGTGATATTAAATTATTGATATGAAGATATATTGAAGTTATTTATGTTATGTGAAGCTAATAAAATATGAATGTATGTGAAGTATATAAAGTATGATTACATGAAGTCGTTGGAGTTAAGTTTCGTAATAAAATATTATTTACAACATATATGTGGTATTTGGCTATGACCCTGCAAGGGTATGTTTTGTTATAAATATTGAAGGTTAGAAAATACGTATGTGTTTATATATACTAGACACTTATATTTTTAAGACACGAATGATTAAGAAAAGATTGTATTGGAAGAATAGATAAGGTTGTATTTGTGAGTTTGTATAAACTCATATCTTTGTAATAAACTAGGTCAGGATTCATATGATCTAAGTTATATAAAATTTCATGCAAAGATTGCGATTTTGGGAATAAAAGAATGTTGAAAGTTTTAAATAAATGGTTGTTTATCAATTATAATATTGTTGTAAGTTATGAACGATAAGAAAAATGTTGTACAGTGGCGAACCAGATTTGAGGTTCAAGGGACCTGAATTTGGGGTCTTGACAAGTTATGTCTTTTTGTCATGATCATACGTGTGTAGGTCACTTTAGTTAAAAGAAAATGGTGGCAAAAATTTGACAATGTGATTTTTATTAGTCAATTGTATTTAAAGATACACATGTATATAGTAGATTTTATGAGAAATGTCAAAAATTAAGAAGTATAACTTATAGAAATATGATGTCATTACATCCTATTCTTATTGTTGAATTATTTGATGTGTGGGGTATTGACTTTATGGGTCCATTTCCTGATTTATTTATTTATTTATTTTGACAATTTGTGCATCATTATTGATGTGGATTATGTGTCTAAATGGGTAGATGCAACTTCCTCTAAAACTAATGATCCCAAGGTAGTGATAAAAATTTTAAAAGAAAATATTTTTTTCTCGCTTTGGTACACCTAGTGTGATCATTAGTGATGGAGGAAAGCATTTTTGTAATAGGTTTTTTGAGCAAATAATGAAAATGTATGGTATTACACACAAAGTTGCCACACCCTACCATCCACAAATGAGTTGACAAGTTGAGATTTCTAATAGGGAGATTAAAAATATTCTTCAAAAAATGGTTAACCCAAATACAAAATATTGGTCTTTAAAACTCTGTGATGCATTATGGGTTTACCGTACTGCTTTTAAAACCCCTATTAGAATGTTTCCTTATTAACTAGTTTATGACAAGACTTATCACTTACTTGTAGAGTTAGAGCATATAGCTTATTAGGTTATTAAGAAATTAAATTTTGACCTTGACAAAGTAGATACTCTTAGAAAATTACAAATTAATGAGTTAGAAGAAATCAGGAATGATGCTTATAAAAGTGTTAAACAATATAAAGACCAAATGAAAGTTTTTCATGATAAAAATATTATTAGAAAATTATTTACACCTAGTCAAAAGGTCATGTTATATAATTCTCGTTTGCATTTAATTTTAAAAAAATTACGCTCTAAATGGTCAGGTCTATTCATTGTTCACACTGTTTTTTCTTATGGAGCTGTTGAAATAAGAAATCTTGAGAATGGTGATATTTTTAAAGTCAATGGTCAAAGGTTAAAACCATTCTTAGAATTAAAGAGTCGAGAGGTAAAGAAAACATTACTAGAAGATCTTGTCTATCAAGATTAACATTGTTAATTTAAGTTATTTTCTTTTTAATTATGTCTATCGTAGGTTTACTTTTTATTTTATTTTACTTTTTATTTTTTTAGTGTGTCAGTCTTGTTTAGTTAGTTAGGTTCATTATTTTATTTTTATTCTCAGTGAGTACTAATGTTATTTTAACGTGTTGATAATTTTTTTTATTTTAAAATGCAATGCGAAAACCAACTAGGTGTGATATTTTTCTTACTATTTGATATTGTCACTTATTTCCTTCATATATGAATTTATGCATGTGCATTTTTGGTTAGTATGTAAGAAAACATTGAGGACAATGCATGATTGAGGTATGAACGAGGTTTTGCATTTTTGTTAGTTTTGCATTTTTATTAGATTTTTATTTATTTATTTTTCTTCCTTTTAGGAAACAAAAAATAAATAAATAATTTTGTTTGACTTTTTATGAGTTGAAATAATTTTAATAAGTATCCGTGGAGTAAAAACGTTAAGTAGGATTAAAAGATTTAGAACTCTTAAACATTTTGATAAGATACAAAATTTTAGTTTAAAACACAATCTTAAATAAAATTAAAATTCATATGTATTTTGCACTATACGTCCGCACTAATTTTTAGTTATGGGGGTATAAACTATGAATCAAGTAATTTCAAGAGGAAAAAAAAAGAAAAAAAGAGGGGAAAAATAATAATGCAACAAAACACACTCGTAGTAAAAAAAAATGTGTTGAAAAATGATTAAATATAAATATTGCTTCAATGTCCATTGAATAAAAAAAAATAATGCTGAAAAATATGATTGGATATAAGAAGCTTTACTAATCTATTTTTGTGGCATTTGTTACTCGAGTTAGTAAATTTTTAGATGTGTCTTTACACCTAGTGTTCTAAAGTCAACTGAATTAAGAGTCATTAGTCAAACATTCGTTATATGATAACTCTGAAAAACCTAAGTAAAATAGACATTGCACAAGTCGATAATAGAAAAGAAAAAAAAATGAGTTTGCTTGATTTTTATGATAAAAGTCCTACTAAAAGTTACTTTACATTCACATGCATGCATTATATGATATTAATTTTATGAAGAGTGGTGTCTTAAATGAAGATGAAGTATTTTTTATTAGATTAAAGTATGATTTTAAATTTGATCTTACTTATGTGTGATGCTCATGGATATTTAGAAGTTTTCTTTCGATTCCATAATTAGTAAACTCAAAAAGATTTTACTTTGTATTTTCAATTAATATATTTATTAATCTAATTTTATGTTAGTTTTATTTTAATTAAATTTATTTTTGTCTTCAGGTTTTGAGGAGTTAGAAGCCCAAATTTTAATCCAAGTTCAAGCCCATGGGGGAATAAGGAGACATGCTGCAACAACTCTGGAAAGATAAAGCCTTCAGAGTCAGATAAAGGAAGAGGAGCTTAAGAAGGAAAAGATATAGGAAAAAAGAAGAAGATAAAGTTGGAGAGAGGAAAAACAGTTGAGTGGCTTTATTATAAAAGGAGGGCAGCGGCAGCAAAGTTGGAGACAGGAAAACGGTCTATTGGAGCCCAGCAACTTACTACAACAGTGATTGGGAGTGAAGTAGCTGCGTGGCATAAGAAGTACAAAGCAGCAGCTTCACTGTAGCGGCAGATTGAAAATCAAAGAAGAAAAATTACAGTCGCGACTCGCAAGTCAATATGCCTGCTTTTGCTTTTGCTTTTACTTTTTTCATATGCAGCTAAGGAGGTTGGCATATATACGTGTGAAAACTCAAGTACGTGAATGTAGTTTACACAGTTACTTGACCGTGATAAATAGATTTAAATGGCGTATTTTAATTCATAAAATACGTATATCAAAAAATTATACGGTCTACAAGTTAATATCTTATCAGTTTTAATTTGTTTATATTAATTTCTTACAAGTTTAATAATCGTTCAAAGCACGGAGTAAATTTATAAATGAATTTAAGATAAACGAAACGACTCAATACTTATTTTGTTATATTTTGGTATTGATTTAATAACGGGAGCCAAGAAGACGGTAAAAGAGTACATAAAATTACAAGTTTGACAGCTGCGGATGGAATTTAAAAAGAATTATTTAAAAAATAAAAAATAAACTTTGGGGGAAATATATTACACAAATTGCCGAGCTATTAGACACACCCAGCCCAATCCGACATGAATTTAAAACCCAATTCATCACTGAAAGATATGATAGACCCAACCCAATTCACTGCTGAAAATATCAAACTGTCAGTCCAATATCACTGCTAGAAGGCCCGAGAAAAATATCTAATTCGAAGGAGGTAACCATTTTGGGCAATAACGACCCACATGAATTAATTGCCAACATACCTTGCTCTTGCCCCCAACTCCCCAAAGCTTCCCTTGACTAAGTTTTTAAAAAATCAAACTTATACATTACCTATTATGCGATAAATCATAAATTCCAACACCACCCCACGTATCCCTTGCTCCTGTATTTAATCTAGCCATCTACATGCACACACTACATTAGGGGGGGGGGAGAGAAAAAATAATTAAAAAGAAAAAGAAAAGAAAAATAAGGTTGTGGGAGAGTAAAAAAAGAGATACAGTATAATAGAAAGAGAAAAATTATGACAGAATTTTAAGAGAGACAATTATATATTTTCACTATATAATATAGATATGTTAATTATAAAATGAATTCAATCATACGTATTATTATAAAATGTGTTCCGTCTTATTCAAAATTTAGGATATCTTTATATAATTCCTTAGAATCATTACACGTCGTCGATCTCGCATTAAAAGTCCGTAGACGTAGTTAAGTTGTCTAAAATCCCTTAATTGATTCTTTTGATCCAGTCTTTTGTCTAATGTGGAACATAAAATTGTGATCACGGGCTGAAATACGCTTGAGGTAAGTGGTAATGTCCATATTCATTAGGCTGGGCGAGGAGGATGTGCAATGCCCAAATTTACCATACAACAACTTGGGGCTCAGATCACCTGTTATCAAAATTTTCTGTTATTCTGTGTCGACATCTATTTTTAAATTTTATGGCAATGATTTTTAGGTTACATGACGACTGTATGTCTCGTCACTATAGATCTAAAAAAAATAAGACTATGTCGACGGAATATACCGCCGTCATATACCTTAAAAATCGTCACTATAAGTCTTGATATAGAAAAATAGAGAAATTTAGTAACAGATGATCTCCAACTAACAACTTGTCGTATGCATGTGTCATTTGTCATTGGGCGACAGGTCTTATATAATTCGCCATCGACCTATGGGTCTCTGGGTAAAAATGGTTGAAGACGACCCATGCCCACGATCTTTACAAAATAATTTGTTTGTCTTCAAAATTTGATGTTAAAAGAAGCGGAAGAAAAGAGGGAAAGTGGAAAAAGATCAACTCCACGCCTTCCGGGCCTTAACTCCCGGAAGAAATTAATTTTTTTAAAATCATAGCTGTTATTTTTTGTGAACCTATACTATTATAATTAAATTTTAGAAATAACTGTAATACCCGCATTTCTATTTTCTAATTATGCATGTTTGTTTTGGACTTTAAAGTTTTGGGTCATTAATTTTATTATGCTGGGCTTAATTTAGAAATATAATTATTAAGATGAAAATATTAGTTGATAATTAGGATTAAAGACTTATATTTGAAATAAAACTCTAACTAAATTAGGATAAGAATATAATTCTAAATTTTAAAATTTGTGACAAGAATTGTAAAGGATAATAATAAAAATTAACACATTAAGTTATATATATATATATATATATATATATATATATATATATATGAAAATTTTCAAAAGCGAACTAAAGACGAACCGTCGTCTTTGGTATCTATGGCGACGGTTCGACGACCCGTCGCCATAGATACCAAAGACGACGGTTCGTGTTTGGTTCGTTTTTTAAGGTTCGTTAGAGAAGTAGACTATATATATATATATATGTTTTCAGCGTATCAAGAAGGTATGTTTGGAATGGTGAAATTGGATGAAAAGGTTCTTAATGCAATTGTTAGTGTGTGAAGGTTATGGAAGAGGTTTAAGTCTTACTATCTATACATTCGATTACATATAATGATTAATAACGAATTTAATGGAACGTTATTATTAATTGAGTAACTTTAAATCATTAAACATTCGTATTAGAATCAATATGATTCATGTTTGCTATGGAATTAATATATTAATAACATCAACGTTGGAATTGATTTTAAGCGTGGCATAGCAACTGTGATGATGAAATTAAGAGATGGTAGGATTATAAAATCATTACTCCTTCATTTAGTATATATGATTATGTAACAAAACTGTAGTAAAGATAATTCTAATTAAATGATAACTAACCATTTAATTGGTATTATATTGGATAATTAAATAAAATGCAAGAAATATAATTAGAGTTATGTATTAGTAAATTTAAATATTTAGAACGTAAATGATTATTCTTTTTGGGGAGTATATTTGAGGAGGTATAATTAATATGAGATAATTATTTTATTGATTAGATCAAACTAAGGAATTTAGCTGGAGTTTGTGTTGAGTTTTATTAGTTATTTTAATGTTTATTTCATATACGGATTTAAACCTGTATATGCTTGTAATATCTGCCTTTTTAAGACGAGTTGTTACAATAACATTTTATTCAAGTGGTCTGGGGGGAAAGGAACTAGAGGGACCTAGGTAAAATTTACCTTTAATTTTTTGTAGACCTTGTTGAATTTTAATTTTTAGTGTTGAGGGATAAATTTGAATCTATAAATTTCACTATAGAAGGAGAGAGGCCCACTAAGTTATCATTTTCGGTATAAAGTCTTGCTATTTAAATTATACTAGAGACGATAAGAGATGCACTAAATGAACAGTGCTCACAGTTAATACTAATTATGCATCACTCCTCATATATAAATATAGAGAACTGATAAATTTATAACAGATTTTAATATTTTTATAATAAAAGTATTGTTATAGATGTATAATGACGGTTATATCGTCGTTATAGACTCTACATGTGGGTCATACGTGTATAAAAAAATTAAAATTTATTGTAAAAATATCAATTTCCTAAATATAACATGTCTTCAACTTAACCACTTAATCTCAGAGAGGGAGCACTGCTCATCATATCTTTTCCAAATAGATTCCTATGGAAACTTGTATTAACTAAAAACAAAAACAAACAAAATAATTGATTTTGACCCACTGATGTGGTATAGTCATGTACAATAAGTTAATTTGGCCTGACTTAGGTCTATTAGACCTTGACCGTTAACCAGATCGAGTTTTTGACTTTCGGCCTGCAGGCCAAGTCAGGCCAGACTTTGCGCTTGAAATAGAGGCTTGCAAGTCAGGTTAGGACAGACCTTGGGTCAGGCCAGACCAGGCCAAACCAATTCGATCAGGTCCATTTAATTTTTTTTTTAATAATTTTAAATATTATAAAAATACCAACTAAAATTTTAAACTTAATTGATGTATTAATTAAAAATAATATATTACAATTTATAACTTACAAATTATAATAATGAATTAAAATATTGTATAATTTTAAAAATATTGTATTAGTTTATACTATCATTAATAAAAATAAAAATAAAATTTATGAAAACTATATTTTTTATTATTATTATTATTTTACAAATGACTTTCTAGTTTTTAAGCTAAGTATTTATTAAAATGAAGATGTAATGAAAAGTCTGTAAAAAGTGTAGGTTGTTAGCTAGGCAAGAAATTTTTTTATATATTACATTACCTAATGTGTTTTCATGGATTTCTTTATTCGTATATAAACAAATATACATGAATGAATGTACTGAAATACGTCAATTTTATTTAGTTAATTGAATGAGTTGTCACAAAAAAGAAAATTTTCGTCTGCAGTGCGAGAATTGAAGTAGTAAAGAAAGAAAATTGACAGGCCGAGTCTTAGGCCAAGCTAGGCCTCAGACCAAGCCGGGCTTTGGGTGAACCAAGTCGGGTCTCAAACCAGGTCAGGCCTCAGACAAGACTGGGTCTTAGGCCACGCTAGGTCGGGTTTTTTGGCAGGCCAGGTCAGGCCGGATCTGAGTCAAACAAATGTGGTATGTTCGTGGCCTTCAAGCCGGACCAGGTCAGGCCGCAGGCCATTTGTGCACACTAATGTGGTAGCAGAGTCCAATTCTAAAGTAGATTAGATATTCGGGTGCATTCGAGTCGATAAAACTTTAAAATGACATAACTTTTTATTCGTTTGGAGTTATGAGACCTATAATATATCAAATCAAAACTCCTGACAAATTCTACAAGATATGTAGCTTTTGATCATGATATATAGCATTTTAAGCCCAAGAAATCTGTTTTAAGTTGTTTTATCGTCAATCAATGTTTGATCAAACTTTTTTTTTTTTTCTAAATTTTTGTTATTTTAACTTTTTTTTTTATCCTAATTGATGCTAGAAAATTATTTAGGATTATAAATATATTTATCAGGGTTTGTGAACAATTACGTTTTGATTAATTCATATTATTATCTCTTTGTGATTTTTTTTTTTTTTTTATGAATTTAAGAACTATCTTATGTTCTTATTAATACATTTAAACATTTAAATCAAATTTATATTAGAGCAATACATTCTGAACATATTTTATTAGGTCACCCACGTATCTATTCATCAAAACAATCAAAACAATGAGACAATTGATGCAAAGTGGCATGTGTTTTGGTATGCTATAGTACATAGAGCACTTAATTGCAAAAAAAAACAATTGAAGATTTGACGGTTATGGCTCAAACATTAACTGGGGATGTGCATTACTACAATTCCACCAATCAACCCCATGAACCAAAACACCACCACAAATTGTTAACAAGTTGCAACTCCTTTATCTTTTCTGATTATGTCCTTTAAATGAGTCATATCTTCTTATCCAGTGATCATTGGTATCAGTCAATTGGATTAAATGGCTGTCTAACTACTATAGGACAATGTAGCTAGGAAGAGGGTTTTGCATTATTGCAACTGACGATCTCACTTCGAAAGAGAGTCTTATTTGACTCGCTAACTTCTTTTTTATAAGTTAAAGGGGAAAAAAAAATTAAAGTTTGTACTATCAAAAATTATGTACTAGTGTATGATCGACAAATTTAAAATTATCATACCACTTTTGCATTACATTGGAGGACCAATTTCCGTCTTTGATTTTATTATTTGTGAAGAATTAATCTTACATGCTTAAACCTCCGGTCCCACTTGCACACATAAAAGAAAAAAAATAAGCAATTTTGTTTATCCAATCCAATTAGGGGACCAAAATAAATAGTGTCCTTAATAATAAATAGTGTCCTTAATAATGTCCTACATCGTTATTATATAAAATCCTTACTAGAGCTCTTTGTATTGCAGGAGCGGACCATAAGCATAGACCGAGCCAAGGCCCCACCCTAAATTTTAGTTTCTTCTATATAGTTATTGGCCAAGATTTTATAAAAAAAAAAAAATAATTAAAAAAAATGTTTTTTAAATTTTAAAATTAGAGATTTTTTTTTTGTCCATTATGTAAATAAAGATACTCGTCTATTTTAAATTATAAAGTGTCATGAAATTTCTAGCATATCATTTTTTTAAATTATTTTTAGTTGGTTGACTACTATAATGTCGCCACTACCATACTTGTAAATAATGTTAAAGATAATTTTAAGAAATGTTTTTTTAAAATATTCATTTAACAAATTTATTTTTAGGACAGATAGAGTATTAGCAATTGTTTCTTATTTTCTCCAAAAAATTGTTAAACTTTTGACTTTCTTATTTTGCTTTTTTTCGTCATAATTAATTTCACACCTTTCATCATACACGAGGCAAAATTTACTTAGAAGATTTGAAAAAGGGTGTTACTTCCTGCTGAAAATGAGTTACAATTTAAAAAAAAAAAAAAATCTGCAAAAGAATAAATAAATTTATTGATGAAAAATTCCATCTTGTAAGTTTATTTTTAACCCTCTGCGGTTTTGATTCATGGTTCTGCCACTGTTGTATTGTAATCATAATAGCAACTAAAAAGAATACAATTCTTTCTATCTATCTCCTTTTTTCTTTTTCGTTTTACTCTTTTTTTTTTTTTACTTTTTTTTCTAACTCTTTATTTGGTGTAGACACGTGTAGTACACGTGTAGTTATTGCATTAATACAACTTAAGTGTGTATTTTATAGGGAGAGGGAGAGCCAAATTTGTACATAGATCCTCTTCTCCATATACCGAGCACCCCTTCTTATATGAAAACAAAGTAAGCGACATGTTTTGTCACTTGAGCATGATGAAAAAAGAGCAAATGGCTTTTTATTGGACATGATTTGGTACCAAGTCACGCCATTGGCCATGGCCTACTCAATTCATGATTTGGAATATGTTGTTTTTTGAGGTTAGAATACATACATACATACATAAATATATATATATATATATATATATATATATATATATATAGTTTGATAGAGGTGAAAATAGGGTTTTATTCTAGCTGAACATGACAAAATAAAAATCTTAAGGAATAATAGTAGGTTTAATTTTCATCTACTTAAAAAAGTTCAATAACAAGAAATAGTTCTACAAATTCCAATTTTAAACAAAGCTCAATTGAAATTCTATGTATAAAAAAGCAAATCTCAAAACAAATAAATTATTTTAATTATATATATAGATGATGAATAAAAACTCGTGAAACCCCACATTCCATAATGATACAAATTCGCAGCTTTTTTCTTCTTCTTTTTCCACAGAAAAGTGATTCTACAAACGTAAAATTCAAGCATGACTCTTGCGGGTGCACTTTCGTAGAAAATACGTTGTTTCAAGCATGACATTGTCACGTCAAATTTCAATGTTATAACTGAAAAGGTATTTATTTATTTGTTGTTTTTTAAACACAAGTCTAGACCTTTTGTTTATTGTTTGTACCACGTATCAATTCTATGGGTATTGGACAAGATCCATTGGTGGATTAGAGACGATCCGTGGTCGAAAAATTCACCATGTATGGTCTTTGCACATTATGGTAAAATAATTTGGCTACTTTGTTGGGCTTGTGAGTCTTAATTCTTGTGGTTTGAGTAATTCTGGCCTCTTGTGCTTTATGGTCATTGTGGTTAGGTCTGTTTCTTGGTCTTTGCTAACCCTTGGTTTGTTTGTTGGTTTATAGTTTGATAAATGTTTGTTTTAGCTTGTATCTTAGCTTGGTTAGAGCTGTTCAGATTAGTGCAATTGCTTCGGCAAAGATTAATAGGGAAAAAATTAGTCGGTTGAGATTGTTAGAGTAAAAATGATATTGTCAGAGCAATAAGTGTGACATAAAGTATTAAGTATCGTTAGAACAATTATAAAAGATTCAAGTCTTGTCAGGTTGTGAATACTTAATTAGTCATGAATATCGGTACAAACGTGTTTTTCTTTGATTGAACGATGGTGAGCGAAGGAAAAAATCGCACAAGTACAAAAAAAAAAAAAAAACTTTAACTTTTATTAATTAAAAAATGATTTTTGAAGTTGTTATTAGAGATAATTACCAGCCTTAACCATCATTATGTGAAGTATGTTAAACGGAAAACAAATTGGAATTGCGAAAAACAAGTGTGAAAACAGATTCATATGGCAATTAGCATGTGTTGCATATATATAAACTTCAAATATGAGTGGACTCATATCATACATTAGTGGATGTTGGTGAGACAATGAAGATTGGAAATCAAAATTGGATTTAGTTACTTACATAGAAGTCAAGATTCTCAGGCAGTGTGTGGCTTATACCTTTTTTTTCCCTGTGGCTTTCGGTCACATACATAATTTTCCATTGTGGCGCACTTGCTTGCCCACAAAGGTCCCTCTTGCCAAGATTCTTTTGAAGTGAAAACGCAAATCCTAGTTTATATATTTTTGGTCCTTTAAATGGAAAATGTAAATTAGGTTTTCTGGTTTTGTCAACTTTGGAGATGATTGCCTATCATTGTGGACCTCTATGTGAATACCCTCCACTTCTATTCCATGATTTTCTTTTTTAAGGTCAATGTAAACTAATAGGGTTTTGTGTACTTTTGCATTCATTACTTGGTGAATGATTAAATTGTTAAAGGTAATATTCTTTTTTGTAAGTGTTATTTACATTTTCTTGATATTAATTTACGTCTTTTTGTCTCAAATTATTCAATTGATTTGAATTCAGACAGATGAATTATCTTCTTTTTTTTCTTCCGATAATTTTTAGTAATTAATATTTTCACAAGTAATAGTTCTACAAGTTCTCTGTCACATAAATAATAAATAAATAAATAAAAAATTATAAAAATATCAAATTTCACTTTTAAAAATATCAATTCCTTAATTTTTACCACATTCAACAAACTATTCTTCTAAAAAACTTTTGGATACGAATCTCGAATGACTAAGATTGAGGCATGGAAAATAGACTCTCTTTTTTCAAACCCACGTCTAGTTCAATCAGTTCAATCACTTGGATTGGATTTTGGTGTTGCAAATCCCACCTCTATGGTAGTAAACCTTTGTAGGGTCTCCAAAACAAAATTTTAACTTGTTGATGTAGATGAATTAACAGGTTTATATACGGAGTAGTTGAATTGTTTGAAGTTCAGTTTCAAAACAAAATAGTCAACAATTTCGGCGACAACATTCTATAAAGAACAAGATTTTAGGTAGTTGTAATTTAAGTCAAATTCTCTATGTTCTTCCACGAGTTTTACACAATTATATGTTATAGTTTTATTGTTTTAGACAATTTTTATATATTTTGGGCTTTTATCATTACAAACTTAATATTATTTATTTATATGACTCGTTATGAATTAGGTTGTACTATTAAGGTGCCCTTGCCATATAAACTAGTAACTCTTAGAGAAGGACAATTTTTTTTTTTATTTTAATTTAATTAAAGAAACCCTAGTAACTCTATCTCTCTCTCTATTGTTACTGCTTGAAAGAGTTAATAATTTCGCTTTTATGTTTCGTTATTACAATACGTTTATTCCTATTTGTTATGTGATTCTAAATTATTGAATTTTTTTAATAAATTATTATTAATATATAAATTTTTCATAGTCCTTATTTGTTCAAGATATTTTTGATGGACGTTATTGTTAATATCTGTGCTTGCCCAAATTTATATTATAAAGCGGGAGTAATTAGACAGTTATTTTTTGTGTTAACATATTTTTGAAACCTTTTTACCTTTCTTTCTTACTCCTAAAATAAGTTGAAGCGATAAAAGAAAAAATTAACGTTCCGATTTTAATTAAACTGCATCTCCACGTTCATTACGAGCATAAATTCATTCCAATTTCTTCTCTTAAAATTTTTTCAAGACGATTTGTGTAGTCTTTTAATAAAAAAATCCAATTTATGGCGAATATTTTTTCCTTTCGCTTTTCTTTTCACAATTTTTGTCTCCTTCTATTTCCAATCCTCGTTTCCTCTATCCCTCCAAACACCGAAAAATTATACCATGTCCCTGGGGCATGGTGAATAGTATGTATTTCCTCTCACATAAGGGTAGGCTCCACATGCGGTAGGATCCGTTCCACAATTCGTGAAATTCACCCTCATGTGAAAGGAATAACATACTATTCATACATGCTCCAAGAACCTGGAATAATCACTCCCAATCACCAAACAAAATGAGATCGAAAATATAAAAAGACAGCAATGAAAAGAAAAGGAAAGGATGAATGTGTAGTACATCAACAAAGACACAGTAGTAGATGTGCATTATATGAGAAGGAAGGAATCTTTTACCCAATTCCCCATAATTTATAATATAACCACAATGAGGTTAAAATAAAGTACTCCTACAAACTCCCAAAAGTAACACCGCTCATGTGCAGTGCTCCATCTTTTTATGTCTTTTCCCTATATTTTTTTCTATCTAACCGTAAAAAAATAATTAAAAAATAATAATTCAATGTAAAAATTCTCATATAAATAATACCATATTTGTTTCAAATTATAAAATTATTATTAATTTTAAAAAAATTAAGTTGAGATTTTTTTAAACTTAAAATTAACATAATTTATTTAAAATTTTAAAATAATAAATCTTGTATCTAATAATATTTTTTAAATAATTTATAATTATATTAACATAAATAAAATAAATTCATCAAAAATGCTTTCATATAGAGATTCAAAACTTGTATTTTTTACGTTTCGATAATATAATATATTTTATCTATCACTTGTAACATTTTTCGATTTAAATTTTTGTGTGTTTGCCTTTCTAACACTTTTAACCACATGCAATTACATTAAGCTTACCAATCTAGCAACCCATGTGAAATTAGAGTCTTTTAAATTTAATAATTAATTAACCAATTATTTATTTATTTTTATAGAATAGAAGCATAAGAGCTCCAACCACCAAAGACATTTTAATTTCAGATGGTTCAAAAAGGAATATTAGTAGTAATTGATAATTTAATGAAAAGGTGAGGGCAATAACCGGCATGTCAGCCAACAGCACTCGTACGATACCGATAAAAAAAAAACTTAATACAAGGCCAAGAAAGAAGTAGAAAACATCTACTTAATTAATTAACATTATCATTAGAAGAACTAGTTGTTATATCTACTCTTGGAAATAATTAATCATTCAACTAGAAATAATCCTGTCTTATGCCATTAAAAAATAGTCAAATAGTCAGGAGAACGATTAACCGCCCAACAAAAAAATAAAAAATAAAAAATCAAATAGTCAAATACTGATTACATATAAAAAAAAATAATAATAAACAAGAAATGATCAAAGATGATCATTTTCATAAGCGAAACAGTTTTAATTTTCATAAATAACTAAAACAATGTTATTTTTGGCTTATGTAACTTTAAAAAAATATATAATAAATATTGTTAGTGCGGTATGATTTTAGCGGTGCGGTAAATTACAAAACTTAAAATTAAACTGTAAATATAATTTTTTAACTCTCTTAAAACTGTCATATACGCTGAAATTATTAATATAGTTTGAATAATTTTTTTGTTTGATTTCGGGGCTAAATTCAATTTCTTGTTCAGTCTTGTCTAAGTTAGAGAAAAGAAGAAGGGAAAAAGGGAAAACAAGTTACGAAAAATTGATATTTTACAAGTATTTTTCTATGCTTATATAAAGACATCCTTTACACACGACTAGTAAACAGGTGGTATATTTGTGTTTGATAAATTTTATATTAAAAAAAGTAATAATGTTAAAAAATATGCATTGAACGATACATTTATACTTGTTTTGACTACACATTAAATATTAATAACATTACTTAATATAATTATTACACTAAAATTATGAGTGATCGAACAAGGATACCTTGTCTCTTTTATTGCTACAATACACTTTTATAATGATAATTTCATTCATGTTATTAGCCGTTATAAATTTTCTGATTTATTTTACCTTCAAGTGAAAATTGCAAATGAAGAAAAATTGGAGTGCAGTTATCACATTTTTATATTTTTTTCATCATCTTTACTATTGCTAATTGTAGAGGGTACTTCTGTCTTTATGAGAAATATATATAGTGTCAATAGTATTTTGTTGATTGCCCATATTATCCAACTAAGTTTTCCTTAAAAAAAAGCTATGAGAGAGAAGGTAAGGGTAACATGGGAAAAAATTATAAATTTATGCCCATCCTAATAGTTAGGTGTTATTGGTATGCTCAAAATTGGCACAACCTGAGAGGCATAGTAGAGAAGTATTGGAATGGCAAATTCATGATGCTCCTACTAACTAATGGGGCAGGTACACAAAGGGAATAGTGGGGCATTGGACCACTAAACCAATGGGAATAAAGTGTGATGAAAATGGCTCATTTTTTGCCTCTTTTTCTTCCACAAAGTGCCCCTCCTAAGCTACCTGGCATTCCCCCCTCTTCAAGGGATAGGATGGGGAATTTAGGGGCTCAAAGCACTGTGCATGTCCCAATAAAAGTACACCATGGTCTAGTTATTTGGAAATTTGTACCAAGCAAAATAAAAAAAAGGACTGTCCCCTATTTATTTATTAATACGTACTGCTAAACTCATTATTATTTGTTGAGTGAAATTTATAGGACCATTAAGATATAAATCATGACACCTAGTAGTGGTGGATTTTATCTTAATAAGTAGAAGAGACATTTTATAATAGTAGCCTTCACCGACCAATCGAGTGAGTGAGTGGCAATGATATTGTGACCAATAGAGGTGTTCCTGCATAAAAAATCAAATCGATATCAAAAAAATTAAATTAATATTAATTCTAAATTATTAAAAAATTAAGAATCAATATCAATATTGAATTATCAGTTCGGTATATTATTGGTATCGATTTTTCAGTTCAATTTATACCGAATGATAATATATATAATTATAAATAATACTTAAATAAAAAAAATATTATATATTTACGATTTTTTTATAAAAAACTTATTTTTTATATATTTAATTATTTATATTATTAATTTCTATTTTTCGGTATTTACCAAATTTAAATTTTTTCATATCCCTACCGATACTGAAAATTATAAAAATACCGAAAAATCGGTACCAAAAATACTGGTACAAAAAAAAATTAATATTACTTATACCGGTACCGATCAATTATATAAAAAAACAAAAAAATTAAACCGATTGAAAACCCCTAATGACCTCCTCCCTCCTCCAAGTGACATCTGAACCAAAAATTATAAAAGAAAAATGTTGTGACGCTAGTTTTCATGCGGACGGACTCTTCGGCCAATTAATTTAAGTCGTTACATATTTTTTTATTAATGCAAACCTATCCTTGAGTTATTTTTAAAAAATTAATATTTTTACAAGTTAATTTAATATTTTTACTACAAGATTAAATAAGACCCACTTATAAAAATATCAAATTAATTTGTGAAAATATTAATCCTAGAATTAATATTTTTACAAGTTAATTTAATATTTTTACAAAATTAAATAAGATCCATATATAAAAATATCAATTCTTTATTTTTATGAGACATGATATAGTATTCACTTATAAATGTTGAGAAAATTAAATATATTCTGAATTTATGTATCTATTTTTTTTATTATCAATTACATAAATAATTATTAATAATAATTTATAAATTTATAGAGATGTGTAAAATAGTGATTACCCATATAATCTTATAAGTCTCATGCATAAGTATTAATATACTCTGTAATTATAATTTTGCCAGACGTAAGACGAACGGAAGACTTGTTAGAAATAAATGAGAGATAATTTTACTATAAAGTTATTACGTCAATTAGTTAGATTTGATGAATCTCCGTAGATTTGAATTAATTTTTTATCATAAATGTTTGAGAGATATTTAAAAATTGAATCACAACATAGATTGACTTTATTTCATTTACATAAGACTCCAAATTGTATTGCGTGTACAAATTTTTTTATATCACATTATATATATTATTTTTAGCGTTGAAGATAATTAAATATAATATTTTAAAAAGCATTCAAAGAAATATATAATATATTTTTGTTTTTCTGATTATATGTTGAATAAAACATATAAAATTATGGTGAAGTAACTCATAATTAGAAGTGGATTATATTGTGACCAAAAAGGCCATATTCTTTGTTTTAAGTAATTTAATTTTTTAATTAATTTTAATATCAAAATATAAGAAGATAAATATCGAATCGTCTTTGTTAGTCTCAAATTAATTCAGTAATCTAAAAAATTATTTTTCTAGTGACTAAGCAACCTAAAAGTTTTTAAAATTTTTTATTTTTGTATCTATACGTTTATTTATTATAATTTTTCAAATTTGTAAATTTATAATAATTTGACAAATTCATAAATTAAATATAGTGTTTTTTATTTTTTATAATTAAAATGACATATTATAATGAATTTATTTAAATATTATTATAAATATGATCGTTCCAATATATTATATTTAAAATTTATTTGATAAGTTTTTTTCTAAACTTATTCGTGTTTTAAGAATTATTAAACTTGATTTTATTATTTAAAAAGAAAGAAAGAAAAGAAAAGAGAGTTATGGGCAATCATCGATGACGTTGTGAAGACAGCAACCCCCACTATCTCATCTCCCCTGACTTCTGGCAATGGGAAAAAAAACATGCATTCTGAAGCCCTCTGACCCAAGTGACTCAACCCTAACCCAATCTGGAGTAATTATATGGTGATCACATTTGTTTTGTGATATTTTATATTATTTATATATTATTATTTTAACTTTTCAAATATATTATTTTAGTTTAAGTGTTAAAATGATAGTATATAAATTATGTGAGATATCAAGTGATAAATATTTTAAGAATATTTAATAATTTTTTTCAAACCAGGCCCTTCCACATAGAATGTTCAAGGAATTTTGGAATTTGAGTTTTTTAATTTTTTAATTTTTATTTTTGAGATACCAAAAAAGAATAAAAAGGGGATGAAAATTTATTATTAATTGCTTATATTTCGTTTGCTTCCTCTTCTACTTCAATGGAGTATAGTAATTGATTTTGTAAGTATAATAAATGATTTGAGTTAATATTGTAAGAAAAATTATATATCATATGTTTTTTTTTATATTATAAATTACGTAAATAATTATAATTAATAATATTTTAATTATATATTTAATACAAATAAATTAATCTTAAAATTTTAACTAACTCTATATACTCATATTTATCGTAATCGTAATTCGACAAAACGATTTCACCACACATATCAAAACTCATATTTTAATAAATTGGTTTGGTATTAAGTACTTTGATACTTGCGAGGTTTTATTCTAAATGTATATTGCGAATTTGTACAAGTATTCTAAAAATTATTTTTAAAAAATCAACAAAATGTCACATTAAATTAATATAACATGTTTGTTTATCCTTTATTATGATTGTGTCATTCTTGTTTCAGATATTACAAAAATGCTACATATATAAGTTATTCACAGTTTTCAATTTGTGCATGTCATGGAATATGTCACATAATTTCCTAAAGTTATAGGAAAGAACAAAAAATCAATTAATAATTATTATCTTAACAGATTGTCAACATTTCTCATCACCATAACCAATTAAATTAACATGAAAATCTTATATATTTTTATATCTGTCACTTCCTTTTATTCCCGATGCACACCCAAAAAAGGGAGGAATTTGAAATCATCACATCAAAATATATATTTGTTGAATAAATCTTAATAATTTGAATCTATAAATTTAAGTATATCATTTATTTAATTAATGATATTGTTATGCAATTTTTACTCTTTAATATAATCTGTTTTTTTGGTGTGTAATCATGATACCGATATCTAGACTCTATACACAAAATTCCAATCTATCAATTTCATTTATGCAATTGATATTTTCGTAAAACTCTGTTTACATGAAAGTGAATATTATTTATTATTCATGTGAATAGAGTTTTTGAAAAATATTTTTTATATTACAATTACTTCAACAAAATAATTGTTCGAAATTTTAAACCGGGATCTATAAATTCTTAAATCTCAAAAAATTATTATAAAATTTTGAAGTTATAATTTAAAATCTATTAGAGACATTTACTACGATTTTCACCATTACTTGAGCAGAGTTGACCAAATTGATATATTATGATATAAGTTAAAATATTTAAATTTTTTGAATTTATACATCTCAAACTAATTTTAGACAATTGCTTATAGTATTTTACTTGGTGATTTGAATTTACATAGAAAAAGATGATAGCATATCATGATGTTGTAAATTAATTAAATATGTCCATTCAAAAAAAAAAAGAAGAAGCTAAAATAAGCAACAAGTATGTGGGTAATAATATAAAATTTCAAAAACCGACAAAAAACAAAATGCGTGGTAAAAGCGTAAATCTTCCCCAACACCATGGTCATTAATTGAGTTTCACTTTCCTCTTGTGATTAACTTTGGCGCAGTTTGGCAGTCTCTCCATCTGAGTGAAGAGGAGTGAGAGAATCACCAGAAGAGAGAAAAACTCACCTTCCCTGAAAATTGATAGCGAAAATTTCCACCCAAGTAGCCCAATTTCATCTCCTTTAGCTTCAATCAAATCCCCCCATTAAAATCCCAAATCAATTTCTCTTCATTTTTTAGTTTTATACATATCTTGCACTTTTCTTGAATGCCCATTTGTCTATTTGCTCGAAATGGAGAGCCTAATGACCAATTATGAGCTCAAAGCTTGTGGGTTTTTGTAGGTTTTTCCAGAAGGGTCTTCATTTTCCCTTTCTCTCCCCTCAAAGCTCTTCTTTCCCCCCCTTTTTTCTCTCTAGAATGTCTTGCAGAAGGACAATATATGGGAATTTGGATCCGGAGAGGAAGAGGAGTGGTGGGTTGAGGACCAAACAGGCCGGAAGGGGGTCTTGCCGGGGTAGTTAGATTATTAGACCAGAAAATAAAAATAAAAAGAGCTTTGTTTGTCTCTCACTATATCTGTCTCTGTTTCTCTGTCTATATGTATATTCATAGCATCATCATCCTTATATGGTTGGGTGAGTGTTGATTCAAGAAATTTATCTTTTCACTCCTAAGAGAAATGGGGTACCTGCTAAAAGAAGCTTTGAAAACTCTTTGTGGGGTTAATCAATGGTCTTATGCTGTTTTTTGGAAGATCGGTTGCCAAAACCCAAAGTAAGTTCAATCTTTTTTCCTTCAATGGTTGAAAGCCTCTGTTTTTTGATTGCCCACAAAATGGAGAAGAAATTAACTCTATTATCCCCCCCCCCCCCCCCCCCCCCCCTCTTTTTGGCTACTTTAATTTTATTTTATTTGAGTCATGATAAAGTGAAGGAAGAAGAAAACGATGTCTTTTTAATTTTCTATGTTCTTTTTGTAGTTTTCTTGCATTTAGTTTCGCCTTTTTTTTCTTTTTAGAAACTTGTGCCGACACCTGTTTGTTTTCTGAGAAAATGGAGGAGACAATGTAGACTGATATTCAGCTTTTTTGAAGTCTATGTAAATCTGTTTATGATCACTACTTGCTAGTACATCTATTTATTTGTGTTCTTTTTATGCAGTTGCTTGGTTCAGTTGCATTTATTGTCATCTTTTAATTTTAATTTTTGTTCTGAACTCTGTTTGATTTCTGGAAAAGTGAGGGAAAAGAGAAAAATATTGTTCAATCATCAATCGAAACAAACAAACAAAATTCTAAAACACGGTAATTTTGGCAGAATTCATTTGCTTTCCCAAAATTTTCTTTCTGACCAAAAGGGTAGAAACTACTGTAAATTTTAAACATGTATGAATATATATATTTTTATTTATGAGTCAAGGTTAGAATCAATTTTTGTCTTGGATCGATTTCGACCTATTAAAGGTTTTTGAGTATTATTGTCTTGTTTTGTGCTTTTATAGGGCATGTTCGGGTGTTATTTTTATTATTACTATTTTTTTGATTTAAAGTTAAAATTTTAGTAGATTTATAAGTAAAAGTGTTCGGCATCATTTTTATTTATAAGTCAAAAATTATAAGTAATAATTGTGGATGTGTTAGGCTAATAATGACTTATAAGTTAAAATAAAATATAAAGATTACTAAAATATCCTTCAATAAAAAGAAGATTAGAAAAATAAAAGAGGGCAAAATGGACCTTTCATAAGGTTTGACCAACTTTTAAAAAATGACTTATAAGTCAAAAAAAATAAAGTAAGTAAGCCTTACTTATTTTTTTTAACTAATAAGTTAACTTATAGGTTGAGATTTAAGTCAATCCCGAACAGCTTTTTTTAAAAACCAACTTATAAGTTGGGTTGACCAACTTATAAGTTGGCCCCGAACAGGCCCATAATCTGATATCTTTTACTTTCTGTTTTTGGATTATTCTGCTTGGTCCTCTCTGCTTTGTCACAAGGCATCTTAGTGAGGAAAAGTACATCTCTTTCATTTCAGTTTGACATAATCACCCTTTCTACTATTATAATTTCGTAAAAATAAATCAATCTTAGATTTAACTCTTATGTGACATATTTGTTTGATACCATTTGTTCTAACCTTTATGTTTCAAGCAATTTGTTTTTATGTAAATTATTAAATACGCAACTAGAACGTGTAAAATATCTGAGACCTGTTGCTTACTTGCTTTTATAGCTGATGTGGTATTTAGGCTTTTTATAGAATTTCTTGATTTTGAATGTAGATCAGTTTGTTTCCGTTAATGGTACTTATTTAACTAGAAAATGATTTTTTGGTTGCAAATTTTTGAAAGATTGTATATGTTTGCTTAGTTTTCTCATTTGCAGGCTTTTAATTTGGGAGGAATGTTATTACGGCCCTATAACATATTCTAGTCTTCCACACATTTCCGGGATTGAGAACCCAGATGTTGTTTTTGATGACTGGGAAGCTTGTTTGGTTTCTTCTGAAGCTCGCAATTCTCTGCTTGGGGTGCAATCAGGGGAAAGAGTCCAGTTACTTGTTAACAAGATGATGATGGACAATCATGTTAATGTTGTAGGAGAAGGGTATGATTTTATAAATATTTATAGTTTACTCCTATGTTACATGGACTCTTCTAAAATCCAGAAGTACCAACATGGGTACGGGAGCGAATGTTGGACACTGAAGTTTGGTGGAAAATGAACCCCAATGTTTTAAAAATAGGCGTATCCTTGTTTAAGGATTCTTTTGGGGGTTGCCGAGTCCAAGTAACATAGGTTGGTGCTTTCTTGTTGTGCATGAGAAATTCAAAAGAGTTCTCTATTATAATTTTGTTTTCAGGCTAGTTGGGCGGGCGGTGTTTACTAGAAATTACCAGTGGATTCTTTCACAAAACTATACTATAGAATCCCATCCACCAGAGGTATATATCATTGGATGTTCTTCTATTAACTAGAAGTATAAGATTTTCAAAGTTGTGTGAGCTCTGATTCTTAGTCATATATATTTGCATCCTTAATTTCTGGATTAAGTTGAAGTTCACGAGGTAATATTATCAATTGCTACTACAATTGGTATCAGTGTCTAGCTGGTTTAAAATTTTCTTGAAAAAACAAAATGAGTAATGGAGATTTGTACAAATTTCTTACGTCTGCTTTGACCCTATTAGGATACATGGTTTCTTGATGACCTATCAAATAAAAATATATAATATGTTCTTGGTTTCTTGATGTTAAAAATCATACCTTACTAAGATTTTTTTTTAACGTGGATGCTCTTAGGTATTAAATGAATTGCATCAACAATTTTCAGCTGGAATGCAGGTATGATAGTTTCTAGTTGTTCCTATGCCAGATACGACCTTCTTTTCTGCTCAGTAACAGGTTATACTCTTCGTTTGCAGACAATTGCAGTAATTCCTGTTCTTCCACATGGTGTTCTCCAGCTAGGTTCATCATCAGCTGTAAGCAGTAGCATCTCTCCCCTAAAATTTCAGAAATCCACACATGATTGTGTACATTTTCATTTCTGTATTAATGTCTCATAGCTGTCTCAAGCGTAGGGAAGCTTTTGACATAGTTAGACTCAGCATCATGAGGTTCAGTTGGATTTTTTATACATTCTTCACTCTGATAAACCCTGGGTTGGATGCAGCCCTCAACTTCTGTGGCATATTAACATATTTTCTTGAAAGTCATTTACTTTATCTCCTTGTTTGTATGTTGTACAAAGTTGATGTAGACTTTCTGTACTGGCTACAGATAAATTATTCTCTTTGCTTGTGCTTCTGTGGCTCATAATTAGACTAGACTGTACGAGTTCCATGTATTATCTGTACTTTCTCCACCTTGCCAACTGTTAATGACTTTGTTACTGTTCTTGTTAGGATTTTGTTCTGCTTCGATGTAATTTTCAGTTTTGATGACAGATAAATTAATCTCATTGCATGTATACTTCTGAGTCAATAAGATTAACGTCTGATTAGGATACAGAATTAAAGGATCTCATTTAACTGGCCTAAGTATTGATCTTCAAGACTTTGATTCAATGACACTGGACAGAGATAAAGGTCAAAGTCTTCAGTTTGTACTATCTTCTACCTTAAAGTTCACGACTTCGCAAGCAATGCAGTAGTTATATTGATCCTAATCATTCTAATGCATGTCTACTTAGTTCAATTTGCTTGATGGCCTCAACTTTCTCTAAACATTTCTTTGGGCATCTTTACTGGTTCAGATCATGGAGAATATGGGATTCGTGAATGATGTGAAGACTCTAGTTCTTCAACTTGGATGTGTTCCTGGTGCTTTATTTTCTGACAGCTATGCAACTAAGGAACCTGCCCCAAAGATAGGAGCATCAATAGGTCTCCAGAAATCTGCTTCGATGGATTCTTCTGGGAAATCTAAGGTTACAGACTTGAGTCATTCGAGTTCTTTTAATAATGATAACTACAAACAACAAAACAACTCTCCAGCTTCAAGGGGGGTTGGTGAAACGTCTAATTTTCTAATTAGACAAATTCAGGATAGCTTACAGTCTACTGCTCCAACCTTTCGATCTTCCCGAAGTTCTTTTAAGACCAATGGTCATGGTCAATCTAAAGTAATTCCGGTTATGAAGCCAAAGAGCCAACTAGAAAATGGGGTGGCAGGAGCTGAGATTATCCCTTCCAATTCAGAGGCATGGCTGAACCAGGAGGCTTCTTTTCACATTCCAGGTTCCAGAATGAATCAACAACCCTCTCTTGGACCATCAGCTACAAATTACGGCAGTCTGAGATTTCTGGAACAACAAATGTTGGCAGATGCTGTTGGCGGGGATCATGTTAACAACAGTCTAAATGAATCCAATATCTATAGTTCGCATCGGAGAACAAATGGAGGGTTAGTTACTAGTTCTCACAAAGGTTCCAGCAGTGTCATATCACATGAACCAAGTGACTTACACAATGGTTTGACTGGTCACGTGTCAGCAACATCAAATCCATCATCTCTTCCAAGTGCACATAGACTGGCTAACAATAATATATCGTCGGGTTGTATTGCTTCAAGTGGCCTTCAAAATGTTGCGCAATTTAAAACAGAGGTGTCGAACTCTGGTTTTGTAAAAAATTTGACTACCAGTCAGTTGCTCTCTGATAGCTCTGATCACAAACATCAATTCATGGACAGGAAGTGTTCTCGAGTTGACTTGGATGAGGGTAAAGCAGAAGTGGAAAATGATATATTCCATGCTATTAGCATCTTATGTCCCCAGTCAAATGAGCATAGCAATTTGAGTGGGCATATTCCTGGTTATATCCATGATGGCCAAAAGCATAACTATGGTTACCAGAGTATGGGACTGAACGATGCTCAATTTGAAGATGCATATGTCCAGGCCCAATCCGGTGATGACTTGTTCGATATTTTGGGCGTGAATTTCAAGAATAAATTATTTCACGAAAGTTTTTTAAATAATGGGCAAGGTACAAACTCACAAAATTTGGACAAGAGTAATTATGCATCTAATAAACTTCAGAATGTATGTTCTGTGTTACACTTGGTTAATGAAGGAAACTCAGACAGTGGTATTTTCTCTGTTACTGGAACAGACCATCTTCTAGATGCTGTGGTCTCTAAGGTTCAGTCTGTTACAAAGCAGAGTTCAGATGATAGTATGTCTTGCAGGACGACATTGACAAAGCTCAGTAACTCCTCTGCTCCTATTGCGTATCCCTCCATTGGGCGGGCTAATGCTTCTAATCAGATGCAGGAAGAAGTATTTGGTCTTTCCAAGTCTCTAACAAAAGCAGGGGCATTAGGCTCTTGTTCATTTAAATCTGATTTGTGTAAGGAAGATGTAGGAAGCTATTCCCAAACGAATTCCATTTTTGGATCCCAAATCAGTTCATGGGTTGAACAAGGTCATGATATGAAGAGTAGTACTAGTGCCTCAACTGCATATTCCAAGAAGACTGATGAAATCAGCAAATCAAATCGTAAAAGGCTTAAACCTGGAGAGAATCCTAGACCCAGGCCAAAAGATCGACAGATGATCCAAGATCGTGTGAAGGAGCTCAGGGAAATTGTTCCAAATGGTGCAAAGGTACTGTTTTTTTGTTTAGCCCTCTTATCTTGCCCAAAACCTTTTTCTCTCATGTTTCATTTGTTTAGTTACTAAGCTATCACACCCCTGTTGTGGTTAACAGTGTAGCATTGATGCACTACTGGAACGCACTATCAAGCATATGCTTTTCTTACAAAGCGTCACAAAACATGCTGACAAGCTAAAACAGACAGGGGAGTCCAAGGTGCATACATGCTCTCTGTACTGAGATTCTCTAGTTTCTTGCTGATTCTTCTTGTGGCAACTTACTTTGTCGATTTAGTGTTTGATTGTTGATAATGACTTGCAAAAAGGTGATAAAAATTTCTTGACTTAATATGTTTGGACTATAAGATCTTTTCTCATATGACTATTGCTGAGATAATGACGTTACAAGATTGGGGAAAAGAGGTTTATTTTCAAAGTTCTGCAGAAAGTAGCTACTAATTAATAGCTACGAGCAATGGTTGAAACCGGAAATTCATGAGATGCTAATTGTTTTTGTGTCAAACTGCAGATTATCAGCGAGGAAGGTGGACTACTGTTAAAGGACAACTTTGAAGGGGGAGCAACATGGGCATACGAAGTTGGTTCGCAATCTATGGTCTGCCCTATCATAGTTGAGGATTTGAATCCACCTCGTCAAATGCTTGTGGAGGTACTAACTCGACCTTTTTTATATCACAACATTAAAATTTTGTTCCTGCTTCTATCAGATATAAGCTTAATTTTTGGCGTAAGTCAACCTTGTATACTCGGTCTGATTTAATTTTTTATTTGATTTGTTTTGTTTTTGTTTCCACTGCTATTTCTGGAGACAGATGCTTTGTGAAGAAAGAGGTCTGTTCTTGGAAATAGCCAATATTATTAGAGGATTGGGATTAACCATATTAAAGGGGGTGATGGAAACTCGGAATGATAAGATTTGGGCACGCTTTGCTGTAGAGGTAAACTAATATTTACGAGACTTAAACGTTGTCCATTATATCTTCATACTTCCTTATGAAAGGACTTGAATGATGATCTTTGTATAACTCTTGGCAGTTGGCATTCAATATAACTTACTTAAGAATGGATGATACGATTACTTTGAAGCATGATACGTATTCGACACTTCATAGACAAAAGACAGTTTTTGTCAAGTTTAGAGTAGGACACAGACCCAACGAGTACTTGAAAATAAAGCCGTATTAAAATTGAAGTTTTCACAACAAATTATTCATGGTATATAAGAAAATATGATAATTATATGGTGGTACTGTTAAACATGTAAATTATTTATGGCAATTATCAATATTCAGCATGCATTTTGACTAAACAATTAGTCACCTACAACAAATTAACAAGGATGTAGTAATGACTAAAAAAAAAATGAAGAAGAAAAGAAGTAGCAATGAATACGGGAATGCATGTGACTGCATATGGAGCACTATGCATAATATACTTGTTAATCATGATGGTTACCCTTCTATTTTGGTGAACAATCTGGGTAAATTGCATGTCACAATTTTTGTAGATGTAATCTTCATGTCTGAGAAACCAACTTGATAAAATTTAGTTTTACTGTGCAACCTGTATTTGCTGTTTATGCTTCTTGGTTAGCAGCATAGACACTGTTTCATGCTAGATTGGTCTAAGAGTTTTAGCGAGTGACCTGTAAATTGGTATTGATTTTAGTAAACACTGGAGTATGAAGCTCCAAGTCATAAAACTGTTTGATTTTTATAAAATATTAGTTATCATAACATTATTAGGACTGGTGAGCATTCCTTTGATGCTCATAAACCTCAAACTTTTTTTTTACTTTAAATTGCAAATAGAACTCAAATTTGCTTCCATGAATTGTTGGCTCATTTAGAAAAGCTAAAATACTTTCAGGGAGGATTTTTATAATGGGGTTGTTGTCATGCTGTTTTCTGTTTGATTGTATTCTTATTATCGCCTACAAGTCTTTATTTGTAAGTTGTTCTGTTAACAGGCTAACAGGGACGTAACAAGGATGGAGATATTTATCTCCCTTGTTCGGCTCTTGGAGCAAACAGTCAAAAGCAGTTCAGCACCAGTCAATTGCATTGGTAATGACAATGTAAGTGCCCGCCAGCCTTTCCACCAAGCTGCCTCCATACCTGCAACTGGTATGCCTTGTGGTTTTCAGTGATTCACCTTGTATTTCAGTTTTGGATCTAGATATGTTGAGAGCGAGCGCAGTTTATGCTTTTGCCATGACTAACATTGATCCGTAACTGATCTATATTCTGGTTCTTAATCTAGCTGACAATTTTGTCTTCCCATAAACTCTATAAGTGATCTCAATATGGCTGGGGAGATTTGTGTGGTAGTTGTATGCTTCTAGAGATGGTCGTTTAATGTAACATATGATGTAGAACTTTCGTTCTTTTTAAATGTCTCTTCTTTTTAGTTTTTGGTTTTCGTCCACTGGGCGGTTGGTAAACTAGTCTATATATTGTGGGGAAGCGGTTTACTAGAGAATCTTTAGTGGATTCTTAGATTACAGATGTATAGAGAGAATGGGACATTGAATGAAGGATGAGGTGTTTATTCATTTTGTGTACTTCCTTCTTCTTCTTCTTCTTCTTATATCTGTTTAGTTTTTGAGTTTTTTTTGGTACTTGAATCCTGGTTATGTTCTTTACTCCTATTAATGCATATCCATCTCAGTACAAATATTTGCCGTGTATAGGCCTTGCTAATACATGCATTCCTTAATATTAATCTCAACCATCCATTTATACTACTATTTTAATCCTAACCTTAATATTAATCTCAAGTCTTGCATCGGCAATGAAATTATAAAGGAATAGACAAAAATAATACTACATTGCAACTTCAAGAAACTTTTTTTCTTCCTTTCAGTGGGATACCAACTTGTCATTCCTTCTCGCGTCTTCTTTAGAAATGATGCATTCTAATAAATGTTATAATTTGTGCGTGAAGTGCTTAAGCTAAAAGCACAAATTTTTTGTTTCAACGAAAAGTATTTTTGAATTCAAATCTCTACTTTTTAAAAGTGTTTTCGGAAAGTTATCGAACACCAAAATGTATTCGTATATAATTTAGAAGTCTTGGCAAGTGTAGTAGCACTGTTTAACAAAAATAATTACATCATGACTCAAGATTATTTGTAATATCTTAAAATTCAAGATTTTTGTGGATTTATTTAAAATTTTAAACATCAAATTTTGATACTTTTAGATAATTTATAATGTTTATTATTGTATTAGTTAAAGTAAATAAATTTATACTTATTTTGAACTTGAAAAAATCACAAATGGACATTAGTAGTTTAAAGGTTTAAAGGGTAAACTAAAGGTGAACTTCAAGTCGTATTTGGTAAATTAAATTAAAAAAGAAGAAGCCCTTTTGTGCAAATGAATTTGTAAATTTTGAGATTTAAATAAACATGCCATAATTATATTGATTACTCAATATTGACATTTATTATATATAGGGCCCGTAATGCTGTTAATCAATTAGATGAATAATATTGAACTAGTTGGTACAAGTCTTTTGATTCGTTTGAAGTTACGGATGACATAATATGTTAAATTAAAGTTAATGACGCTATCTACCAGAGTCAACCTTTGCTCATGGTGTACGCTGGGGTCCGAAAACACTCAGGAAAAAGTGATTTGGGCCTTTTAATATTTTTTTTTGATTTTTATGAACTTAGGTGTTTTAAAGTAATTTCGCTACTTATTGTCTAATTAGGATTTATGACTTATTTCATGTTATTTAAATATTGTTAGGGTGATGTTTTCGGTTAGCTTATATCATTATTTGCTTAATACACTTTGGTTATTCACAACCTTTATTATGCTATTATTACTGATTGAATTTTTGTAATTCTTTATGTGTTAACACTCCTTTCCCTATGCCAAATATAATCACGGCAATACTTATAGGGAATTGATATTTTTATAAAAAAAATTGATATTTTCACAAGACTTTTCTCACATGAATAGTAAATAGGGCTAACCTCATGTGAGTGAGATTTTGTGAAAACATCAATTTTTCTTGTGAAAATATCAATTCCCTACTTATATTTGAAAACTAAAATATGAATTCATTTTGTTATAAAGCTAACATTGGTGAGAGTAAAGTAAAAAAGGTAAACCAAAATCTAAATCTTTTGAATTTTAGTTTTCATTTAAAAAAAATAAAACTATCTTTGCCTTTTGCTAAAAAAGAGAGAGTGAAAACGGTATATATTTGAACCCATAGCATATCAAGCCCTTAAACAATATCAACATTCGCCTGCCAGTGGTTTGAATTTCGTGTGCAAACCGCAAGAAATAGTGTGCCATAGTTGTGAGAATATATTAATTTCTAACAAGGAAAGTTGCGAATCAGTCAGTCCAAATCAGATAATATATTATTCCCCAAGCTAGATTTTAATTTTGAGGAACCCTAGCTAGATTGATTATATCTCATCAATAGTTTTGGAACGTTATGTACCAATCCCATGGACATAGAAAGAAGCCACGAAATTCCGGAAAAATGAAATTTATAGGGAGGGCCTGATTTCACCTTTTGCTTGATTTGATTCCCATGCATGTTCTATTTTTACTAGCTAATAATAAATTATTTCACCCATGCTTGTACCTGAACCCACCGGTGAAAATAATTGGATGATAATATTCACATTATTTCATATGGGGAAGAGGTGACCTGACCCAGTAAAATAGTATATTCCATTGATAGTCTATGATCTTTTGGTTTTATAAGTAATGCGATAGGTTTTCCAATATAATTTAAGTGATCTTTCTCTCTTTTCTTTATATATATATATATATATATATATATGAAAAAGTGATCTTCCTTAATCAAGCCGACTAAGGTTACATAGTAAAATCTTAGTAGAACGACATAATTTATCCTTAAAGTTAAGTTTTCTATTTTTAGGTTTATATGAAAAAAAAAAATTAATTATAATTTTTATACAAAATTATATCATTTTATTAAATAGTTTTAGCTTAGCCAAGATTAACTGAGAAATACCTTAAATTACCTTATATATATATATATATATATATAGTCCCCTTCTCCAGCGAACCTTAAAAAACGAACCAAAGACGAACCGTCGTTTTTGGTATCTATGGCGACGGTTCGACCCGTCGCCATAGATACCAAAGACGACAGTCCGTCTTTAGTTCGCTTTTGAAAATTTTCCTATATATATATATATATATGAGACCGATTAATTTACAACGTTATAAAAATAGATCTATCATTTCAACAGATCTCAACTGTTTAGGCTGAGATCTGACGGTTTATATGACTCTTGTCAGCAGTATAATATCTAGGTATCCGCAATATTATACTGCAGACGATATTAAATGTCCAAATATCCCTAATATTTAAATAAATAAACTCATTGTCCGCACTATTTGCAGTATAATACTGCAGATGCTAGAGGACTTTTTAAAACTTTAATTTTTGTAATTGGGAATTGAACCATTCTGCAGTATTAAACTGCGGACGAGTAACTTTCCTTATTTCCTACTTCAGTTTTCACTCCTCTCTCTAACTTCAATTTCTCTCTCATAACTCTTCCTTTCTATTCTAGTGCTCTGTTCTTAGATCTACGACTAAGATTTGTTGTAAGAATTAATCTATTTTTACAACATTATCAATGAATCGGTCTACACACACACACACACACACACACACACACACACACATATATATATATATATATATATATATATATATATATATAACGACCTTTATTTCAGCTAGTGTATCTGCCACCGTTTAACCCATGATCCAACACTCAGAATTATACTAGCTAGTAAGACCAGTGGATGACATAGAAATTAAATACCTTCCACTACTACGTAATATCCTAAAAACTCTCACTTAGTTACATTTAAATGCTTTAATGTACTCATTTGTATAAACAATTTTTTAAGTAATAAAATTTAACATTGTCAAGCATATATTTAATGTTTTTATTTGTATAAATAATCTATTAAGTAACAAAATTTAATATTGTCAAATATAATCAATGTATTTATTTTTATAAATAATTTCTTAAATAATAAAATATAAAATTGTCAATTATATTCAATGTATTTATTTGTATAAATAATTTTTTAATTTATAAAATTTAACATTTTCAATTATATTCGATGTATTTATTTGTATAAATAAAATTTAATATTGTCAATTATTGTGATAATTTGATTATTTATATATAATTTAAACTCTATATTGTAGTACAATTTGATTTAATTAATATAAATTACATTATAAATAAATGCATTGAAACTATTTAAATCGTTTAACTAAACTAAAGTGAGGGTATTTAGGACATAATCCCTTTGGCTACTAAGAGTAACTGAAAATACTTAATTTCTTTCAGTTGGCTTCCGTTACTCTTATTAGCGAAATGTATGTTTTAGGCTAAATACATTTATGTTATACCAAGTATTATCAAATTCATAATTTGGCTCCCAAAATAATTGGGCTTACAAATTACTACATAAACTACTTAATTGCATACAATATCCCCCCAAATTCAGATTATAGCTTAAATTGGCCAGAATATCTAAATTGTCGGCAAGCCTATTAGTTTTATATGGTTTGACCGTATATAAATATGGCTTGTCTTCATTTAAAAAAATAGAAATTAGAGACCAAATTGGATCTCTTCTCCTTATTTCCTCTCTCTGTCATTCTCCATCCAGATCTTCACCATTCTTTCTTTCTTTTTATTTAGTTACACAAATTAGGTGTTATTCTCTATTCTTCATGTAAATAGATCTGACATAAAAAATTGGGTTTGCATCCTTACCATCAAAATCTTTAAATTAGAAATCTTCATCATCCCCACCTCTTGAACTCTTAAATTCAAAATCACTATCATCCTGATCTTCACCCTTCTTTCTCTTCAAGAAATACTAGCATAACATCACCATCGTCGACTGTTAGCCCTTTAGCCTCGTCGGCCGCATGCTCATCGTCATCAGCGGCAACCTCTAACTTGTTGGTGAACAGTACCCCTCAAATTTAGTTAGTAATATAATCCTTGAGTAGCTTCTATATGTTGAGGTATCACATGATAGTAAAGTCCCACATCAAAATATAAGGGAAAAAAATTAGGGACATATATGCTCTAATGGACCATAGACCTAATAGGTTAACCTTTTGGGTCAAGATGTGATTTTAGATGAACATGTATGGGCTAAATATTTTCAATAACTGGTATTAGAGCCCTGACTATGGGCTTGGGTCATGAATATGGTATGGACTGTGCATGATGGACGAAAATAATTTATTGAGCAAGTGGTGGACTTTTCTCGCAGATGCTCTTGGTAGACTTATGACAAGAGATATTGAAAAGTGGCTCATGACAAGAGATATTGAAGAGTGTGGGGAGTGTGTGCTCGTTATTAGAGAGAGACATGATGGGCTAGGCTCAATAAGTTATGGATGCTTGGTGGATTATGTACTATTTGAGCAAGCGGTGGACTCTTATTGGGGAAACTCTTGGTAGATCAAAAAAGAGATTTTAAAAGATAAGCCTCATCAGATAGAGATACTTGATAGGCTTGACAGAGTCTCTTTGTGGATCAAACAAGTGATGGGCTTAGTAGAGGCTCTTTGTGGATTAAACAAGAGATATTGAGAGATAAGCCTCATCAAATAGAGAGACTTGACGGTCTTGGTAGAGATTCTTGGTGGATTAAATAAAAGATATTGAGAGATAAGTCTCATCAGACAAAGAGACTTGATGAGCTTGACAAAGGCTCTTAGTGGATCAAATAAGAGATATTGAGAGATAAGTCTTATCAGATAGAGAGACTTGATAGGTTTGACAGAGGCTCTTGATGGATCAAACACAAGATATAGAAGAGGGTGACTCGTCAACTAGAAGAAGTGATGGGCTAATGCTAAAAAAAATATGGTTAAAAAGTTCAAGGGAAAGCTTGATGTCAATGTGGATGGAGAGATCACGCGTTAAGAGGGGGATTATTGAGGTACCGCGTGATAGTAAAGTCTCACATCGGAACATAAAGAGAAAAATCGAGGACATATATAATCTAATAGACCATAGACCTAATAGGTTAACCTTTTGGATCAAGATATGATTTTAGATGAATATATATGGGTCAAATATTCTCAACATTATATTGATTAATTATTAGTTAGGTTTTTTTAACCCATTAATATGCTAATTATTGATATGATTAGTTTGATTTGTTAGTAGCTTCGTTATTTAGATCATTTGGAGGTTTTTGATTGTGTTCTACAAAAGTTTACTAGTATCACCCATAAAATATTGGTATTGGTGGTGGTGGTGTTGGGTGGATTGGTGGTGATGGTGTTGGTGGTGGATGGTCGGATTGGTAGTGTTGGTGGGTGAACTACTGCTACTAATGGTGGTTGGATTGGTAATTAATTAGACAAGTAGTACTAATAGTTAAGAGGGTTTTGTTTATCTAATTCCATCTAATGTTGCTTAGTTTTGTTATAATTTATTTATATATATACAATTTGATTTTAATTACTTCAAATTTCAAGTTAATGATCATGAAATATATTTGTTAAGTTATTATTGTTAATATAAATTATATTTAGAAGTATTTTAATTTAGGGTTAATTGTATTTGAAAATATTTTAATTTAGAGTTAATTGTATTTGGAAATATTTTTATTTTTTAATAAAGTCAAACTGTATCTAAATACGGTCAAATCGTATAAAGCCAATCGAATTACCAGCCAGATCGAGTATTCTTGTTAATTTTTGAAGAAAATAATTTTGAGGGAGGGGGGACATTGTATGCAATTTGGTAGTTTAATTATGTAGCAATTTGTAAGCACAATTATCTTAGGGGTTAGATTATGTATTTGATGAAAGTTAGTGTAATAGAAGTATATTTAGTTCTTATATTTTTAATTTAATAGTGCATTAGATCTTGATTTGGATGGGGGAGATGCACTAATTAATTGAAATAATACGTGCCCCTATTTAAGTCTTGCTGTGGATTAATTCTCATATATATATATATATGTATATATGTGTGTGTGTGTGTGTGTGTGTGTGTGTGTGTGTGGGTGGGTGGGTGAGTGAGTTTGTATCAAATGATGATTATGTAAGCTTATTATATGTGTGTATCAAATGGTGGTTGTGTAAGCTTATATGGTTATTAAATTAATAAATTTTACATCATTTATTGCAAAATTTAGCACGCGTAAAGTGTAAAAAATTAGCACACATAAAGTCCTTCACACACTCCGTTATCATAGACAAGTCTTCTCTTTACAACGCCAGTCTCCAAACCGCAAAAAGCAAGAAATAGTGTCCCAATAGTTATGAGAATATATTAGTTCTAACAAGGAAAGTTGTGAGTCAGTCAGTCCAAATCAGACTAATATATTATTCCCATACTAGATATGTTTTTTTGAGGAACCCCCTAGCTAGATTGATTATTGCACCAGAAGATAGATGCCACGAAATTATGGGAAAATGAAATTTTTGTGGAAAATAATTCCGTTAGAATTAGTTTATTCCTGACAAAATTTCCATCAAAAATAAGTCCGTCCGATAATAATTAATTTTGACGAAATTTTCGACAGAATTATTTTTGAAACGCTTATTTTCGAACGAATTATTGATCGAATATTCCATTAGATATAAGCTAATTCTGACATAATAGACTTACTTTCGACAAAAAAATCCGTCAAAATTAAAAGTTTTTCTTGTAGTGATAACAAAATTATGACACTTATATTTTCAGACTCAAAATATAAATTCATTTGGGTAACTCTGACAATGCTTACAGTAAAGTAAAACAAGTTAAAAAAAGAAGAAAGAACACAGACCTTTTGACTTTTGGTTTTTATTTTTAAAAATAAAACCATATTTACTTTTGGTAATAGATTGTAAAATAGGTATTTATTGAACCCATAAGAAACCAATACGGTTGTTTAAATTGGAAAGAGTAACATGAAATCGCTTGAATTTGTGTAGAGCGGTTCTTAGGAATGCGGTGCGGTTTCGACTAAAAAACTAACATAAAAAAAAAAAAAATCAAAACTTTCCATACTTTTCAAATTCTAAATAAATCTCAAGCACTACTAGTTTGTTGTTGTAAATAATACCTAACTACAAAAAGTTAAATTCTTGAAAACCAATAACAAATTAACTCAAAACTTTAAATTCCCTGTGGTAAAAATTTAAAATTTAGTATTATACAAATTCTTAGATGCAAACACTACTATACAATACAACCATAATTTCAAATTGAAAGTCTTAAATCATGAAAAATTACATGTCTCAAAACTAAGACTACAATTATACATAAATAAAACTTAGTACTCTAAAATATACACAAAAACATAAAAAATATTAAAAAAATTTAAAAGTCTAAATGGGTGCAGCTCTGCACCAAAACCATACTCCTACATTCGCAACAGTAAGGGATGCGGTTCCTCTTAAAAAAATAAAATATCCACCAATACATTTGGTGCAGTTTCTTTGGTGCGATTTTTGTTGTTTTATGTGGGGTTTCGATTGTGAAATCCGTTCATTCCGCTTTTCTTCTACCACATATAAGCCCTTAAGCAATATCAACATTCACCTGCCAGTGGTTTGAATTTGGTGTGCAAACCGCAAGAAATAGTGTCCTATAGTTGTGAGAATATATTAATTTCTTACAAGAAAAGTTGTGAGTCAGTTGGTCCAAGAGATGACCGACTTTTTTTCTAGGAACCCTAGCTAGATTGATTATTATTCCCATACTAGATTTTTTTGAGGAACCTTAGCTAGATTGATTACTGCACCAAGAGAGAGAGAAGCCACGAAATTCTGGAAAAATGAAACAAAGGCAGGGACTGATTTCACTTTTGCTTGATTTGATTCCATTTCATGTTCTTTGAAGTTCTATTTATTTCACATATTGTTGGGATTAACTCATATTTCTGCAAGTTCGACTAAAAGCCACTACGACAGAGTAGTCGGGGTCTCGTTCCCTGGTGAGTGAGCGGTTGCCCAGCTCGCCGGTGAGCTAGCGGAAATTGTAAGGGGGCAGCGCCCCTTGAAAGCTAAGCACAATGATGTAATTGGGCTTGGAGATTTATTAATAGTTTAGTTTTTGGTTTACTAATGTATTGGGCTTGCGCCCATGTTATATCATTTAGGATTTTCTAGTTACTATAAAAATAATTGTTTGGTGTATGGATCATTATAGAGCGTGTAAGACATTTAATGAATATATCAGACAAGCAGGAGCCAAATTTGTGAACCTGAGTATATCGCGTATTCTTACTCTTTTATTTTTTGTCTAATATTTTGTGTGATTATGTTTTATTTTGTTCTGAAATTCTAACACATATCCTTATATCTGAACCCACTGATCGATTATTGATAAAGATAAGTTTCGGCAAAATAATTGGATGACAACATTTACATTGGGGAAAATACGACTAGACCCAAGAAAAAAATATATTCCATGATCTCTATCTTTTACTTTCAAAAGTAATAATGTATTATGATCAGTTTTTTCCAATTTAAGGGATCCTTCTTATCAAGAAAAAGTCTAAAAATAGAATAGAAAAAATTAGAAGAATTGAATTTGGAACTTTGTGTTATAATATTTTATTTCCTAATGTGGCCTTTACTATTTATGTATTTATTAGGCTTACATATTGTATTAATTTAATTACTTTATTTATGGGTGTAGACACCCAAATTTTGCACTTCTCTACTAACCCTGGCAGGAGGGCAAAGTCGTAATTTGACTCGACATGCGAAAAGGAGGGTGGACCCCAACACGAAGCCACCCCAATGACTTACGGTCAAAGCCGCCACAACGAACAACGAGCATCAAGTTATTTGAGGCAAGACAAACAGTTGATCCAAAAGAACCTGATTTGATCATAAAAGACGACTAATGGCCACTACGCTTACGATGTTCGGGGGTCTCGCTCCCCGGTGAGCGAGCGGCGCCCCTGGAAGCCAAGCACAATTAGCAAATTCTATATCAAGTCGCAGCCCTCCGGACTAGCCTCCCAGAACAATATGACACGTTTCCCAAGGATTTTCGGATTGCAAAATACGAGCCTTCCAGCGAAAAAACGAAAGACCGACATCAGATGCGGAAATCGAGGAAAACACCGGAGCCAGCCGCAGCTGCACCTGCGGCTGGCCGCAGCTGCACCTGCGGCAGAGATCTGAAGTTGCTAAATCGCCATTTCCAGTTTCATTTTCAGCAGACGCGGGGGGGAAAGAAAATAGAGAGAGAAAGGCGACGGGGAGAGCGAAAAAGAGAGAAAAAATGAGAGAAGAAGAGAGAAAAAAGTGAGATTTCCTCCTCTTAATACAATCTTTGTATCTTATGTTGATTTTCAAGTGTTAAAGCGTCTATTGCATCGATTGGAATGTGAAAAATTCGAGTTTTATAGCTTCGTTGTGTTTTATCTTGTAAATCTTTTAGATATAGTTTTATTTCGTTCTTATTGCATTTGTTGGGTGGATCTACTGTAGATCCGAAAATATTTGGTGCATTGCTATGTAAATAGTTTGATTTTGTGTATTTTGAGTTTAGATCCAATGTAGTCAACATATGTTGTAGATCTGTGGATTAGGGACGGTTAGGGAGGATTTATTACGGATGTAATCTCCTCCTAACCTCCCGATGATATCCTTTTAGTTTATTTTATAGCTTTTACGTATGTAACGATCGTGATGCACCTTTATGTAAATATGTAAATTTTTGGGCCTTAAAACGACATCGAGTCGAAAATCGGGTTTAAGGCCCCGTGATAGTGAAATGTGCGATTGTGGGCGTTTGGGGTTATTTGGATGGCTCACATGCCCATGAATAACTCCAACGCCATTTTAATGCTTGGTTTTTCCTTTTGACACGAGAAAATGATTTTGGAATGAAATGATAAAGATTTGCATAAAATAAATCAAAGTAGGATATTAGATCATCCGTAGGCTAAAATAAAATTCTAAGTGTCGGACGAGCTCTATTCCTATTTGGCGAAGGATTTGAAAAAATATGTTTTACAAAATATCATCGGTTTTATTATCGAAACAAAAACAATAAAAATGAACTCTTCGATTAAATCAAATCCTTCGTGCATAGGGTTAACGAGATTTCTGAAGCACTTTCAAAATAAAGTATTCCAACAACATTCATTTAGGCACACGCGCGCACACACACACACACACACATACACACATTTTAGGATTTAAAAGGATAGAAAAACATTGAGATTGCGGTAACCGTGTTTCACGGAAGTCGGGGGGTGCCTAACACCTTCCCCTCGCTTAAGCAAGCCCCCGAACTCTATGAATCTCGATTTGCGGACCAATTAACTCGGAGTCACACATGAGCCAACGATTACGAAAACAAAATTCGGATGAGTTGGTACATCCATTTCAAATATACCAACTGGCGACTCTGGTCAACTGGCTCATTATAAAATCGACCTTTCGAAACCCCGTCGACACTAAGCCGACCCTTTTCAATAAATCACATCTTAAATCCAAAGGCTAAAATTGGAAAGGGCTTTTTAATTATTAAAAAACGAAACGACGAAAATCCCGGCGTCGACAATGGGTTTGGTAATTATGTGACCCATAAGTAATATTACTAATAGTATTTGGCATAATGGGCCCTAGAGTTTCATAATCTTGATGGACGATTTTGACCCTTAGCTATTCTATAAATAAAACAGTTAGGGTTTGGTCCCAATTGTCGTCTCAAGAATTTTATACACACCCATACATCCATCCTAAGATTAAGAGAGATAATTGAAGACCTCCACCCTTAAGCGCAACGAAAACGTGATACGTACGAGATATCTTCTCTCAATTCATGTAAGTACTTATTATTCTGATTAATTAATTTAATGTTTATTCTATGAAATAGCACGATCCGTTAATAATTATTTAACATTTGGTATCATGAGCATGGTTATGCTATTCCATGGAATAAATTAATTATATATTTTGCTAAAAAGTTTATTACCGTAAAATTATTTATTGTCGTTTCAGTGAAAAAGTTTTTCGATAACAAGTTTCAAAATTTTGTTATCATGCGTTCTCTTGATCATGGACATACTTTATATATTTGTTGTGGGATTCCCCTGTATCATGGATATATCTTCTCTGGTATAGAAAAATTGGATGACCTAATTTTTTTTTCGATTTTCCTGCTAAGCATTGTCCATGATATTCTACTTAATTAGTAATAATATTAGTCTTAATTTGGTTTCTCATGGTTTACAACTCTCTGCTGTCCTCGGCCAAACACGACAATTACTTAAATTCATTACAACAATATATAGTAATAAAATAAATATGATTACGAAACATGTATATATTCATATATACCTCGGAGCAGTAATTAACAGGTAAGTATACTGTGAGTAAATATATCAAATCTGCTAACAATAAGTATAGGTTTGAAAAATATTTTCATAAATTACTGCAATGATTTATTAAATGCATATATAGATTTAATGTAATTATTCATCAAATTTGTCCGTTCCTCCTCTCTATAATATATATGTATTGAATTTATTAAGCATTCAACTTATTTATTATTTTACTATCATGTATTTAAGTTAATGTGAATATAATTTATTCATGTTCATAACTAGATATTTTAATTTATATTTTTGAACATGATATGTTATATTATTAGGGCTTTTAAGTTGTTACGTGTAAATTATAAATAATGCTAATTATCAAACTTGATTAATATGTTGTTTAAAGAAAATTGAGTTTGATCATAATAATTCATATGTATGCGTGACTCTTTTATTATTAAAATTAATAATCAGCCCAATGAAGGGTTATTAATTAAAACAATTAAAGATTAAGGAATGTCACATAATGTTACATTTAATAGATGAAGTTTTAATTTTACCCAACGAAAAATTAGAATTAGAATTTATTAAATGAAATTTTATTGCATAAGTAACATGTTTATTTCGTTTCTGCCCAACGGTGATGCGTGGATAAATGTGTTGTGCATTATTTTATGGGGATGTTATTAGCATATTATTAATTGGACCAACGAAAGATTGATAATTATGCACCAACATCTCATTAAAATCTATTTTGGGTGTTGTAAATAGATTTTATGTAACTAACTGCTTGCCCTACAGTTGGTTTTTATTTTGATTAATTATTAATTATCGTTGTATATTGTGGATTTCTTTTAGTTTTTTGTAAGCATACTTATGAGCTTGATCATGTTTCAGCATTGACTCCTACTACTATTTCTGGATATCTCTCTGGAATTGAAGCCTTGAATGAGACTAATTTTACTGTTTAGAAAGAGCAAGTGAAAATTGTTCTCGGCGTTATGGATTTGGACTATGCATTACGAGTGAATCCTCCTGCTCCACTTATAGCTACACGATCAAATGAGCAAAAAGCTATTTATGAAAAGTGGGAGCGATCCAACCGCATGTCCCTTATGATTATGAAAAACTCTATCACGACAGCCATTCGAGGAGCCATTCCTGACTCTAAGAATGCCAAAGAGTACTTAGCATCAGTCGAGGAACAATTTAAGGGATCTTCTAAAACTCATGCAAGTACCCTTATTTTGAAAATGCTCACCAGCAAGTATGATGGGGTTAGTGGAGTGCGCGAGCACATTATGATGATGAATGATACTGCTTTTAAATTAAAGAGTATGGACATGGAGATTTCTGAGGGTTTTCTAGTTCACTTCATTATGACTTCTCTTCCTGTACAATTTGATCCATTTAAGATCAATTATAACATGTAGAAAGAAAAGTGGAAGATGAGCGAGTTGGTCGCCATGTGCGTACAAGAGGAAGAAAGGCTTAAGATTGAAAAACCTAATGTTGCTCATCTAACTACCACTGGATTCCATAAGAAGAAGGCCCATAAAAATGGCAAAGGTTTTAAAAATAAGGATAAGCCAATTTCTGTAAGAAGCAAGGACATATTCAGTAAGACTGCCTTAAGTTCAGAGAATGACTTGAAAAGAAAGGTATGTCCTTTAATTATGTAACTTATGAATCCTTTCTAATTGACGTTCCTTCTAATACATGGTGGCTTGACACTGGTTCTATGGTTCACATTACTAATTCATTGCAGGGATTCCTTTTAAAGAAGACACTCCAAAAGGGGGAAATAACCATTAAAGTTGGCAATGAAGAGTCTATACAAGTTGAAGCTGTAGGAACTCTCCCTTTAGTTTTGGAGAGTGGTTTCATCTTGTATTTATATGATACTCTTTATGTTCCCAGTATGACACATAATTTAATTTATGTATCTAAACTTGACGTTAATGGTTTTTCGTTTAAGTTTGGGAATAATAAAATAATTATTTATCATTACTCTCATATTGTTGGTTCTGGCTCTTTAGAGAAAAACCTCTATAAGTTGAATTTGGATAATGTTTTTGCTGAATCCTTGTTAACAATGAATGTTATAGGAAATACCTCTAAAAGTGAAAATAAGAGAAAACTAGATAATGAGAATTCTTCAAAATTATGGCATAAACATTTAGGCCATATTTCAAAAGACAGATTGCAACGTCTTATAAAGGATGTAATTCTTCATTCACTAGATTTCTCTAATTTTGACCATTGTATTGAATGTATAAAAGGAAAATTTGTGAAAGGTAGTAAGAAAGGAGCCACTAGAAGTGGCGCACTCCTTGAGGTGATTCACACTGATATATGTGGACCATTTTCTCCTGGAATTGGAGGACACAAATCTTTCATTACGTTCATTGATGATTATTCTCGCTATACTTATGTTTACTTGATTAATGAAAAATTTGAATCACTAAATATGTTTAAAATTTTTAAGGCTGAAGTTGAAAATCAACTTAATCGAAAAATTAAAGTAGTGAGATTAGATAGAGGCGGAGAGTATTATGGTAAACACTCCGATACAGGTCGTAGTCCTGGTCCATTTGCCTTATTTTGTCAAGAAAATAGAATCGTTACTCAATATACAATGCCTGGTACATTGCAGCAGAATGGGGTAGCTGAGAGGCGAAATTGTACCCTTATGGATATGGTACGTAGTATGTTATGCAATTCCAGCTTACCTGTATTTTTGTGGACTGAGGCATTAAAGACAGCTGTTCATATTTTAAACCGGGTTCCTAGCAAATCTGTCCCTAAGACTCCTTATGAAATTTGGGCAGGTAGAAAACCTAGTTTAAAATACTTACGGGTATGGGGTTGTCCCCGGCCGAGGCTAAAATTTTTAATCCACAAATAAAGAAACTTGACTCTAAAACCATTAGTTGTCATTTTATTGGATATCTTGATAGATCTAAGGGGTTTCGTTTTTATTGTCCCTCACATACAACTAGAATTGTTGAGACTAAGCATGCAGAGTTTTTAGAGAATGGTGATTTAAGTGGGAGTGGTGAGCCTAGAAAAATTGATCTTGAAGAAAATGAGATTTATATCCTGTAATTCAAGAGGATGACAAGAATGATGCCCCTGAGATAGCTGAGCCACCACCTAATGTTGAACCCCACATTATTGAAAATCATATTCCTGAAATTGTGCAGCCTTTACGTAGGTCCGAAAGACCTAGAAAGCCTGTTAATTTTGATGATTTTATAACATATCTTAATGAGATTGACTATGATTCAAGTAAGATTAATGATCCTATTTCCTATAAAGAGGCTATTACGACTGTTTAATCAACTCAATGGCTTAATGCCACGAATGATGAGTTGAAATCAATGGAGCTTAATAACGTCTGGGATCTTGAAGAATTACCGAGAGGTGTTAAACGTGTTGGTTGTAAGTGGGTCTATAAGACCAAATTAGATCCTAAAGGGAACGTTGAAAGATATAAAGCTCGATTGGTTGCCAAGGGTTTCACTCAAAAGGAAGGTGTGGATTATAAAGAAACTTTCTCTCTAGTATCCAGGAAAGATTCATTTAGAATAGTCATGGCTCTAGTAGCTCATTATGATTTGGAGTTACATCAAATGGATGTTAAAACTGCATTCCTTAATGGTGACTTGCATGAGAATGTCTATATGACACAACCAGAAGGTTTTCTGGTTAAAGGCAAGGAACATATGGTATGTAGACTAAAGAAATCCATCTATAGGTTAAAACAGGCCTCTCGACAATGGTATCTTAAGTTTCATGAGGTGATGAGTAATTTTGATTTTAAGAAAAATATAGTAGATCAATGCATATACTTGAAGGTTAGTGGGAGTAAATTTGTTATTCTTGTTTTGTATGTTGATAATATACTACTTGCAAGTAATAACTCAGACATGTTGTATGAGACTAAATGTTTTCTTTCTGAAAATTTTGATATGAAGGATCTCGGTGAAGCCTCTTATGTCATAGGTATTGAAATTCATCGAGATAGGTCTCACGGGATATTAGGATTATCCCAAAGAGCTTATATTGACAAAGTTCTTAACAAATACAATATGCAAAATTGTTCCCCTACTGTTGCCCCTGTTGTTAAGGGTGACAAATTTGACTCATATCAGTATCCTAAGAATCAGTTGGAATGTGATCAAATGAATCTTATTCCTTGTGCTTCTGTGGTTGGGAGTCTTATGTATGCTCAAGTTTGTACCCGTCCTGATATATCGTATATAACTGATATTCTTGGACATTACCAATCAAATCCAGGTTTAGATCACTGGAAAGCAGCCAAAAAGGTGTTACGCTACTTACAGGGTACTAAGGATTTTATGCTTACATTCAGAAAAACAGATAACCTTGAAGTTGTTGGTTATTCTGATTCTGATTTTGCTAAGTGTAAAGACGAAAAGAAATCTACATCATGGTACATTTTTATGTTTTCAGGAGGCCCTATTTCGTGGAGAAGTCATAAGCAAGAGTTAACTACCACTTCCACGATAATGGCAGAATATGTGGCTTGTTATCATGCTACTTGTCACGCCATATTGTTTAGGAATCTTATTTCAGGACTTAAGGTTGTAGATTCCATTTCAAGGCCATTGAAAATATTTTGCGATAATAATTCTGCTGTTAGTTTTTCTAGCAGCACAAGTTCGAGTGGTGCTGGACTGTACCTTGACACTAAGTACTTATTCGTCAGGGAAAGAGTTGAAGATCAAAACGTTGTCATTAAGTATATTAGTACGCATGATATGTTAGCGGATCCACTTACGAAAGGCTTACCACCCAAACTCTTTTTAGAACATGTTGCCGGCATGGGTTTAACTGTTAGTCTTAATTAATGAGTTACTTTGATGTAAGACAACTTAATTTTGAGCTCGTTGTTTAGACTTCACATTACGTTTATGGTTTGCTATTCTCTTTATTGTGCACACTTGAGAACTTATGAGCAAACAGTTATGTTTGGACCATATGGATGAGTTTAATTTATTACCACTTATGCAAACTCTATTCATATCTGTTATGCTTAATGTTAATCCTTGTTTTAATGAAAGTACTAGTTATGTAACTAATGGGGATCTTGTGTTAATTGTGATACAAAGATTGTATTAATTCGTATTGGTGCTTTTATTTGAACAGGATGTAGAAATTAAATTAATGTTTGGCCAAATTAATGATTGTAAGCATTAGGTTTTGTATATAAAGAGTATTTCGACCAAGTGGGAGAATGTTAGAATATTTTATTTCCTAATGTGGCATTTACTATTTATGTATTTATTAGACTTACATATTGTATTAATTTAATTACTTTATTTATGAGTTTGGTAATTATGTGACCCATAAGTAATATTCCTAATAGTATTTGGCATAATGGGCCCTAGGATTTCATAATCTTGATGGACGATTTTGACCCTTAGCTATTCTATAAATAAAACAGTTAAGGTTTGGTCCCAATTGTAGTCTCAAGAATTTTATACACACCCATACATCCATCCTAAGATTGAGAGAGACAATTGAAGATCTCCACCCTTAAGCGCAGCGAAAACGTGATACGTACGAGATGTCTTCTCTCAATTCATGTAAGTACTTATTATTATGATTAATTAATTTAATGTTTATTTTATGAAATAGCACGATCCGTTAATAATTATTTAACACTTTGTAATCACAGAAATCCATGAAGTAGAGATAAAAGATTGGAAAACAATCTTCAAAATAATATGATAATTCAATAATAATGAGAGTTATTTCATAATAATAACCCTAAAAGACTATTTATACAATCTAAACCCTAAAAATAATTAAAATCTAATTAATTTAAAAAATTAAGCCCAAAACATAAACGGACCCAAAATAATTAAACCTACTAGGCTAACGTAAATAATAAATAAAAATATATTAAATATTTAAATACTTTCTCTATAGATGGACAAATATTTCAGAATTAATATAATTCTAATATATTTAAATTAATTTCATAAGTCTATAATTTATCTTTATTTGATCATAAATTAATTTAACAATTAAATCAATTCTTTTAATAATAAATATTAAAAGACTCGGTCAAAATTCTACGATCAATGATAAATTACCTTATGAAAAATCTAACAGATGTTTTGACAATAACAATGTTCTTAATATTAATTAAATATATTAATCGACATTCTGAGATATTAATTATTAACACAATGTAATCTCACTCATTAGAACATCAAATTAATATATATAATAATATTAAGTCCGACCCATTATTATTTCAAAATTAAGAAATTTCACAAATTAGTATTTATGTGAAAATATTTTATAAATAAAATATTATCACATGATCCATTTAATGCATATTATTAATGCACTAGTACTTTAATTAAAAGTCAAACTTTCACAATCAAGATAAATCATTCCTGTTAAAGTATTATAGCCTATATGATAATATCTCTAAATTATCATAGGCTATAATTGTATTTTTTTTATATATTACATATGATTTATATTTTCTGTGTATAATATTTATTTATATACATAAACCATAATATATAAAATATAAAAATTTATATAAACAAACTAAACGATCATTTAATAAATGATAAATGATATAATTTTTTTAATAAATAAATATCTAATATAAATAAATAAATATTAAATAAATAGAATTTTTATAACAAAAATCCAACAAACATATTGCGGTAGTGAAGTCTTCCTCCACAAGACACTGTTGTAATACGAAAGTCGTGTTTTTAAATTGGGACAATCATATCTTAATAAGGAAGGTGTAAGAAAACTGACCATCATGTTTTTAACCTCCTCAGACATGCAGTATAAAATCTTAAACATGGACAATGTGATACAGTGGATGAGTCAGAAGTTAAGTTGGGATCGGCTTTTGGGTTTGTACATTTTTAAAATGGTATAAACTTTCATTCAAGAAAAATTATGGAGTACATGTCATATCAAATCAAAGTTAGGACGAGTACTGCAAGTCTCGTTATCTTTCACCATGATGTATACCGTTTAAAGTTCTAAAAATTTGTTTAAAATAATTTTATTATTGGTCAAATTTTTAGGCAAACCTTGATTTTTTTTAATTTTTGTTATTTTAATTCTTATCCTAATTGATATTGGAGAGTAGTTTAGGACTATATATATACTTACTAGGATTTATGAACAATTGCGTTTTATTAATTAATTGAGAAGAATTCATCGTCTTCCTTGCGATTTCAAGAGTTTTATTCTACTCGTTTTAGTACAATAACTAATTATTCATATTTTTGTAAGATTATTACAATCTAATTATACTTAATTGTGTCAAATTGCATCAATTTCAACTTGGGTTTTTACTCTTTGCATTTCTTGATGGAACCAATCGAATAGCTCAAATCACCAGTGAGAGGCCCCTAAAGTTTATACATTGAATTTTTATATTTAATTTAGTCGATGTCGAACTTTAATTTCAAACTTCGAACACCGTGGTTATAAGGATCTGAAGGTGTAACATCATCCCTTATAACTCAATCACTACCGTTGGATGGAATTACCAGTATGACTTGGTATCGAGGAAAGCACCAATCTGGTTTTACTAAAACAAGATTCCATTGGCATATCATCCCTAAGAAGAATAAATCTGATGGAATGCCTTTAAAAAAAAAAACATGTCAGTATTACTAGAATACATACATGTGCATGGTATTTGGATCATCAATTCAAAACCATGATGACATATACAGCATCAATGGATAGGTTGTAAAGTTTATGATACAGAATTTTGTTACTTTAAAAGTTCTTGAAACTAATCCACTTCATTTTGTTTATCTAGCTGTTGCTGGTAGAGAATAATAACATAACAAAAATAATATTAAAAAAATTAAATAAAAGAAAATAATCACATAAAATTTATGTGATTCACCCGAACGTTGAGCTAGTTCATAGAGGACTAACAATTTCACTATTTTTTTAAAATTTCGTACATCTTATAATTATAGAATCCCCTCCTGATATAACATACCGCCCCCCATTCTAGAAACAAACCCAATTATTTTTTAGGTAATTTTATAATCACCTCTTTGGATCAAGTTTCACCAGTAACAATTACTTCACTATTTCTTTATTGTTTAGGAATTATTCCTTTAATGTCATGGATTTCTCACTTTTTAATTATACGGCAATCCTTAATGCATAATATTAATCTGATTATATAGAGGATAATAAAGTTATGGTTGCGACAATGGTTGTGACGATGATCCAACACGAAATTGTCTTGAAAATTTTATCAACGATATAGATGTCATTTTATCAATTTCGTTAATGGAACAATTTTTTGTCTTCGTCATCATTTCATTACTTAAACTTGGATAATTTTGGATATGTCAACCTCAACGACAGCCATATTTCCCCTTAAAAATAGAAGGAAAAAACAAGGAAAAGAAACAAAAACTGATTTCCCCTCGTCTCTCTCTCCCGGCCTAAAACGTGATCATTAGTAAGTAATTATGTAAAAGAAAAAGAGACACCAAACTAAAACTATTTTATCCCTTTGGGACCAGGTACACGAGGGAAAATGATTTCATTTCTATTTTCTTATCCATTCCCCACCAACAAAATGGATGTTGGCGACAAAAGTACAAAAGAAGGACTAGTAGTGCTGGCATGCCTTCCATTTCAATTGAAACTAAGGTTCTTATTAATTCATGGTTTTGACATTATGTAACAAAGAGGCTATTAGCTTTCCATTCTCATGAGAGTGTATTGGGTTCTCTTTAGAGCAAATTGCAAAATTGTCCAATTATATTTACACTTAAATATAATATAGACGTTAATATTTTAATTTTTACAATTTCATAGCTAATGTTTCAATTTTTTATAAAACCGTCCCCTCTGACCAATTTTAGTAAAAATAAATGAATCATGTGCACAATATGTGAGTTTTTTTAAAAAAAAAAATAGTCTGTTTTGGCACTAAAAAATGTTCCTTCCAATTAGAGGGGTAAAATCGAAAATACAATAATAAAATATTATTCTCTCTTATAGTTAAGTGACACTTATATCTCTCTCTCAACAACAAAAGTGTTCCTCTCTCTTTATTCATTATCTATCAAAATCTTTTCTCTCTCTATTCTTTATCTATTTGTTGAGTGATAATTAGATTGTAATTGAATAAACAACCTATGTTCGATCTGTCTAATTCATGTCAAAATTCACTTATATTTTTTTTTGCACTAAAATTCACCTATATTGTATTCCAAGTATACATTCATTTATAATAAGTTAATCACAAATATCCAAAATACATCTAAAATATATACTATTCAAATTAAATTGCAACCCAAAATAAAGTCCCGACCGAAGTTTATAAACATGGCATACACAAAAGCTATCAATATTAGTTTCATTTTGCTCCTTAAATGTACTTTTAAAAAAAATACTTAAACTATGATAATAAATATTTTATCCTTTAAAAACTTATATTTTTTAGTGCGTAAATAGACTATTTTGTTATTTAAAAACTCACATGTTGTGCATATGATTCATTTATTTTGACCAAAATTAATCAGAACGAATGGTTTTGCAAAAAATTAAAATGCTAACTATGAAATTATAAAAATTTAAACATTAACGTGTATATTATATTTGAGTATAAATATAAGAGGATAATTTTGTAATTTGCTCTTTTTTTATTTGAGAGGATAAATTGTGAAATTAGGAAATAACTTTAGCACTTCACTTGGCAAAGTTAATAGTGAGATGTTGACAGGAATGGACTGCAGCTGTATCCTTTATATCTCTCAAACAGTGGCACTTTTGACATCTTCTTTTCCTTTGTTTTTTATATATATATATTTTTATATACCTTTTTGTTTATTTTAATTTAAATTATTAACTCATTTTAATTTCATACAAATGGTACTGTGATATTGCTTTATTGAATTATTAAACTTTTTAAAAACTATTTTTTATACTAAATATGATTACTTAATTATATAAAACAAAGTTAGTCAATCACTTTTTCTCACTGTTTCACATATATACTGTAAGTCTGTAACACTAAAAAAATTCAAAAATTGTTAAAATCAAATTTGCACTTTTAATTATATGGTTGATAGACGATAGGTTGATGTAATGTACAATAATAATTGTACAATGACTATTACTCTATTAGTAAAGTCTCGATACATTGATGATTTGATTTATCTATTCTCTATCTCGATTTGACAATTTCAATAACTCATGCAAATGTAAGTAATTGTATTGTATCATTCTTTAATTAATGTCAAATTATTTTTGCATGATGATTAATGACATTATTTATGTGATTTATGACATGGGTTATAATTTATTAAATTATCAATGATATAAATTGTAAAATCTAACAATCATTGTTAAAATTTTTATGAAAATATTATAATTATTTTAATTAAATTCCAGGTGAAGAAGTACACATTATTATTTATTAATTATTTAATAAAAATGTGTACTTTTAATCAATTATTAAAAAAAACAAAAAGATGTTTAAGTAATAAAAAAAATTACTAAAAATTTAACAATTATTGATAAGACAAACTTTAAAATTTAATATGAAATAACTAATTATTTGTATTTAGAATTCAAAAACATTAAACATATAAGAAATACAATTCAAACTCGAGCAGCTAACGAACCGAATCGAACTGCGCTGAACACTTGCATAGTCGAGCCGAACCGAATTATTCACGAACATAGTCGAACTGAACCACATGGTTCACAAACATGTTCGATCGAGCAATCGAACTTGATACCATGTGCGAGTTCGGCTCGAAAAAATTAGATAATTGAACTCGAACCGAATTAAACTCGAACCGAATCAAACTGATTCACAAATAGTTTGGTTCGTTTGCAGTCTAGTATGAATGTCTATTATTGGAATTCAACTTTATCGCATTTTACATAGCGATGTCAGGTAATCTGTATCTATTTATGTACAAAGTTAATCGTAAATAAGTAAATAAATTACATTAAAATAATACATGATGGGATGGATAAGAGATGAGACAAGAGATTTGTTAAATTTAAAATATCTAGTATATTAATAACCCTATATGTTAATTATTTCCTATTAAAATTTGAAAGGTAAGAAGTTTACATGGTGCGGTTGCAAAGGTAAGTAGATCATGCTTGATCAACTATTAATTTCAAGTGATTGAAGCAGTTTGTTTGACAATTTTTACCTTCAACTAAAGACAAAAGGGACTGGGGTCCCAAACCATTTTTCATATTCTACTGCACTGTTGGTGGGCATAGCGGGAAGGAGACGTAAATGGGGGATGTGATTATTGCGTATAAAATTACTTTTGCTGATAAAAAAGAAAAGAAAAGAAAAGAAGATAAATAACATGTATGTATTATCCAAATTAAATTCATGAAGCTTTATATGAATTCTCAAAGTAGTACATTACTTTCTTAATTCCGTGCGATTAGCAAAAGTGACACTCTTTAAGAAAGGACAGTATATACCTAGAGCTAGAGGCGCAGACCAAATAATGTTGAGAAGGCCTACTTGAGCATTGAATTCACAATTTCTCATATTTAACTTCCTGCCTTCGCTACTAGCTAGGTCCCAAGTAATTATTTTTTACTACGCATTGAAACATGACGTAAAATATGACCTTGAGTTCATTTCAACCACAAATAAACTTGTGGCTGATATATTTATTTGGTGAAAGAAACTGTGCTCCCAATATAACAAGTTGAAGCTTTTATATGCCCAGAAAAAGCAAATAATTTTATCCCACCAGGATAAAGAAGTTCAACTATCCGATGAAAATATCTACAGTTTCCTAAGGTTTAATGGGCTCAGTGCATAACAGCTATCAACTTGAAGCTCAGCAGTGTGAAGCATGTCAAATTTACACTTCAGTGTTAGGAAAAAAATCTTGGAGATGGAACAAATATGGTTTAAAGGGCTGCAAGTTGAATGGTTGATTTAACTTCAAATAAGTATAAGTACACAATATGGAGCACAATATGCAACACAACAAAATGATCTGAACCATTAAAAGATGGGGTCTAACACATAAATTCGTGTCAAGTTTTATTTTTTAATAATTAAGATATATGTAATATTTGAAATAATATTTAGTTATAATAGGTGTAAAGTTATCCTTTAACTTCACCACCTTTAGCCAGTACTTGAGAGGAATTATTGGATTTTGCTGTTATGTATGGATAAAAGTCATATATCACCATCCAAAGTAATTAGAATCCACTTGGTCATCTAGCAATTTCAACCGCTCATTTTTTCACCAACTTTTTTTGTACGGAAAATAGTACAAAAAACATACAGACATGTTCATTAGGGCCGGCGCTATAGCGCAAAAAAAAAAAAAAAAGGGTTTTAGGTTCTATTTTAAAAGAAGGCTTTAAATTTTTAAATACCATAAATAATTTATATAAAAATATCTTATAAAAATATAAGTCCAATTAATCTTTTAGGGCTCATAATCCAATCCAAATATTAAATACCTAAAAAAAATTAACAATATATAAAAAAAGTCTCATTTAAATAAAAAGTATTAATCCTCCCTCTGTCTCAAGATAAAAGTCTTCTATTGACTTTTATAGTCAATTTGACTATTTTTAAAATTAACAGTTAAACATATATATTTAAATTTAAAAAAAAGTAAACTTTGAGATTAGTACTAAATTGTATGTAATTTATAATGTTTATAGATTTTTTTTACATTACATAATAATAAGATATATTAATTTGAAAATGGTCAATTTGACAATAAAAATAAATGAAGAACGTACCAAATATAAAAAATCTTATTTAGAAGTATCGCTTTAGGCTTCAAATTGTTTTGAGCCATCTCTGCATGAAATTTGAGACATCTATAAATTTGAGACATTAAGCCCGTCGTCTCCACAAACATCACACATATCTCTTTCTTTTTCTCAAACCATTTTTTTAGTGCATGCAAATTTTCTTAATTTCCATAATTTGTAAATGGAATCACGGTGGTTAGTGATGTTGATGGAGAATTTGCAAGCCAAGGTGATTGAAGTTTCTAGAATGACGAAGAAGTTGGGAAAAGACGATCCGAGACGAGTTACACACTCCCTAAAAGTAGGATTAGCACTCACATTAGTTTCATTGTTCTATTATTTTCAGACTCTTTATGATAGCTTTGGTGATTCAGCAATGTGGGCTGTGATGACTGTTGTGGTTGTCTTTGAATTCTCTGTTGGTAAGTACTAGTTCATATATAGTAACAAATCAATAACAGTAAAACTACTGGCGCTAGAAAAAGATTACAGAAAAAATTACAGATGTTACTCCTTTTTATATAGATGCAACTCTTTCGTATATACCAAATAAAAAATTTGACCAATCATAACAATGCAACTCTTAGCTATTCAATTTATAAGTATAGAAAAGAGTAGCATATGTAGTTTTTTCCCGCAATTTTTTCCGTTATATACATCTTTATTGTTCTCATAATAGCTTATATAAGCCAATAGATTTTATAAGTAGTTGTTCTTATACATTTACACGCAGGTGCTACACTTGGAAAAAGCTTAAATAGGGCATTAGCAACACTTTTAGCTGGTGCTCTTGGTGTTGGAGCTCATCACTTAGCTGTTATATTTGGAAAGACTGGTGAACCCATAATACTCGGAATTTTCGTATTCTTACAAGGTATTTATATTCATGCACTATATATATAGTTCTATTAATACTAAGGGATTAATATTGCTGAAGCAAAAATAATGTTTTAGAGTAACAAGTGTCATTTGAAGTGTTAAATATCGTTAAATGTATAATTATGGCAGTATCATTTTCGCTACAGCAAGATCAACAACCTAATAAAAAGTTGTGAATTTATTTTCTGTTAATTACGGTACATTTAATGTTATTTATTTAATGTACGCAGCTGCCCTAATAACATTTGTAAGATTCTTCCCCAAAATCAAGGCCAGATACGACTATGGAATGTTGATATTCATCTTGACATTTTGTTTAGTATCTGTATCTGGTTTTCATAACAACGAAATACTAGAGCTGGCGCACAAGCGCCTTTTGACCATTCTCATTGGTGCTGCTACCTGTGTGATTTTGTCCATTTTTGTCTGCCCTATATGGGCTGGTGAAGATCTTCAAAACCTAGTTGCTCTCAACATTGAAAAGCTTGGAACTTTCTTGGAAGGTACGTCTTCCATAGAGGTTTATAAAGTAACATGGCATTATAACGATATGTTTAGAACTCGAAAAACTAGAGGGAAAATGATGAAAAAGAATTAAAAAAAAATCTAAAAATATATTGGAACTGTTTTTTAAGGATTACTACATTATATTTTTGACATTATTCTAAATATTATACTTCTTCGGTTCCAAATTATTATATTATTGTTAATTTTTGAAAATTTATTTAAAATATTTTTAAACTCAAAATTAAGATAACTTATTAAAAATTATAAAATAATAAAGTTTATAATGAGTAATACTTTTTACATAGTTTATAATATTTATCACTGTATTGATTAAAATTAGAAGAATCTTTGTTAATTTTGAGTTTAAAAATATATTAAGTTGATTTTAAAAAGCCATCAATGATTAAATAATATGAAATAAAGGGAGTGTTCTTTAGAATTATAGATTAGTAGATCTACCTTATTAATATAGTATTTTTTTTTCTTTCAATGCTTACATTTCGACGTTTTTCCTAGTTCCAAAACGTACATTTTAGTTAAATAAATTGTGCATGTTTGGTTATACAATGTTTGGAGTGTTGAGTGCGTTTAGAACGTCTAAAAGTTCAAATGTAATTAAAAATTTCTTTCATCTAAAAGTAGTTTATTTCAAATACAAGTTATTTAACTCACAAACGCAATATACTAAAAATGGTGGAGTGCTTTTAAAGGTTTAAATGCACTAAACTTTATCACTGCAAATGCTAGTAATTGAACAAAACTAATAAAAAATAAATATTTTAAAATTTACCACTCATAATTAATGAAACTTAAGACATACGGTTCTTAGTTTGAAAATTAGTTCTTACCATGAGCATAATACTTCGTAGGATTTGGAGATGAATATTTCAAAACATCCGAGGAAGAAGAACTCAAGGATAATAAGTCATCATTTATGCTGGGCTATAAAAGTGTTCTTAATTCAAAGAGTACCGAGGAAACGCTGGTGATCAGTTGATTAAAAAGTTTTCTATGTTTTGGTCTTTATGTGAAGAATAATAGTAGAATGAAAGACTAATTTCCTTGATTGGCATGCAGGCTAACTTTGCAAGATGGGAGCCAGGTCATGGCCAGTTCATGTATTGCCACCCTTGGAAACAATACCTGAAAGTTGGTGCCTTGACTCGCCAATGTGCCTACCGCATTGAGGCTCTTAATGGCTTTCTCAACTCGGATACACAAGTACTAAATGGAAACTTTATCCACATTCAATCTAGATATAGACAAATTTTAATGTGCTACTCCTTTAATTTCACAAAAAAAGAGTCGCATTATAAAATTTTAAAATCAGTTTGTGACAACTTAAAATTTAAAACTTTTGTGACCCTGTAACTTTTTAAATTTTACAAACTGAACTCCAATAATTGTTGTTCAAGACATTTAAATTTTCTAAATTTTGAGATATAAACCGTTACGATCAACTGAAGCTAACGTGACAATCTCATGTAATGTTACATACCATAATGTTTAGTGTTTACAATTTCAAAAACTTTAAGGTTCAATCTCTTAAACATTAAATATTGAGATTTAGTTTATAATATTAAGAAAGTTACACAGTCAAAAGTGTTTTTTGAGTCAAATTGACATGAATTAATATAATTTCAGTCGATAAAATCGTGGAATTTGTTAATTATTTAAATATATTTTTTAATTCATTACAAAATTTATTATTTTAAAAGTTAATTAGAATTTGTATTTTTAAATTTTAGGCTTCAACCTTCAAAAAAATCAAATTGTGGTTAATTGCCATGATGAATGTGTGTTTTCGACATAGTCTCTCTAAATATATATATATATAGTGGATAAATTAAAGCATCTGATGATAATTAGATCATGAACTTTGTAACAAGTGGTATGAATTTATAGATAAATAAATACCAATGTATAGTAAACGAAAAGGTTATTGAAATTTTTTGTATCAGATGCCTGAAGAAATCCGTCCAAAAGTTGAGGATATTATCACAAAAACAAGCATAAATTCTGGGAAAGCAATGAAAGAACTAGCTTTAGCCATCAAAACAATGACTGCACCATCTTCTTCTGAAAATTCCCATCTTGCAAACTCAAAATCAGCAGCTGAAAACCTCAAATCCTTACTCAAATCGGACATATGGAAAGACGTTGAATTCGTACAAGTGATACCAGTTGCCACATTAGCATCTGTACTAATCGAAATAGTAATTTGCATCGATAAAATTACAGAATCGGTGCATGAACTTGCTTTGCTAGCACAATTCAAGAATGTAGACTTGCTAGAGAAATTTGACGAGACTAAGAATTCAAAAGTTGTTATAGTGCCTGTAGTGAATCTCGTGATTGAATGACTTGCAAATGGAACTTCCTGAAGTGAATTCTCTCTCTTGATTTTTCCTCGACTTTTCTTGACATCAAATGTTTTGTAGAAAAATAATCTCATTGCAAATCTTGGCTCAGTTTTGACTAGTATTAATTAATTTATAGTCAGTTTTATATCTTATTATTTGTAGACACGAGAAATGCATGATTTGATCCAAACAATAGATATGAAATTTTAATGGAATACGGTATGGATTAAATGAGACAAGCAAACAAGGATTTTGTAATAAATTTGAAAACTGGGGGGATATTAGACTATATTACTTTATTTTCATATAATAGTTTGGTGATGATAATTTATTCCATTTAGAGATGATAAATTAAGTAATTATGAGATACGCAAATTAATAAGATATCAGCAGCAACAACAGAGGCTTTAGCAGCATTATCAGCAAATGTACAGACTACTGTACTCACATAAAAAATAAAGCAGGTCAAGCCAAGTTGGCTAACAAGATACAACAGCAGCTAGCATAGGCATTAGTTAGTTACTAAGGATAATCCGTGCCTGAAGGCACGGTGTAACTAATATAATAATTGAGTACTGTATCTAATATTTTGAGATTGAAAAATCTAAAATTGTTGTGTACTATCAGTTTCATAATAAAACTGAGAGTTCAATCATTAATACAAAAAGATTGATACTCAATCCAGTCATAATTTCTTTTTTAAGTAAACATTAGTGTGCTACTCATTCCCAACTTAAAATTAGTTCTTGACAGGTTTGAACAATTAATTGATTGACGATAGCGAGCTCAAATTTGTGTAATATAGTATTTTCGGGTATCCCACACACCTTTTCTTTATCGACAAAACGGACTGAGAAGTTTGACAACATTTATTTGCCTCCAGTATCTCTAACCATCGATCAATATGATCCATGAACAATATTTTTTTATGAAAAAAAGGTAGTACTGCAAGCCATTTGGTGGGATCCAATGAGGAAAAAAAAGATGTAAAAATCCAAAAGAAAGGCTTGCAGTACTACCATTTTTCCATAAAAAATATTATTCATGGATCATATTGATCGATGGTTAGAGATACTGGAGGCAAATAAATGCTGTCAAACTTCTCATTCCGTTTTGTCAATAAAGAAAAGGTGTGTGAGATCCAATGAGGGAAAAAAAGATGTAAAAATTCAAAAGAAAGACTTTTGCATTTATACCTAAAAGTATAAAATGAGCTTTCTAAATCCAAGCAAAAAGAAATGTCATAACACTAACTAAATCGTATCACCATAACATTTTTTCCTCTACATTTTTTCTTGAAATTGGACAAGATTCTCATACAATGAGTCAGAGCCAACTACAATAGTTGCTCTCGATATAGCCCGCAAAAACACCAAAGAGATGACACGTAATTGCCCATGCCTGAAGGCACGACGTAGATTAAAATTCCAAAAATACTCTATTACCTAAAGACTCTTTGCAACCTAAAATAACTTACAAATCAATTAGAATGAATCTCAACTGTTCTTGTGATTTCTTGCCTAAATCAATTTGCACATGCAATTTTTTATATTATATTACTACTACTACTACTACTACTACTACTACTACGATTATTATTATTATTATTATTATTATTATTATTACTACTACTACTACTACTATTACTATTATTATAATAATTATTGTTATTATTATTACTATTATTATAATTATTATCGTTATTATTACTACTATCACTACTACTACTACTACTACTACTACTACTACTACTACTGTTACTATTACTGTTACTACTACTATTATTATTATTATTATTATTATGATTACTATTATTATAATTATTATTTTTATTATTATTATTACTATATTATTACTATTATTATTATCATTATCATTATTATTATTATTATTATTATTATTATTATTATTATTAGTATTATTATTATTATTATTATTATTACTATTACTATTACTATTACTATAATTATAATAATAATAATAATAATTACTATTAGTATAATTGTTATTATTATATTACTATTATTATTATTATTATTATTTGTATTATTATTATAATTATTATAATAATAATAATAATAATAATAATAATAATAATAATTATTATTATTATTATTATTATTATTATTATTATTATTATTGTAGTGTAGTGGTGAATTTGATTTGAGTTGGAAATGTGAGGGATAGATTTTTGCAAAAAAGATGTTGAATTGGGTGCACGCGGGGGTCGGGGGGGGGGGGGGGGAATGAGAGATAGATTAGTGACTGTTGGATGTTGAAGCCTAAATTAATTTGAGGCCGTTTGATATTGAAACCTAAATTGAGTTGACGCCATTGAATGTTGAAGTTTTGAGATTTGAGCTGCTCTGTTTTGTATTATAGATAGTATTGCAATAGACACGTGTTGATTATTAACTTCTATCTTTCTATTTTGTAATTAGTCCACGTGTACAGTTAGTTGTAGTAGTAGAGTTTACTGATCTGTATATATGAGCATTGAGTTGTAAGAACAAAACAAATTGAATAATAAGATTTTGCTTTTCTCATTCTGTTATCATGGTATCAGAGCATCTCTAGATCATTCTTCTTCTTTTCCACTATGAAGTAGTGAGTTGTTTTTCCATTTAAGATCTTTTCTGTTTAATGTCATAATTTTTCTAATTCTCTATTCAGTTTATCATAATTCAATTTCCTTCTAAAATCTTTTCCAGATCTAGGTTTTAGTTCTTCAATTTTAGGCATTACATCTAAAATTTGTGTTAATTCTACATTGTTTTTGACTATGCATCATGACAAATCCTACAAATAATATGAATCCTTGGAACAGAGACTCAACTTCGCAGAACACATCGAATTCGCAGACTCAGCTAGGAAGAAACACATCGAATCTGCAAACACAACAAGGTAATCATGAACATACATTGAACGATGTAGCTACTGGAGTACAGACGTTTGAGCAAATTACTGCATCAATTGATTCAATTGTTCATCCACTATATTTGCACAATAGTTACCAACCTGGTTTAATTCTCATTTCAAAGAAACTTACAGGTTCTAAAAACTATAACCCTTGGCAAAGATCTATGCAGATTGCTCTTAATGCTAAAAATAAGAGGGCTATTGTGAATGGTACATAGTTATACTTGCTTCAAATTCACCTATCTTTCCACAATGGGATCGTGTGAATGATATGGTCACTTCATGAATACTTAACTATGTGTCTGATGAAATAAGTAATAGCATGAATTTTATTCATATTGCACAGTCAATTTGGGTTGAATTGAAAGAAAGATTTTCCACAATTGATGGTCATAGGATTTATCAACTTTTAAGAGATTTGTATACATTAGAGCTTGGAACAATTTCTGTGGATTTCTATTATCACAAAATGAAGGGAATTTGGGATGAATACTAGCCCTAGAAACTCCATCACTTTGCACTTGTAATGCATCTAGAATTCTTGAGGAGCAAGATCAAATGAGGAAGTTAACATAATTTGTAATGGGACTAGATGAGAGTTATAATAATGCTAAAGGACATATTCTTATAATGAGTCATCTTCCAAATGTAGCACAAGCTTTTGCATTGATTAGGCAAGATGAACGATAGAGGAAAAGGTACATTCCTAATACTGCTAATAGCACAACTTTGATGGCTTACAATAATGGCAAAACTAAGATGGTTTATGGTGAATCTAGGTCACATACTGATTTGCAACATAATATTTCTGGTTCTAATAATGTTGGGATTGAACATTTCTATGCCAACAATGCTCATTCTGGAAATTATTATGGTCCACATAGTTCCAGATATGACCCTATTCTTAGAGGGGATATTGTTTGCTCATATTGTTATAAAGAAGGTCATATTAGGAGGAATGTTACAAACTCAATGGATATCCTCCAGGACATCTTGCTGCTGCAAAATAGAATAAAAGAAAAGGTATTGGAGTTGGTACCACACAATTTTCTATACCTTATAAAAGGAACAATCATGCCAATTACAAGCACAAAGCCATAGTTGTAGGTGTTAGAAATACTACTAGGACTAGGGTGATGCAAGTAACAAAGGTAGCATAAAAAGTTACAGAGACAAATGGATTAGTTGTTTGCAATGTTTAGTAAGCCTTCAGAACATGAATCACTTAACAATCCAGAAGATCACATTATGGCAGGTATGGTTACATCTTTTGCCGCCTTTACAAACAATAACATAAATGTTTGGATTGTAGATACTGGTGCAACTGACCATATGACTTGTAATAAGAATCTTTTCCATACACTCAATGACTTTGATACACTTATTTTTGTTAGTTTACCTAATGGAAATCATATTAAAGTCACTCAGTCTGGTTGCATTTCTTTGAATTCTGTTGTTACCCTTAACAATGTTTTGTATATACCAGCCTTTCATTGTAACCTTTTATCAGTTAGCAAGCTAACACTAAATGACTCATTGCATATTGTTTTTAATTCCACTTCTTGTATTCTTCAAGACCAACATCAGATACAAACCTTGGCAACTGATGAACAGGTCAATGGTCTTTATCTTCACTTTCCATTACTGCAACAACAACAGGTTGTTGTTGTAACAATTATTTCTTCTTCTTTCAGAGTTTTATGGCATCAAAGGCTTATGTGTGTGCCTTATCCTATCTTAAATAAAATTCCAGTACTTTCATCTTTATAAGATAATGACTGTGAATCGTGTGATATTTATCCTTTGGCAAAACAGACAAATCTTTCTTTTCCTACTAGTTTATCTTGTATTTCAGACTTGTTTGAAATAATTCATTGTGATCTTTGGGGTCCTTACAGGATATCTACAAGAAATGGATGAAAGTATTTCCTAACAATTGTAGATAATTTTTCAAAAGTTGTATGGACTTTTCTTATTTCCACAAAGCAACGTATCTTTTTTATTTTACATAATTTTCTCATTTCTATCCAGACTCAGTTCAATAAACATGTTAAAATATTGAGAAGTGATAATGGGACTAAATTTCAAATTCATGTATTCCATAGTGACTAAACTTAGAATTACACATCATACTTCTTGTCCTCACACACCATAACAAAATGGTGTTGTTGAAAGAAAACACAGAACTATTCTTAATATGGCTAGGGCTTTGAGATTTCAAGTAAGACTTCCTATTTCTTTTTGGGGAGATTGTGTCCTTAATTACAGTTACTTATTTGTTAAAGGGGATTCCTATTTTCTCTTTACAGTATAAAAAAATCCATATAAATTACTGTTTCATCATATTCCATCATATTCACATTTGAAATCTTTTGGTAGTTTATGTTTTGCCTCACAACACTTAAGTGACAAATTTGCACCAAGAGCCATCAAATCTGTTTTCATTGGATATCCCACAACTCAAAAAGGCTATAAGTTACAGAATTTGGAGTCTAAATAGGTTTTTATTTCAAGACATGCCATTTTTCATAAACATGTGTTTTTCCTTATATACATTTCAATCAACTTCATTCTTTTGTTCCTACTCCTATTATTCATGGTTATTCTCATTTCAATACTTCTCCTTCAGTATCTCTACAACCATGTGTTTCAGTTCATTCATTTAGTCCTTCATCTTTATCAACATCAGAAGTAGTATCAACTTCTTCTTTTGACACATCACCTAAAGTAGTTTTTCCTCATCAAACTACTGATTCTGCTCCTTATATTCTTTCCAAAACATCTGCACCCATCCCTGCTAGAGTATCTACCAGAAATAAACAAATTCCAACATGGCATAAGGATTATGACTTTCCTCCATTACCAAAATCTTTTGCACATCTGTTTTCCAAACATCCCATTAGTAAATACATATCATATGATTCTTTTGCACCTTCACATCATCATTTTGTTAGCAATTTGCGTGCTGTACAGGAGCCTACCACTTGTCCTTAAGCAGTAAAAGATCCAAAGTGGGTAGAAGCCTTGAAGAAGGAGCTACAAGCTTTAAAGGCAAACTAGACTTTGGCAAGTTACTAAACTTCCACCTCATAAAGTTCCTATTGGTTATAAATGGGTTTTTAAGGCCAAATACAATGCTGATGGATCTATGGAGAGATATAAAGCTAGGTTAGTGGCAAAAGGGCACACTCAAATTAAAGGAGTATATTACACTAAAACTTCTGCCCTGGTGAAAAAAATGGTCACCATCAGGTTTATTTTAGCTCTAGTTGCTATTAAAGGTTGGCCACTACAGCAACTAGATGTAAACAATACATTTCTTCATGGGGGATCTCAATGAAGAAGTTTATATGGAGCCTCTTCCTAGATGTATTCAGTTGAAACAATCTTCCTTAGTTTGTCAATTAAAGAAATCACTATATGGGCTTAAGCATGCATCTAGACAATGGTTTACAAAATTGACATATGCATTTATTTATGCTGGTTATCATCAATCTAAGGCTGATTATTCTTTATTTATTCTTCATACAAATACTTCTATTACGCTAGTAGTGATCTATGTTAATGATATACTAGTTACATGATTTAATTCTGTAAAAATTACCAATCTCAAGTTATTACTGGTCACTTATTTCAGCATTAGAGATTTGAGATCAGTAAAATATTACTTGGGATTAGAATTTTCTAGATCTTCTCAAGGCATCTTTATTCATTAGAGAAAATATATTTTGGATCTCCTTGATGAATTCACTTTGTATGAATCTAAGCCTTTTTCTATTCCTATTGAACAACATATCAAACTTCATGATTCTACTAGTGGTAGTCTTCCTGATGCTACTTCATATAGCTGTTTGATTGGAAAACTACAATATCTTACCATGCACTACAAGAAAACAGGTCATTGTCGATGGACATGTTCGTTGTCAATGACACATTAGTCGTTGACAATGAGGTCATAGGCGACGAACATGTTCGTTGGCAATGTCGTCGCCCCAAGGGTCGTAGCCCCATGCTCCCGTCGATTGCCGTCGGTATTGATGTTAGTGGTGACAGGCTCATTAGCGACGGACAATCCATCGCTAATGACTCGTTTAATAAAAAAATTAAAAAGTCATTGGCGATAGACCTATCCATTGCCAATGATATTTTTTTAAAAAAAAAAAAATTAATTTGCAATTGTTCAAACCCTTTCATTTTCTTTCCAACCCAATCTGCCAAACACACTAAAAAAATAATTAAAGGGACTTATATACATTAGTATAAGATCCCAGCATGCCAAATCAGTGAATCCTAACAACCAATTCACATACATTAAAGGATTAAAAAAACACAACAACATAATTTTAATAGAAAAATACTCATCAATATACACTAAGGAAAAACACACCAATATTATGAAAAACATAGTTACATACATGCACGAGAGTAATTATATCATGATTAACCATAAATTATTGAACCTAAACAAAGAAGCAAATTTCTTATAACCTTAGAAGATATTCAATAAGATGACATTTTACACCACAACAACATTGTAAAAAGATAACAGACAGTAGATAAAATGATTCATAGCTCTCCAAGTATAATGTGATTGGAGCTTAAGTAATACACTGAGAAGGAAACACCCCATCAAATGTTATGATATTCAAGAAAATGAGATCTAAAATACTTTAAAATGATATCGCATGGTGAACAAAACATGAGGATGCATAAATAGAAAATCATGCAGAACTTCACATTCTAGAATCAACATGCTCGCATAGTTCGACAAATAATTAAATACTTTGTACCAATACTGCCCCACAAAAAGAGACCTTATTGCAAACTTAAGGGCTGTCGTTTGTCGTTTTATACTACTACTAGCACCAGGTGGGATACGGTTGCGCGTATATATTATGTGGGGTAAAATAGTTTTTTTAATATAATTTGAAATATTAAATAGAAATATAAAAAAAAACTAATATAAAAAGTACAATATAATAATATAACTAAATTTATATAGCTGCACCAACTACGTCAACGGCTTAGGAGAGCCGTTTATAGTATAGATAATATGGATCATCAAAATTTTGATTCTTTTAGAGGGGAAAAATGACAAATGAAATTCTTTTGTGGAATAGAGGAATTGACTTTATTGTAAAATAACTAAACTCTACCAGAATACTATAATTACTTAAACACTATTTTTTTCCATTTTTTATTTTAAAGTGACAGTTAAATGAAAAGAACAGAGTATACATATAATTAAGAGCTAGAATTATGTGGCCCTATAACAACATTGGGAGAAAGTACTTTAATTCAAATAAGGAAATTATTAACTAAAATACATATAAAGAACCAACTTAAACCAGACAACTAATTAATACTAAAATTACTAAATTACACATGATAGCTAAACAACATAACTTAAGAAAAACCCTCAATAGACACTAATATAAGTGTTAGTAAATATGGATCTATTACCCTAGCTTTATGTCATAAATTTTTATTTCTTTAATGATCTAAAAAACTATACTTTGAACATCTGCATCAATACAAGATTTGCAGTACGTACTAAAAAATGAAAAAATAAATAAAAAGACCCACGAAAGATCTGAGCAAATGAAGAGGCACAAAAGGAAAAAGAAAGGTTTCAATACCTTTAACAACAAATATAGAGTTCATATGGGTTTCACAAGACTTACATTCCTTCCCTTTTATTGTCAAGCAATCAAGTAATACTTTCCCCTTCCTTTTCCTTTCAATTCCCACAACCCACAATCTTTCTCCCACAAAGCCTCATATTTGGCCTAACAGCCTTTCTCTAGTGATATTTGTATACTCCTTTTGTGCAATGACTAAAATAAAAGTTGTTGCTTTTCTGCCACCAAAGAGGAGTACTTAAATAAAGGTTACCTAAACCGAAAAATTATGTAATGTTCCGAACTTCGAAGAATATTGTAATCTAACTTTATATGAATAAATAAAGATTGAATTACACTTTAAATGTGCTATGAAATTTTTATATGTGTTTATTTTTGTATTTTGTTTCAAGAATCCAACTTAAACAATTATTAAAAAAATAAAAATTATTTTTTTAAAAACCTAAAGTTAAGGTTTGGAGAAAACCTAAAAGGGCTAAAACCCTAGCCCTAAAACCCTAAAGTGGAAAATAAATTAAAACGTGAACCCTAATTTAGAAATCATAAGGGTTAAACCCTAAGGTTCAAATCTTAAACCCTAGAAATGCACTATTCACAAATACGCATAAAAATATAAAAATTATATGGATATAATATGGAAATAATACAAAAATTATACGGTATAAATACGAAGTCAACTATGAATAGTAATAGTCAACTATATAAATTAGTATACTTAATCAAGATTAAGGCTAAACTAAGTAAGTTTGATTTGTTAAATGAATCATTAATCAACCAATCAAAAGCTAGATTATTAAAAGGCTAAACTATCCTTGAACCAAGCTTGTTAAAAGACCATCAATGCCCCTCAAATAATCGATTATTTAAGCATCCAAACAAGGCCTAGTACTATTCCTTTGGTAGGCTTGATCTTGGCCATATAAATGTGAGATGATGATGCCACCAAACACAATGATGGACAAACTTAAATGGCATTTAAAGCTCCTTTGGCCGGCTACTTTGATGGACTAAATGGGGTGATGATTTTTTTTTACTTAATTAGCTTGGAAGTTTTGTAACAAAGACTAAAATACCCTAGCTTTAGTTTTCCTATAAATAGAAAGCTAGTTTTTCTCATTTTCTTACTAATTTCGAAAGCTTAAAATCAAGTATTAAAGCTATATATATATATATATTATTGAGAGAGAGTTCTAGTGAGTTACTATCAGAAAATTGTAAAAAAATAGTTAAAGCGTGCAATAACAAAATATACAATCTCTAATCATTATAATGTTCGATTTTTCTTTCATCTTTAGTTTTAAAAAGCTTAAGAACGAGAGTCATAGCCATATACGATTGTCGTTCTTCGTATTCTTCACGTATTCTTGAGCATTTCTCCATTTTATAATAGTTATAATATCAAATTTTATTTCATAGTTTAAAGCTCAAGAACGTATGTCGTAGCCATGCACGATTCTTGTTCTTTATGTTTTTTGTGTGTTATTGAGCAATAATTATAAATTGAGATAATTAATTATATAAGCCGTTATAATGACCAAATTATTTCAAATATAAGTGTCATAATCACATAGGTAAACAGTTATAATGCTCAAATTATTTCAAGTATGAAAATCAAAAGATCAAGAACATAAGTCATTACCATATACGATTTTTTCGTTCTTCGTGTGTTTTTGAGCAAAAGTCATAAATCTCTATATAATAAGGTTTATGATTTTCTTATTTTATGTTATAAAGTGTTATTGATTATTAGAACATGTTATCTTAGCAAATTAAAGCTTGCGGTATTGTGTTTTATCAATTCAGTAAAAGAAATAATGAATCAGTTTTGTGCAGTCCCCTTACTATCAAAATCTTTGTAAATAAATAAGGAATTTTGAACTTTGGTCTAAATATGAATTGTAGATACGGAAATTATGAACGCGTAAAATTCTGAACAACTCAAAAATATTTTAAAAAGAAAAAGTTATGGCCTTTTAGTCGAGCCGGGGTCTTCCACTTTTTAAAAAATGCCTTAAAAATGAGTCTTTGAGTTTCCAAAATTTTTGAATGAAATCACCTACGAAAATAGTCTAAAAAATTTATAACAACACTTATTAATAAATAAAGTTCGATAAACTAACATTCAGGTACGCATAAACAATTATGTAGGAATTTAACGCTTTACCAGAAAAACCCTAAATTGCTTCAAGACAAGTTTTCTATCTTCCACCTATATTTACTTGCTTTCTATATGATTTATACCTCTTGTACAAAGAACGTGTTATAAATCTTTGACATAAAATTTATTGCTTCTTGTTTCGACATAACTTGAGAAATAAAATGTTTATTTGTGATATATTTCGAACCGTGCTTTATTTAATCAAACCAAATTGTCTTGGGGCGATCCTGACATGTGAAGTAAACTGAGATGAACGAATATTTATCACTGTTCATTATTAGTCCATTGTAGCCAGTGTAGCGTATGTTATGCATAACATAGGATGTCATTAGGTTGATCCCCTATAGATATCACTTGATAGTCTCGGAGTCGAAAGACAGATGAACAATAATTTTTAGTTTAATTACCACTCAGTTTTGCTATGTTAAAACAAATTGTAATATCTTTTGTTGAGCTATGAACTTCTTAAATTCTATATCGGCGTGAGTTCATTTGTATGCTATGTGTTTAAACTTGTTGAACTTTTGTATGCCCACCTTTGTGAATAAAACCTATTCGCAGACAAACCTGAGAGCTCCGACTTTAAGAAGAAGAAAGGAAAGAAAAAATGCGTAGATTAATTTACTTGCTTTATTAAATTACTTGACCTTTTGTTTTAAAGTCTTGATGACTTATGTAATATGAACAAGCAAACCGTGTAACCGAATCTACATCAATATATATCAAGTTTCATCATATATTCTTGTCATGTCTTTACTTTAATTGAATGTAGAATTGTTAAACATTAACACAGTATTCATAATGAACTACTTATCAGAATGAGAATGGTAAATAAAATTTACGAGTACTGTTAGCATCCGAGACAGGACTACTCGATGTGAAATGGTCAAATTCATCGTTAGGTTCCATATACCCAAGTACAAGCTTATTATTACTATTCTGAATGTCAGATAAGTAGAAATTATTGATATAAAGAGATATAACTATAACGATATGTATTTCAAGTGAGGGTTTTAGGTAATTGGGTATATTCTGTACGAAAAGAGAATATTACACTGAACAAAGATATAAACATTTGTCACGGATAAAGATACAAATATTTATCACGGATGAAGATATAAACATTCATCGCAAGATTATCTGTTCCCAAGAACCGTCTTAATTATTTAATGTTGTGAATCTAAGATATGTAAAATTATAGAATATCTAAATATTAAGGTTAAAATGGTAGGAGTGAGTACTATGCTTGCGTTGATTATAAGGGCTTAATATGAAATAATGAAATATCTTTGGGAATTAGGATGAAAACTTTGTTTATGAATAAAAGAAATTATCAATAGACCTAATGATTTAGCATTTGTAGTGATCATCAAATCAACTATAGTAAGTAAAGTGATTTGGGGGCGTCACAAATTATTTGCTCAAAATTTAAAAAAGAAGATGTCTCTAAGTTAATACAAAAGCTCACTAATAAAATCATTCTTATAACCCATTAAGGCTATATGAAACTATTATGGTTTCAAATATTATTCTAAATAAAAAAACTAGCTAAGATTTTATACAAAACTCGAGTAGGCATTCGAACTGCAAAGCTAATGTACTTGGGAGAACCAAAACCAAGAAATAATTTAATGAATCTAAATTTCAGAATCCTAAATCTATCGACAAATGTTTCATAAGAAAAATAAAACTTGTAATATACAAACGAAATATTCCAATGTCATAAATTGATAAAATTTATCTAAGCGATAGTATTCCTAATATTCTTTACAGTAACAATATGCTCATACCTTAACAAGATATATTGCAATAACGAAAGAAGAGTGCAAAAGCTAGCAGATCCAATCATGAAATGCAGAAAGATGACCTTACCATCAAAACAATCCTAAAGTAATTGACAGTAGCATCATAACAATCAACAGTCTACAGTTGGTACTGTAATGTCCTAAAATTTTCACGTCATTGTTAATTAAAATATTAATTTAATTTCTAACGAGTTAGTTTTACGAGATTAATTAAATCTTTTTGTGTGATTAATTAATTACGTGATTAAGTGATTATGTGATTAATTGTTAGAATTAATTAAAGGGGGTCACTAATATACTATTTAAATTAGTGAACAATGTAAGACCCCGAATTTTATGAAATACAAAATTTAATTTTTCTTCATATATATTTTTTTGAAACAGTAAGTGGTTAAATCGATCAAGTTAAAAGTTAAGGATGTTATCTGCAAATTTTATTTTGTCGGACAATATTCGCTTTGTCGGGGAATATTCGTTTGGTCGGGGAATATTCGTGTCGTACGACGGCACTGAAATAACAAATTATTGGTGGACCCCACAACGGAATATTTGTCGGATATAGAAAACGACAGAAATAACCTTTTTAAATAAAAATAGTCAACGGAACTGTTAAAATACCGGTGATAAAAGAATAGTAGCATACGGTAGTTTTTGGTATTTTCTGTAGCACACGGTACTCTACAGTAACACACGGTATTGCATAGTGTCTCATATTATTGGTCTGATAATTGACACCGTAACTGTTACGCATCATTTCATCGATAATTGTCACTACATAATATTTTATATTATCAATTCAATAATTGTTGTTACACAGTATTTTGCATTATTGATTTAATAATTGTCATTACACTGTATTTTATATCATTGAGTCAATAATTGTTGCTGCACTGTTTTTAAAATTATTGAACCTAATAATTGTCAACAGTAACATATGCACAGTAATTCACATTATTGAATCAATAATTGTCATTACACAGTAACGTATGCTTTCTTTTACATTATTGTTATCTCTATTATGATGTTATTTAAACAGTTGTATTTCATTAATTTATTGACTTGATATCTAAGAGCTAACTATACTGTATTTATAACAATTAGTCATAATAATTGAATTGATAAAGTTATTTGTTTATAATATAAAGTTAGGTGATTATTAGGTAATATGAAATGAATGGTGTAGATTAAAGTGTGAATTATTGTTGAATAATTGAATTGATTTGTTTATAATATAAAGTTAGGTGATTATTAGGTAATATGAAATGAATGGTGTAGATTAAAGTGTGAATTATTATTGAATAATTGAATTAATTTGTTTATAATATAAAGTTAGGTGATATGAAATGAATGGTGTAGATTAAATATAATATAAAATTTGAAATGGATGGTGTAGATTAAAAGATGATTTTTTTAAATGAATGGTTTAGATTAAAGGAATGATAAGATTTTTGGCTATAAATAGAAGCCTTAACTTAAGGATTTTTCATAAACTTCCTTACTTGTTCTTTCTTTCTCTCTCTAAATACTTCTTGTAAAAGTTCTCTCTAAGTGTGCTTAAGTCATCTTGAGTATTTGTAAAGATCTATAAGTATACGTGTACTGTTCAAGTTAATCAACCTCATTTAAATCAATATCCAGTCACGTGTTGAGGTAAGGGATACCATCTTTTTCATCTTCCATTATTCAAACGTACTATGGTAAGGGATTATCATTATTTGATTCTAAAAAATAATATCGTTTCTTTCTTACTCATAAGATGTGTCATTTATTTTCATGTATTAAATTATGGGAATAACCTTACGGCGCGGATTATCGCCTGTTGGTGAATAACCTTTCGTATTCATTCATTATTAATCTCTGAGAATAACCTTACGGCGCGGATTATCGCCTGTTTGGTGAATAACTCTTTGTACTCAAATTCTATTAAAGTGTGGGAATAACTTATGGCGCGGATTACCGCCTGTTGGTGAATAACCCTTTGTATTAATTTCCTTCACCTTTTGTTAATCAAACCTGCTACGGTAAGGGTTATTATTTTCTTTCATACTCCTAAATTGAAATTTATTATGGAACTATTGCTTCTATAATTCCTGAAAATATTATATGTTCCTTAATAGATGAACTTCATTATTTCAACTGAACCTTCCTATTTACGTGAACCTTTCTATTGAACTGTAACCGTTATTCTGAACTGTGGATCTTGAATATTATTTTTAAATTTCACTCCACATCATGTTGACAATTTGGACATTATTTGAATCTGCACAAAGTAAACTTCTGATACTTATTGTTTATCCTGTTTCTTCTGTTCATCATTTGTATCACTGTTATTTGTACTAATCATCAAGAATCAAGCTGTTGTGAATATCTGTGGCCGGGGGCACATATGTGATATATTTGTTAAACAGATGATAGGTTAAAGGCGATATAATAGGTTAAAGGCGATACATCTGTTCGGTGTCTTTTATGGCACGTGGTGAAAGTTCTCTTTGACCCGTAGTGCATAAATGAACTGTTGTTTGGTATGATTATCACCAAAGGCTGAATCTGGTTTAATCATGACCGCTGGTGCTAAATTAAATATCTTTGGCCCGTAGTGCAAAGATGAACTGTTGATCTGCATGATTATGATCAGGAACTGTGAATTTTTATTATCATGACTAATGGTATTTCAGATGATAAAAGTTGATGATGTTTTTACGAAAAAGAGAAGCGAGTGGACATTATAATCTGCATTATTCTTCTAATAGATTGCTCATTCCGCTGCTATTATTGATCTGAACATTGTTTAAGAATTTAACTGCAGTTTTTGATATAAACCTTGTATTCTATTGTATTCTATCAAGAACTCAACTGTTGAAGGCTAATGATAATTTATTCGTCATTATCTTAGTCATGATATTTCTTACTGGGCTATTTGAGCTCACCCTTTCTTTTGTTCCATTGTTTTTCAACAGGAAATGAAAACATAACAGGGTCTAGCCGGGGAATGGAGTGAGGGTCCGAGTAATAGTTATCATAGTCTTCACGTTTTGTAAAATAGTGTGGCAATAATAGTGAAGACTTAGTTGTGTATTATTATACACTGTATTGTAGTACGTTGTGCTTTGTTGTAATAATTTTGTTGTAGTCTTTTGACGACTCAAGTTTGGGCTGTGTGGGCCCAGCTTTGGGGGCGTCACAGTTGGCATCAGAGCTTAGGGATATGGTCTTTAATGGAGATCTGGGGTTAGAACTAGGAGGGGAGAGACGAATAGAATCAATCACTAGTGTGTCCTACCTAAATTAGATTTTTTTTTTATCTAATGAATCGATTTGAATGTAGGAACATGAAGAGATGAATCAATTTATTTGAACTAACAATTATTTTGTGACAACAGTTTAGTATGGCATCTGGAAATCAAGAGGTTAACTATGGAATGCCTGAAGCGAATGTAGCCGAAAATCAAGAGGCCCCAAACAATCCTCCTGCCAACTCAGGAAATAATGTTCCTGATAACATGATAAACGATGGATTCTTTAGGAATTTCATGCAGTTCATACAGAATCAAGGAAGAGGAAATCCAATCAATAATAACGGTAGAAACGCTGGCAATTTGAGGATGGTCACTGTCAAGCAATTTAAAGAATTGGGACCACCTGAATTCCACGGGAAGCCTGACCCACTCAAAGCGGAGGCATGGCTGAAGCAGACGATAAAAATACTTGATGTCTTACAATGCGCTGATGATCAGAAGGTGCCATTTGCCACTTTTATGTTACGAGGTGAGGCGGACCATTGGTGGGAAGCGGTAAAACGTATCCAACCTTCAGCACTCGAAATATCTTGGACAGAATTCGAAGAACTGTTTAACGAGAAGTACTTCCCAGAAAGCATCCGCCATATGAAGGAAGTGGAATTCATTAAACTGGAGCAGGGAAACATGACAGTTTCTCAATATAAAGCTAAGTTTGCTGAACTGTCTTGTTTTGCGACTCATCTAGTAGATGACGAAGCACGAATGAGTCGAATGTTCCTGAGAGGTTTGAGACTCAAAATTCGTCAACAACTTAGCTCTCATAAATTCAGTTTGTATTCAGATGTTGTAGATAGGGCTCAAAGGGTGGAGCAAACAGATGAAACATTACAGCCAAGAGTTAATGATCAGCATAGAGAAAGGAGTGACAACAACCACAGGAACGAGAACCATCGAGGAGGTAACCAACACTTCGGTGGTAATTCCACATCAAATAACAGAAGAGGAGAATCCAGTGGGAACAATTTCAAAAGAAAGAGATTCCATAATAATTATGGAAGGGCACCAGCACCAGTACCAACATCAGCACCGACCCCAGTTTCAAGGGGAGAAGATCGACCACCAGTGAGATGCCATAGGTGTGGTCAGGAAGGTCACATCAGCCCAAACTGTACACTGCAGTCCAAAAAGTGCTACAGTTGTGGGAAAGAGGGTCATCTTGCGCGGTTTTGTCCTGCCACAAAATCAAGTCCAGCTGCAATGATGATACCAAAAGCTAGCGCGGATAAAGGAAAATCTGTAGTTCAAGGGAGAGCTTTTGTTGTGACATCCCAAATGGCACGAAACTCGAACGAGGTGATAACCGGTAAGCTATTCATAAATTCTCGTGAAGTCTACGCTTTGTTAGATACTGGCTCTACCCATTCTTTTATCTCACCTGCATGTGCTCAGCGTTTAAACTTAACTCCTGAAAATTTGGACTTTGACTTATTAGTTGAAACCCCATTAGGAGAAATGACCATTAATCTACTGTCTATAAATCTTGCCTAGTTCAAATCAACAACCTCACATTACCTGTTGACCTTATTTCTTTGGAGATGCATGAATTTGATGTGATTTTAGGAATTGATTGGTTGACTACCCATCATGCTAAAATTGATTATTTTCATAATATTATTAGTTTTCATATTCCTAATCAACCTGTCATGCAAATTCAAGCAACTAAACCATTGAAATCTATAACTGTTATTTCTAGCCATAAAGCCATTCGTTTATTGAAAAACGGATGTCAAGCCTTTTTAGCTCATGTCACTGATTTGAACAAAAATACGTCAAACTTGAATGATATTCCCATTGTTAATGAGTTTCCTGACGTTTTTCCTGAAGAACTTCCTGGCTTACCCCCAAACCGTGAAATTGATTTTTATATTGATCTTGAACCCGGTACCAAGCCCATTTCCAAAGCTCCCTACCGAATGGCTCCCATTGAACTTCAGGAGTTAAAAGTCCAACTACAGGAATTGTTGGATACCGGTTTCATTCGTCCGAGTGCATCACCTTGGGGTGCTCCTGTTCTATTTGTAAAGAAGAAAGACGGGAGTATGAGATTGTGCATTGACTACCGAGAATTGAACCATGTCACCATCAAAAACAGGTACCCGTTACCTCGGATTGATGACATGTTTGATCAATTGCAAGGCGCTCAACATTTCTCAAAGATTGATCTCCGTTCTGGATATCATCAGTTAAAGGTTAAAGCTGAGGACATTCCAAAGACTGCTTTCAGAACTCGTTATGGGCATTATGAGTTCTTAGTCATGCCTTTTGGACTAACTAATGCTCCTGCAGCTTTCATGGACATGATGAACCGGATATTCAAGGAACATTTGGATCATTTTGTGGTTGTCTTTATTGATGACATCCTCATATACTCCAAGAGTCGCGAGGATCATGAACAACACCTGAGATTGATACTCCAAAAGCTCCGTGAAAACAAATTATATGCCAAGTTGAAGAAATGTGAGTTCTGGCTTGAGGAGGTCACGTTTCTTGGGCATGTGATTTCTAGTCAAGGAATATCAGTCGATCCTGCGAAGATTAAAACGGTACTAAATTGGGAACAACCCAAAACAGTAACCGAAGTCCGAAGTTTTCTGGGTCTAGCTGGTTATTATCGGAGATTCGTAGAAGGATTTTCTCGAATCGCCACTCCATTAACGCAGCTTACTCGGAAAAGCACAAAATTTATATGGAGCGAGGAATGCGAGAAAAGTTTCCAAGAACTCAAGAAGAGATTGGTTTCAGCTCCTGTTCTGACCATACCATCAGGATCAGGAGAATTTGTTATCTACAGCGATGCTTCTGGCAAAGGTCTAGGTTGTGTCCTTATGCAACATGGAAAGGTTATAGCCTATGCCTCTCGACAACTCAAAGATTATGAGAAAAATTATCCTACTCATGATCTAGAGTTGGCAGCAGTCGTTTTCGCGTTGAAGATCTGGAGACACTACTTGTACGGAGAAAAAGTGGATATCTATACGGATCATAAAAGTCTCAAGTATTTCTTCACCCAGAAGGAACTCAACATGCGACAACGACGTTGACTTGAGCTGTTAAAGGATTATGACCACACAATCCAGTATCACCCGGGAAAGGCGAACGTTGTAGCTGACGCTTTGAGCAGAAAATCTTATGCAAGTACAAGTGCACTGCTGACAACACAAAAGTGTACTTTGTACGACTTGCAAAAGATGGAGATAGAGCTAAAGACACCAGGGACCCACTCGAAGATTGCTCACGTGCGAGTAGAACCAACTTTAATCGATAAAATTAAAGCTGCTCAAGCTACCGATCCGGAACTGATAAACATGATAAAGAAAGTACAAGAAGGTGCCATTCCCGAAGCAAGAATCGACGAGAAAGGAATACTTCGAGTCAACTCTCGACTCTGTGTTCCTAACGATCCTAAATTAAAGCATAAAATCATGATGGAGGCACACAACACGCCGTTTGCAATCCACCCAGGAGGTACCAAGATGTATCGAGATCTTCGACATACATTTTGGTGGAACAATATGAAAAGAGAGATTGCGGAGTTTATCTCAAGGTGCCTAACTTGTCAACGTGTCAAGGCAGAGCATCAAGTTCCTAAAGGTCCATTACAATCACTTGAAGTTCCCGAATGGAAGTGGGAACACATCAATATGGACTTCGTGACGGGTCTTCCAAAAGTTTCTCAAGGCTTAGATGCAATTTGGGTGATCGTAGATAGATTGACCAAATCTGCTCATTTCTTGCCTATACGAGAAAACTTTTCACTTGAACGTCTTGCCGGTATGTACATAAATGAGATCGTGAGATTGCATGGCATGCCAGTTTCCATAGTTTCTGATCGAGATCCTAGATTCACTTCACGCTTTTGGATCAGTCTACAAAAAGCTATGGGCACTGAACTACGTTTTAGTTCTGCATACCATCCTCAAACGGACGGACAATCGGAAAGGACGATCCAGACCCTCGAAGATCTTTTGAGACTTTGTGTATTAGACTTCAAAGGAAGTTGGGATAAGTACTTGCCGTTGGTGGAATTTTCTTACAACAACAGTTACCAAGCAAGCATAGGCATGGCTCCATTCGAGGCATTATATGGAAGGAAGTGTCGCTCTCCAATATGTTGGAATGAGGTAGGAGAAGCAAAATTGTTGGGACCCGAGTTGGTACGCTTGACGACCGAAAAGATCCAAATGATCCGATAACGAATACAGACCGCACAAGAACGACAAAAGAGTTATGCTGATCTTCATCGGAGAGACGAAAGTTTCAACGTCGGAGATCATGTATTCTTACGTGTTTCTCCATGGAAAGGGGTTACGAGATTCGGAAAGAGAGGAAAGCTCAACCCTCGATTTATTGGCCCATTTGAAATCCTCGATCGAATAGGAACCGTAGCCTACAGACTAGCCCTACCATCAAGTATGTCTCGCATCCATAACGTTTTTCACATATCTATGTTACGTAAATATGTGAAGGACCCAAACCACGTCATTGAGTTAGAACCAGACGTTATAGCAGAGGATTTAACATACGAGGAGGTACCTGTTAAGATCCTGGATAAGAAGGAGCATATCCTACGCTCAAAGGTTATACCTCAAGTCAAGGTTTTATGGAGGAACCAAGATACTGAGGAAATGACCTGGGAGCTAGAATCTGAGATGAAATCTAGGTATCCTTACCTCTTCGATATGTCAGGTACGTCAATTTCGGGGACGAAATTTCATAAGGAGGGGAGGTTGTAAGACCCCGAATTTTATGAAATACAAAATTTAATTTTTCTTCATATATATTTTTTTGAAACAGTAAGTGGTTAAATCGATCAAGTTAAAAGTTAAGGATGTTATCTGCAAATTTTATTTTGTCGGACAATATTCGCTTTGTCGGGGAATATTCGTTTGGTCGGGGAATATTCGTGTCGTACGACGGCGCCGAAATAACAAATTATTGGTGGACCCCACAACGGAATATTTGTCGGATATAGAAAACGACATAAATAACCTTTTTAAATAAAAATAGTCAACGGAACTGTTAAAATACCGGTGATAAAAGAATAGTAGCATACGGTAGTTTTTGGCATTTTCTGTAGCACACGGTACTCTACAGTAACACACAGTATTGCATAGTGTCTCATATTATTGGTCTGATAATTGACACCGTAACTGTTACGCATCATTTCATCGATAATTGTCACTGCGTAATATTTTATATTATCAATTCAATAATTGTTTTTACACAGTATTTTGCATTATTGATTTAATAATTGTCATTACACTGTATTTTATATCATTGAGTCAATAATTGTTGCTGCACTGTTTTTAAAATTATTGAACCTAATAATTGTCACAGTAACATATGCACAGTAATTCACATTATTGAATCAATAATTGTCATTACACAGTAACGTATGCTTTCTTTTACATTATTGTTATCTCTATTATGATGTTATTTAAACAGTTGTATTTCATTAATTTATTGACTTGATATCTAAGAGCTAACTATACTGTATTTATAACAATTAGTCATAATAATTGAATTGATAAAGTTATTTGTTTATAATATAAAGTTAGGTGATTATTAGGTAATATGAAATGAATGGTGTAGATTAAAGTGTGAATTATTGTTGAATAATTGAATTGATTTGTTTATAATATAAAGTTAGGTGATTATTAGGTAATATGAAATGAATGGTGTAGATTAAAGTGTGAATTATTATTGAATAATTGAATTAATTTGTTTATAATATAAAGTTAGGTGATATGAAATGAATGGTGTAGATTAAAGATAATATAAAATTTGAAATGGATGGTGTAGATTAAAAGATGATTTTTTTAAATGAATGGTTTAGATTAAAGGAATGATAAGATTTTTGGCTATAAATAGAAGCCTTAACTTAAGGATTTTTCATAAACTTCCTTACTTGTTCTTTCTTTCTCTCTCTAAATACTTCTTGTGAAAGTTCTCTCTAAGTGTGCTTAAGCCATCTTGAGTATTTGTGAAGATCTATAAGTATACGTGTACTGTTCAAGTTAATCAACCTCAATTAAATCAATATCCAGTCACGTGTTGAGGTAAGGGATACCATCTTTTTCATCTTCCATTATTCAAACGTACTATGGTAAGGGATTATCATTATTTGATTTTAAAAATAATATCGTTTCTTTCTTACTCATAAGATGTGTCATTTATTTCCATGTATTAAATTATGGGAATAACCTTACGGCGCGGATTATCGCCTGTTGGTGAATAACCTTTCGTATTCATTCATTATTAATCTCTGAGAATAACCTTACGGCGCGGATTATCGCCTGTTTGGTGAATAACTCTTTGTACTCAAATTCTATTAAAGTGTGGGAATAACTTATGGCGCGGATTACCGCCTGTTGGTGAATAACCCTTTGTATTAATTTCCTTCACCTTTTGTTAATCAAACCTGCTACGGTAAGGGTTATTATTTTCTTTCATACTCCTAAATCGAAATTTATTATGGAACTATTGCTTCTATAATTCCTGAAAATATTATATGTTCCTTAATAGATGAACTTCATTATTTCAACTGAACCTTCCTATTTACGTGAACCTTTCTATTGAACTGTAACCGTTATTCTGAACTGTGGATCTTGAATATTATTTTTAAATTTCACTCCACATCATGTTGACAATTTGGACATTATTTGAATCTGCACAAAGTAAACTTCTGATACTGATTGTTTATCCTGTTTCTTCTGTTCATCATTTGTATCACTGTTATTTGTACTAATCATCAAGAATTAAGCTGTTGTGAATATCTGTGGCCGGGGGCACATATGTGATATATTTGTTGAACATATGATAGGTTAAAGGCGATATAATAGGTTAAAGGCGATACATCTGTTCGGTGTCTTTTATGGCACGTGGTGAAAGTTCTCTTTGGCCCGTAGTGCATAGATGAACTGTTGTTTGGTATGATTATCACCAAAGGCTGAATCTAGTATAATCATGACCGCTGGTGCTAAATTAAATATCTTTGGCCCGTAGTGCAAAGATGAACTATTGATCTGCATGATTATGATCAGGAACTGTGAATTTTTATTATCATGACTAATGGTATTTCAGATGATAAAAGTTGATGATGTTTTTACGAAAAAGAGAAGCGAGTGGACATTATAATCTGCATTATTCTTCTAATAGATTGCTCATTCCGCTGCTATTATTGATCTGAACATTGTTTAAGAATTTAACTGCAGTTTTTGATATAAACCTTGTATTCTATTGTATTCTATCAAGAACTCAACTGTTGAAGGCTAATGATAATTTATTCGTCATTATCTTAGTCATGATATTTCTTACTGGGCTATTTGAGCTCACCCTTTCTTTTGTTCCATTGTTTTTCAACAGGAAATGAAAACATAACAGGGTCTAGCCGGGGAATGGAGTGAGGGTCTGAGGAATAGTTATCATAGTCTTCACGTTTTGTAAAATAGTGTGGCAATAATAGTGAAGACTTAGTTGTGTATTATTATACACTGTATTGTAGTACGTTGTGCTTTGTTGTAATAATTTTGTTGTAGTCTTTTGACGACTCAAGTTTGGGCTGTGTGAGCCCAGATTTGGGGGCGTCACAAACAAACCCAAAAATTTTAATATCAAAATAGTTGATAAGTTGTCATTAATTGAATATTCAATTAAATTGAATATAATGAGTGAATTAAATTTTATAAATTAATTAATATGATAATTAATTAATGTGAACAATGTGAAATATTAATAATAATATTTATTAGTCCATTTAGTAATTTAACATTAATGGGCTAGAGTATTTAATTAATTAATCAATTCAATTATTACTTAATTATGGATTGGATAATTAATGTGTAACAAAATTAATAACCAATCTTTTGGTTTATATTAATTAGTCCAATGTTAAATTAAATGGACTTGACTAAATAATAGTCCAAGTCATTTAATAGGAGCCCAATTGGTATTTTAAATAAAGCCCAAAGCATGAACTCACTTGGAATTTATTTTGTAACTATTATTTATTAAAAAAGTGAGCATGTGACCATCATTTTGGGACCAAAAAAATCCTATCAGCTATGAGCAAGAGAGAATGAGAGTAAAATGTTGCTTTTATTTTATTTTTTTCATGTATTTAAATATTGGTTGCTTGTTTTATTTTTATAGTACATGAACACCATACCTCTTTTCACCAACTCTAGTCCTTAGTCCATTTCTTGTGTAAGTATCCAAGATAGCTTCATGATGGTATTTTAATAGATATAGATTTTGTATCTAGCCTCATTGTAAGTATACTAACAATTTAGGAACCTTTGGTAGTCATTTATCATCTTTTATTTTTTCAAGCTAGAGAGAGCTAGAGAGCATTTGAGAGGGTAAGAAAATATTTCAGAGCAAAAATACCAAGAGGAGGAGGAGTTTTAAGCTAGTTCATGTCATCTTCTTATACTATATATTTTGGAAAGAAGAGGAGAATAGCTATCAAAATAAGGTAGTTATTTTTTAAACCCTAATCTTGTTTTTCTTTCAAGTTTATGGTATAAATATTAATGTAATAATTTTTATGGTTAAAATCATGCTATGTATGTTTATATAGTTCATCATGAGTTTAACTTATGTTATATAAGCTTTAATGATGGAAAACATGTGTTTGGTGGTGTGTAAACAAGTCTCAAAATAATGACCAAAAATATTTTTATAACATTTAGATTTAATGTTATAATATTATAGAATATTAAATCATGAGAAAAACAAAGTTTGAATAACTCAAAATGGAGTTATACATAAAAAGTTATGATTTGTAGTAGTTTATTTGGTGCAATAATTTTTATGAAAAAAATGGAATTAAATCTTGGGAAATTAAATTTTCATATTATAAATTGATATTAAGTGATGGGTAAATTTTTTTAATTTTTATTGAGGAGTTAAAATTTACTTGAAGATATAATTTTCATTAGGGTGGTATTTCCGAGCATTGTAGACATTCTGTTAAGAAAAAAAAATTTATAGCTGGCCGCGCATTGCATGCCAAACGCCGCCGTTTGGCGTATAAAAACGATAACCCGCGCGTAATGCGCGGAAGTCGATTCCGTTTTTTTTTTTCAAAATGGCACTGTTTTGGGCCCTCAGGTTTTGTTAGGTGCGCGCCATGCGCGGGAACCAATTTCTGGCGAAATTATAGAATTGCCTCTCCGTTTGGTTTTTTGTTTAATTACAATATTGCCCTCAGTCCGATTTTTTAGTTTATTTACAGAATTGCCATTCTATATATTTTTAATTAATTTAAATATTTAAAAATTAAATTAAAATTATAACAAAAATAATAAAAATACAAAAGTGATATTTGGGATTTTATTTTTCATTCTGATTAATATTTAAATATTTTAAATATTAATCTAATTAACTAAATTATGGCTAAGTTACATAAATACAAATTCCATTAATTATTTATTATTTAATTTAAAATTAAATAATAAATAAGGATAATTAAATTGACTATTATTTGACATTAAATAATAATTAAATTAAATAAACAATTTATTATTAATTTAATTAACATTAAATAATAATTAAAGATGATTAAAATTAATAAACTATTAGCTAGTTTCTTTAAATTAAATAAAATATAAGGATAATTAAGTAATTAATTATTATTAAATAATAATTAAAGAGAAGTACGGTTAATTAATTAATTATTATTTAATTAAGATTACATAATAATTACATAGATTATAATAAAGGTAAATAATTAATTATTATCTAATTAATCTTATGTAATAATTAAGAAGCATTAAAATAAACTAATCATTTAGGTGAGATTAATTAGTTATTATTTATAACTAAATAATGACTAAAGGTAGTTAGTTAATTACTATTTAATTAACAACAAATAGTAATTAATTAAAGAAAGAGTTAATTAAATATAAGGTATTTAATAATTTGCCAATTAAACAATTATATTAAATTGTTTAAAGATTCCTTAAGTGTTTAACACTTAAGAAAAATACTCTTAACTTATTAAATCATTAACCTAAGTTGTTTAAGTGTATATAGGGTTAGTGATTGCATATCGAATTATGTGAATTATGTGTTAGACTTATTTGATAGATAAGTTTCTAATTTGCATACAAACGTACCAGTATACACTGTATTAATTGTTAGACCAACTTGATTAATGTTAGGTCCTTCAAAGCCATTTAATTAAAGCTAGTTTGTTGTAGCTGAGAAGACAGACAAGTTCCTTATCTCTAAACTCATTTCATTGAGCAAGTTATTTATTTAAGCTTGAACTATAATTTCAAGCATGCTTTGAGTGGTTTAAATTACTTTACATTGTTAATCGTACTTGGTGCACTTGATCTTGTACAGTCTTTAACTTGTATCTTATTTATTGTTCTACTGTTTAAAGAACTGTTCAAAGTAGGTCTAAGCCATTGTTCGGTTAGACATTTATGCTAAAGATTTTAAAAGCTACCCAAATCATTGAAGATGCGAATTCTTAGACTATTATGAACACCCCTCTATTATAGGGGAGTACCCTGTATCTATTATCATGTACAAAACACGAAAATTAAATGTTATGCATACACATATTGTACTGAGGCTGATCCCCTCGGGTACATATTTCTGGTAGTAACCATTGGGTCAACCTGCTATTGACTTTAGTGGATGTTTATAGTTCATAGTCTCTTTGACTATCTTGATTTTAAAAGCAAATCATTATTCCTGCTTATGTTATTCATATTGTTGAATTATTTCAGCTATTCCCTTTCATTCATGATATATTGTTTCTTTTGTTATTTAAACTTGTTGAGCAAACTAGTTGCTCACCCTTGCTATATCATGAACCATATTGCAGTGGAACCTGAGACTTCTGGAAAGAACAAGGGTAAGGGAAAGATGAAGTGATAGACTTCAAGAGACAGTCTTTAGTTTATTCGTCTAGCTAAAATTACTTATTTTGGGACTAGTAACACCTTTTGAATGAATAACATATGTTTATTATTCCGCATTTAGTTATTGTATATTGTTTAGAGGTGGATGTTTGTATTGGATCGTGATGACCGGATCCGGGTATTTGAGACCCGAATTTGGGGGCGTCACAGGTACAAATTAATCTGCTATAGGCTTTATAGCTTTTGTCTATTGTACAGTGATTGATATAGTACGAAAACCAAACAGAGTCCATGAACATTATACATCTAAATAGAAGATATTCTTTATACATATATTATATTACTCACAAATGGGGGGGGGGGGGGGGGGGGGCAGATAAACACACTGTTTCTCTAATGATTTTCATATCCAAAGACGATAATCCAATTAAACCCTGAAATTAGCCCCCAAATAATAAAAAATATATCATCTTCAAGTAGAAAATTATGTTAACATGCCCAAACACAGTAAAAATTTTAAATATAAATGAGAAACAAACAAAAGAAAATGTAGGCTCTAACTTAAATACATGCGACCGAGCACGAAGGTACATCAAATAGGCAAAAAAATTAAACCTTAGCTTACCAAGATCGCAAAAGAAAATTACTCAAATTCGTTACCGACAATCACCCAAATCAATTAGCTAGCATGCCTTAATTCGCCCAAATAAGTTGTCCGTCGCCAATGTATTTCCATCTCCTACGAAATTATGGCACCAAATTAAAGTCAATAACGATGGCCTTTAACTCTTTCCGGATGGCATGCCGTCGATCTACATGCCGGATTTGGTGGGAACAGTTCACTAGTGAAGGATATCATTAGCGACGACATTGCTGTCGAGAATGTGCTCATTAGCGACAGAATATATGCCATCGGCAAAAGTGCCGTCGTCTATGCCCTATTTTTTTGTAATGATGACTAGACCATACATCAGCTTTATTGTGAACCAATTAAGTCAATTCTAACAGGCTCCACTCTTTGATCATCTTAAAGCTGCTATTCGAGTATTGAGGTATCTCAAAGGCATAATTGGAGAAGGTCTATTCTTCCCTGCTTCTAATAATCTTACCTTAAGAACTTATTCAGACAGTGATTGGGCAGGAGAAATAGGGGAGAAGGTCTATATCATGTTACTGTATGCTCTTAGGTGATCCATTGATTTCATGGGGTGCCAAGAAACAAACAGTTGTGAATAGGTCTTCAGCTGAGGGTAAAGATAGATATGTTGTAGATGCTACTTGTGAACTTGTTTGGCTAAAGAGTTTACTAACTGATTTGGGTATTTTAGTTTCACTTCCCATTGTGTTACATGTTGACAATCAACCTATCATTTCTTTAAAAATTAATGATGTGATGCAATCTAGAACCAAGCATATTGAGGTTGATTACTATTTTGTTAAAGATAAGGTTCAGGAAGGGTTCATTTTGCCTACATTTGTCTCTAGTTCTAATAAACTTGCAGATATTTTTACCAAGGCATTAGGCAGGCATGCTCATTAGACAAATCTTTCCGAATTAGGTGTCCACTATCTTTGTAGAAACACAATTTAGGGGGGTGGGGGATAACAAGATATCAGCAACATCAGTAACAACAATAGAGGGTTTAACAACATTATCAACAAATGTCCAGACTAATTTACTCACATAAAAAATAAAGCAGGGTCAAGCCAAGTTAGATACAATAATAGCTAGCATAGGCATTAGTTAGCTATAGTATTGCAATAGACACATGATGATTGGTAGCTGTCGTTAGCACTCCAAAATTAATCCTTACTTTCATTCATTAACTGAGTATAATAGCAAGTAAGGGTCGAACCCACAGAGAATGATTAATTTATTTTTATGCAATGTAAACTAGATTTGGGGGTTTTAAACTAACTATAATTAACTAAATAAATAAAAGTAAGTTAATAAAATTAATTAATAAATTACAAACTTCAGTTCTTCGGTTCAATCTCACCCTTACAATTAATAGATCAATCAATCAAAATATATTTTTATCCTTCCATGAAACTAATAACCCTAGATAACAACAAGCTCTGCTATCCGAAATTTTCCATAATTTTAATCTAACAAAACAAGTTCTTCATTAGATTCTAACCATTATACAACCTAGAACAAACTCTCTAAATTTAATATAATGGAAGCATTAATCACAAGAAAATTAGATTATTCTAAGCAACAATCTCATAAGCTCGGATTGTTTAACTTACATCATGATAACCATAGCAATAAACAAAAGTTTGACCACAATCATTTATCACTATTCACTACCAACGATTAGGAACAATATCAATTACACGTAATATAATTCCTAAATCTAGCAATTGATAATAATTTGATTAACTCAACAGGCCAAAATTAAATCAATCAAACCTAATATCAAATAAACAATTAAAACTGATTATCATAAATAATTTCATATGAGCAAGAATAAATAATATTACTGAATTAATTTAACCATTAATTATAATTGGGTTTGAAATTCCCTAGAACTGAATAATAATATTAGCCAAACATAATAAAAATAATGGATAAGAAAAACCTGAGAGAGAGAGCTCCTAATTGTATATATTAATCTGATTATAATTCTAAAAACTACTGAAAACATGAGTCTCCTAATATATTTATAGAAATACAATAATAATCCTAAGCTAATGTGGAAAAGAAATCCAATTTGGAATCAAATTAATGCTCAAAATCCCGAATAATCTCGTTTCCCAGAATTAACGCGCGCCAAACACGCCCCTGACCATGACAGCTGACCGGTCAACGCGCTTTCGCGTATTGCTGACATCAGCATCCTCCCGCGCATTGCGCGGCCGGCAGTCAATACGGCGTCGTTTCCTGCTCCGCGCACCTGCCTCAAATGTTTCCTTGCGCGCCTGGCGCGGTATGTTTACATTAATTGCCAAACGGCGTCGTTCGATTCTGCTGCCTTATTCTTTTGTCCGCGCGCATGGCGCGGTCGCACGTCCTGAAATTACATTTATGCCCCTCCGCGTGTTCTCTTGCTTAATTATCATGGTGCCATCAGCTTATTAATAAATTCCTACAAAATAAAATAAAATAAAATAGATAAAAATAATATAAAAATCCTAAAAACACATAATAATAAATAAAATTCCTTACAATTACAATTAATAGATCAATCAATCAAAATATATTTTTATCCTTCCATGAAACTAATAACCCTAGATAACAACAAGCTCTGCTATCCGAAATTTTCCATAATTTTAATCTAACAAAACAAGTTCTTCATTAGATTCTAACCATTATACAACCTAGAACAAACTCTCTAAATTTAATATAATGGAAGCATTAATCACAAGAAAATTAGATTATTCTAAGCAACAATCTCATAAGCTCGGATTGTTTAACTTACATCATGATAACCATAGCAATAAACAAAAGTTTGACCACAATCATTTATCACTATTCACTACCAACGATTAGGAACAATATCAATTACACGTAATATAATTCCTAAATCTAGCAATTGATAATAATTTGATTAACTCAACAGGCCAAAATTAAATCAATCAAACCTAATATCAAATAAACAATTAAAACTGATTATCATAAATAATTTCATATGAGCAAGAATAAATAATATTACTGAATTAATTTAACCATTAATTATAATTGGGTTTGAAATTCCCTAGAACTGAATAATAATATTAGCCAAACATAATAAAAATAATGGATAAGAAAAACCTGAGAGAGAGAGCTCCTAATTGTATATATTAATCTGATTATAATTCTAAAAACTACTGAAAACATGAGTCTCCTAATATATTTATAGAAATACAATAATAATCCTAAGCTAATGTGGAAAAGAAATCCAATTTGGAATCAAATTAATGCTCAAAATCCCGAATAATCTCGTTTCCCAGAATTAACGCGCGCCAAACACGCCCCTGACCATGACAGCTGACCGGTCAACGCGCTTTCGCGTATTGCTGACATCAGCATCCTCCCGCGCATTGCGCGGCCGGCAGTCAATACGGCGTCGTTTCCTGCTCCGCGCACCTGCCTCAAATGTTTCCTTGCGCGCCTGGCGCGGTATGTTTACATTAATTGCCAAACGGCGTCGTTCGATTCTGCTGCCTTATTCTTTTGTCCGCGCGCATGGCGCGGTCGCACGTCCTGAAATTACATTTATGCCCCTCCGCGTGTTCTCTTGCTTAATTATCATGGTGCCATCAGCTTATTAATAAATTCCTACAAAATAAAATAAAATAAAATAGATAAAAATAATATAAAAATCCTAAAAACACATAATAATAAATAAAATTCCTAAAATACTAAAAATAAATAAAAAGAAATATAAAAATACTATAAAATCACTTAAATTAATATAAATTAACTAAAATCCTATAAAACCTATTAAAAGCAAAATAAGCTAAATAATTAAACATTTAAGCACACAATAAATATAAAAACTAAGTATTAGGGAATAAACCCAAATAGACTAAAGCGACTCAACTAACTCGACTTTTTACATGAGCAATAAACTAATATGAACTTCACATCAACCTCAAAGATTATAATCAAGAACTCTTACAAAATTTCAAAATAATACATCATCCAAAATTTTAGCTTAATTATTAATTTCACTTTATTCTCAATCCTTCGTGTGTGTTTGAAAATCCATATATATCAAACTAATAAAAATTTAGATCAATTCATCTAATCAAATACATCACAAAATATATTAAAATTCTGTACATTTATTTTCACATCTCTTTTCAATTAATACAGATAAATACAAACTAGAAGATCAAAAGATTTTATATTTTAACCACACTAGGATTTAATTTTAATCACACACCTTCCCAAGTATTATTAAAATCCGCTAGTAAGATTTTTTTCTTCTCTTTTTTTCCATTTTTTTCACGGTGAGTGCATTTTATACTCCATCTCACCAGCGAGTGCGTTTTACGCTCCATCTCGCTGCATGTGTTTATAAGTGAGTGCGTTTTACGCTCCATCTCAACCCACCACATGACAATTGTTTCACTTCTTTGTTCTTTTTTTTTTTTTACTTCGGGTAAGGTCAATCTAATAATCCCATAAAAATTACTTTAATCATTTCTCCAGATTATATTAACCTTATATTCGCTTCAAGTAATGTTCAAATAAGATATAGAATTAAAAACATATCTTATAAGCTTTTAACCAAATAAATTTTCTCCAAATTAAAATTAGTTCAAACATATGGATATGTACAAATAAAATAAAAGATTTCAAACAAAGTACTGACAAAAAAAAAATGTCAAAATTCAGATTACGCAAAATTTATCAATTTTTCAAGAGTTATTAAATAAAAATCAAAAATTTTATCATTGGTTAATTATTAAAATTCAAATCAAAATATTGCTCAACTGACTCAATCCTAAAAAAAACTATTCCATTTTCGTAGGTAATACGGTTACACTTAGCACGTGCAACAAGCCTTTAAACCCCAAGTGGACGAGTTTTGTCTCGTGAGGGTTTGCAGTGAATTTACCCACAAAATTCTAAAATTTAAAATTTTTAAAATTCCCTAAAAATAAAACAAATTTTTTTAAAAATAAAACAAATTTTAAAATTTCCTAAAAATAAAACAAATATCCTAAATCCCTTCCCTCACACTTAAAATTTACATTGTCCTCAATGTAAACTATAATGCAAAGAAATAGGCATAAATAACTATAAAAAGAAAAAGGAAAAGAAATGCAAATCTGATTTCTTGGGTTGCCTTCCAAGCAGCGCCTTTATTTATTGTCATTGGCTCGACAACAAGCTAAAGTACTACGTCACTCCAACTTCATGAATTTTGAGTAACCCATCTATCACGTTATCCTTCAACGGTAGATTCAATCTCGCTTGCACGTGACATGAACGTTTTACTCCCTCTTCAACGAATAGATATTTAAGATAATCAGGGAGAGTCTTTATATTCGGAATGAGATCCTGCAAAACAAAAGATAGAAAATTTTCGTGAGTAGCATGTAATGGAATGGAACTAATTGCTTGACTATCTAAAATCACTGTCAAGGAATTGAATGCAGCTTCAACGTCCTTCAAATCTTGTTTTAGCTCAATTTCTTCTTCCTCCTCTAACTTCAAACTGTTTGTACTTGTATCCTCTAAATTCTCTTTATCGAATTCCCCAAAAATTCTCTCCACCTTAGGCATGACATCACCACAAAGAACATCATTTTCTATATTAACAATGTCCGTTTCTGCACTGATGTTGTCTGCTTCCTCTTGCATCGGTGATGGAAGGAATGACCCTTGAGAATCAAATTGACCAATTGTAATAGCAAGCTGACTCAATTGATTCTCCAAATTATGTATGGAAGTTTTTGTCTCTTGTTGGATTTGTTGTGCTTGAGTCATGAAAGCTTTAAACATATCTTCTAAAGATATGTCAGAACTAGACGATTAGTCATGTTGTTGTGGGGGATATGGTTGTCTGTACTGTGGATTATTTGGAAAATTTTGGTTTTCATGCCAATTCATTGGTGAATTCTCATAGCTCAAATGCCAAAGGAAACTACCAGCTGCATTGACTTGTTCATAGAACTCCTCTCGAAGCATTAGGCACATATCAGTTGGGTGTCCTATTGTCGCACAAATCCTACACGTACCTACAACCATTTGATGAACACAAGAAGTTAGACTATCAGTTTGTTGCTCATGAGGAGAAATGTTTACCTCATTAACATAATCAAGCATGTCTTCCATCCTTAACCTGCAAAACTCAATTAAACTATGAAAAACTATAAAAATAAAATCTAAGAAAACTTACTAAATTAAAAGAAAATTTACAAAAACACAAAAATAAATTAAAATCATTCCCCGGCAATGACGCCAAAATTTGGTAGCTGTCGTTAGCACTCCAAAAATTAATCCTTACTTTCAATCACAAACTGAGTATAATAGCAAGTAAGGGTCGAACCCAAAGAGAATGATTAATTTATTTTTATGCAATGTATACTAGATTTGGGGGTTTTGAACTAACTATAATTAACTAAATAAATAAAAGTAAATTAATAAAATTAATTAATAAATTACAAACTTCAGTTCTTCGGTTCAATCTCACCCTTACAATTAATAGATCAATCAATCAAAATATATTTTTATCCTTCCATGAAACTAATAACCCTAGATAACAACAAACTCTGCTATACAAAATTTTCCATAATTTTAATCTAACAAAACAAGCTCTTCAATAGATTCTAACCATTATACAACCTAGAACAAGCTCTCTAAATTTAATATAATGGAAGCATTAATCACAAAAAAATTAGATTATTCTAAGCAACAATCTCATAAGCTCGGATTGTTTAACTTACATCATGATAACCATAGCAATAAACAAAAGTTTGACCACAATCATTTATCACTATTCACTACCAACGATTAGGAACAATATCAATTACACGTAACATAATTCCTAAATCTAGCAATTGATAATAATTTGATTAACTCAACAAGCCAAAATTAAATCAATCAAACCTAATATCAAATAAACAATTAAAACTGATTATCATAAATAATTTCATATGAGCAAGAATAAATAATATTACTGAATTAATTTAACCATTAATTATAATTGGGTTTGAAATTCCCTAGAACTGAATAATAAAATTAGCCAAACATAATAAAAATAATGGATAAGAAAAACCTGAGAGAGAGAGCTCCTAATTGTATATATTAATCTGATTATAATTCTAAAAACTACTGAAAACATGAGTCACCTAATATATTTATAGAAATACAATAATAATCCTAATCTAATGTGGGGAAAAAATCCAATTTGGAATCAAATTAATGCTCAAAATCCAGAATAATCTCGTTTTCCAGAATTAACGCGCGCCAAACACGCCCCTGACCATGACAGCTGACCGATCAACGCGCTTCCGCGTATTACTGACATCAGCATCCTCCCGCGCATTGCGCGGCCGGCAGTCAATACGGCGTCGTTTCCTGCTCCGCGCTCCTGCCTCAAATGTTTCCTCGCGCACCTGGCGCAGTATGTTTACATTAATTGCCAAACGGCGTCGTTCGGTTCTGCTGCCTTATTCTTTTGTCTGCGCGCATGACGCGGTCGCACGTCCGAAAATTACATTTATGCCCCTCCGCGTGTTCTCTTACTTAATTATCACAATGCCATCAGCTTATTAATAAATTCCTACAAAATAAAATAAAATAGATAAAAATAATATAAAAATCCTAAAAACACATAATAATAAATAAAATTCCTAAAATACTAAAAATAAAAAAATAAAAAAACTATAAAATCACTTAAGCACACAATAAAATTAACTAAAATCCTATAAAACCTATTAAAACCAAAATAAGCTAAATAATTAAACATTTAAGCACACAATAAATATAAAAACTAAATATTAGGGAATAAAAATATCGTATAATTTAACCCTGTCAGTGATTAATAACTTCTATCTTTCTATTCTGTAACTAGTCCCCGTGTATAGTTAGTTGTAGTAGTAGAGTTTACTGATCTGTATATATGAGCATTGAGTTGTAAGAAGAAAACAAGTTGAATAATAAGATTTTACTTTTCTTATTCTGTTATCATGGTCTAAGAGCATCTCTAGATCATTCTTCTTTTTCTCCGGTATGAATTAGTGATTTCTTTTTCCATTTAAGATCTTTTCTGTTTAATGTCGTAATTTTTCTTATTCTCTATTCGGTTTATCATAATTTGATTTCCTTCTAGAATCTTTTCTAGATCTAGGTTTTATTTCTTCAATTTTAGGCATTACATCTAAAATTTGTGTTAATTCTACGTCATTTTTGACTATTCATCATGACAAATCCTTAAAATAATATGAATCCTTGGAACAGAGACTCAACTTCGTAGAACACATCAAATTTGCAGACTCGATTAGGAAGAAACACATCGAATCTGTAGACACAGCAAGGTAATCATGAACATACATTAAACGATGTAGCTACTGGACACAGCAAGGTACTGCCTCAATTGATACAAATGCTCATCCACTATATTTGCATAACAGTAACCAACCTGGTTTAATTCTCATTTCAAAGAAACTTACAGGTTCTGAAAACTATAACCCGATGAACGACTCTAGGGATGGGAATTTGTATTGAAACAGAACTAAAATCAGTCAAACCAAATTAAACTAGTCGGTTTTTAACTGAATCGAAGACTTGGCTGGTACAATTTTGGTGCAAAAATAAATAAAACGAAGGCGATATACGATAATGCTTGTTATAATTTCTTATATGAAATTGTTGTTAAGTTATAAAATTCTTGATCTATAATGTTGTTTAATTTCTTGAACACTTGAAATATATATATATATGACCTCATCTTGATCCTCAATTTAATAAAATGACATTTTTTTTCCTTGTACACTTGTACACACATCTAATCTCACCATCTAATCTTGAGATCAAGCAAGCATCTCAAGGGGAGATAAACTTAAACTCTCCAGAGAGAAAATAGCAAGCACAATGCCCCTTTAAAATGTCAAATTTTCTATTTCGACGGTGCTTTTGATGTCAAGACTCTGTAACTTTAGTTTCAAAGCAAATAACTTAGAGGATGTAAATAATCATATAGGCACTAATACACTCAATTTATTCGAAACTTTTATGATAGGACTTGGGCATTTTGTTTTTTGTTTTGTTTATCAGCAAAAAATATATTCATGAAATTCAAAAAGAATTATATTTTGATCGATCCAAAAAATTTGGAAAAGGCCACAAGCTTATCACATGATTTAAGGGCAAAAGAAAAAGAAAAACAGAACTTATGTAAGACCCTTGTGAGACATTAATTCTTGCTGCAATAAAATTATAGTATATGAGGATTGAAGATAGTGTATACATCTTGAGTTAGCATCAACTGTCAGTCCCCAATGGAAAACGTTCCAAAAATATGGACGATTTGTAGGATCAAGATTGCAAAATAAATATGATAAACGAAAAAACTTGGTGGTTGGTGGAGAAGAATTATATTCCCCCGAGTGAGAAATAGAAGTCGATATTAATGACAAAATTAAATTGTACACAGGGGCGGAGCCATTCAAAGGGCAACATAGGCATCTCTGCCTATGCTGGATTTTTTTTTATTTGGCCATATAGGTATAGGGGCAGTGGCAATTGCCTAAACTTTCAAGATCTCTACCCTTGTTCATTCTTTTATATGCTCTTTTTCTCCTACCATTTCCTTCAGTGATCAATGTGGGACAAAATTATGAAAACTAGAGCCACATTCAAAACCTTCTCAATTTCTTTATAATCACTCATTAATGTGCGCATCCTGTTCTTCGTGATTAACAATGTTTCTATAAAGTGAATCTCCCATTATATAGTCACCACCAAGAGGGATGAAAATGAAGAGTTTGCTGAACTAGGAAGATTATAACCGTTAATGAGCTCTTAAGAAACATTCTTTGGTTAGAATAAGGGGGAAGTCAAGTTGCTTTTGTTTTGAGAAATGAATTTGCTTTACCTTTCTACCCTAGTGAAATCCATTTGTTAGAAAATAAATGACGCAAACATGCCTCAGCTTTACTATATTACTTCCATTCATTTGCCTTTTACCTTAAGTTGCATTTCCTGCTCGGTTCCTTTGTTAATTAGGTGTTTTTATTTTCTTTCCTTTTTCTTCTATGGTAATAGTAAAATTAATGAGAATAATGAGAGTGAGAAAGTACTGAAGATTGATTCAATTTCTTCATCTTCAATGGGTAGTAATGATAGTTGTTTGAGTAATGAAATGGTCTCTTCAAGTGTTTCTGAAGACGGGCTATGAAAGAATGAGTATTCTGCATACTCTTTCAGTGATGTGTTCAACAGTGCTAGAAGAATTGGAGTTTGATTCCCTTGCACGTATGCCATCGTTTGATCCAGAGTAACAGAGTTGATCTGGGAAGTTCTTTCTAATTAAGAAACTTTGTACTTTCATTCTTATTGTTCAAGTTCGAACACCATCAGCAAATGTTAGTTTCATAATGAGCTACCTTAGGAGTGAGGCAAGGTGTATAACTTAACCCATTGACATAATCGACATCATGGAAAATAAGCAAACCCACTACTCAATTGGAAGACTGATAAAACAAGAGGGGCTAAAATACTACTGTGGATGGAAAGGGGAAGGAATTTGTCCCACGTCCAAAGTTTAAGGAAATGAGATGATAAAATGAGTACGTGAAAGATAGAAAGAGGAAATAGTAGTCATTAGCAATCATAAAGGCTTATGCCCTAGGTAAATGGCCTGTGGGTTGGGCCACCTGTGGCCTAGGTTATAAGTGGTAGGGTTATTTAAAATTGTAAAATTTTAAGGGTGGCTTGAAAAATTAAATTTTATTTATTTAATTATTTTAAAAATATATTTAAAATATGCCCTTGCTAGGGAAAATTTCTGGCTCCGCCCCTAATTGTACAAGATATTCATCCAAAGGAGATCTTATACAGGCTTTTGTTTTATTATTATTTTTTATTTGTGTGAGGCAAAATTTAAAGATGTAATACTTCTGATAGTGTATTCACACGCAATAATTCTTTATATGTTTTAAATACACATACTCAGAATTGTTGAAAAAAATAGTTGGCACATGTAATATTTTTTTTACATGTTTTAAATATATTTATTTTGAATTGTTACGAATATTGTATTCACATATACGCTTATCTGAAATTATATTATGACCTAAAATGTTAATATGAGATTTTATTATCATTCACACACGGTATATTCCCTTTACACATGGTTTACATTTTGACGTAAAATGTTAATATGGGACCTTTATATTGTATCATTTACACGCGGTATATTCCCTTTACGCATGATCTATCTCCATCCACATCGACAACCTTTATTATCATTATGACGTTCCCCAAATTCAGGTCCCTTGAACCACAGGTTCAGTGCTCACGATATTATTTTGCCAATCAATCCCAATCATTCATTTATGAATATTGCAACTTAGTTTACAATATTATATAACTATCTCAGGTTCATAAACCTTTATACATTACAACGTACATACATCTGACATATTACAAAAATATAATATTTATAATGATTTTATAGCTATACAACTATTGTTTGTTGGTCTTTCCCTTTTCTTTATCCATCACTGACCCCTCAGCCTGTTTGGGCTTAGCTGAAATATCATGTTAAAGCAAGAATGAGCATAAAATAGCTCAGCAAGTACATAAACAAATAATGACATGATATTTTAGAATAATAAATGAAAATCTTTCACAATAGAATTGAATCATTAAAGGATTCAGTGAAAAACTTAAGAACATAACATAAGTCTTTAAACGATTAACTTGAAACATGAATCTTGCTAGTTGTACGGTCGCAAAACCAAGAATTCGTTAAGAACAATACCAATCACAAAGACTGTTACTGCCTAGTTCAATCGTAAGACTATATTTCATTTCAGATGTGTACTCTAGGTGATCAGCCTATCGTACTTTTATATTATGCACGACATAAACATCTAATGACGCAACAACGCCATGGAGTTCATTTTCCCTTTTTCCTTTATTTCCCTTTTTATCAGGGTTGTTTTGTTACATCATTTTATAAATTCTGCACCACAATAATATGAATTGGAGAATATATTAATGAATATTTGAACTCAACATGAATTATCACATATGTCTAGCCGGATCAAGATTGGCATCGACCTTTCTCAAAAATAGTTCAATAATGAATAAACTTCAAAATGATTTATATGAATGCATAACATATATCTTTGTTGAAGGAACTACAAAAGAGAGTTCGAATATAACACTTGCCTTCATCCTCGTTTACCTCTATCGATAAAATCTTATCCCGTTTATGTCCTACATAACCATAATATTGGTCCATGCATTAGTTATATACATATGCATGTTCTACCTTGGCATACAAGCTATTATTTACCTTTACATAATCTTATCACATAACACATGTTCAATCATACCTTAATACCTACCACATTAATCATTTTTATCAATTTATGGCTTATAATATATGTCATAAATATAACTTTTTTTCAAAAACAGGACATCTCACCCCGGCGAGATGTTTTACACTAAAGATCTTACTGGCCGCGAAATCTTCTCAGCTGGACTTCGCCCCGGCGCCGACTGGTTTCGCCTTCATCAAAGTGATCTCAGTTGCACTACCCCCCGGTACAGTGTTTAGTTCAAAACACCTCGCCCCGACACAATGCTGCAGATTTTGAAAAAAAAATCTTTCTAATTTTCATGTTATTTTTGGCCCCTTTTTAAAAAACTTGATTCCAACACGTGATTTAGTACATATAACATGTATATGACTTGTATAGGCCTTCAAAAACATAAAAAGTTTTCAAACAACCTTATTTTTTTCAAAATTTCATTTTAGGTTCCGGCGAACATTTTTTAAACATTAAAAATTCACTTTTATCGCCATAAACCCCAAATAACTACCAAATTGACACTAACACGTGTATTTACATAAAACTTAGCTAGTTAGCTTCATTTTACCTTCAATTGCACAAAATTGCCAAAATCACATTTTTGTAGAAATTTGTCAACTTAATAAAATTTACCTTAAACTTATACTTGAGTTATCAAACTCTATACACCATATACATTAACACAACCTTAATTTATACACTTTGTGTGTTCACATAACATCTTTATGCACCATCTAAAGCACGTTACAGATTATGATTTAGTTTACATGCAAAATATAGCCTAATATTCTATTTTCTTAAACAAGTTATGCTCTTCAACCATTAATGAGTTTATTATTCTATCTAGCAAGAAATTTCACATATATTAAACATGATCATCACTTCAGTTTAGGGTTTCACCCTATCTATCAAAATTTAACACATAGCCTTCTTCAAATCATGATTTCTAGCCATGAATGCATGCATGCGTAACTCACCACCTTTGTAATACCACACTTGAGCTTAGGGTTTCATCATGTAGCACATAGACTCACATAAATCATACATTTGACCATAAATACATGCATGACTACACTTAATCTTGAATTTAAACACATAAATTAAGATTTCTAAGGACAATAACACTTTTAACCTTCTTTGTACTCTTTTCCTTCTAGCTATAAAGCTTGTTAAAGTTGGATGATCCACTTTGATGACTTCTTTTGCTTCTCTTGAACACTTTCTTGCAATCTATCAAGCTTTTTTACAAACCCTGGCTCTTATCTTCTTTCTTTCTCTCTTCACTCCCACTTAGCCAACTTTAGAGATATGAAATGAAGATAAATTCTAATACTTACAAAATATACAAAATATATACATACATATATTGTATGTATAATTCCAACAACTAACCCATCTTTAGTTAAATTTACCATACATGGTCAAGGCTATTTAAGACATTTCACTTTAATATTTAATGGCATAATGGACAATTCTCATTAATTAGGACATCAAGGTCATTTTATAAGTTGTCAATGGTACTTTAGACTTTATCCTTAATTCCTAGATAATTAATTCATAACTTGCTTATTTTTGATCCATTTCAAGCCCTTTTTAATCCATTTTTTTTCATTAAGCTTGAGTTTTATTCTTCAATCAACTAGTACATGAATTGCTTGTCCCAAAACACTTGCCACACTTCAAAATTAAATTTCATTATTTATTATAATATTTACAATATTTCTAAAATTACATATCATTACATTATTCCCTTATTATAAGGATTCTGTCCCCGGAATCACTATTATAAGGTTACACGAACAAATTCAGATAATCCTTTTTTATTTTCTCTTCTAGCTCTCACGTTGCTTCCTCAGCATTGTGGTTCCTCCACACTACCTTTACAGAAGGTATTACTTTGTTCCTTAAAATTTGCTACTTCCTATCAATAATTTGAACAGGAGTTTTCTTGTGCATGAAGTCCTTCTTAATCTGAATAGGTTCATATTCTATCACATGCTTATAGTTCGGCTTATACGACCTCAATACCAATACGTGAAATACGTTATGTGTAAGACCCCAAATTTTATGAAATACAAAATTTAATTTTTTCTTCATATATTTTTTTTTCTGAAACAGTAAGTAGTTAAATTGATAAAGTTAAAAGTTAAGGATGTTATGTGCAAATTATATTATGTCGGACAATATTTGTTTGGTCGAGGAATATTCGTTCTGTCGAAAAATATTCGTTTCTTTCTTACTCATAAGATGTGCCGTTTATTTCCATGTATTAATTTGTGGGAATAACCTTACGACGCGGATTACCGCCTGTTGGTGAATAACCTTTCGTATTCATTCTTTATTAATCTCTGAGAATAACCTTACTGCGCGGATTACCGCCTGTTTGGTGAATAACTCTTCCTATTCAATTTTATTAAATTGTGGGAATAACCTTACGGCGCGGATTACCGTCTGTTGGTGAATAACCTTTTGTATTCATTCCTTATTAATCTTTGATAATAACCTGACTACGCGGATTACCGCATGTTTGGTGAATTACTCTTTGTATTCATTTCTTATTTGTCTCTTGTGAAAATAATTAGTTTACACGAATTATCACATGACACTTTTATTGCATATTCGTTTATAATATCATTTTCTTTCATATTCGTAAGTGATATTATTTTCCTTTATACTCATAAGGGATACCATCTTTTTTATCTTCCATTATTCAAACTTACTATGATAAGGGATATTAATTTCCTTCACCTTTTGTTAATCAAACCTGCTACGGTAAGGGATATTATTTTCTTTCATACATCTACATCGAAACTTATTATGGAACTATTGCTTCTATAATTCCTGAAAAATATTATATGTTTCATAATAGTTGCACTTCATCATTTCAATTGAACCATCCTATTTACGTTAACCTTTCTATTGAACTGTAACCGTTATTCTAAACTGTGGATCTTGAATATCATTTTTGAATTTCACTCCACATCATGTTGACAATTTGGACATTATTTGAATCTGTACAAAGTAAACTTCTGATACTTATTGTTTATCCTGTTTCTTCTGTTCATCATTTATATCATTCTAATCATCCCAAATCAAGTTGTTGTGAATATCTGTGCCCGGGGGCACAGATACAATATAATTGTTGAACAGATGATAGGTTAAAGGAGATATAATAGGTTAAAGGCGATACATCTGTTCGGTGTCTTTTATGGCACGTGGTGAATGTTCTCTTTTGCCCGTAGTGCAAAGATGAACTGTTGTTTGGTATGATTATGACCAAAGGCTGAATCTGGTATAATCATGACCATTGGTATTATATTGAATGTCTTTGGCCCGTAGTGCAAAGATGAACTGTTGATCTGCATGATTATGATCAAGAACTGTGAAATTGTATTATCTTGACTAATGATATTTCAGATGATAAAAGTTGATGATGTTTTTCCTAAAAAGAGAACCGAGTGGACATTATAGTCTGCATTATTCTTCTAATAGATTGCTCATTCCGCTGCTATTATTGATCTGAACATTGTTCAAGAATTTAACTGCAGTTTTTGATATAAACCTTGTAGTCTATTGTATTCTATCAAGAACTCAACTGTTGAAGACTAATGATAATTTATTCGTCATTATCTTAGTCATGATATTCTTTATTGGACTATTTGAGCTCACCATTTCTTTTGTTCCATTGTTTTTCAATAGGAGATGGGAACATAGCTGGGTCTAACCGGGGAATAGAGTGAGAGTCCGAGGGATAGCTGTCGTAGTCTTCACGCGTTGTAAAAGAGTGTGATAATAATAGTGAAGACTTAGTTGTGTATTATTATACACTGTATTGTTGAACGTTGTTCTACTTTGTAATAATTTTGTTGTAGTCTTTTGATAACTCAAGTTTGGGCTGTATGGGCCCAGATTTGGGGGTGTCACATTATGTATATGCTCTAACTCTGGAGGTAATGCCACATCATAGGCTACATCTCCTATCCTTTTTAACACTTCAAAAGGTCTGATGAATTTTGGACTCAGTTCCAAATCTGATTTTCCCTTTTCTAGGGAGATACTTTTAAGAACGCATAAGACCCTACTTCAAATTCTCTTTTCTATTGATGCAAGTCTGCATATTTCTTTTGTCTGTCTTGTGCTATCATAAGCCTTGATCTTAGACACTTTGACAATTTTTGCAATTTGTTGCACTATTTTTGGTCCTAATTACTTACATTCTCCAACCTCATCCCAATAAAGATGTGTTTTACCCTTCATTCCGTACAATACCTCATAAGGCGGCATACCAAAACTCACATGATAATTGTTGTTATATGCGAATTCAACTAACGGTAAATGGTCGTCCCAATTACCCTTGAAATCCATTACGCGTGCCCTTAGCATATCCTTTAAAGTTTGAATTGTTCATTCACTTTGCCCATCTGTTTGAGGATGATACGATGTACTCAACCTCAATTGCATGCCCATACACTCCTGGAAACTCTTCTAAAAATTTGACGTGAATCGTGGATCTCGCTCTGAAACAATCGATACCGAAACTCCATATCTAGATACAATCTCTTTCACGTAAAGCTTTGCTAGTTGATCTAAGTTGAATTTAACTTTGATTAATAAGAAGTGTGCAGACTTCATCAGTCTATCCACTATGACCCATATCGCATCATAACCTTTTTGCGTAGTTAGAAGTCCCATGACAAAGTCCATTGTAATGTACTACCACTTCCACTCTGGAATCTCTAAGGGTTGTAATAGCCCACTAGGTCTCTGATGTTCTGTCTTAACTCTTTGGAAAGTCAGGCATTGACTAATGCATTCTGTCACATTTTTTTTCATATTGGGCCACCAAAAATTCTGACGAAGATCTTGATACATCTTCGTACTTCTTGGATGAATTGAATATCGGGAACTATGCGCTTCTTGTAAGGTTTCTTCCTTCAATTTAGATACCATCGACACCTATGTTCTTCCTTAAAATATAAGCAATCCACTATCATTTTGAATTTTGTCTCTTGTCCATCGGATATGCGTTTTCTGATTTGACCACATTCTTAATCTAGAATCTGTGCTTCCTCACTTTATCTAATAACATTGGATGAGCTTCTACAGCATATAATTTTTCTTTCGACTCCATCGGATACATTACTTCTATTTCCTTTCTTTCCATTTCTTTGATTAGTTCTTCTTGAGCAGTCATCATTTCTAACCTTTCCTAACCCTTCCTCCTTAAGGCGTCGGCCACAACATTAGTTTTCTCTGGATGGTATAAAATCTCATAATTATAATCTTTAATTAATTCTAACCACCTCCTCTGCCTCATATTCAAATCATTCTGGGTGAAAATATACTTCAAACTTTTGTGATCTGTGTATATTTCACACTTCTCTCCATACAGGTAATATCTCTATATTTTCAGAGCGAAAACCACCGCTGCCAATTCTAAATCATGGGTAGGATACCCTTTCTTATAATCCTTTAGCTGTCTAGACGCGTACGCTATGACCTTGTCGTACGTGTTGCATCAATACATGCATCAATACAAAACCAAGTTCTTTATGCGATGTGTAGTGTACACTACAAATCCTCCAATATCATCAGGCAATAATAACACAGATGCTTCACTTAACCTTTTCTTGAGTTCTATAAAACTCTATTCACATTTATCCAACCACACAAATTTCACGGCTTTCCTTGTCAAATTAGTTAGAGGTCTTGCTAATTTGGAAAAATCTTTGATGAATCTTCTGTAATATCCTGCTAACCCAAGAAAACTCCGCACCTCCATAGGAATCTTCTGTTGTTCCCAATTTATTACTACTTATACTGATATCCCTTACTAATTAATCACGTGCCCTAAAAATTGCACATTTTTCAACCAAAATTCACATTTCAAAATTCTCGCATACAACTTTTAATTTTACGGTATAAATATAAAAAGTCAACTATGAATAGTAAAAGTCAACTATGCAAATTAGAATATTTAATCAAGATTAAGGCTAAACTAAGTTAATTTGATTAGGTAAATGAATTATTAATCAACTAATCAAATGCGAGCACATAAAGGACTCAACTACCCTTGAACTAAGCTTGGTAAAAGACCATAAATGCCCCTTCAATAATCGGTTATGTGAGCAACCAAACAAGACCTACAATTATTCATTTGGTAGGTTTGATCTTGGCTATTCAAATGGGAGATGATGATGTAATAAAATGTGATGAGTACAAACATTAAATGGCATGAAATACCATGGCAAATTCAGCTAAATAGGGGGGGGGGTAGGAGGAACAATGTGATAATCATTTTGATATTGTGTTCAAAACTTAGCTTGAAAGTATTGTAACAATGACCAAACTACCCTAGGTTTGAAAAGCCTATAAATACAAGCCTTGAGCCTTTATTATTTTCATCATATTTCAAAGCTAATTTCTACGCATTAAAGTTTTAATCAAAGTTTTATATTAAGAGAGTTTGTGTATTTAATATTTGAAGCCTTTCAAAAATATTGTCAAAACTAGCATTTCAAAGTATAAATCTCTAGTTTTTATTCTTTTCAATTTATAGTTAGTTAATTCAAGCAAATTAATAATAGTTATAATATTTAAATTTCTTCAAGTATATAGTTGTAAAGCTCAAGAACATAAGTCGTAGCCATGTATGATTTTTCGTTCTCTGTATTCTTCATAAGTTCTTGAGCAAGACGTTATTATGTCAAATTTATTTTATAGTTTAAAGCTCAAGAACGTACATCGTAGCCATGTACGATTATCGTTCTTCGTGTGTTCTTGAGCAATAATTATAAATTATTATAATCAATTATACAAACCGTAATAATGACCAAATTATTGCAAATATAAGTGTCACAATCACATATGTAAGCATTTATAATGCTCAAATTATGTCAAATATGAAAACTAAAAGCTCAAGAATATAAGTCGTTACCATATATGGTTTTTTCGTTATTCGTGTGTTCTTGAGAAAAAATCATAAATCTCTATATAAGAAGGTTTATAATTTTTTTTAATTTTATGTTATATAGTATTATTGATTATTAGAACATGTTATCTTAGCAAATTAAAACTTAAGGTATCATGTTTTATCAATTCAGTCAAAGAAATAATAAAACAGTGTGTGCAGTCCCCTTACTGTCGAAATATGTGTAAATCAGTTAGAAATTTTGAACTTTGCTCTAAATATAAATTGTAGAGACGGAAGTTATGAACGCGTAAAATTTTGAACGACTCAAAAATATTTTAAAATGAAAAAGTTATGGCAGTTTACCCGAGTCAGGGTCTGACAACCAATGTTGTTGCCCATGTTTTAAAAAGTCACTTAAAAATGAGTTTTTGAGTTTAAGAAATTTTCAACTAAAATCACCTATGGAAATAGTCTAAACAAGTTATAAAAACACTTATTAAGAAATAAAATTTGATAAACTAGCATTTGGGTACGCATAAACAATTATGCAGACATTTAACGCTTTACCGAAAAAACCCTAAATTACTTTGAGGCAAGTTTTCTATCATTAACATTTGTTTACTTGCTTTTTATGTGATTTATACATCTTGTACAAACAACGTGTTATAACTTGAGAAATGAAATGTTCCTTCGTGATATATTTCCAAACATGTTTTATTTTATTAAACCAAGTTGTCTTAGGGCGACCCTAACATGTGAAGTAAACTGAGATGAACGAATATGTAGCACTGTTCATGATTAGTCCAGTGTAGTGTATGTTATGCAAAACATATGATGTCTTTAGGTTGATCCCCTTTCTATAGCCACAGTACATGGTTCTATGTCAAAAGACAAACGAACAGTTCAAGGTCTAACTATCACCCAACCTTGCCATGTTAAAACACTTGTGATATCATTTATTGTACCATTAATCCTTACAATCCATATCGGTGTGAGTTCACTTATATACTATATGTTAGACTTGCTGAACTTTTGTATGCTCACCCATGCAAATAAACCTAAATTACAGACAAACCCAAGAGCTTCAGCTCTAAGAAGAAGAAAGGAAAAAAGAAATGCGCGGATTAGTTTACATGCTTTATTAAATTGTTTGTCTTTTTATTTTAAAGTCTTGATGGCTTATGTAATATGAACAAGCAAACCGTGTAACCGACTCTATACCAATATATATCAAGTTTTATCATATATTCTTGCCATGTCTTTACTTTTATAAAACTTAGAATTGTCAAACATTAACACGGTATTGATATGAACTACTTATCAGAATAAGGATGATAAATAACATTGTGAGTATTGTAAGCATCTGAGACAGGACTAATCGATGTTAAATGGTCAAATTCATCGTTAGGTTCCTTGGACCCAAGTACAAACTTGTTATTACTATTCTGAATGCCAGATAAGTAGGATTAGTGATATAAAGAGATATCACTATAACCAAATGTGTTTCGAGTTAGGGTTTTAACTAGTTGGGTATGTTCTGTACGGAAATAGAATTTTGCACCGGACAAAGATACAAACATTTTCCACAGATAGAGATGTAAATATTTATCATGGATGAAGATACAAACATTCATCGTGAGATTCTCTGTTCCAAAGAACCGTCCTAATGATTTAATGTCATGAATATTAGAATATGTAAAGTTATATAATATCTTAATCTTAAGGTTAAAATATTAGAGGTTAGTATTAAGTCCCTTGCATCAATTATAAGGACTTAGTATGAAATAATAAAAGATCTTTGGGAATTAATATGAATAAAAGGAATCATCTATAGACCTAATAATTTAGCATTTGTAGTGAGCATCAAATCAGCTATAGTAAGTACAGTGACTTAGGGCGTCACAAGTTAGTATCAGAGCTATCAGAGCTATCAGAGCTGTAGATTATAGCTCTAAGGTAACGAGTATCTTAGGATATAATCTGATTGAAGCAAGACTAAATGAACTTGTGAAGAGTCCATAGATAATTAAAAGACATAAATAAATCTTAGGCATAAAATGTTATAAGACAATTAAAAGATAATGTTTAAATTTTAAACATAAAATATTATGTGAAAGAAATATACTAATTAAATCTAAATTCTTGTGTAGGATGGTTACAATTCCAAGTTGGGAAGAAATAATGCAAACAAACGCACATCCTGTGGTCCTCGAAAGTGATCCCAAGGAGGATCCAATTGAAGATACGGTGATAGATCATGTGGGTGACCACCTAGTGATCAACTTTGTAGACATGCCTGATGACGATGATTTTAATGAAATTTAACATGACATGGATATCTTAGACGCCGAAGATGGAAATCCAAAATTCGAGTTGGATGAGATCATCGAATAAATGAATGAAGAAAAAGCAGAGCAAGTAGCATTGATGGACGCCGCTATCGAAAGAATTGAGACTCTAGAAATGATGTGGTTGGAAGAAGTTGAGAGAAATCACGCACAAGAGGTTCAGTTAGCCATCAAATAAACTGAAAGGTTCCAGCTATAGGAAGAACTTGCCTATGAAATGAGTGAACGTCGCTTTTCCTATTTGGAACTTCACAAGGAGGTGGAAGATTTCCCCATGGCAAGGAATGAATTGGGCTACGAGAACAATCAATCTGCAGTTTCGAGTATTCTAAATAGGGCTTTTAAGAAGGTCAAAAACAATTAAGGAAAAGACTTATAATATTTAAATTATACTTTATGTGTGTAATATTAGCATTCCCATTTTTATAGTGGATGTTAATAATAGTAAAATGAAATTATTCACTCGGTTAATAGTAGTTTGTAATGTGTGAAAGTTTATAAATATAAATTTTGTTATGAAATATGAAGTGTAAAATTTTCTTTATGCTTGCATATTTATACTTGTCTTTCTTTTATTTTAGAGAAATGGCACTATCAAACACAAGAGCAATAGTGACAACACATGCTAGTAGTAGTAGTGAGAGTGTTAAACAACCACCTAGTGATAATCAGACTGCTAAAAATCCTATGAAATAATTTGTTAATATGTTAATGAATGTCATAGTAAATCAAACAAATCCACCCCAAACACACACAACTACGTTTAAAGACTTTAAGAACGTAAACCCTCCCAAATTTCTGGGAACCACTGAACCAATCGTTGCCCAAAATTGAGTAACCAAAATTGAAAAGGCTTCTGATATAGCCGAGATTGGGGAAAACCTTGCCCATCTGTTAAAAGGCGAAGTAAACTTTTGGTGAGAAACCAACAAATCAAGGGTGGGAGAAGGTATAATTACTTAGGAAAAGGTCAAGGAATTATTTTTCGAGAATTTTTCCCAAGAAGCATGTAGAATCGGATGGAAGTCCGATTTCTAAATTTAACACAAGGGAACATGACAGTTCCCTAATACACAACAAAGTTTAATGAGCCTGTGTGTTTCGCTCCACATCAAGTAGCGACTGAGGAATGTAAAGCAAGGAGGTTCGAAAAAGGGTTGAAACCCTAGATTCATGGCAAATTTATCATATTACAGATAAAAAAAATTTCTCATCTTCTCGAGAAAGCTATCATTGTCAAATGTGGCACTAATGCCTTTAATAAATATAAGAAGGAAAAGAAAAATAAAAAGAATCAAGATGGGTGGGGGGGGGGTCTAATAAAGGAAGTAATGGTGAGGAAAATAACAAACAAAAAAAATAGTGGGGGAAATACACAGAAAGAGTGAGATAATAAAAATAAAATAGAACCATGTAAAACATATGGCAAGGGTCGTATGGCAGTGTGTCTTAAGGAAAAAAAATGTGTGTTACAACTATAAACAGGAAGGATACCTGGCCACGACCTACCCAAACCTAAATAAGGACACCTGCTTCAACTGTGGAGCAACATGGCATCAAGCCATGTAATGTAGCCCCGAAAACTACGTCGGGAGGCCCAGGCTGTTCAACGACAAGGACCTTCAACATGTCAGTAAGAGATGCGGTGGCATCTCAAGATGTAGTGTCAGGTATCATTTCGATCAATTACATAAATGTTTATGTGCTATTTGATTTGAGTGCTTCTTGCTCAATTGTTTCACATGAATTCGCTAAAAAATTGAACATACCTAATGAGAACTTAGACTTTCCCTTGAACATAGAAATTGCTAATAGCGAAATAATACCTATTAATCACATCCTTAAGAAATGTTGCATAGCGATTAAGGGTCACAGTTTAAAGGTGGGTCTTATTCCCATTCATTTATGGGAATTCGATATAATTATAGTATGGATTGGTTGACTAATCACAAAGTAGTGACTGATTGCCAAAAAAAGTGCGTTAACTTTCTGACAATGTCGAATTCAAATGTCGTTTTCAACAAGAATCAATTGCCAAAAAAATCTTGTTATTTGTCAGTAATGCAAGCAAAATGATTACTTAAGAAGGGGTGTCAAGACTATGTGGCCTATATCGTATATACTCAATGAAAAAAGTTAGATATAAATAAAATACCAGTCGTAAGAGAATTTACAGACGTATTTTCCAATGATTTACCTGGTCTCCTACCTAATAGAGAGATCAAGTTTGTCATCGACTTAGCACTGGGAACGACATCAGTTTCGAAGGCTCCATATAGGATGGCACCTGTGGAGATGAAAGAGTTGATGGTTCAACTACAAGAATTATTGAAAAAGAAGTACATTCAACCTAGTATTTTTTCTTAGGGCATGTGATTAACAAGAAGGGAAAAGCGGTAGTCCCAACAAAGATCGAAGTAGTGGTAAATTGGGAGCAACCAAAATGACCCATCAAAGTAAGAAGTTTCTTAGGTTTAGCAGAGTATTATAGGAGATTTATCAAAGACTTTTCAAAAATAGTAACCCCGTTAACCAACTTAACAAGGAAGATGGTGAAGTATGTATGGATGGATAAATGTGAAGAAAGCTTTCAAGAGCTAAAAAAGAAACTAAGCGAGGCACCAATATTATCACTACCTGATAATAGAGGAGGTCTTATAATCTATAGTGATGCCTCACATAAAGGATTATGTTGCGTTTTGATGCAATATGGAAAGTCATTGCTTATGCTTCGTGACAATTGAAGAATTATGAGATAAGGTATCATACCCATGATCTAGAATTAGCAGTGGTAGTATTCACATTAAAAATATGAAGGCATTACTTATATGGAGAGAAGTGTAAAATTTATACCGATCATAAAAATTTGAAGTATATTTTCACACAACGAGAGTTGAATATGAGGCAAAGACGATGGCTGAAATTGATAAAGAATTATGATTGTGAGATTCTATATCATCCTGAAAAAGCCAACGTAATTGCAGATGCTTTGAATAGGAAGAATCAAGAGAAACTAAATGTATTAACAACTCAGGATGAGTTGCTCAAGGAATTTTCTAGACTCGACATTAAAGTGAGGGTTCCTTCCATCTCAACGAGGAAATTATTTGTAATAAAGGATCACTCAACTATGTTGGAAAAAATCAAGGAGATAGAAGAAAAGGATGGAGAATATGAGGAAATAAAAAATAAGATAACAAAGAATGTTAACAATAGGTTCAAATTGAATAATGATAGAATCATAAGGTTTGAATCAAGAATACGGGTACATTCGGTACAAGAGTTGAAAGAAGAGATTATATAAGAAGCACATAGTACTAAGTTTTCAGTCCATCCAAGTAGCACCAAAATGTACAAAGACATGAGTCAACATTTCTGGTGGCCAAACAAAAAGAGGGAGGTGGCTGAATTCATTAGTAGGTGTTTGACATGTGAACAGGTTGAAACAGGGCATTTAAGACCAAGCGGGTTATTGTAACCATTGAAAATTCCAGAGTGAAAATAGGAGCATATTACAATGGATTTTGTAGTAGGACTTCTCACCACACAAAAGGGTCATGATACAATTTGGGTGATAGTGGACAGACTGAACAAGTCTGCTCACTTTCTACCAATTAAGGTTAAGTTCACCCTAGATAGATTAACCAAATTATATATTAAGGAGGTTATATCTAGGCATGGGGTTCCAATTTCCATCGTGTCTAATCGAGATCCAAAGTTCACATCGAACTTTTAGAAAAGTCTTTAAAAACATCTCGGGACATAGTTGAGATTAAGTACGGCTTACCATCCATAAACTGGTGGCCAAAGCGAAAGGACAATCCAAACATTAGAAGATATGTTGAGGGCATGCATGATGGACTTTAAAGGAGGATGGGAATATCACTTACCTCTGGTGAAATTTGTATACAACAATAGTTACCACGTTAGTATATAAATGCCACCATACAAAGCTTTAAACGGGAGAAAGTGTAGAACACCGATGTATTGGGATGAAGTTGAGGAACGACAAATGCTTAGGCCCGAGTTGGTTCAACAAACTGTAGAAGTAATTCGGGTCATCCAAGGAAGATTACGAGCTGATCAAGCGATAAAAGAGATATGCGGACCAGCATAGACATCAATGAGACTTTGAAGTCAGAAGTCATGTCTTCGTAAAAGTGTCTCCCTAGAAAGGGAAGATTCGTTTTGGAAAAAAAGAAAAATTAAGTCCAAGGTTTATAGGACCATTTAAGATTTTTAGGAGAATATGTGAGGTAGCTTATGAAGTAACCTTGTCTCCAGAACTGGAACATATACATAATGTATTTTATGTTTCATTATTGCGTCCCTATAAACCCGGCTACAAACACGTTATTGATTACGAACCAATTTAGATCGATAAGGATCTAAGTTATGAAAAGATTCATATTCAAATCATCAATAGAAAAAAACAAGTGTTAAGGAATAAAGTAATACATTCAGTAAAGGTAATATGGAGAAATCAATCCATGGAAGAATCTATTTAGGAGCTAAAAGATCAAATGAAGATAGATTATCCATATTTATTTTCTTAGTTTTGTACTATAATTTCAATTAAGGAGGGTTAAATGCAATATAATCCAACTTTATATGAATAAATAAAGATTGAATTACACTTTCAATGTGCTATGGAATTTTTCATGTGTTTATTTTTGTGTTTCATTTCAAGAATACAACTTAAACAATTATTAAAAAAATAAAAGTTATTTTTAAAAAAAAACCTAAACCCTAGAAAGGTACTATTCATAAATACGCGTATAAATATAAAAATTATATGGATAGAATGCTAAAATAATATGATAATAATACAAAAATTATACAGTATAAATACAAAAAAGTCAAATGTAAATAGTAAAAGTTAACTATACAAATTAAAATATTTAATCAAGATTAAGGCTAAACTAAGTAAATTTGATTAGTTAAATAAATTATTAATTAACCAATCAAATGCTAGCATATAAAGGACTAAACTACACAAGGACTAAATATAAAATAATGAAAGATCTTTGAGAATTAAGATGATAACTTTGGTTATGAATAAAAGGAATTATTTATAGACCTAATGTTTTAGCATTTGTAGTGAGCATCAAATCAGCTATAGTGATTTGAGGCGTCACACATTATATGCTTCTATATATCCAAAGTTCACAGCATTAATAATAAGATTGTTCTTGGAATAGAAGAATTTTACGATAAATGTTTGCATCTTTATCCGTGGTAAAATTCTTTTTCTTACAGAACTCCTCATATTATTCAATACCCTCACTTAGATATATATGTGTATAGAGATATCTCTTTATATCAGTATTTTCTATTTATTTGAAATTCACAATATTAATAACACACTTGTACTTGGAACCGAGGAACCTTGCGATAAATTTGGTTTCTTCATTGGTGCAATATCTACCTTTTTATAGCACTCACAATGTTATTCAATATCCTCATTCAGATGTATAGTTCTTCATCAACATTGTTTTAATATTTTAACAATTCTGAGTTATATCAAAGTAAAGACGTAACAACATTTAATGATAATAACATGATATTATTCATATAAGATTTAGTTACATGGTTCACTTGTTTGTATTGCAACAGTTGTTATGACTTTATACAAATAACAAGTCATTAATATGAAAACCTAATCAACGCTACTTCTTTACATTCTTGATGTTTTTAACGTTCTTCATAACTGCAAATAAAGGTTTTATTCCCAAAAATAAGCACTACGGCCCAGCAAGTCTAACAAATATCACATAAGCAATTTATGTTTTCATATAAACGTTAACATGCTTGACTTATAGTGTCTTTTAGTTAACAATCACCTTAGCTCATGCTCAGCAATAGTACATAATCATATATCATCTAACACTTAACTTTTCATCAAAAGATCTTACTTAATATCACATAAGACCTTCATTCATATACTTTCACATATCAACAATCACATAATAACATGAACAAGCTTAGAAATAGTTGCACATAGGTTTAGGATAGAAGACTTGCTCACATAATCAAATAAGAGTTAGAAGACTTGTCTCGGTGCGTTTAATAATTTAAACACTAAGCTTATTTTCGCTTCGTAAACCTTACATAATTGGTTATGTGTATACGAGAGTTAGTTTTAATAGATTTTATATCTTAATACATGTTTTTTATAACTCATTCTAACTATTTTCATAGGTGATTTTATTTGAAAAATTGTCTAACTCAAAAACTCAATTTTAAGCCAAAAATTCGAATTTGGGCAGATTGTTGGACTACCGGACCTTAACTCACTTAAACGGCTATAACTTCCTCATAACAAAATATTTTGAGGTGATTCTTCAGTCTAAATTCATCAGAATTTTGTGCTTTACAACTTTCATGAAGGTGGCCAAAGCAAATCCTTATCAGATTTGTACAAAAATTGCTCACAAGGGCCTGCTACAAAATTGTTTTAACTTTCTTTGATCCGCTTGATAAAACATGATATCTCAAGCATTAATTTGCTAAGATTACATGTTTTATCACTCAATAATACTTCATAACATAAAGATAACAAAATTATAAATCTACTTATATAGAGATTTGGGACTTTCACTCAAAAACATGAAGTACACAAAGAAAATGAAGAACTAAGTTTCATCGTTCTTCATTTTGATTACTTAAAACTTCACGCCACAAGTATTGTATATCAAGGTCATCATGTTTTACAACTCTATAACACTAAATTATAAAATTATAAACCTACTTATGTGACGCCCCCAAATCTGGGCCCACACAGCCCAAACTTGAGTCGTCAAAAGACTACAACAAAATTATTACAACAAAGCACAACGTACTACAATACAGTGTATAATAATACACAACTAAGTCTTCACTATTATTGCCACACTATTTTACAAAACGTGAAGACTATGATAACTATTCCTCGGACCCTCACTCCATTCCCCAGCTAGACCCTGTTATGTTTTCATTTCCTGTTGAAAAACAATGGAACAAAAGAAAGGGTGAGCTCAAATAGCCCAGTAAGAAATATCATGACTAAGATAATGACGCATAAATTATCATTAGCCTTCAACAGTTGAGTTCTTGATAGAATACAATAGAATACAAGGTTTATATCAAAAACTGCAGTTAAATTCTTAAACAATGTTCAGATCAATAATAGCAGCATAATGAGCAATCTATTAGAAGAATAATGCAGATTATAATGTCCACTCGCTTCTCTTTTTCGTAAAAACATCATCAACTTTTATCATCTGAAATACCATTAGTCATGATAATAAAAATTCACAGTTCCTGATCATAATCATGCAAATCAACAGTTCATCTTTGCACTACGGGCCAAAGATATTTAATTTAGCACCAACGGTCATGATTATACCAGATTCAGCCTTTGGTGATAATCATACCAAACAACAGTTCATCTATGCACTACGGGCCAAAGAGAACTTTCACCACGTGCCATAAAAGACACCGAACAGATGTATCGCCTTTAACCTATTATATCGCCTTTAACCTATCATCTGTTCAACAAATATATCACATCTGTGCCCCCGGCCACAGATATTCACAACAGCTTGATTTTTGGATGATTAGAATGATATAAATGATGAACAGAAGAAATAGGATAACAATAAGTATCGGAAGTTTACTTTGTACAGATTCAAATAATGTCCAAATTGTCAACATGATGTGGAGTGAAATTTAAAAATGATATTCAAGATCCACAGTTCAGAATAACGGTTACAATTCAATAGAAAGGTTCACGTAAATAGGAAGGTTCAGTTGAAATAATGAAGTTCAACTATTATGGAACATATAATATTTTCAGGAATTATAGAAGCAATAGTTCCATAATAAATTTCGATTTAGGAGTATGAAAGAAAATAATATCCCTTACCGTAGCAGGTTTGATTAACAAAAGGTGAAGGAAATTAATACAAAGGGTTATTCACCAACAGGCGGCAATCCGCTCCGTAAGGTTATTCCCACAATTTAATAGAATTTGAGTACAAAGAGTTATTCACCAAACAGGCGGCAATCCGCTCCGTAAGGTTATTCTCAGAGATTAATAATGAATGAATACGAAAGGTTATTCACCAACAGGCGGCAATCCGCTCCGTAAGGTTATTCCCACAATTTAATACATGGAAATAAAAGGCACGTCTTATGAGTAAGGAAGAAACAATATTATTATCGAGAATCAAATAATGATAATCCCTTACCATAGTACGTTTGAATAATGGAAGATGAAAAAGATGGTATCCCTTACCTCAACACGTGAGAGAAAGAAAGAACAAGTATACTTATAGATCTTCACAAATACTCAAGATGACTTAAGCACACTTAGAGAGAACTTTCACAAGAAGTATTTAGAGAGAGAAAGAAAGAACAAGTAAGGAAGTTTATGAAAAATCCTTAAGTTAAGGCTTCTATTTATAGCCAAAAATCTTATCATTCCTTTAATCTAAATCATTCATTTAAAAAAATCATCTTTTAATCTACACCATCCATTTCAAATTTTATATTATCTTTAATCTACACCATTCATTTCATATCACCTAACTTTATATTATAAACAAATTAATTCAATTATTCAATAATAATTCACACTTTAATCTACACCATTCATTTCATATCACCTAACTTTATATTATAAACAAGTAACTTTATTTATTCAACAATAATTCACACTTTAATCTACACCATTCATTTCATATCACCTAACTTTATATTATAAACAAATAACTTTATCAGTTCAATTATTATGACTAATTGTTATAAATACAGTATAGTTAGCTCTTAGATATCAAGTCAATTAATTAATGAAATACAACTGTTTAAATAACACCGTAATAGAGATAACAATAATGCAGAAAGTATGTAAAAGAAAAATACGTTACTGTGTCATGACAATTATTGATTCAATAATGTGAATTACTGTGCATATGTTACTGTGACAACTATTAGGTTCAATAATTTTAAAAACAGTGCAGCAACAATTATTGACTCAATGATATAAAATACAGTGTAATGACAATTATTAAATCAATAATGCAAAATACTGTGTAACAACAATTATTGAATTGATAATATAAAATATTATGCAGTGACAATTATCGATGAAATGATGCGTAACAGTTACGGTGTCAATTATCAGACCAATAATATGAGACACTATGCAATACCGTTTGTTACTGTAGAGTACCGAGTGCTACAGAAAATACCAATAACTACCGTATGCTACTATTCTTTTATCACCGGTATTTTAACAGTTCCGTTGACTATTTTTATTTAAAAAGGTTATTTCTGTCGTTTTCTATATCCGACAAATATTCCGTTGTGGGGTCCACCAATAATTTGTTATTTCGGCGCCGTCGGACCAAACGAATATTTCCTGACCAAACGAATATTCCCCGACAAAGCGAATATTGTCCGACAAAATAAAATTTGCACATAACATCCTTAACTTTTAACTTTATCGATTTAACCACTTACTGTTTCAAAAAAAATATATATATGAAGAAAAATTAAATTTTGTATTTCATAAAATTCGGGGTCTTACAACTTATGTAAGATTTTATGACTTTTGCTCAAAAACACACGAAGAACAAAAAATTATATATGGTAACGACTTATGTTCTTGAGATTTTCTACTATACTATGACAGAAAATTGAACATAACAACGACATGCTCAAGAATATATGAAGAAACATGGAGAACGAAAAATCATACATAGTAACGACTTATGTTCTTGAGCTTTTCGACTATAAGATGAAAGAAAATCGAACAAACATAACTACGACTAAGGATTTTACCTCTTGTAGTTGTAAGATTTAACTATTTTGCACATGATTTCGATACTTTAAATATATTTTTCGCTCACAATAGCTCTCATATTTTAACTATAAAGTATTTTTGTTTTTGAATTGCTCTAAAAATTGTGAGAAAAATGAAGAGGGGAGCTCCCTATTTATAAGATTTTTGGAAGTTCCATTAACCACATTTTTTTCCCCGGCTTATTACACTTTGCAACCTAGCATATTCTTGGAATATTCCCTCAAAATATCTTCCACCAAGCGACATCATCAAGTGACATCATGCTTGCATAATCCTCTCTTCTGATTGGTCAAAAAATGTTCACATAGATTACTAGTTTGGTTTCCTTGGTTCTGATCGGTCCATTTCGATTTTTGACTTCTGTAATCGTGTTACTTTTCTTAGTTTGGTTACTCAAACTTGATTTTGTTTAGCTTGACTCTAATTGGTCAATAATTAATCATACTTGAACATGATTGGTTAATTTCTTTCTAGTTTTATTACAAGTTATATACTAGTTTGATTTCAACTAATTAGTTTACTTCTTAGTTTCTTTTCAACTAGATTAGTTATTTATTAACTAATCCAGTTCATCATTCACTAAACTAGTTCATTTTTAACTCTTTCAATTTAATTGACCTTTACTGATTAAAAGTCTAACATTATTGAGTTTTGTTCCATATAAACACTATTGTGTGAAGCAAAAACTCTAAAAGATTTGGCATGTTTTTTGGTAAATAGTATTTTTAGCGACCATTTCTCAGAAAATGGTTAGACGATTAAAAAGTCAAAAAAAATATTTTTTTTGTCTTATCCTTATTTCGTTTTATTCCTGTGCACGTTTTTTGAGAATTTTTTTTATTAATTATTACATATCTGTGTTCCATACAAACACTATATATTCAAACGAAACGTTTAAAAATGAAAAGCGTTTCTGTATGAATAGTAATTCCCGTATTTTTCTACGAAAAAACTTTATTGGATAATACGTGTTTTCACATCGTATTACCGGTAGATCTTAGAATAGAATGTTATTACGATGTACACATTTCTTTCGGAAGCCTAGGTTATTTCCTAGGGTTTATCCCTTAGGGTTTAGGTTTTAACCTTTTTCTAATTTAGGTTTTAGGCTCAAATTAACTTCTTGATTTTAATAAGTGTTAAGGTTAACTACTTGAACCAAAATATGAAATCCTATACATAAAAGAATCACATAACACAAATATTGTAACACAATTCAATCTTTACTAATCATATAACACATAGTTTAGGTTAATAGTTCAGCCTATAATCGTATACGAATCGTAGTTTCGAGTCCAATTTAGTCTTTCAGATAGCTCAACGTATACTCGAGCAATCGTTATTAGGTTTTAAATTGACAACCTTTATATAAACGTTTTCATATCATATTTTCTAACTTCATTAAAGTTTGGGAGATTACAGTGAGGATCACCGAGCCAATGTTGTGGATGCTACAGAGGGTGGGACCGGTAGTAGCACGTTGGACGATATTCATTTGTCTATCGATGGAGATGATGATGTTGATGGTTGATGGTCTTGTATCTAGTTAGCTTGATAGTTTATATTTATTTTTATGAATTTATCTATTTGTTTGATGGTTGTACAGTGATTACATCTTGTATTTGGTTACATCTTATGGTTTATAAGATTACATTGTGTACATATTTTATTGTTCATTATATATATTTGATGGTTATTGCATGTTGCTGTTGGTTTATAACAAGTACAATTATGTATATGTAAAAAATAGGGGGTTTTATAAATTTTTAAAAAAAATTAAATTAAAAGATCACTGGCAACGGACACATTAGCAAAGGCTTCTCCGGTCGGCAATGACTATTCAGCAACGAACATGGTTGTTACTAATGCCTGGTTCAATTTTAAAAAATAAAACTCATTACCGAAGGACGATACCCATTAGCCACGGACTGTCCGTCGCTAAAGACAATTAAAATTGGCGACGGACAGTCCGTCACTACTGACGTCACTAATGAGTCATTGTCGACGGAAAGCCGTCGCCACTAACTACATTATCGACGACGATCGATGGGAATCCGGGACAACGACCTCTGGGGTGACGGCATGGCCTACGGACAAGCCCATCGCCAATGACCTCATTGCTAATGGTAGTAAGGTCATTCGCAACGGGCTTGTCGCTCGACAATAACCTTTTTTTTGCAGTGAATAATAAGTACTGAAGACAATTAAAAAAATTACAGGTTTTTAAGTGATTCATGGTATAAACAACCCCTAATCCACTCTTCTTCTCTGTTGGGAAGTAATTCTCTACTAAGTAGAAAAGGTGATCAACAAAATCAATCGCAACTCAGTTCACAAGGAACTGTACAAGTCCCACAAACTTTTAATCACAAAGATCGAGTATAAGATATAATAAGTGTTTGTTTTACTGCACTAAGAGTTCTCTTAAGTAGATGTGCAATAATCGTAGAATGCTCTATTCTTTAGTAGAGTACTTTGCAGATTGCTTTGGTAGAGCGCTTGTTCACATAAGATTATCACTTTATTGAATGATGATTAACCTTATCATTTCTGAAAGGTTTGATATTAATAGGCTCTTAAAAATCTAATTGTTGATGATCTAGCATGGGTAACTTGAACTCTTTCCTTTCTAATATAGTTCTGTACAGGTTTCGTATTTTTTTTAGTGATACTCTTATTGTGTTGATTTGTTAGTTTGGCTAATTATTCAAAATTTGGTACTCAATTGTTTCATTTCTAATCAAATTCTAATTTTGCTTCGTTTTGGTCTTGACATTTTGAACTTCATAATTTGTATTTTTCTAAACTTGTTCATCATGCTTAGAAGTTTATTTGATTTTTTACAATAATAGAAGTTCGCAACATATCATAAAAATCATGGGATAAACTCTGAATCTACACTATATCAATAATAATGGGTTTACAATATTTCTTTCAAGTTTTCGCCCTAAAACTTGAGACTCCACGGCACAACTTTTTCCATAGAATAAAAGTTACAAAATCTCCCTCTCGCAATATAATTTTTTTTGCACAAAATATAACAGCTACAAAAACCCTTTCCCTCGCACAAACATAACACTCACTCACTCATTCTCTCAATTCTTATGATACTACATAACTTTTGATTGTGTTACGCTTCATCAATTAGATATAAAACTTTATTTATAGAGTACCCACAACCATCCTCTTCCTTTTAAAGTAAGACAATTTCAAAATAGTACTCCTATTATAAATAAACTGTTTTTCAAAATAATATTCTTATTAAAAGTAAAATTCTTCATTTCCATAGTAGCAATTCTTTACTAAATATGATTTGAAGAGTATCTTAACACTTCATCCTCGACTCAAATCTCCGAATACTTCAACTTTATCTTTGAATAGGATTTGAGGAGTATCACAATAATTTCTCCATCGACTCAAATTCCCAAATACTTCAACTTTATTATTGTAATTGTTGTCGTAGTCGCCACCATCATCCACATTATCTGCATATCTATATAAATAGCATCATCTGTATTATTTGTATCATCCGCACACTATTCAAAACTTCTGCACCATCCAGATCATCTGCATTATCCTCGTTATCCGCATCATTTGTGTCATCTGCACGATCTGCGTCGTCATCATCTTCATAGGTATCGTCGTCATCTTCATAATCTAGCGACTGCAACGGTGATCCTCCATAAGCGCAAAATTTCTCATTCATCAACATTATGATGAAACTCAAATTCAACTCCTTTAGCCTTTAGTCTGTACTCTCTTTATTCTTCACACTAATGCGACAATTAATTCCTTCCACCTTGAATCCAATCAACCTAACTCATTATACCACTAGTAGGGAATTATTAAGTCAATGCAAAATAATCAATAAAATAAAAAGAGATAAAACAACACAATATTTAACTTTAAAAATTCTTAAATAGAAAAATTATGGGCCAAATTTTGAATATTCACTATATCAATAATAATGAGTTTATAATATTACTCTCAAGCTTTACACCCTAAAACTTAAAATTTTACAATACAATTTTTTGTATAAATTTTTTTTACAAAACTCTCTCTCACAATACCATTTTTTTATATAGAAGATAAAAACTTTAATAACTCTCTTTGTCGTATAAACACAAAATACACTTATACTTTCTATCAATTTTTAAGATATTAGATAACTCTTGATTGTGTTTTAGTTGTCTTGTGTTAACTACGAACATAAGTTTTGTTTAATTTATTGGTTTATTGGGTGGATCCACATCATTGGTTCCGATTGAGAATAAATTAAGAAGTTTTCATTAATATATTTAGTATTTAATTGTTTATTTTGTTGAAGCAAAAAAATCATGAGTTTCAGTCCCAGGTCTTTGCTGTCGTACGCGTAATTCTATCTATTATATTATAATAACTGTGAAAGCATGCTGATGTTGAAGTCTGTCTACAGCTAGCGCATGTTGACTCTTTTTGACGTAACCCCTATTAATTAAAATGTTTTGCAATAGGATAGTACTCTCTCCCTCCCTCTATTCGGAATGATAAGATTATTATTAATTTAAAAAAATAAATTAATATAGTTTTAAAATTAAAATTAATTTAATTTTTTAAAATTTTAAAATAATAAATTTTATAATTAATAATATTTTTTAAATAATTTATAAAATTCATAATTATATTAATATAAGTTAAAAAAATTTATTATAATTTCAAGTTTAAAAATATTTAAAATTAATTTTTCAGAAATTAATATTAATTTTATAATTTAAAATGAGAGAAATATTATATTTTATGACTGTGAAACACATTATTATCAAGTATTTTCTCGATTTTGTAAAACGAATCTTGCTTGTCTATGTTTATTTTTTTTTATTGAATATTAAGAGCCGCACATAGATATATAAAGATAGAAATATATCTATTGTTAAGCTGATTGGCTGTGAAAACTACTTCAAAATGACTTGATTTTAATTATAAAAAAAATAAAACATAATAACAATGTCATCAATGTACTTGGTTAAATGATAGATTTACTTGTTATGAGTCTCTTCTCACAACTAAATAATTGTGGTAATTACAATTATTATAAACTTGTATATATAATACGTCATAAATAAAACACAATACAAAAAAATAAAGAGGATGAGCTCATTTGTCTCGGTGTCTCTGACCAGAAGATGGTCCATATAGAGTCCTAATTCTTTAGTGCATATGTAATTGTGTTATTTAGTATTTTGTTTAACTATATATGCTGTAATTAGTAACAACGTTTACCATTCATCGCGAGATTCTTTTTCAAGAATTGTCCTAATGATTTAATAATGTAAATCTTAAAATATATAAAGTTATAGAATATCTGAATCTTAAAATTAAAATATTAGAGATGAGTATTAAGTCACTTACATTGATTATAAGGACTTAGTATGAAATAATGAAAGATTTTTTAGAATTAAAATGAGAATTTTTAGAATTAAAATGAGAATTTTGTTTATGAATAAAGAGAATCATCTATATACCTAATAATTTAGCATTTATAGTGAGTATCAAATCATCTATAGTAAATATATTGATTTGGGGTGTCACAACTTCAACTTCATGTCTGAATAGAATTTGAGGAGTATCACAACAATTTCTCCCTCGACTCGAATTCCTAAATACTTCAACTTCATTATTATAAACTGTTGTCGTAGTCGCCACCATAATCCGCATCATCCACATTGTCCGTATATATGTATAAATAACATAATCTACATCATTTGTATCATCTGCACACTATTCAAAACTTCTGCATCATCCACATCATCTGCATTATCCTCGTTATCTGCATCATTTGTGTCATCTGTACAATCTGCGTCGTCGTAAACATTGTTGTTTTCATCTTCATAAGTATTGCCATCATCTTCATAATCTTGCGACTAGAACGGTGATCCTCCATAAGCGCAAAATCTCTTATTCATCAATATTATGATGAAAATCAAATTCAGCTCTTTCATTTTGCACTCTCTTTATTCTTCATACTAATGCGACAATTAATTCCTTCCACCTTGAATCCAATCAACCTAACTCATGATATCACTAGTAGGGAATTAAGTCAATGCAAAATAATCAAAAAAATAAAGGGAGATAAAACAACACAATATTTAACTTAAAAAACTTTTAAACGAAAAAATCATGGGCCAAATTTTGAATATTTACTATATCAATAATAAAAGGTTTACAATATTACCCTCAAGTTTTATATCCTAAAATATGAGATTTTATAACATAATTTTTTACACGAAATAAAAATTATAAAACTCTCTCTCCCATAATATAATTTTTTTTCACAAAACTTTAAAAACCCTCTTCCTCGTATAAGTACAAAATACACTTATACTCTCTATCAATTTTTAAGATGTCAGGTAACTTTTGGTTGTGTTGTGTTAACTACGAACATAAGTTTTGTTTAATTTATTGATTTATTGGGTGGATCCACATCATTCGTTCCGATTGAGAATAAATTAAGAAGTTCAAATTTTTCATTAATATATTTAGTATTTAATTGTTTCGTTTGTTGAAGCAAAAAAATTCACGAGTTTCAGACCCAAGTCTTTGCTGCAGTACGCGTAATTCTATGTAGTATTTTATACCAACTGTGAAAGCATGCTGACGTTGAAGTCACTCTACAGCTAGCGCATGTTGACTCTTTTTGCAATAAGATAGTACTCTCTCTCTCCCTCTATTCGGAATGATAAGATTATTATTAATTTAAAAATAATAATTTAATATATTTTTAAAATTAAAATTAATTTATTTTTTTTAAATTTTATAACTAATAATATTTTTTAAATAATTTATAAAATTCATAATCGCAATGATATAAGTTAAATAAATTTATTTCAATTTTAAATTTAAAAATATTTGAAATTAATTTTTAAAAATTAATACTAATTTTATAATTCGAAACAGAAGAAATATTATATTTTATGACTGTGACACACATTATTATCAAGTATTTTCTCGATTTTGTAAAAATAATCTTGCTTGACTATGTTTTTTTTTTTTATTATTGAATATTAAGAGAGCCGCACAGAGATATATAAAGGTAGAAATCTATCGATTGTTAAGTTGATTGGCTGTGAAAACTACTTCAAAATGACATGATTTTAATTATTAAAAAAAAAACATAATAATAATGTCATCAATGTAATTGGTTAAATGATAGATTTACTTGTTATGAGTCTCTTCTCAAAACTAAATAATTGTGGTAATTACAATTATTATAAACTTGTATATATAATACGTCATAAATAAAACACAATACAAAAAAATAAAGAGGATGAGCTCATTTGTCTCGGTGTCTCTGACCAGAAGATGGTCCACAAGCGGAAAACATCTTTCATTCCTCCCTGTTCTTATTTAAAAAAACATATTTATGGTGATTAAAACTTAATAACCATTCACATCTTTATCCTCATGGAAAATTTATATCACCGTGAGAAATAATATTTTGTAAATTTTTTAAATAATTTTTTTTAAAATTTTAGTTATATTTACAATACTACATACATAAAAATTAATCATATTTTAGCGCATACAAAATAAAATTAAAAATAAATAATAATAATAATAATAATATACACATAATGACATATATTTTAATTATATAATATATAATATTATAAATATCATCTCCTTTTCATTCTTATAAATAATATTCGGTGATTTTCTATTTTCAACCGGCACCATTCCCGATTAAAATCAAAATTAATGTCTCCATTTAAGACGGGAGGTAAAAATTACTTAGGACAAATTTTATAAATTTCACAGTCGATTATGAAGAGATTGGTAAAAATCATTCATCAACACGAAACTAACTCTCACTAACAGAACAAACCAATCTCCAAAAGAAAATGTATACTCCATAAGAATGAAAAATTAGAATACTTATAAAAAGGAGAACCAATCCCAAATTAGAAGAAAGCAGGATCTCATAAAAGGAGAAAATAAAATTTCACCAAGGGAGAGAGAAGTTTATGGTTAAAGAGTAATGAGAAAAGGTTGAAAAGGAAAATGATTATAAAATATATACTTATTACTTAATTTATGTTATTGAGTTATATCATATTATATCAAAATTAAGAAAACTTAAATACTTTTCTTAAGTCGTTTGATAAAAATGTGATTTTTAAAATTAAATATGAATGATTAAGATTGCTATGAAAACTTAAATACTTTTCTTAGAGCTCTAATAACATATTTAATTAATATAAATTTATTTAAAAATTTAAAAGTTTAAATTATTAAAGAGAAGTTTCAAAAATATATACCATGCTAATAATTTATCAGTATATTAATATATTTGAATCATTATCCTCCACCAGAGGGAGCAAGCTAGACCTGGCTCCTACGGTAAAAATGCTGGCAGTACCCTGTATCAGTCATTTGGTACATCCACCCAACACCTGTATATGGACATGGGCACATGGCATTTTATATGTGAAAGACTGAAAGGTGTTACAAAGTTACATGATAAGGGTGGTAACCCTGGTGGGGGTACTCGAGGAGCCCTTATCAGAATTTGTATTATTTTGTATATCATCATGTGATTGTAACATCCTTTTTCTTTTATTTTATTTTCTTGGTACAGATTGTAATAAACAAGTTCAATTGTTTGATAACCTAATTAGTCTCTATCATTCTCCCATATTTTGACAAGAAAAAAGGGTGGAGGTAGCTACCAACTAAACGTGTACAACTCAAGAGTCCACAACCCCCTGACTAATAATGCTGTACAGTGCAGCCTTTAACTGGACCCTAGCTAGCTATCTTGGTTGGTGGGATCACCGGCACATACTTAATGAGTCGGTTCCTAGCTATTAACCACTACTCTCTTTTACCGAAAGAGTTTTGAAGTTAAAATATTGTCAAGTTTTCACCAAAAAAATCTCAAGTAATTTTTCAATATCGTACAAAAATATTACTCGCTAATCTTTTTTAATTGACGTTTGATCAAGAGAAAGTACAAAAAATAAAGAATATGATTAATAATTTATTTGATTGAATAAAGTCTTAATATTGTCATACTCAGATTTATTGAAAACATGCGAAAAATAAATTAGCTAGTACATAAAATTGGGATATTATGAAAAATTTAGTTATTTATTCTTTCTTACATTGATAAAAAAAAATATCATTTAGCCTAGCGTGCTATCTTTATATTTTTTAACATACAGACAAAATTAGGACAATTCGAGGAACCTCATCAAACAAGACACGGAAACGTGTCCACTCATAGCCATAAAATTTGTTTTCTTGATCAGTCTCCATCATTTAACGTAGCGTGCTACCTTTAGAAATACATATATACACATTTCTACACTTTTTCATACGCACATTCACAGATCTCAACTCTCAAGCATCTTTCTACCCTTTCTTCAGTTCACTTCATCGTTTTTTAGCTAGCAAACCTCTCGCTAGCTTATTGAACTGAAGCAAAAACAAAAAATCTCTATACATCTCTCCCTATATATAGACATTCATCTCTTTATCTCTATCTTGTTTTGGCAATGGCAGATATAACTGAACCAACTAAGGGACCATTTACTCGTGCATGGTCTTGGTTCACGGCCTTACCCGGGAAGTTATTGTCCAAGATAATTGAAACCGTTGGAAAGGCAAAGAAATTGGGACAAGAAGATCCAAGAAGAATAATTCATTCTTGTAAAGTAGGATTAGCCATAACCCTAGTTTCTTTGTTCTATTATTTCGAGCCTCTCTACGATGGATTTGGTGTCTCTGCAATGTGGGCTGTTTTAACAGTCGTCGTAGTTTTCGAATTTTCAGTAGGTAAGTTTTTACCGGTTAAATATAAAGTCTCGTATCGAACAAATAAGATCTGAAAACTCGATATATAACTATCGAAATTATATCGAGTCTATAGGCCATATTTATTTATTTTTATCATAATCGGCTTTACAATATGATCATTTTAATTCAGCTTCGAAGCTCATTCATTTTAATTATCTTTTTCATATATTTTCAGGAGCAACTCTTGGAAAAGGTGTAAATAGAGGAATTGCAACACTTTTGGCTGGCTCATTAGGTGTTGGAGCTCATCATTTAGCTGTTTGTTCTGGAGAAAAAGTTGAGCCTATTCTACTCGGGATTTCTGTCTTCTTAGTAGGTATATGTCCATGTTCATATCACATTCATATATTTAAAAAGAATAATAAATCATGTAAATAATTAAATATCTATATTTTTCTATATAAATTTGTGTTCAACAATTTCTAAACTCATTTACTGGATATATATGGTGCAGCTGCTGTAGTGACATTTGCACGATTTTTTCCAAGAATGAAGGCGAGATATGATTATGGGCTGGTGATATTTATTTTAACATTTTCCTTGATATCTGTCTCGGGCTATCGCGACGATGAGGTCTTAGACATGGCTCAAAGGAGACTGTCCACCATTCTCATTGGTGGCTCTACATCTGTGATTATATGCATTTTAATTTTCCCGGCATGGGCTGGCGATGATCTTCACAATCAACTTGCTTCAAACATGGAAAAACTGGCAATATTCCTTGAAGGTAAACCTTTTAAAAATAGAAAAATAAAAAATAAATTTTTTATTTGTCACATTTGTAGCTTAGGGTATCGAACCCACCCTCCCTTCGATCAACAAAAGAATCAAATAGAATACCTAGCAAAAAGATGCCGGCCCATCAAATGACAAGTTCAATCCTTCCCAGATTTTGCATTCTCTCTCCTAGTAAAAAATAATAAAATGGGAATTTAATTACAAACAAATTTTCTGATAGATTTTCTGTTAAATTCTTTTGTGGATATACCATTTTTTTTTTTTTTTGGAAGTATATGCATAAGCTAAGAATACGAAAACAAATTAATTAAAAAAAAAATCATATATTTCTCACTTTCATTCAATTTCTCTTAGAAAGACAAAAAACTTAATGAACTCTATTTGCAGGATATGGAGCTAAATATTTTAAAACATCAAGGGGTGGACAACTTGAGGATAACAAGGCATTTCTAGCATATAAAAGTGTTCTCAATTCAAAAGGCACTGAAGAATCCTTGGTGAGTGAAAAATGCCATAAGCATGCAGACAAAAATCCAACACACGAAACAATACACCCACGTGGTTGAACTTTAAGGATTATACTTACCGGGTTAATTTCTTCATTCTGCAGGCAAATTTTGCAAAATGGGAGCCCCGCCATGGTCGGTTTAGGTACCGACATCCTTGGGAACAGTACCTAAAAGTTGGAGCACTCACTCGTCAATGTGCATACACAATTGAAGCCCTTAATGGTTACCTTACCTCAGAAATCCAGGTACTATACAAAGACTTGCCAATACACATTTTTAGGATTCGGATTCTGTGAAATTATGGGTGGTCAATATATTCTTTTGTGAAGTGAGTAAAAAGATTAATTACATCTGTGTATTGCGTAGAGCTATATCTCATCGGTCTTGTGTTGTAGTCAAGGCCACTGAAGAAATCCTGCTTTTGTAGACAAATACAAAATGGACAGTACATTTGAGCAATAGATTGAAATAAATTGCATTTTATATAGAAGAGAGTTGCATTTATCTAATATTTACATAGTAAAGATCATCTGAACATAACTTTCTTTATATAAAATGCAATTTATTTTTATAAACTGTCTAAATGAACTGTAGATTTTGAAATGCCTTAAATCAGGATCTCCACTGAAGGCCGACGTTCAATACAAATGCAACTGTTTAGTATTCAACTTCAAGAAAAATTGACAACCCTTAACTCCAATGAATCCAAAGTCACATTCAATACATTATATATAACTATCCTAGCACTATTAACAAAATTGCTTATAACATTTTTGTTGCTATTCTCACAGGCACCACACGAAATTCGAGCAAAAATTCAAGAATCATGCACAAAGATGAGCTTAGAATCTAGCCGCGCATTGAAGGAATTAGCATTGTCAGTCAAAACAATGACTCGATCATCTACCACAGATTCCCATATCCTCAACGCAAAAATGGCTGCCGAAAACCTAAAGAACTTGCTGAAAACGGACTTATGGGAAAACACTGACTACTTGGAGATAATCCCAGTTGTTACAGTAGCTTCACTACTAGTTGATGCTGTTAACTGCACCGTAAAAATATCCGAATCTGTTCGTGAACTTGCTTCCTTAGCACGTTTTAGTGATGCAAAGGTTTTAGTCTCACCGGATCAGCGACGTGCAATTAACAATGGAAGGGTGCACCATGAGCCCCATCATGTTGTTGCCATTGGTGAGTAATTTGCTGACCAGGAAAGATAAAGGAGTTGTGCCAAGGTTTTTAACAAATGAATGTATATTTTTGTTGGAGGCTACTAACTTTGTAGTTCAGGTTTAACTATTTTTGTGTACAACAACACGTTGTACAATTCATAGTTGGTGACTTGAGTCGTATACATTGAGAAACATTTACATCAGACCTGGCACAGGCTACTTAAATTGACTCGACTTTGGATATATGAATAGCTATTCTATATTTGCTCAACTTTTGTAGTTTTTGCACTTTGTTCCTTTATTTTTTCCTAGGAAAAGTGAACTTGATTTGAAGTTATACATGTATTTTTGAGGAGTCTAATTCTACCGTTTCATTTCCTGTCTTGTGGTGTCATCTATTATCCCACTCTCATGAGAAATTATTTCATGGTTCAGAACATAATGAATAGTATGCTCTATCTCACATACTTTTGGGTCTCATGTGGGACTCTTTGTGCTGGGGTCTACATATATGTGAGAGGAAAAGCATATTGTTCATCGTGCTCTTGGTACATTTAATAATTTTTTCACTCTCAGGTATTAGAGAGATTATTCCATACTTTTTTGGGCAAGTGAACAATATGTTCTTCCATCTCACATACCTGTGAAGTCCGTTTGTGGTGGGATTCACACGTATGCGAGAGGGAAGAGCATACTCTTCACTTTTTCTAAGAGTATGAAATAATATTTTCATGTATTGATGTCACATGATCCTTATCTATTTATTTGTAGTTCTTTTTTAAGTAAATAAAAATTAAGTGGAGAGCAATATTAAAGGTGTGACATTAGATAGGACAATATATTTGAATTCATTTTTGGAATAATGTTATAGCTATAAAAAAATCACAAAAAATAACTTACCAAAATGATGTGTCAAATGGTGATTCGCTGATGATATATATATGATACATGGGTAAATTCAATGAATATAACCAATTAAAACTAGTCACATCATTTTATATTTACTTTCAATATATGTTATTATTATTATACAATATATGATAAAGGAAATCTCATATCTAGAGTTTTAATTCTATTTAAAAACTTGTTATTTAAGTTGAGTTTGTTTCTTTTTTATTTTCTATCTCCCATCCATCAATTTTTTTTTAGTTATTCACTAGAATAATTATAAAAGTCGATCCGATATTTTTGATGTATGAATGTATCCATATATATTTGTAATTGGATTTTAGATAATTAATAGATGGGCTACCAAATAAGCTAGGGAAATGATCATTCAAGCTCAACCGTGTAACTATTAAGTAATAAGTACAATTGTGTATTAATCCATTTGCACTGGATTAGGATGATTAATTCACACTGAAAAATCATTTATTCAAAGTAAGAGTCGCATTTAATTTAATTTATTTACACAGTTCGTCAATCATACACATCAACATTAATTCAATACTTTTCTCTCTATTTGCAAACTGAACAATAAAAATAAAATAATATATATTTTATCTAGGTCAATTTTTGGGAACTTGTTTTTTAAAGCCTATTTTAATTAAAGAGTATAATATAATTTCATAATTAAATATTTCATTATTATAATATTATTAATAATTAATCAAATTTAACATAAAAAAAAAAGAATCAAACTTAAAATTTGAATGTCACATTAAACAAATTATAAGCTCATTTTCAGAGGCGGTGTACATAAAATTTTGTCCAATTAAATAAATCCCATAACTCTCTTGAAGTACATATTTTCTTGTATATTTTTTTAATATTTTTTTAAAGCTTATTTGTGATGCAGGAAGTTTTAAATAATTGGGACATAAAGACGCATAGGTACGCATGAGTTTCTAGAAAGGCCGGAAAAAGAGGACTCATGCCCGGTACTCGCCAGCTATATACCTAGGCCAAAAAAAGATTCGGTCACCTTCCAATTATCTAATTAATTTGAGTTCAGATCGGTAGTTTTGACAAAACAGAGTTACAAACGTTTATCCATTTATTTTTACTAGTATCCGATGGCATATAAATTGTATGAAATAAAATAAATTTTTTATAAAATTTAAAGTATTAAGTAAAAAGATATTAAAAAATTAAATTAAATTAAATTAAATAATAATGTAAAAAAAATTATAAAAACAAAAAAAAAACACAAAATCACCTATATGTCGTTGGCTCTCCGGAGCCCTTTATAATCAGAGATATATAAAGAAAACATATAATTTATCTATAAAGCGTCTATGCCAATAATATAATTTAAAATAATACTAATAGTCTCAAATTTTAATGTTTTAAATGTGTCTTAAATATAAATAGGTACAACTGCTATATAAATTTGTTGCTAGATATATCATGGTGAGTTCTAAGCTTTACATACCAGTATAGCGATGACGTTTGTACTTGAAACACATAATTTGAATTCCATAGAGTTACTCATAGTAGTTTATCATAATTATGTAATAGATTTCTTTTTCATGTGTTAGTCTTTTCATTAATTAATTTACATTTCTTTTTTCATTTACATCTATCAAACTTCTCACAAGTTCTGAAGTTAAACTCGGAGATTAATAACTTTGAGAGGTTGGAAAATGACTAGGAGACGATAAAAACTCCTCTTGGGCTTATGTCATGTGTCCATATAAAACATATAGAACAAACATATATTGGGTACAGTTGAAAATATTACTTTCTCTCTTATAAAATTAAATATTTTTTTTTTTTGTTTATACATTTTTATTTTGAGAAATAAAATTATATAATATTCCTAATTTATCCTTTCTGCAAAATAGTTGAAATGATGTGCGGTTTGCTTTTTTTTCCTCGGATGATATAGTGTATTTTTAACAATGATAGCACGTTTGCATAATATAAATATTTTTTAAGGGTAAAATTAGAAATGAAAAATTGTCTATAAAAAAAATTAAAAATATATTCAAAATTTAAAACAGAAAGACTATATATGCTAATGATGTGTTAAAAGTATGTACTGCAAGTGCACAACATCTATTGAAGAATGGACAAGTATAGGTCCAACCACAGATACTAGATTAATCATAAAATCCTTAACTTTATATTCTTGAAAATAAAAATGATGGAGATAATTAATTAACTAAATAATGCAAATTAAAAAATAATAACTAAAACTGATAATAAGAAAAACTACTTAGGAATCTGAATCCATAAATACTAACTTAATAATTAAGTTCTTCTTTTTGAATTAATTTCTAATTTATTTTCTTTCCCTTTAAAAAATAATGATTCACATAATTAATATAGGCAAGTACAGATTACGAAAAATTAAGGATTAACTTTAACTCGTCAAAACTTCTTCGAGCAAACATGAATTATGAAACACTCGTATCTTAACAAAAATCTATCAAAACCTCTTAATTAATATAATAACCAAACGAATTTTGCGCGAAGGTAAAAATGAAGGAACAAACAATTAGTCTTTAATATCGAAATGGAAAAAAATATTAATATGTAATACATAATCTGTTGGTTCTGTGATGGCACAAGAGGGGTTGAATATGTCACCTTTCTTTTCTAAACTTCTTTCAAAGAGTTTTATCAAAATATTTAGTTTGTGATATGCAGTAGACTATTTATTTGATAAAACCCATTTTAAATCAAAGATCATATAAGGTCATGTTTATTTAAATTAGGCTATTGAAAATGATAAGGTAATTAAATATAATTAAAGTAGTTAGTGCAATTATAATGTAAGACAATAAAGAACATAAGAGACGACACATAAATTTTAAGTGGTTCGGAGTTAAAAGATCTCTTACTCCACTCTTCTGCACTTCTGGCAGGAAATCCACTAAGGACATTTTCACTCATTATAATAAGATCATTAAGATATGTCACACTTGTACCAATAAGGTTCCTTCGAGTCACTAAGTCTCGACATTTCAGTCACAAAGACCTAGTCCACTAAGAACCATCACACTTGGACATTAAGTCCATCCCACGCAGGGTCTGATTCACTAAGAATCAGGCGAGTCACTAAGTATCATCTTTTTCATCCCACACAGGGTCTGATTCACTTAAAATTAGACGTGTCACTAAGTCTCGTCTTTTCCATCCCACACAGGATCTGATTTACTTAGAATCAGGCGAGTCACTAAGTCTCATTTTTTCCATGTTATTGATGAAGATGGTTAAGGTGCTACTAAGTTGACATTAAGTTCTTTTCCTCTAATAGAACTTAGCAGTTGAGTGATCCCTTCTTGACTTTGATTTTTGGAGCCTTTCGATCTATCTTCTTCCCTTCTGCTCGAATTTGTGGAAATCACTCTTGATTTATCCTCCAAAGTATGTATAAACTTTGGGTTGATGATATGTGTGTGTATGGAAGATCAATTATCTTCTCCTTTCTTTTTTCATTTTAACTCTACGATTCTGAGTTTCAGTTCATTCTCTTTTTTCTTGATCCCATCGCTCTCACTTTAAATTCAAATGAGAGTTTATATTTATAGAGAGATGTCTGCTAAACTGCCGGTTAGAAAATAGCCATTGCTTTGATCTTTGAGTCAATCCTTGAACATCTCTGATCTTGACACTTGATGGTAAATGTCAGTTTGCTTTCGGCTTTGTCTTCATTTGTAGCATATTAAAAATGATAATCACGTCGATGACATCATGCCATATACCTTCTCCTGATAATCATCCAACGGTCGGCTGATATTTTAAAGATCAAACTAGCCAGTAGACACTATTACGCTTTGATTCCCAAATTTTAACTTTGACTGAGAAAGATTGCATCAGAATCTTCATTCTTGTGTTATGTCCACTCTAAGTAGTCTGTCAGCTTTCATCTTCATAAATGAACCAATTGCATAGTGGAGATAATACAATCAAAGCTTTAATACGATTGCATTCTTATGTGATCATGTCTTCATAACAAGAACTAAGCTTTTCCATATGACCTTGTACAGTCTTGTCTTTGCAATACGAATTGAATCCTTCCATACGATCTGAACTTGTAATACGATCTTGTTTTTGCAATACAAAATGAATTTTTCCATACGATATGTTCTTGCAATTCGATTTGATCATGCAATACAAATCAGTTTGCACTATGATCTATTCATTCAATACGATTCTGATTGTATTGTATGATCTGGCCTTTTAATACGATTCAACTTTCACTGTACGATTTAATCTTTCAATACAATTCAGCTTTTATTGTACGATCTAGCCTTTCAATATGATTCAACTTTTAATGTATAATCTAGTCTTTCAATACGATTCATCTTTTACTGTACGATCTAGTCTTTCAATACGATTCAGCTTCTGCTGTAAGACTTAAACATTCAGAAGTACCTGATATTCTTTTCATATGATCGAACTAGTCTTGTATTTTGCAATCAGCTTCATAGATTCTGAGCCCTGACTGCTTTACCATCTGTATTTTTCTTTATCACCTTAGAGTAATGTGCTCCGAGAATTTTATCACAATCTGTGAGCTTTATACCCTTTCATCCTTGCTTTCTCTATCTGAAGCCATTAATTCTTCTCTTCCTTGTAGTGACTTATGTAGTTTATAGTGTTCTGTGATCATTATCTTAAGCTGCTTTGCAATCCTAGAACTTTTTCACTGAGCTCTTCAGTTCTTTATACTCTCCTTCCTTACGCTTATCTGAGGACTCTTTTCATTTTCTCTTCTCTTGATCAGCTCCTCATAATTTGTAGCCTTCTCATGACTTCTCGTTCAGTGTCCTTCATATGCTAATTTTCATTATGCTCCTTGGTTGCTACGGTTGACTTCAGACTTCTATGCTGGAGAGTCCGTTCGTAATTCATCCACATGTCATGATCTCTTGACAGTGTAAAGATAGTTTAAGATTGTCTTATTATCTTCTTATATTCTTCTTTCTTCCAACATCTGTAGTTGTACTTCGGTCTTCACAATTTTTAATTTGTTTTTTCTTCTTAGAAGTGTCTGATATAGTTAGCATCATGTCTCATCATTGATCTGGTCAATGTTCAGCATGTGATCTGTTGCCATTCTTCTTTGTATCCTTAGTGATTTTGTTGAAAAATCTTTGGTTTATTTCTTTTTCAACAATCTTGAGATTTGCTTTAAGCTTTTCGATCATGTCCTGCTTTCCAAAGCTGTCTATTCTTCACTTGATGAATCTTCCATCAGAAGATTAGCCTTCTGTCTTGATAGTTTAACTATTTTGGCTTGTTCTTCAGAATGTGTTGTTCTTTATGTTAAATATATCGGCTCAATGATCAGATTCTCAAGTTCTGCTTCTACGATCTTCCTTGTTGCTGTACATTTTGTCTTCACCAATTTAGAATGAATCATGTATTTCAAAATGAGTTTTGGCAACCTTCTCTATAGATTATTCTAACTAATTTTGCTTTGTGAGCTAAATTCTCATATTGATGATCTGTTCTTTCTTCTGTAAAACTATCTGTCTGCTGCCCTACGATTTTGAGTTAACATTGCAATCAGATCTTTGTTATACAAACGAGTTTTGTCATATGATCTTGAACTTGATCGGAACATCAATGCGATCATCCTTTCTTGTACATTTTTTGAATTACTCTGCGAATTGTTCTTCATCATGTGATTTAGAATAAGTTCTACGAATTCGCTTTAAACTACCCTTATGCATTTATGATCAAATACAATTTTTTGACTATACGAATTTCTCATTCTGCAATCTCTTTCTTAGTCATGTCTTGCTTTATAATCTCGAACTTTCTATACGATTCTGCTGTTGATCTTGTTGTCATATGTTCTTGATTTAGCAATACGATTCCAAATTGACTCCACGATATGATTTTCCTTCAATACGATCTGATGTTATTATACAATCTCCTAAGTTCTATACTATAATTTTTCTTTACAAATTAACCTAACAAGTGTGATCTTTTTCTATATTAAGTCCTTGTACATTAATTTTATTATTAATGATTGTACAAAAGTTACACTTTACAAATATACATTATCAATCGTATCAATTCTAAGTCCTTGTATAATACAATTTGTTATAAGGACTGTACAATTTCCTAAACATAAACAATTTCCAATTTAAGCACTGAACAAATATATATTATCAATCGTATCAATTTCCTAAGTCCTTGTACAATACGATATTTTATAAGGACTGTATAATTTCCTAAACATAAACAATTTGTAGTTTAAGCACTAAACTATATGAATGTCATTTAGCATTATGATCAACATTATCATCATCTTTAACTATTCAGTTATCATCAAATCATTTAACTATATGCATTAACATAGTCTCATCATCATCCTAGGTATTAAAAATTTAGCTATCCATGGAATTCATAATAAAGAAAAATAAAATTTAAAACTACTAATATTAATTGCATGTAATAAAATTACTAATACCAATCTAAATAAAATTAAGAGTAAACATGCACGTATATTTTTGTAAAGTGCGTGAGAAAATAGAACTAAAGACAATTAAGCTAAACCAAATAAATAAAATTTACCTACTCGAAACATCAGACTTATCATGAAAGAAAGAAGAATGGAATCAAGAAAATTAAATTAATTAATAAATATACTACTTCTGTTGTAGGACATAAAGGTACGAAAAAAGAAAAAGAAAAGGAATTTAAACTTGGCTGTTGCTTGCAAAAATAAAATAAAATCTCCTTCCTTACTACAGGCGTATGAGAAGAAAAAAAAAAAACTACTCCCTCTCCTTAAAACAAAAGTCCTATTTATAGGAAATATAATTTGTGTCGTAATCTAATTTTAAGTAACTTGGTCTATTGTTTCCTTTTTTACTTGAACTTCTACATGGTAATCTTTCAAGAGTCCTTTTCTTGAACATCTCTTTATTGGAGTCTAAATAAAAATCAACTTGAAAGCTTCTAAAACTCATTTTTCAACTCAACTTCATTTATTTATTTATTTTCTACAAAACCAAATAAAATGTATTAATTAAATACTAAAAATAAGAATATTAAAATGCATAATAATGTGTATATCAAATACCCAAATACTTAGCTTTTACTCGTCCTCAAGTAAAATAAAAGACGAAAACTAAAACTACTCATTTTCGTAGAAAACACGATTGCACTTAGCATGCGCAACAAGCCTTTAAACCCTAAGGTTATCCCAAGTGGACTCATACCTAGCTTTTACTCATCCTCAAGTAAAATAAAAGAAGAAAACTAAAACTATCCATTTTCGTAGAAAACACGATTACACTTAGCATGTGCAACAAGTTTTTAAACCCCAATGTGTAAAGACATCCTTAAGGGCTTATTAACTCAAGTAACAAAAATCACAAAATTAGACTAGTAGCTGCTTATATCCATCATATTTTTTTGCGTGAATATCGATGCATCATGAGGCTTAAATACCCAATTACTTCGTTCAATAGACATTGAAGTAGTTATTATATTTTTTCTCTTCTTTTTCAGCTTTTTTCTTCTTTTTTTTTCAAATTTTTTTCTTAAAATTATTTGACTCATAGTTCATACCCCAAAACTAAGAATTAGTGTGAACATGTAGTGCAAAATGTATATGAATTTAAATTTTATACAACATGGTGTTTCAAACTAAGATTTTGTATCTTATAAAAAATGTTCAAGAGTTCTAAATCTTTTAATTTTACTCACATTTTGTTTTACTCCACGGACACCTATTAGAATTAATCCAACACACAAAAGGTCAAACAAATTTTTATTTTTTGTTTTTTTTATAAATAAAAAAATCTAATCTAATAATCAAAATGCAAAATATAAATAAAAATTAAATGCAAAATTTCCCCCATACATAAATCATGCATTGTCCTCAATGTATGCAAATGAAAAATAGAGAACAAAGAAATGAAAGAATTGTACCTTGTATGGTGCGGCGGCATAATGCTATAAGAAAATATGGTGGAAATTAAAACAAATGCACATATCTATAAATTTCAAATGTCATAAAACACATGTGACTATAAAAGAGTGGTGCAAATGAGCAAGTAAATGTAGACTTTTCATGATTTTTAGGAGGTTTAGGAAATTGAAAATAGTCAAAATTTGTATAAACAGAACAAATGTGAGCATGAAAAACTGATTCTTTTAAAATTAGGTCAAGGAATGGCAAAGGGAAATGACATTTCCCTTTGAAAAATTCCAACTTCATAAAATCTATCCACACTTGTCAACCATAGCTGTCACCGAGGGACACTGGATCATTTTGAATCTCCGTTTTTTCAAAATTTGTAGGTATTTCTTGAATTGAATTTTCCCATTCACTATCCAAAATCGGATGATCTAGATAATTAAGACTCTCATTTTGCACAACCTTTTGTTCATTTGTTAAACTAGACTCAATGATTATAGAAAGTGTTTCAGATAAGCTCACGGTAGACTTAAAATCTTCAGGAAAGGGCTTAAGTTCAAGTTTAGTTTGACTCTCTTTTAAAGGCTCAAAATGAGACAGGCTTGGTTCAACTATAAGTTCTAAACTAAAGGAAGAATTTTGTGATATGGAGTCCAACATATCATTGACCTCATTCATGTATTCAGTTTCATTCCAATTTTAATCAAAGTGATTTAGACAACAGTTAAAAGTTTTTTACTCACCTTCAAATTTATTTTATTAGGTTCAGTATTTTGATGAATTATAGGATTAAGCACAGGCTGTCTAAAGAAAAATTCACTCTCTTATTCACTAACTATAATGGCTAACCGACTCAAGGTCTGCATGCAATTAGCTTCAACTCTAAGGAATTCTTCTAAGGCTTTCTCCAAAGAGGTCAATTTTTTCCCTTTTTCATTTGAATATTTTGTTAGATATAAAGGCGTTAGACATGAATTTGGATATGAATAGTGTGACCCCCCAAATTCGAGTTCCATAATCTCGTGTTTATGGCTCATAATTCAATACATAATAACAACTAAAAACATAGTCTTCATTAATCTTAGCGAAATAATACATCGATGTTCCTTACAAAAAGGCAATACAATCTCAAGGTCTTCTAACCTTAACATGCATCATATATATCTTAAGGGATTCGCAAAAGATTTACAATATTTAAATAACATTAAGCAGTTACACTAATAGCATGATAACTATACGTTTTGGCTTTTCCCTTGCTCTTGTCTTTCTTGGAACATTCGGGCTTAACTGAAAAATAGATCATGATATAGCAAGGGTGAACAACTAGCTTGCTCAACAAGTTTAAGAACAGTAAATACAAGATTTGCTATATCATGATTTAATGATAATAACTTCAGAGATTTTAACAATATATAATAATTATGAAAGAATAAGAATCAAATTTCAATTAAAAGAAATAATTGAGTTTTTACTGCTGAGTGACATTTAAGGACTAAGAACTAATACTTAAGGTAAATAAGATATGTATCTAACCCTTTTAGTGTTTTGGTATTCGAGTGGATCAACCTCTTGTACTCTATGTATATGCATAATATTCAAACATCTTGCGCAAATGTCAGTTTCCCGAATATAATCCACTTATCTAGGGTTATTCGTTTTCAGTCTTACTATAAGAATCCGCATCAACCAATGGTTTGGATAAGCTTTTAAAAATATTCAAGTTAATGAATTTATATATGCAGTGTCTAGCCGAAACAATTAGCTTAGACATTCTTAAACAGTTCTTGAATCAAATGAACTATAAAACTTCAAATGCACTATGTACGAATACATAAACAACATGGAAGTGGATTAATTTTAAATAATTAAACCGCTTAAGCTCTTGCAAAATAAATACAAGTTTAGGTGTATAAAACTTACCTTGATTGTTGATTATAGCTAACCAATACAATTTAATATTCTTTGAACAGACCTAACAATTAATCAAGTTGATTTTTCAATTAGTATCATATCTAAGTTCATATAATAACATTTGTACATCTTAATTTACTAACAACTAATCATATAATTAAATAATTAAGGTATATCGAACACTTGGGAAATATTATCACCATTTGATAAAATTTTAATAACATAAAACCTATATTAATCATTTAATATAGTTTATACTTCTATATAATATTATTAACCATTTAATAATATTTTATTAACCTTGTATTATTAATCATTTAATAATATTTTATTAACTTTATGACATTATTAATCATTTAATAATATTTTATTTATTTTTTAATATTATTAATCATTTCATAATATTTTATTCATTTTCTAATATTATTATTTATTTAATAATATTTTATTGATTTCTTAATATTATTAATCATTTAATAATATTTTATTTCTTTTCTAATATTATTATTCATTTAATAATATTTTATTAAATTTTTAATGTTATTAATTATTTAATAATATTTTATTAATTTTTTAATATTATTACTCATTTAATAATATATTATTCATTTACTTATATTATTACACATTTAATAATATTTATTCCTTTTAACTCATTAAATTAAATCTCAACAGTATTTAAATTACATTAATTGGATCTAATAATAATATCATATATTTTAAAATATATTTTGACCATATAAACTATATTAAGTATACATGGACACCTATATACACATATTCATCAATTAATCCCATCATTATACCTTTGAGCTCAATAGCTCCTCCAAACACAAACTTCTCCCACAACCAACCATGAAAAATACTTATACAATAAATATTAACCATAGAACTGAAAGGGTTAGAGTAAAAGAAACTTCTAAACCTCTTAAGCTTGGATGTTCTTCTCCTTCTTCTTCCAAAGCACACCACAATACTTGAATGCTCCACCTTGGCTATTAGACACATACTCTTGATGATCTAACTCACTACTCACAAAACTCTCTAGCTTTTCTTTTAAAGCTCTAGAGTTTTCTCTTTATTTTCTCTCTAAAAAATCTAACAAATAATTAAAGTCTTGCCAAGCTTGGAAAGTAGTCTTATTTATAGCCAAAGGCTATCATCCAAAATATTTACATATATATTATATAAGTCTACACAATCTCCTAGCTCATCTTATTTTTAATTCAAATGAGCTAAATTCTAGGGATTTTCTTACATGAGGTGATTAGAGTTGGTAGATTTGTTCAACCACTCTTATACCCTTAGAACTCAAAATCAAACCACATGAAATTTGAAATTTACCCCCATATGGGTCCCCATTTGGCCGGCCAAATGGCCTTTTTCTAGCCATTTTTGGTTTAATTTTTATCTCTTATATATACATATATATCCCACATGTCATGCATAATATATATATATATATATACTTCACTTAAATCACCAACATGGTTGCACAATGATAAATACTTGTATTTGATTTGAGTCACATGTTTGGGTCATTAAATTAATTCCCTTTGGGCTTCATTACAATTTCAAATGAGCTAAAAGTTAAATTAATTATCATAGCAACATTTGGGCTTTCAATTAAATACAACATGGACACATTACATAGACTACAAGATTAATTTCATTGGTCCTAGTTTATTAATTCATTTAGACTTAAAATATAATCCAATTAGACTTGTTTTATTAATTCATTTGGGCTATTAGGTTGGGCTAGTTTATAATATACCAACACATAAATCTTATACAAGGTTTGAACTTGTTTAATTCAACTCATGGGCTAGTCCATTAGTGTAATTTAATTACTTTGACTCTTCTTGGATTAATTTAATTAATTCATCTACCTTGCTACATTATTAGATTAATAAATATACACATGCAGACATATATTCATTCAATCATATAAATGCACAATTAATTCATACAAAATTTTTAATTCATTGATAATTATTAAATAACTATAATTATAATATAACTTAGAATTCATGGTCATTACATCCCCCCCCCCCCCCCCAATAAGAATTTTGTCCTCGAAATTTTAAATTTAAAACTACTAAAAAAGATTCGGATAATTATTTCTTATCTTTTCTTCAAGTTCTTATGTAGCTTCCTCAGCATTATGATTCCTCTAAAGCACCTTAGCAGAATATATAACCTTATTTTGTAAAGTATGTTATTTCTTATCTAATATTTGGACATGAATTTCTTCATATGATAAATCTTTCTCAACTTGAATTGGCTCATATGTTATAACATGCTTGTAATAAGGCTTGTATGACCGCAATACTAACACGTGAAACACATTATGAATATGCTCTAGTTCAGGAGGTAGAACGACCTTGTACGCCACTTCCCCCACTCTCTTTAATATTTTGAACGGTCCTATGAACCTCAAACTCAGTTTTCCTTTCTTCACAAATCTGATTTTTCCTTTCTAGGGAGACATTTTCATAAACACAAAACTTCCCACCTCAAAATCTTGCTTCTATCGATGTAAATTTGCATATTTCTTCTGTCGGTCCTGAGCTGCTACTCGTCGAGCTCTTATTACTCTGATAATTTTCACGGTTTGTTGAACCAATTCCGGCCCCGACAATCGATGTTCTCCTACTTCATCTCAACATAGAGGTGTTCTATACTTTCTCCCTTACAATGCTTCATAATGTGGCATGTCTATGCTCGCATGATAACTATTATTATATGCAAACTCAACTAAAGGTAGATGGTCCTCCCGACTGCCCTTGAAATCCATCACACAGGCTCTGAGTATATTTTTCAATAGCTTAATTGTTCTTTCCCTTTGCCCATCAGTCTGCGGATAATACGATGTACTCATTTTTAACTATTCTTTCTTGAAGACTTCTCTAAAATTTTGATGTGAAATGCGGATCTCTGTCTGACACAATTGATACCGACACTCCATGTCTTGATACTATCTCCTTAATGTACAACTTGGCCGACTGATCCAAATTGAACTTAATCTTGATCGGGCAAAAAACTGCGCTGATTTTGTTAGTTGATCTACAATCACCCAAATAGCGTTTTATCATCTCCGTGTGGCTGGAAGTCCTACCACAAAATCCATTGTGATATGCTCCCATTTCCATTCAAGAATCTCTAACGGCTGTAATAACCCACTAGGTCTCTGATGCTCTGTCTTTACCCTATAACAAGTTAGGCATCGACTGACACACTCCACAACCTCCCTTTTCATATTCGGCCACCAAAAATGCTGAAGGAGATCTTGATACATCTTCGTACTGTCAAGATGTATGGAGCATCTCATATTGTGAGCCTCTTGTAAAATCTCCTCTCATAATTTAGGCACTAATGGTACCTAAACCCGATTTTTAACCCTTAGAATCCTTTGTTATCCACTTTGAACTTTACCTCTTGCCCATCGGTCATTCTCTTCCTTATTCTATCACATCTTTTATCCTTATCTTGAGCCTCTTTAACCTTATCTAATAAAGTTGGACTCGCTTCCATCCCTGTCGACTTCTTCTCTAACTCCTTTACATTTTTCACCTCCAACTTCATTCGAGCCATTTCTTTTACCAGTTCTTCCTGGTTTGTTAATACAAATAACTTCTCTCTGTTCTCTCTGCTTAGAGCATCAACTACCGCGTTGGCTTTGCCGGGATAATATAGAATTTCACAATCATAATCTTTGATCAATTTCAACCATCTCCTATGCCTTATATTCAACTCCTTTTGTGTGAAGATATACTTCAAACTTTTATAGTCTGTGAATATCTCACATTTTCCCCATATAAAATATTGTTTCCAAATTTTAAGGACAAACATTACTGCTGTCAACTCCAAGTTGTGAGTAGAGTATCTCTTCTCATAATCCTTTAATTGTCTTGATGCATACACAATGACCTTGCTGTTCTGCATAAGCACACAACTTAGTCCCTTGTGCAATGTATCACTATAGACCGTAAAACCTCCCGTGTTGCCTGGTAAAGTCAACACGGGTGTCTCAATAAGTCTTTTCTTCAATTCTTGAAAACTCTCCTCGCACTTCTCCGTGTATACAAATTTCATTGTCTTCCTTGTCAAATTTGTTAACGGCGTTGTTATTTTCGAAAAGTCTTTGATAAATTTTCGATAATAACTTGCTAATCCGAAAAAACTCCTAATATCCATCGGCGGCCTTGGTTGTTCCCAATTAATCACCGCTTCAACTTTTGCAGGATCCACTGAAATTCCCTCCTTGTCAATAACATTACCTAGAAATTGAACTATTTCTAACCAAAATTCACACTTTAAAATTTTTGCATACAACTGTTCCTTCCTTAATATCTCCAACATCAATCTTCAATGTACGACATGTTCCTCTTCTGTTTTGGAATAAATTAAAATGTCATCAATGAACATAACTTTAAATTTATCTAAGTACTACTTAAATATTCTATTCATCATGTCCATAAATGCGGCTGACGCATTTGTTAATCCAAACAACATTACTAAAAACTCATAATTGGCCGTAACGAATTCTGAATGTTATCTGGGATACATCCTCCTTTCTTACTTTTAACTGATGGTAATCAGTCATTAAGTCAATCTTTGAAAAGTACTTCGGTCATTTTAGTTGATCAAATAGATCATCAATTATTGACAACGGGTACTTGTTCTTAATCTTTATTTTGTTCAACTTTCTATAATCCATACAAAGTCTCATCGATTCATCATTCTTCTTTACAAACAACACAGGTGCTCCCTATAGAGAAACACTAGGCTGAATGTACTTTCTATCCTATAATTCTTGTAACTGAACCATCAACTCCCTCATCTCTATTGGAGCCATCCTATATGGTGCTTTTGATATTAGCACTGTCCCCGGTACTAAATTAATCATGAATTCTATCTCCCTATCTGGCGAAAGACCTAACAGTTCATCTGGAAAAACATCCATGAACTCTTTAACTACTAGTATTTGTTCCATCACAAGATTCACTATTTGTGTATCCGCTACATGTGCCAGATATCCTATAGATCCTTTCTTCAACAGTTTCTTAGCCTGCATCATCATCAGATAACAAGATTATTTTAACGACTTGTTGCCATAAAATATGACTTTAGACCTATTTGGTGTCTTAAGGTGTATACACTTCCTCTGACAATCAATTACCGCTCCATGGTTAAACAACCAATCCATTCCAAGTATAACATCGAACTCCCCCAAACGTATCGGAATTAAGTTCACATACAACTTCTGACCCCTGATCTCCGCACAATAATTTATATGTATATACTCAACAAGAATCACTTCTTTATTCGCAACCTTTATGTTTATTGGGTTTTCTAGTTTTTCCTTAGGCAATTTTAATCGTTTAGCGAAATCATCAGACATAAATGAACAGGTAGCACCCGAATCAAACAATACATAAGCATTTATATTATTAATCGGAATAATACCTGACACCACGTCTTTAGATTCCACGGCGTCTTGCACCGTCATGTTGAAAGTCAATGTTGTTGGCTTGTTTTGTTGCACCGGCCCTTCAATGGTAAGCCTGTTATTGCTTCCCTTATTTTCACTTCCTCCGTCATTCTTTCTCTTCGGACAATCCTTGATCTGATGGTCCGCAACTCCACATGAGAAACAACCTCCCTTCTTTGGTTTAGGACAATTAGGAGCAATAAGCCCTTTTTGCCCATAATTATAGCAGATGTTATTGCCCTTCATACATTCCCCTGAATGATTCTTTCCGCACTTGTTGCGTTTGTTCCCCTTCTTCTATTCGTTTCCCTGGGATGTCCCTGAACTGTTGTTGCTCCACTTGCGTTTGTTCGAGTTGCTGCCATCGCTGCTTCCTTCTTTGCTTCCTCCTTCACCTCTCTTCTTGTTCCATTCCTGGTTGTACTTGGTTAGGGCTTCACTTCCACCCTCTGCTATAATGGCTTTCTCCAACAAGGTTGAGAAATTGCTACTCTAAAGAACAACGACTCTACTAAAAACCCAAGATTTCAGTCCTTGCTCGAACCTCCTTGAGCTACTTATCTTGGTGTCCACCTGATGTGGAGCGAATTTTGCCAATTCATTGAATTTGGCTGCGTAATCTGCTACTGACGTGTTCCACTGCTTGAGCTCCAAGAATTTAACTTCCATTATGGCTTATGTGCTCTACGGAAAGTAGTTCTCAAAGAACAGTTCCTTAAATTGCGCCCAAGCGATAGTTCCCTCCCTTGCTCTGTTTTTATTAGTTTTCCACCAGTCTTTTGCCTCCCCCTTCATCATAAAGGTGGCAAACGCTGTCATTTGTTCCTTCGCTACATGTGCGACCTCAAAGACCTTTTCCATTTTCTTTATCCAGGTCTACGCTTCAATCATATTCGTCGTTCCTTGGAACTCTAGTGGTCCTATTAGTTTGAAGTCTTTGAAGTTAGCCAGTAGAGCGGCAGAGTTTGGTGCTTCCGCGGCATTAGTGTTACGTCCATGGAATGCTCCCATTAGCATTTCCATAAACTCTTAAATTGGTTTTGGCGGTACCCCTTCTATATTAACTAACTCTTCCAGGGATGGTGGTGGAGGCTGATTTCTTCTACGTGGTGTCATTTTCTGTATAAAAGAAATTTAAGTTATTTATATGTATCTCATCTTTTTACTTTTGTTTTATCGCTTAAGCAATTAACTAAGGTACAAGTAATCACATCAACACATATAAACATAAACATAACTGCATTTATATATTAATATGTTAAAACAATAGTGCATAGCATCTTACATCACATGCATACTGCTATAAATGCCTCTATCCATGAAAGGCTACAAAATATGGGATCTAACATAAACATATCTCACAATCTTCCTATAGTTGGGATTTACAAACATACTAACCCTCTGTTAAAATAAAAGTTGGGTTTTACTGCATCTATATATATACAACATCATAAAACAACTACTACTAATGACTGCACATCCCCCAACGAACCGCATCGTCATACTCATCATCACATATGGCCATCACCAAGCTTCTACTAATAGTGTGCCTTGACTGACCCCCCTCAGCTGGGTAATAGTACACCCTACTTTAAAATCTACCAAATGAAGAGCGATAGACATAACTGATCCTATCGATCTTCACCCTCTTCTCACGGACCTCATCCTCTAACTTTATCATCTGACCATGTGCAACATCCCTTTAAATCTTCATCTCGTTCCTCTCCTCTACGCCTCCTGCTTGTGGGCCTTGCGGCCTCCTTTTCTATCTGTACCTACTGAACATTCAGCTCAACCTGTGCTAATCTAGCCTCAGTCTCTGCTAATTTAGCCTACAGCTCGACATCCTGATTGACCATTTGATGGGCTAACAACCCAATATGCTCTACAAATTCCCCATACCCCTGCACCTACTCCTCTAGATCTGTTATCTGCTCCTTCAGCTCCGTGTTCTTGCCAAAGAACTGGTAAGCTACTGCCTTGTACGGATCTTCCATATGCTAATGGGTCAAATTCTCTTCCTCCAAATGCTGGACTCTATTCTTCAGCTCATCATTCCTGGTAGTCAGCTTCTCGATGATGTCACAGGCAGTAGTGCGCATGCCATTAGCATACTCGACTGACTCCTCCTCCTCTTCCTCTAACTTGGCCTCATCCTCACTATAGGGCCTCATCACCTTAGCTCTGAATGGTTCCTCTTTATCCTCCATCTCTGGATCAAACTCAAGATCTTCCATCGATTCAACCACCAGCGGCTGTGTAGTATCTACATGGATATCAATGAAATCCTCCTCAACTATGTGACTAGACTGTTCGATCTCAAGCATCCTACAACCACACAAACAAAACGACATCAGTATCGCAATAAAATATATTCGTTGATAAAATAAAAATATATTTAATTTTGTTACCACTCGACTCGATGAATTTTCACAATTCATCTCCTATAACTCTAAATGAGTTAACTCTTCTAAGGTTATATCCTAAAGTTTCACAACCTAAAGTTCTATAACCTACAGCTCTGATACCAACCTATGAATCCCCCAAATTCGGGTTTCATAACCTCTACATAATAACAACTAAAAGCATAGTCTTTATTAATCTTAGCGGAATAATACATCACTGTTCCTTAGAAAAAGAAAATACAATCTCAAGGTCTTCTAACCTTAACATACATTATATATATCTTAAGGGATTCACAAAAGATTTACAATATTTAAATAACATTAAACAGTTATACTAATAGCATGATAATTTTACGCTTTGGCTTTTCCCTTGCCCTTGTCTTTCTTAGAGCATTCGGGCTTAATTGAAAAATATGTCATGATATAGCAAGAGTGAGCAACTAGCTTGCTCAGCAAGTTTAAGAACAGTAAATACAAGATTTGATATATCATGATTGAATGAGAATAACTTCAGAGATTTCAACAATATATAATAATTGTGAAAGAACAAGAATCAAATTTCAATTAAAAGAAATGATTGAGTTTTTACTGCTGAGTGACCACTAAGGACCATGAACTAATACTTAAGGTAAATCAGATTTGTATCTTATGCTTTTAGGGGTCGTTTGGGAATGATTTTTTTTTTTTTAACTTAAAGTTAAATTTTTAGTAGATTTATAAGTTAAAATTTTAGTAGATTTATAAGTAAAAGTGTTCGGCATCACTTTTACTTATAAGTCAGGAATTATAAATAATAGTTATGAATGTGTTCGGCTAATAATGACTTATAAGTTAAGTAAAATATAAAGATTACAAAAATGTCCTTTAGTAAGAAGAATGTCAAAAAAATAAAAGAGGGCATTTTTATTATTTATTAGAGTTGACCAACTTAAAAAAAAATGACTTATAAGTCATTTATTTTTAAGTTCCAAAAACTTACTCTTTTTTTTAACTTATAAGTAAAAAAAAAAAGTTATGGCTGAACACTTATTTTAACTTACCAACTTATAAGTTGAGTTGACCAACTTATAAGTTCTCGCCGAACACCCCCTTAGTGTTTTGGTATTCAAGGTGATAAACCTCTTGTACCCTATATATATGCATAACATTCAAACATCTTGCGCAAAGGTCATCTAGGATTATTCGTTCTCAGTCTTACTATAAGAATTTGCACCAACCAATAATTTGGATAAACTTTTAAAAATATTTAAGTTAAGGAATTTATACATGCAGTGTCTAGCCGAAATAATTAGTTTAGACATTCTTAAACAGATCTTGAATCAAATGAACTATAAAGCTTTAAATGCACTATGTGCGAAGACATAAATAATATGGATGTAGATTAATTTTAAATAATTAAACCATTTAAGCTCTTGCAAAATAAGTACAAGTTTAGGTATAGGAAACTTGTCTCGATTGTCGATTACAGCTAACCAATACAATTTAATATCTTTTGAATAAACCTAACAATTAATCAAGTTGATCTTTTAATTAATATCATATCTAGGTTCATATAATAACCTTTGTACATCTTAATTTACTAACACTTAATCACATAATTAAATAATTAAAGGTATATTAAACATTTTAAAAATATTATCATCATTTGATAATATTTTAATCACATAAAACATATATTAATCATTTAATATAGTTTAAACTTCTATCTAATATTATTAATCATTTAATAATATTTTATTAACTTCATAATATTATTAATTATTTAATAATATTTAATTTATTTCTTAATATTATTAATCATTTAAGAAAATTTTATTCATTTTCGAATATTATTAATTATTTAATAATATTTTATTCATTTCTTAATATTATTAATTATTTAATAATATTTTATTTATTTTTTTAATATTATTATTCATTTAATAATATTTTATTTAATTTTTAATATTATTAATCATTTAATAATATTTTTTTATTTTCTAATATTATTATTCATTTAATAATATTTTATTAATTTCTTAATATTATTAAATATTTAATAATATTTTATTAATTTTCTAATATTATTACTCATTTAATAATATATTATTCATTTACTTATATTATTACACATTTAATAATATTATTCCTTTTAACTCATTAAATTAAATCTCTACATATTTAAATTACATTAATTGGATCCAATAATAATATCATATATTTTAAAATATTTTTTAACTCTTTGACCCAAACCGACCCGACCCAAACTGGCAAAAAATCGACCCGACCCGAACGAGAAAATCATTATTTTCCTGGAAATGGCACTACGCCCTAGCGTGGTCTGATAGAATACAATTCCAATTGTTTCAGATTTTTTCAACTTTTACACTTTTGATTCAAAATTGCATAAAATAAAATCTACACATTCAAATGACACCAAATTGTTCTTGATAGTTTCGTAACTTAATTAGCTATAATATTTCATGAATCGATCGTATTTTTGAAATCATTTTTGACACAAATTTTAGGATTGATTGACTAGGGTTTTAAAAACGACATATTTTGCGATAGACTTCATAACTTTCTCATTTTTACATATTTTTGTGTTATTCAAGTTGAGTTATCTTTATAACTCATAAATATAAATTTCTAGTCATCAAAATCAAATAACCAACTTGTACATTTCAAACTATAACTATTTATAGCACATAGCTAGTTAGGGTTTTACCTATAAATCTTCATATGGACAAATCATCCACTTATTTACATATCAATCATATTAGTGTACATATTAAACATATTAAACCATGAATCTACCTATATATCATAATTCTAGCATTATAGAGCATCAAAATAGGTTTTGAACCATTAAAAATATATTTTGACCATATAAACTACATTAAGCATACATGGACACCTATATACACATATTCATCAATTAATCTCCATCATTATACCTTCGAGCTCACCATAGCTCCATCAAACACAAATTTCTCCCACAACCAACCATGACAAATATTCATACAATAAATATTAACCATAGAAATGAAAGGGTTAAAGTAAAGAAAACTTTTAAACATCTTAAGTTTAGATGCTCTTCTCCTTCTTCTTTTAAAGTACACTACAAGCTTGAATACTCCTCCTTGGCTATTAAACACGCACTATTGATGATCTAGCTCACTAGTCATAAAACTCTGTAGCTTTTCTTTTAAAGCTCTAGAGTTTTCTCTTTATTTTTTCTTTAGGAAATCAAGCAAATGACTAAAGTCTTGTCAGGCTTAGAGAGTAGTCTTATTTATAGCCAAAGACTATCATCCAAAATATATACATATACATTATATAAGTCTACACAATCTCCCAACTCATCTTATCATTAATTTAAATTAACTAAATTCTAAGAATTTTCTTACATAAGATGACTAAAGTTGGTAGATTTGTTCAACCACTCTTGTACCCTTATAACTCAAAATCAAACCACATGAAATTTAAAATTCACCCCCATGTGGGTCCCCATTTGGCTGACCAAATGGTCCTTTTCTAGCGATTTTTGGTTTAATTTTTATCTCTTATATAGACATATATATCTCATAAGTCATTCATAATATATATATATATATATATATATATATATATATATATATATATACTTCATTTAAATCACCAATATGGTCCCACAATGATAAATACTTGTATTTAATTTAGGTCACATGGTTGGGTCATTAAATTAATTCTATTTGAGTTTCATTACAAGTTTAAATGGGCTATAAGTTAAATTAATTATCATAGCAATATTTGGGTTTTCAATTAAATATAACATGGACACATTACATAAACTACTAGATTAATTTTGTGACGACCCCAAATCCGGGTTCCATAACCTCGAGTTTGGTTCTCACTATTCAACACATTACTAACAATTAAATACATACATTGCATTTAAATATCGCGGAATAATACATATTGGTTCCCTTCAAAAGGTTACAATACCAGGGTCTATCAACCTTAACATCAAACAGTTCCTATCATAAGGAATTACAAAAGGTATTTCAATAGTAAATACACATTTAAGCTTCTAATTAGCATGCATAACTAACTTAAGCTCTGGCCTTTCCTTTTCCTTTATCCTTCTTTGAGCAATCAGGATTATCTGAAAAATGGTTCATGATATAGCAAGAATGAGCAACTAGTTTGCTCAGCAAGTTTAGAACAATCATATAGATTTAATATATCATGAATGAATGAGAAATATCATTAATGATTCAACAATAGATATAACAATTGTGAATGAAACAGGATTCAAATTTTAATAACAGAATATTTGAATCTTAAAATGCTGAGTGGTCACTAAGGACCCTGAACTAACTAGGGTATAATAGAGTTTCCTCTGACCCTTTGAGTTGTTTGGTTTTCAAGGGGATCAGCCTATTCAACCCGCTGTATATGCATTACATTTAGTCACTGGCGCCCAAAGTCGGTTTCCCGACACAAAATCCCCTAATTTAGGGTTGTTCAATTCTCAGACTTAATATAAGAAATTCGCACCCAACAATGGTTTGGATAAGCTTTTAAAAGTATTCAAGTTATTGAATTTAGAAACGCAATGTCTAGCTGAACTATTAGCTTCAGACATTTTTAATACAGTTCATGAATCAAGAACTAACAAGCTTCAAATGCACTAAGTGCGATTGTATAAACAATATGGATGTGGAATAATTTTAAATAATTAAACCACTTCAAGCTTTAACAATAAATACAAGTATGGAAACTTGTTCAACGATAATAATTGAGTAGGGTTAGAGAACTTGCCTGTTTGCTCAGCTACAATAATTGTCTAGCTTTAACTAACTTGCTTTGAAAGACCTAACATTAATAAAGTCGGTCTAATAATTAGTACAACGTATTTGCATAATTATACGCTTAATAACGAACTTATTTACCACATAAGTACTAACACATAAATTACATTAGTCAAAACAATATTATTAACCTTATAGACACTTAATCATTTTAGGTTAATAATTTAATAAGTTAGAAAATATTTTTCTTAAGTGTTGCACACTTATTAAACCTTTAAACAACTTATTATAATTGTTTAATTAAATTCAATTTATTTTATTAACTCAATCTCTTTTTAATTACTATTTAACATTGATTAAATAGAAATTAATTAATTAACTCTAGTTAATATTTAAAATAAATAATAACTAATTGTACTTACTTATTATTTAATTATAATTAAATAATAAATAATTATTAACTTAATTTTAACCTTCTTTAATTTAATGTTAATCAACCAATAATTAACTAAGTAATTAACCTTACTTATTATTTAATTAAAGAAATTAAATAATAGTTTACTAATCTTAATCCTCTTTAATTATTATTTAATGTCAATTAAATAATAATTAATTATTTAATTAATTTTAATTATTATTTAAGGTTAAATAATAATCAAATCATTCTTATTTATTATTTTAATTAAATAATAAATTATTACTCTAATAACTTAATTTCCATTAATCGTTATTTAATGTTAATTAAATAATAATTAATTACTTAATTATCCTTATTTATTATTTAATAATTTTTAAATAATAAATAATTAATTTATAAATTTTATCTCTCTTTAAGTATTATTTAATAGGCATTAAATAATAATTGCTAATTTATCATCTTTATTTATTATTAACATTTAAAATAATAAATAAATAATAAATTTATTTAACTTAACCATGGTTTAGCTAACTAGATTAATATTTAAAATATTTAAATATTAAACTTAATGAAAAATATCCTCCCCAATATTATTTTTGAATTATTATTATTTTTGTTATAATTTTAAATTAATTTTTAAATATTTAAATTAATTAAAATTAACCCGAATGGCATTTTCGTAAATAAGTTGAAAAACCGGACCGATGGCAATTTTGTAAATAATTCGAAAACTGATCGGAGGGCAAAATGGTAATTCTGCCAAGAAAAACACGGAGGGGCATAAACGTAATTTCCCCGGAAAAATTACTACCGCGCATTGCGCGCGTTTTAGGTTTTACTGGTCAAAACGACGCCGTTTCTGGAAAGCAGAAAACGGCTTCCGCGCGTACGCGCGGAGTAACTTTTTACGGATACCAAACGACGTCGTTTGGCTCCGTGTTTTCGGTGAACAGTGCTGCTCGCGCATTGCGCGGAAACCCTTAAATTTTTTCTTCCGACAGAACGTGAACAGTACCCATTTTAATTAAAAATATACCATCAAGTAAGCTTTAAATCCTCAATAAAAATCCAAAAAAATTATCAATCACCTTATATTAATTTATAACATGAAAAATTAATTTTTCATGATTTAATATCATTATTTTTTTATAAAATTTTTTACATCACATAAACTACCACAAATCATAACTTTTTGTGTATAACTCCATTTTAAGTGATTCAAACTTTGTTTTTCTCATGATTTAATGTTCTATAATATTAGAACATCAAACTTAAGTTTTATAAAAAATATTTTTGGACATAAATTCCAAAACTTGTTTACACACTATTAAATACATATTTTAGCATATAAAATATACCAAAATACAAACCAAGCATATTAAACTCAAACATGGCATAAATATTACAACTACACATTAATAATTATATTAACATGTTTATACTAACATGATGATTTATTTAATTTAAAAACAAAACTTTGATTTAGAATAACCATTACCTTGATTTAATGGCTATCTTTCTTTTTCTTCCAAAGTAGGTGATGAATGAAGATGACATGCACCAAGAACTCCTTCTCCTCTCTTAGTATTTTGCTCTCACTATTTTCTCACTCTCAAATGCTCTCTAGCTCTCTCTTTTGTTTGAAAATAAAAGATGAGAAATGATTTTCAAAAACTACAAAATTGTAAGTATACTTACAATGGTCATAGATATAAAATCTATATCTATCAAATTTCCATAATGAGATAGCAAGGATACTTACACAAGCAATTTAGTCCATACATAGTTGGTGAAAAGAAGCATGGTTTCATGTACTACAAAAATTAAAACAAGCAATCCTTAATTAAATAAATGGAAAATAAAATAAAATATCAAAAATCACTTTTTCTCTCTCCCATGAAGGCTCTCGGCTGATCTCTCTTTCTTGTCCCAATTTGATTGTCACTTTCCATTTTTTTATAATTAATAAGTTAATTTAAGTATTTTCCAAGTGGGCCAAACATTGGGCTTTAATTTAAAATACCAATTGGGCTTCTATTAAATTGTTTGGGCTACTAAATTGTCAAATTTTATTATTCTCCACTTGGGCTACTAATTGACCCATGTTGGGCTAATTTAATAATTTACACATTAATTATTCAATCCATGATTAAATAAATAATTAGATTGAATAAATAATTAAATATTTTAACCCATTAGTATTAAATTACTAAATGGACTTATAAATATTATTTATTAATATTTCACATTATTTACATTAATTAATAATCATATTAATTAATTTATTATATTTAATTCACTCATTATATTCAATTTAATTGAATATTTAATTAATAGGAAACTTATCAATTAATTTGATATTAAAACTTTAGGGTTTGTTCACTAATTTAATAACATATTAGTGACCCCCTTTAATTAATTTTAGTAATTAATTACATAATTATTTAATCACATAATTAATTAATCACATAAAAAGATTTAAATAATCTCGTAAAAATAACTCGTTGAAAATTAAATTAATAATTTAATTAATAAAGATGTGGAAATTCTAGGACATTACAAATTTCATTAGACCTAGTTTATTTGAATCTTTTAAACTTAAAATATAATTCAATTAAACTTATTTTATTAATTCCTTTGAGCTACTAGGTTGGACTAGTTTATAATATACCAACACATAAATCACATACAAGACTTGAACTTATCAAATTTAACTAATGGGTTAGTCCACTAGTGTAATTTAATTACTTGAACTCTTCTTATATATATATATATATATATTCATTCAATTATGTAAATGCACAATTAATTCATACAAAAATTTTAATTCATTGATAATTATTCAATAACTATAATTATAATTTAACTTAGAATTTATGGTCATTACATTCTTCCCCTTATAAGAATTTCATCCCCAAAATTACAAATTTAAAGCTACAAAATTTATTAATTGCGCCTTTAAAAAACATTGCAATAGAGTTTAATTGCGCCTTTAAAATTTAGTAATTCCTCACCAAGATGAAATTAAATAAACATATCTACAAATTAAGTTCACTTCGAACTCAAGAGTAAGAAAAAATTGTTACATTTTATATCGAATATGCTTAAGAGCTTGATTATAGGAATTAGAATAAATAACAAGATGATATATTTATAGAAATCCTAGAAATGTATGTTATTATAAAGCAATCAAAAATATATAGAGAGATGGGGAAAAAATTTCTCACTCGTTAATTATTTTTATTCATTAATTTTTTTTATTTATATTTATTAATAATAATATAAAATAACACAATACTCTTGAGTTTGTTATTATAATTTCTCTTAACTAAACTTATCACTTATTAAATTTATTAGATATATATAAAATAAAAATATATTTTTAACGTCTACAAATATTGCAAATACAACTCTGAGGGAGTACTGTTTATGCCACTGTCCACCAGGTCATTCTGAACTTTTTGAGGTCCCGTATTCACAAATGGTTAGGTGTGGGACAATTACCACGAAGAAGTATATTAACTGTAATGACATCTATTTATGTGATTTGAATAAATTTTGAGGTACGAAAAAGAAAAGGAATTCAAACTTGGCTGCTGCTTGCAAAAATAAAATAAAATATCCCTCCCTCTTCTTAAAATAAAAGTCTTATTTATAGGAAAAATAATTTGTGCCATAATATGATTTCAAGTAAGTTGGTCTCTTATTTTCTTTTTAACTTGAATTTCTACATGATAATTTTTCAAGAGTTCTTTTCTTGTAATTTTTTTTTATTTGGAGTCTAAATAAAAACTAACTTAAAAACTTTTAAAACTCTTTTTTTTAACTCAATTTCATTTATTTATTTATTATAAAATTAAATAAAATATATTAATTAAATAATATAAATATATAAAAAAAATAAGAATAAAAATATTAAAACACATAATAACGTCTGTATGGTATCTAGGAAATAAACAGCATGTAATGAGCATAATTCAAAGCTGAACTAACAGAAATTAGGACAAATTTGTTCCAACGTATTAATTTTTTGAAAAGGAAGGTTGATCTCACACCATGATCAAATAGATATAGAATACAAAAAGTGGGGACCGGTTTTCGGGATTAAAAGTTATGACCGGTCTCAATTATTATTATTATTATTTTAATTTTTAAAATATTTATTTTAATAATTTTTTTTTTATAAAATTTAGAGATTTATATATAATTTAGATGTATATAAATAGTAGTGTTAAACAATTTGTATAACACTGTTATTTATATATATTTAAATTATACTTAAATTACTGAATTTAATATTAAAAAAAATTGAATAAATATTATAAATATTTTAAAAATAAAATAAAAATAAAAATAATGTCACTGAATTCGCTAAAATGGGTCACCCGGACCGGTCACCCCCTCGAATCACTCTAAAGAATAATAAAAATTTCAAAAGGGTCACATCACATCACATCACAGTGTTGAATCTCTAAGAAAATTCCCAAAATCTTATGGGGTCAGGTGCTTCTTTTCTACACTAGGTCGCCCCGTCCCTGCATAACACACACATTCAGTGCAGTGTTTAACTGGACCAGGTAGGTGTGATTGCCGGCACTAAGTTAGTGGGTTACAACTATTAACCACTAATTTTCAACAAAACTAATCAATGTTGTAGATATTCTCTCTTTATTTCTCACTTCTTTTACATGGACAAATGTTATTTCCTCCGTTCCTTTTTATTTATCATTTTAAGGAATGAATTTTATTTTTTTTAATTATTCTTTATAAATTTCTATGTAAAATTAAATACTTAATTTTATATTATCATTTATAATTAAATAATAATTTATATTATTTTGTATTCATATTAATTAATAAAAAAAATATTAATTATACTTATTAATTTATATGCATAATCTTAAAGCATCAAATAAAAAAAAATAAAGGGAGTAATAAAACATTCGTGACTTTTATCGGGAGACGTGCTATGGCTAAAAAATTGAATTTCTTTGACTCAATGAAAGTGTCCTAATTTTTTATATATCCAAGACATTAAAATTAAGTTACATTTTGTATAACAAAACTTTATATTCGTTTATTTTAATTGAATAGTCTTTATAATACAATTACAACTCCTTTGTTATACAAAATGAAACTCATTCTTACAAATCTGATAGATAAAAAGTGAGACAACTTCATTCGATCGATTAATATGCTTAACAAACATATTAATATAAAATTGTACTTCAAGTATATCACTTGTGAATATATGGTATCTAAATTTGTAATATTGCAAATTATAATATCATGATATAATTAGCCGTGCAAAATATACATTTTGAGTTAATTTAATTTTCACCGTTTATTATACCTTAAAACTACTATATTTATCATACCGTTTAGGGTGAGATTTGCTAATTAGTCAAACTCAAGTGTGAAAATAAAGCATGAATCACAAACACAATAGAGTTTTGCATTTCAGTCCTTGAATATTGCCCTTAAAAAAAGGAAAAAAAAAGAGACAAGAAAACGTGTATGGTCATAGCCATGACATTTGTTTTCTTGAGTTAGTACCATCTACGTACCCAAGTACTACATTATAAGTATACACATTTCTACAACATTTTTCATGCGCACATTCACAAATCTCAACTCTTTAGGATCTAACTTTTCTTTCAATTCATCTTCTTTAGCAAGCCAACCTTGTTCAAAAATAGACTTTTTCTGGTTTCTAATAGCTAGTAATTAGTATATATCCTTCTCTCTTTTTTCTTTAGAAATGGCAAGTATAATTGAACCAAATATCGGACCATTTACTCGTACATGGCGTTCGTTAAAGGCCTTACCGGAAAAGTTATGGTCCAAGATAGTTGAAATCGGTAGCGAGGCAAAGAAATTGGGACTAGAAGATCCGAGAAGAATAATTCATTCTTGTAAAGTAGGCTTAGCCATAACTCTAGTTTCTTTGTTCTATTATTTTGAGCCTCTCTATGATGGTTTAGGTGTCTCTGCAATGTGGGCCGTTATAACTGTTGTCGTAGTTTTTGAGTTTTCAGTCGGTAAGTTTTTATTATTATCGTCTTTATAATAACGTAATTCATTTTCTCAAAATACGACTAATATTGCAAAACTATACTCTTTGGGTCAGATTTACGCTGCTAATTTTACCTTAAAAAGAAATATTTTGTAGTAAAACTTGTAATTTTTGAATTTTTAGTTGGTATGTTTACAATAATAGTATACTATAATTTTATTGAAGGAGTACAATTACCTCTGTGTGTGTATATATATATATATATATATATATATATATGTCATTTTAATCTTTGAAGCTCTTGCATTTTAATATTTCCAAAGATTTTCAGGGGCAACTCTTGGAAAAGGTGTAAATAGGGGAATTGCAACACTTGTGGCTGGGTCATTAGGTGTTGGAGCTCATCTTTTAGCTGCTGCTTGGGGAGAAAGATTTGAGCCTATTATACTCGGGATATATGTCTTCTTATTAGGTATATATCTATGTTCTTATCAACATTAATTCATTTACTTTTTAAAAAATATTATTATCATAGTGACAGAGAGGCATAAAATTCAATTTCAAACCTTTCCTGAAAATAAGGGATCCCAATTTCAAAGAGTTGATTTTGGATAGTTTATTGGACACAATCTTATAAAAATGAGAAGCACCGGTAAATATCTAATATGTCACCTAAATGCAACTCTCTTGTCATACCAATACGACTGATTTCGATTTAGACAACTTAAAATTGACAATCCATTAATTTGAATTGTCTATATATAAATCAGTTGCATCTATATATTTGAAAATTGCACTTACATAATAATTATAAAACCAATATAAAAAATGTTAGAATTTAAGAACGAAATAGAACACAATCATACAGAATATTAAATAAAGAACAGAAAAATAAGAACACGCGATATATTCAGGTTTACCAATTTAGCTAGTCCTGCTTGTCTGATATACATTAGATGTCTCACGCGCTCTACAATTATTCACACACCAAACAATTATTTTTATAGTAACTAAAAACTCCTAGTTGCTATAACATGGGTTTAAGCCTAATACATTAGTAAATTAAAGACTGGACAACTAATAAATCCTCAAGTCCAATGATACCATTGCCCAATTACACCTCCGATCACCCTGTCGTAGTGGCTATTAGTCAAACTTATAGAAATATGAGTCAATCCTAACAAAAAAAATATAACTTTGTGCTATACAAATGTAACTCATTCTAAAGGAGGGCCCAATACAAGATACAAAACCATCTTTCTCAAAGCCAAATACAAAATTAAGGTGGATAATGCCTTCAACAAAGCAATGAATAAGACCCTAACGGTTCTTGAGCTAGAGTTTGAGTTCAATGCTTGAATTAACTCAATTTTTCCATGACTTCAAATGAGGTGTTTGATACGAGTACGACTCGAGTTAAAATCGGTCATTGTATTCAGAAGTAGTTATCATCTAAATTAACTCACTAACCGGATATAATGCAGCTGCTGTAGTGACATTTGTAAGATTCTTTCCAAGAATGAAGGCAAGGTACGATTATGGGCTGGTTATATTCATTTTAACATTCTGCTTGATATCTGTATCGGGCTATCGCGACGATGAGGTCATAGACATGGCTTGTACAAGACTGTCCACGATCCTCATCGGTGGTTCTACATCTGTAGTTATATGCATTTTCATTTGCCCGGCATGGGCTGGCGATGATCTTCACAATCAGCTTGCTTCCAACATGGAAAAGCTAGCAACATTCCTTGAAGGTACATGTTGTAGAACCCTTACGTTTTGACATTAGAAATTGTCAAACTCTACCTTTCAAATACATATTTACTTGTTCAAATTTAAGTTAATTTTTTAATAAATTTATCATCTAAATCTGGAGACTGATGACCATTTGTAAGAATTTAAATATACTTTAAATAATTAAATGTATTTGTAGAATAAACGAGTATTATAAAAATTGATGGTTGACATCATCACATTGCATATGGGGTCAACTTTCTATTTAATTTTTTAGAGAGAGAGAGAGAGAAATAAATAATTAACCATTGTCTTACGTGTCCGTCATATGTTTAGACTAGTATAGCAAACCTTTGGATCATAGACTCTTCAAATAATGCTACACCGACAACAAAATTTAACAATTAAGAAAACCAAGAAAATGACGTGTTAGATTTTAAATCTTAGCTATTTATTAATTTAATTGATATTTATAAATCTATTTGTCAAAAAATGATATATAATAAATAATTGCTATGAATTATTTTTCATATATATGTTTGTGTGTATTAAAATATGATATATCTTGCGATTTTATATGCTAATTTTTTATTACGAGTTACGTATATAACTATAATTGATAATATTTTAACGATATATTTAATAAAGTAAATTCACCGTATAACTCTCCTCAATCCCATATATCAGTATATAGCAGCACTCAAATATATTCATTTTCCTACCAAATGTATAATACTTGTAAAATCCATTTTACTTACAGAATATGGAGCTGAATACTTTAAAACCCAAGAGGGTGAACAAGGACAACTTAAGGATAACAAGGCATTTCAGCAAGCGTACGAAAGTGTTCTTCATTCAAAAGGCACTGAAGAATCCTTTGTGAGTGAAAACTACCATAACCCATAAGCATGCTGACAATCTTTTTTGAAATACCAGGTAATATGGGATTAATTTCTTTATTCCACAGGCAAACTTCGCAAAATGGGAGCCTCGCCATGGTAGGTTCAGATATCGGCATCCTTGGGATCAGTACCTAAAAGTTGGAGCGCTCATTCGACAGTGTGCATACACAATAGAAGCCCTTAATGGTTACCTTAACTCAGCAATCCAGGTACATAACAATTCATTAGACGATTGATTACGGATTCACAGTTTGAAATGGACAGTTTAATTAATTGGGCACGAGTTGTATTAGGAGGGATTTCAAATGATCTTTATTATAATATTATTTGGCCAAATTACAAATGTATCCTTTCGAGTTGTCACCTAATATTAATTTGACCTTTTAAGTAGCAAAAATCTCAATTAAGATCTTCAAGTGACCAATTTCATTCAATTTACTCATGACGTAGACTTTGACTCAACTGAAATTTTTGCCAGGAAAGAATCAATTGAACCAAATTGACAACTTGAAAAACACAGTTGAGACATTTGTCACTTAAAGGACCAACTTAAAATTGGGTGACAAGTTGAAGGAACACTTTTGCAATTAGCCCCAAGTATTATGTAATTTCAACTCTCATCTATACAAATGTATTTTGTTTCTATAAGACGTCCAAACAGACCGTGTTATTTTGACTGACGGGAATCCAAATCCACTGGTAACGGTTGTAACAAAAATAACAAAATGCCTAGCTACATCAATTACTTAGTAAATTTTTGTTGCTAATTTTTCAGACACCACAAGAAATCCGAGCAAAAATTCAAGAATCATGCACAAAGATGAGTGCAGAATCTAGCTGCGCTTTGAAAAAATTATCATTGTCAATGAAAACAATGACTCGATCGTCTACTGCAGATTCTCATATCCTAAACGCAAAATTGGCTGCAGAAAAACTCAAATCCTTGCTGAAAGCAGGCCTTTGGGAAGAAAGTGATCTCTTGCAAATAATCCCAGCTGCTACCGTAGCTTCATTACTCATTGATGTTGTTACATGCACCGTGAACATTGCTGAATCTGTGCATGAACTTTCTTGCCTTGCACGTTTTAAGGATCCCGGTGTTTTAGACACACCGGAAGAAATACTAGTAATTCACCAGGGAAGAGTACATCAATCTCCTAATCATACTGTTACTATTGGTGAGTAATCTGCTTGCCAGAAAATGGAGATGAATTTCGCTAATAAATGCAGACTAGTACGTTGTGGTACAAAATTGTACAATTCACATAGGGTGAATTGAATTGAGTCATATATAAAGGGAAATAATTACATTGAACCTGGCAAAATTTATTTAATTTACTTTAGTTCCTCCTTGGATGTATGACAATCTATATTTGCTCAATTTTTTACGATTGTTCTTTTTTTCAGTATGAAAGAATTTTTTTATTATTATAAAATAAAATAAAAAACTTGCTCAGTGTTGATGCTGATAGCTGAATTACAATCTCTGTTTGGGTGTGGCTTGATGCCTGAGGAACTGGGTCTGACTCGGCCATAACTAATTCCTTATCAGGCAATGTATGAGGGTTTGGATTCGAAACCCCAAACTCGGTAAACAAATCCCTTGAAGGGCTACTCTCAGAATTTTCAGCCGAAAGATAGGAATAATCAACCATGGATGAAAGAAAAGGAAAAGAACAGAGAGCAGAGATGTGAAACAGAGAAAGAAATACAAGAGAAGGAGAAGGAAGGAGAAACCGAAAGGCGGCGGCAATCAACTAGGATTAGGGTTAGAGAGAATGAGGAGGGAAAACGTTAAGAGAGAGAAACATTTTTCGTTCTTCTCTCATTTTTGCCCACCCCCTTTTGCATAATTATAAGCTGGCATAATCTCATTTCCGAAGAGCTTTTAAAAATTATTCTATCTGTTCTGAGAACAAAAAAAAGAAAAAGAAAAAAAGAGTTCATTTTCTTTAGATCTGGTTAGTATGAAATTAATTTCATGTTAAGTTGGACAATGGACCAATACAGTATTCACACGTAAGTCGAGAATATTTTCTTTTTCAGCATGTTAATACTGTATTGATCTATTATTCAACTTATCATGAAATTAATTTCATGTTAACCGAACCTATTTTTTTATAGTACCATTTACAAAGGAAATAATAGTACTCTGGTTTTATGCAATGCATGAATCAACAGCTACTCTTCATTTTCTTCATATCATGATGGGCCGGTAAAATGAAGAATTTTGGAAAAGAAAGGATCAAAGTAAGTTATTGCATGCTTGATATATCTGGTGGAACCTACCTATTCATGACACCATATATGCACCACTAGTACAGACCCCAAGCGAACAAGTCATTTCGGAAGTACTGTGTGACCCTCTTTGCTTAAATTTGACTCAAACCGTCACACTGTCACTAATGTTAGGCTTTGGTAAGACCCCTCCTGTAGCGTTACTTTACCGTCATTTACTTTGGTATAATTGAGATATGAGAACTAATTTGGGTTTGTTTGGTTAATGAAATTATGTTCTTCTCTTTTAAAGTTTCATCTTCTAAATTTTTAGAATAATAAGTACCAAGTGTTTTGACACTATTTTCAGAAGATACTTCCGAAGAAAAGAAGGAAAAATAGGTAGTAAAATTATGGGAAGAAACCTCGTTTGTTATATAACATTTTCACAACTTCCATTAACTTTGTTTTTTAATATTGACAGAATAAAAATAATGTTGACAGAATAAATATTTATAATGACACTTTTATAATTATTCTAAAAATACTTACAATTTTAAACAATATTATTTCTTTAACAATATTAACTGTCTTAATTTTAATTATAGTTAACTTGAGTGTGCATTTCGAGATCAATTTATGCTGATCAGTACTCGTTTTAAAATCTAAAGCTGCCAAAAGAAAAAACTTCTTTGGTACATATGTGGATACAGGAAAGGACAAGTCTCACACACAATAATTAAATATTATATCAAGAATTATATCTATTTATATTATTAAAAAAATAAAATATGACACAAATTTTAATATTATATTTTACTTTTTAATAATATAAAAGAATATAGCGTTTAATAAAATATTTAATTATTGTATATTTGTACTTATTCTTCAGTGAAATTAATTTTTGGCCAATCGTTAAATAGAGAGATATTTGTATAGTACATACATAGTTGGATCGGGATTCGGGGGTATCAAAAGTCATAGAAGACCAACAAAATGCAACTATGTAATATACAAAATAAACTAATTCCTATGAATTGACCAAAAGCTACTTCATCGAATCCAAATCCCATTGACACGTGTATTATTAAATTGGGTGTTTTAATGAATCTACTAAAGATGAAAAATAATTAAATTACTTTCCAAACACATTTACTGCTAATTAATTGATCGAAACAAAAAACAGACTAATATATAACTCAAATCAAACAAACCCATTTCATTAAGTTCCATCTTGTTAATGTATACACAGCTGTTCCATCTTATAGATATGACGATACTGCATGGTAAGGGTGAGCAAGATTTGCACCCGAAATTACACCAAAAATCGCATGAACCGTACTAATTAAAATCGCACCAATAGTTTCGGTGTATGTTGCGGTTTTCGGATAGTTGAAAAACCAAATTTGCGGTTTGGGTTCGGTTTCTGGCCCAAACCGCATTTGTTAAACCGCACCGCACCATGTCTCCTGGATCTTTTTTTTTTTTTTAATATTACATGACCAAAATGACGTCATTTTGGCCATTTACATTTATGCCTAATATCTAGGGGTGAGCAAGAAATCGATTTGCACCCGAAACTGCACCAAAAACCGCACAAACCGCACCAATTAAAACTGCACCAATGGTTTCGGTGTATGTTGCGGTTTTCGGATAGTTGAAAAATCGAATTTGCGGTTTAGGTTCGGTTTCTGGCCCAAACCGCATTTGTTAAATCGCACCGCACCATATCTCCTGGATCTTTTTTTTTTTTTTTTAATATTACATGACCAAAACGACGTCGTTTTGGCCATTTACATATATGCCTAATATCCACTGAGCCCTAAATCGTTGCTCTAGCCTCCAGGTCTCTGATTACAACTTTGCATCTCTTCACTTCGACGCTTCCAAGTTCTAGCCTTCCTCCATTCCTCAAGGACCTCAACCGAAGGTCTCACTTCAAATCAAGAAGAACCCATAAGAGGTATGTCTTTCATTCACTTCAAAGATCCCCTTTTGAGTATGAAATATTCTTCCTATTTTCCCATAAGAGGTATTTATTGTTCAGATTTTGGGCGGTCTTTTGCCTTTCCAGTCGTCAGAAGTACATCTTTGGATGAGTGAAGTTATTATTTTTGTTTTGAATGTCCTTGACTTGTTAAAGCTTTTTGGATAATTTGGATTTCCATTTTTCAAGCGGTTGTGGTAGATTTACCTAAATATATGCGCGTTAGTCCTTTTAAATTTATTTTATAATATCTTAGATTGCCGACACACTACTCTTCTGAATATCCCCTTTCCTAACTGCTTGGGTTTTTGTTTATCTAGTGAATTAGGAAGCTGATTCATTGTTAAATCCTAATCTTTGTTAAATTTGAAACCACTTTTCCTTTCTTACAATCTCAAGTCCTCAATCCTTGCAATTTTGTTCTTAATCTTGTTATTTTGGGATATTTACGTTGAACCGAATCATTCCTGGTTCTTTAGATTGGAATTTAGTCTCCATTAGTCCATCACATATCATGTAGGCCTAAAGCAGGTATGAAATTCCAATAAAGTTTATTACTTTTAATTGTTTCTCTATTCTCTCTAATTTCTTCTTTAGTTATATACATGCATAATAAACAACGTAAAAGCATTAGAGCAGCTTCACAATGTGAGAAACTCGGGGAATGTTATGTTGATTTTCTGTACAGTTTATTACTTTTTTTGTAATGATTCTGGAATTGTTTTGTGGAATTTGTCAGTTATTAAATTAAGTAGACCTTTGTACAAAACTAGCACTACTATGGACATTTGTTCCAGTAATGAAGCTGTTGCTATTATGTTTTGAAACATATCTTGATTAATGCTAATTCTTCATTCAAATTTTTTGATGATTTATGTATTTATTTTCTTACAATTGCTTGGTAGCATATATTTTGACATGCCTTACCAAATATTTTTTTATGCAGATATTTTGACGGAGGAAGTACTTCTTGTTTTTACTTTGGTTTTTTAATCTGTTGTTTCTTCTGTGCAACCGTATATATACAGGGTATTCATTCTCCATTTTTGGGTGAGTGCTAGTTTGTTGATCTCAAGTTGAATTACATAGTTGGATGATTTGTCTGATGCAAGTCATTGAGCTATTTCATCATATCGCTACTCACTGATGATTGTATTTCCTTACTGGCATAGGAAACGTTGGGCTTATTTAGACAAGTTTCGGGGTGCTTTTAGATGGTATGTCTGCTTCAATTTTGGTACTTTTTTCTTTATCTCTCTCTCCTAGGAATTTTGTTGCAAATGTGTTTTCTTTCTTATCTGCAGCATTTTTTTTGTTAGTTTAAGACATAATTTAAACACGCACACCCAACCGTTGCCATTGCCAAGGTTTGAAACCCCACCCTTTTGGTACACGAGATGGGGGTAACCATTGGGTCAAGACCCGTTGGTTCTTATCTGCAGCATTAGCTAAGTCTATCTTATAGTTGTATCAAATTGCAGTCAATTTATTCACTTGGTTGCTTTTTAATAATAATTTCTGGTTTATATATGCCTACTAACACTAAACTCAATTTTACCACTTTCAATGAATATGCTCCTGATTATTACTACTAGTATCATGTCAATCCTGTATGTTTGTTCAAAAGCCTTTCTTCCTTTATTTTTGTGAAGAAATACCAAAGTTGTTTCATGTAAAGAGATTTGAAACCTACTCAATAGTCTCATTTCCTGTTTTGTCTCTAAAATTCTGATCCCATGGTCGGTATACATATATATTTTGGAATTCATATGTAGGCATATGATATAAATGTGAGCCATACCCCAGCTGATCGTAGATTAAAATTTTGTTTTCTTTTTATTATTGCTGGAACAGTTTCTTTACTCCACTGGCTTCCCACACTCACTCCTGAGATGCTTTCATTTTTCTATGAATTATCACACTGTTTTTACAATAGCATTTCCATTTTTACACGATACTCTCTATATTAGAGAGGAGGTTTCATTTTATTTTACTTAGATTATAAAATGCATTGTTGGGTTTCCTTGTCTGCAGTTGTTTTACGTATGCTAAGCTTTCGATACGACTACAATTGGGCAGATCGCAGTTCTCGTATAGATCAAAAGGTATTAGTGCCACTGCATTTTCCATCCATAGAAGTCTTCTTTGGAACTTCCTGATAAATTGCTTCTGTTCTGTTCAAATTCCCCCTGTTTTGTTTTGTGACTCTGTCATGTAACACTTGCAGAATTTCCAACTTCTAGTGTTGTAACGAGTAAGCTCTGTATAACTAGAGACTACACTTTGGGAAAGTATAACTTGAACAATTGATTGTTGGATCAACACCATATAATCATCCAGTCCGTAATAATTTGCTCTATTAACAAAATATACTTCTGTCTTAGTACAACCAACTCTCAGTGATTGTCTTTTTATTGCAACTAATGTATATTTTCAATTGGTTTCAAAACCGAAACCGCACCAAACAAAACCGCACCGCAAGTTTCAAAACCGCACCGCAAGTTTCATGTGCGGTTTTGGATTTGTCAAACCGCACTTAAGCGGTTTCATGTGCGATTTGGGCTTCAAACCACACCAAACCGCACCATGCTCACCCCTACTGCATAGTAACCAAAATGAAAGAAGCGAAAGTAACTGACACCATCCAAGAGTTTAGCAAAAAGGACATGTCCCTCCTCCTGCAGATTCAAACTATATAGCTATATTTATATATCTGTAATGGTAAAGAAAAATATATATGACAAAAAAAGGAAAAATAACATATAGGTTATATAGCTTAGTTATAAGAAGAGAGCCAGAGAAGAACTACTTGCTTAATTTTAGTTGGAGCTAGCATTACATGGAGCCCGGGGTTTCTTGGAATCGCCATCATTATGGTGCAATGGGTCCGTCCGGACCTAGAGGGGATTTTATTGGCTGATCCCAATCAACCATGTTCCCACCATTGCCAGTAATGCTTGTAGCTGGTTCACTACCCAAGTGATGGAGTAACTGAAAATAAATTTGAAAATGATGGACATAGCAATATATAATTAATCCACGTAAATGATACTTTAAGCGCCGAAAATACTAATCTAGCACAATGCATGCAGTAAACAATTATATCACGTGTATTAAATATTGTACATAGTATTGGCAATGCATGCAATATACAGTTGTATCATGTGTATTATATGTTGTATATTACGTTGAAAATGACACTTTTAGTGTTAAAAATACTAATCCCTCCCGTAAACCCATAATTAATGTGAAAAGCAAAACTCGACTCGATTCATTATTCAACAATACTATATATATATATATATATATATATATATATATATATATATATATATATATATATATAAACTTACCCCCTTTTTTTCTTTTAATGTTAAATATTAAATACTAAAAATATAAATTATAAAATTTTTGTAAAAATGATACAAGATTTTTTAAATTTATTTTATTTTAACATTCTACTGCACACCAATATAAGTTGGATGATTAGAACAAAAATAAATATATTTCTCTTAACTTAAATGAAAATATAATTTAAATATAAATAGAATATATGTTGCCTAATTTCTTACTTAGTACTTTAACACGCAAGTATACGCGTTCGTTTGTAATATTCAGCAAATAAGGTATCGTTCCCACGAGAAAATAAATTAATATTTATCAAAACTAATTAACTAACTAAATAAATCTTATTTAAACAAATAATCTAAATTGTCAATTAAAAATGAAATTAATTAAACTTAAATAAATTAAACTAATTAACCAAGAAACAAATGTAGATTTGATAGTATAAGACTACAACTTCCCCTAATGTTTCATTTAAACTAATCAACTCCCTTTTTAATTAATTAATTAAATTAAATCGCTAACCGAGAATTCTCTACAGTATTCATACATTTTTTCCGATAGCTATATAAACAAATCCTTCTAAATCTGACCTTAAGGCAACAAAATTAACAAAGAACGCCCTAATTAATTGAACCATTATATTCCTATATGAAACATGTCAACTAGGATTTTAAGTACTGATTCTCTTATTGGCTGCGAAAGACATATAGGTATATTCCTATCCTATACGCTAATTATATTAACTTTAACACAGATTATATGAACAGATACTATCATACCCAGATCTAAACCTATACTATCATCAAGCAAAAGATATGATAAACAATTCACAAATAACTAACTTTAATTAAAAATGGAGTAATCAATTTAAACTATGCATTAAGTTCCATTGCAATCTTAAATTAAAAATTAGTTTATAGCGTTTAGGAAAAACATCATCATATTTATCAATATGAACATCCTGAAGATTATAAACGTTAGAGATAAAAGAAAGGAATAGAATAAACTAAAGTAGTCACTTCCAATCTCTACTTTAATCTTCAGAATTCTGCAAATCTTCTTCGTATTCTTCCTTGCTTTCTCTCTAGATGTACATTTTCCCTTGGCTTTAGTTCTCTCTCAAAAGTAGTCTTCACTTGATCATTAAAAACTCTCCAAAAGAATCCTTGTTGGCTTATAAATCCTTCCCAAATTAGAAAATTCAAGCCAAAAATTGTTGTTGTTCGCACATGGACGCCTAAGCGCATAACTTAATACAAAATCCAGCGCCTAGGTGCCGACTAATGTCACTGTAATTACAAAATTGTCATTGTTGACCTTTTTTAATTCTATTTAATTAGTTTCTTCCCCAAGATAACATGTACGTCCCTTCTGCCCCGTCCTGCAATAAATAAACATAAAAAAAATCCTAAAAACACTTAAAGTTGGGAATAACTAAGCCTAAAAATACATGATTCATAGGTATAAAACTCACTCATCAAATACCCCAAACTTAAACAATTACTTTTCCTCAAGCAAACAAAACAGATAAATAAGACTAACATACAACCTAAACAAATAAACAACCTGAGCATTGAATTAATATAGATATCAAACAGGTCAGCCTCCGAAACTCGCAAATTATAACTCCAACAAAATATCAGAATCATGCATCATCTATAGCCCAACTATTTACAAATCTTACCTCACTTTAAACCCTATCTATGCGTGAATGAATATTCAAATGCATTAAACCAATTAAACTCAGACAACTTATAAATTCAAATAATCATCAAAGATAATTAGCCAAATTAGTTACAAAACAGACCTCTATACACTTATTTTTCACATGCCTTAATTTTTTTCTATTTCTTCATTCATTTTTTCAAATTTTTATAAGTGCGTTTTACGCTCCATCTCATTTTATCATATTTTTCCACTTCTCTCTTGACTTGTACAATGTTTATTTTTATTAGACTTTTTAAAGTTACCCATGTAACAGATTTTTGACCAATAACTCTCAAACCAGTTGGTTTTAGAGCACTAGATGTAGATATATCCCTAAAGGATTACTTGTCTAAGTAACTAAGGCCACAAAAATAGACTAGTCAAGCTACTTTTAACCTTTCTTAACGTATATATTCTTTTCTTTCTAATGGACATTAAAGCAATTTTATTTTTCTCTTTATAGTTAAGACATGATCTAATAAGATATAGAGGTTAATATTTTCTTTTTAAAGCATTTAAATCCACAGTTTATCCAAAATTTAACAAGTCTAATACACTGAACAAGTGCTTAAAGAACTAAGGGTCTCAAGCAAAGTTTAACTAGTAATCAATTAGAACATAAACTAGCAGTTTCCATCCATTTTATCAAAGTCAATAACTATTGAATCAGATTTTCATCATTGGTTAACACTACTTTTAACACCAAAACGATGCTCAAGTTGTTCTATATATGCAATAACATGAACTAAGCCTAAATGCAGAATTTTTTTTGTGATTTAATTTTTTTTTTCAATTAAACACTAAATATGCTAAATTTATTATATGCAAGCGCGAACCTAAAACTACATGCAACTATATAAATGCATAACACACGCACACCCCCAAACTTGAATAATGCAATGTCATTATTGCAAAGAGTAAAGAACTAAAAAACTAAGGACTTCCTTGATAGACAACTCAGTCATCATCGTCGCCCATCTCATCATTCAAGTCTGGTGATAATGGTGGGTAAGCAGGTAGAACAAGTGGATTCGATAGCCGCGCAGGCAGGTTCTCCATCATCTGGGCTAATGATGCATACACCTCTGCATGATATGCCAGTATGAACTCCTGCCTCTGTATCACACAATCTATCCTCTATATGGCCTTCTCCACCTGACGCGCGACTAGATCAATCCTCCTCGTGTGATGCTTGGAGTCTCAGCGTAACTCCTCAAAAATGCCTGGTAGTGGTACAGGAATCTCGGGCTCAGCAGAACTTGCAGCTGCAAGCTCAACTAGAATCATGATGAATCCCAACCCACGCAGGTGTGATATACCTCCATCCCATATCTTATACCTTGCTATCACTGAATGATCTATTGTTGCCAATAGAGCCTGTAGAACTTCCTCCTTATTCCATTGAACTTCAGCTTGTTTACACAATCTGGTGATTAATGAAAGGTGAAGCAATTCATCAGACATGTTGCCATTAAGGGCTTTCACTATTGATGCATGTATAATATCACTCACGTCCACCATTTTTCCAATTGCAATACAATACAATAAAGCAGCACGTTCCTTCGTTCCATCACTCATATATCAAGATGGCATCAATTTTGCACATAAGAACTCATATCATGCTTTCCCGTATCAACTGAGCTTGGTGGTTGAGAAACTGATTACTTGTTGCATTGATGTTTCTTTCCAAGCTGTATTCGGTTCACACAAAGCTATTATCATTTCATTGTAAGCAACTCCTTTTTAAATTATGTCTCGTATTCACAATCAAGGACTTTCTGTAAACCATAATAGGCATTGATTTCCTTTCTGCCAACATTCACCGATTTACCTCTAACCATTACTGAGTTGATTTTGGCATCCTTTGTGTTGGCATAAAACTCCTTTATAACATTTACTGTTGCTGGTTCAGGCTGGCTTATGAAGTTTTGCCACCAGTGTCGATCCCTTATCATGACAGGTATATCTCCATTATGCGTTTCATGTGGTCATAACCCCAGCTCCGGAATCACGTTCTTCTTCGTTAACAACTTGTGGTATCTGTAATATCCCAAATATTTACAAGATTTGTAGATAAGATTAATTAAAGGTTATGGTTTAAAACCTAGAGTTGGAGAAATGAGTTATGTAAAAAATGAGTAAACATTTTTTTTAAGAATTAAATATGAGAATATTATAAGGATGCATGTGGAGAATTTATTAAGAAAATAAATTCAATTAAGAAATGAATGTGGTTATATTGATACATATATACCTAAAGTGTGATTTTAGCCAAATAAGAAGTTGAGTAAATTAATACTCAATAAAATTAATAAACTAATTAGTTTAAGTATGGAGTAAGAATAAAAGTCATGTAATATAATTAACTAAGTTAATTATATGAGTCATGAATTAAAGCTAAGATTAGCAAGTAGAGAAGTTAGAATATTGTCTAGAATGACAATATTAAGAAGTTAATTAATTAAGTAATTAACTTAATAATTAGTTGTTATATAGAGTCCAATAATGGATTAAAGCAAGTCAATATGTTAATTATTTTAAGTCATGTTGGTAATTATAAAGAGGTCTAAATAAATTTAAGGATGTAGCCTCATGAAGAGTTCAAGTAATTTAATTACTATTAGTAGACTAACCTAAAAAAATTGATATGTGTTAGCCCAATATGGGAATACTTGCATGAAGGTGGGTAATTAAATAATAAGCCCAAATATTATGTTAATTAATAGTCCAAGAGGTAATTAATATAAGTTCAATTAAATAATATTGGCAAGTATTGTTGAGTGTAGAGAATTAACTAATGTAGGACTAATTGAATAACTCTAGTTGGTAGACAAGAGGAGGCATTAACCAAATATTGGTTAATTGCTACGTGAATGAATGTGATGATGAGAATTAACTATTGATAAGTTAATTGAGTAACCCAAAGTGGTAGAATAATTTAAAGCAAATCTAATTAGATTATATTATAAGTCCAAATTGAGGTATTAAACTAGGTCAAATAATTAACCTAATAGTCCATGTAATTAAATAAACCTTGATCCATGTAATAATTAAACTAGCCCAATACTTGTTTATATTTCAAGTATCATAGTTAACCAATTGATTTAATTGTTGGGAGCCCAAGTGTGATGACTTAAATGAATTAATATAGTAGCCCAAATGAATTAAATTGTTGAGCCCAAACAATGGTAATTCAAAGTCCAATTGAAATTAATTTCAATGTCCAAAGTGAAGCCCAATGTGCATGTATAGGTGAATATATATACATATATTGGTGTATATATATATGGATGTTTATGTAATGATATGGGATATAAAAATAAAGCCAAATTGAAGTAGTAAAATAGCAAATCCCGAATTTTGAGGGGGGGGGGGGGCACATGTGAATTTTGTGTATTGCTTCCTATTGCTTCATTTACACTCCAAAAGTTGCTTACAAGCAACCTTGATTGAAGTCTTTCATGTTAGTCATTCAATTTAGTCTTTTCCTTCAATAAATCAAGCTAGGATTGGACTTTGTAGAGATTGGCAAGATGTGTTAGTAAATTTGTATAGATATACATATTGTAAGTATAAGTTTTGGTAGTCTATAAATAGAAGAGTAGTAAGAAAAAACTAAAGTTTGCTCATTTACTTCCTTTTTCTAAGTATAGAGAAAGAGATAGGGTTCTAGAGAAAAGCTAGAACATTGGTAAGAGTTCTTGAGAGTAAAACACTTTGAGTGTTAGTAAATATGAGCTAGTGTTCTAATGGTTCACTCAAGAAGGAGGAAGAAACCTAGCAAGAAGAAGATCTTCATAGAAGGAATTATGAAGGTTGAAAAGTTTTCTTAACCTAGATCTTTTTATTTATGTTGTTAAATGTTTGAACTAGAGAGGTTATAAATGATGTATGATATGTATATGATGTATTTAGAGTCATAAAACATGATAGTCTAGCTATTAATGCTTGTAGCATCATATTTGAACCAATCGAATCAATAATTTATGAAGTTAGTTTTCATTCTGTCCTTGTGAGCAATTTTAAACCTTCTTTTGTTTGGAATTTGGATTTGTAATATAAAGAGAAGTTGTAGAGGGGGAAATTCTTATAAGAATTGACTAAAGAATCACCCCAAAATATTTAAGAAAGAAGAAGTTATAACTGTTGGAGCGACTGAGGGACGTGCAGCCCAAAAATTTGATTTTTAAAAAAAAGGCCGAGCGCACCTGCGCTCTTGGTGGACGCAGCTGCGCTCGAGTCCACTACCTAGCAGATTTTAGGCAGTTCGGGTAGGGACGGGTTGGGTCGGGTTTTTTGGTGAAAAATTAAGTTGAAATAAGAATAAAATGAATGTGTTTTAATACTAAACCAATATATATGAAGTCTATTAATGAATAAATGGTAGCTATATGTTTAAAATAAATATTAAAATTAACACAATTAAAAGGTTAAATATTGGTATTGTTTGAAAAATATTAAAATATTATTAAATGGTGAATAATATTAGTATGTGATTAAAAGATTGTTAAAATAATTAATAACATTTGTAAATGATTAAAATATCATAACATAGTTAATAAGGGATTAAAATATTATTAAATGGTTAATAATATTAGTAAGAGATTAAAATATTATTAAATGGTTAATAATATTAGTAAGAGATTAAAATATTATTAAATAATTAATAATATCAATAAGTGATTAAAATATTATTAAATAGTTAATAATATTAATAAGTGATTAAAATATTATTAAATGGTTAATAATATTAATAAGAGATTAAAATATTATTAAATGGTTAATAATATTAATAAGTGATTAAAATATTATTAAATGGTTAATAATATTAATAAGAGATTAAAATATTATTAAATTATTAATAATATTATTAAATGGTTAATAATATTAATAAGGGATTAAAATATTATTAAATGGTTAATAATATTAATAAGTGATTAAAATATTATTAAATGGTTAATAATATTAATAAATGATTAAAATATTATTAAATGGTTAATAATATTAGTAAGAGATTAAAATATTATTAAATGGTTAATAATATTAGTAAGAGATTAAAATATTATTAAATGGTTAATAATATTAATAAGTGATTAAAATATTATTAAATAGTTAATAATATTAATAAGGAATTAAAATATTATTAAATGATTAATAATATTAGTAAGAGATTAAAATATTATTAAATGGTTAATAATATTAATAAATAATTAAAATATAATTAAATTATTAAAAATATTTGAATGTAATTGTATATTATCAAAGGTAGATAATATTTTGAGATATTTGGTATATTATTAAATGTTCAAATTATTAAGTTATGTAAAAGAAGAAAGTTTAATTGAATTAAATCAATATAAATAGTCCATTTGTGACTAATTTAGACAACTTATTAAAAGTGAGTTGTACGAAGAACGTGTAGTGAAGGCGTAAGTTGGTTAAGCGTACCCGACATGTCTGAACTATATTTTGGACTAGAGTTTTTGTTCGGAACTTAAGGGTTCATTTGTCGAACATCTTAAGAGTTAATAATTTGAAGTTAGAGTCTTATATATAAACTAAGTAATAGTCATTGTAAATAATGATGGTGTCAATTTCATATATAAATTGTAGGTTAAACGAAAGAAGCAAAATAAGCGTAAATGGTATAAGCAAATCAGGCAAGTTTTTCAGAACTTGCTCCTATGTGCATTTCTATGCAATCATATGTTATTAAATTATTGATATGAGAATATATTGATGATATTTGTGTTATGTAAAACTCATGAAGTATGATTATATGCGAAGTATTTATAGAATAAGAAGCATGACTTGATATATGCTAGATGTATATTATATGCGATACATAAGAAGTATGAAGCATTCATAAAATAAAAAGCATGAAAAGCATGATATACGTATAAAATGTAGAGTATGTTTAATATGTGAAGCATGCAATGTGTTATGTGTAGCTGTTAAACTTGTTGAGTTGTCGTGCTCACTCTTACTATAAAATCAACAATTTCAGATAATTGCGAGTTAGTCGAAGTTTTTGATAAAGATCAAGGAACAGGAATGCACATTATTTTCACTGAAGGTCTAAATGACTATTGTAGATATAAGTCCAAATTAGACAGGTAAAATATTTATGTAGAATAAGAATTTGTTGGTATGTTAAATGAGTGTTAAATACTCAAAGTGATTGTAATAGAATGTCGTATCATGTATGATATTGAGGCATACTAGGAATTTGTAAATATTGCAATTCTGGATTAAAAAGAAATGTTGTAAAATTATAAATAAATGATTATATATCAATTTTAATATTGTTATAAGTTATGATTGAAAAGGAATAGGTTGTACTCGTGTTGAACCGGATCCGAGGTTTAAGGGACCCAGATTCGGGGTCGTCGCAATATCGCTCAGAGGCACGAAAGTATACGAACTTTTTCTTATCAAACTGTGGTGAAGACCTTGAACTCTCACCCATTAGATGCCATCCTTAGTCAATCTCTGTCAAACGCTTGCCCCAAATCCACAAACAGTTAGCAAAATAGGTTTAAAGCTTCTTTGGGGAAATTCGTCGAGCAGTTGATGTGCACAATTGAAAAGCCCTCTATGTGAGCCTCCCCCAAACTTGTTATTAGCCACCCAATATGAGGATTCATCCCAACTCAACACAATTGTAAGGATCCGAATTTCAGGATTCCTTAAATAATATCAAATAAGAATTAATTGATAAAAATATCAAGGTTGTTTAAGTTAATTATTATTTAAAGTGTTTGAAGGGATTTAATTAGTAAATTAAATTTGTACAAAGATGGTGATGAATTATGTGAATTTAAAATAATTGAAAAGTAAATAAATTGTGTAAATACAATTTATGAAGAATAAAAGAAATTTCAAGTAATTGTACAATAAATGGTACAATTTAATTATTGTGGAAGTACAGAAATAAGGTTATGTGATAATGTAAATGCATGAATTTAATATGTATATATTTATATATATACATTTTTATATTTATATATGTGAATGTTTAATTGATAATTTTAAATTTCATTAATTATAGAAATAAAAGGATTAATAATTAAATTAATCCAAATTTAAATAAAAAGTGAATGAAGGAGTTGGTAAAATTGTATGTGTTGATTTTAGATTTTATCAAGAATTTTGGAGGAGGTTTAGAAATTAATTAAGAAGGAAAGGTAATTATATAAATTATATAATAATAATTATATAATTTATATAAGGAAATTAAAATAAGGTATGAAGAAAATAATAATTATATAAATTATATAAGAATAATTATGTAATTTATATAAGGTGATTAAATGGAATGAAGTTGGAGGAAATTAAGAAATTATTTAAAAGAAGAATGTAATTATATAAATTATATAATATTAAATTATATAATTTATATATAAAGAAATTAATATGAATATTAAAGAAATTGAATAATAAATTAGAAAAAGGAATGTTTTAAGTTATTAAAAATTATGTTTATGCATAATTAAATTATTATGACCTTTATGAAGAATAATATTTCGGAAACGGGAACATGTTAGTGTAACATGATGTACAAGTAACGAAGTGAAAAATTATGAAAAATAATTTTTATATGTCCTATGAATTATTTTATGATTTTTGGAAGTATAAATTACATCAAATAAATACATGCACGTCATTATGCGTGTACAAAATTGTCATGTGAAATACGAAAAAAGGGTGTTAGTATTATTCATAAATCAAATTATGAATTTTGGTAAATTAAAATAAATATTTTATATTTGTTATATAAAATATTTATTACACGAGATAATTACATAATGTATAGAAATATTACATTATGGCTTGTTTTTTTTGAAAAATCTGGAAAATTCCAAGTTGGACCGAGAGAGAAAGAGGCGGTGGAATCAAGTTGGGATAAAATTTAGTTAATTGCATGGGATTATAAAAGGCAAATAAGGGAAAGGAAAAAAAAAGAAAAGAAAATAAACCTACTCTATTTGTTCCTTCATTCTTCCACCCGTGAACACCACCAACCACCACCGCCGGAAACACTGGCAGAGGAAGAGAGAGAGAAATTTTGGAGTCATCAAGAGGAAGAATACTAAGCCTTTGAAAGGTTGATTGACAGAGGGTTTTGAGTTGGCAATTAAATAACTGGACGCCAGGCAAGTTCTTCAGCCTCTTTTATGTTAAATGTTGGAATGTTATGATATGTAATTCTTGTTTTAACTGCATACAAATTATGTGTTACGTGATATGTGATTAATATGACCACAATGTGTATTTTGTGCAACGATATGAATATATATGAGATATATTGCTATAGTAGAAGTACAAGCACATGATGTATGACACACACCAATCATGATAAGGTATGTGCTACGTGAATCATAACTGTTGAACTTGCTGAGCCGTTGTGCTCATTACTTGCTTAAATAATATTTTTGCAGGAAAGAAATGAATTTCAAGAATATCAGATTTTGTAGAGACGGATTTTCTAAAAGGTTATGAATGTGATTATTAAATGTTTGTAATATGATTCAAGGTGGATAATTTGTCAAGGTTATATTGATATGCTGTATGTACAGATAAGTTGGATTCGAATATGACGAGTATAGTTTAAATTATGAACTGTTATTGGTCAGCATAATTGTTACGGTAGAAATTATTATATGTTTGGTTACGAATGATGATACAAGGAATATTTGTATGGATACAAATGGTATTAAAATTTGAATGCCGAGCTTTATGATACAAGTGAAAGAAAGAAAAAGTTAAGGTTGCGATCCAGGGACTAGGATCCAGAGGTAAAGATTCTAAACATCCAAATATTATAATACAATGATTGAGTTGAGAAAAGAAGAAAAATTTATACCGAAAATTTGGTAATTGATGATTTATCAAATCAATTAAAGGATTAAAGAAGGTGATGAAAGATTTATTAACGGCCCGAAATTTGGACGTAAGGAATATAATGTTAAATAAACATGAAAATTAAGATGATAAAGTGGGTCGAATTTCGGGGTCGTTACAGTTAGTATCAGAGCTAGAGGTTATAAACCTTAGGTAAATGATACCTTAGGCTATAACCTAAGTAAGAAAGAGTACAGTTAGTTGTGTGTTCTGAAAACCTAAGCGTATAGTAAGCTCGTGACTCATGATTGTATGGTGGAGCCCCTTTAGCGAATGGGCGACTATGGCCTGACTAGGACAAGCTCCTCAACCATATGATTATGGTAAGTTCCTGAGTCCAAATACGTGATAAGTTTGATGAACATGGGGGGGGGGATTAGAATGGAAAAAGGTATGAGTTGAGAAAGTTGTTCTCAAAAATTTGGCTAAAGTAAAGGAAATATGAAAGATTGCAAGAAAGAGATAAGATTATAAGGAAGAGATAAAGATGTTAAGGAAGATTGGAATGAAACGAATTAAGAAAATTTATAAGTTCAATTAAGAACATATTTGAAAGAATATCTGCAATGATTCAAAGATGAATCTCAAAGATAATCAGGGGACACCTGATTTAAGCAATAAAGATGACAAGTTAATCTAAAAAGTACAGAAAGAGATCATAATAATATGATCAGAAACAGTGAGAGGATCGTACTACGATAAGATCACAAGATAAGAGAAGCGAATAAAAAGCAGATTGTGAAGTCAGATCATGATGGGATTAAGTGAAAATGTGAAATAACAGAGAGACCTGTTAATGGTCAACAAAGTATAGCTTGATGCTATAAAGAGATATGGTACTATGAAATAGTACAAGAAGAATTCAGAGAATGATGAGACATGAATGACAGAAAGGTTATGATAAGGGGGCAGGAAGCTTGGGTACGAAATTTCAATTGAGAACTCATGTGGTGACTGAGTTGCACAATCCTTTGTATGGGCGGGGGATTTGTGTTTACTTAATTACTATGTGATTATCATTGAAATGTTAGAGTCGCGTTAAGAGTTTGATAGATAGATAATATTAAGTTTAGGCACGAGTTCTTAAAACTCATGCATGTCATAATAGTATGGTATGTTTTGAGCCCCTCAGCATATGGACAGTCTTTGATATGTTCTCAGACTACATATTGCTAGGACAAGCTTTAAAACTCATATTCTTGTGGTAAGTTCCTGGACTCATAATGTGTGGCAAGTTTGATGAACTATACGGGGGTATAGAAAAACTGGAGTAGATAGACATTTTAATGTGATAAATGAAAATAGTCCTAGCAATAATTTAATATTTAAGTAAAGGAACTGAAGGTGAATGTTAGGGAATTTAGGATATTCCCACTCTTCTAGCTTTGCTAGATTTCGAAAATTTTGGCCTCAAGTTGATTTGGCACGTGTGTGCCTTGAGAAATATAAATGAAAATTTTTAGCGAACTAAAAAGTGTCTATGCTACTTGGCTCGGCTAGACAAAAATGTTTTTACATCAAAATGTATTTTAAAAGAATCATCCACGCACCTTTTAGCCCGGTGCAGATGTGATGAATGACGGAATGCTCAACGTGTTGTTGAGACGGTGCGGTACTATTTCGTTATAAGATGATTCAACACCATAAAGTATGGTTTATGGTGTAGGAATTATTAACGACGGAATTCTCAACGGACTGTCAAAATGATGCGGTAACATGAAGTCATAAATGATTTTAATTTACAAAGGTATGTCAAAGCTATAAGTCTTTGCCATTTGACTCGGCTAGACATTTTGAAAAGTTTTGACATGTTAAATGTTTTAAAATTTCTGCGGATTATAAAGTGTTAAAAGAAAGTCTATGCTAATTGACCTAGCTAGACAAACATTGAAGAAATATAAGTCTGAGCTATTGATTCAGCTAGACAAATTTTGTAATATATTGAATTCCTATTCTTTGAAAATTATACCCAATCAAATTACTTTTGAATAAATTCTAAGGCTGAGATGAACAAAAAGATTAAGAATATTGCAGGTTGATTGAATGGTCACCTGGCATAAGAGACACAGGCATTGCAGATTGATCATCTGGTGTGCCAATGTATGGTGAAACATCCATCACTTTAATGACAGATTGATCCACTGTCAGGGTTTGCAGTATGAAGTACTCGGGGAGCGAAGTACTGTAAACCGGGATAAATGTTCATTCAGCATATCATGAAAGTTTTCCAAAATAAAATTTTGAATTCTTCTACTCTTATGAAGATTGGATGGTAGGATGGGGTAGTGAACGATAATGAAAGTAATAATTGTGAAGTAAAGAAAGTATGAAATGTGATGGATTAGAAAAGTGTAATGTGCAATGACTACGAGAATGAAATAAAGATATGTGGAATAAATGCAAAGAAATTGTGAAGTATGAGTACATAGAAATTTCGAGGACGAAATTTTATGAAGGAGGGGTGAATGTGACACCCAGGTTTTAAAAATAATTCCAAATAAAGATTATGATAAAATTAAGTAAATGTTAGCAATTAAAACCTAGTGTTGAATGATAGAAGGTATTAAGAAATGAATTATGAAATGTGAAGAAGATTAATAGGAATTAAGAAAAGAAGGACGAATGTATAGAGTATAAATGATGTGCGATAGATGGTATGAAATAAGCTAATAGAGTAAGGAGATGAATGATTAAAAGGAAGGAAATTTTTCAGAAAGTAAGAAACTATCTTGATAAGTATATCAAGAAACGAGTTAAGGTTTTATTAAGAAATTTTTAGAGAAATAGGAAATGTGGTATTACAAAGAAATTGTGAATTAAGTTAAGAATTTAATATTCCGACTGTTACGATCAGTATGATGTCATTTGTTAAAAATATGAATTATGGATATTAAGAGGTAGGTTATGATTATTATGGATGGGGTTTATTCAGCAATATAAAGGTATAACAAGGCGCTATAAATAATATATATATGTATGATTATTACGGTAATTATGATTCCGAGGACGGAATCCTGTTAAGGGGGGAAGAATGTAAGGATCCGAATTTCAGGATTCCTTAAATAATATCAAATAAGAATTAATTGATAAAAATATCAAGGTTGTTTAAGTTAATTATTATTTAAAGTGTTTGAAGGGATTTAATTAGTAAATTAAATTTGTACAAAGATGGTGATGAATTATGTGAATTTAAAATAATTGAAAAGTAAATAAATTGTGTAAATACAATTTATGAAGAATAAAAGAAATTTCAAGTAATTGTACAATAAATGGTACAATTTAATTATTGTGGAAGTACAGAAATAAGGTTATGTGATAATGTAAATGCATGAATTTAATATGTATATATTTATATATATACATTTTTATATTTATATATGTGAATGTTTAATTGATAATTTTAAATTTCATTAATTATAGAAATAAAAGGATTAATAATTAAATTAATCCAAATTTAAATAAAAAGTGAATGAAGGAGTTGGTAAAATTGTATGTGTTGATTTTAGATTTTATCAAGAATTTTGGAGGAGGTTTAGAAATTAATTAAGAAGGAAAGGTAATTATATAAATTATATAATAATAATTATATAATTTATATAAGGAAATTAAAATAAGGTATGAAGAAAATAATAATTATATAAATTATATAAGAATAATTATGTAATTTATATAAGGTGATTAAATGGAATAAAATTGGAGGAAATTAAGAAATTATTTAAAAGAAGAATGTAATTATATAAATTATATAATATTAAATTATATAATTTATATATAAAGAAATTAATATGAATATTAAAGAAATTGAATAATAAATTAGAAAAAGGAATGTTTTAAGTTATTAAAAATTATGTTTATGCATAATTAAATTATTATGACCTTTATGAAGAATAATATTTCGGAAACGGGAACATGTTAGTGTAACATGATGTACAAGTAACGAAGTGAAAAATTATGAAAAATAATTTTTATATGTCCTATGAATTATTTTATGATTTTTGGAAGTATAAATTACATCAAATAAATACATGCACGTCATTATGCGTGTACAAAATTGTCATGTGAAATACGAAAAAAGGGTGTTAGTATTATTCATAAATCAAATTATGAATTTTGGTAAATTAAAATAAATATTTTATATTTGTTATATAAAATATTTATTACACGAGATAATTACATAATGTATAGAAATATTACATTATGGCTTGTTTTTTTTGAAAAATCTGGAAAATTCCAAGTTGGACCGAGAGAGAAAGAGGCGGTGGAATCAAGTTGGGATAAAATTTAGTTAATTGCATGGGATTATAAAAGGCAAATAAGGGAAAGGAAAAAAAAAGAAAAGAAAATAAACCTACTCTATTTGTTCCTTCATTCTTCCACCCGTGAACACCACCAACCACCACCGCCGGAAACACTGGCAGAGGAAGAGAGAGAGAAATTTTGGAGTCATCAAGAGGAAGAATACTAAGCCTTTGAAAGGTTGATTGACAGAGGGTTTTGAGTTAGCAATTAAATAACTGGACGCCAGGCAAGTTCTTCAGCCTCTTTTATGTTAAATGTTGGAATGTTATGATATGTAATTCTTGTTTTAACTGCATACAAATTATGTGTTACGTGATATGTGATTAATATGACCACAATGTGTATTTTGTGCAACGATATGAATATATATGAGATATATTGCTATAGTAGAAGTACAAGCACATGATGTATGACACACACCAATCATGATAAGGTATGTGCTACGTGAATCATAACTGTTGAACTTGTTGAGCCGTTGTGCTCATTACTTGCTTAAATAATATTTTTGCAGGAAAGAAATGAATTTCAAGAATATCAGATTTTGTAGAGACGGATTTTCTAAAAGGTTATGAATGTGATTATTAAATGTTTGTAATATGATTCAAGGTGGATAATTTGTCAAGGTTATATTGATATGCTGTATGTACAGATAAGTTGGATTCGAATATGACGAGTATAGTTTAAATTATGAACTGTTATTGGTCAGCATAATTGTTACGGTAGAAATTATTATATGTTTGGTTACGAATGATGATACAAGGAATATTTGTATGGATACAAATGGTATTAAAATTTGAATGCCGAGCTTTATGATACAAGTGAAAGAAAGAAAAAGTTAAGGTTGCGATCCAGGGACTAGGATCCAGAGGTAAAGATTCTAAACATCCAAATATTATAATACAATGATTGAGTTGAGAAAAGAAGAAAAATTTATACCGAAAATTTGGTAATTGATGATTTATCAAATCAATTAAAGGATTAAAGAAGGTGATGAAAGATTTATTAACGGCCCGAAATTTGGACGTAAGGAATATAATGTTAAATAAACATGAAAATTAAGATGATAAAGTGGGTCGAATTTCGGGGTCGTTACAACAATAACCCAATTCACACTCTAATTAAACTAATTTTCCTCTAAGTTTGCTTACAATTGACAATAATAAACCAAATAACTTATAAAATAACCAACGAAAAATTAACTCTTGTAACCTTTAATTCAAACTATGACATTAGAGCACATGCAATCCTTCGTCTACTTTAAATATCAGAGCACAACAAGTAATTACAATTGCCAATTGAAAATTTCAAACTTACTTGCTTTGATTTGTAATTGTTCTATGTTGGAATCCGAGTAGGAGATGAAGACGACAGGGTTGTGGCTTGATTTGTTCTTTAATGTTGTTTGTAAGATTAATAACAGAGGAATTGAAGTAAGTTTAGGAGAGTTGAAGGAGTAATTAACTTTGGCTTAAGAGTTGGAAAAATATTAGACTTCTTTATACCAAAATAAAATCCAAGCTGGGAAATTTTATTTTATTCGACATTTCGTCATAGGCGTCTAGGCACTATGAATAACACTGACTTAGGCGCCTAAGCGCGAGAAGTCAAAAATTGTTGACGTGCCAGGGAACTTAGGCGCTTAAAATGTGAAGGAATTGGGAGCCTAGACGATGTGTCCCTCCTGAGCATTCTGCTATTGGGCGCCTAGGCGTTGAAATTACTAAGGTTATGGGTGCCTAGGCACTCCAAAGTAATTTTTCAGCTTGACTTAGAAATTTTTCAAGGCTTCTTAATGCTTCATTCCTGCAACCAATGGAACCCAATGATTAATTTTAATGTACAAGGCGATAAATAAGGAATTTAAAATCCCTAAGCTACAAAAATAAAAATTATAATGACTAAATTACTGAAAAACTAAAATAAATAAAGGTAATTCCTTGGTTGTCTCCTAGTTAACGCTTAGTTTAATGTCCTCAGCCCAACTGCTTCATGTTCTTAACCGGGATTAAATTTATTCATGGCGGACCACTTAATAATCTACCGCTTGGCCTTTTCCTTAAATCGTTTAACTTTCTTGTAGGGTTGAGGAGTGTTAACCAAGATAGGCAAGCCAACAATTGGTGCACACTTGAATTTAAAATCGAAGATTTACCAGTAAAAATCAAGAATACCTAAAAAGAACAGAAAAAGAAAAGTGTTTAAACTAAAATTAACTTAATCACAATTAATAGTGACAAAATATTAAAATAGTTCTCCGACAACGGCACTAAAATCTTGTTGCCTAATTTCTCACTTAGCACTTTAACACGCAAGTATACACCTTCGTTTGTAATATTCAGTAAGCAAGGTTATCGTTCCCACGAGAAAATAGATTAATATTTATCAAAACTAACTAACTAACTAAATTAATCTTATTTAAACATATAATCTAAATTGACAATTAAAATTGAAATTAATTAAACTTAAACTAATAAACTAATTAACCGCAAAACAAATGTAGATTTGATAATATAAGGACTGCAACTTTCCCTAGTGTTTCATTTAAACTAATCCACTCCCTTTTTAATTAATTAATTAAATTAAATCGCTAATCAAGAACTCTCTACAGTATTCATACACTTCTTACGACAGTTATATGAATAAATCCTTCTAAATATGACCTTAAGGCAACAGAAATAACAAGGAACACTCTAATTAATTGAATTACAATATTCCTAGTGAAACATGTCAATTAGGATTTTAAGTACAGATTCTTTTATTGGCTACAAAAGACATATAGATATATTCTTATCCTACATGTTAATCATATTAACCTTAACACAAATCATATAAACAAATGCTATCATACCCAGATCTAAATCTATACTCCATCTCTCAATTTTGTATAGGTTATCGCGGTAATTATTGGCTAGATAATTAATCAACAAGTACAAGATATGATAAACGATTCACAAATAACTAACGTTAATTAAAAAGGGAGTAATCAATTTAAATAATGCACTAAGTTCCATTGCAATCTTAAATTAAAAATTAGTTCATAGAGTTTAGGAAAAACATCATCAAATTTCTTAATATGAACATCCCAAAGATTACAAACGTTAAAGATAAAAGCAATGAATAGAATAAACTATAGTAGTCGATTCCAATCTCTACTTTAATCTACTGAATTCTGCAAATCTTCTTTGTATTCTTCCTTACTTTCTCTCTAGATCTGCACTTTTCCTTTGCTCTAACTCTCTCTCAAAAGTACTCTTCAATTGGTCATTAAAAACCCTCTAAAAAAATTCTTGTTGGCTTAGAAATCCTTCCCAAATCAGAAAATTCGAGCCAAAAACTGTTGTTGTTTGCATATGGGCGCCTAGGCTCCCACCTTAGTACAAAATCCAGTGCCTAGGCGCTAGTGGTGCCAAACAGGTTACCTGGCCTTGTCCGGTCTAGGCCTACCAGGCTTTAATTGTTGACCAGGCGAAACCACACTTATTGGCTGAAATGGTGACCTGAGCCAGCCTGTTGGCCAGGCCAACCAACCTACACAATCATCACCACCATCTCCAGCCACAACTAGCAACCAATAAATATTTGGATATAAAAAAACTTTAGGCTACGAAAAATTGTTGAAACACATTTAATTCGACAGAAAAAAGAATCAATCAGTACTAGATATTAATTCAAGAAATTAACCAGTACTAGAAATTAAGCGGGAGGATTAAGACTTCACCTGTAATTACTGAGTGGATGGATTGAAGAAATCTAAAGTCGGTTCTGTCGGAGTTATCCAAGAATAACTACAGATAGAGTTGGCTGATGGTTGTGCTCTACCATATGTAATACCTTACTAATTGGTACTCAAATGGACACATCTGATGTGGGATCTCTTTGAAGAACCAAGCATATTTTGTATCTCTTGTAAGGATGGTCCCCAATCTTTACATAAAGGAGGCCAAGAAGAAAATGAGTAGCAGTAATGATAAGGCTTAATGCAAATTAGGAGACGGGTGAGCTAGGGGGATAAGGAGTTTGAGGACCCATCAAAGATTGCAGTTAGGTCAGAGATTCAGGAGAGGATGACATGGGAGGACGATGAAGATGAAGATGGGATTGGGTTGGAGGCAGCCTTTTTATTTCCTAGGGTTGCTAGTTTAAAATTGTATAAAATTTAGGTTGGGTTAATGCCTAAAGGATAGTTTATTTTATTTGGGTTGGGCTGATGGAGGATTAGCTTGGGGATTGGGGCTTGGGGCTGGTGAAGGCCAGGCTTTTCTAGGCCACAGGACGCTCAGGCCTTTTTCCAAACCAGGGCAGGCCAGATGCTAAAAAATGAGACCTCTTTGAGGCCTTCAGGCCAGGCTTTTAATTCTTTTTAACTAATTTCTTCCCCAAAATGACATGTACGTCCCTTTTGCTTCATCCTGCAATAAATAAACATAAAAACAAATAAAATGATCTTTAAAACACTTAAAGATAGGAATAACTAAGCCTAAAAATACTTGATTCGTAGGTATAAAACTCACTTATCAATATAAAGTAAATTAATTTCCTAAATGTATATCTACCATGCACAGTTTGTCTTCATAAAAAATATAATTTGAATACAATCTACTGCGATACATATGACTATAGATACAAATTAAAATAAAATTAACTTACTGTAGGTTACACTTTTATATTTTGAATATAAAGTTAGCTTATATTTTATATTTTTTAGTACTAGGATCAGTTGAACTATATTTTGTAAAGTTTAAATACACATATATCTTTTCCTTTATAGTCATTAAACACCTACATAGTTATATCTCAAGTATTATTTTCAATTAATTTTCTAAGCGCTTCATGAAATTATTCTTTAAATACCAATAATAGAATACCGAAAAAACAACCAAAATTATAAATCCCCCTAAGAATTTTGCATATCCAAATTAATGAATAACTTGAGTATTTACACGAAACTAACTTATTGTTAATATTTACTATTAAAAGTTAGTTTATTAATGTATTAATTAATGTTAATATTTAACATTAAAAGTAGTAAGAAATATTAATAAAATTTTAATGTTAAATATTAGTAATTTAGTATTTATAATAAACTAACTTATTATTAATATTTAATCAACTAAGTAACTACCTTATTATTAATATAAAATATAATAACTAGTTCTATTCATTGAGATGTATATTAATTAAATATATTTTCACGAAATCAAGAATGAATAATTAAAACTTTAAATTTTATTGATGTATTAATTAAAACTAATGTATTATAATTTTAAAATTACAATAATAAATAAGTAAAAATCTATACTTCATTGATGAATAACTCTAGCTTTAAAGTTCAAAAATTAAAAATAACTGGATAAAGAATCAGAACAAGCCTTAGCCCGGACTAAGCCTAAGGCCAAGCCAGACCAAGCTTTTTTGCAAGCCAGACCAAATCTCTATCTAAAAAGAGCAACCTTTTCGAGCTTTCCTGTAACCCCCCCCCCCCCCCCCCCCACCACCACCAAAATCCTAGTATTCACTACTCTAGACTTGATGCATTACGATCCACATCTTCTTTATCATCTATCGATATTTTGATTGATTTAACTAGTCTATTACAGACAAACTTTATGTCACGTACCTCGTCCCTGAATTGCAACCTTAGTCTTTACCTCCCTCAACTGACACCAACCTGTAACTCATATTCGACACCAATCTGATAGCTTTATAGGATCTTATAACCTTCCATGCTTCATTCCTCTTACTTCTTTATTCTTGACCTTTCTAGTCCTATCATTCCTTTCTATCTATAACATGTTAATGTTTTGCAAGAATGAGCATCAAATATGCTTATCAAGTATAAAGCAATAAAATGGATAATCATCAAAGAACTTCGACAATTGGTTTGAAACAACATGAATAGCTAGAAAATAAAATACTAATTATTTTGACATCATACTGAGTGGTCGTAGGGACCATGAACTCCTTCCTAGTTCGACAGTTATAAACTATGAACTATAATAACATCAGTACTCTAGGTGATTAACCCATCGTACCCCATCATTGTGCACAACAATCCACCTTACGCTTTGAGCGTAAATTCGATTACCTAGCATAAGTATTCCCCCATATATGGGTAGTTTATACTCAGTCTTCGTCTCGGAATTCATACCAAAGAAATTTGGATTGGACTTAATCACTTTTAAAGTAACTTTAACAACAAAACTTATCACATCAATTATGTCTAGTTGAAACAAATGGCATAGATCCGTAACAATTCATGAATCATATGATAATTAAGAAAATAATTACAGTTCATCAAGGAACAATTCACAAATGCACATAAGTTTGTATAATTCAACAAATAACTTGCATAACTTAGATGACTAACATAAGCTAGAGAACTTGCACAGAATAATAAACTTGCACACAACAATAAAAAACTTTACTCAGAGTGAGGGAACTTGTAAAGGTCGATGAACTTACCTAATTATGCCTCTTATAGTCTACACTTGCTCCTCGTTTAACCTATATAGTTTATGAGATCGTCACTAAAATCAGTCACAGATAAGACTATCAACCTTAACTAGCTTTAATTCACGACCCTATCTATATTTTGTTTAGTTTTTACAGCTAGAACCAGATAGCCTGACTCGCCTGCTTCAAGAACAAACAGCTAAAACTAGACAGTCTGGCCCTTCTGCTTTAAAAAATAGACAGCTAAAACCAGACAGCCTGACCGGTCTGCTTCCCGGTAGTGTATTGGGCATACTGTTTAACTAACTTACTAACTAGTTGCTTCATTAAGTAATTAGCTAGTTTATCATGATTTATGACTTAATAACATTGTAATCCATAAACCTAACATCTATACTTGAAAAAAAGATTAATCAAAGGATTGTGTGCTTACCTTTCTTGATTTCTTTATTCATTTCTTGGCTTCCTTTCCTTCTCTTCTTCTTGCTATGTATCTCCAACGCACTATATATATATATATATATATATATATATATATATATATATATATATATATATTGTTCTTGTGAATTGATGGAAATGAATGATAGTGAGGTTCTATTTATAGCCATTCCTTACTTAGCTTCCAAGTTTTGCAACCAATCATAATCATCCTACTAGCAAGCCTTATCATTACTTCATTAACTCCTCAATGACTCACCATAGTGAGTCATCCCCCTCATTAATACCATCAATGACTCACTAAGCTTTGTCATCAATCTCATTAATTTCCCTTAATGAATCACCAAGCTTAGTCACCATATTCATCAATTCACTCAATGAGTCATTATGCTTAGTCACAAGCTTCCATTAATACACTTCATGAGTCACTACAACAAGTCATCTACCTCATTAATTCATTTAATGAGTCACAAGGGATGAGTCACCACTTCATTAACTACACTTAGTGAGTCATCTAGCAAGGTCATAATGCTAGATATTTTAGGGTACCAACACGCCACCTATATACTACTCAAATTTTACTAACACATTGCATAATTAATTAATTAAGCTTAGTCATCTTATCCTTGCATGCTAGATCATTTAATACATAGGTGAGTCACCTAGGTGAGTCATTGATGACATCCTAATCGCAAATAAATCAAACGAGACGGAGTTTCGTGAATACTTGAATAAAGAGAAGGATTCAATTCAAAATCAATATCAAGATATAGGTTAAAGAATTCGATGAAAGCCAAATTGGATGGATTTCAAGCAATTGGGCTGAAGTTTATTCAAGGATGGTTCAAATGAAGCTTAATTCAAGGATAAATCAAGTTCTACATGTTCATCAAATGATTCAAAGTGTTTAGATTAAAGAATACTTCAAGGACGTTATGGACAGAATCTTTGATCCGTATATATACAGCTTATAACCTATTTTCTGTTAATGGAGGCTAGATTTTATTAAAGAGCATGTCAAGAGCTTCGATTTGATAGGTGGCACATTTCGTAACTCTAAGCCGATTGAAATTTATAGCTGATTTAGAAAACGAGGGAAAATACAGAATTTCAAAAATCTAGAAGAACACCCCGACGTAGGTTTTGTGAAAGAAAATCGTGCCCCAGAGTAAGTTGGCCAAGAGGAACTCACTGGTTGCTTATTCAGATTGAGCCCCGATAGGCAACAACGCCCCAACGCGATGTTTGGTTTAGAACACTGCACCTCATGGCAATGTTCTAGCGAGGAAAAAAAATAACACGCGTTTTTACGCATTTTTCAGTAACTTTAGGATTTCTAATTGGATTGTGTTACCTAATTAGCTTAGATTACTTATGTATTGATGTTTCCTTTCAATAGAAGGATTGAGTTTTCATAGATTAGTATAAATAGACATTAAAGCTTTGTAATTCATAGCATTCATCTTTCAATAAAATTTTTGTGAGGTTTATTCTTCATCTTTTGGTTCTTTAAGAATTTATAAGTTATTCTTAGTATTCTTAAGATTCAATTTGTCTTATCATTCATATATAGTTGGGTGTGACTACTTCTACCACATCAATCGTCGATTGTACCGAGGTTTTAATCTCTTTATAGACAACGAATTTAGGTGTCGTTGGTGTCCATTCAATGCAATTTTTCTTACACAATCAATTGTACCAAGGTTCGCATCTCCTTATAAGCATTGGGCTACGGTGTTATGCGTGTTCCACAATACGACTTTACTAGAAAATGATCTGGGCAGCGTTCACCATACGCGCAAGCATACCATGGACCTTATCACTTAATCACTTTCAAAGTAACTTCAACAACTGAACTTATCACATTAATTATGTCTAGCCAAAACAAGTGGCATAGATCTATACCAATTCATGAATCATATGAAAAGTAAGAAAACAATTACAGTCCATTAAGGAACAGTACACAAATGCAAATAAGTGTGTATATTTCAACAAATAACTTGCACAACTTAGATTACTAGTATAAGCTAAAGAACTTGCACAAAATAATAAACTTGCACAAAATAATAAACTTGCACAAGTTATATTAAGGAACTTGCACACAATATTAAACAACTTTGCTCAGAGTGAGGAAACTTGCAAAGGTTGGTGCTTGATTATGCCTTTTACAGTCTATGCTTGCTCCTCGTTTAACCTACATGGTCGTGAGATCGTCACTAAAATTAGTCATAATTAAGACTATCAACCTTAACTTGCTTTAATTCATGACCCTGTCTGTGTTTTGTTTAGTTTTTACATCATTGGACTAGCCTCGACTGAACCAGACCTTAGCTTCAGAAGTTAAAACAGATAGCTAAAACTAGACAGCTTGACCCGTTTGCTTCAAGAACAGACAGTTGAAACCAGACAGCCTGACCCGTCTGCTTCAAAAATAAACAGTTGAAACCAGACAGCCTGACCTGTTTACTTTAAAAATAGACAACTAAAACCAAACAGGTTGACCCATCTGCTTCTCGACCGTGTACCGGCAGACTGTCTAACCAACTTACTAACTAGTTGCTTCATTGAGTAATTAGCTATTTTATCATGATTTATGACTTAATAACATTGTAATCTATAAACCTAGCATCTATACTTGAAAACAAAAATTAATTAAATGATTATTTACTTACGTTTCTTGATTCCTTTATTCCTTTCTTAGCTTCCTTTCCTTCTCTCTTTATTGCTATCACTACAAGAAAATGGCCCAATAGCAACCAAGAGTTTAAGCGACTGCATATTCGGTCGCTAATGATATTAATAGCGATCGTGGTTCAAACTCATCGCTATTGCTATTAGCGATCAAAAAGCGGTCGTTGAGCGGTTGCTGATAGAATTTTGCTGCCACAAAATTGGCGCCATCGTTGGCGGGGAGACTGATTATAACCCAAAGTGGTTGTTAAAACATCCACGTCAATACGTATCAGCAACTGCATGTGGTCGCAAAAAACGGTCGCTAATCCTTTTTAATTCCATCAGCACCCAAACGATCGGGTAGAACGAAATAAGAAAGAAAAAGAAGAAGAAAGAAAATAAAAGAATGAGAAGAGGGAGAGAGAGGGAGACAGGAAAAGAGAGGAACGACCGTCGGCTGTTAGAAGACCGCTGATCGCCCCACTCCGCCCCACACCACCCCATTAAAACATATTATTATTATTATTTTAGCTTAGTAATGGTGATTTGGGTAGACTGATTCCTTGACTGAATATTTGAATAATTGGGGTTGCTACTGTTTTTCTTAGGCTTGGATTGCTATTCTTAAGTTTTTATGTAATTAGAAAATATTATTATCTGTTTTTGGATTCTTGATTTTGAGAGAGATTATGTTGGGAGTTTTCCAATCCCCCACCGAAATCTAATATAAGCCAAATATGCAATGCTGATATGGTTGGAATAATGCTACTGATACTACAAAACTTGTTTGTATGTTGGTATATACAAAGTGTCCATCAATTACAATAATGATGGAGAGATTATCTCCTACCAATAAAGCAAATATTAGAAATAAAATAATATAATATCACATTATATTATATAAAATAATATAATAAAATTAAAATGACATAGAAAATAAAAAATACAAATAATATAATTTGATATAATTTAAAATAAAATAAAATAAAATAATAGAATTTAATTTAATTTAATTTTAAATGTCATATTATATATAATATAATATTATAATATAATATAATTAAAATGATATAAAAAATAAAAATTACAAATAATATAATATGATAAAAATAAAAATAAAATAAAATAATCCAATGTAATTTAATTTTAAATATCATATGATATTATATACAATAATATAATATAATAAAATTAAAATGAAAGAAAAAATAGAAAAATATAAATAATATAATACGATATAATTAAAAATAAATAAAATACTATTATTTAAAATAAAATAAAATAGAATAAATTATATAATTTAATTTAATTTAATTTTAAATATCATATGATATTTAATATAATAATATAATATAAAAAAATTACAATGAAGGAAAAAATAAAAATAAATAAATAATATAATATGATATAATTAAAAATTAAATTAAATTAAATTAATTAATTTAAAATAAAATAAAATAAAATAATTTAAAATAAAGTGAAATAATATAATATAATTTAATTTTAAATTATATCATATTTCATACAATAATATAATATAATAAAATTGTAATGAAATAAAAAATAAAAATATCTATAATATGTATCGGCTAGATTCTCATATTAGTTGCAAAGTACAAAGTGCTCTTAAAGCACCAATACGACTTTACGACACGACCCCTGGCCCAGGCGATGCAGCACCGCGAAGAGTTTGATGTCCATGCCTTTCTTTTTGTTTAACAAATAAATTGACTAGTCACATAAATCCTTATATACTCGTGTACATTTAGTCATTTCTCTTATGTGGGACAAATGTTTATCAATTAACATTACCTCCTTTAAATCTTATTGAATCTCCAACTTTGAGACTCTTAATCTCCTATTAAATGATTCCATCTTGAATCAAGTTTGATATCAATATGTGCTCCTACATAATTACTATAAAGATAAGTCTAAGGACACAAAACAAAATACTCCATCTATCTTAACCATTAAAAAGTGGGGCATGACATGAATTTCAATGTCATGCTCAACTTTTTAATAGTTAAGATGGATGTAGTGTTTGATTATTGTGTTTGAATATTGTGCACTTATACTTATTCTTGCTATAATTAACATTCCATTAATGTTAATTTAATGGCCTTTAATTAGCATTAAATTAGTCTTAAAATTGATTAAAACAATTGTTTAAAGAAGCAAATTTCTAACAGTTCCTTCCAGATTTATTTTTTCAAACCTCACCCTCAAACTTGAATAAGTTGGAAAAAGGGGACCCCAACCCCTTTTCAGTTAAAAAACAAACATAGCTTATTTCTTGACTTATGATTTTAATCCTTTTTCACATCACCGAGACTAAGGTTACATTTGATTGCATCTGAAGGTCTCTAAAATCTTAGCCTCTATTTCGCTAAGAGCCAAATTCTATTTGGTAAAAATTTAGTTGCCTCTGTAAACCTCTGTTTTGCTAAGACATGAAACTATGTCTGTAGCGGTAAGAGGATGCTCTGAACTCCCTAATTTCATAATTACCCTCGCAGATCCCTTTCTTCCTCCAGCAAGATCTGTGAAAAATCAGATACGGCTTTGTCCCAAACACATGTTCCGCAACTCTCAAGGCAATTTCCCATAGCCAAATCCTCAAAAAATATATTTAAATTAAAAAAAGAAATAAAATGAGAGAGAAGAAAAGGGTTGTTGGGTAGAAGAATTGGAACCGCCATGGCAAGAAATAGATTGAGAAAGGATGGCACGAGAAATAGTTAGAGATGAAGAAGTTGTCATGACAAAGAGTAGATAGAGAAAGGATGGCACGAGAAATAATTAGAGATGAAAAAGCTATCATGACAGAGTCTAGAGAGAGAAAGAAGAAGAATTGGGTTTTTTCCTTTTCTTTTCTACTGTTGTTGGGAGATGAGATAGAAATTAAGGGTCTGAAATGGTTTCTACCTAAAATGTTTTGAAATATCATCTATTAAAGTAGAACCTATTTCATATGTATGAATATAATTATTTTTAAATATTGTTATACATATTAAAGTTTGTATAAAGTTCATTTAAGTATAAAATTTCAAAATATTATAAATATGTATTTAAAATACTATTCAGACTTTTCTAATTACCAAACAGATTATATTTAAACTTTTCATAGGGTTAAAATTATAAAATACTCTTATTCAAACATTTTGAAAAAATTAATTATCAAACAACATTTTTTCATTCAAATACAATTTTAAACAGACGCTCTATATTATTCAGATGTATAAACTTTTCAGATCTTAATATTCAGTGTTATCAAACACAACTTAATAGGAATAACAATCATCAACGAATTTGCAATTTGATATACACCTTATCCTAAAATATGACAGCTTTTTTTTTTATGAAACATTTTAAAATGGGAGTCCATTTTAAAAATTAAATTATCAATTAAATAGCATTACATCTATGATTTATTTAAGTTGTGATATTGACAGATAATTATGTTAAAGTCGAACTTTTAATTTTGGAAATTGAACTCATCCAAATCAGCATAGTTTCCAAAAATGTCAGCAATAAGTAAACTTTATAAAACAGCTATAAAATAAATAAATGAAAAATGAAAAATCTGCTAATGCCCTGTTATCAATGTGAAGAACATGAAAATACATCAATCGTTGATTTTGTATACATCATTACTTAAATGTAGTATATGAAAACGATGGGTTGCCTATATCAATACATAAAATGTGGTATAGAAATTAATCGAAAGGGGTGAAAGGGGAAGCTTACGGATCAATGAGGCTAAGAACGGAATTGAATTGGAGTGATTTAGCAATGAAAGCTCCGCCAACTCCGCCACCAATCACCACCACCCTCTTCCCTCCTCCGCCGCCCATTTCTAGGTTCCCCTCCATTCAGTTTTTTCTCTATGATCTTCTTCCAAAATATTCTCTCAATATATAAGAAGAAATTATATACATATATGTATCCATGGAGAGAGAATAGTAAGAGAGAGAAATGGTTAGAGGTTTTGTTGTTAACAGGGAGAAGAAACCAACAATGGGGAATTGAATTATTTGGGTAAATTAATGCTCTTATTATTAAGCCATTTGTGTATAAAAAAGAATCAATGTCAACCATGGGAAAGATATGGACCGACACTGCTAGCTTTAAAAAGTTGAGAAATATAACAGGCATATGGGTGTCAATGACATTTGGACCTGCCAAACAGCCCGAACGGGCTGGATCATAGGCAGATTGGATCAAATTTGGATTGGGTTAAAATGGTTCAAAATTTTCAATTGAAAATAAGAGATTCGTAACCAAGTTGAGTCGGATTAGCACAACCCAGTTGTTTTTTTTAACAATTACAATTATATTATATAGACTAAAAATTTGCAATCTAACCATTTATCATGGACAGATGATGGCCACATATTATGCCAATAGTTACTTGCTACCAATGTTCTCAGACTCGGATCGGTGATCGAACCGGAAAAGTTACCGGGCGGACGGGTCACTGGTCCAACCAGTGGTCGGACCGTTATTGAACCGGTGACGTTATTAATATGTAATAAATAATAAATAATTAAATATATTAATTATTATTATATATTATATATAATATTTAGTAAATATGTAAAATTAATCAATTTATCAACACATAAAAAAAGATTTAAACCTATTTATATAATATTTACTTCATGCAATTCAAATAAATACTAAATTTATATAAAAAAAAGATATTAAATCATGATCATAACACAAAATTCAAGACTCAAGAGTGATAAAATCAAATACAAATGAACAAAAACATCTCTAGGATATATTCAATCAAATTCGGTAAAAAAATAAATCTATTTGTACAATATTTATTTTATATAATTCAAATAAATACTAAATCTATATGAAAAGAAATATATTAAATCATGATCATAACTCAAAATTCAATCAATGATATATTTAATTAAGTTTAAATGTTTAATTTTTTTTAAAAAAAAAATTTAAAAAAAAAAAAAAAGGAGGTAGGGAACCAGTAAAACCGGTCACCGGTTCGACCGGTCCGACCACCGGTTCACCGGTTATTGACCAAAAACGGTTTTTGAGCTTGGACCGGACCGGAAAGTGGACCGGTTCCGGTCGAACCGCGGTCCGACCGCCGGTCCGGTCCGATTTTCAAAACCTTGCTTGCTACTTAACAATTACCAATTCACAGACAACACACATCAAGATGCTCAATCCTTGCACTGAAGGATGCCTTGGTCCTTGACTCCTTCTAATAACCAAGACATACATACATTCTCAAAAGCACTCCAATTAGAGAGTACTGGAATAATTCAACTTGATCATTTGAATAAGCTTTTATATTTGTGGATTGGTAAGATGTATATTTCGCCTCAGCTGATCAGCAATTTGTATTGGGCTCGGCCCAATGACCTATTGGCTTGGCGGTTACTTAAGAGGACTCCTTAGTCCGATAAGCTTGGATTATAGTCCTAAATCAATGCAGATGTTGACTATAATCTCAATTAAAATGGAAGTCATATATCCCGGATAGATTAGAATGGTTGTTACTCCATTTGATTGTGATTTCTCGATAGATTCCTAATAGGATTCGTAAGGGCCAAGTAAGTATTATAAATACTCGATTAATGATGGAGGTATGGACTACTATTATCTCTCTACTAAATACTTTAAGCCTCCATTGTTGATCTATCTTGAGACCTTCATTGACTCTTACACCGAAAAAGTCCACCGACAACCCAAAATGGAACAATCAATAATTCATAGTTGTCGTGACCAGAGACAAGATTGCATCGACTACCTACTTGATTCATGTTTAATATATAGTATGTATAAGAGAAGAAGTAATTACCAACATTCCTGCAACCAGGTGAACTATTGGAACAAACAATTGATCCACTTTAGACCATTCTGCATATCCATTGAATACAATGACCATCGATAATGTATGGATTGTTACAGATGCAAGAGCAATTATTGCTGCAGACATAAGACATGCAGTCAAAAGGATAACTCGACATCTCCAAAATAATTGCATTATATGGATGTCAAACAATAATAAAAATAAACTACAAAAATAAAGAAAAAAAAATTGGCTTGTGGACTGGGTAACAACGGGCGGGGTCAAAATGACACAAGGTTTCATAGATTAAAAAATGAAGGCCCAAAACCCAATTTTTGTCGGGTCTAAAGATCATTATTATCTCGGGAATAATTTGGCTCAAACTTGTTAACAAATTGATCAACTTATGTTTTGTTTGGTCTGATAAAGTTTGGTGTGTTTAAAGTGTTTGGTACTTTTGAAAGTTTAAATGTACTTTATTTTAAAATTTTATTTGTTTAGATGCAGTATTTAAAATACGACTTACTTAACTCACAAATACAATATTTAAAAATTGAAATGTACTGTACTATTTTTAGTATATGCGTTTAGTGCGCTTGAAAATTCACATTATTATTGTAAATACTGCAAATTTTAGTAATGAAACTAGCAGATGTGAGGCCCATGTAACTACTGCATACTTATCAGTTCAACCTCGGCCCAATAAAGAAGACGTCCCAACTGAAGTTGATCCTCCCCTTCACATTGTTTAGAAATTTGATTATTGACTTCAGGAGTCTCTTAGCTAGAAGTTGGGTCTTTATTATTTAAAGGGTCCTTAACACTAATATACAACAATTAGAAAGTAATTACAAAAATAAAACACACACAAAATAATTACAAAAATAAGACAATAATTTCAAATAATTTAATTTCACATTAATAAGGAACCTAAAATCAAGGCTGCCATAATTCAAAATTCAAAATTCAAATCAAATGGATGAAAAACAAAAAAAAAAAAATCTCGTCATCTTCATCCCTCCCAGCTTGCCGCCGCGAATCTCCGCCACGAATTTTTTTTTCCCGTCATCTTCCTCCTTTGTCGTCGCGAATCTTAAGCTTATGTTTCAAATCCTGCAAAAACTCGTCGTCTTCATCCCTCGCCAGTTTGCCGCCGCGAATCTCCGCCACGAAAAATTATTTTTCCGTCATCTTCCTCCTTTGCCGTCGCGAATATCCGTCGCGAATCTTAAGCTTATGTTTCAGATCCTGCGAAAAAGAAAGGGGTGGAAACCAAGCATGAACTGACAGATTATGTTTCATTTAACTTCAACAAAAGTACAACACTGTCAATGAGAAGAAGAAGAAGAAGATGAACACTCGCCCTACAAACATAAGTAAATGGTAACCAACCTTTAATATGCATGTAACCAACCTTTAATACAACGGTAGCCAAATCTTAATACAAAAGGTAACCAAACTGTAATATAAAGGTAACCAACCTTTAATACAAAGGTAACCAAACTTTAAAAGAGAGGTAACCAAACTTTAATACAGAAGTAACCAACCTTTAATATAACAGTAACCAAACTTTAATAGAAAGGTAACCAAACTTTAATACATAGGTAACCAACCTTTAATATAACAATAACCAAACTTTAATAGAAAGGTAACCAAACTTTAATACAGAGGTAACCAACCTTTAATATACATGTAACCAACCTTTAATACAAATGTAACCAACCTTTAATACAACGGTAGCCAAATCTTAATACAAAAGGTAACCAAACTGTAATATAAAGGTAACCAACATTTAATACAACGGTAACCAAACTGTAATATAAAGGTAACCAACCTTTAATACAGAGGTAACCAAACTTTAATACATAAGTAACCAAACTTTTAATAGAAAGGTAACCAAACTTTTATGAATATTTGGTTACACACAAAAACTAAAATAGTTACCTCTGTATAAAGATTTGGATACCAATTGAAATATAAAAAAAATATTTATTGTATTGAATTTTTTTTTTTATCACAGACACGTACTAAACATCACTTGACTTTTGTACTCCCGGTCAGGCCTCAGGGGGAGGCGGCAGGGGAAGGGGGAGGGGGGAGGGGGGAGGAGGAGGGAGTGGGGGTCGGCGACGGCCAGGGGAGGGGAGGGGAGGGGAGGCGACGCGGCTGCGGAAGGGGGAGGGGGGAGGGGGTCGGCGGCTGGGGAAGGGGGAGGCGGGAGGGGTCGGCGGCTGGGGAAGGGGGAGGCGGGAGGGGGCACGCGGGGGAGGCGAGGCGGCCAGTGGAGAGGAGGCGGCGTCTGGGGGTGGTGGTCGGAGGGGGTGGGGAGGTTGCTGTGGAGGGGAAGAGGGACGGGGGCAGGAATGGGTCGGCGGCTGAAGGAGGAGGCGGGAGGGGCAGTCGGGGCAAGCGAGGGAGGGGAGATCTGGAGTAGGGGGAGGGAGGCGGGGGAGGGAAGGCTGCCAGGGGAGGGGAGGCAGCCTGAGGAAGGAAGAGGCGGGAGGGGGCAGTCGGGGCAGGCGGGGGAGGGAAGATCTGGAGTAGGGGGAGGGGGAGGCGGCGGCCAGGGGGAGGGGGAGGGGGAGGCGGCGGCCAGGGGGGAGCCGGCGGCCAGGGGAGGGGTGGTGGTCGGCAGAGAAAGGAGAGAGAGGAGGCGGTGGATGAAATGGAGTTAATAAATTTTTTGTTTCTTTTGTATGATAGTGATGATGACAGCAATGAAGATAATATTTAAATTTTAAAATATCCACCTAAATTAAAGGGATATTAAATATAATATATTAATTTTGTAAATAAATATGAGAAATGTATTATTTTTGTAATTATTTTATGGATGCATCATTATTGTAATTATTTTTAAAAATGTACTAAAATATGTAATTTTCCCTTATTTAAATGCCTCTCCTAAAAAAATTAAAATGAGTGGCTTATTGGGCCCATTTGTTTAAATTGAAAACACTTGTTAAAAAGCGATTTCTGCTAAAGGTATAATAATTGCATATAATTGACTGTTGAAAAATGTCCAAAAAAAATTAGATGGTTGAAATAATCAGAAAATGATTTAGCCAAAAATAATTGTTGAAATAATATCAAAATTATTTCTATATTTTTCTTGATGAAAACATTGTTTGAAATTCATTTGTTTAGTTAAACAAACAATCGAGGCAACTTAGCAGTAAATAAACTGAATACGAGTTTTTTTTCCCCTCAAGTTTCATTTTGAGGAGTACAATATAATATTATAAGAAATAATCAAGTATATGATCATAATTATAATATCAATTATCAATCAAACCTCACTACTAAGAGAAAACATATTTGACATTAAAATAATCAATAACTTTACATCTAAATTGATAAGAGAATAAAATTATTTATTAAAATTTTAATTATATTTTATTACCTTTTAATTGGTAAAAGATAAAATTAATTACATTCAATAATATTCACTCATTTTTATTAAACTAAATATTTAAAATTATCAAATAAAATTTTACCCTTTAAAATAATAAAATAGTATCATTATGATATTTTATATTTTTTAGTTATTAAACAATATTTTAGATTAAGATATTATTTCACTCAAATGATTCAATTTATTAAAATATATTAACCGTTCAAATTTTAATTATTTAATTTTATCAAAAACCAATTCAATCTAGCCTTGACCTCAAAATAAAAATGTTAAGTGTGCGGTATCTTTCATATTTGAGTTATAATTATATTTTATATATTGAATATATGTAATTATTATTTTTTTACTCTCTTTGTTTGGAAAAGGAGTACCATTTGCCGTGAAATGTTACTGACATGGCACCAAATCTTAAGCATTAGTCCAACCATCAATATGTACTAAAGAGTGACCATTTATGCCTATTGCCAGCAAAACTCTCCTTACCCATGGATCATGTTTATAGATTTATAATTCATATTACATTTTCACAGCTTTTGTATTTTATTTTTTTTAAATAATTTCCATTTCTTACTTTACAACCGAAGACAATGACCTCTCTCTATATATCCAACTCCAATGTCTCACAAATTACAATGATGATCCGATTGCAAAATAAACCTTAATAAGAGTTTAATTAATAGATTAAAGAGCAATGATTGATATATTTGTAATTTACGACTACAGGAAATTAAAGGAAGGTTTATTTAAGTTTTCTCTTATTCTTCTCTTTGCCCTTTTAGTAGGATCAACTCTCGTACAAGATGAGATCTTGTGAAAATAATATATTTATTTGTAAAAATATCAATTCTCATTCTTATATTGTAACAACTAACATAGATTACATAAAAATAGTTCTTGATTTCAAAACAATGTCCGTACTCCTATAATTTATTAATACTTTGGATTGTTTTTAAATTTTAAAAGATTAGACTTCTTTAAATATATTTTTTGACTTAAATACTTTTTACTTATGTTAAATTGTGTAGAGTTTGTCGATATCTTTCATTTGATATATTAAGAGTTTGATAAAAAAAAATTAATCAAAAATTATACTTACTTAAAATTTATCTGACAAAAACTCTTATTCGATAACCGAATTACTCTATTTTCAACTCCATCTCGTGCATCAAAATTACTGTGTATTTCTATATATCAATATACATGCTTAACCTTTTATGTAAATATACAAATAAAAATTTAATAGAAATAAGAAGAGCGTCGGATAGAGATTTGAAGTCCCCGTGAAAATGTATTGATTGATCTATTTTAAAAAATATTTTAATTTATTTTATAAGTATTATTTATTTATTTTATTTAAATATTGATCATCATTTGTTGTTATTATTTTTATATAGTATAATTTAATATTTTTATTATAAATTAAAATATTTATTTCCTTAGATGTTCAAACTTTATTAAAATATTTTAAAAAAAGTATTGCAAATACTCTCTCTCTCTCTCTCTCTCTCTCTCTCTCTCTCTCTATATATATATATATATATATATATATATATATATATATATATATATATATATATATATGGGAAGCAATTCATAGCAAATATTTGCTATGGACTAATAATTGACAAATAGCATCTTAACCATACATTCTGGCCAGCAACGGATGAGATTTAAAGTGGTAGATCGCGTGTCCGCTAGTCTAACTAGCGGACATATTAATCAGTTTTGATGGACCATAATATCCCTCCTAGTGAAAACGACGACGTCACAAGGAAACAAAACGATTAAGGAAAAAGGAGTTCGCTAGACGTACTAGCGGATGAATAAGCTGGAATTAGTCTAGATAGATAAACGACGTCGCAGAGCATACGCAGCAGAACTGAAATAGCATCCGCTAGACATACTAACGGATGAATGGATGGGTTATCATCTTGCGTCAGAACGATGTCGCAGTACAAGTGTGATGAATTTAGGAACTAATCAACAATCCTGATACGGAATGGATCTCCCCAGGCTAAACCACGAAAGATATCCAACAGCAAGTAGGAGTCAATACCACTGCTGACTATTGATTTTGTTTATGGGAATTGTCAAAATTATATTATTAACTGTTATTACACCAAATATAATTTTATTGGTAGGGTTCCAAATCCTTTTTTTTATGGTGAATATAATTAGAGTTAAAGAGAGGTAAGGTGCACTACAAATTATTGGCAACACCAAAGGAGTTTTCATAATTCTCAAGGGTTTACTGTATTCATAAACATAACGTGTCACATCTAAGATTTGTGGTGGTAAGTTTTCAACTTATGGCTGACGATATGTTTAATTTTACTTTTTCAGATTCTTCTCATGATGAGATTGCCATTGATAATATTGATTTTCATAATATGCATGCGTCTCATATTAATGATTCAAAAACCCCATATGAGGGTCAAAAATTTTCTAGTATCCAAGAGGCAGAATTTTTTTATAGATTCTATGCACGTAGTACTGGATTTGAAATAAAAATTAGGGCAAGTCATAAATATGCTCGTTCGAACATCTTGTCCAATAGACTTTTTACATTTAAGAAAGCTAGAAAACCAAATGAAAAAAAGGAACAAGAAGTTGATGAAGTTGAGGGTAATAAGGTGAAAAGAAAGAGAGATTCTATAGGTCGTATGATGTGTAAAGTTAAAATGTTTGTTGTTCATCTGAAGAACGAAGAAAAGTGGAAAGTCTCAAAAGTTGAGTTGAGTCATAACCACGATCTAATCACTCCAAGCAAGGTCAACCTCATTGAAACACAAAGGAATATAACTCATGTTGCTCGAACTTTAATTGAAACACTAAATAGCGTAGGAGTTGGGCCAAGTAAGATGATGGGAGTTTTTAGTGAAATAGGAGGAGGGATGAATAATGTGGGTTTCAGTGATATGGATGTTCGGAATGTCGTGCGAGACATAAGACGTGACACAATAGATTCAAATGATGCCCAAACAACATTGCAGTACCTGAAAAAACTTTCAACAGAAAATCCACTATTTTTTCATGATATTAAACGAGATGATAATAATCACATTGCATGCATTATGTGGATAGATTACAGATCAATTATAGCTTACAATAATTTTGGAGATGTAGTGACATTTGATACTACGTATAAGACGAACAAGTATTCAATGTCGTTTGTTCCTTTCACAGGTGTAAATCATCTTTATAATTCTATCTTGTTTGGCTTTGCTCTAATTAAGGACGAAACAGAGGATACGTTTGCATGGGTTTTTCAAACTTAGCTTGAAGCGATGAAAAATAAACCACCAATTACCATTATCACTGATCAGGACAAAGCTATGACCAATGCGATTGGTAGGATTCTTCCCAACACACACCATGCACTTTGCATATGACATATTAGTAACAAATTCCCTGAGAAATTACACACGTTGTATGATGAGTACCCAACATTTAAAGATGATTTTAATTATTGTGTGTATAAATCATTAACAATTGAGGAGTTCGAAGAGCGATGGGAGAAGTTAATGATTGATTATGAGCTGCATGATCATGAGTGGCTCCAGTCACTTTATGCGATGAAACACAAAATGGGTTAAGGCGTACACAAAGAAGTTTTTTGCAGCGGGAATGACGACTACATCAAGGAGTGAGGGAATGAACAGTTTATTCGATGACTATGTGAATCCTACAACGAGTATTAAGGAATTTATCGTCAACTCACAAAAAGCCATTGAGAAGCAGGTTATTGCAGAAAGAAAATCTGATTACATAACTTGTCATCGGACGCGAAGTATGACTATAGAATCTCCATTGGAAACACATGCTGTGAGGGTTTATATAAAGGAGATGTTTAGATGCTTTCATGTTGAAATTGTAAAGTCTCATAAGTTTATAATGCAGAAGATGCAACATTTAACGACACCAGAAAGAAAGTCATATGCAGTGTACAAGGCAAACAACAGTGAAGATTGAAACAAGTACTTTACTGTTGTTAATAATGTTCAAACTAGAGATATCACTTGTACTTGTCAAAAATTTGAACATTTAGGTATGCTATGTAGACACATTTTAAGACATATGATTGTCAAAAGTACTGAGCAGATACCTGATAAATGCATTTTGAGTTGGTGGTGTAGAGATGGTAACAAAGTTAATGCTGAACTACCAAAGATTTTGACTGACATATCTAACTATGAGGAATCATAGACAATACGGTACAATTATTTAGTAAAACTATTTTTACGCTTAGCTTCTAGCGGATCTTGCTCAATCCAAGGTTTTAACCATGTTGTACAGCTGTGCATTGACAATCAATCCATCGTTGAGCAATTTGACCCCAATAATATAAATGTAGAAATTGTTCCAGAAATTAATATTGACGAAGATGAAACGGATGATGATGAGCCATTATTGGATCCTATTTGTTCGCAAACAAAGGGCTGCAAAAAAGCTAAAAGAATAAAGAGTGGGATCGAAGAGGCTGCTAGTCGCAAACCATTGCGAAAGTGTGCAATATACGGTATAATGACCAATCACGATAAACGAAATCACTACAAAGTATTAGGACAAAAAAACCCCAAAGTTTGATTTTATTCTTCTTATAGTAAGACTTGATTATTTTTTGAGATTGTAATTATTTAATATAATTTTAATTGCAGTAAAATTATTAATTATGTTTGTAATTTTTTATTCGTTAAAAATTAGTAATTATGGTCGTTATTAATTATGGTTTTATTAAATTTTATTTGGTTAAAAAATAATAATAATTATGGTTGTATAAAATTGTTAACTATGTTTGTTTAAAAATGATAATAATTATGGTTGTAACAATCACTAGTATAGGTACATAATAGTCTATAAATGGTTCAGAGATGCAGCAAGAGTTTATGTTATATCCAAATATCCAAATTTACAAGCTTGGTTTATTTCTCAATGGTCCAAATGCTAGGGAAATCGTTGCAGTTACCAAAATCAAGCTCATTATCATTATAAGGAGGAAATTAAATAAAGTCATCAATGTGATCAAAGCAACTGCCACAGTCTATCTCATAATAAGGATAAATTTGCCTGTTGAAATTCTACCCCTCTTGTTCTACTACTTCCTAAAGTATAACGTAAATCCACAAAAAGGGCATCAAACATCTCTGCATTCAACAGGTAAAACAATATATATGAATTACTTTTTACAACCTAGTAAATAAAGACAATACATGAGGGTATTACCAGCTTCACTTATGGTAAACAAATACAATCCATGAAGGCATTACAAGCCACAACTCTCTATTTAAATAGAACAATACAACTTGCAAAGGCTTCTTTGTCTAATCATAAATGCCCATTTCTAACCTGAGTCACATTATTCTAGGCAACCACCCAATTCACCTACTTGAATAGAAACATAAAACCAAAATGAAAGTACGCATAGTAAGACCTCTTCCAATAAAATTGAGTCTATCAAAGCAGTTTAACAACTGTCAAAGTCAACCATGAATGTATGTATATGTCATTCAGTAAACACATTAACCACAATTCAGCAAAAGATTCAACACCATAAATGTTAAAATGACCTAAACCACCTCATTTTTTGCACATTATAATTATGACATAACACAACTTCTGGGAAAATCAGGATTCATATCACCAATGTAGCCAAACAGGAAATGAGCAACTTTTGTTGAATACCTCAAGATACAGCTAAAAATGAACTTGTGAAACTTATGAATCTAATACATCAGCAGCAGCAATACCAACAACAATAATAGAATAGCAGTTATATATATCAATAGATAACATGAAAAAATAGCGTAATTTTCCATTTCATAAAAGTTAAAGAAGTAATCTTTACAATGTATGCTAAAAATGCATTACTATTGATTACAAGAATCTGAGTTTTAATCTGATTCTAACGGTTGGTCATGAAAAAGGTAAGCTTGAGGAATTTGCCTAGCCTTGCACATCCTAATCTCATGCGCAATTCTAAACCTAAAAATATTCACATCGTTAACACTTCACCTTGGTTCCCTGGTAATGTTAATCCGGTGCAGAAAAAAGTCAATGTATTTTGCTACATATATACCGCAGTTGTCTGAATTCCATTGTGTCGGCCTATTCACGCATACTTTAACTTTGGGCTTCAAGGTAGGCCATTTTCCTTTTAGATTTGACTGGCGAAGCAGTAAAGGAATTACATCCACTTATATAACGCGAAAGCAAAAATTAACCATTGCACTATACGTATTTGTCATAATACCAAAAACAGAGGATAATAATGAACTTACCAGAACGTTGAAATATTTTTGATATAATTGGGACAATGGCATGCATGGTTTGTCGTCATATAAAGGGTCAATAAGCTGTATTTTCCATTTTTTCACACTCCAAATAAACAATAAGAAATGTGAGTTGCTTTTGTTCACCACAGGGATAAATATGTAATCACACTCGTGTATTGGGGAGCCAACTTCAGGATTTATGTAACCTCTTAAAAATTTGGTTGTGCTTGCCTTGATTGGGCCCCCACTCTGCAAGTGTTCGACAGCCAAGTCTGCAAAATATGTCGGCATGAAATAAAATAATTTCCATCTTTCGATTCCTTCCGTCCACATTGTAGCTTCTCTCTCTCTCAAAAGCACCAAATATGCGTCCAAGTCGTTTGACCATAACCAACCAGTGGGTTTCAAAGAGTTCACGTCTTTAAATTGCAACACATATAGACCATGTGGATGCATATGAGGACATTCTGAAGGGTTGTTAGTTGGACTAAACCAATGATGATTTAACCACGTTATTTTTTCAATGTTCAACTCCTTAATGAAATGAGAGTGATTTATGCCCTATATCCTCCTTCTGACCGAGAGTTTCAAACCCTTTCGAGTAGAAGGGTCAACGATAGGTTGAGACTCTTGAACTGGAGGCTGGGATCTGGTCATGTCAATCTCTATTTGTCCAAAGATGGGTTGATTTGGATTTGGATTTATTGGAACCCCTTTGTAATTACTCATGAAGGGCTGGTATAGTGTGTTGAACCATGTTTGATATATGGTTCTAAATTCTGGGGGCTGATTAATTGTAAATATATTTTCAAATATATAATTTGCAGACTCAAGCTACAAAACAAGAATAAATCAAATATTATTTTCCTAAAACAATGTAACCAATGTAAAACATAAAAAAAAATTATAATTGTTATAAATTAAACAACTTACATTGTTTACAGCAGCATATTGGTCAATGAATGCCTTTGGCTCATAATCTGCCCCTTGAACCCTATAGGCTAGAGGATGGTGTATTCGTCTACGAGTAATTTCCCTATACCATCTCATATAATCCTCAGTAGATATATGATGCAAAGCTTCCAACACTTGCCCTTCTAGAGTCTCCATATACGCCTCCCACGATCGAATATAATTGGCTCTATGATTTGCATAATTAATTTTCTCAAACAATTTATTTTCCTCCCTCAACTCCACCATGTTTTCAGCATTAGATGGATAAGACTGCAAATATCCAAATTGCCTCATGAATCTGTCAGGCATTTGGAACTCGACAGTATCGTAATGTATTAAAGGTATACATGCGGCTTCACCTAACCTTGCTTCGAAAAAGTCCCAACCCAAGCGTCTATTGAATGACTGATATAGACGCCACACACCATCTGTGTCCAACATATTATCAAACTCTCCTCGATAAAACAGAAGATGGTGATGTGGGTTTTTTCGACGCTGATAATCTTTTATATTACGGTCAAAATATGAGTATGCCTAGGATAATGCCCTAGGTATCAACTTTTGAGACTTGGGCCTAGGGGTAGGACGACCAATATTGAACCTTTCATGTGCCCACATCAAAAGAAGGGTTGCACATCCTGCGAATTTTGTTACTGTTTTACGAGTAGCATCTTGCAACCCCCTATACAAATGGCCTAAAATTGCTGCCCCCCAAACATATGTAACTATATCATCCAATCTTTCCAATAACAACAAATACCTAGGATGCACAATGATTTTACTCTTGGTAGGAAACATAATAGCGCCACATAAGTAGATCATATATGCCTTAGTGTGTTTTACCACATCATCTGGAGTAGGATCGAGAGGTAATTGTCCATATCTATGTCTTAACCAAGTCAAACTTATGCCCCCTCTTTTATAACATTGTTCTCAATCATCTATAGCAGCTTGTTGCCCAAAAACCCTTATAAAATAGTTTTTTGGATACTCAAGGTCTCCGCAAGTCAAAGGTTTTTCTAATATGGGCAACCCGAATATAAATCCCACATCCTCTAGCGTAATGTTAATCTCTCCACAATTTAAGTGAAACGAATTTGTTTCACTTCTCCAACGCTCAACTAAAGCAGATATAAGAGATGCATTAATTTTTTAGACAACATCTTGATGACAAAATATACCAAAACCTATTTGTTGCAGTATAAATTGTTGTTGTTCACTCAAGTTCCATTCAATTAATTTTGCAGACATTTGACATATTTCTAACACCCCCTATCCTACAAGTTCAACAAAAAAACATACGAGGGTCACAACATTAATGGTTCTAACAAAAATTTTAGAAAGTGAAAGTTAATATACGTTAATAAACTTACAATATTTTCCCATAAGTCTAATGTGACATGATTTTCTTGGTCCCATAAGACAATAGGATTATAAGGCCCGGGATTAATATCCATAGCTGACTTAAATATTCATCACAATGTCAACTATTAAACAATTTAAATAAAAAACTCATCAAACTTGGATATGAACAAAATGACAAATATAATAAAAATTGATATCAATGTCCAAGCACATGTTACTTAGAATTCATAGCAAACAGAGCAGCACTCAATCAAGACCAGATTTGGTTTTTTGTATTTCTTACTTTAAGCATCTTCTATCAACATTCTTTTTGTTTGCCAAAGTGCATTAGTTAACCTTTTACATTTGTCTCTTTACCTTCCGTGGAGTTGGAACTAGCCAATTAGGACATATAGTACATATCTTTATTTTATTTTATTTTGTCAATATCTTGTATGTTATCATTTATTTTTAATTTGTATCAATACGTAATTGATTTGTTGTTGTGCTTTTTCTCATAGGTGGTATCCCATTGCCAATAGTTTCTGAATGGTGGTTAACCAAAGAAAAGTTCCCAGTAATAGATTCATTTATTCAGCTTCTTTTCCTGGCACAACGTTAAAAGGTTCCAATGGTTTAAGTATTAAATATCAGTTACATTCTATATCAAGCTTTCTGAAGTAGTCTGATATAACTATAATCAAGCCCAAAGTTAAATGATATAACTATAAAATATCCACAAGAAAATGCAAGTACAAGCGACATTGACACACATAAGCACTTAATGGTTGAATTAATAACCTTTTTGAAACAATTGAACTAATAACAAATCATTAATTTATGAAATTGTTCATTCCATCCATTTTATTTGTTTAAGCATATCCACTAAATCTCCCTTATAATTATATGCAGAATGTTACTATATAACCACGAAGAACAAAAAACTTACCAATTAACTGTTGATAAAGTTAATGTATAAGTATAATATTCGACGGTTGTACTTCTATCGCTGTAAAGAAGGTGAATATTGTTGCAATATAGCTGTGAAGTAGGGCTTCATTTTCATCTCCTATACTTTTTACTGGAAGGTGATGTTTGACGGTTGTACTCCAATCGCTGGAAAGAAGGTGAATCAATGGGTTATCGAACAAGTATAAGTCAAATTGCGTGAGAATTATTGTTGTAAATTAGGGCTTTTTTCATCTCCTTTTATTTTTACTGGAAGGTGTAAGAGGGTTTGTGAGAAGTGTCGACGACTGCATTCTACTTCAGTTTTGTTGTGTATGCTCTGCGACATCGTTTATCTGCCTAGACTAATTCCAGGTTATTCATCCGCTAGTACGTCTAGCGGACTCCTTTTACCTTAATCGTTTTGTTTCCTTGCGTCGTCGTCGTTTTCACTTGGAGGGATATTATGGTCCATCAAAACTGATTAATATGTCCGCTAGTTAGACTAGCGGACGCGCGATCTACCACTTTAAATCTCATCCGTTGCTGGCTAGAATGTATGGTTAAGATGCTATTTGCCAATTATTAGTCCATAGCAAATATTTGCTATGGATTACTCCCATATATATATATATATATTGTTGATCATTGAACGGTTAAATTTGACGATAAGAATTATTGTACAAGGGCTGTATTAGATAAGATCAAAACTGTTAGGTTGATCTCTTGATATAAATGTATAAAAGTCTTTTGTGTTGTACTAAGACTTAGATAGATCAAAAATGTTAGGTTGATCTGTTGGTGTAATAAAATCGTAGAATGAACTCTATGATTTCAGTCAAGGAAACTCTACGATTTGAATAGACTCTACGATCAAGGCAACCAATCGTAGAATGGACTCTACGATTTTGGTCCAGAAGACTCTACGACCAAACAGACTATGTTCTTAACGAGAAACCTTAAATCGAACTCTACGATCAACAGTCTAACAGTTGAGTAAACTCTACGATGATAGTAAGAGATGATCCTTTACAGATCAATCACGACAGCAAATATATTCGTAGAGTTGATCACAAAAGGTCGTTGTGCAAAAAGGCAAGAGACATCACGTCTCTCAGATCAGGAACTATTCAAGCATTCAATCTTCATTGAAGTAACCAAAAAGGAAACTTCTGTAAATTGATCAGAGTCAGAAAAGTCAGGGGACTGACCCAAGCGCACTATGGAACAGAAACAAGACTTTCAAGGCAAAAAAGTCAGAGGACTGTGTCCTATCAGTCCTATAGTTTGGAAGGACCAAACGACTCTATGAAAGTTGGTGGGAACCTACGACTGACACATATGTCCCAAAGAAAAAAAGAAAAGAAAATAACCTTCCATAGACTAATAGGTCAGATCAAATAAAATCTCATCAGAGCTTTAATGAGTTATATTAATATAATATACAGCAGCTCTCCTCTGTGAGGTAACGGAAAGAAATACAAGCTCAAGCAAATGGTCCAACGGGAAGAAAACTGAAGCCCTAACTTCTTAAATACTAAGATCAGCAAAAGAGAAAACTAGCACTGCACAAAAAGAAAAATATACGCAAGAAGTGAAAAAGATCAAACTGATAAGAAAGCTTGCATTGCTACTAAGTCCTTCGAGAACTCAAGTTAATAAGCAACTTAGTAGCACATCTAAATATACATCACTCTAGAAGAGTTCTTTGTGAACTAGTGTATCCAAGTCTGTTAGACTAGTAAAGTTCTTTGTGAACTAAAGTTCCAAGACTGCGGGTCTTGAAGGAATCTTAGTGATTCAGATATTGTAAAAGTATCCTTAGTGGATTTGCTGCTGGAAGAGCAGAACAGTAGAGTAGGAGTCTTGTGAGCTCTGAACCACTTAAAACCCAGAGTCTTTCTTATTGTGTCTTTCATTTGCTATATCTGCCATATAATTGCTTGTTGAATTATTACTCTATCATTTCAAGAAAATGATAACTAAATCATATTCCGATGTGTTAAACTTTCTGTTTAAGAATTAATTAAGTAAGATCTTTTTAAATTAAAGAAATTTTTAAAGAATCTATTCAACCACCCCCCCTTCTAGATTTCTATCGTGTCATTGGGAACTAACATATATATATATATATATATATATATATATATATATATATATATATAATTTTATTGATTCATAAATATTTAATTTAAGTTTAATAGTCTGTGTAAGACAACGGGCTAGTGTGAAAGATTTTTTTTTTTTTATAAATATTTTAATTATTTTATTTAAATATTGATTATCATGTGTTGTTATTATTTTTATATGGTACAATTTAGTGTTTTTATCATAAATTAAAATATTTATTTCCTTAGATATTCTAATTTTATTAAAATATTTTTAAAAAAAATAATATATATATATATATATATATGTAATGTATAAATATTACAATATTAATTATACATACATGATATCTATGTATATTATTATATATTATAAGTATAATTTTACTTATTCATAAATATCTAATTTATTAAGAGAAGAAGAGTTTGAGAATGAATTTTCGAAAGAAGAGTTTTATAGGAAAAGAATAGTTTGGGAAAGAACCACCCTTCGACCTTATTCAAATTGGTTTAAGCCAAACTCGATTAATTGTCTCGTGACGAACGAAATTGACTCAAAATAATTAAATTTATAATCACTTCTTACGAATTTAGGATCGCTTCTTGCGTTGTTATATATTACTATTGATATATACAATGTACTACGCGTAGTTAGAGAATTACATAAAAACCAAATACTAAGATAGTAGTATCAAAAAATTGGCCTAATATTCGCATGTTGAATAGATAATTATTTTTGCCAAAATTAACTTAACAAATGAACTAATCGATCAAAGTGATATATATAGTCAATTAATATAAAATTGACACATCATTCAAAATCAAATTTGAGTCCCTAAAATTACTTTAAAATTTATAATCTTGCATTATATAATGTAATTCAAGATTTTTCTAATTTTCGATAAATATGCGTAAGTACTATGACGTCCCAAATTTGGGTCTATATAGTTCAAACTTGAGTCGATAAAATACACAATAACTATTACAATACAGTACTTAATAATACATGACTAAGTTTTTATTATTATTGTCACATATTTTATAACATGTGAAGACTATTACAGCTATCACTCAGACATTTACTCAATTTTTCCGCTAGTCTCAGCTACTCTCTCATTTTCTGAAGAACAATGGAACAAAAAGAAAATGGTGAGCTCAAATAGCCCAGCAAAGAATATCATGATTAAGATAATGATGAGTAAATTATCAATAGTGTGACACCCCAAAATCTAGGCCTACATAGCCCAATTTGAGACGCTATAAAATAAATGATTTCTAATACAAACAGTACATAGAATAGAAATACAGAACTCAATAATACACAACTAAATCTTCACTATTATTGCCATACTATATATAACATATGAAGACTACAATAGCTATCTCTCGGATCATCACTCCATTCCTCTGCTAGACCCAGCTATTCTCTTATTTTCTGAAAAATAATGGAACAAAAGAAAGGGTTAGCTCAAATAGCCCAGTAAGAAATATCATGACTAAGATAACTATGAGTAAATTATCATTAGCATTCAACAGTTGAGTTCTTAATAGAATACAATAAGTTTTAGATCAATACTAGCAGCGGAATGAGCAGCATAGAAGAATTATGTAGACTATGATGTCCACTCACTTCTCTTTTTAAGAAAATATCATCAGCTTTTATCATCTTAAACTCCACTGGTCATGATAATGTAAATTCACAATTCCTGATCATAATCATGCAAGTCAACAATTCATCTTTGCACTACGGGCCAAATATATTCAAATATAACACCAACGGTTGTGATTATACCAGTCTTCAGCCTTTGGTCATAATCACACCGACAACAGTTCATCTTTGTCCCAAGCCAAAGAGAACATTCACCACGTGCCCTAAAAGACACAACAATTATATCGTCTTTATCTTATCATCTGTACCCCAGGCCACAGATATTCACAACAACATGGTTCTTGATGATTAGAATAACAACAGTGATATAAATGATGAATCAGAAAAAACAGTATGATCAATAAATATCGAAAGTTTATGATTTTTCTTTGTGCAGATTCAAATAATGTCCAAATTGTCAACATGATGTGGACTCAAATTCAAGAATGATATTCAAGATCTACAGTTCAGAATAACGGTTAAGGTTCAATAGAAAGATTTAGAATAGGAAGCTGCAATTAAAACGATATTAGATGAAGCGCAAACTATTAAAGAATATATAATCATTTCAGGAAACTTTACCAACAAGAGACAAATAAGAAATGAATACGAAGAGTAATTCGCCAAACATGCGGTAGTCCGCGTAGTCAGGTTATTCTCAGAGATTAATAAGGAATGAATATGAAATGTTATTCACCAAACATGCGGTAGTCCGCGTAGTCAGGTTATTCCCATAAATTAATAAAGAATGAATACGAAAGATTATTCACCAAACATGCGGTAGTCCGCGTAGTCAAGTTATTCCCACAAATTAATACATGAAAATAAATGACACGTCTTACGAGTAAGAAAGAAGCGATATTATTTTCGAGAATCAAAGAATGATAATCCCTTACCGTAGTAAGTTTAAATAATGAAAGATGAAAAAAATGGTATCCCTTACCTTAACACGTGACTGGATATGAAGTTGATCAACCTATACTTTTATAATTTAATTAGTAACTACCATATATAATTTCATGGTGTATACCAATTCGTATGAAATCATCAAAAGTGATTTAATAGAATAAACTAGAATAACTTCAATATAGTTTTTGAAGAAAATAATATTTCAAAATAAATCTTCCAAATGAAGCTTTTCAAAATGAATCTTCTAATGGAAGAGTCTTCTAAAGGAAGATTTATAAACACCGTGTGATGTGTGTGATTACTTATATAACTTTTATAAAAAAAAAACTTACTTGGTCAGTACTCGTACACTTACAGATCTTCACAAATACTCAAGATGACTTTAGCACACTCAAAGAGAACTTATACAAAAAAATATTTGGAGAGTGAAAGAAAGAATAAGCAATGAAGTTTTTATGAAAAATCCTTAAGTTAAGACCTCTATTTATAGCCAAAAATCTTATCATAAACCAAGATTTCTTAATTTAATCCAAACCGTATATCTCAAGATAATATTTAATCTAAACCATTCATTTCATCTTTTAAGTTTTTCTTAATCTAAACCATTCATTTAAAGATCATCTTTAATCTATACCATTCAATTTACTTTATATATAAAAAACTAACTTTATAAATCAACTAACTTTATATATAAAACAACTAACTTTATATAAATCAATTAACTTTATATATAAAAATAAATAACTTTATATAATTTATTATAATAAAAGCAAATAACTTTATATAATGTATTATAATAAAAACAAATAACTTTATCAATTCAATTATTCAACAATAATTCACAATTATTCATTATTATGACTAATTGTTATAAATGCAGTGTAGTTGGCTTTCTGAGTTAGATAAGCAGAGAAATTAACTAATAATAGAATACAACAGTTTAATCAATATCATAAAAGAGATAATAATAATAATAATGTTGAAAATAAATAAGAAAATAGCACGTTACTGTGTAATGACAATTATTGATTCAGTAATGTGAATTACTGTACACATGCTACTGTGATAATTATCAGTTTAATAATATAAATTATTATGCATGTGACAATTATTGGTTCAATAAAGTCAATATAGTACAATAGCCACTTTATCAGTTCAATAATATGAAACACGGTGCAATACTGTGTGTTACTGTGCAATACCGTGTGCTACTGTTCAATAATGTGTGTTACAATGTAATACCGTATGTTACTATTCTTTTACCATTGGGTATTTTAACAGTTAAAAGTGATAGTATCGTTGACTATATTTATTTAGAAATGTTACGTATGCGCTTTCTATATCCGACAATAATTTGCTATGGGGGTCCACCAATATTTGGTTATTTCGGCGCCGTCGAACGAATCGAATATTCTCCGACAGAACGAATATTCCCTGACAAGACGAATATTTTCCGACAAGATAAAATTTGTACAAACATTTCTTAATTTTTACTTTTGTCAATTTATTCATTTACCATTTTTAGAAGAAAATATATAAAGAAAATTAAATTTGTATTTCATAAAAGTCGGGGTCTTACAAACTCCCCTACTTATCAAATTTCATCCCCGAAATTGATGTACCTGGTATTTCGAAGAGATAAGGATACTTAAATTTCATTTCAGATTCTAGTTCTCAGGTCATTTCCACAGTATCTTGGTTTGTCCATAAAACCTTGACTTGAGGTATAACCTTTGAACGTAGGATCTGCTCTTTCTTATCTAAGATCTTGACAGGTACCTCTTCATACGTTAAATCCTCTGCTATAACATCTAGCTCTAACTCAATGATGTGATTTGAATCTTTCACATATTTACGTAGCATGGATATGTGAAATACGTTATGAATGCCAGACATACTTGGTGGTAAGGCTAGTCTGTAGGTTATGGTTCCTACTCGGTCTAGAATTTCAAATGGGCCAATAAATCGAGGGTTGAGCTTTCCTCTCCTTTTGAATCTCGTAACTCCTTTCTATTCAGAAACACGTAAGAATACATGGTCTCCAACATTGAAACTTTCATCCCTTCGATGAAGATCAGCATAGCTCTTTTGTCGTTCTTGTGCGGTTTGTATTCGTTGTCGAATTATTTGGATCTTTTCTGTTGTTAAACGTACCAACTCAAGTCCCAACAATTTTGCTTCTCCTACCTCATTCCAACATACTGGAGAGCGACACTTTCATCCATACAAAGCCTCAAATGGAGCCATGCCTATGCTTGCTTGGTAACTGTTGTTGTAGGAGAATTCAACTAATGGCAAGTACTTGTCCCAACTTCGTTTGAAGTCTAGCACGTAAAGTCTCAAAAGATCTTCGAGAGTCTAAATTGTTCTTTCAGATTGTCCGTCCGTTTAAGGATGGTATGCAGAACTAAATCGTAGCTCAGTGCCCATAGCTTTTTGTAGACTGATCCAAAAGCATGAAGTGAATCTAGGATCTCGATCAGAAACTATAGAAACTGGCATGCCATGCAATCTTACAATATCATTTACATACATACCGGTCAGACGCTCGAGTGAAAAGTTTTCTCTTATAGGCAAGAAATGAGCGGACTTGGTCAATCTATCTACGATGACCCAAATCGCATCAAAGCCTTAAGAAACTTTAGGAAGACCCGTCACGAAATCCATAGTGATGTGTTCCCACTTCCATTCTGGAATTTCAAGTGATTGTAATGGACCCTTAAGCACTTGATGCTCTGCCTTAACACGTTGACAAGTTAAGCACCTTGAGATAAACTCTGCAATCTCCCTCTTTATATTGTTCCACCAAAATGTATGTCAAAAGCCACGATACATTTTGGTACTTCCTAGGTGGATTGCAAATGGAGTGTTGTGTGCCTCCATCATAATTTTATGCTTCAATTTAGGATCGTTACGAACACAAAGTCGAGAGTTGACTCGAAGTATTCATTTCTCATCGATTCTTACTTCTAGAATAGCACATTCTTGTACTTTCTTCAACATGTTCATCATTTTCGGATCAGTAGCTTGAGCAACTTTAATTTTATCGATTAAAGCTGGTTCTACATGCACGTGTGCAATCTTCATGTGAGTCCCTGGTGGCTTTAACTCTATCTCCATCTTTTGTAAGTCGTACAAAATACATTTTTGCGTAGTTAGCATTGCACTTGTACTTGCATAAGATCTTCTACTTAATGCATCAGCTACAATCTTTGTTTTTCCTGGGTGATACTGGATGGTGTGATCGTAATCTTTTAACAGCTCAAGTCAACGTCGTTGCCGCATGTTGAGTTCCTTTTGGGTGAAGAAATACTTGATGCTTTTGTGATCTGTAAATATTTTCACTTTCTCCCCGTACAAATAGTGCCTCTAGATCTTCAATGCGAAAATGACCGCTGCCAACTCTAAATCATGAGTAGGATAATTTTTCTCATAATTTTTGAGTTGTCGAGAGGCATAGGCTATAACTTTTCCATGTTGCATAAGTACACAACCTAGACCTTTGCCTGAAGTATCGCTGTATATAACAAATTCTCCCGATCATGATGGTATGGTCAGAATAGGAGATGAAATAAGCCTCTTTTTAAGTTCTTGAAAACTTTTCTCGCATTTCTCGTTCCATACGAATTTTATGCCTTTTCGAGTCAGCTGAGTTAATAAAGTGGCGATTCGAGAAAATCCTTCTACAAATCTCCGATAATAACTAGCTAAGCCCAGAAAACTTCGGACTTCAGTTACTGACCGAGGTTGCTCCCAATTTAATATTACTTCAATCTTTACAAGATCAACTGATATTCCTTGACTGGAAATCACATGCCCAAGGAACGTAACTTCCTCAAGCTAAAACTCACACTTTTTCAGCTTGGCATGCAACTTGTTCTCACGTAGCTTTTAGAGTATTAATCTCAGGTATTGTTCATGATCCTCACGACTCTTGGAGTATATGAGAATGTCATCAATAAAGACAACCACAAAATGATCAAAATATTCTTTGAATATCCAGTTCATCATGTTCATGAAAGCTACAGGAGCATTTGTTAGTCCAAAAGGCATGACTAAGAACTCATAATGCTCGTAATGGGTTCTGAAAGCAGTCTTTGGAATGTCATCAGCTTTAACTTTTAACTGATGATATCCAAAGCGAAGATCAATCTTTGAGAAATGTTGAGCACCCGGTTATCACCTCGTTTGGGTTTCGTGCCTTTTGGGATGTCACAACAAAAGCTCTTCCTTAAACTACAGATTTTTTCTTATCCGCGCTAGCTTTTGGTACCATCATTGCAGCTGGACTTAATTTTGAAATAGGACAAAATTGAGTCACATAACCTTCTTTTTCGCAACTGTAACACAACTTGGACTGTTGAGTACAATTTGGGCTGATGTGGCCATCCTGACCACACCTGTAACATCTTACCGGTGGTCGATCTCCTCCCCTTAGTACTGGTGCCAGTGCTGGTACTGGTGTCAATGCTCTTCCATAATCATTATAGAATCCCTTTCTCTTAAAATTATTCCCACTGGATTCACCTCTTCTGTTATTCGATGCGGGATTACCACTAGTGTGCTGGTTTCCTCCTCTATGGTTCTCGTTCCTGTGGTTGTTATCATTTCTCTCTCTACGCTGATCATTGACTCTTGCTGCAATTTTTCATCTGTTTGCTCTACCCTTGGAGCCCTATCGATAACATCTGAATGCAAACTAAATTTATGAGAGCTAAGTTGTTGATGAATTTTGAATCTCAAACCTCGTAAGAACATCCGACTCATCCGTGTTTTGTCATCCACTAGATGGGTCGCAAAATGAGATATTTCGGCAAACTTAGCTTCATATTGTGAGACTGACATATTTCCTTGCTCTAGCTTTATGAACTCCACCTCCTTCATATAGCGGATGCTTTCTGGAAAGTACTTTTCGTTGAACAACTCTTAGAATTCCAGCCAAGACATTTTGAGAGCCGAATGATGGATGCGTTTTACCACCTCCCACCAATGGTCTGCCTCCCCTCGAAACATAAAGGTTGCGAATGGCACCTTCTAATCATCTGCACATCGTAGGACATTAAGTATTTTTGTCGTTTGCTTCAACTACGCCTCCACTTTGAGTGGTTCAGGCTTCCCGAAAAATTCAGGTGGTCCCAACTCTTTAAATTACTTAACGATGATAATCCTTGAATTATCAGCGTTTCCACCGTTACGACCTCCCCTCAGCTGATTTTGGATAAATTGCATGAAATTTCTAAAGAAACCATCCTGATTTGCATGATCACTAGCATTATTTTCTGAAGCCGCGGGAGGATTGTTTGTAGCTTCCTAATTCTCAGCTACATTCGCCTCGGGCAGTGGATAATTCATTCCTTGATTTTCAGAAGCCATTCTTAACCGCGGTCATAAGATAAAGGTTAGTTAAACAAACTGACTCGTCACTTCTTGTCCCCACATTCAAGCCAACTTATTAGATAACAAAATTTTATTTATGTAGGACACACTAGTGACGTAATCTATTCGTCTCTCTCCTCCTACTTCTACCCCAAATCTCCATTAAAGATTATATCCCTAAGCTTTGATACCAAATGTGACGCTCCCAAATCTAGGCCTACATAGCCCAATTTGAGGCGCCATAAAATACACGATTTCTAATACAAACAGTACATAGAATAGAAATACAGAACTCAATAATACACAACTAAGTCCCCACTATTATTGCCACACTATATACAACATGTGAAGACTACAATAACTATCTCTCAGACCGTCACTCCATACCCCTGCTAGACCCAGTTATTCTCTCATTTTTTGAAAAACAATGGAACAAAAGAAATGGTGCGCTCAAATAGCCCACTAAGAAATATCATGACTAAGATAACTATGAGTAAATTATCATTAGTCTTCAACAGTTGAGTTCTTGATAGAATAGAATAAACAATAAGTTTTAGATCAATAATAGTAGCAAAATGAGCAATCCATTAGAAAAATCATGTAGACTATTACGTTCACTCGTTTCTCTTTTTAAGAAATTATCATCAGCTTTTATCAACTTAAACTCCACTGGTCATGATAATGTAAATTTATAGTTCCTGATCATAATCATGCAAGTCAACAGTTCATCTTTGCACTACGGGCCAAATATATTCAAATATAACACCAACGGTCATGATTATACTAGTCTTCAGCCTTTGGTCATAATCATACCGACAACAGTTCATCTTTGCATCAGGCCAAAGAGAACATTCACCACGTGCCCTAAAAGACACAACAATTATATCGCCTTTATCTTATCATCTGTGCCCCAGGCCACAGATATTCACAACAACATAGTTTTTGATGATTAGAATAATAACAATGATATAAATGATGAATCAGAAGAAACAGTATAATTAATAAATATCGAAAGTTTGTGATTTTTCTTTGTGCAGATTCAAATAATGTCCAAATTATCAACATGATGTGGACTCAAATTCAAGAATGATATTCAAGATCCACAGTTCAGAATAACGGTTAAGGTTCAATAAAAAGATTTAGAAAAATAGGAAGGTGCAATTGAAATGATATTAGATGAAGCGCAAACTATTAAAGAATATATAATCATTTCAGAAAACTTTACCAACAAGAGACAAATAAGAAATGAATACGAAGAGTAATTAACCAAACATATTGTAGTCCGCGTAGTCAGGTGTTATCAGAGATTAATAAGGAATGAATACGAAAGGTTATTCATCAAACATGCGGTAGTCCGCGTACTCAGGTTATTCCCACAAATTAATAAGGAATGAATACGAAAGGTTATTCACCAAACATGCGGTAGTCCGCGTAGTCAGGTTATTCTCACGAAAGTGCGGATGTTAAGGATCATATAGATGTGGAATAATTAAACAATTATTAAACCACTCAACTCATATTTGAATAATAATAATTAACTTCAAAGGACTTGCTTAACAGAAATTTGAGTAAGGTTAGGAAACTTGTATGTCTGTCGATTTACTGCTAAGTGCTTAAAATAATTCTCTTTCGGAAGACCTAACATTGATAAGTCAGTCTACCGATTAGTATAACACATAATTTCTCACTTAAACATTTAAGTTTATTATTTACTTCTCATTCAATTACCTAAAATTATCATAGAGCACAACCATCTTATTGACTTAACTGTCAAATATTACTTCTCTCTAAGTAATATCAATTAAAACATCCCTCGTTTAACTATTTAAACTATTAACAATTTATTGCAATTGTTTTAGTACCTCATTTATCATTATTATAATAAATGATAACTATTATTAATTATTATTATACAATAAATAATTATTCATGTGCTAATAATCCTTCTTATTTTATCATTAATCCTCAATTAATTGATAAATAATTAACTTACTTATTTTAATCATTATTTAACATCAATTAAATAATAATAAATCAATTAATTATCCTTACCGATTATTTAATTTTAATTAAATAATAAATAATTTATTAATTTAATCCACATTTAATTATTATTTAATGTTAATTAAATAATAATTAATTAATCAATTACCCTTACTTATTATTTAATTTTAATTAAATAATAAATAATTAATTTATTAATTCAATCCTCATTTAATTATTATTTAATGTTCATTAAATAATAATTAATTAATCAACTACCATTACTTACTATTTAATCTTAATTAAATAATAAATAATTAATCCTTTAATTTAATCATCCTTTAATTATTATTTAATGTTAATTAAATAATAATTAATTGCTTAATTATCTTTATTTATTATTTAAATAATAAATAATTAATTTATAAATTTTATCTCTCTTTATATATTATTTAATATTAATTAAATAATAATTAGTTAATTACTTATCTTTATTTACTATTTAATTCTCAATTAAATAATAAATAATTAATTTATTCATTTTATCTTTATTATATTATTATTAAATACTTAAATCACATATTTATTATTTAATAATAATTTATTAGTAATTTTATCTAATTACTAACTAATTAATAGTTAATTAGTGTACTCTTTACACCTTCAATACTATGAAAAATAATTAATTTATTAATTAATCATACTTATTATTTAATATTACTTAAATAATAAGTAATTAGTATTTTTATGATTTTTCATAAATTAAAAATATTAATTTGGCATTTTTCATTTAATTAGTAAGGTTTAATCAACCATTAATTCTAATAAATGCCAACTGTCGTTGAAATTCAAAATTTAAAATTTTATAATATTTTTTATTAAATTACAAACATTTTCTCTTTTGAAGTCAACCCAAGAACCGGCTCTTAAGGATCCGAACTGGCCCCACCCAAGAAAATAGAAAACCGAAAAAAAATCGAATCGGCCGGTTTTTTTCCAAAAATAGGCAGAATGTTTTTGAACTTTTTCGGATTTGGGGTCCTTCATGAAAACTTGAATATCTTAAGTTCTATAACTCCGATGGAGCTCTACTAGGTATGATGGAATTGTATCTTTTCAAACTACATGATTCCATTATCAAACATCAAATTTGGATTTGTTTTGGTCACTGAAAAAATAGCTCCAAACCGAACTGTTATGCACATCCCTAAAATCAGTGGGGTGTTTTGGTAGAAAATTCATATCTTGCTCATTTTAAATCGGATTTAAGTCATTCAACTTGGAGAATCTTTATATTTTATAGATCTAACAACCAAAATTGACAGATCATGAATTCGATTTACAGATCGTGAACAGTAATTCCGGTAAGGAGCTGCTATGTTTTTTGTTACGTTGTTTTCGTCGGTAAAAATTTATTCAACGAGTTTGATGAAATTTTTCAACATAAACATATATAAAAACCCATGTAACCCTATATCTACCAATCTAGCATGGATCTATCCATTTAGACTTTGAAAATTAATTTTCTACCATAGAAATCACATAATATACCAAGAAAGGAAGTAAACTAGGGTTTTTAAGCAATTTTATACCTCTTGCTCCTAATAGCTTGTTTCCGTTGCTTTCCAAAGTAGGAGATGAATGAGGATGGCATCAATACTCCTTCTTTTCCTTCTTCTTAAGGTGGCGGCACTCTTTTCTTTTTCCCTCAAGAAGAAAGAAAAAAAACTCACAAGCTCTCTTCCTCACAAAAGCTCTCTAGACTTTGAAAATAAGAAGATGAAATGGCTAACTTAACTCCCCTAATACAAATATACTTGAAATAGCTATTAGATATAAGAAATGTATATATCTACCTTAGCATCATTAAGCTAGCTTTTTAGGACTTACAAGTTAGGGTTAGGGTGGCTAAATGATTATGTAGGAGTCTAGTGCACACAAAGCTCCAAGCAAGCTAGGTAATTATAACTATTTGAAAAGCTTTTTAGCCCCTTTTTCTTTCTTCATTGTCGGCAAAAGAGGAGTACTTTTGTCCCAAAAATGTTGTCATCTTTTTTGCTTTTACTAATTAAATAAGCTACACAATTTAAATACCAAGTGGGCTAATAATTTGGACCACAGTTAATATTCATTTGGGCTTGCTATAAAATGACTTAGACTAACATTTAGTCAAGCCCATTAAATTTAACATCGGACTATTTAATTCCATCCAATGATGTTTATTTAATTTATCACACTATTAATTACTAAGTCCATGATCAAAATGATAAGGCTTAGCTTATTAATTACATGGGCTAGTTAATTAGTAATTAATTACTAATAATATTGTTAATATTACACATTGTTCACATTAATTAATAATCATATTAATTAATTAACTCACTAACTATATTCAATTTAATTGAATATTAAATTAATAATTATTTATCCATTCTCTTGATATTAACACATTAGGGTTAGTCCGCTAATTTAATTAGTCTATTAGTGACTCCCTTTAATTCAATCTAGAATTTAATCACATACTCACTTAATCACAAAATTAATTATTCATAAAAAGGTTTAAATAACCTTACAAAACTAACTCATTAGAAATTAAATACTTTATTTAATTAATAATGACGTTTGAAAATTCTTGGTCATTACAGTTAAATTTGAGAATGATATTCAAGATTTCATAGTTTCAGAATGACGGTTAAAATTATACAGAAAGTTCAAGTAAGTAGGAAAGTTCACGTGAAATAATATTAAATGAAATGCAAACTATTAAGTAAGATATAATCATTTCAAGAATTTTACAGAATAATACTTACTACAGTAAGTTTAAAAGTATGAGATAAAATAATACCGCTTACCTTATTATGTGAAAAGAAACTGTTTTAAATAAAATGGATCAACCTATATATTTATAATATAATTAATAACTACCACATATAAATTTCATAGTGTACAATAACTTCTATATTATTAAATTATCAAAAGTGTTTATATGATATAAATTTATGTAGTGTATATAATATAACAATTTTGAAATAATATTTTAAAATAAAATCTTTTAAATAAAGTTTTTAAAAATAAATTTTTTTAAAAAAAAAAATTTTATAAAAAAAAAAATTAAATACTAAATGAAGTGAATATTTGTATAATTATTACTCTTTAAAAAAAAGACTCACCAGATATATTGTATTTGTGAGATGATGAGCTAAACAAAAAGAGAAACGTTTTAATATAACATTCTACTGATTTAGCAAAAAAATTAAAAAAATCTTCTCCTAAGCATTTATTAATTATAAAATCAAAGTCCCTCGACAAATAAATTAAACTAATAATATGTTACGCACTTGACTTGACAAGATGTCATTTTTGTTCATATTATATATAACCTGTATTAATTTTGATTGGCATGCAAAAGACAATCTTTGTTTATTTAATTATAGGTGTTCTTTACTGTATTAAAATAGTTTCTCTTCACTTAAATTATTAAAATACAAAAAATAGCAAAAATAACGCTATACCATGTGGCACAATTTTTTTTATTAAACTTGATTAAATGTATATTAATATTCATGCACACCCGTGTCTTAAACTTACAAAACCACTCATAGGTTGGTGATTTAGTGGTTCTCAACCGATAATTCGTGATAATTCTACGTTCTATAAATTATTTATACGTGTATAATTATTGTAGACACAATAAATTTTATTAAAAATTTGTATTATCTTACTTATCTCTCATTTTAAGTATCAAAAAAATAAATTTTAAACTTAAAAATTTATTGTAAATTTCTTACGGATTTGGGATCTACAGGGATAACTTTAAAACATAACTTTGCATCGAAGCTACAAAGATCTACAAGAAATTAGGATTTTGTACTTTCTTAAGTAACTTAGCAATTCTATCTCTTTGATTATTATCTAGGCTTGCTATAGAACTTTATATGAACTATATTGAGAGTGTTTTTAATGGTTGAACTCGTTGGTTTAATGAATGACTGTTGTTGCTATTTATAGACTTTGCAAAGTTAGGATTTTATGGTCATTAAACTAAGTTTTTCCAACAAACTTTAATCTAGCTTCTCTTATACACTTCCCAAGCTTCTGTTGTACACTTGTTTAAGCTTGCAAGACAAGCTCAAACTCATCTAGAATGCCGGCCCACAAGAGATAATTTAGTCATTTCTTTTTTTGCTTTAAAGGGTAGTTTAGTTTTTTCACAAGCTAGCTTTTTATTGGTTGATTAACTAATCCAATTTACTTAGTTAAATCTTAATCTTGATCAATTATACCAATTTATATAGTTGACTTTTTTATATTTATACCATATAATTTTCGTATTATTTTTTGTATTCTATTCGTATAATTTTTGTATTATACGCATATTTATGGATAGTGTTTAGGGTTTAAGGTTTCTCAAACCCGTAGGATTTCTAGGCTTAGAATTTAGGTTATAACTTTTTTTTTAGGTTTTCTAAACCCTAAATTTAGGTCTTCTTTAAAATGACTTATTGATTTTAACAAGTGTTAAAGTTGGATGTTTGAATCAAAATAAAAAATTCTACATATATAAATAACACATAATTCAATCTTTGTATATCACAAAATACATATATTAAGTTAAAAAATCGTATCTATAAATCGTTTTTAATCATTAAGTTAGTTCAATATATACTCGAGTAATCGTTCTTAAATTTTAAATTGATAATTTTTATTGAATCTCTTCAAATCATATTCAAAATATTTTGGATATTATAACAAGAGCCCCATTATTTGTAGATCCTAACGTGACAGGGAGGAACATAATGATCATTTGGTCCTAGGCATTGAATAATTTTTCCTAAAGTCATTACTTTGAGTTGTTATATTATTAACTAGTGATAACTCGTACCTGAAGGTACGGTACAACTAATATAACAGTTGAGTATTGTATCTAATATTTTAGATTGAAAAATCTAAAACTGTTGTGGACTCTCACTTCCATAGTAGAACTGAGAGTCCAACCATGAATACAAAAAAATTGATACTCAATCCAGTCATAATTTTTTTTTTAGACAAATATTAGTGTACTATTCATTTCCAATTTAAAATTAGTTATTGACATGTTTGAACAATTAATTAATTGATAATAACAGGCTCTAATTTGTGTAATATAGTATTTTCAGATATCTCACACACCTTTCCTTTATTGACAAAACGGAATGAGAAGTTTGACAATATTTATTTGCCTCCAGTAGCTCTAACCATAGATCAATATGATTTATGAATAGTATTTTAAGTGAAAAATGGGTAGTACTGTAAGCCATTTGGTGGGATCCAATGAGAAAAAAAGATGATGTAAAAATTCAAAAGAAAAACTTTTACGTATAAAATGAGTCATCTAAGTCAAAACAAAAAAGTATTGTCATAATACTAACTAAATCGCATCACCATAACATTTTTTCCTCTATATTTTTTCTTGAAATTGGACAAAAAAATTTCATACCATAAGTCAGAGTCTACTACAATAGTTGCTCTCGATATAGCCGCAAAAATACCAAAGAGATGACACATAATTGCCTATGCCTGAAGGCACGACATAGATTAAAATTTTAAAAATACTCTATTACCTAAAGACTCTTTGCAACCTAAAATAACTTACAAAGCAATTAGAATGAATCTGAACCGTCCATGTGATTTTCAGCCCAAATCAATTTGCGTGTGAAAACATAACGACCGCAATACCCGAAAAACAGGAAAATGACGTCAATGCTAAAATGGTGACCCATGTTGTTTACATGCAATTTTTATAATAATAATAATAATAATAATAATAATAATAATAATAATAATAATAATAATAATAATAATAATAATAATAATAATTGTTAGTTCCCAGAGGCACACAAGTGATCTAGAAGGGGGGTGGAATAGATCTCTTATAAACTTTTTACTTTAATTAAATAATATTACCAAATATTTCATTCAATCAAGATTAGTTTGCACAACGGAATATTAGTTTGAAAACTCCCCTTAAAGATTTATAAAACTTCTTAGTTAAGTTTAGACTGTATTGAAGATAGTCATTTGTCCAGTAAACCAATCATAGCAGTTATATCTAAATGTAAATGTAAACCAATCATAGCAATCATAGTCATTTGTCCAGTAATACAAAATGTAAATGACTGAATATAAATGACACTAGAGAGTTTAAGTGGTTCGGAGACTGAATAACTCCTACTCCACTCTTCTACTTAAACAAGTAGGAAATCCAACTAAGGATGACTTATACAGGCCTGAAAACTCTGGTTCACTAAGAACCCTTCAAACCCAGCAAGTTTGGCTAGTTTAGTCACTAAGACAATGACACAAATGCCCTCTTTAAGTCCAGCAGACTTGACTCCTTTAGTCACTAAGACAAGGACACAACTGCCCTCTTCAAGTCCAGTAGACTTGGCTCCTTGTTTGTTGATAGATGTTGGAGTTGCTACTGAGTTATACTTTAAGTTCCATTGTCTTTAAATACTCAGTAGCAGGATGTGATCATGCTTGAAATGATATTGTGTGACGCCCCCAAATCTGGGCCCACACAGCCCAAACTTGAGTCGTCAAAATATTACAACAAAATTATTACAACAAAGCACAACGTACAACAATACAGTGTATAATAATACACAACTAAGTCTTCACTATTATTGCCACACTATTTTACAAAACGTGAAGACTATGATAACTATTCCTCGGACCCTCACTCCATTCCCCGGCTAGACCCTGTTATGTTTTCATCTCCTGTTGAAAAACAATGGAACAAAAGAAAGGGTGAGCTCAAATAGCCCAGTAAAGAATATCATGACTAAGATAATGACGAATAAATTATCATTAGTCTTCAACAGTTGAGTTCTTGATAGAATACAATAGACTACAAGGTTTATATCAAAAACTGCAGTTAAATTCTTAAACAACGTTCAGATCAATAATAGCAGCGGAATGAGTAATCTATTAGAAGAATAATGCAGACTATAATGTCCACTCGGTTCTCTTTTTAGGAAAAACATCATCAACTTTTATCATCTGAAATATCATTAGTCAAGATAATACAAATTCACAGTTCTTGATCATAATCATGCACATCAACAGTTCATCTTTGTACTACGGGCCAAAGATATTCAATATAGCACCAACGGTCATGATTATACCAGATTCAGCCTTTGGTCATAATCATACCAAACAACAGTTCATCTTTGCACTACGGCCAAAGAGAACATTCACCACGTGCCATAAAAGACACCGAACAGATGTATCGCCTTTAACCTATTATATCGCCTTTAACCTATCATCTGTTCAACAAATATATCACATCTGTGCCCCCGCCCACAGATATTCACAACAGCTTGATTTTTGGATGATTAGAATGATATAAATGATGAACAGAAGAAATAGGATAACAATAAGTATCGGAAGTTTACTTTGTACAGATTCAAATAATGTCCAAATTGTCAACATGATGTGGAGTGAAATTCAAGATCCACAGTTCAGAATAACGGTTACAATTCAATAGAAAGGTTCACGTAAATAGGAAGGTTCAGTTGAAATAATGAAGTTCAATTATTATGGAACATATAATATTTTCAGGAATTATAGAAGCAATAGTTCCATAATAAATTTCGATTTAGGAGTATGAAAGAAAATAATATCCCTTACCGTAGCAGGTTTGATTAACAAAAGGTGAAGGAAATTAATACAAAGGGTTATTCACCAACAGGCGGCAAACCGCTCCGTAAGGTTATTCCCACAATTTAATAGAATTTGAGTACAAAGAGTTATTCACCAAACAGGCGGCAATCCGCTCCGTAAGGTTATTCTCAGAGATTAATAATGAATGAATACGAAAGGTTATTCACCAACAGGCGGCAATCCGCTCCGTAAGGTTATTCCCACAATTTAATAGGATTTGAGTACAAAGAGTTATTCACCAAACAGGCGGCAATCCGCTCCGTAAGGTTATTCAGAGATTAATAATGAATGAATACGAAAGGTTATTCACCAACAGGCGGCAATCCGCTCCGTAAGGTTATTCCCACAATTTAATACATGGAAATAAAAGGCACATCTTATGAGTAAGGAAGAAACAATATTATTATCGAGAATCAAATAATGATAATCCCTTACCATAGTATGTTTGAATAATGGAAGATGAAAAAGATGGTATCCCTTACCTCAACACGTGACTGGATATTGATTTAAATGAGGTTGATTAACTTGAACAGTACACGTATACTTATAGATCTTCACAAATACTCAAGATGACTTAAGCACACTTAGAGAGAACTTTCACAAGAAGTATTTAGAGAGAGAAAGAAAGAACAAGTAAGGAAGTTTATGAAAAATCCTTAAGTTAAGGCTTCTATTTATAGCCAAAAATCTTATCATTCATTTAATCTAAACCATTCATTTAAAGATCATCTTTTAATCTACACCATCCATTTCAAATATTATATTATCTTTAATCTACACCATTCATTTCATATCACCTAATAATCACCTAACTTTATATTATAAACAAATCAATTTAATTATTCAACAATAATTCACACTTTAATCTACACCATTCATTTCATATCACCTAATAATCACCTAACTTTATATTATAAACAAATCAATTCAATTATTCAACAATAATTCACACTTTAATCTACACCATTCATTTCATATCACCTAATAATCACCTAACTTTATATTATAAACAAATCAATTCAATTATTCAACAATAATTCACACTTTAATCTACACCATTCATTTCATATCACCTAATAATCACCTAACTTTATATTATAAACAAATAACTTTATCAATTCAATTATTATGACTAATTGTTATAAATACAGTATAGTTAGCTCTTAGATATCAAGTCAATAAATTAATGAAATACAACTGTTTAAATAACATCATAATAGAGATAACAATAATGTAAAATAAAGCATACGTTACTGTGTAATGACAATTATTGATTCAATAATGTGAATTACTGTGCATATGTTACTGTGACAATTATTAGGTTCAATAATTTTAAAAACAGTGCAACAACAATTATTGACTCAATGATATAAAATACAGTGTAATGACAATTATTAAATCAATAATGCAAAATACTGTGTAACAACAATTATTGAATTGATAATATAAAATATTATGCAGTGACAATTATCGATGAAATGATGCGTAACAGTTACGGTGTCAATTATCAGACCAAAAATATGAGACACTATGCAATACCGTGTGTTACTGTAGAGTACCGAGTGCTACAGAAAATACCAATAACTACCGTATGCTACTATTCTTTTATCACCGGTATTTTAACAGTTCCGTTGACTATTTTTATTTAAAAAGGTTATTTCTGTCGTTTTCTATATCCGACAAATATTCCGTTGTGGGGTCCACCAATAATTTGTTATTTCGGCGCCGTCGGACCAAACGAATATTCCCCGACCAAACGAATATTCCCCGACAAAGCGAATATTGTCCGACAAAATAAAATTTGTACATAACATCCTTAACTTTTAACTTTATCGATTTAACCACTTACTGTTTAAAAAAAATATCTATATGAAGAAAAATTAAATTTTGTATTTCATAAAATTCGGGGTCTTACAACCTCCCCTCCTTATGAAATTTCGTCCCCAAAATTGACGTACCTGACATATCGAAGAGGTAAGGATACTTAGATTTCATCTCAGATTCTAGCTCCCAGGTCATTTCCTCAGTATCTTGGTTCCTCCATAAAACCTTAACTTGAGGTATAACCTTTGAGCGTAGGATCTGCTCCTTCTTATCCAGGATCTTAACAGGTACCTCCTCGTATGTTAAATCCTCTGCTATAACGTCTGGTTCTAACTCAATGACGTGGTTTGGGTCCTTCACATATTTACGTAACATAGATATGTGAAAAACGTTATGGATGCGAGACATACTTGGTGGTAGGGCTAGTCTGTAGGCTACGGTTCCTATTCGATCGAGGATTTCAAATGGGCCAATAAATCGAGGGTTGAGCTTTCCTCTCTTTCCGAATCTCGTAACCCCTTTCCATGGAGAAACACGTAAGAATACATGATCTCCGACGTTGAAGCTTTCGTCTCTCCGATGAAGATCAGCATAACTCTTTTGTCGTTCTTGTGCGGTCTGTATTCGTTGTCGGATCATTTGGATCTTTTCGGTCGTCAAGCGTACCAACTCGGGTCCCAACAATTTTGCTTCTCCTACCTCATTCCAACATATTGGAGAGCGACACTTCCTTCCATACAATGCCTCGAATGGAGCCATGCCTATGCTTGCTTGGTAACTGTTGTTGTAAGAAAATTCCACCAACGGCAAGTACTTATCCCAACTTCCTTTGAAGTCCAATACACAAAGTCTCAAAAGATCTTCGAGGGTTTGGATCGTCCTTTCCGATTGTCCGTCCGTTTGAGGATGGTATGCAGAACTAAAACGTAGTTCAGTGCCCATAGCTTTTTGTAGACTGATCCAAAAGCGTGAAGTGAATCTAGGATCTCGATCAGAAACTATGGAAACTGGCATGCCATGCAATCTCACGATCTCATTTATGTACATACCGGCAAGACGTTCAAGTGAAAAGTTTTCTCGTATAGGCAAGAAATGAGCAGATTTGGTCAATCTATCTACGATCACCCAAATTGCATCTAAGCCTTGAGAAACTTTTGGAAGACCCGTCACGAAGTCCATATTGATGTGTTCCCACTTCCATTCGGGAACTTCAAGTGATTGTAATGGACCCTTAGGTACTTGATGCTCTGCCTTGACACGTTGACAAGTTAGGCACCTTGAGATAAACTCTGCAATCTCCCTTTTCATATTGTTCCACCAAAATGTATGTCGAAGATCTCGATACATCTTGGTACCTCCTGGGTGGATTGCAAACGGCGTGTTGTGTGCCTCCATCATGATTTTATGCTTTAATTCAGGATCGTTAGGAACACAGAGTCGAGAGTTGACTCGAAGTATTCCTTTCTCGTCGATTCTTGCTTCGGGAATGGCACCTTCTTGTACTTTCTTTATCATGTTTATCAGTTCCGGATCGGTAGCTTGAGCAGCTTTAATTTTATCGATTAAAGTTGGTTCTACTCGCACGTGAGCAATCTTCGAGTGGGTCCCTGGTGTCTTTAGCTCTATCTCCATCTTTTGCAAGTCGTACAAAATACACTTTTGTGTTGTCAGCAGTGCACTTATACTTGCATAAGATTTTCTGCTCAAAGCGTCAGCTACAACGTTCGCCTTTCCCGGGTGATACTGGATTGTGTGGTCATAATCCTTTAACAGCTCAAGCCAACGTCGTTGTCGCATGTTGAGTTCCTTCTGGGTGAAGAAATACTTGAGACTTTTATGATCCGTATAGATATCCACTTTTTCTCCGTACAAGTAGTGTCTCCAGATCTTCAACGCGAAAACGACTGCTGCCAACTCTAGATCATGAGTAGGATAATTTTTCTCATAATCTTTGAGTTGTCGAGAGGCGTAGGCTATAACCTTTCCATGTTGCATAAGGACACAGCCTAGACCTTTGCCAGAAGCATCGCTGTAGATAACAAATTCTCCTGATCCTGATGGTATGGTCAGAACAGGAGCTGAAACCAGTCTCTTCTTGAGTTCTTGAAAACTTTTCTCGCATTCCTCGCTCCATATGAATTTTGTGCTTTTCCGAGTAAGCTGCGTTAATGGAGTGGCGATTCGAGAAAATCCTTCTACGAATCTCCGATAATAACCAGCTAGACCCAGAAAACTTCGGACTTCGGTTACTGTTTTGGGTTGTTCCCAATTTAGTACCGTTTCAATCTTCGCAGGATCGACTGATATTCCTTGACTAGAAATCACATGCCCAAGAAACGCGACCTCCTCAAGCCAGAACTCACATTTCTTCAACTTGGCATATAATTTATTTTCACGGAGCTTTTGTAGTATCAATCTCAGGTGTTGTTCATGATCCTCGCGACTCTTGGAGTATATGAGGATGTCATCAATAAAGACAACCACAAAATGATCCAAATGTTCCTTGAATATCCGGTTCATCATGTCCATGAAAGCTGCAGGAGCATTAGTTAGTCCAAAAGGCATGACTAAGAACTCATAATGCCCATAACGAGTTCTGAAAGCAGTCTTTGGAATGTCCTCAGCTTTAACCTTTAACTGATGATATCCAGAACGGAGATCAATCTTTGAGAAATGTTGAGCGCCTTGCAATTGATCAAACATGTCATCAATCCGAGGTAACGGGTACCTGTTCTTGATGGTGACATGGTTCAATTCTCGGTAGTCAATGCACAATCTCATACTCCCGTCTTTCTTCTTCACAAATAGAACAGGAGCACCCCAAGGTGATGCACTCAGACGAATGAAACCGGTATCCAACAATTCCTGTAGTTGGACTTTTAACTCTTGAAGTTCAATGGGAGCCATTCGGTATGGAGCTTTGGAAATGGGCTTGGTACCGGGTTCAAGATCAATATAAAATTCAATTTCACGGTTTGGGGGTAAGCCAGGAAGTTCTTCAGGAAAAACGTCAGGAAACTCATTAACAATGGGAATATCATTCAAGTTTGACGTATTTTTGTTCAAATCAGTGACATGAGCTAAAAAGGCTTGACATCCGTTTTTCAATAAACGAATGGCTTTATGGCTAGAAATAACAGTTATAGATTTCAATGGTTTAGTTGCTTGAATTTGCATGACAGGTTGATTAGGAATATGAAAACTAATAATCTTATGAAAACAATCAATTTTAGCATGATGGGTAGTCAACCAATCAATTCCTAAAATCACATCAAATTCATGCATCTCCAAAGAAATAAGGTCAACAGGTAATGTGAGGTTGTTGATTTGAACTAGGCAAGATATATAGACAGTAGATGTAATGGTCATTTCTCCTAATGGGGTTTCAACTGATAAGTCAAAGTCCAAATTTTCAGGAGTTAAGTTTAAACGCTGAGCACATGTAGGTGAAATAAAAGAATGGGTAGAGCCAGTATCTAACAAAGCGTAGACTTCACGAGAATTTATGAATAGCTTACCGGTTATCACCTCGTTCGAGTTTCGCGCCATTTGGGATGTCACAACAAAAGCTCTCCCTTGAACTACAGATTTTCCCTTATCCGCGCTAGCTTTTGGTATCATCATTGCAGCTGGACTTGATTTTGTGGCAGGACAAAACCGCGCAAGATGACCCTCTTTCCCACAACTGTAGCACTTTTTGGACTGCAGTGTACAGTTTGGGCTGATGTGACCTTCCTGACCACACCTATAGCATCTCACTGGTTGTAAGACCCCGAATTTTATGAAATACAAAATTTAATTTTTCTTCATATATATTTTTTTTGAAACAGTAAGTGGTTAAATTAACAAAATTGAAAGTTAAGGATGTTATGTGCAAATTTTATTTTGTCGGGGAATATTCGTTTGGTCGGGGAATATTCGTTTGGTCGGGGAATATTCGTGCCGTACGACGGCGCCGAAATAATAAATTATTGGTGGACCCCACAACAGAATATTTGTCGGATATAGAAAACGACAGAAGTAACCTTTTTAAATAAAAATAGTCAACGGAACTGTTAAAATACCGGTGATAAAAGAATAGTTGCATACGGTAGTTTATGGTATTTTCTGTAGCACACGGTACTCTACAGTAACACACGGTATTGCATAGTGTCTCATATTATTGGTCTGATAATTGACACCGTAACTGTTACGCATCATTTCATCGATAATTGTCACTGCATAATATTTTATATTATCAATTCAATAATTGTTGTTACACAGTATTTTGCATTATTGATTTAATAATTGTCATTACACTGTATTTTATATCATTGAGTCAATAATTGTTGTTGCACTGTTTTTAAAATTATTGAACCTAATAATTGTCACAGTAACATATGCACAGTAATTCACATTATTGAATCAATAATTGTCATTACACAGTAACGTATGCTTTATTTTACATTATTGTTATCTCTATTATGATGTTATTTAAACAGTTGTATTTCATTAATTTATTGACTTGATATCTAAGAGCTAACTATACTGTATTTATAACAATTAGTCATAATAATTGAATTGATAAAGTTATTTGTTTATAATATAAAGTTAGGTGATTATTAGGTGATATGAAATGAATGGTGTAGATTAAAGTGTGAATTATTGTTGAATAATTGAATTGATTTGTTTATAATATAAAGTTAGGTGATTATTAGGTGATATGAAATGAATGGTGTAGATTAAAGTGTGAATTATTGTTGAATAATTAAATTGATTTGTTTATAATATAAAGTTAGGTGATTATTAGGTGATATGAAATGAATGGTGTAGATTAAAGATAATATAATATTTGAAATGGATGGTGTAGATTAAAAGATGATCTTTAAATGAATGGTTTAGATTAAATGAATGATAAGATTTTTGGCTATAAATAGAAGCCTTAACTTAAGGATTTTTCATAAACTTCCTTACTTGTTCTTTCTTTCTCTCTCTAAATACTTCTTGTGAAAGTTCTCTCTAAGTGTGCTTAAGTCATCTTGAGTATTTGTGAAGATCTATAAGTATACGTGTACTGTTCAAGTTAATCAACCTCATTTAAATCAATATCCAGTCACGTGTTGAGGTAAGGAATGTCATCTTCTTTCATCTTCTATTATTAAAACTTACTACGGTAAGGGATACCATCTTTTTCATCTTCCATTATTCAAACGTACTATGGTAAGGGATTATCATTATTTGATTCTCGATAATAATATTGTTTCTTCCTTACTCATAAGACGTGCCTTTTATTTCCATGTATTAAATTGTGGGAATAACCTTACGGAGCGGATTGCCGCCTGTTGGTGAATAACCTTTCGTATTCATTCATTATTAATCTCTGAGAATAACCTTACGGAGCGGATTGCCGCCTGTTTGGTGAATAACTCTTTGTACTCAAATTCTATTAAATTGTGGGAATAACCTTACGGAGCGGATTGCCGCCTGTTTGGTGAATAACTCTTTGTACTCAAATTCTATTAAATTGTGGGAATAACCTTACGGAGCGGATTGCCGCCTGTTGGTGAATAACCCTTTGTATTAATTTCCTTCACCTTTTGTTAATCAAACCTGCTACGGTAAGGGATATTATTTTCTTTCATACTCCTAAATCGAAATTTATTATGGAACTATTGCTTCTATAATTCCTGAAAATATTATATGTTCCATAATAGTTGAACTTCATTATTTCAACTGAACCTTCCTATTTACGTGAACCTTTCTATTGAATTGTAACCGTTATTCTGAACTGTGGATCTTGAATATCATTTTTAAATTTCACTCCACATCATGTTGACAATTTGGACATTATTTGAATCTGTACAAAGTAAACTTCCGATACTTATTGTTATCCTATTTCTTCTGTTCATCATTTATATCATTCTAATCATCCAAAAATCAAGCTGTTGTGAATATCTGTGGCCGGGGGCACATATGTGATATATTTGTTGAACAGATGATAGGTTAAAGGCGATATAATAGGTTAAAGGCGATACATCTGTTCGGTGTCTTTTATGGCACGTGGTGAATGTTCTCTTTGGCCCGTAGTGCAAAGATGAACTGTTGTTTGGTATGATTATGACCAAAGGCTGAATCTGGTATAATCATGACCGTTGGTGCTATATTGAATATCTTTGGCCCGTAGTACAAAGATGAACTGTTGATGTGCATGATTATGATCAGGAACTGTGAATTTGTATTATCTTGACTAATGATATTTCAGATGATAAAAGTTGATGATGTTTTTCCTAAAAAGAGAACCGAGTGGACATTATAGTCTGCATTATTCTTCTAATAGATTACTCATTCCGCTGCTATTATTGATCTGAACGTTGTTTAAGAATTTAACTGCAGTTTTTGATATAAACCTTGTAGTCTATTGTATTCTATCAAGAACTCAACTGTTGAAGACTAATGATAATTTATTCGTCATTATCTTAGTCATGATATTCTTTACTGGGCTATTTGAGCTCACCCTTTCTTTTGTTCCATTGTTTTTCAACAGGAGATGAAAACATAACAGGGTCTAGCCGGGGAATGGAGTGAGGGTCCGAGGAATAGTTATCATAGTCTTCACGTTTTGTAAAATAGTGTGGCAATAATAGTGAAGACTTAGTTGTGTATTATTATACACTATATTGTTGTACGTTGTGCTTTGTTGTAATAATTTTGTTGTAGTCTTTTGACGACTCAAGTTTGGGCTGTGTGGGCCCAGATTTGGGGGCGTCACAGTTGGTATCAGAGCTTAGGGATATGGTCTTTAATGGCGATCTGGGGTAGAACTAGGAGGGGAGAGACGAATAGAATCAATCACTAGTGTGTCCTACCTAAATTAGATTTATTTTTTATCTAATGAATCGATTTGAATGTAGGAACATGAAGAGATGAGTCAGTTTATTTGAACTAACATTTATTTTGTGACCACAGTTAATTATGGCATCTGGAAATCAGGAGGTTAATTATGAAATTACCGAAACAAATGTAGCTGCAAAACAAGAGGCGACGAATAATCTTCTTACAAACTCAGAGTTGAATCATTTGCCTAAGGCAAAAATTATGCGTGTTCTATCCAGTAAGGATGAAGGTGAAAGCTCTGCTACAGTCGTTCCAGATCCATTCTTAGAAGCAATTAAAGGAAGTAACGAACTTGCGGAAATTATTGCCTTTAATTTACTCACTAATTGGGAGAGTGATATCACATGGTTATGCTCTATAACAAAGGATCAGAATATATGGACTTTTCATATTAGTCTTTGGGATTTATGGTGTTCCAGCTATGATTTTCAAGATTATTTAAAAATAATGTTTCTATACTTTTGGGCGTTACAATTTAGAGGAATTCAGGTTAAGTTAGTCACTATCGTGGAAACTGCAGTCTATCGAAAATACTATTTTAATGGAAATCATTGGTACCTTACTACTGATGAAGTTGATGAACCCGAGAAACAGTTTGCTAGAAAATTATTCAGTGGTATTCCCATGGTTGAAATACGTGAAGATCCGAATGAAGTATTCGGGATTCGATTTGACGATAACAGTCAAGAAACCGAATGAGGTGATAACCGGTAAGCTATTCATAAATTCTCGTGAAGTCTATGTCATATTAGATACTGACTCTGTCCACTCTTTTATCTCACCTATATGTACTCAACGTTTAAATTTGACTATTGAAAACTTAAATCTTGTCTTATCAGTTGAAACCTCATTGGGAGAAATACCTATTACATTTACTATCTATAAATCTTGCCTAGTTCAAATCAACAACCTCACATTACCTGTTGACCTTATTTCTTTGGAGATGCGTGAATTTGATGTGATTTTAGGAATTGATTGGGTGACTACCCATCATGCTAAAATTGATTGTTTTCATAAGATTATTAGTTTTCATATTCCTAATCAACCGTCATGCAAATTCAAGCAACTAAACCATTGAAATCTATAACTGTTATTTCTAGCCATAAAGCCATCCGTTTATTGAAAAACGGATGTCAAGCCTTTTTAGCTCATGTCACTGATTTGAACAAAAACACGTCAAACTTAAATGATATTCTCATTGTTAATGAGTTTCCTGACGTTTTTTCTGAGGAACTTTCTGGCTTACCCCAAACCGTGAAATTGAATTCTGTATCGATCTTGAACCCGGCACTAAGCCCATTTTTAAAGTCCCATACCAAATGGCTCCCATAGAACACCAAGAGTTGAAAGTTTAATTACTAGATATCGGTATCATTCATTCTAGTACAAAACTTATATCGAGCGAGGAATGCGAGAAGAGTTTTCAAGAACTCAAGAGGAGACTTGTTTCAGCTCCTGTTCTGACCATACCATCAGGATCAGGAGAATTTGTTATCTACAGCGATGCTTCTGGCAAAGGTCTAGGCTGTGTCCTTATGCAACATGGAAAGGTTATAGCCTATGCCTCTCGACAACTCAAAGATTATGAGAAAAATTATCCTACTCATGATCTAGAGTTGGCAGCAGTCGTTTTCGCGTTGAAGATCTGGAGACACTACTTGTACGGAGAAAAAGTGGATATCTATACGGATCATAAAAGTCTCAAGTATTTCTTCACCCAGAAGGAACTCAACATGCGACAACGACGTTGGCTTGAGCTGTTAAAGGATTATGACCACACAATCCAGTATCACCCGGGAAAGGCGAACGTTGTAGCTGACGCTTTGAGCAGAAAATCTTATGCAAGTACAAGTGCACTGCTGACAACACAAAAGTGTATTTTGTACGACTTGCAAAAGATGGAGATAGAGCTAAAGACACCAGGGACCCACTCGAAGATTGCTCACGTGCGAGTAGAACCAACTTTAATCGATAAAATTAAAGCTGCTCAAGCTACCGATCCGGAACTGATAAACATGATAAAGAAAGTACAAGAAGGTGTCATTCCCGAAGCAAGAATCGACGATAAAGGAATACTTCGAGTCAACTCTCGACTCTGTGTTCCTAACGATCCTGAATTAAAGCATAAAATCATGATGGAGGCACACAACACGCCGTTTGCAATCCACCCAGGAGGTACCAAGATGTATCGAGATCTTCGACATACATTTTGGTGGAACAATATGAAAAGAGAGATTGCGGAGTTTATCTCAAGGTGCCTAACTTGTCAACGTGTCAAGGCAGAACATCAAGTTCCTAAAGGTCCATTACAATCACTTGAAGTTCCCGAATGAAAGTGGGAACACATCAATATGGACTTCGTGACGGGTCTTCCAAAAGTTTCTCAAGGCTTAGATGCAATTTGGGTGATCGTAGATAGATTGACCAAATCTGCTCATTTCTTGCCTATACGAGAAAACTTTTCACTTGAACGTCTTGCCGGTATGTACATAAATGAGATCGTGAGATTGCATGGCATGCCAGTTTCCATAGTTTCTGATCGAGATCCTAGATTCACTTCACGCTTTTGGATCAGTCTACAAAAAGCTATGGGCACTGAACTACGTTTTAGTTCTGCATACCATCCTCAAATGGACGGACAATCGGAAAGGACGATCCAGACCCTCGAAGATCTTTCGAGACTTTGTGTATTAGACTTCAAAGGAAGTTGGGATAAGTACTTGCCGTTGGTGGAATTTTCTTACAACAACAGTTACCAAGCAAACATAGGCATGGCTCCATTCGAGGCATTGTATGGAAGGAAGTGTCGCTCTCCAATATGTTGGAATGAGGTAGGAGAAGCAAAATTGTTGGGACCCGAGTTGGTACGCTTGACGACCGAAAAGATCCAAATGATCCGACAATGAATACAGACCGCACAAGAACGACAAAAGAGTTATGCTGATCTTCATCGGAGAGACGAAAGTTTCAACGTCGGAGATCATGTATTCTTACGTGTTTCTCCATGGAAAGGGGTTACGAGATTCGGAAAGAGAGGAAAGCTCAACCCTCGATTTATTGGCCCATTTGAAATCCTCGATCGAATAGGAACCGTAGCCTACAGACTAGCCCTACCACCAAGTATGTCTCGCATCCATAACGTTTTTCACATATCTATGTTACGTAAATATGTGAAGGACCCAAACCACGTCATTGAGTTAGAACCAGACGTTATAGCAGAGAATTTAACATACGAGGAGGTACCTGTTAAGATCCTGAATAAGAAGGAGCAGATCCTACGCTCAAAGGTTATACCTCAAGTTAAGGTTTTATGGAGGAACCAAGATACTGAGGAAATGACCTGGGAGCTAGAATCTGAGATGAAATCTAAGTATCTTTACCTCTTCGATATGTCAGGTACGTCAATTTCGGGGACGAAATTTCATAAGGAGGGGAGGTTGTAAGACCCCGAATTTTATGAAATACAAAATTTAATTTTTCTTCATATATATTTTTTTTGAAACAGTAAGTGGTTAAATTAACAAAATTGAAAGTTAAGGATGTTATGTGCAAATTTTATTTTGTCGGGGAATATTCGTTTGGTCGGGGAATATTCGTTTGGTCGGGGAATATTCGTGCCGTACGACGGCGCCGAAATAATAAATTATTGGTGGACCCCACAACAGAATATTTGTCGGATATAGAAAACGACAGAAGTAACCTTTTTAAATAAAAATAGTCAACGGAACTGTTAAAATACCGGTGATAAAAGAATAGTTGCATACGGTAGTTTATGGTATTTTCTGTAGCACACGGTACTCTACAGTAACACACGGTATTGCATAGTGTCTCATATTATTGGTCTGATAATTGACACCGTAACTGTTACGCATCATTTCATCGATAATTGTCACTGCATAATATTTTATATTATCAATTCAATAATTGTTGTTACACAGTATTTTGCATTATTGATTTAATAATTGTCATTACACTGTATTTTATATCATTGAGTCAATAATTGTTGTTGCACTGTTTTTAAAATTATTGAACCTAATAATTGTCACAGTAACATATGCACAGTAATTCACATTATTGTACGTTGTGCTTTGTTGTAATAATTTTGTTGTAGTCTTTTGACGACTCAAGTTTGGGCTGTGTGGGCCCAGATTTGGGGGCGTCACACTGGTGGTCGATCTTCTCCCCTTGAAACTGGGGTCGGTGCTGGTGTTGGTACTGGTGCTGGTGCCCTTCCATAATTATTATGGAATCTCTTTCTTTTGAAATTGTTCCCACTAGATTCTCCTCTTCTGTTATTTGGTGTGGAATTACCACCGAAGTGTTGGTTACCTCCTCGATGGTTCTCGTTCCTGTGGTTGTTGTCACTCCTTTCTCTATGTTGATCATTAACTCTTGGCTGCAATGTTTCATCTGTTTGCTCCACCCTTTGAGCCCTATCTACAACATCTGAATACAAACTGAATTTATGAGAACTAAGTTGTTGACGAATTTTGAGTCTCAAACCTCTCAGGAACATTCGACTCATTCGTGCTTCGTCATCTACTAGATGAGTCGCAAAACGAGACAGTTCAGCAAACTTAGCTTCATATTGAGAAACTGTCATGTTTCCCTGCTCCAGCTTAATGAATTCCACTTCCTTCATATGACGGATGCTTTCTGGGAAGTACTTCTCGTTAAACAATTCTTCGAATTCTGTCCAAGACATTTCGAGTGCTGAAGGTTGGATACGTTTTACCGCTTCCCACCAATGGTCCGCCTCACCTCGTAACATAAAAGTGGCAAATGGCACCTTCTGATTATCAGCGCATTGTAAGACATCAAGTATTTTTGTCGTCTGCTTCAGCCATGCCTCCGCTTTGAGTGGGTCAGGCTTCCCGTGGAATTCAGGTGGTCCTAATTCTTTAAATTGCTTAACAGTGATCATCCTCATATTGCCAGCGTTTCTACCGTTATTATTGACTGGATTTCCTCTTCCTTGATTCTGTATGAACTGCATGAAATTCCTAAAGAATCCATCGTTCATCATGTTATCAGGAACATTATTTCCTGAGTTGGCAGGAGGATTGTTTGGGGCCTCTTGATTCTCGGCTACATTTGCTTCGGGTATTCCATAGTTAACCTCTTGATTTTCAGATGCCATACTTAACTGTGGTCACAAAATAAATGTTAGTTCAAATAAACTGACTCATCACTTCATGTTCCTACATTCAAATCGACTCATTAGATAATAAAATCTATTTTAGGTAGGACACACTAGTGACTGATTCTATTCGTCTCTCCCCTCCTAGTTCTACCCCAGATCGCCATTAAAGACCATATCCCTAAGCTCTGATGCCAACTGTGACGCCCCCAAATCTGGGCCCACACAGCCCAAACTTGAGTCGTCAAAATATTACAACAAAATTATTACAACAAAGCACAACGTACAACAATACAGTGTATAATAATACACAACTAAGTCTTCACTATTATTGTCACACTATTTTACAAAACGTGAAGACTATGATAACTATTCCTCGGACCCTCACTCCATTCCCCGGCTAGACCCTGTTATGTTTTCATCTTCTGTTGAAAAACAATGGAACAAAAGAAAGGGTGAGCTCAAATAGCCCAGTAAAGAATATCATGACTAAGATAATGACGAATAAATTATCATTAGTCTTCAACAGTTGAGTTCTTGATAGAATACAATAGACTACAAGGTTTATATCAAAAACTGCAGTTAAATTCTTAAACAACGTTCAGATCAATAATAGCAGCGGAATGAGTAATCTATTAGAAGAATAATGCAGACTATAATGTCCACTCGGTTCTCTTTTTAGGAAAAACATCATCAACTTTTATCATCTGAAATATCATTAGTCAAGATAATACAAATTCACAGTTCTTGATCATAATCATGCACATCAACAGTTCATCTTTGTACTACGGGCCAAAGATATTCAATATAGCACCAACGGTCATGATTATACCAGATTCAGCATTTGGTCATAATCATACCAAACAACAGTTCATCTTTGCACTACGGCCAAAGAGAACATTCACCACGTGCCATAAAAGACACCGAACAGATGTATCGCCTTTAACCTATTATATCGCCTTTAACCTATCATCTGTTCAACAAATATATCACATCTGTGCCCCCGGCCACAGATATTCACAACAGCTTGATTTTTGGATGATTAGAATGATATAAATGATGAACAGAAGAAATAGGATAACAATAAGTATCGGAAGTTTACTTTGTACAGATTCAAATAATGTCCAAATTGTCAACATGATGTGGAGTGAAATTCAAGATCCACAGTTCAGAATAACGGTTACAATTCAATAGAAAGGTTCACGTAAATAGGAAGGTTCAGTTGAAATAATGAAGTTCAATTATTATGGAACATATAATATTTTCAGGAATTATAGAAGCAATAGTTCCATAATAAATTTCGATTTAGGAGTATGAAAGAAAATAATATCCCTTACCGTAGCAGGTTTGATTAACAAAAGGTGAAGGAAATTAATACAAAGGGTTATTCACCAACAGGCGGCAAACCGCTCCGTAAGGTTATTCCCACAATTTAATAGAATTTGAGTACAAAGAGTTATTCACCAAACAGGCGGCAATCCGCTCCGTAAGGTTATTCTCAGAGATTAATAATGAATGAATACGAAAGGTTATTCACCAACAGGCGGCAATCCGCTCCGTAAGGTTATTCCCACAATTTAATAGGATTTGAGTACAAAGAGTTATTCACCAAACAGGCGGCAATCCGCTCCGTAAGGTTATTCAGAGATTAATAATGAATGAATACGAAAGGTTATTCACCAACAGGCGGCAATCCGCTCCGTAAGGTTATTCCCACAATTTAATACATGGAAATAAAAGGCACATCTTATGAGTAAGGAAGAAACAATATTATTATCGAGAATCAAATAATGATAATCCCTTACCATAGTATGTTTGAATAATGGAAGATGAAAAAGATGGTATCCCTTACCTCAACACGTGACTGGATATTGATTTAAATGAGGTTGATTAACTTGAACAGTACACGTATACTTATAGATCTTCACAAATACTCAAGATGACTTAAGCACACTTAGAGAGAACTTTCACAAGAAGTATTTAGAGAGAGAAAGAAAGAACAAGTAAGGAAGTTTATGAAAAATCCTTAAGTTAAGGCTTCTATTTATAGCCAAAAATCTTATCATTCATTTAATCTAAACCATTCATTTAAAGATCATCTTTTAATCTACACCATCCATTTCAAATATTATATTATCTTTAATCTACACCATTCATTTCATATCACCTAATAATCACCTAACTTTATATTATAAACAAATCAATTTAATTATTCAACAATAATTCACACTTTAATCTACACCATTCATTTCATATCACCTAATAATCACCTAACTTTATATTATAAACAAATCAATTCAATTATTCAACAATAATTCACACTTTAATCTACACCATTCATTTCATATCACCTAATAATCACCTAACTTTATATTATAAACAAATCAATTCAATTATTCAACAATAATTCACACTTTAATCTACACCATTCATTTCATATCACCTAATAATCACCTAACTTTATATTATAAACAAATAACTTTATCAATTCAATTATTATGACTAATTGTTACAAATACAGTATAGTTAGCTCTTAGATATCAAGTCAATAAATTAATGAAATACAACTGTTTAAATAACATCATAATAGAGATAACAATAATGTAAAATAAAACATACGTTACTGTGTAATGACAATTATTGATTCAATAATGTGAATTACTGTGCATATGTTACTGTGACAATTATTAGGTTCAATAATTTTAAAAACAGTGCAACAATAATTATTGACTCAATGATATAAAATACAGTGTAATGACAATTATTAAATCAATAATGCAAAATACTGTGTAACAACAATTATTGAATTGATAATATAAAATATTATGCAGTGACAATTATCGATGAAATGATGCGTAACAGTTACGGTGTCAATTATCAGACCAAAAATATGAGACACTATGCAATACCGTGTGTTACTGTAGAGTACCGAGTGCTACAGAAAATACCAATAACTACCGTATGCTACTATTCTTTTATCACCGGTATTTTAACAGTTCCGTTGACTATTTTTATTTAAAAAGGTTATTTCTGTCGTTTTCTATATCCGACAAATATTCCGTTGTGGGGTCCACCAATAATTTGTTATTTCGGCGCCGTCGGACCAAACGAATATTCCCCGACCAAACGAATATTCCCCGACAAAGCGAATATTGTCCGACAAAATAAAATTTGCACATAACATCCTTAACTTTTAACTTTATCGATTTAACCACTTACTGTTTAAAAAAAATATCTATATGAAGAAAAATTAAATTTTGTATTTCATAAAATTCGGGGTCTTACATATTGAGTTCGGCAATGATACTTGGCTTCTTTATATGCTCAATAACTATTTGTGATCACCCATTGTACTGCTAAGCTTTGACAATTCAGCTCATTTGATACTTGATAACTTCTCGAGACGAACTTCTGAGATGACTGTGAAGCTCATTCCTTTTGGTACTCAGTTGATCCTTCTTATCATAGACATTTTATTGCCTCTCGAGATGTGCTTCTGAGATGACTGTGAAGCTTCTCCTTTTTGGTACTCATTAGCTAACATGTCTGTATTAAGTTGACATTTAGGCTTTTCTGTTTCACGTGCTTAGCAGCTTTGAACACTTATCTTGCAATAGAGTCATTTCTCTCAATGTCTCTCTTAATTCAGTGTTAGTGTTCTGGTGAATCGTAGAGTGTTGTTCAGCATATTCATTTATCTTTATATATTTGTGCATATTTTACCGTTTAAAAAGATCTGTTGGGTTCCTTTGGCTTTGTGCAGATCCTTGATATCTTTGATGTTGACTTTCTGTTGTTTGTGTCAGTGTTTTTTCCCCTTTTTTGACATATGTACTGTCACATCAACCTGTAGCTTTGCTTTTTGCATTTTTAGTCGTTGTACTTCCAGAGTTGTTTATCAAAGTTTATTATATTCTTTGATATATTTAATTTTCTGATCCATCATTAAATATCTTCCTTGACTTTGATAACCAGCTGCTCTATTGCTATCAGAGATGTCCCATTAGCCAGACTATTTTCACCATTCTTTTGAGCAGTAGGTCCTGTCTTATGGTCGTTTAGACACAAAGTCTTCTGTGACTCTGACATGCATCTGATCTTTAACAGCACTTAATCTTTCTTTAATCTGGTTAAGGAGTTTTCTCTTTTCTCTCACACCATATTGCAGTTCTGTTAATTTACTAGTTCTGAACTGCATAGTGAATTCGTTGAGTGACTTACTAATCATTCTGACTTTACGAATTCGGCTCCATGAATGTTACATGAAGTAGGTCAAGTAAAACGTTGAGTTGGAGTGATCTCTTCTCTCACTCTATGATCTTGCTATTTTGTTTAGATCGTATAGTTACTGACTGCAGTGCTTTGATTTACGATTTCGTTCTACGATTTTGTCCTTCTGTGCAAATCGTAGAGTTGCTGACTGCAGTGCTTTGTCTTACGATTTCGTTCTACGATCTTGTCCTTCTGTTCAAATCGTAGAGTTCTCGTATTGTGCTTGCTCTTTGAATCCTCTTTACGATCTTGCCAGTTTATGCATATCGTAGAGTACATTTCTTCTCTGGTTCTTCGTTTCCTGAAGGCTTGCTTAGCTGTTTATTCGACGATCGTAGAGTTCAACTCTACGTTTTGTACTTGATCAATTCTTCAATTCAGCTTGTATATTTTGTAGAACTCTTGCACAATTGTCTCTCCTTGATGATCGTAGAGTTATCCTGGTATGGAGTCGTATAGTCCACTCTACGAACAGACTGAATCGTTGAGTCTTCTTTGCTTGGAATCGTAGAGTCCATTCTACGATTATATTGACTGAACAGATATAACATAAGATCAACTTAACATATTTGATCTTTTCTAACTAAGTCATTGTACATCATTACGTCATTACATTGAAAGGACTTTACAAACTTTGCCATACAACAATGATTTAATCTTTTAATGCAGAGTAACTTCTACGGAAAGATCAACCTAACATTTCTGATCTTTTATCTAAGTCCTTTGTATACATAATTCTTTTCAAAATGACTTTACAATATTTGAACCAGATAACTTTTACTCTTATTATAAGCAGCATATAGTTTTCAACAAGATCATATTTGTGCTATATAAGTGTGCAAATCACAATATTTGAATCAGGTAATATATATCACACACACATGATCATGTAGACACATATTTAAATTAACATGTAATCACTTAGTCAATTAACCATATAAGCACTTTAAAACATATACGCACATAATCAAGTAAACACATAGGCACATTAATACATAAGCACTTAGTCAGATACATATGGACAATCAACCATATAAGCACATTTACCACAATCATTTTTACACAACAGTCATTATCATCAAATCAAACAACCTTCAACAATAACAATAATAATAATAATAATAATAATAATAATAATAATAATAATAATAATAACAATAATAATAATAATAATAATAATAATAATTGTTATTATTACTATTATTATTGTTATTATAATTATTATTGTTATTATTATTATTATTACTATATTATTATTACTATTATTATTATTATTATTATTATTATGATTATTACTATTATTATATATATTTTATTATTATTATTATTATTATTATTATAGTGTAGTGATAAATTTAATTTAGGTATAAAATATGAGTGGATAAATTTTTGAACAAAAAAATTAAATTAAGAAAAAAAAATGAAAGATAAATTAATAATCGTTAGATGTTAAAATTTTAAATAATTATAAATTATTAAATATTAAAATTTAAATTAATTTAAGACCGTTAATATTGAAATATTAAAATTTGAGGGGCTCTATTTTATATTACAGAGTCTCCAACAAGTACTATTATGCATCACACCACTGTTCTTTTGTTCTTTTCGCTAAAGAGAATGTAAGCAAAAGGAATCAAATCTGTACCAAAAAGAGGAGCGAACTTAATCGAGGCTTGCTGGTAGTACTACGATCCTGCTTATTGATTGAATGATGTTGTACATTTTTGGAGTCGCGCAGGCAAAGGCGAATTTAGTACGAATCTGATTGAAGTGGATCTGATTCCAGTGACGAAGGTCTCTGTAGAGTGTGCATTTATGAGTTTGCATATGTGTATGAGATTTGTTTGGTTTTGATTTGCAAATGATTTGAAGAAATTGTGGTATAATCTCAAAGATTAGGGCAAATTGTAGAAATCTTGTAAGGCTTTGAGAATAGATTGATTGATAAATTGGGGTTCAAATTTCAATTGGTTCTTCATTATATGGATCGGTGGTGGACTGATGTAGTCTAAAATGGATCAGTACGATATCATGGAGCAGATTGGTCGGGGTGCATTTGGGGCCGCCATTCTTGTCAATCACAAGCTGGAAAAGAAGAAGTAAATATCCCCTTTTATGTAGGTCCTGTATTTCTTAAAAGTTAAAACTTTTGTCTAATTTGTCTTTTGATGATAAAAATAGGTATGTGCTTAAGAAGATTCGTCTTGCTCGGCAGACGGAGCGCTGCAGGAGATCTGCTCATCAAGAGGTAGTTCAAATTAGCTTAACTTTCAGTAATTTGGGTTTACTTTTGTATTTAATTAATCTTCACATTATTTATTGTATAAACTGTAAAGTTATGTACTAAACAAAAAACATAAACTCGTTTAGGAAATGAGCATAACAATGTATATCATGCTTCATATGGTAGTTTTAGAAATTACAGAATAATTTCCCTAAATTGTCTCTGTATGTATTTTTAATTCATCTAGGTATGCATGTTGCCATGGTTGAAGGGTAGAATCTTTGGCTGTTTTAAATTTATATGTATATACAGACAACTTTGGCCTTTTTAATTTTTTTTTAATATATATTTGTGTAATTTGGGTTTGTAGATGGCTTTAATTGCACGGATTCAACACCCTTACATTGTTGAGTTTAAGGAAGCATGGGTGGAGAAGGTGTGATGTTTTTATTTTTCTACAAATATCAACTCCTATGCATTTCTGATTCCTCAATTTTTATCTACCTGCCATTCTGGTCTTGAGTTAGAATATTTATAAACATTATGTAGGGTTGCTATGTTTGCATTGTTACCGGATACTGTGAAGGTGGAGACATGTAAGTTACTTAGCAAACACTGGAATTATTCGAAGGAAAATAAAGTTGTAACATTTGCTTAAAATTACATGTTGATGTAATAAGTTTTGAACAGGGCTGAATTGATGAAAAAATCAAATGAGCAATTTTTCCCTGAAGAGGTATGTCTTTTGTCTATTTTGAAAACAACAAATTTTGATATAGAAATGCAATTGTTTAGAATTTTATCATAAAAAAACATTTCGCTAAGCTGTTTAGTTTACTCAATTTTCACTAGTTTCTGGTTATATGACTGGTGATATTATTGGTAATATGCAGAAACTGTGCAAGTGGTTCACTCAAATACTGTTCGCAGTTGAATATCTGCATTCAAATTTTGTTCTTCACCGCGACCTAAAAGTACGTACAGGAATATTGTTTGAGATGTTTGTATTAAGTTCTTATAATACCCTAACATTATGTCCTTGTTATACGCAGATTATTTAGACTGATTCTTTAACCTCCTTATTGGCTTATCTACAGTGTTCCAACATCTTTCTTACCAAGGATAAAGATGTTCGCCTTGGTGAGTTTGTCAAAGTTTATTTTTTCTATTAAATAAAAAATTGATGTTCTGTTGACGCTGTCCTGACCTATATATATCTATGTTACTCTGTTTTGTGTTTTTCGTGTTTAGGGGATTTTGGACTTGCTAAAACTTTGAAGGAAGATGACTTGACCTCTTCGGTATGTGCTTCATTTATGTACCACTTTTGTATTACATTGTTAAATTTAACATACTTAAAGAATTAAGGGGAAGGATTTCATTTAGGGTTCAAGTCAAGGTATAGTTCTTTTACTTGGTGATAAAAAATTAACTATACAGGGAATTGTTTGTATATAGTAGGAATGCTATACAATATATAACAATTATTTATTTATTTTCCATCACTAAGTACATATGATATTGATGTATTTGAATTAACTGTAAGAATATCTACGCGGGAGTTGGTTTTCCTTTCCGTCAACTTAAAGTATTATTCTGGTAAATGTTTTTTTTTGTTGTAATACAAACTAACACTTGATAGTTTATACAAATACAGAAACTATTACACAATATTGTAGTTTGCACAATCACAAAATTTTGGATGTTCATTTTTGAATATGCATAAAATATATAAGTAGAATCTTATTCGTAATAATTTATTACACTTTATAGGGAATGGAAGTATGGACCTTATGGTCATTGGCAGAAACCAAAGCAGGTATTTAACTGAAACTAATAGTTGAGAATTGAGGATAGTCCCCTCAGTTGAGTTTCAGCATCAGTATTTGATTTTCAGTGAAACTTCTGGAGGTTCTGCACCAGTTGATATCATGTTATCCTACCTTCATCCTTTACCAAAATACAAGTCCGACATAGTGTGCTAGTCTTGTGATTTATCTTTCCTGCAAATGATCCAGCACCTATTTTATGTTCTTACAAAGTTTATTTTTGTCAATACGGGCGAACCAAATGTATGTTTTGATCAATACTGAGTAAAGAGAATTGCTTATTCAAAATATTAATGCTTATCTGTCTTTTGGTACAAGTTTTTGGGCAGACTGTTCATGTGATGAAAGCTGATGTCCTTGTGTTCTTGATCAAGATCTAATAGCTGTTTTGTTATGTAATTACTAGGTTGTTGGAACTCCAAATTACATGTGTCCTGAACTTCTTGCAGACATTCCTTATGGTTTTAAATCCGATATTTGGTCTCTAGGTATGTGGACTTTTCTTTTCTTTCTTTTTTTTCTTTTTTTTTTCTTTTTTTGTTTGGCTATATAATATGGTTTAGAACGAGATTTTCAGTTTAAGAGAAAAATAGTTTATCTTGTAAAAGTTTAGTTCAGTACCTGCCTACCTGGTCCATCCTCATGGCACTGTTGGTTAGGTAATGACCGTAATGACATTGTCACCGTTTGACATTTGTAGCTCTATTCTATAAGGCCCTTAGGCCCCTTACTTAGTGGTGTTCAATTCATTTTCAGTTCCTTGAAGTGGTATGAGGATAAGATTAAACTTTGACACTTTGCACCGTTTGAACTTCCACTGAATTCTCATGTTTGTGTCTCTCTGTCTTTCTTTCTTTTTCCTTCTTTATCTGTCTGTCTTTTCCGTCAGTTTCATTTTCTTAATCTGTTTATCAGGTTGCTGTATGTATGAGATGGCTGCTCATCGCCCTGCATTTAAAGCATTTGTAAGATTTCCTTTTTTTTTGTTCGCCCCCCCCCCCCCCCCCCCCCATCTCTCTCTATCTCAATCTTTTATTGACTCAGTGATTTACAAGTAATTAGGAGGATTCCATTTGTGCTGCTGTGGATTTCTTCAAATCAATATTTTGAGTGGAACAATAGCAGTGTCTGAAATCACTCTCTCATTCGCTAATGGGCACCTTTAATTAATAAAATTTGATTAATGGTACTTCTGTGTTTTGTTTTCACAAAAAAAGACCTTAAACAGTTCTGTATTGTAGTTGCTTCCATGTTAAGCACCCTATTAATCATGAATGCTTCTCTGACATGCGGGTCAGAGGTATTATTTACTATAAGAGAAATTCATTGCTAAGAGTTGAAGGCTTGAAGCTGAAAGTGAGACGTTTGACTCTCGATGAGGCAAGGTGTTGGATTTGGAATCTGGCTTTTCCCTTAAAGAAGCATCAAGTGTTTATTCATCTTAGTAATACATTCTAGTTGTAAGCCAATTCATTATTTTCAAATCTTGTTAGAAATTCTTTCAAAACACTAAAAAGTATTAAAAATGTAGATAATTAGAAGTATCAAGTTCATGAGTCTTTTAATGATATTACATCAACATGTTTTCACAGTGAACTAGAGACCTTGCTCTTTTTCTGCGACTGATAGTTTAGCATGAAGTCTTTTGAAATATCCAAATAGTGATTCGTTACTAAAGCATTGTTGTCTAATAAACAACGGTAGTAGAAAATTTAGAATTCGAATTATGAAAATGTATCTATCATGACTTGAGGTGCACAATACTCTCCTTTGATATTGTATTGTCTCATAAAACATGATTTTGTGACTTCCTCATTTCGGCATGACCTCTTAAGTGAGGCGTTCAAAGAATTTTTTAAGAACTGCACAATCTTTTATATGTTTTTTCTTGTAGACCTGTGGACTGCTGTGGTAAACCTGTCATTGAGTCGCATATGTGATATAAAGTGCATGTTGATGCTACACATTTTGATAAAGTGTGCGTTAATATATTAAATATAGCAGAATGATATACTGATTATATATCAAAGTTGCACCTCGCCATCTACTGCTGTTCTTTTCATTTTTCTATTATCTTTTCCAGAATATTCTTGTTTGAACTGGATTGGAAACTGTTATGAGTCTTATGGCAATTTTGTATGTAACATACTGAACACTGTCTTCTCACTTGGTTGAAGGTTCTACCACTATCTTATATTCTCACAATATGATTGCTGATGTACCATACATATTTAACTGCTTATTTCATGTATGTTGACCTAGTGTCACGTCTGTTTGGAAAGATTTCTGTTTATTTGGTTCCTAACTTTTGTTTTGCATTATACGGAAGTGTGACATTGCTTTTTTTCATGTAATTTTAACTAGTTTTTGACATTTTTGTTGTAAATGGTTTCAGGACATGGCAGGACTAATAAGTAAGATAAATCGATCCTCCATTGGTCCTTTGCCTTCCTGTTACTCCCCATACTTGTAAGTTAAATGATTCTTGCATTGGCATTAAACAAGTTATTTTTTCATGTTCAACCAGACTCTAGAAATCTCACATGTTGCTTCTTAATATTTTGGGTCAGCCTAATTGCACGCGCGTGTGCGTGTTTTTTTCCCTTCCCCTTTTTGAGGAGTGGTTTAGTATAATTGTTTATTAGGCTCATTGTTATATTGAGAATGTTTCAAGTTTGAGTCTCCTTTTGGTTGCTAGAGGACCAACTCTGCAAGTCATAAGTTAAACATTTTCTGTGCTGGTGATGAACATTTCCTGGCATAAGTTATATTTGAGTGCCCTTATTCAGTTATAATATAACTTCATCTGGTGCAACACATCATTCTTTGACTTCCATTGTTCCTGATTATTTTTCTTCCTTGCATATTATTAAGATGATAATAACTCTAAATTGTTCAATCTGCAGGAAAACGATTATCAAAAGCATGCTAAGAAAGAACCCTGAACATCGACCCAATGTAAGCCCTCCCAGTTTCATTTAACAATTTGCATATATATTTTTATGTTATACCATCTTAATTTTCTCAAGTCAACTTTTATCAGGCATCCGAAATCCTGAAGCACCAATACTTGCAGCCTTATGTTGAACAATACCGCCCGTCTTTTAATTCCCCTGTGAAACCTCTCACTACTGCTCGTGATATTCGGAAGAATATGGCTGAAAGCCAAAGTAGTAATAGTTCATGCAGTGACAAAGAGAGTTTCATGTCAGGTGAGAAAAGTATGCGAGCTGTGGTGTGCAATTGTGACAATAAAGCCACTGATGTAGATTTGGCTTCTGTTGATGAGGTTGGCTGTCAGCAGCTAATGGAAAGTAATGAACAGGACAGTGACATGTCCAATGACCAAATGGAGGTACAAGAAGTGACAATACCCTTCAAAAATGAACACAGACCCAATATAGAAGTAAAACAACCAAAAACCATAAAAAGTATAATGGTGGCTCTGAAAGAAGGAAGAGTAAGAGAAAATAGTTCACCGATGAGAGGTAACCGCATGAAGGCTGGGGCTGTATGTAACCAGAGAACTATCTTAGAAGCATCATCGAAAGTTCCCAAGTTAGGTGCAGTTACTCCTGGTTCAAAGGCTATTGGAGGTACACCACCATATGCACCATCAATGACCAACCCAGATTCAGCAAAACGGATCCAAGGACTAAATCCTTTGAAGCATCAGGTACGACTGTTTAATGCTCTATGTTTTGCTTCGTATCTGTGTTGAAGCCATTATTGATATTAATAAGCCCTATTATATGCTGTTACCTGCTGTTGACTCCTCTCCAAAGAATAAACCTAGACATGAAGGAGTCCTTCCCTCTGTTCCTACAAGACATAACGCTGAAGACAGACTTCCTGCAAAACCAAGATTAAAAACACCTCCTACTCTGGCTAGACGATCATCATTTACAGGTCAGATGAGACAAATGGGGGTTGACACTCCAGGTTTATTGAGCAATAATATGAAGCTTGGCACAGGCGAGACAACTCAGGATCCTGAAAGGAGGACCCCTGATAACGTGCCCAGTGTCCGCCTTATTGCACATGTCTCAAGGGAGATCAGACGTGACTCTCAAGAAGCTGTTGTGGGATCTTCAATAGGAGTGCAGACAGAGAGCAGCAATTCTGTCTCATCTTCAGTGTCAACTCAAGGTTTAGAGCTTTGCGCCGAGGCAACAAATGCTGTCAATAGCATGACAAAACTGATACTTCCAAATTTTGATCAAGTGACCCAAACTGCGACTTTTGAATGTTGTCCACCCAGTGTTTCGGTAGCTTCAACCTCGCACTTTGAGATGCCTAAAATTATTACGTCCAGCGGAAATGGTCGAAATGATGATAAATCTCTAATCTGCTCGACCAGGACCACTGAGCTGCATCTTGATTGTGAAAGTATGAATTACAAAGCTGGAAATGAGAATTTGAGTACAAGTTCAGTTTTGGCTGTCCAATTTCCTAAATCTGAAGAAATATCTGATGATGAAGATGATGTGTTGACAAGAACACCTAGTAGTAGGGCTGATGCAATTCCCCAATTGCAATGCACTTCTACATCTAATGGTGATGACAAGTTCACAGTTAAAGAACTTCTGTCGTCAGTAGCAGACACTACCGCTTCCACTGTGCCTCACGTTACATCTAGCCCAAAGAATTTACATTCAGAGAATGGAATTATCTTGAGAAATCCAACAATTGACAAGCATGCTGCTCCCCATTTTCAGCCAGCTTTTGATGACGTCATTCATGTTATAAGACATAGTAGTTATCGAGTTGGGAGTGAGCAGCCAGTGATTGAAAATGTTGAGAGAAATGTGGATGTTGGGAAGCTGAGAAATGTAGCAAGGGACGAGGTGGATATAAAAGACCTAGCCACTCCTGCACCCGCCAAATCATCTAATTGCTCTGAAATCATGACTCCAGAATCAGACCTTTCTGATAATTCTGGGCTTAAGGAAGTGGATTTGAGGAATCCCACCCCTCCGGAATCAAAATTAAATTCTTCTGAGCCTGAAAAAAACAGCACTCCTGTAAGTGCAACTCAAGAGGAAACACCAGGGATGGAGATTTTAGATGTCCACTCTTCCAGGCAGAGGGCAGAGGGACTTGAAGGGCTATTAGAGTTGTCTGCTGACTTGCTTCAACAAAATAGGTTGGAAGAGCTTTCAGTTGTTCTTAAACCCTTTGGAAAAGATAAGGTCTCCCCAAGGGAGACAGCTATCTGGTTGGCAAGAAGTCTGAAGGGAATGATGCTTGAGGATTGTGGACGGAATTCGTAAGTCATCATCTTACTGATAAGTACGCGTGGTCTGTTCTTTTGTTTTTTGATGGTGCTCTAATATTTCCTAGTTTTTTTTTTTCCACATTCATTTGAGCTACACTTGAATTTTTTAACAGCACAAGGCCCTGCAGTTTTTATCCGTACGCTATTAATTTTATTTTAGTATTACATTGTAATTCTTTAGGTGCCGGATGTATATAGTGACCATATGAATGCAGAAATTTTGTGTTCCAAATAAATGTATGGATTAATTGGATATTTCATAGTATCTAGTGATTCTAGTGACTGAAAATTATGATATCTGATTTATATAGACAGTAAACCTGAAAAACATGCGACTGTTTAGTTAAAATAGTATAATGTTCTTTTAACTTTCATGTGAAACTAGTTTACTTTCATATATTTTTAGGAAATTTGCTTGAGAGACCTAATACAGGAACGGTCTTCCTTTTATTTCCTTCATTAGTTGCTTCCTTTAGGTCTCTGGATTTTTACATGGTATATATTACTCTATTTGTTACTCTCTTGAATCGTAATGAATCACCTGCTATCCCACTAGAGAAAAAGGAAGAGAAGTAGAGGATCTGAATGAACCCCCGCCCCGTTTCGATCCGAATGAATTGAATCAATTGATTCTGGGGAATTTGGAGGACAGACAAAAAATTATGGTGAAAACAAAGGAGTAATATGGTGTAGACTGTAGAGGACGAGATATAAACCTGCTTGAAAAGGTTCCGAGATTAATATCTTTTTAACATTCAGCTTGGGTTGTCTGCTGGAATTTGATCTGTATGAAATAGTAGTTTGAAGTGTGTGTGCAGAGAAATGAAGATTTTTGTTGTACACCAAATGTATAGGCAACAAAATTACAATCTGATTACATGTTAAAACTGTAATAAAGAGTAACATGATAGCTTCAAAATAAGATATTCAATTGTTTGGTTTCCATCTTTTTTCAGTATATATCTAGATCATTTTGGATCTCCAATACCATGAGTTATTTATTGCTTGGACATGCTCATTGTTTTTTTCCTTGGTCGTCTTCTGTAATGTCTAGGGCTGTAAATGAACCGAGTTAAGTTGATGAATGACTTGGAGCTTGACTAGTTAAGAGCTTGACGCTTGGACTCGTGCTTCTTTAACTAAATCGAGTCAGGTTAGTGCTCACTTTTTTTGGCTTGCTTACTGCTAGAGCCGAGACCTTTAGACGGCTAGTGGGAGCTCGCCTTGATTCAGTTGCAACCCTCTTACTTGTCAAAAATAAGAAATTTATTTCTATAAAAACAGCTTTTAAAGAAAATTTTGTGTTTTCAAACAAGTTAAAATGTAGTAGCGGTGTAATAATAGTATACAGCCTAACAAAGGCACAAGTAATAGCATTTTAGAAATTTAGTCATTTCATAGTTTAAAAATAAAAATATATTTTTAGTTTTAAAACCAATGGAGTACATAATATACTCGATGGTGTTTCTTATCCCTTTGTAGTGTTTTACATCATTTTCTTTAACTTGTACCAGACACAAACTTTACAGTTTGTACACACATCACAAATGGTTTGCAGTTAGGTCTTAGTCCGACCTGGACTCGGCCTAGTCAAAATTCTGCCTGATCAAGGTCTGATCTTGTTTGGCTCGGCCTGGAGGTCAGTAACATGTCACATTTTTTTTGTTCAGATTCGACCTGCCAACAAGCTTGACCTGCCTTAAGGCCTGACCTGGCCTTGAGCCCGACCTGGTTCACCTAAAATCCGGTCGGTCTGTCACTTTTCTTTATTTGTTACTTAAATTCTCCAACTGCAGACGAAAATTTCTTATTTGTGACAATTTATTCAATAAACCAAATAAAATTGACGTCTTTTAATACATTCATTCATGCATGTTTGTTTATATATGAATAAATAAATCTATGAAAATATATTAGATAGTGTAATATATAAGGATTTTCTTAACCTAATTAGCAACCTTCACTTTTTGCAGATCTTTCATTGTATCTTCATTTTAATAAATAGTTAGCGTAAAAACTAAAAAGTCATTTATAAAATAATAATAATAATAAAAAAAGATACTTTTCATTATTGTAATTTGAAAGTTATAACTTGTAAGTTGTAATACATTATTTTTTAATTAATACATCAATTAAGTTTAAAATTTTAATTGGTATTTTTATAATATTTAAAAAAATTAAAAAAATAAATTGAATGAATCGAATCGAATCAGATCGAATTAAGTCAGACTGACCTGTTGTGCATAACTATGCACATGCATACGCTGACCTTCCGGAAGCTAGGAGGTAATGACCATCAAAAAAAAAAAAAAAATACAAGGGGAGGAGACGGACCAGTAATATATTTAAAGTGCCTTTAAGATACGCGGCGAGTACCACATTTTCTCCCTTACTTTCCCAGAAAATACTGCTTGCTTACACGCGCTAGCTCTATGCTTTGGCTAAAATCACTAGCAGTTTCTTCAGTAACTTCTCCGTCCATACTTTGTTATTAGTCAGTCCAACATATCTGGTTTGTGCATATCATTACATTCGTGGAACCTGTATGGACAAATTCATTTAATCTAGCTCTTCAAATTCTTTGTAAAGATTCTAACAAAAGTATGCAGAATTAAGCATATATATGGTCCACACGTTTCATTCTTGTATATATAAACTACTTCTCTTGGCAAAATGGAATAAAAAAACCAGACATGTATTCCCAGCAACATACATTCCGAGCTTCTGTGCCCCCTACTGCTTCCCACTCTTCTAACGGCCGGACTAATTCAGTAGTGCGGCGTGTAGTCTTAACAATAATTTTAGTATGCATCGCGATTAGCATTTTTAGCATGACATTTTATTTAATCCTTCATCCAGAAGTTCCAGTCATCCAACTCACCGTGTTATCTGTGTCAAACTTTACCGTATCCGACTCGAAAATTAGTGCGAGTTATGAAGTTAAATTCATGGTGAAAAACCCAAATAGGAGGATAAGTTTGTCGTTTGAAAATTTTAACATCTTTGTTGGCTACAGAAAGAATGATCTTGCGAGAACTCGCATCCAGCCTTTCACACTCGCGAAGATGAGTGCCACAGATTTTAGTGTTGAGCTACGGATGAACTCGAGCGGTGTATTGAACGAACGGATTGTCGGTGAAGTGGTGGAAGATTGGAGCAGAACTGGGGTAGTGAGTTTGGAAGTGAGGATGATGGTTTGGGCTAAATTTGGTGCTGGTGAATGGATGAAAAAGGTAAGGTCAATGATGGTGTTTTGTGATAATCTGAAGGTTGGGTTTCAATCATCTAATGTGAAAGAAGGGAAGCTCATGAGTGGCACTACTATTTACTGTCCAGTTTCTCTCCTTTGATTATTCAGGCTCAGCTTAAACCAAGCTTTTTAGGTTCTTATAGTCTATGCAATATTTAGCTCCTTGATGTTGTACTTTATAGTAGTACTAGTGATCCATTCCGAATTATAAAATTAATATTAAGTTTTTAAAAGTTAATTTAAGACACTTTTAAATTTAAAAGTAACATAATTTATTTAAATTTTGAAAATAATAAATCTTATTAATAGTAGTACTTTTAAGGTAATTTGTGAAATTCATAATTGTATTGATATAAATTAAATCAATTCACGTCAATTTTTAGTTAGAAAATATTTAAAATTAACTTTTAAAAAATTAATATTAATCTTGTAATTTTAAATGAAGTTGGTATTATTTAGAAGAAAAGTAACTCATTGCTAGGCATCTGGAGATATATGTAACTTACCATCCGAAGTAAATATTGCAGGGATTTGGGGATTCTTTCTCGTTTTATTTACTCCCTTCATTTCAAAATACCATTAAGGTCATTTTAGTTTTGTTTCAAAATATATGATCAAAATAATTTTTTTAAAAGTATAAATATTAATTATACAAGTGAGTGTCTCATCCTTTTCAGTTTTGTTATCTTCTTATTTTTTACATTTTTAATAAGTTGGTATTACATTTAGAACTGAGAGAGTATTTTAGAATTTATATATATATATATATATATATATATATATATATATATATATATATATATATATATCAGATTGACTGGTAAATGTTGGATTGATGTTCTATACTCCCTCTCTTTCAAATTATATGATTATTATTGACTTTTAAAAGTTAATGTGCGATACTTTTAAATTCAAAATTGAGATAATTCATTCAAAATCACGAAATAATAAAACTTATAATGAGTAATATTTTTTAAATGACTTATACTATTCATCATTGTTTTGATTAAAATTAAAAAAAATTATGTCAATGTTGAGTTTAAAAATCTCTTAAAGTTAATTTAAAAAAATTAATAATGATCAAATAATATAAAACGAAAGTCTCTCTCTCTCTCTCTCTCTCTCTCTCTATATATATATATATATATATATATATATATATATATTTTACGAAGGGAGCACTATCAAGCAAACTTCAAATTAAAGTATGCCACTTTGGGTTAGGTGTGTAATTGATTATGGCAATTAAAACAAATACTCTTTTACTAAAGACACTTGTGATTTCAACCACCAATGAAGAAGTTATATGGTAACAAATTAACTTTATTTCTCTTTCTCACTATTTATCGTTCCCTAATTCCTCTCTAATATTCTCACTCCTATTTTATTTAAAAAGTTATTTTTTCCCTTTAATTACACACAAATAGTATGTGATTGTGTGTCACAATAACTAGTAAATGTAATAGTATGTGGTTGTGTGGCACAAATAGTATGCAACATAAAATATTATATTTTATCTCACTATTAAAAAATAATGTTTGACACGGCCCATTTTTTACTAATAAAATGAAACGTAATATTTTATATTATCTTTTAATATTGTATGTATAAATTTATTCAAAACTAAATGATTTTTTTGCGAGCATGAACCAACTCGGCTCAAGTTATCTTAGCGAGTCGAATTTGAGAAAGACTCTTTATTCGTTTAAATAATTAAATGAGACGAGTTTGAGATATGCCATGTCCAACATAAATTGACTCAGCTAAGCAGGTCTCAGGATGTACTACTCGATCAGATCGAAGTATACAATAAATATATAAAATTAAATTATATTTATTTCGTCTTTAAAAGGATGATTAAAAATATAATTTTTTTTTATTTTCAAAAAGATGCGCAAGGGTACATAAGTATGTCATTTAATAGGATCCATTAATATAAAAAATAAATTTACTCATCACTTTATCAAATCTTGTGAGTCACTAAGAATAAATTTGGAATTATTTTTTTACTTTCTTTCCTCTATTTTACTTTTTTAATATGTATAAAAAATATACTTTACTCATTTTTTTTAAATACGGAGATATTAATATTTATTTAACAATATATTGTACATGTAATACTTTAACTATATTTATAATGGAAGCTCGACTATATTTAAGCTTAACCTTCATTTAAATTTAATTTTAGCTCAACTTACTTGAATTTAATTTTAACCCAACTCTACTAATTTATAAAATGAATCGAGTCATACCACAAAGTGGTTAAGACTCGTTTAAAACTCAATTCGACTCTATATAAAGTACTAGTCGAAATGGAGTTTAGCCAGCTAAAACTCAACTCAATTTATTAACAGCTCCAGGTATAAGCATGGAAGCTCTCTCAAAACATTATGAAACACAAGTTCATTTTCTGTTAGTAATATAAAAATCAGAACATCAAGAAGCAATGGTTTCTCCAAACCAGAACAATTCATGATTAGTTCTCTCACACAAACATATCAAACACTTGGCAAAACTAATGCTACTAGTAAATAAAATGCAAACAAGGAACCCTAACAAGACTTTTACATAAACCCTCTCACAGTCCATCCACATGAACCGAGCAGTCCATTGCCCCATAAGGAGCTGTTCCCCCCAATCCCTTACCTATAACAACTGCATAAACCTCCTGACAAAAAACCCTCATCCTTTTCAGTTTTTCTTTTCCTCCCATCCGGGAATCCATGGTAATATTCGCATCAACTGCCAACGAAAACCCCACAAATCCATCTTCTTTAGCCCTAGCAATTTCTCTCGCCGAGCCCTTGTCAATAGGCATTGAAAAACTAGTCATATTCGCTTGCACGGTCGTGTTTGCCAATCCATGCTGATAAAAAGGATCGACGATTATGTTGCCAAGACAAAACTTATTGTAAAAAATTTTCACCTCGACGTTTTGGTAACTTATGGAGGCAAGTCTATTAGGGTTTTGAACATATAAATAAATTTCCCAATGTGCACTTAGTTGAGAGCCAGTTAGGTTAAACTTTGAAATGGTAGACTTGGCTTGGAATAACGGAGGTTGTAACCCAAAAACAGCTATGAAGAGTGCAATAACAATCACGAAAAGGATTAAAATCACTAGGGCAGCTATTATTCTGCAGCAAATTTTGAAGTATCGGGTTTGGCAAAAATTTTGGATATTAGTTTCCGTTATTATGAAGGTATGGGGAACTGGATAGCCCATTACTTGTTCATTATGATCTTCCATTTGTGAGGAAAAACTGCGGGTGAGAATTGAGATGCGAAGAAGAAGAAGAAGAAGAAGAAGAAGAAGAAGGAAAAAAGAAGAAATTTGAGTGATTTTTATTGATAGCTAATGCAGATTTTAGTGTATTTATATTAAGTATGGTCTAAAAGATTGGAAGTAAAAAGATTCATTAATATTTATTTCTATAAATGGCCATGGAAATTTTCGATGTAGAGGAGGAACTTTTATGGCTGAGATTCTATTGGACTTTCCTTAAACGCGATGATGAAAAATTTACCATTTATAACTTATATTTCCGCCTTATCATCTATCTAATTTTTGAGCCATATTTTGATTATTGAGATTTTTTTTTCTTAATTCTTTCTTTGGGCCCGACTATTATATAGATAATTTATTTATATTATTTTTTCTATGGTTTGATTTTAATATATTGTCACATATATACTTTTTCTGGTTGATTAAAAACCTTCAAAAGGGTTCCTTAGTCCTATCGCCACTTAACATGCGAGAGAGCTCGTTCATATATGGGCTTATAAGTGCAAATTAATCGTTTATTGTTTCAATTCCTTTTACCTGTTTTTTTGAAAAAAATAAATAAAAAATTAAATCAAATTCCTTTACTTGATAAAAAAAAATAATGATGGAAATTTCTTTAGAAATGTTTCAATTGGTCAATCAATCTTTTCAATATCAAGGGATTCTCAATTTAAATTTCTTGATATAAATTAGTAACCGAATATATCGCATTACAAAAACTCGTGTTTGGCATTCCTCGGGCAAAACTCTCGTCATAATCTTTATCTTTCTATATGACTTCGATTCTGTTAGGACATATATATGACTTGGATTCTATTAGGACATATCTCATGTAGGGAATTTTATGTGCATGGGCAAACTGAATGATATAATAAAATTAAGCAAAATAACGAGACTTATGATTTTGTAGGACGAATTGGGTGTCTATCACCTTCAAATTCGTAACCAAATCTTTGAATTCCTAATCTCTGGTTATGATTTTGTAGGACGAACCGAATGTCTATACATTCAAATTCGTAATCAAATCTTTGAATTCTTAATCTCTAATTCATAATGATGAGTTTGCCTTGAATTCGCTTACTCATTTATAATAAAATTGCCAATTTACACACATCGCATATCCTCAAACGAAAGCTCCACTTGTTAAGGTACGTGATAGTAAAATTCGACTGCTACGCTGATTTTTCATAAGTGCAAAATTTATTTTTTTATCAACAACATGAGGAATATCTCCAACTTCTTCAATCTTCACTTTCTTTACTTATCACACCAATGCGACTAATCTCCTCTACTTTAGATTCAATCAACTTAACTTTGATACTACTTGTTGAGAATAAAGTTAACGTAAACCAAACAAATAAAGAAAAAAAAGAGTTCAAGATTAAAGAAGTTAGAGATATTTTTCAAGATGTTGGTGAACAAGAGATTTTACGTTTATGAAGAATCACCGTTGCAATACGCGCTAGATGATGAATATGATGGAGATGCTGATGAAGATGAAGACAACAATGATGATGATGATGGTAATTATAATGCAGAAGATACACATGATGCAGAGGATATGGAAGATGTGGAAGATACAGATAATGCAGATGATGCAAATATTGTAGATGACACAGATAGTGTGGATGTTGCGTATGACGTAGATTATGCGGATGATGGTGTCAACTATGACACTCGTGACAATGATAAACTTGAAATATTTGCGGATTCGAGTCGAGGGAGAAATTATTAGATAATCCCCGAATTCTACTCAGAGATAAAGTCGAAGTATTTGGGAATTCGAGTCAAGAGAGTAATTGTTAGGTTACTCTTCAAATCATATTCGATTTTTTGTTTGTTATTATGAAAAGAGAGATGTCCTATTTTTAATAGAATATTTATTATATGTTGGAGTCCTATTATTAGAAGGAATCTTATTTTTGGTAGGATTATTATTTTGGAAATGTTCTATTTTGAATCGGAAGAGGAAGATTGCGAGTATTCAAGAAATAGAGTATTATATTTAATTGTTGAAGTATACATAACTAAAAATCATGTAGCATCCTAAGAGTTGAGAGAAGAGATGAGAGAGTTTTGAGTTTGTGAGTGAGAGGTTCTGCAGTTATATGGTGAAAGGGAGGTTTTGCAACTTTTATTCTGTGCAAAAATTTGTGCCGTAGAGATTATTATGTGTAATATTAAGTTTTAGAGCGTAAAACTTGAGAGAATTATTATAATTTCATTAATATTTATATAATGAAATAGAGCGGCTCAAATTTCAATGTTTTAACATCCAACGGCCTCAAATCAATTTTGGCTTCAACATTCAACAGTCTAAAATCATTTGGGGCTTCAACATCCAACAATCACTAATCTATCTCTCATTTTTTCCCCCAATACAACTTCTTTTTTTCAAAAATATATTCACTCAGTAGCAGTAGTAGCAGGAGTAGCAGTAGTAGTAGGAGTAGGAGTAGGAACAACAGCAACAGTAGTAGTAGTAGTAGTAGCAGTAGTAGCAGCAGTAGCAGCAGTAGTAATAATAACAATAACAATAATAATAATAATAATAATAATAATAATAATAATAATAATAATAATAATAATAATAATAATAATAATAATAATAATAATAATAATAAAAACAACAATAATAATAACAATAATAATTATAATAATAGTAATAATAATTATAATAATAGTAATAATAATAACAATAATAGGAATACTACTACTACTACTACTACTACTACTACTACTATTACTACTACTACTACTACTACTACTAATAGATCATACACTTATCTAATATTATTAACAATTTAATAATATATAATTAATCTTATAATATTATTAATCATTTAATAATATTTTATTAATTATCTAATATTATTAATCATTTAATAATATTTTAATCATTATCTAATATTATTAACTATTTAATAATATTATATTAATTATCTAATATTATTAATTATTTAATAATATTTTATTAATTATCTAATATTATTAATCATTAAATAATATTTTATTCATATTCTAATATTATTATTCATTTAATAATATTTTATCTTTTTATTAATATTATTACTCATTTAATAATATTTTATTGACTTTATAATATTATTATACATTTAATAATATTTTAATATTTTTCTAATATTATTATTTATTTAATAATATTTTATTAACTTAGTTATATTATTAATCCTTTAATAATATTTATACAATTTTAATTATTAAATCAATTATCTATAACTTTAAAAATACATTTATTAAGTAAAAAAATACTAAAATTTTTTTTAGAACATTTTTCATTTTCTGACCTGAAATGATCCGACCCGACCCGGTCCGACTCGACCCGGTTCGGATTTATTATTTTTCTCAAAACAGTGCACGGCGCCCCGTCGCAGTGATTTGTACTGCAACAGGGCGCCCCGACGCAGTACTGCAGAAATAAATTCAATTTTTAGATTTTTGACACTTTTGATTCAAACCTTGATAAAATGAAATCTGCACATCCAAATGACACAAAATCAGTGTTGATGTGTTCCTTACTTCTTGTTTTACAACATTTCATGGGTCGATTGCATTTTTGAAAACGTTTTACACAAAATTTAAAGATCGAACCACTTAGGGTTTAAAAACGACATACTTTGCGGTAAAAGCCATAACTCCTTTATTTTTCAATATTTTTGAAAGGTTCAAGTTGAGTTTTCTTTAAAAGTCATATATGTAACTTTCTAGCCATAAAAATCCATTTTCTAACTTGTACATTTCAAACTATAATATTAAACATCACATGCTTAGTTAGGGCTTTACCGGTAAAGTTCGATATGAACATTTCTTTTACTTTTATCCAATACACACATACCAAAACATGATATAAACACATCAAACCATGAATATACATATATAACATAGTTTAAGACTTCTAGACCATCAAAACAACTTTTGATTGATTAAAAATATATTTCAACCGTTCAAATCATTTATAGACTACAAAAATGAACAAAGGAAGGTTTAGAGCACTTTTGAATCTTATGGTCTTGGATTCTCTTCTTCTTCTCCTTCCAAAGTATGAAATGAGGCTAGTGAACATTCACCAAGCTCCTCCTCTTGCTATTTCTCACAACTTATAAGTGTGTTCTCTCTTGGAAATGCTCTCTCTTTTTCTTTCTAGAATGCTAGGAAATGAACTAACCAACATAGCTCATGAGGGGAGCATCCTATATATAGCCAAATTCCAATCATTTATTAACTCTCCTAATTCACCAATGTTGGTGAATTTAGAGCTTAATTTAGTTTACTATTGCATGGATGGACAAGTTGATAGACATGGTGAAAGACTAGGGTTGGTGAGCTACTATGACATAGTGTGTGTTAGAAGCAATGTGAGCAAACAAGCCACCCCCTTGTGGGGCCCACCATGACTGGCCAAATGGCCTATTTATGGCCGTTTTTGCTTTATTTTCATGCTTTAATTATACATATATATATACATATATATATATATATATATATATATATATATATATATATATATTAATGTTGACCAATTTTGACTTTCTATTGGGCTCCACATTGGACTTTAGTATTTAACTTATTGGGCTCATCCATTTAATTTGTTTGGTCTCAATTTAAATGTTCTATTGGGCTAACATTTAATCACCTATGTCACATTTAATTAAATCAAGCATTGGACTATGGTTTAATTAATTACATGAACTACTAGGTAAATTTAATTGACCTAGTTTACAACTCATTTGGATTTAAAATATAATCCAATTAGATTTACTTTAGTTAATTATAACATCTTGCTTTATTGCTTTAAATAAATATACATATACACAAGTATATTCATTTAATTATCTAATGCACAATTAATTAGTACAAAATTTTTAATTCATTGCTAATTATTTAATAATCATAATTACAATTTTTAATGGAATTTGTGGTCAGTACAACCAAACCCTGCCGCTCCACTAGCAAGCTTTAAAGATTTTAAACTGATAGGACCACCTGAATTCTGATGAGTGGGTTTTATACCTACGAATTGTATGCTTCCGAACTTAAGTATTGTTATTCTTATAAGCATTTTACTTGTTTTTATGTTTACTTTGCTAAAAACGACATCGGATGGATAAAATGGGAAAAATGAGCGAGAATGGCATTTTAGCGTGGATGGATCCGTCCATTGTGGATATCCAGCTTCCAAACGTGCCAGTGTTATCTTCATATCCACCTCCCGATCCCGATAGTGAATCCGAAGTCAACGACGACACATTGGAGGATGACGATGATGAGGGGGACGATTGTGCTAATTAGTTTACTAGGGAAGTCCTCTGTTTTGATTTTTGGTCTTTACATTTTTATGAGGACATTGTCTAAATTAAGTTTGGGGGTGATATGTTTTGTATATATATATATATATATATATATATATATATATATATATATATATATATATATATATATATATGTTCAGTTTGTTTTCATTTTAGGTTTAGGAGTATGGCGTATTTAGTATGGCATATTTAGTATGTTTTAGTAAGTTTATTTAAAAAAAAAATGATGAAAAAAAAGAGAGCATATAGGAAAATTAGTGCATTTTAGAATCATGCATGTCTAATTTGAGCATTCATTTCAGTATCAATGATGAAAGGATAGCCTATGAGGATAATATGGTGGGTCATTGTATAACTCTGGGAAAATGATTGGTTATGTGAGTCTAAATTTTGACTATTATTAGTGTTAATATTGCTTGAAACCCTTAAACACTTTCGTCCACTATTTGATGCATTGAATTCGTTGAAGTTTAGGGTAGGTTGATAGAATGAGGTGCCATTTAAGGATAAAGAAAAGTCTATTGATTACTTAAATACATTGAATGAAAAAGAAGAAGAAAATATATATATGATTATAACTGCTTCGATGTCCGTTGGAAAACAACTTGAAGAAAAAAATAATAATAAGAAAATTATGAAGATGAAGCGAAGTAGTTGATTGAAGTAAAATAAGTGAGTCCGACGGATATGAGCAGTCTTGGTTAGTCTGTTTTTATGGCCTCTGTTACTTGAACGAGTAAGCCTTAGGAGTGTCTTTACACTTAGTGCCCTAAAGCCGATAGGTTTAGGAGTCATTGGTGGAAAATTCGCTACACGGGTAACTTTGAAAAGCCTAAGAAAAATAAACATTGCACATACCAAGAAAAGAAAAAAAATAGGAGCTTAATGGTTTAATAAATGTATGAGAGTAATCCTATAGATGATTATTGTAACCTTTGGTGGTATTGAAAATTATCAATTTATCAGGCTTTTCATTGATTCAGTTCATTGAATTCACACACACACGCAAGGGATTGAAAGTGATATGGTGCTAATGATAAGTTAAGATGCGGATGAAACATGATTTTGAAATTTTACTTGAGGTATCTATGATGCATTTCTGAGGCTGGAACTTTATTCATTATATTGAGGTGATGTTAAGTTGTGTTTTAATTGAGTCTGCATGGTAGTAGGAAGTTAGATTAGTTGTATATTTTATGTTATTTAATTTTGTTTTGCATGAGGATAAGCAAATGTTTAAGTTTGGGGGTATTTGATGAGTGAGTTTTATACCTAGAATTGTATGCTTCCGGACTTAAGTATTGTTATTCTTATAAGCATTTTACTTGTTTTTATATTTACTTTACATAAAACTACATCAGATTGATAAAATAGGAAACATGAGCGAGAATGACATTTTCGTAATTTCAGGCATAGTAGGGCCGGGGCCCTCCTTCTCAATGTAAAACAAGGGCTGGGGCCCTTGTTGGCAGAATCGCGCGGAACGTTTCTATCAGATTTTCTGAAGTTGATTTGGAGAGGGACTTTAAAGGAGAAACGTGAGAAGGCTAGAAGGATAGTTTAGAGGGATATAAATACATAGAATTCTATGATTGTAAAGAGGGGAATTTTTGGAAGAAGATTTGCATTGGTGGAAGGATTAAGATTTATTTGCGTTTTCGACTATGTCAGGCTAAGTTCTTTATTTTCAGTTCTAAAGGGATGTTGAATCTTATTTATAATTAATGGTTTGATTAAGTTTATTTTATCTTATTCTTTTTATATGAGATTTGTTCTTGATGATCCATTAAAATTGATGAATGGTATTTGATTTGATTGATTTAATGTGACCAGTTAAATCGATTGAGTTTTATTATCTTTTATTATCTGTTAGATTGAGGTATAGTATTAAGCAAAAGATATTGTATCTGATCATAATTAGTAAATAATAATATTTAACCGCGGTCAAGCTTTTGAATATTATTATGGTTATCAAGGAGGCAAGTTAAATAATCTGTGATTGTATGATTGTTGCTTGGATTAATCTAATTCTAGAGTTCTTAGTGCTACTATTATATTAAATCTAGACTGATAGTTCGAGGTTGTATGATAGTAAGGGTTTATTGGAAGCGATTGCTATAATAGATTAAAACTTAAGGAGAATTACGGGTAATTGAACGATTGTGGTTACCTAGGATTATTAGTCTCATTATAGAAAAAGAAAAGATAAAACATCAGACTTGATTGTTCTATTAAGGGTGAAAAGGTGATACTGAACTGAAGAACTGAAGTTTCTCTTTATTGATTTCTTTCGTTAATATTTGATTTTAATTATTTGCAATTCATTTAGTCAAAGTTACAACTCAAAACCCCCTTATTTATTTACTGTTAGTTATAAATAGAAAATATTAGAATTTATTGAAGCAATATCATTCTCTGTGGGATCGACTTTTACTTGCTATTATACTGATTTAGTTATTGAAAGTAAGGATTAATTTTGGAGTGTTAACGATAGCTTTCAAATTTTGGCGCCGTTGCCGGGGAAAGAGAAATCGAGTTTGGGTAAGACTAGGAATGGAGGTAGAGAGTCCGAACGCAGAAGATGCAAACTGTATATTTTTTTTTTATAAAAAAAGTGAGGAACTAGGGCCAGGGCCCTTGAAATGGTTTATGAAAAGGGGCCGGGGCGCTTAGTTGCAGAACACTCTCGGTGGGCACTAGGGCCGGGGCGCTTGAATTCGTGCATGAAAGGGGGCCGGGGCGCTCGGTGACAGTGGATAAGAGCGCTGGGTGCGCTCGAATAAGGGCCGGGGCGCTCGATGACAGGGCACAAACTGATGACCAGGGCCGGGGCCCTCAATTTGGTCGTGGAAATGGGGCCGGGGCCCTTGTCATTTTGTTTCCTTCTTCCCAAAATTCGATTGTGGCTGTAAATGAGTTGTGAAATCTAATGTTCCTGCAAGGATCAAAGTAAACTATACTCAACAGGCTATCATAAAAAGTAACTAATTTAAGATAAAAATAAAATAAAATAAAATATTGCAAATAACAATACATAAAATGAAAAACTGAAGTTGGGTTGCCTCCCAACAAGCGCGTTTATTTAATGTCGTTCGCTCGACATATTTTTGCTTAATCCGGATAAACTGGTTCCTCCAGGCCCAGAATGTCGACGTGTTCCACTTGATGGTCGTCGTAGAATGGTTTGAGCCTATGACTATTGACTTTGAATATGTTTCCTGTTGTTGGGTTATGGATCTCTATTGCACCATGAGGAAAAATATTGGCAACGACAAATGGTCCTTCCCAACGAGAACAAAGCTTCCCTGGGAATAATTTTAGTCTTGAATTGTATAGGAGGACTTTCTAGCTGAGTTTGAAGGTTTTTCTTAAAATGTGCTTATCGTGAAACACTTTTTTCTTTTTCTTGTACATTCGGGAGCGCTTTCATATGCTTCATTTTGCAGTTCTTCCAGCTTTTGTAACTGTAACTTCATGCACGAATTCAAGCGCCCCGGCCCTAGTGCCCACCGAGAGTGTTCTGCAACTAAGCGCCCCGACCCCTTTTCATGAACCATTTCAAAGGCCCCGACCCTAGTTCCTCACTTTAAAATATATATATATATATATATATATATATATATATATATATATATATACACACACAGTTTGCATCTTCTGCGTTCAGACTCTCTACCTCCATTCCTAATCCTACCCAAACTCGATTTCTCTTTCCCCCAACTGCCAAAACCCATACCAAATCACTTTTAACACCTAGCCTACGCACTACCTTCTCTCCATTCGATTCTGATTCAACTCCCAGTTCCTCTACCCATTGCTACTTTCCTTTCCAATTATACACGACAATCACTTGGGTTCCAGATCCACATCACTTGGAGGCTCTGCATCCTTCGATTAAGGTACATTCTCACGGTTTTTATATAACAAATCGAAGCAAGGTGTATTCGTTTCCTTTGTTCATTATTTGTGCTATAATTTTTTTGGTTCCCAATTGGTTTGTGTTGGCCAATTGGAGGAGTGTGAAGGGTTTTGGTGGTGATTGTCAGCTATAAGTTTGGGGGTGCTGACACTGTGCCCGCCACCTGTTTGATATATTGCCTTAGAGAGGATTTCTTGGTATTTTGCAAGAAAGAAAGGGTAATTTCGTTTGTGTTTAGTGTGGCATTGATTTGTGGCATCTGCTGAGGTGCTATGGGTCCAAAACGTCAACGAGGGGAAGGTTTTTCTTCATCCTCACGGGCTTTTGATAAGAAGAAATTTATTAACGCCGAGGCGGCCGACAAATTTGACCTTTTGCAGGCAGAGCTTTGGTTCCTGAGAGGGGTCTCAAACCGGATGAGCTTCATAATGGTGCCATGACAGTCATGATCCGTGAGAAACATTGGGAAACATTGGCAAATCATCCGGATCCGGCCGTTACCACCATAGTCAAGGAATTTTTTGCCAACACCCAAGATACATCGAAATGTGAAGTAATGGTGTGGGGGAGAAAAGTAATATTTAGTCGGGAGGCTATTAACGCGTATTACAATTTACCGAGCTATGCCAATTGCCAGTTTGTGAGTTTCACGCCCGATTATGACAGAATTATCGAGGCATTGTGTCAACCTGGGACGGAGTGGACGAGAAAGTTCTCCAATGGTCATGTGAAATTGTTCCCATTCAAGAATCTGAGTCGATACGGGAAAATCTGGTATGCTTTCAGCTGTGCTAAACTCATGCCATGCACTCATTTAAGCGATGTGCGACGGGAGAGAGCAACTCTGCTTTATGCCATTGTCACGGGCTTGAATATTGATGTGAGGCGAATAATTGAAGCCTCAATCAAGAGGTCTCTGAGAGGGGGTACTTCGGGTGGTCTGCCCTATCCTTCTCTTATTACTGGGTTGTGCAAGCACGCCGGCGTCAAATGGGGAGTAGCGGAATTATTATAGCCACCTACGACTCTTCTTGATCATAATCTGATTCAGCGGTACCACGTTTAGGAAGGCGGAGTGTCTCATCCTCGCGGATTGGGATTCATCCTTCGACCGCCTGATGAGGAAGAGCCACCTCAGCAAGTAGTTCCTCCATTCAGTTCTGAGGGTCCTTCTCTCCGTACTATCAGTGAACAACTTTAGACGTTACATCGTAGAATGGATCGCGAGAATTGTCGTACTGACCAACGTCAATACCAGACTGATCGTCAAATGCATCGGCTTGCTCAGTGTTAGAATGAAATGCATCTTTACAATTTCAATTTTGACAATGCATTGGTTCGATGTTTAGCGCGGATGGATCCGTCCATTATGGATATTCAGCTTCCGAACGTGCCAGTGTTATCTTCATATCCACCTCCCGATCCCGATAGTGAATCCGAAGTCAGCGACGACACATTGGAGGTTGACGATGATGAGGGGGACGATTGTGCTGATTAGTTTACTAGGGAAGTCCTCCGTTTTGATTTTTGGTCTTTACATTTTAATGTGGACATTGTCTAAATTAAGTTTGGGGGTGATATGTTTTGTATATATATATATGTTCAGTTTGTTTTCATTTTAGGTTTAGGAGTATGGCGTATTTAGTATGTCATATTTAGTATGTTTTAGTAAGTTTATTTAAAAAAAAAATGATGAAAAAAAAGAGAGCATATAGGAAAATTAGTGCATTTTAGAATCATGCATGTCTAATTTGAGCATTCATTTCAGTATCAATGATGAAAGGATAGCCTATGAGGATAATATGGTGGGTCATTTTATAACTCTGGGAAAATGATTGGTTATGTGAGTCTAAATTTTGACTATTATTAGTGTTAATATTGCTTGAAACCCTTAAACACTTTCGTCCACTATTTGATGCATTGAATTCGTTGATGTAATATCCAAGATATTTACAAGATTTGTAAATAAGATTTTAAATATTAATTAAAGGTTATGGTTTAAAACCTAGAGTTTGAGAAGTGAGATGTGTAGAATTTGGGTGAACATTTTTTTTTAACATAATATATTTGTTAGAAATTAAATGTGGAAATATTGTAATGATGCATACAGAGAATTTATTAAGGAAATAAATTCATTTGAGAAGTGAAGACGGTTATAAGGATATATATACATAGTTATATATTCCTAAAGTGGTGTTTGTTAGCCAAACAAGAAGATGAGTAAATTAATACTCAATAAAACTAATAAATTAATTAGTTTAAATATGAAGTAAGAAGGAAAGTCATGAAATATAATTAATTATATTAGTTATGAGTTAAAGTTATATAAAAGCTAGAAATTTTGTCTAGAATGACAATATTAAGAAGTTAATTGATTAAGTAATTAACTTAATTATTAAGTTGTGGTATAGAGTCCAAGTAATTTAATTACTACTAGAGGAGTAGCCCAAAAGGATTATATGTGTTAGCCCAATATGAGAATATTTACATGAAGGTGGATAATTAAATAGGAGAGCCCAATGGAAGGTAAACTATGTAGCCCAAACATTTAAAAGTCTAATGTTGGTCAAAGTGCTGGGAAATATTATTTAGTATAGAGAATTAATCAATGTAGGGTTAATTGAATAACCCTAGTTGGTAGACAATAATAAGAATTAACCAATCGTTGGTTAATTGCTAGGAAAGTGAGTTTGATTATGAGAATTAACTATGGATGAGTTAATTAAGTAACCCAATGTGGTAGAATTAATTAAAGCAAGTCTAATTGGATTATATTTTAAATCAAAATGGGATATTAATCTAGGTCAAATTAATTAACCTAGTAGTCCATGTAATTAAATTTAAACATTGATCTATGTAGTAATTAATCAAGCCCAATGCTTGATTTAATTAAATGTAACAAAGGGTATTTAATGTTAGCCCAATGTAATAATTAAATTGAGCCCAAACCAATTAATTGGATGAGCCCAATATATTAAATCCTAGAGTCCAATGTGGAATCCAAATGGTAGTCAAAGTTGTGGTCAATATATATACATTGGTGTATATATATATGGATACTTATATAGTGATATAGGATATAAAAATAAAGCCAAATTGGTGTAATATAAATGTAAATCCCGAATTTTGGGGCTCACATGGTCAAAAAGGTTGCTTGTTGGTGATTTTGGAGTGCAAAGTTGGTCAACAACTCCCCACCAACCCTAGTCTTTCAAGTGGTCATCCAAAAGGTCACTCATGTGGTCATTTCATGCTATAGTAAGCACAATTAGTACCTAAATTCACTAACACTAGTTGATTAGTGAAGGTTGATGGTGATTAGGGAGGGTCTATATGTAGTATCCATTACACTATTGTGACGCCCCCAAATCTAGGCTCATACAGCCCAAACTTGAGTCGTCAAAAGACTACAACAAAATTATTACAAGATAGAATAACGTTCAACAATACAGTGTATAATAATACACAACTAAGTCTTCATAATTATTGTCACACTATATACAACATGTGAAGACTACAATAGCTATCACTCGGACCGTCACTCCATTCCCCTGCTAGACCCGGCTACTCTCTCATTTTCTGAAAAACAATGGAACAAAAGAAAGGGTGAGCTCAAATAGCCCAGTAAAGAATATCATGACTAAGATAATGACAAGGAAATTATCGTTAGCCTTCAACAGTTGAGTTCTTGATAGAATACAATAGACTACAAGGTTTGTATAAAAAAACTGCAGTTAAATTCTTAAACAATGTTCAGATCAATAATAGCAGCGGAATGAGCAATCTATTAGAAGAATAATGCAGACTATAGTGTCCACTCGCTTCTCTTTTTAGTAAAAATATCATCAACTTTTATCATCTGAAATACCATTAGTCAAGATAATACAAATTCACAGTTCCTGATCATAATCATGCGGATCAACAGTTCATCTTTGCACTACGGGCCAAAGACATTCAATATAACACCAACGGTCATGATTATACCAGATTCAGCCTTTGGTCATAATCATACCAAACAACAGTTCATCTTTGCACTACGGGCCAAAGAGAACATTCACCACGTGCCATAAAAGACACCGAACAGATGTATCGCCTTTAACCTATTATATCGCCTTTAACCTATCATCTGTTCAACAATTATATCGCATCTGTGCCCCCGGCCACATATATTCACAACAAGTTGAATTTGGATGATTAGAATGATATAAATAATGAACAGAAGAAACAGGATAAACAATAAGTATCAAAAGTTTACTTTGTACAGATTCAAATAATGTCCAAATTGTCAACATGATGTGGAGTGAAATTTAAAAATGATATTCAAGATCCACAGTTCAGAATAACGGTTACAGTTCAATAGAAAGGTTCACGTAAATAGGATGGTTCAATTGAAATGATGAAGTGCAACTATTATGGATCATATAATATTTTCAGGAATTATAGAAGCAATAGTTCCATAATAAGTTTCGATTTAGGTGTATGAAAGAAAATAATATCCCTTACCGTAGCAGGTTTGATTAACAAAAAGTGAAGGAAATTAATATCCCTTACCATAGTAAGTTTGAATAACGGAAGATGAAAAAGATGGTATCCCTTATGAGTATAAAGGAAAATAATATCACTTACGAATATGAAAGAAAATGATATTATAAACGAATATGCAATAAAAGTGTCATGTGATAATTCGTGTAAACAAATTATTTCCACAAGAGACAAATAAGAAATGAATACAAAGAGTAATTCACCAAACATGCGGTAATCCGCGTAGTCAGGTTATTCTCAGAGATTAATAAGGAATGAATACGAAAGGTTATTCACCAACAGGCGATAATCCGCACCGTAAGGTTATTCCCACAATTTAATAAAAATTGAATACGAAGAGTCATTCACCAAACAGGCGATAATCCGCACCGTAAGGTTATTCTCAGAGATTAATAAGGAATGAATACGAAAGGTTATTCACCAACAGGCGGTAATCCGCGCCGTAAGATTATGGAAATAAATAGCACATCTTATGAGTAAGAAAGAAACGATATTATTTTCGAGAATCAAATAATGATAATCCTTTACCTTAACACGTGACTGGATATTGATTTAAATGAGGTTGATTAACTTGAACAGTACACGTACACTTATAAATCTTCACAAATACTCAAGATGACTTAAGCACACTTAGAGAAAACTTTCACAAGAAGTATTTAGAGAGAGAAAGAAAGAACAAGTAAGGAAGTTTATGAAAAATCCTTAAGTTAAGACCTCTATTTATAGCCAAAAATCTTATCATAACCAAGATTTCCTAATTTAATCCAAACCGCTCATTTCAAGATAATGTTTAATCTATACCATTCATTTCATCTTTTAAGATAAACCATTCATTTAAATATCATCTTTTAATCTACATCATCCATTTCAAATTCTATATTATCTTTAATCTATACCATTCATTTCATCTTTTAAGATTTCCTTAATCTAAACCATTCATTTAAAGATCATCTTTTAATCTACACCATCCATTTTAAATTCTATATTATCTTTAATCTATACCATTCATTTTATATCACCTAACTTTATATTATAAACAAATAACTTTATCAATTCAATTATTCAACAATAATTCACACTTATTCATTATTATGACTAATTGTTATAAATACAGTGTAGTTGGCTTTCTGAGTTAGATATCAAGTCAATTAATTAATGAAATACAACTGTTTAAATAACACCATAATAGAGATAACAATAATACAGAAAGTATGCAAAAGAAAGATTACGTTACTGTGTTATGACAATTATTGATTCAATAATGTGAATTACTGTGCATATGCTACTGTGACAATTATCAATTTAATAACATGAATTATTGTGCATGTGACAATAAAGTCAAATATTGTACGATAACCACTTTATCAGTTTAATAATACGAAACACTGTGCAATGCCGTGTGCTACTGTGCAATACCGTGTGCTACTGTGCAATACCGTATGTTACTTGTAATACCGTATATTACTATTCTTTTACCACCGGATATTTTAACAATTAAAAGTGATAGTACCATTGACCATTTAAAAATTGTTTATGTCATTTTCTGTATCCGACAATTATTCTTTGTGGGGTCCACCAATGATTGGTTCGTACGGCGCCGTCGTACGAATATTCCCCGACAGAACGAATATTCCCCGACCAAAAGAATATTGTCCGACATAATATAATTTGCACATAACATCCTTGACTTTTAACTTTATCAATTTAACTACCTACTGTTTCAGGGGAAAAAAAATATATATATGAAGAAAAATTAAATTTTATATTTCATAAAATTCGGGGTCTTACAACTATTGTTATGTTGGTTAGTCATTTTTCAAGAACTTCAAGAGATTAAGAGAGAGAGAGTTCTAGAGAAAAGTAAGCAAGCTTTGGGAGATAGATGTTCCACCAAGGAAAGTTGCTAGAGAATGGACAAGAGGAAATCATAAGCCAAGATCATGTCAAGAGAAAGGAGAGTATCCATGTATATGAGGTTAAAAAGTGTTCTAAATCCTCTTTAGTTCATTTTTATAGTTTAGATATGATTTGAACGGTTAAAATATATTTTTAACCGATCAAAAGTTATTTTGATGATCTAGAAGTCTTGAGCTATGTTATATTGGTAGAATCATGGTTTGATATAGTTAAATCATATTTTGGTATGAGCGGTATGCATAAAAATGCAAGAAATGTTTATATTAAGCTTTACTGATAAAAACCTAGGTAGCTATGCGCTATTTAATGTTATAGTTTGAAATGTACAAGTTGGAAATTGGATTTCTATGGCTAAAAAGTTACCTCTATGAGTTTTTAAGAAAACTCAACTTGAATCTTTCAAAAATGTGAAAAAATAAAGAAGTTATAGATTTTTCCTCAAAGCATGTTGATTTTAAAACTCTAGGTTGCATTGTGAGCGATTTTGAGTATAGTTCTGTTTGGAATTTTGATTTGTGATATAAATAGAAGTTGTAGAGGGGGAAATTCTAATGAGAATGAACTCAAGAATCACCCCAAAATGTTTTGTAATGAAGGAGTTATGGTAGTTTTAATCAAAGGAGCAAAAGTTGAAAAATCTGAAAATGACATTTATGCAGATTCTGCAACACAAGGGTCGGGGCCCTTATTTTGCACTATAAAGGAGGGTCGGGGCCCTTGACACTGTTCACAGGCAGTGCACTTTTTCGTTCCGAGTCGGGTCAGGCCATTCGGGTCGGGTCGGTTCGGGTCATTTAAGTCCAAAATGGATAAAAATGCTTAAAAATTAATTTGGGACCCACGTTTAATAATTATTTATTATTTATAATAAATAATAAATAAAGTAAATAAAAGCTATTATTATAATTAATTATTATTTAATTGATAGTAAATAATAATTAAAGCAAATAAATACAATAACTAATTATTTATTATTATATAATAAATAAAGAAGGACATGAAGTTAATAAAATAATTATTTATTATTTAATTAATATTGACTAATAAATAGTTAATTAATATTAAATAATAAATAGCTAATTAATTATTATTTAAAGGATATTAAATGGTAATTAAAGAAAGATGAAGTTAATAAGGTAATTATTTATTATTTTAATAAATAAGGGTAATTAGTTAATTATTATTTAAAGGATATTAAATAATAATTAAAGGGAGATGAAGTGAATAAAATGATCATTTGTTATTTAATGAATATTAAATAATAAATGAGGTTAATTAATTAATAGATTATTATTTAAATAATCATTAAAGGATTTGAAGATTGTTAAAATATTGTTAAAGGATTAAATATGTAAGTAACTAAAATGTTATGAAATGAGTACTAACATTAGTATATGATGAAAATGTTATTAAATAATTAATGACATTAGTAAGTGATTAAAATATTATTAAATGGTTAATAATATTAATAAGTGATTAAAATATTATTAAATGGTTAATAATATTAATAAGTGATTAAAATATTATTAAATGGTTAATAATATTAATAAGAGATTAAAATACTATTAAATGGTTAATAATATTAATAAGTGATTAAAATATTATTAAATGGTTAATAATATTAATAAGTGATTAAAATATTATTAAATGGTTAATAATATTAATAAGAGATTAAAATATTATTAAATGGTTAATAATATTAATAAGTGATTAAAATATTATTAAATGGATAATAATATTAATAAGTGATTAAAATATTATTAAATGGTTAATAATATTAATAATAGATTAAAATATTATCAAATGGTGAATAATATTAGTAAGAGATTAAAAATATTATTAAATGATTAATAATATTAATAAGAGATTAAAATATTATTAAATGGTTAACAATATTTGAAGGTAGTTATATATTATCGAAGGTAGATAATATTTTGAGGTGTTTGGTACATTATTAAATGTCCAAATCATTAAGAAAAAAGTTTAATTGACTTAAACCAATGTAAATAGTCATTTGTGACTAATTTAGACAACTTATTAAAAGCGGGTTGTACGAAGATCGTATAGTATTTTTGTCCGGAACGTAAGGGTTCGTTTGTCGGACATCTTAAGAGTTAATAATTTAAAGTTAGAGTCTTATATAAAGGATAAGTAATAGTCATTATATCTAATGATTATTTCAATTTCCTATATAAATTGTAGGTTGAACGAAAGACGCAAATAAGCGTAAATGGTAGAAGCGAATCAGGCAAGTTTTTCAGAATGTGTTGCATTATGTGCATGATTTATAAGTTTATTATTAAACTGTGAGGTGCTCATACGTAGTTATGTGCAAAGATGTTTTAATGTGCCTTTGTGAAACAAGTTGACTTGAACTGTTGATATGTGGTAGTTGATTTAAGACAATTGTTCTCATTGCACTGTATGTCATGATAGATACTAGACCTGAAGCGTAGATTAAATGCGAGGCATGTTATGCATGAGATATGTATGTACTGCAAAGCATAGTATGCATGAAGCATGAAGCATGATTGAACTGTTTTACGTGTTATGTGAAACTGTTAGACTTGCTGAGCCGTCGTGCTTACCCTTGCTTAAAACAAAACATTACAGAGTAGCTTGAAGAAGCCGATTACTTCAGTAGAGGCAAATATAAAGATTGACTAACGAGTCATCAAGATTGAAGCGTAGGTGCTTTCGTAGTAAAACCTTGGGGTAGATTAATTCATTTACTTGTGTAAGTATATATGAAGAGTTTATGTTTTGTTGTGTTATAGATTAACAAACTTAAAATGTTAAGAGAACATTTACATATTATTTTTAATATCATTTTCAGAAGTTGTCCTTTATGTATAAGGATAATAGGATGGTGTGATTGAGTCATTATGCATATGATCTCAAAGTGGTAATAGGATTTTAAAGATTGTGATTCTGGAATAGAAAGAGATGATGTAAAATTGTAAATAAATGATTATTTAGCAATTATAATATTGTTGTAATTCATGAATAATAAAGAAAAGTAGTACTAGTGTTGAACTGGATCCGAGGTTAAAGGAACCCGGATTTGGGGTCGTCACAAGTTGGTATCAGAACTGATAGGTTATAAACCTTAGGTAAGAGTACCTTAGGCTATAACCGTAGTAGAAGATAAGTAAAATGATAAATGAATAAACTCCGAAAAAGTTTAAGTAATAAAAGATGAATTTGAAAAATTCATATATAGAAGATTATCCAATGATGGATTTGAGAAGATATAAGAGAAATAAAAAGGGTCATGTTGTACTTAATTTGAAGAAATGATGGAAGATATCTTATAATAAGATTTTGAGAAGCATAAAGAAAATGCTAATAATGTCATGAAATGATCTAGGGAGGTGAACTCGTAATGAGGCAGATGTGCAAAAATATGAATGGAGAGAATTCGTATTCAGTTAAGAAAAATTAGTGGTTTGTGGGTTTTTAATTGAGGACTCATATTAGTAGCTGAGTTGTACGATTCCTTGTATGGGCAGGGAATTTATGCTTGGTTTTAGAATCGCTTAGCTTCCTATATTAATATAGTGGTTGAGTTGAATGAACCCTTGTATAGGCGAGGGCTATGATATGTCAGCGAACCAATTTGGGAGATGCTGCTGCGAAATTTGCACGATCAGTGTGTATCGAAGAAAAAAGATATGCACTGGTGGCACGTGTTTCCTTACAGTGTTGAACAGTTGGAAAACTGATGTATTTGTTCTTGGTTTAACGACCGCTTGACTTCCTATATTGATTAGTGGTCGAGTTGACCAACTTCTTGTATGGGCAGGAGATTGTGTTTAGTTTGACGATCACTTAACTTTCTATAGTGATAATCGATTGAAACCTGGTGTCGCACTATTCGTTATATGTATGTTGAGAAGGTGATGCTTTTCTCATGTGTATAACAGATAGGTAGAGGATATTAAGATAAGTTCGTGTTCTGAGAACCGACACGCATGGTAAGTTCGTGACTCATAGTCATGTGGTGGAGCCCCTCAGCGAATGGGTGACTTTGGCCTGACTAGGACAAGCTCCTCAAACCATATGATTGTGGTAAGTTTCTGAGCGCAAATACGTGGTAAGTTTGATGAACAGTGAGTGCAGGTAGAGTTAAGTAGCAAGATTAAAACTATACTAGATATAGTTATTAACCTGGAAAAGATGAGGACAAATTTGAGGTATTTTGAGATTTTAGGATATTCCAAATCTTCTAGCTATGCTAGACTTTGAAATTCTTAAAATCGTGCTAAATTCGCACTTTTGTGCTTTTGAAAAGACAAATGAGTTTTCTTGTTTTATTATTAAGTCGCAGTAACACGAGGTGTGGAGAAGTCCATCATTACTGGTGATGACATGATAAACGATGGAGTCATCAATGTAGAGTAACCTAGTGTTGGATGTATTTTTAAGCCCACTATGGTATGATGTAATATGACAAAGTCAAAATGATTTTTAGTATTTTGAAAAGTTTAAAGAAGAGTCTATGCTAATTGTTTCGGCTAGACAAATTGATTTGAAAATATCAAAATGTATTTATAAAATCATCACACGCCATTAAAGCTATGGTGCAGAGATGAAAAAGACGGAATCCTCAACGCACTGTTGCAACGGTGCGGTAGCATGAAGTCCTAAAAATGTATTTCGGTTATTTTAACTAATCTGAAATGATTTTCGATTTGTAATATACGAACAGTTCAATGACGTGAGTCTACGTCATTTATTTTGACTGGACACTTTTGGTCAGAAATGACTCAAGTTTTATTTTCCTATCCAACTTATGCTGGAGCGGAATTTCGTAGTAAGTCTGAGGTGAACAACCCCGTAATGGGGGATATGTCAGAGCCATGAATAAAGAACCCGCGAGGGGGCGCCCAACAGTGGTGGCATGCTGATATGGGTTGGTAAATCCAAAGAATTCGACCCCGAGAGAAGTCATTGTGCACAGCGCTAGAGTATGATAGGTTGATCACCTAGCGTACGAAACCATTGTGGTATGTTTTCAGTCTTTGTGATTGATAATCATTCTCGCAGTATGTTCACAGTCTTTATGACCCCTCAGAATAGTATGAAAGTTTTAATGAATATTTTGATTTTCAATTTATTCTTTTGTAAGATATTGATTTTCAATTTATTCTTCTGCAAGATATTCCATTGTTCTGGAATTGTGAAAAGTATGAACTTCCTAGCAAATGGTGGTCATAGAATTTGATGAGTAAATAGATATTCTCAGAGATAAAAATTTGTAGAAATGAGTATGATGAAATTTCGGGGACGAAATTTTTATAAGAAGGGTTGAATGTAATATCCAAGATATTTACAAGATTTGTAAATAAGATTTTAAATATTAATTAAAGGTTATGGTTTAAAACCTAGAGTTTGAGAAGTGAGATGTGTAGAATTTGGGTGAACATTTTTTTTAACATAATTTATTTGTTAGAAATTAAATGTGGAAATATTGTAATGATGCATACAGAGAATTTATTAAGGAAATAAATTCATTTGAGAAGTGAAGACGGTTATAAGGATATATATACATAGTTATATATATTCCTAAAGTGGTGTTTGTTAGCCAAACAGGAAGATGAGTAAATTAATACTCAATAAAACTAATAAATTAATTAGTTTAAATATGAAGTAAGAAGGAAAGTCATGAAATATAATTAATTATATTAGTTATGAGTTAAAGTTATATAAAAGCTAGAAATTTTGTCTAGAATGATAATATTAAGAAGTTAATTGATTAAGTAATTAACTTAATTATTAAGTTGTGGTATAGAGTCCAAGTAATTTAATTACTACTAGTGGACTAGCCCAATAAGTGAATATTTACATGAAGGTGGGTAATTAAATAGGAGAGCCCAATGGAAGGTAAACTATGTAGCCCAAACATTTAAAAGTCTAATGTTGGTCAAAGTGCTGGGAAATATTATTTAGTATAGAGAATTAATCAATGTAGGGTTAATTGAATAACCCTAGTTGGTAGACAATAATAAGAATTAACCAATCGTTGGTTAATTGCTAGGAAAGTGAGTTTGATTATGAGAATTAACTATGGATGAGTTAATTAAGTAACCCAATGTGGTAGAATTAATTAAAGCAAGTCTAATTGGATTATATTTTAAATCAAAATGAGATATTAATCTAGGTCAAATTAATTAACCTAGTAGTCCATGTAATTAAATTTAAACATTGATCTATGTAGTAATTAATCAAGCCCAATGCTTGATTTAATTAAATGTAACAAAGGGTATTTAATGTTAGCCAAATGTAATAATTAAATTGAGCCCAAACCAATTAATTGGATGAGCCCAATATATTAAATCTTAGAGTCCAATGTGGAACCCAAATGGTAGTCAAAGTTGTGGTCAATATATATACATTGGTGTATATATATATATGGATACTTATATAATGATATAGGATATAAAAATAAAGCCAAATTGGTGTAATATAAATGTAAATCCCGAATTTTGGGGCTCACATGGTCAAAAAGGTTGCTTGTTGGTGATTTTGAAGTGCAAAGTTGGTCAACAACTCCCCACCAACCCTAGTCTTTCAAGTGGTCATCCAAACGGTCACTCATGTGGTCATTTCATGCTATAGTAAGCACAATTAGTACCTAAATTCACTAACACTAGTTGATTAGTGAAGGTTGATGGTGATTAGGGAGGGTCTATATATAACATCCATCACACTCTTGTTATGTTGGTTAGTCATTTTTCAAGAACTTCAAGAGATTAAGAGAGAGAGAGTTCTAGAGAAAAGTAAGCAAGCTTTGGGAGATAGATGTTCCACCAAGGAAATTTGCTAGAGAATGGACAAGAGGAAATCATAAGCCAAGATCATGTCAAGAGGAAGGAGAGTATCCATGTATATGAGGTTAAAAAGTGTTCTAAATCCTCTTTAGTTCATTTTTTTAGTTTAGATATGATTTGAACGGTTAAAATATATTTTTAACCGATCAAAAGTTATTTTGATGATCTAGAAGTCTTGAGCTATGTTATATTGGTAGAATCATGGTTTGATATAGTTAAATCATGTTTTGGTATGAGCGGTATGCATAAAAATGCAAGAAATGTTTACATTAAGCTTTACCGATAAAAACCTAGGTAGCTATGCGCTATTTAATGTTGTAGTTTGAAATGTACAAGTTGGAAATTGGATTGTTAAAATATTGTTAAAGGATTAAATATGTAAGTAACTAAAATGTTATGAAATGAGTACTAACATTAGTATATGATGAAAATGTTATTAAATAATTAATGACATTAGTAAGTGATTAAAATATTATTAAATGGTTAATAATATTAATAAGTGATTAAAATACTATTAAATGGTTAATAATATTAATAAGAGATTAAAATACTATTAAATGGTTAATAATATTAATAAGTGATTAAAATATTATTAAATGGTTAATAATATTAATAAGTGATTAAAATATTATTAAATGGTTAATAATATTAATAAGAGATTAAAATAGTATTAAATGGATAATAATATTAATAAATGATTAAAATATTATTAAATGGATAATAATATTAATAATAGATTAAAATATTATCAAATGGTGAATAATATTAGTAAGAGATTAAAAATATTATTAAATGGTTAATAATATTAATAAGGGATTAAAATATTATTAAATGGTTAACAATATTTGAAGGTAGTTATATATTATCGAAGGTAAATAATATTTTGAGGTGTTTGGTATATTATTAAATGTCCAAATCATTAAGAAGAAAGTTTAATTGACTTAAACCAATGTAAATAGTCATTTGTGACTAATTTAGACAACTTATTAAAAGCGGGTTGTACGAAGATCGTACAGTATTTTTGTCCGAAACGTAAGAGTTCGTTTGTCGGACATCTTAAGAGTTAATAATTTAAAGTTAGAGTCTTATATAAAGGCTAAGTAATAGTCATTATATCTAAAGAGTTAAATACCAGTAGTGAATCCTGAGATGGAGCAAATACCAGCAGTTAAAGAGTTCATGGATGTTTTTCTAGATGAACTGTCAGGTTTACCACCAGATAGGGAGATAAAGTTTTGATTGATTTAGTACTAAGGACAACACCGATATCAAAGGCATCATATAGGATGACTCCGGTAGAAATGAAGGAGTTAATGGTTCAGTTGTTGGAGCTGTTGGATAGAAAGTACATTCAGCCGAGTGTTTCTCCATGGGGAACACCCGTGCTGTTTATAAAGAAGAAAGATGGGTCGATGAGACTTTCTATGGATTATAGGGAGCTGAAAAAAGTAACGATTAAGAACAAGTACCCGTTGCCAATAATTGATGATCTGTTCGATCAATTGAAAGTGGCGAAGTACTTTTCAAAAATTGACTTAAGGACTGGTTATCATCAGTTGAAAGTCAGGAAGGCGGATGTACCCAAGACGACATTCAGAACTCGATATGGTCATTATGAGTTTCTAGTGATGTCGTTTGGACTAACGAATGTGCCAGCCGCATTTATGGACATGCTGAACAGAATATTCAAGCAATACTTAGATAAATTTGTAGTTGTGTTCATTGACGATATTTTGGTTTATTCCAAAACAGAGGATGAGCATGCCGAACATCTAAGATTGGTGTTGGAGATATTACGGAAGGAGCAGTTGTATGCTAAATTTTTGAAGTATGAATTCTGGTTGGAGAAAGTTCATTTTTTAGGTTATGTTATTGACAAGGAGGGAGTTTCAGTAGATCCAGCAACGGTGAAAGCGGTGATGAATTGGAAACAACCAAGGACGCTGACAGAGGTTATGAGTTTCTTAGGATTAACGGGTTATTATCGAACGTTCATCAAAGACTTTTCGAAGATAGCAACGTCGTTAACCAATTTGACAAGGAAGACAGTGAAATATGTATAGACGGAGAAGTGCGAGGAGAGTTTTCAGGAGCTAAAGAAAAGACTCAGTGAAGCACCTGTATTGACTTTACCAGACGATACAGTAGGGTTTACGGTCTACAGTGATGCATCGCACAAGGGACTAGGCTGTGTGCTTATGCAAAACGGCAAAGTCGTTGCGTATACGTCAAGACAATTAAAGGATTATGAGAAGGGATACCCTACCCATGACCTGGAGCTGGTAGCGGTAGTGTTTGCCCTTAAGATATGGAGACATTATTTATACGGAGAAAAATGTGAGATATTTACAGACCATAAAAGTCTGAAGTATATCTTCACCCAGAAGGAGTTGAATATGAGGTAGTGGAGATGGTTCAAATTAATCAAAGACTACGATTGTGAAATTCTATACTATCCCGACAAAGCCAACGTAGTAGCAGATGCTCTAAGTAGAAAGAGTAAGGAGAAGTTGTTTGTATTGACCGAACAAGAGGAATTGGTGAAAGAAATGGCTCGAATGGAGTTGGAGGTGAAAAATCCAAAGGAGTCGAGAGAAGTGGAAGCAAGCCCAACCTTGTTAGATAAGGTGAAAGAGGCTCAAGACAAAGATGAAGAATGTGACAGCATAAAAAAAGGATGACTGATGGAGAAGAGGTCACATTCAAAGTGGATAGCAAAGGATTGGTAAGATTTGAAAATTGCGTTTGGGTACCGTTAATGCCTGAATTATGAGAGGAGATTTTACAAGAGGGTCACAGTACGAGATACTCGATACATCCGAGAAGTACGAAAATGTATCAAGATCTGCATCAGCATTTTTGGTGGCCGAATATGAAGAGGGAGGTTGCAGAATGTGTCAGCCGATGCCTAACTTGTTAGAGGGTAAAGGCCGAACATCAGAGACCGAATGGATTACTACAGCCGTTAGAAATTCCTGAGTGAAAATGGGAGCATATCATGATGAATTTTGTGGTAGGACTTCCAGTAACACAAAAGGGATACGATGCTATATGGGTGATTGTGGATCGACTAACAAAGTCAGTGCACTTTTTGCCGATCAAGATTAAGTTTAGTTTGGATTAGTTGGCCAAGCTGTATATTAAAGAGATAGTTTCAAGACATGGAGATTTTGAAGTAGGAAGTTTTGTGTTCATGAAAGTATCTCCCTGTAAAGGAAAGACCAGATTTGGAAAGAAAGGGAAGCTGGGTTCGAAGTTCATAGGATCGTTCGAGATATTAAAGAGAGTAGGTGAAGTGGCATACGAGGTAGCTTTACCTCTTGAACTGGAGCATATTCACAATGTGTTTCACGTGTCAGTGTTGGGGCCATACAAGTCTGATTACAAGCATGTCATATCCTATGAGCCAATACAAGTTTAGAAAGACTTATCATATGAAGAAGTTCCTGTCCAGATATTAGATAGGAAAGAGCAAAAATTGCAAAATAAGGTTATACATTATGTCAAAGTCCTTTGGAGGAACCACAACGCTGAGGAAGCTACGTGGGAGCTTGAAGAAAAGATGAAGACTAACTATCTGAATTTTTTTGAGTAGTTTAAATTTGTAATTTCGAGGACGGAATTCTTATAAGGGGGGAGAATGTAATGACCACGAATTCTATTAGACATTACAATTATAACTATTAAATGATTAGTAATGAATATATGTGTATATTTATTTAAAGCAATGAAACAAGGTGTTATAATTAATTAAAACAAGTCTAATTGGATTATATTTTAAATTCAAATGAGGTGTTAAACTAGGTCAATTAAATTTACCTAGTAGTCCATGTAATTAATTAAAACCTTAGACAATGTAATTAATTAAACTAGCCCAATGCATGTTTTAATTAAATGTAGCATAGATTATTAAATGATAGCCAATGAGATAAATAAATTGAGTCCAATCAAATTAATTGAATGAGCCCAACTTATTTATATTCTATAATCCATTGCGGAGCCCAATAGGAGGTCAAAATTGGTCAACATTGATACATGTGTATATATATATATATATATATATATAGGTGTATATATGAAATTAAAAGCTAGAAAAATAAATGGAAAATGGCCAAGAAAAAGGCCATTTGGCTGGCACTTCATGGGGCCCCACTTGGGTGGCTTGAATGCTTCATGTTGTTTTACTTGTATACAATGTTGTGGTGGTTGAACCAACCCTAGTCAATCACAAGTCAATCAACAGATCAATCCATCCAATAGTAATCTCAATTAAGCCTTAATTTGACTATGTTGGTGGATTAGGAGAGTTAATGAGGGTTTAGCAAATGACTATATATAGAGTACTCCACACAAGTATTATGTTGGTTAGTTCATTTCCTAGCATTTCTAGAGAGAAAAAGTGAGAGCATTTGAGAGAGAAATGTGAGTATACACTTGTGAGTTGAAGGAGAGTGCTAGAGAAGGAGCTTGGTGTATGTCAAGTAGCTTCATAAACTACTTTGAAAGGAGAAGAAGAAGAAGAGCATCCAAGACCCTAAGGTTCAAAAGCGCTCCAAACCCTTTTTATTTCATTTTTGTAGTCTAGATATGATTTGAACGGTTAAAATATATTTTTAACAGATCAAAACTTGTTTTGATGGTCTAGAAGTTTTAGACTATGTTATATATGTATATTCATGCTTTGAGGTGTTTAGATAATGTTTTGGTATATGTTGTATGCATAAAATTGAAAGAAATGTTCATATTAAGTTTTACCGGTAAAACCCTAGTTGAGCATGTAATGTTTAATGTTGAAGTTGGAAAATTAATTTTTATGGCTAGAAAGTTACATACATAAGTTTTAAAGAAAACCCAGCTTGAAGCTTTCAAAAGTAATGAAAAACAAAGGAGTTATGACTTTTATCGCAAATGAGGTCGTTTTTAAACCCTAAATGACTCAATCTTTAAATTTTGTGTCAAATGTTTTCAAAAATGCGATCGAACCATGAAATGTTGTAAAACAAGAAGTTAGGAACACATCAACATTGATTTTGTGTCATTTGGATGTGTAGATTTTACTTTATCAAGGTTTGAATCAAAAGTGTCAAAATTGTCAAAAATTTAAAAATTGAAAAATGTTTCTGTAGTACAGCACCGGGGCGCAGTGTTGCAGTATAAAACACTGCGCCGGGGAGCCTGCACTGTTCTAGAAAAAAATTAAAATTCGAACCGGGTCAGGTCAGTCCGAGTTAGAAAATGAAAAGTGTTTCAAAAAATATTTTATTATTTTTGGACTTAATAAATGTATTTTTAAATGGTAGATAGTTGATTTAATAATTAAAAGTGTACAAATATTATTAAAGGATTAATAATATAATTAAGTTAATAAAATATTATTAAATAAATAATAATATTAGAAAATCATTAAAATATGAGCAAATATATAATAATATTATAAAGTCAATAAAATATTATTAAACGAGTATGTACTATATCAAGTTAGATTAATTACTTATATGTACTTTCTTTTGTAAATCTTTTGTATTTCCTTACGATATGTAATGTTTATGTTAAGGTTAATCGACCTTGGGAAATGTAGCATTTTATAAAGTACTTTTTGTATTATTTCGCGAAGTTTAAATGCAATTTATGTATTTAATTGTTAGTAAATATTGTACAGTGGAGAACCAAACCCGAGGTTATGGAACTCGAATTTGGGTTCGCCATAATAATAATAATAATAATAATAATAATAATAATAATAATAATAATAATAATAATAAAAAGAAAAATTGAACGTAAACAACATGGGTCACCCTTTTAGTATGGATGCCATTTTCCTGTTTTTCGGGTATTGCTGTCGTTATATTTTTACATGCAAATTGATTTGGGCGAAAAATCATAAGGACGGTTCAGATTCATTCTAATTGATTTGTAAGTTATTTTAGGTTGCAAAAAGTCTTTAGGTAATAAAGTATTTTTAGAATTTTAATCTACGTCGTGCCTTCAGGCACGTGCAATTACGTGTCATCTATTTGGTGTTTTTGTATGCTATATTGAGAGCAACTATTGTAGTAAGCGGTGACTCATGGTATAAGAATCTTTTGTCCAATTTCAAGAAAAAATATAGAGACAAAAATGTTATCGTGATGCGATTTAGTTGGTGTTATGACAATATTTTTTTGTTTGGACTTAAAGTACTCATTTTATACTTTTGGATATATATGCAAAAGCCTTTCTTTTGGATTTTTACATCTTTTTTTTCCCTCATTGGATCCCACCAAATGGCTTGTAGTAATACCTTTTTTTGATAGGAAATATTGTTCATGTATCATATTGATCGATGGTTAGAGATACTGGAGACAAATAAATACTGCCAAACTTCTCATTTCCTTTTGTCAATAAAGAAAAGGTGTGTGGGATACCCGAAAATACTATATTACACAAATTTGAATTCGCTATCGTCAATCAATTAATTACTCAAATATGTCAAGAACTAATTTTAAGTTAAGAATGAGTAGCACATTAATGTTTGCCTAAAAAAAAAACTATAACTGGATTGAGTATCAATCTTTTTGTATTAATGGTTGAACTCTCAGTTCTATTATGGAACTGAGAGTTCATAACAGTTTTAGATTTTTCAATCTAAAAATATTGAATACAGTACTCAATTGTTATATTAGTTGTACCGTACCTTCAAACACGAGTTATTTCTAGTTAATGATATAGTAGAGATTCATAATTAAACTCATGATTTTTCATTTTTAAAATTTTACACGTTAAATTTTAATCTTAAATTATTGTAATTCTCTATATTTTTATTTACTTGATTTACCTTGACTTAATTCCCAACATCACCAACGAGACTCGTGGCTCTCACACTGAGACAGTAAAAAAAATATAAATATTATTAAAAACGATGTGACGTTTTAGTTCCGCACTTATACTACGTTCCTTTGTGGAATCAAATGGCATTTTCCAAGTACTATATTTATTGAGGAGTTTTCCCGGAAAATAAATTTATTTAATTTTCCTTCCATTTTCTATATTTTTTCCAAGAAATAAATTCATTTATTCTTCCTTCCATTTTCTGTATAACCAAAATTATGAAGTCTTAAAGTAAGTTCTGAAGTAATTTTTCAAAATTACTATTCGAATATTTTATTTAGTTTTGCTGTATCCTGAAATTTGATTGCTTGTAATCCGATAATAAAATCATACGAATCAGACAATTATCAATTTAAAGATAATATTTACACATCTCAAACCAAATCGTTTTCTATATTCTATACTACCATTCTAACAACGCTAATGACAGTAAACACCATATACAGTAAGTATCTCAAGAATATTTAAAGTCAAACTCTTTATAGTTACAAAGTTTTCAGTGCACCCTAAAAGAAATTAGCGAGTGATGGTCCCCCCCCTCCCCCCCCCCCTTTTTTTGGTGTATGTGGCATAGAAGAGAAATCAAGCAAACTGATGAATTCTCATGTGTATCAAATTTTAGTTTGGTATAATACATTACAAAAATTAATTGAGATCCATGGATGCTTCTAGCTGACTTGTTACTTAATACTCCCAGTCTGTCAAACAATTAAAAATTTTAGTCGACCACTCTACTTCTCCCATTACTTGAACCCCGTACTCCCATTATTGCATTACTTTCAAGCTTACCAAGCTCTCTTTCATGACCTTAACAAAGGTATGCTCCTCATAATTGTCCTCTTCCCTTACCTCCCCATTGCAGTCCACCATCGTCGAGACTGGGCCCGCAAGAAAATGGAACAAATTTTTACAAGCATCATAAACCACGTAAGCAAAATTGCATACCTAAAAACGACATGCTGCAATGATTTATTGATGCCACGTACAAAGACGGTGCACCACAACAGAATCTGAGGTCACGGGCCGCACTTTTTGCCGGACTTAATACTAGCGCCATCACGGCTACATGGACTGGGGAGTATCTAATTTGGCATACGAAGTACTATACCATGGCAAGGAAGGAGCAAAAGAGCTTGATCAATAAACACGGGAATGTGATGAACCAGGACGTTTTATCTGAGATGGAAGTGCTGAACAGGTGTGTAAAAGAAGCATCAAGACTTCACCCTCCATTGACTATACTTTTGCGCAGTTTTCATAAGGATTTTAGTGTAAAAACAAAGGGAAAGAATATGACATTCTAAAGGGCATGTTGTGGCTACATCGCCAGCGTTTGCTAGCCGTTTGTCGCATATTTTTAAGGATCCGGACCTGTATGATCCGGATAGGTTTGGTCTGGGGAGAGAAGAGGATAAGGTGGCAGGGGTATATTCGTATTTTCCTTTTGTTGCTGGTAGGCATGGGTAGGGGTGCACAATTGTTGGTTTAATTGGTTTTGTATAAAAAATAAATAAAAATATTTAAGTCGGTTATAAAAAATTTAAAACTAAAACCGTATAAATTTTTATTCCGTAATCGGTTATCGGCCTATTCGATTATATTGGTCGATATAATCGGTTTGGACGATTATAAAATTTTAAAAAATTATTTGAATTATTTTTCCTTGAAAGTAGCCTATCTTTTACTCTTTTAGTTATACTAATATGCTGCTACTGCTGATATTGTTCAAATAGGATTTCTATTAGTAATTTTACTTCATTGTTAAGGAAGACCCTTATTATGTGTCCGAAATATAATAAATATTGTTTACCAAGATGGGCCCACAAGAATATGGAAATTGTGGTCCCGTTTTTCTTTGTTGAGCACTTGCTTGTTCCCAGTAATGCTACCTCCTTGTTGCAAGGGTCTAGTCATGATTATAAAGCTGCTCACCAGATTCAATTATGTCGAGGGAGGGATTCTTTGGAGCACAAGCTTAAATTGTGTGTATACATATTAAGAGGAGATAATTCTTTGATTCCCCCCGTAAATTTACTTGAGGAGATATGTATTAATTATATAAAATAAATAATTATTAAAAAAATATATAATTATATTAGAATTTTAATTAGTACGGTCGGTTTTGATTTTTGTGAAAATTAAACTGAAATTGACAGAACTCAAAAACTGAAACCGGCCAAGCCTCAGTTTTTTGATTTTATAATTTTTGATTTTTCAATTTTGTAATTTTTAGCTTGGTTTATTAACGATTTGATTCGATTCGATCAATTTTTCAGTTATTTTTTATTTTGTTTGCACTCTAGGCATGGGTGTCTTGGTGCCCCATTTGTGCATTTGCAATTTAAGACAATATGGAGTCATTTGCTTAGGAACTTTGAGTTGGAATTGCTCTCACCCTTTCCTGAGATTGATTGGAATGCAGTGGTGGTTGGTGTGAAAGGAAGGGTCATGGTGCGGTCGATATAAATGCCGAAAGCTTCTACTCATCTAAATTTGAAGACAATGGAATTCAAATATATAGCCCCATCATTAGGCGTGTACTCTGCTATTTCATCTCATGTATTACTCTTCATGTAATTTTTATTTAATTATAAAATAACTATAAATAAATAAAGTGAGATTAGGTGACAGTAATAAATAATAAATATGTAGTAACAACATACTTAAAGACCCTTAAAGATAAATTATCTAACATCTAACTCTCATCTTTCAAGTACATTATGTTGTTCAAAGTGTACCCCAATTTCTATAAATTTTCATAGTTTCTATTTTGACGATGAATGCACTTAATTAGAAAAGTGATGGCTCACTTTGTAATTTACTCAAATTTGCTTATCTTGAAATTTTATAATAAAGTGTAATTTTAGCACCCATATATTAATTTATCATTTCACATTTGGTTTCACAATTTTTATTAGGTAATTGTCTTTTAAGATCTTTTAATTACGTTTTATTTACAAATTGACATCGGGCCGAATTGATAAAATGGACATGCACTTTCATCCCCATAATTAACATTTATTCTTAATTTTATTTCTGAGATTGATTTTTCTCTAATTTTGAATCATTTGTTAACTATGTGCATTTTAATGAATGCATGTATAATTTCGAGTCATATATACTAGATATATATTGTTAGGATTGACTTATACTTCAACGAATTCGACTAATGATTACTATGACAAGGTAGTCGAGGGTTTCGTTTCCCGGTAAGCGAGTGGCTGCCCAATTCGCCTGTGAGTTGGCACGGGATTGCAAGAGGGCAACACCCCCTGGAAGTCGAGCATAAAGGTATAATTGGGTTTGATGATTTATTAATAGTCTACTCTTTGGTTTACTAATGTATTGGACTTGAGCTCATGTTATAGCAGTTAGAGTTTTTTAGTTACTATAAAAAAAATTGTTTGGTGTGTGAATCATTGTAGATCATGTTAGACATCTAATGAATACGTTAGACAAGCAAGACTAACCAAATTAGTGAACTTAGGTATATAGCGTGTTCTTACTTTTCTGTTCTTCATATAATATTTTGTGTGATTGTATTATTATTCGATCTTAAGATGTTATATTATACTAAATAGGTTTTCTTTTTCTTGATTAATCATGCAAGCCAGCTTTTGTAAATGTAACAATTCTATAAATTCACGAATTAATATCAAAGTACATAAAACTATGTATGTTCTGTTTGAGTAACTACCTGTGGACCTATTATGTAGTTCTTCTTGCCGATTCTTCGAGGTGTGGGTATAAGCTTTTATTTATGTATCAAACAGAAAAGATGACAAGATACACCGAGCTTGTTAGTTGTGATTCTTTTGTTATTTTTGAACCTGTTTTTTAACCAATAGTCTATCAATGTGCTTCAGCCTAGAAAAAAAAAATGAATACTACTCCCAGTTCCATAAGAAAGAGTTTCATCAGAATATAATTTTATTCTTTATTTGCAGCTAGTGATATTTTAGTTACTTTAATACGTAGGTGATGGTATATATGATAGTTTAATTGTGATGATAAACTTGGTGCATGGTATATTGTCATTTTATATTAATATTTAAAATAAATGATAATTATTTTTTGAGCAAAATAACTGACGAATAAGACTCTTTGAATTAATTGGAGAATTCAGATAATGTTACCCCTTTGTTTCATCCACAAACTCATCCCATGTATTGATACCCGATACTACTTATTTATTTCAAAAAATTAACTATAAATAAATAATTACATTATACTTGAAATCAATGCATAACATTGCATGTTATTTGCATCAACTAAACCATTTCAATCCACTCCAATCACTGTCCCTTTTTATTTGTCAACAATTAGAGACAATTTCCCACCCACATAAAAAACTATAAGCATTCGGGTGTTTTGGTATGGTCTCTAGTGGTATCCCGGCAATAATCATACACTTGGTGGTTTTTCTGAACCCATTCCATGGCTGCGTACTGTTGTTGGCTCAGCCCACCGGTTTGAGCCGGTGAGCCTGAAACTGGCCGGCATGAAGCCGGGGCATTGTCTATGCATCCTCCAAGCTTGAAATTCTTGTACCTACCAATGAAGGGTTGGTATTTATAATCAGCTTTATATTTCCCTCCCTCGGTTGCCCATGATGAGGCGTCCCATATTGATCCATACACCGACATTGGCCTCAATGGAAAAGTAGCATCGCTTTTTTTAGCGTATCTCCTTATGGGCACATCGTCCACAAAAAATCTGCATATCATATCACCAAATATTTGCTGTGCAAAATAAAAAATCAAACAATATCGGCAAAAATAGTATTCTATTCGTTTTAAAATTAGAGATAAAATTTGACTTTTGAAATTAAGCGATAACATATTAAATTTTAAATTAATGTGAATTTATTTAATTTAGTTAATACATTTATTATAATTTTATGTTATATAACAAAAATTATAAATCATAAAATTTATTTTATTCTAATTTTTTTTGAATCATAACAATTTTAAAGTTTAATATAATACCGTTATTTGATTTCAAAAGTCAAATTGTATGTCTAATTTTGAAACGTGAAGAGTAGTTACTAGCAAACCAAGAATATTGCATGGTGTAACATGCATTATATTAAGTTAGTGAATTAATGATAAATAATAGAATGAGAATCCAAGCATTAAAATTTTTGGCTATGTTTGATTGCAATGATAATATTGGGGATAAAACTAATTACTCCTTTTATTAGTTTTATCCCATATTTGTCTATAAATTTATATCTTGGACTATACGTAAAATGGAGTAAAATTTAATAAATACCTATCCTATATATTATAATCCCCTCATTTGGAAATAATATATAATTTGAACACAAATAGCTAGCTATAGCAATAACCTTTTTTAATATTACAAGTGCATAATTTTTTTTTCTTAAGTCAATATATGAAGCAACATTTGGGGAAATGAAAAATTTAGAAAGACGAAGTGAAAAGTTTAAAGAGAAAAATTGAGAAATTTTATTGAGAGAGAGTAAATTTTAAAGGGAGAAGGTGAGATTTTAAAGAGAGAAAATGAGAATTTTAGACAAAGTAAGTTAGACTTTCACTAGAGTTTTCGTTTTCTTGTCATCATATTTCCAATATATATGTGTGTGTAGTCTAGACATAATTTTGAGAAATAAAATGGATCCATTAATGAATATGATAAAATGACAAAGTTGTAATTAGTGAAATACAACTTATCTTCATATTATATTATAACATTTTATACTTAAAGAAGAATGACGCTCAACTGTTGTTGACAAAAAATAAAATTGTCAACAAACACAGTTATACCAAATTCCAAATTAAAAGTAGTTATTTATTATAAAAAATATATATACAAAAAGTACAATCATCATATCTATGAGGTACAATACACAAAGTCGATATTTCATACTAAGGTCCTTCATAAGAAATTAAAGACTGGCTATCAGGTCATAAGTTCATACATAATTCATATGCATGCATGGAAAAAATAGATATGAAAGAAATGGAGAAATTAAGAATATAATTAAATTCAGGGTGCTAATTTGAGAAAATAAAGATAGGTAGCTACAAATTACATACATGATCTCCGTGGGGTTCCAGATGATAGCATAGTTGTGATAAGCTTTAGTGGGGTCGAACCAAAGGTTAAACCTCTCCTCCCTTCCAATTATATTGTTCCCATCTCCACTTCCATTCATGTAAACATTTGTTTGCAGTGTATAAGGTTTACCAGGTGTTGTTCCTAGGAACTCAATATCAATTTCATCATGGTACGGTAGTTGTTGATTGTTTGAAAGCTACCATCGTTAAAAATTAAGCAGAATAAAACAAACAAGAATGATTATTAGATTAACAAGAGTCATAATAATAGTAATAATAATAATAAAATATAGAGTAGTAAAAGACGTACTCCCTGCATTCTCAAATATAAGATTAATATTAACTTTATAAAAGTCAAATTATGTCATTTTTAAATTTAAAATTAACGTGATTAATTTGAGTTTGAAAATATTATATCTTATAATTAGTAATAATTTATTTTTAAATAGTCAGAATCTTCATATTCATATTGTCTAAAATTTTAATTTATTTTTATTGGCTTTAATTTTAAATATTTTAAATTAATTTTAAAAAGTCAATATTAATCTTATATTAATTAGTGAGGGATCGAGTATATGGAAAATAATGGCAGGTTTCAAAATCTGGTTCTCACATAGAAAGATGTAATAACTCCTGCTGTATAACCAGGTTGGAGCTTAACAGCTGCACCAAAGTACCCCGATCGATATGAATTAAGCGACTTAAATCCGCTTCCTATATTCATGAAAGAACAAAAAAAACTATATTAAGCAGCTTAGGGTACTGTTCGATGAATTTTTCTCTTAGCTGATAAAAAAAAAATTAAAAGTGAAAAATGAAAAGAAATAAAGAAAATTAACAGACAATTAAGAGCTAAGTTTTAGTTGTAAATACCTGAGCTTGTATCAAGCCAAATTGTTAAAGTTCCTGCCTTTAGAATTTGATGCTGAGGACCCCAAAGATTACTATAGCCTTTATTAAAACCAATTGAACGAAATCTCAAACTAGGGAAATAGCCAGGTGAAGGTGGAAATTGTGCATTGCTTGAAAATTTATGCATGAAGATAAGAAGAATATAGAGAAGGAGAGCCATGAAAAAGAAACTAAGAAGAAAAGGAAGAAACTTTTGATAAGATTAATAAAAGAATAATGTAAAAGGGATGAAACTGAATATATGACTTGTGAAAGAGTGTGGAAGCAGAGGTATCTTTATTTATAGGGAGAATTTGAGGGACCTACCATGCAATTAAGTGGATAAGGAGAATGATATATGGAAGTTACACGAATAGACAAGATTATGAAGAGATGTAATCCATGCATGCGGAGAAGGAATGGTCAACTTGCATGTTGCAGTTATTCAAATAATGAATTGGAGCTCTTTTTAACCATATAATGAACAAGATAATATTGTGACATTAACTGGTCTTGATACTAAATTTTTACTAGTATAACTAATTAGATTTATTTTTATTAAGACAATATTTGTATTTCTTTTACATAGTAATTTTAGTTTGTTTTTATTTTCTTTCTCCTTGGCATTTTTCAAGTTTTGAATGTATCCATGAAGAAGAAAAATGGAATTAAAGTAATTACTGTTGTCTACCAAAATGAACAACATTCCTTGTGTAATTAAATCTTTTATCAGATTTGGTCGTAGGATTAAATAGATGTTATTTCAATAAATTCACATTGTATTTGTATTTATCTAATTATAATTACCGACTTGATATATTTATATTAATGCAAGTGATTAAAAAATAAAAATATATTGTAATTTGATATGGTATCAGGGCAGAATATGGCTAACAGCTAATTATTGATCCTAATTCTCTCTCTTAAAGCGTACAGAAAGTGACTGATTGTACAAATCAATCCTTTCCTTTACAATTCGTTTCCATCAAAATCAATCAGATTCCTTCCAGTTTCGTAATATGTTCCAAATCTTATGGGGATTTGATATTGTAAGAGAAATAATATTACTGTCAAAGCAATATATGTAATTAAAGTGTATCGTTAAATATATATTTATTTTGACAATATTATTTTTATTCAGATAATAGGCTTAAATACACTTTAAATTTTAATTTTTAATTTTTAATTTTTTTACACTTTAAACCCTAGTATTTTAATTTCAAAAACATTAAACCATAATGTCTCTATATTTCTATAAATAATTTTTTTTGGCTATCAAATTTAGCATTTCTTACATGGGTAGGTCACGTGACTCAAAATAAAAGTGTAATTAAATCTTTTAAGGATATATATTATTTATAGGGTTCTCTTAGCATGTGCCCTTAGGACACATGCTAAGCGCGAAAAATAAGGGTAAATTTTATTTGTTTATATATTTGTACGGAATTCAATACATGAGGTCCACTAGTATATTATTTTTTTATGCATCGAATTCAGTGCAAATACATAAATAAATATTATTATGCATTGTTTTCAGTGCTTAGAATGTGCTCTTAGAGTACATTCTAAGAAAATCCTTATTTATATTAGCTTCAATTTTTCCTCATTTTTCTTTCCCTAATATAAACGTAATTAAATCATATTTCTATTTTTTTTAATCACAAACTAACCACGTGCCTACATTTTTCTGTACTTCTAAAGATATTTTAGTGTGAAATTAATTCAAATCAATTATTAATTGTCGGTAGCCAAAAAGTTTAATTTATAGAAATTTAAGTAAAAGTTCAATCTCTTAAAGTTAAAAAGTTAAAGGTTTATAATGTATTTATGCCTTGGCAATACGAATCGTCAATATTATTCATATATTCTTTTTTTTTTAGGGGCAAAAGAAAATTTTATTTAAATCCAAAATTTTATAATATGTGGCAAATCCAAAAAATATAGATAGGGTTAACAAAGGAATTGCATAGCATCAATTCAAAACCTATTACAAATTTCATCTCAATTCAAACACATAGCAATCTTTCCCAAATCGAAATAGAGAATTCCTTGAAAGCTTATTCGTATATTCTCTTCGGGATAAGTCTATATATACAACATTTAACAATAAAATCAATCACTATATTCATTTTAATTATTAAAATATAAGGCATGATACGAATTTCAATATAAAGCTCTACTTTTTAATGATCAAGATCAATTTTGTAATTGATATTTGTGGTTGATATTTGTGTACTAATTAATACTTATTCTTATATTTGAAGTATTTTTTCCTTTCTTTTTTTTCTCTTTCCATGTATGATATTTTTCCGCTGCAATTAATCAGTGCTTCAATACTGCAATTCCGGATCTCAATCGGTGCTTCAGTTACACAAAATCAGCGCCTTCCTATTCTCCCAAACTTATGATTTCTTTCTTTCTTTCACATATTTCCATATCCTGGTACTTTCCATGTCTTTCATTGTGAATCTTATATATTCATGGCGGGAAATCAAATTCACAAGATTTTGGCATACAACTCTTTGCCATATGATGACTCCAAATTGATGATTGCAATTTTCCACTAACTGCTGAATCCAAAAATCGGTACACAAATGATCTAATGAATCGATTCTTCTGCTTACAAAAGTTCCCAAATCAGTCGGTGCAAAATTATAACACAGAGAAGCGCAATTGTTACTTGATGCTCTTAAAAACAGAGAAACACAATCGTTATATCATAACAATATTTATGTTATCAGAGCAAATATATATTAAATAAACGATATGTTTATACTTGTTATATATAACAATATATTGAATTATGGCAACATAATTATTGCTATAGGATTATCAATGGCCCAAAAGAAATGCATCTTATTTATGAAAAATTTAATGTAAAAAATTGCATGCATTGATAGCTTTGTTACAAATAATCTTTGAGTGTCTAAATCTTCATTTACAATGTATTTACTCAATATTGTATCAACACTTTATTCCAACATTAACAATCCAGCAAAACGACATGTGATTCACGTCTTGGAGACTATTTTGGACGATCAACCTCTATTTTCAGCAAGTGGACCATCTCAAGCCACTCCAATCAAACTGTCCCATTTTAACTGTCAACAATTTTTGAGACTCACAATATTTCAATAAAAAAAAAAAAGCCCAGCACTCAAGTGTTTTAATAAGGTCTCTACTGCGATCCCGGAAGTAATCATAGACTTGGTAGTTTTTCTGAATCCGTGCCATGGCTGCGAACTGTTATCGGCTCAGTCCACCGGTTCGAGCCAGGGAACCTGAAGCTGGCCGGCATGAAGCCACGGCACTGGCTGTGCATCATCCAAGCTTGAAATTCTTGTACCTGCCAATGAAGGGTTGGTATTTATGATCAGCTCCATATTTTCCGCCCTCTGTTGCCCATGATGAGGCGTCCCATATTGATCCATACACCCAAATTAGCCTCAATGGAAATGTACCACCGATTTTTTTGGGCATCTTCTTATGGGCAAATCATCCAAAAAAAATAAATTCTGCAGATCATTTCATGAAATATTAATGAGTAATATTCAAAAAATCATATGTGATTTACTCAAATTCTTGATTCATCACCTGTGGTCGAAAAACAATCATTTCACCGTTTGTAGTTTGCCCTCAAACATTAAGTTATCATATTTCCATCTAAGTTAAGGGCACGTGACATTCACTCGCTCAAAATTGAGTGAACTGAAGTCTAATAGTCATATTGACCTTACAAAGGTCTAAAATACTCCTACATCATAATATATAACAATTAATCACTTAATTTTTTGTCCATCACTCATTTTTTAATTTTTCTCATCTACAAAGAGACCTGTACAACAGGTTAGCCTGATCTGGCCTGCACTGAGCTGGCAGACCCTGGACTTTGACTAGGCTAAACCTTGTCATCTCGACTGTGATCTGGATAGACTTGTAAGCCAGGCCAAGCCTAGGCTGGTCTCCCCCTCCCCTCCCCCCTCCCCCCTCCCCCCTCCCCCATTCTCATTTTTATTTTTTCTTTTAATGTTAAATATTAAAAATATAAATTAATAAGATTTTGTAAAAATGATGCAAGATTTTTAAGATTTATTTTATTTTAATATTATGTTGTATATCAATATAAGTTGGATGATCAGAACAAAAATAAATATATTCCTCTTAAATTAAAGAAAAATGTAATTTAATTAAATATAACTGAAATATAAAGCAAATTAATTTCCTAAATGTATGTCTACTATGCACAGTTTGTTTTTATAGAAAATATAATTTGGATATAATCTACTGCGATACATATGACTATAGATGCAAAATAAAATTAACTTGCTGTAGATTAAAATTTTATATTTTGAATATAAAGTTAGTTTCTATTTATTTTAGTACTATGATCAGCTAGACATATATTTTGTAAAGTTTAAATATACATATATATTTTTCTTTATGGTCATTAAACACTTATATAGTTATATCTCAAGTATTATTTCTAAATAGTTTTCTAATTGCTTCATGGAATTATTCTTTAAATTGCTACAACAAAATACCATAAAAATAACCAAAATCATAAATTCCCCTAAGAATTTAGCATATCCAAATTAATGAAGAACTTGAGTATTTACAAGAAACTAACTTATTATTAATATTTAATATTAAAAGTTAGTTTATTGATGTATTAATTAATGTTAATATTTAACATTAAACATAGCAAGAAATATTAATAAAATTTTAATGCTAAATATTATTAATTTAGTATTTACAATAAATTAACTTATTAATATTTAATCAACTAAGTAACTAACTTATTATTAATAGTAAATAAACTACCTAGTTCTATTAATTGAAAATGTATATTAATTAAATATATTTACAAGATATCAAGAATGAATAATTAAAACTTTAAACTTTATTGATGTATTAATTAAAACTAATGTACTATCATTTATAAATTACAATAAGGAATAAGTAAAAATTTATACTTGATTGACGAATAATTATAACTTTAAAGTTCAAAAATTACAAATAACTGGATAAAGAATGAGGTCAGGCCTTAGACCGGACCAGACCTCAGGCCCAAGGCCAGAACCAAGCTTTTTTGTAGGTAAGGGCAGGCCAAATTTTTGTTTTAAAATAGCAGCCTTTTCAAGCCTTCTAGCTAGACTAGGTTAGACCTGATTGATCCAAGCCTTGACTAGGCCGAATTTTGATCAGAATGGGTTCAGGCCGGACCAAAGTCAAACCGCAGGCCGTAGGCCTTTTGTACATCACTATCTACACACTTACAAAATCTAATTATATTAAAACCAATATCATAATTTAATTATTACAATTAGTTAACATAAACATTAAAATTATATTCTATTTAAACTAAGTTCATTTAATTATTTTTGGAATAAGTAAATTTTATTAAGACTATTTATTTTGTCTTAGTAAATTAAGTTAATTTACTTTTGGCTTAATTTATATAATTCGTTTTTTTATAGTTTTTTTTTTTTGCTAATTGTGATGACAAATACTTCATCCTACAAAAAGAACAAAATAAAAAATAAATTAATAAATCAAATTAAAAAGAGCAAAAAGTAGTCAATACATTATCTTATATAGTTATACTAAAGGAGTCATAATAAGCCCTAAGCTTTTGACCAAATTGATTGAATCGGTCCAAACCGGATCGAACACTGAATTTCCCAGTACAACAGTTCAGTTCGATCCGAATTTGATAACATCGCCTTTTTATTTACCAACCCCTCATGCTTCCTCTCTTGTCTTGTTCGCTCGACTTCTATGCTTTTCCTTTTTATTCTACTTAATTCAATTACTTTCTACTCAAAACTTCTCAAACAAAATGTCTCGGACAAGTTTACATAAACAACATTTAAATATAAAACTAAATATTATATCTATCGATCTTAATCATTAAAAAGTGGGGTATGACACGAATTTTAATGTTATGTTTCACTTTTTAATAATTAAGATAAATATAGTATTTGGATATTGTGATTAGATGTTATATAGTTATACTTATTTAAATGTCTCACCTATTTTGACTTTTCTGCCTTTTCTAATTACTCCTCCAATTAGCAACATGTGGTAAGCTCATGTGGGATCCGAATTACCTAGTTGGAGGATACAAGCAGATGGGGGTGCACCTGACTCAATTAAAACCAGATATGCTCATTCTTTGCTGAACATCTTAAAATCGAATGGTTAAGATTTTGAACTTCTTTTACATTTTTCCTAGTACAAGGTTAGCAGCCAAGTAGGACCCACATTAGGCCCTTACATGACATAGTTTGGTACTTGCACACCTTATTACTTACGTGATGACGGTTTATACCGTCTCTCTCTCTGCATGCCTTTGTACGTTGATTAGGTGATCTGCATTTACTTTGATGGTTATGTGATATACCCTGTTCTTTTCCCTTGCCGTTTATATTAGGTTTTGTAAGTCGAAACGTATAAGCAAACAATTAGAGATAAGAAGACTTTGGGATAAAGATACCATGGACCCTCCTATGTGTGATTTATTCGATTTTCTTATGTTTACTTCACAATTTGTTTTGTTTGGTAATGTAAAATGTGATGTATACTCCTAATACTCCTTTAATCTCAAATTAAAATAAGGAGAATAAATAATATAATAATGTCTCATAAAATTAGTATTTTATGTCATCTAATAGAAACATGCCACGTAATTAGTTTAGAATAAAATTGAAAATTTTAAATTCATTATTATTAACTAAACAATTTTACAGGTAAATAATAATTCGAGCCTATTCATTTGGTTTATTTACTTACAAAACTCTTAATGTTACATATTAGTCTTTATTTTTTTGATAAATGATGATTAGAGGAGGTCTGTATTTAAAACTTAAAAGGCTGAGAAACTAACTCGATATAAAAATCAAGTCAGTACGAAAACGGCTCTGAACTTAAGATCCAATTCAAGCAATCCAGAAATGAATAATTGGTAAGATATATACTAAGATATGCCAATTAACTAAATATAATGACCCTGGATAAAATTTTGGGTATGCTATAGCAATTAAATAAATACAATTACTGGACCTGGACAAAATAAAATTTTGAATTGATGGGACAAAATTTGCTTGGGCCAAAATTGCTTGGGCCTAAGGCACGCATTGATTAAGGTATTTCAGCAAGAATTCTAAGAATTAATGTAAAGCTAATCCAATTTCTTGATCAAATACTTTGGTGTAAACAATTGATAACTAGCTTCGAGTAAATGCGGTGTTAAAAATTGTGTTTTAGATCCCTTTTTCTGATGTCACGACTGATTAGTTATATATTGTGATTTAGGTTGTTGAAATATTTTTGATTTGGTTGGTATAAGTTAACTACATCACTGTTTCTGAGTTCCTATTGTTGTAAAACATTTTGCATTCCTGTTTTTGAGTTCCTATTGTTCTAAAACATTGTGATTGTGCTATATAAGTCAATCTGTATAGAGATTGAGCATGCTTATGCCCTAGTTGGCTTCTACAAAATTTGATTAAACAGTTGACGATAAAACCTTGATATTGAGCCCATTTAAGAGCTTAGATAGCATTCACTGATGACTGATCCATGATGTATCTTACTATAACCACAAACCCACTAGCACAATTATCTAGTATGAAAAATTGCTATCGATAGATTAATGTATATTTTACACATTGTTAAATTTGATTGACAGTATGGAAAATATAAATTAATTATCCTGTTATTGTGTTGATGAATGTGTAGGTAAGCTATGGCTATTAATCCCAGACCAAATGACCCTAATATTCTATGGGACCAAGCAAATCATGGTTCCTCAGACGTATGGCAAAATATTGTAAGTTTAATAATTTATAGTAACTTTGTATCTTATAAATTGTAATTAGAAATATTCATGTTGTCTTCTTTGACTTGTGATCTTATTTTATTTTACTCGTAGGATAAGGGTGTGTTAGAAATGTGTCAAATGTCTAAAAAGTTAAATAAATGAATCTTGTCTGAACAACAACAATTTCTACTGTAACAACTAGGTTTTGGTATATTTTGTTATCAAGCTATAGTTTCAAGAAACGATGCAGCTCTTGTGTCCGCTCTAGTTGAGTGTTGAAGAAGTGAAATAAATACGTTGCACTTAAATTGTGGTAAGGTGACAATTAGTTTAGAGGATGTGGGGTTTATATTAGGATTGCCCTTATTAGGAAAACCTGTGACTTACGGAGAACTTGAGTATCTTGCAAATTATTTTGTAAGGGTTTTTGGTTGAAGGGATGCTATAGATGACTGAAAACAATGCTATAAAAGGGGGGTATAAGTTTACCATGGTTAAGAAATAGATATGGACAACTACCCGAGGATGCAACTCCAGATGATATAGTAAAACACACAAATGCATATCTGCTGTACTTGTTTGGTGCTATTTTCTTTCCAACCACTAGTAAAGATATTGTGCAACCCAAATATTTGTTGTTCTTGAAAAATTTGGAGGAGATAGTTACCTACGCTTGGGGACAACAGTCTTAGGGTATTTGTTACATGCTGCTACTTGAAAAAAAAAAAAAATAAACAGAACAAATTTGCAGGATGTGCAACCCTTTTATGATGTGGACAAATGAAAGGTTCAACTTTGGTAGGCCTAAGTCTCAGAAGTTGATTCTAAGGGCATTATCCTAGGCATTCTCCTATTTCAATCCTGAATAACAAGACAGTTAGTGCCTGTATGATTAAATTTGATAATGACATAATGGTGACATAATATGATTAATGCTCAATGTATATTTGTAAAAGTAGCTTCTGTAAAGTCCTTACTTGATTCCCATTGTACAAGGACTTAGTTTAGAAAATATCAAATTTGTTAGGTTAATCTTCTGAGAAAAATTATTGTATAGAATTTAAGACTTGAAGATTGTATTAAAAGAAGATCAGATTAGGAAGCTAAGTTTACAATCGTATTGTTGAATCAAGATCGCATTGCAGGTTCAGAATCGTAGTGCTAAATCAAGACCGCGTTGCAAGAACTGAATCGTATTGCGAAGACAACTTTGTATAGTAAAAGCTAGATCGTATGGAAGTTATGAATACACTACAAAGTCTATACTATACGATCAGTTCATCTCGTAGAGTGAAAGCTGTCAAAATCCTGATAATGGAAATATCATGAGTTGAAGAGCCCAATGCAAATCTTTTCAAGTCAAAGTTAAAATCTGAAGTTCAGAAATGCCTGTGTCCACTGGCTAGTTGACGTTGAAAGGTCATCAAAGGATTACTATATTTGGAAAACTGATAAGCTGACATGACAGAAAGCTATTTTTCCTAACACCAAAATGCCCATAACGAAGATATTAAGAATCGAGGCATTTAATGAACAATGACCATCTTGCAATGGGGAGATTTCAAGAAGTCTATAAAAAAGAGAGTAGAATCCAAGAAAAGTGGAGATGAGACATTGATCAAAAATTGAAGTTCTGCAATGCTCAAAAGACCCACTCTATGAAAAGTTGAACATCTCATTCAAGCTGTTAAAAACTTGAGAAGAAGATCATATTGCCAACTTAGCAGCAACTCACAACATCAAATCAATCACATTATGTTGTCTTAGTGACATTGTTCCAAGTCTTAGTGACATGAAGAAATCTAAGTGATTTGGACTGAGTGTCCTTGTGGTCTGAGACTAGGTAACTCGAAGAAACCTTAGCGGTTCAATTGTAGCTGATCTTAGTGATCAATATTTTTAGTGAATTTCCTACTCGTGGAGTAGAATAATGGAGTAGTAGTTATTACGTTTTCGAACCACTTAAAATTTTGTTATCTCTCATTTACTTTATGTCATTTATATATTATTTGCACTATATTTATTTGTGATTGTGTGTGCTTTATATTTTCAAGTTCCAAATCTCAGAACTATATTTGATAAAACTTTATATCTAAAAAGGGGGATTCTAAAATTATATTCCGTTGTGCTTAATTTACTTTGTTTTACAAATTATCAATTAACTTTTAGTTAAAGTAAAATCACAAAGTTTGAAAAGACCTATTCAACCCCCTTCTAGATCTTTTATGTGCCTCTAGGATACAACAAAGATTATCAGTGCCAAAAAAATATCCCCAATTACCATATTATGTTTTACCAGGGAGAGTTTAATAATATGTCAAAAAACGGATGTGGTGTGGCGTCCATATAAGTTATTCGATAGGCCCTTGGGTTGAGATTTTTTTCAAGCAAAGTTAGCTAGAGTCGCTCGAGTACCTTTAATACATTTTGAAATTGTTGAGTTTTAAATGCTAGACAGATTTATGAGGCAATTTGGTTATTTACAGTCCTTTCCAAGTTATGCTAAAAACATGGTGGAATTGAGGGTAGAAAAAAAATTATTTGAGAAATTAAATTATGAAAAACAATGGTTCGTTTATATCGAATTGTGGGAGGCTTATATGGAGAGTTTAGAAGGGCAAGTGGTAGAGGCTTTATGGATGGTATCCACTGAAGAATATATGAAATGGTACAGAGAAATTAGTCGAACACGAATTCACTATCCTTGAGAATGCAGAGTTCAAGGTCAAGGTTACGAACCTCGAGCACTCATTGATCAATATTTAACTATAAACGCTGTAAGTTGTTTATATGGAGTTATTATTAATATTTTTGTCTTTGATGAACTTATTTTTAATTATATATATGTTTTGTCGTGTTGTAAATTAAGACTGCAAATTATGTATTTGAATAGTTCTTTACAGTTGAACAACCCCAGAGTTTAGAACCATGTATCAGACATGGTTCAATACACTTTGCCAGCCCTTCATGAATAGTTAGGGGCTCCAATAAAGTCAAATCCAAACCAACAATACATTGGACAAATGGAGATTGACATGATAGGATCCCAGTCTTCGGTGCAAGAGTCTCAACCTATTGTTGGCCCTTTTACTCAACAAAGTAGGAAACTCTTGGTCAGAATGAGAGAGGGCACAAACCACTCTCATTTGTGAAGGACTTAGATATTGAGAAAATCACGTGGTTAAAGCATCATTGGTTAAATCCAACTTACGACCCTTCAGACTTTCCTCATATCCATCCACACAGTCTATACCAATTAGAATTTAAAGACGTGAACTTTTTGAGACCCGCTGGTTGGTTATGGGCACACGTCTTGGATGCATATTTGTTTCTTTTGAGAGATAGAGAAGCTAAGATGTGGAGTGAAGGAATCCAAAGATGGGCATTATTTTATTTCATGCCTACGTACCTTTCAGAGTTGGCTACCTAACACTTACCGAGTATCAGAGTTAGCAAGGAAAGCACACTCAAGTTTTTATGAAGTTACATCAATCCTACAGTTGGCTCCCCAATACATGAATGTCATTGCATATTTATTCCATTGTTCAAAGAAAACTCACATCTCTTTTTGTTTGTTTGGAGTTTGAAAAAATGGAAGGTACAACTACTTGACCCTTTATGTGATGACAACCCATCCTTTATGTGATGACAACCCATTAATGCCGCGTAAGTTCAAGTTATACCAAAAATATTTCAAACTTGTCGCAAGTTCATTATTATAGTCATTTTTTTGAGTGTCATCACAAAGACGTATAATGCAATAGTTAATTTATGGTTTTGTGGTTTATAGGTGGAGGTAATTCATTTGCTGCTTCATGAGGCAAATCCAAAAGGAAAATGGCTGAGATCGAAGTTGAAAGTTAAAGTCTGTGTGAATAGGTCGAAGAAATGGAACTTAGACGACAACGGTGTATATGTAGCAAAGTACGTTAATTTTTTCCTGCACCGGATTGACATTAGCATGGAACTGAGGTGGAGTGCTAACGATGCTACTATTTTTAGGTTTAGAATTATGCATGAGATTAGGATATGCAAAGCTAAGACGATTCCTCAAAACTTACATTTTTAATGACCAACCTTTAACCTGGATTCAAACTCAGATTCGTGAATGTATATTTTTCCAATTTTTGGCATGCATTGTAAATATTAGTTGATTAACTTTTACAAAATGGAGAATTATGCCATTTTTTTATTATTATATTCTATTGAAATTATCTGGATTATGCTTATGGCAAGCAGATTGATTGCATCAGTGTACCGTGTCTTTATTTTTTGTCAAGCAAATTGATTTTTGCTTGTTGGCACTTGTTCGCTATTTACATTGAATTTCCATTTTTCTGGCTAAAGGATATCATATTGGGTCTCATTTACCTTTTGATTTTAATTTAGCAAAAATAAATAAATTTACCCGTTTGATTTTCCCAGTTAATGAAATTACATCATGGTGCTTATCAATTCATCTTACCCTCTTTGTTCTACCAGACATTCTCTCTCTCTCTCTCTCTCTCTCTCTCTCTCTCTCTCTCTCTCTCATTTTATGTTAACCAGAAGTCTCTCTCTCATTATAAAAGCACTTGAATAGTCAAAAGTGGACAACAAATGAGCTATCTGATGAACTAAAATTTACATTTATAGTTTAAATAGAAAAAAAATTCAAGTCAAACTCATGTGCAGGTGGATGGGATTCCAGTAACTGTGGCAGTGGGGAATCTCCTCTCTGAAGAAGGTTTCTCACTAATGATGCCACCAGCTGCTGCAGGATCTATATGGAAAGCTCTTTTAAGTCGGGGTGCAATCCCCATGGGTATTAATGCATGGGAAACAATAAGGATTCTACGACGCAATTAAATTAAATTTTATTTCTGCTCACATGTCAGTCATTTGTCCTTCTTAACATTATTTTCCAACCAATTGAGTGCTCTTAAATTCTACTTTGTAATATATCTTTTTTGTTAATTTGGTATGCTTGGAAAATTCCTTAGATTGTGTAAAACTAGATGTCAATTAGCTATGTTTTTGCATTGATTTCGACTGTATTGTATGTGTTAATTAATTGGTTTGTTTTAACTATAGTATGTGTTAATTATTTAGTTCGTTATAACAGAGATGGGCATAAGAACGTCATTGAAGATTGTAGTATGGTTTTATATATACTGCTATCTTATGGATTCATAATCCGTAACCAATTATCTACAGGAAGACCAGCTCCTGGTCAGGGCCGGTCCTAAGGATTTGGAGGCTTTATGCGAGAAAAAAAATAGGGGCCCTTTCGCAAAAAAAATTCGTCCTCTGTAAGAGTCGAACACGTGTCGCGTGCTTTGAACTTAAGAATTATAGCCAGCGCCTCCAAGGTAAGATTTGTTTATATTAGCCACATTTTCAATATTTATATAAAGTATACATATACATAAAAAAAAATTCCGGGGCCTTCCAAATTTGAGGGCCCTGTGCGGTCGCCCCTCTCGCACCCCCTCAGGGCCGGCCCTGTTCCTGGTAAAGAGCTCACCAATGAATTTAATGTTTTAGAGATCGGTCTCTAGAACTCAAATCTCTGAACAAAGGTAACTTAACTCCCTACCTTGAAATATTACCGCTCAATTATATGTTTGTATGGTCAATCTAAGTTTTAAAACCTATCAGGCTGCTATAAAGGATAGGAAGCCATTTGACGAATAATTACATATGATTGTATCAAGCAGAGATTGTGGGGCATTTAGTTATCATCAATAGCGGAACCAGACAATCCCATTACAGTTGATGGGAAGAAGGTTTGAGTTTTTAATTTTTTATTTCTGAATTGATTAAGTTGACATGGTTAAGGAATTAGTTTTAGCCACCAAGCGAGACCTACATTTTAATTATGAAGATATCACTTGTTTGCTGTATGCCAATAATATGCGTCTGTTATTAATAGTAGCGGACTGACTTGTTTGCTGCATTTTTGCTTGTTTCTGATATGCGTCCGTTACTAATAATAGCGGACTAACAAAGAAGCGGACTGATCATATGCTACTGACATGCGTCCGCTACTAATAGTAGCGGACTAACAAAGATGTTGAATTTTGAACATTGCTTTTAAAAAAGGCTTTTACGTAAAAAATTATTTTTTAAAATATATTGATTACTTTACACTGTAATGAAATAATTAGTTTACTTACCTTAGAATGACCAAATAATTTTTTTTACAACCATAATTAAAAAATAGTTGTGATAAATCAAATGATATGCCCAAAAAACAAATATTATTGCAATTAAACATTCTTACAACCTCATATAAACATAAAGTCAAACTTTTGGCTTTTTTTTGGCCTAATACTTTGTAGTGATTTCGTTTATCATGATTGGTCATTATACCGCATATTGCACACTTTCTCAATGGTTTACGACTCGCAGCCTCTTCGATCCCACTCTTTATTCTTTTAACTTTTTTGCGCCCCTATGTTTGCAAACAAATAGGATCAAGTAACGTCTCATCTTCATCCGGTTCATCTTTTTCAAATCGAATTTTTGGAACCTTTTTTGCATTAATATCATCAGGGCCAAATTACTCAACGATGGATTGATTGTCAATGCACAACTGTAAAACATGCTTGAAAACCTTTAATTGAGCAAGATCCAATATATGCTAAGTGTAAGAGCTTCACTAAATAATTATACCGCATCATCTGAGATTCCTTATAGTAAGATATTTCAGTCAAAATCTTTGGTAATTCAGTATTAATTTTGTTACCATCTCTACACCATCGGCTCACAATGTATTTATCAGGTATCTGTTCAGTACTTTTGACAATTATGTCTTAAAATATGTCTATTGAGCATACTAGAATGTTTAAATTTTTGACAATTAAAAGAGATATCTCTAGTTGGAACATTATTAACAACAGTAAAGTAACTATATGAATCTTCATTGTTGTTTTCCTTGTACATTGTGTTGTGCTTAAATTTTGTAAAATACTCGCAAGTGCACGAATCTATTGTAAAATAGCTTAATGCGAAATACGAGATCGATCCCACGAGGATTATTGAATAATTAATTAAATCTAAATTATATTCGATTCTAATCTAGTTGACAAAAAGTGATTTTTGAAATAATTGAAACTAAAACGAAATTAATAAAACTAATTAAATAACTAACTTTTAATTAATGAGAGAAAAATTCTGAGGTTCGGAATCCATAATATTAATTATGTATATCTTACTATTTATTATCAATTCGGAGTAACAAGTTGAAAATCAATTCAACGCTCTCTCAAGATTTTTTATTTAAGTACATAAAAATATTTCTTTTGTAGATTCTTATTTTTCAAAGTTAAATGTATAAGACCAAAGCATTAAATATATCCACCGTTTTGAAAAATAAATAATCTTAGTTCTTAATTTAGATTTCAAATCGCAACCCGGATTAAATTAAACTAATTGAAACTATTCAAAATACATGATATTATGAATGAAACAATTTAATTTAAATCAATCATTAAATAAGAATTATTAACATTAAAATCGATTTGAGAATTAATAATAAAATTCAGAATATTACATATTTAATAATATTTCATCCTACACCTCAGAAAATAAATTTAGCAACACATGATAACAAAAGTAAAGGCGAAGTAATAAACCGAAATGATAATTATGTGCATTTGCTTCTAGTGCTACTATACTGCTTTTCTGATTTGGAGTGCTGCACTTTTCCGCACCAAGCTGCTTGGATAATGTGTTCCACGTGATGGGCTCCTCCTGTTTGGATTGCTTGGTTGGTGATTAATTTTGCACATGTGATGATGCAAGATGATGTAAGATACAAGCAGCTGCTGCGTATGATTCTTTTTATAACCTGAAGCTGCCAATTTTTTCTCTTCTAAACTCTTTAATAATTTTATCTTTTTAATCTCCCATTCAATTTGACTTCTCTCTTCCTCATCTTTCTAGTCTCCTACCGCATCTTGTATTCTTTTTCTCCCATAATGAATCAAATAAATGTATTCCAATGACATACATTTAAGTGCTTCAATAAACTTGTGGGCCCCACCTTTGCAATAGATTGGTTTGCTTTAGGATTCACAACTTTGGTCTTTTAAAATTCTAAAGCCTGTTTCACCAAAAATGAACCCAATTAGAATATAATCAATTTAAAATTGGACTATTAAATATATTTTTAGAGGAAATAAATATATAATAATATGTTCATCAAATACCCCCAAACCTAGATTTTTACTAGTCCTCAAGCAAAATAAAAATTAAGAAAACTAAACAAATAAGTAAAAATCCTAACTAAACCTAAGCCATTATCGTAGGGAACACGATAGTATTTAGCGTATACTACAAGCCTTTAAACCCCAATGTTAACCCAAGTGGACGAGTTGTGTCTCGTGAGGGTTTGCAGTGAATATACCCACAAAATTCAAAAAAAAATCTTTTTGTGTTTAACTATTTATGAAATTGAAATAAAACTTCTAAATATCATGGGCATTACGCTTAAGCAAGATCAAATTTAAAATCACTATTTCATCTTATCAAAAATACTCCATCTTTATTAAAAATACCATCCTTCATAAAATTAATTCAATGATGCATGCATGTGTATGTAATGTAACTCTTAGTAGGGACTTTAACCATAAAAATTAAGTAAACTTAGTTTTTTTCTTCTTTTTTCTATTTTTTTTTACTCTTGACTTGTGTAATGTCTATTTTTCTTAGGCTTTTCAGAGGTACCCATGTAATGAGCGTTTGACCAATGACTCCCAAACCTGCTAGTTTTAGGGCACTAGGTGTAAAGACACCCCTAGAGGCTTAGTAACTCAAGTAACAAAGGCCACAAAAATAGACTAATCAGGCTGCTTATATCCATAATACTTTTTAACATTTTTTTATTCCATGGACATTGAATCAATATGTATATTTATTTATTTTTCAACTCTTTTTTTTTTCTTTTCTTACAACGAGTGCGTTTTACGCTCCATCTCGTTGCATTAATTTTTTTTTTTTAAGGTTACTTGACTGTAGTTTATGCCCCACAACTAAGAATTAGTGCGAACGTGAAGTGCAAAAAATGCATATGAATTTTAATTCTATTCAAGATGGTGTTCCAAACTGAGATTTTGTATCTTAACAAAGGTTCAAAAGCTCTAAATCTTTTAATCTTGCTAATGTTTTTACTCCACAAATACTTATTAGAATTAATTCAACTCATAAAAAGGCAAACAATTTTTTAATTTTTCAAAATTTTTTTTATTTAATTTTTTTAAATTTTTTTCCCTTAAAATAAGAAAAATAAACAAATAAATAAATAAAAATCTAATAACAAAAATACAAAACTAACAAAAATGCAAAAACTTTCCCCCATACCTAAATCATGCATTGTCCTCAATGTTTCTTTCATACTACCCAAAAATGTACATATATAACTTCACATATGCAGAAAATGAGTGACAATATTAAAAAGTAAGGGAAATATCACACCTGGTTGGTTTCGCACTGCACTTTAACAAACTAAAATCATGAACATGTTAGAATAACATTAGTACTCAAAAAGAATAATGAACCTAACAAATAAAACAAGACTGACACACTAAAGAAATCTACACTAGACACAATTACAAAGAAAAAGATTCTAAACTAACAATGTTAATCCCGATAGACAGGATCTTCTAGCAATGTTTCCTCCACCTCTTGACTCCTTAATTCTAAGAATGGTTTTAACCTTTGACCGTTTACTTTAAAAACATTACCATTCTCAGGATTTCCTATTTCAACAGCTCCATGAGGAAAAACAGTGTGAACAATAAATGGGCCTGACCATTTAGAACGTAATTTTCCAAGAAATAAATGCAAACAAGAATTATATAAGAGGACCTTTTGACCAGGTGTAAATGATTTTCTAAGAATATTCTTATCTTGAATTTTTTTTATTTTGTCCTTATATCGTTTAGCACTCTCATAAGCATCATTCCTGATTTACTCTAACTCATTAATTTGCAATTTCTTAAGAGTACCTGCTTTGTCAAAGTCAAAATTTAATTTTTTAATGGCCCAAAAAGCTCTCTATGCTCTAACTCTACAGGTAAGTGACAAGCCTTGCCATAAACTAGTCGATAAGGAGACATTCCAATAGGGGTTTTGAAAGCAGTACGGTAAGCCCACAATGCATCACAAAGTTTTAAAGACCAATCTTTTGTAGTTGGGTTAACCGTTTTTTGAAGAATATTCTTAATCTCCCTATTAGAAATCTCAACTTATCCACTTGTCCCGGCAACGGCGCCAAAAACTTGTTGTGCTTAAATTTTGTAAAATACTCGCAAGCGCACGAATCTATTATAAGATAGCTTAATGCAAAGTACGAGATCGATCCCACGAGGTCTACCAAAGCAAGAAAATATATTTTCTTTTAAAATTTTTACCACCACATTGTGATCATTAGTTTTAGAGGAAATTGCCTCCACCCATTTAGACACATAATCTATAGCAACAAGGATGTACAAATTGCCAAAAGAATTAGGAAATGGACCCATAAAATCAATACCCCACACATCAAATAATTCAACAATAAGAATAGGATGTAAAGGCATCATATTTCTACGAGTTATACTTCCTAATTTTTGACATCTCTCACAGGAACTACAATATGCATGTGCATCTTTAAATACAGTAGGCCAATAAAACCACATTGAAGAATTTTTGCAACTGTTTTCTTTGAACTAAAGTGTCCTCCACATGCATGATCATGACAAAAAGAGATAACATCGTTTTGCTCACTTTCAGGAATATATCTCCTAATGATTTGGTCAGGACAATATTTGAACATGTAAGGATCATCCCAAAAGAAATGTTTAACCCTGGATAAAAATTTAATACGATCTTGTTTAGTCCAATGTGTGGGCATTTGTCCTATGACAAGATAGTTAACAATATCAGCATACCAAGGTACTTGGGAAACAACCATAAGTTGTTCATCGGGGAAGGACTCTCTAATAGGCAAGGACTCATCTATGGACTCGACAATTAACCTTGACAAATGATCAGCCACAACATTTTCAAATCCTTTATTGTCCTTAATTTCAAGGTCAAACTCTTGTAACAACAAAATCCATCTAATGAGGCGAGGTTTGGCATCTTTCTTACTCAAGAGATATTTCAATGCAGCATGATCAGAATAAACTATAACCCTAGACCCAATCAAGTAAGACCTAAACTTGTCTAGCGCAAAAAGTACGACCAACAACTCTTTTTCCGTGGTAGAATAATTGAGTTGTGCATCATTAAGGGTCTTACTAACATAATAAATGACATGAGGTAGTCTATCAATACGCTGCCCTAAAACAGCTCCTATAGCGTAATTCGAAACATCACACATAATCTCGAATGCAACACTCCACTCGGGTGGTCTAGTGATGGGTGCAGATGTCAATAAGGTCTTGAGTTTGTTAAAAGCTTCAAGGCATACATTGTCAAAGTGAAAAGAGACATCTTTAGCAAGCAACTTACACAGAGGCCTAGAAATCTGACTGAAGTCCTTAATGAACCTACGATAAAATCCTGCATGACCTAAGAAAGACCTTATTTCTCTAACTGTCTTAAGAGGTGAGAGACTAGAAATCACATCAACTTTTGCCTTATCTACCTCAATTCCCTCGTGGGACACCACATGTCCTAAAACTATCCATTTCCTAACCATGAAGTGACACTTTTCCCAGTTAAGTACAAGATTTTTTTCTTTTCACCTAATTAACACTAAGGTTAAATGGTGTAAACACTCATCAAAACTAGATCCAAATACGGAAAAGTCATCCATGAACACCTCTAGAAAACACTCTACCATGTCAGAAAATATGCTCATCATACACCGCTGAAATGTAGCAGGTGCATTACATAACCCAAAGGACATACGACGGTAGGCAAAAATACCAAAAGGACAGGTGAATGTTGTTTTCTCTTGGTCCTTATGTGCTATAGGAATTTGGTTGTAACCAGAATAACCATCTAAAAAACAATAATATGCATGTCCGGCTAACCTTTCTAACATCTGGTCAATGAAAGGGAGTGAAAAATGATCTTTTCTAGTGGAGGCATTCAACTTACGGTAATCAATGCACACACGTCAACCAATTTGTATTCGGGTAGGAACTAACTCATTATTATCATTCTTGACTACCGTAATTCCTGACTTTTTAGGGACAACATGAACATGACTAACCCAGGAACTATCAGAGATTGGGTAAATGACTCCTACATCTAAAAGCTTAATCACTTCAACTCTTACCACCTCCTTCATTGCAGGGTTGAGTCTCCTTTAGGACTCACGAGAGGGTTTGACATTATCTTCTAGGTGTATTCTATGCATGCATACTGATGGACTAATACCCTTAATGTCTGCAATTGTCCAACCTATAGCTTTTTTGTGCTCCCTAAGCACACTAATGAGTTTGTCTTCTTGCTCTTTATCTAATTCGAATGCTATGATAACATGCAAGGTTTCAGATTGACCTAAAAATGAGTATTTTAGTGTCTCGGGAAGAGGTTTCAAATCAAGCTTCGGTAGTTTGTCAACAGATGGAAGTGGTATGAATTCAGGAGGTGAGAGAGGTTCAATTTTGGCTTTCCACTTGGTAGTATTCATTAATGGGGTAGATTCTAACAAAGAATTCACCTCATTAATTGAGGTATCATCATTAAAGTTCATGCCAAAATGAGCTAAACAACTCTCTGATGGGTCATCATAAGATAACTGCCTAAAGGAATCATAGACAACACTCTCAATAAAATTAACCTCATATAGATCATCAGGATCAGGAGGTTGTTGACAAACGCTAAACACATTGAGTTCTACATTCATGTTCCAAAAGATAATTTTATAACCCCATTGCGACAATTGATTATCGCGTTGGAGGTAGCTAAGAAAGGTCGTCCTAAAATCACAGGGATCTGAGCATTAACATTCTCTACAGGTTGAGTATCTATGACAATAAAGTCCACGGGAAAGTAAAACTTATCAACCTTAATCAAGACATCCTCTACGGTACCCCTAGGAACTTTGACAGACCTATCAGCTAACTTAAGTCTCACAGAGGTGGGTTTAAGTTCTCCTAATCCTAATTGTGCATACACGGAATATGGCAAAAGATTGACACTCGCATCTAAATCAAGTAAGGCCCTATCGATCACATGGTCACTTATAACATAAGAAATTGTAGGACATCCGGGGTCCTTATACTTGACAGGAGTTTTCATTTGGATTATGGAACTAACTTGCTCGGTCAAGCATGCTGTTTTAGGGACATTTGTTTTTCTTTTCTGTGTACATAGATCTTTTAAGAATTTAGCATAAGAGGGCACTTGCTGAATGACATCAAGGAATGGGATATTTATGCGAACTTGCTTAAACACTTCTAAAATATCGCTATATGGAGTGCCTTTCTTTACTGGGTCAAGTTTATGTGGAAAAGGAGCCTTAGGAACATAAGGCATAATAGGTGTTTCGGGCTCTTTTGATGCTTTAAGAGTAGGTTTCTCATCTATTTCCTTATCACTAGACCCATTCGTACGATTATCTATTTTCTGACCAGACCTAAGGGTAGTGATGGACTTCGCTTCCTCAAGACTCCTATCAGGATTGGTGACTTCATACTGACCCTTGGGGTTAGGAACAGGTTGACTAGGCAACTTCCCTTTCTCTCTTTCGACTAAAGCGGTGGCTAATTTCCCCATTTGGATTTCAAGCTTCAAGATAGACTGTTGGGTTTCAAGAAAAATCTGCTGAGTGGTTTGCATAAATTGTTGCAAAGTGTCTTCTAAAGAATTTTTTCTTTGAGGGACAACAAACTACGATTGTGATTGGAAACCTGGAGGATGTGATGGATTTGGGGCTGCATATTGTTGCCCTCCATAATTCACTGGAGACTGGTTTTGTCTCCAAGAAAAGTTTGGGTGATTCTTCCAATTATGGTTGTATGTGGTAGAAAATGGATTATCAGATGATCTCCCATAAGAATTTAGAGCATTTGCTTGGTCAACATAGCTCTCTGGAGAGGTATATGGTGAATTAACAAACGATGCACACCCCTCATTCCTAACACTCATCGCGGAATTCATAGTTTGACTCAAGGCTAGGGCTTCTACTTTCTTAGTAAGGTTTCCTAAGACATTTTTTACATCAAAATCGTCTCTTACCTCATATAACCTCCCTTTCCTAGGCTTCTCTATCTCATTAGAAAAATCTCATTGCTGAGAATTTTTGGACAAGGTTTCAAGGAATCGCTAGGCATCAGTACTACTTAAATTCAAGAATTCCCCTTTATTCATAAACTTAATCATGTGACGATTTGACATGGTCAAAGCGTTATAAAAATATTGTACGAGTCTCCATAATTCGAAACCATGATGTGGACACCTTAAAAGTAAGTCCTTAAATGTCTTCCAATACAAATAAAATTGCTCACTCTCGGTTTGACGAAAATCTGCAATTTCTCTTCTAAGGGCATTTGTTTTAGACATTGGGAAGAATTTTGACAATAATTTACTAGTTAATTGGTCCCAACCATTGATTGAATTGGAAGGAAGTGAGTTCAACCATGCTTTAGCCCTATCTTTTAGAGAAAATGGAAATAGACGAAGCCTCACAGATTCGTCTGAAAAATTTTGAAATCGGTCCTCTCTATCTAACCCATAGAATGATGGAATGAGTTGTATTACACTCGGTTTAAGTTCAAAGTGTGTCGCTCGAGTTTGTGGTAATACAATGCAAGAAGGGTGATTAGGTGTGACGGGTAAAAAGTACTCCCTAAGTGATCTCTCATCGCGTGCTAAAGGCTCCACTACTACATTGTTATCATTATCATCAGCCATTTTAAATTTTAATTTTCATTATTAAACAAATAAGCACACAAAGATAAATAAGAAAAAAAAAGTAAAACAAAATAAAACTAATTCTAAGGTCAACCTAAATAAAATCTAGACAGCTCCTAACTGTTCCAAGTTTCTCTTTAAGGTCCACCAAATTCGAAATTAATCAACCACTAGCCAGGTAAGTGTAAGAACGGGGGAGTCTCTCCGTAAATACGGTGACTAATTAAATAACCACGCGTTCTTTAGGCGTTTACCTTTTGAACTACTTGCCTATACACCAGTAGTTTGATTAATTTAAAATTCAAACTCCTTTCAGATTCACTTGTCCTAATTGAGCTCGAGAGTTCTAAGGGCCAATGTCTACTTGATTCTATTTGGTCAGTTATGCAAAGTGTGGTTGTTTATGGGCCAAGGAAGGGTGATGAAATCCCCACTTTATCTTGTTATGGGTTTTGCCCTTAATGTTAGATTAAAATTAAAAATGCACAATTAAAAAAAAATGGTAAACACATAAAATGTCCTAAAACTATGTGAATTATGAAAGAAGGAGAAATTTGACGTACCTCAATCCTCCAGCAATCACCACAGTTTATATTTAAAATAAAATAAAATAAAATAAAATAAAACCTAAGCAAGATGTGCACTATATGAGTGAATGCATGAATGCGGCAATTAATTTTCAAATAATAAACTAAACTACAACTAGTAGAAGAATTAAATAAAATTTAAATTAATTAATATTTCTAATAATCCATGGCAACGGCGCCAAAAACTTGTTGTGCTTAAATTTTGTAAAATATTCGCAAGCGCACGAATCTATTGTAAAATAGCTTAATGCAAAGTACGAGATCGATCCCACGAGAATTATTGAATAATTAATTAAATCTAAATTATATTCGATTCTAATCTAGTTGACAAAAAGTGATTTTTGAAATAATTGAAACTAAAACGAAATTAATAAAACTAATTAAATAACTAACTTTTAATTAATGAGGGAAAAATTCTGAGGTTCGGAATCCATAATATTAATTATGTATATCTTACTATTTATTATCAATTCGGAGTAACAAGTTGAAAATCAATTCAATGCTTTCTCAAGATTTTTTATTTAAGTACATAAAAATATTTCTTTTGTAAATTCTTATTTTTCAAAGTTAAATGTGTAAGACCAAAGCATTAAATATATCCACCGTTTTGAAAAATAAATAATCTTAGTTCTTAATTTAGATTTCAAATCGCAATCCAGATTAAATTAAACTAATTGAAACTATTCAAAATACATGATATTATGAATAAAACAATTTAATTTAAATCAATCGTTAAATAAGAATTATTAATATTAAAATCGATTTGAGAATTAATAATAAAATTCAGAATATTACATATTTAATAATATTTCATCCTACACCTCAGAAAGTAAATTTAGCAACACATGATAACAAAAGTAAAGGCGAAGTAATAAACCGAAATGATAATTATGTGCATCTGCTTCTAGTGCTACTGTACTGCTTTTCTGATTTGGAGTGCTGCACTTTTCCGCGCTAAGCTGCTTGGATAATGTGTTCCACATGATGGGCTCTTCCTATTTGGATTGCTTGGTTGGTGATTAATGTTGCACATGTGATGATGCAAGATGATGTAAGATACAAGCAGTTGCTGCGTATGATTCTTTTTATAACCTGAAGTTGCCAATTTTTTCTCTTCTAAACTCTTTAATAATCTTATCTTTTTAATCTCCCATTCAATTTGACTTCTCTCTTCCTCATCTTTCTAGTCTCCTACCGCATCTTGTATTCTTTTTCTCCCATAATGAATCAAATAAATGTATTCAGTGATATACATTTATGTGCTTCAACACACTTGTGGCCCCACCTTTGCAATAGATTGGTTTGCTTTAGGATTCACAACTTTGGTCTTTCAAAATTCTAAAGCCCGTTTCACCAAAAATGAACCCAATTAGAATATAATCAATTTAAAATTGGACTATTAAATATATTTTTAGAGGAAATAAATATATAATAATATGTTCATCACATTGCATATGATTTCGTATCCGGTGTTGTTAGATGGCTTCTGCATGATGAACTTATGAGACTTTATTGTTTCAACCTGAAAGCGTCTGAACATCTCCTCTATATAAACCCTCACAACATGTGTTTCCAACGGAGATTCAAGAGTCATACTCCGTGTCCGATGATTTTCTTTTTGTAATAATTTGCTTCTCAATGGCTTTTTGTGAGTTGGCGATAAATTCTTTAACACTCATTGTAGGATTCACATAGTCATTGAATAAACTATTCATTCCCTCACTTCTGGATATAGTCGTCATTCCCGTTGTAAAAAACTTCTTTGAGTATGCCTTGATCCATTTATGTTTCACCTCATAAAATGATTGGAGCCACTCATAGTCATGCAGTTCATAATCTATCATTAACTTCTCACATTGACCCTCGAACTCCTCAATTATCAATGATTTATACACACAATATCTAAAATCAATTTTAAATGTTGGGTACTCATCATATAATATGTGTAATTTCTCAGGGAATTTGTTTCTAATATGCCAAGTGCAAAGTGCATGGCATGTATTGGGAAGAATCCTAACAATCGCATTGCACATAGCTTTATCCCGATCTATGATAATTGTAACTGGTGGTTTATTGTTCATCGCTTCAAGCCAAGTTTCAAAAACCCATGCAAAAGTATCCTCCGTTTCATCCTTAATTAGTGCAATGCCAAACAAGATGGAATTATAATGATGATATCCCTCGTGAACGGAACAAACGACATTGAATACTTGCTCGTCCTGTAAGTAGTATCAAATGTCACTACATCTCCAAAATTCTTGTAAACTATGATTGATCGATAATCTATCCCCAAAATGCATACAATGCGATTATCATAATCTCGTTTGATATCGTGAAAAAATAGAGGATTTCCTGCTGATTTTTTTTTCTAGGTACTCCAATGCTGCTTGGGCATCATTCTAATATATTATGTCACATCTGATATCATGCAAAACATTCTGAATATTCGTATCACTGAAACCTACATTATCCATCCCTCATCTTATTTCACTAAAAACTCCAATTATCTTACTTGGGCCAAGTCCTGCGCTATTTAATGTTTAAATTAAAGTGCGAGTAACAGGAGTTATATTTCTTTGTGTTTCAAAGGCTCACCTTGCTTGTAGTGATTAAATCATGGTTATGAGTCAACTGATTTTTTGAAACTTTTCATCTTTCTTTGTTCTTCAGATGAACAGCGAACATTCTAACTTTACACATCATGCGACCTATAGAATCCCATTTTCTTTTAACCTTAGTACCCTCAACTTCATCAACGTCATGTTTCCTTTTTTTTTTTTTCAATTGGTTATCTAGCTACATGTAAAAAGTCTGTTGGACAAGTTGTTGGAACAAACATATTTATGACTTGCCCCCAATTTTTATTTCAAATCCAGTACTACGTGCATATGCTCTATTAAATTCTTCTATCTCTTGGATAGTAGAAGAAACCTGACCCTCATATGGAGTTTTTGAATCATTAATATGAGATGCATGCATGTTGTGAACACCGATATTATCCATGACAACATAATCATGAGAAGAATTTGAAAATGCAGAATTAAACATATCTTCCTCCATAAGTTGAAAACTTACCTCCATGTACAAATTTGAAATGAGGCACGTCTTGGTATGAATTTGTAGTAAAGCCCATATGAATTTGTTGTAAAACCCTTTAAAATTATGGAGACTCCTTATTTCTAACAATAAGTTGTAGTAAATAAGGGATGAGATTTGAGTAACTTGGTATATAGTTTTCACTTCAACCCCAAACCTATTCAACATTAAAAAAGGATTTGGAACATTAACATTAAAATCAGATTTGGAAGAATTGGAACATTATTGTTAAAAGCAAGAACAGTACCAAGAATTACTGTAGTAGGAACATCACCATTAAAAGCAGGATTCGATTACGAATTTCTTCCGTTACTATTATTAGCGGACGTATTATTTACAGCTACAACTTGTTGTTGCCTTGGGGGGTAATTCAGTCAAATACAACATGAAAATTAAGTCTGCTATTACTTGTCGCGAACGAATTACTAATAGTAGTTGACGCTCATCTTATCCTTCTAATCTTGGTCGTTTATTCTTATATTATACTGTATAGATGGTGTTTGCCCATTTTTGATTTATAACAAATACTTGTTATGAATCATTCCCCCCCCCCCCCCCCCCCCCCCCCACACACACACACACACATATATATATATATATATATATATATATATATATATATATATGCGAGCATCCTTCAATCCGTGATGGTACAAACAAGTGTGCTTTTCGTGATGGTCATAAAGTAACATTTTAGATTCAAGTATAAAGTGATAGTAGTTACCTTTAACTCCTCATTTGGATCTTGTTTAATTGTAACATCATTCTTATATGTATTATTCTTGTTAGGATAAAAATATTCAGGGCTCGGTTCAAGTACTGGCCCGTATCCGCATTATATTTAAGGTCCAGATTTGGTGCTGATCTATACTAATATTGTACTTTGGTCTCGGTATAGGTGTTGTCCCATTACAATATATTTTGATGACTTAATATTCTAGAAGGGTCAAAGTTCATATTCACATATGATTGAGTTTCCTGACAATGGAGTGATAAGCAGACTTATTCCATTAAGAATTCAGCCAGTTATGGATTTCAGTCATAAAAGGACTCTAATCAGGACTTTCATTTTTAATTGGTCTCGGGTGTGCATGGACAAAATATGTTGAACAACTATAAATACAGCCATAAGTGGAGGCCAATGGTACATTTAATTACACCATTGATTCATTACTTTCATACTTTATTATTTTCAGCAATTTAAACCCTACATTGTTTACGCTTTTGGCATATACTGATTCTCACACCAGAGCTATTGCCTTACGGCCCAAGCCGTCAAGTTTTTGGTATGACCCATTGACTATTACCTATTGTTTGGTGATTTGGACGAGTGTACAAAATCATGTGTTAACATTAGCGCTAGAAGGAGAGCACGAAGTAAATATCTATTCTAAATCACTGATTTTTTTTGAAATACTTTTATGGCAAATAAGGGAGAAGCAACGTACCGGATCAATTATTGGATTTGGCTTTAATTAAAATTGCGGTAGTACATATTTTGAAGCTGACATCTCATAACTACAGTATAGTCTCATGTTGTTGATATACTGTGACACCAATAAGGATTATACATCTAAAGCTAAGTTACTTCTTTTATTTAGTTAAAAATAAATATGCATCAACATAAATAATGGTTAGTTTTACTTTGCATGTTAGTCCAGGGTCACCAACTTATATATCATTATTGTACTAAATATTATAATATGTGATATTTAGTATAATAATTATATATAAGTTGGTGACCCTTCACGTACTAATGATCACTTCCATGATCCGTCGTGAAATTAACATGCTTTTATTCCACAGGTGGCATGTATAAATCATAATAGTCAATAGACACATAAATTAAGCAGGATCAACCATTAGCAACACGTGTGAATAATTAACTAATGGTTTTAATATTAATAAGAGTCTATTATAGCAAATTGTCTGGCACTCATGAGTATTCAAAGCATGCATAGATTGGCCCTACCATGTATGCCGCATATTAATGCAAGACAACTCTACACGTATTATAACCCAAACACTACTCCAAATACTATATATATTTCAACAATTAAAAAGTTGGACCTGTCATGAATTTTCGTGTCAGTCCCTACTTTTTAATGGTTATGATGTATATAGTGTTTAGAGTTGTGTTCCAAAATTGTGCATCTAGACTTATTCATTAATGCATATTTATAATGTTTATATGAAAAATTAACATAGATGGAGACTTAGCTTTTGGACGTAAGTTTGCCAAGAATAATTCTATAGAAAATGAGTCGTCCTCCACCAGTTACTACCTCTTGTGATTTAGGAAAACAAATTAAAGCGTGCGCTTCCGAGTACGGGAAAGAGGAATTTTTTTTATAGATGGTAACTTTTCCTATTGTTGGACACAATGGCCAGGTCTATGGTGCTTTACCAGTATCATCATCACTAAATCCTGCCAACTTCAGTCACAAACTTCTCCTCCAGTACCATTATCTGTTAAGAACAAGATCAAGAACTAAATTGCTGTAAACTAGAACTCAACAAAACTGGATTGAATGACTTATTATTGAATATCAACAATGGCTATTAATAGACTTATAGGAACTAACAGAAAGCTAAAATGCAGCTCATACTAATAGACACGTGATTAGTGCATCAAGAAAGAGTCAAAATAAAAAACCCTAAAGAAAGCATCAAAGCTGTAAACAACCTCCTAAAGAATAGGAACTTATTGAAACTAAAAAGTAATCAGCAATTATCCTAGTAATCCTAGAAGACCAAAATACCCTTCATTCATTCCCTTAAACTTACTGCAATTGCAATTAGTTTATATTAGAAACTTCTCGAACACCTAGCAGTTCCCTTAACTTCAGAAAAGCATCGAGCTTCAGCAGTTTGGTCATCAAATCTGCTGCTTGATCCTGACTTCCACAATGAACCAATGCAATCATACATTCCTTAGTAAGATTTCTCAAGAAATGGTACCTTACATCAATATGCTTGCTGCGCTCGTGCATCACCGAATTTTTAGACAGCTTGATAGTAGAGCTATTGTCACATCTCACGTGTGCAGCCACCATCAGAATGCCCCAGCTGCTTCAAAATCCTTTTCATCCAGATAGCTTGACACGCATACACTGCAGCTGCCACAAATTCTACCTCTGTGGTTGATAGATTCACTATTGGCTGCTTCTTCGAACTCCATAAAACTGCACCTAAGCTTAGCATAAATACATACCCACTCGTACTCTTCTTATCCTCCATATCTCCAGCATAATCACTATCCATGTATGCAAGAAAATCACCACTACCTTTCTTGTAATGAATTCCAAAATTCACAGTAGCTCTTAAATATCGAAGTGCCCTTTTTGCTTCTTGAAGATGAAGCTCTGTAGGTTTTGCCATGTTCCTACTTATTAAGCAAGTGATTAACATCATATCCGGTCTTGTGGCTGTGAGATACATCAAGCTCCCCACAAATTGCTTAAAGTATGTCTCATCAACAGTAATGCCATCTTTATCTTTGTTGATTTTGTAACTTGGAACTATTGGATTATTAACCGAATTGCTCTTTAACATACCAAACCTCTTCAAAACTTCAAGTGCATATTTCCTTTGGCATATGTAAATACCATCTGACCTTTGTAACACTTCAATACTAAGAAAGAATCTCATCCTCCCCAAGTTTGACAAGTCGAACTATCTCATTATAGAACTTTTGAATTTAGATATCATAATTTCATCATCACCAGTAAAGATTAAATCATCAACATAAACACTTACAATGATGATCTTTCCTTCCCTGTTTCTCTTAGTGAACAACGTCTGCTCACTATGACATCTTTGGAAACCTTCATTGATGAAATGTGCTTCGATTCGACTAAACCAATCTTGTGGAGCTTGTTTTAATCCGTACAACGCTTTATACAACTTGTAAATTAGATGTTCGTTGCCCTTTTTCTCATATCCTTTAGGTTGATCAACGTAAATATCTTCGCTTAGCTCACCATGAAGGAAGGATGATTTGACATCCAACTAAAAAATCTTCCAACCTTTCTGTACAGCTAAGGCAATAATCATCCTCACCGTATCCATCATTGCCACTGATGCAAAGATTTTTGTGTAGTCTATGCCATGCTTTTGTGAGTACCCTTTAGCGCCTAGTCGTGCCTTATGCGTATCAATACCCCTATGTTCATTGTACTTTATTTTGTAAACCCACTTCACTCTGATTTTTTTTATCCAGTTGGCAGCTCAGTGAATGTCCATGTTTTGTTCTTCTCAATGGAGTTGATCTCACTCCATAGTGAGTCTTTAATTTGTAGTCTTTACTGGTTCTTTGAAATGTAATAGATCAATTGACACAACTAGCGCCGTTTTTGCTTCATGCTCTAATAAACCTTCTCCAGTAACATAATCGTGAATCCACACCGGAGGACGCCTTACTCTCTCTTCACCCTCACTAGCCTCATTATTAGAGTTAGAGGAACCATCATTTTCTTCTTCTCCACCTCATTCATCACAATTGACTTCTCTATCATTATTGCTTTCATTCCTATTGTCACTCATTCTTTCTACATCTTCATTATCTTCACCTCATTCTAAATCTAATAAAATTTGATCTTCAAAACTCACACCCCAATCCCACTATTTTTCTTCTTCGAAAATAACATCTTTACTCACAACAACCTCTTTAGCTATTGAATCAAACAATCTATACCCCTTAGACTCCTCACTAACACCCAACAATACACATGTAAAACTCTTATTGTCAAGCTTACCTCTTCTCACATCTGGAACATGCATGTGAGTTAGGCAACCGAATACTCGAAAATGTTCTATTGAGGGTTTCACTCCACTCCATGCTTCTACTGGGGTGATATCTTTGACAGCCAAAGTCGGACACTGGTTCAGAACATAGAAAGTCCAATTCACCACCTATGGCCAAAAACTCTTTGGAATCTTCTTGTCGGAGAGCATTGATCGAACCATGTTCATTACAGTTCTATTCTTTCTTTCAGCCACACCGTTCTATTGCGGTGTATATGGAGTGGTTAATTGTTTCTTGATTCCACTACTTTTATAAAAATCATTGAACTCACTTGAGGTGAATTCACCTCCTCTATCAGTTTGCAAACACTTGACATATAACCCTATTTCTTTCTCAATCATCTTCTTAAAACACTTGAAAAAATTCAATGCTTCTGACTTCTCTACTAATAAATACACCCATGATTTTCGACTATAATCATCAATGGAACATAACGTGTACCTTTTGTCATTATTGGATGTAGGAGTGATAGGCCCGCAAATGTCTGCATGAATGAGCTCTAACTTCTAACTTGCTCTCCATGTACTCCTCTTGGGTATGGGGTCTCAATGTTGCTTTCCATTGATGCAATTTGTGCAAATTACGTTTGAAGTTGGGAACTGAGGAAGTCCATGCACCATTTTCTTGTGCTGCAAAATTCTTAATCCCTTGTAACTTATATGTCCATACCACCGGTGCCAAAGGTGAGAAAGATCTTGAGAGCTTGTGTGAAAGCATCTTTCTTGCTGAACTTGTGAAGAAGTCTGAGTCTGTGCTAGCAATATAAATATTCTGTTGGTATTCATGATAGTTTGAATAATCAAGCCCTTATCCGGATGATAGATCTTACATAGTCCTCCCTGAATCAAAATTTTCAAGCCTCTCTCTTGAAGTTGTCTAATGCTTAAGAGATTTTTTTTAAGCTCTGGAGCATAGTATACTTCGGTGACAACATGGTTGATTCCATTCAACAACAACTTCACACTTCCTTTTCCAACTACATTAATTTTGCTATTGTTTCCTAATTTGATTGAATGCCCAAATCTCTTATCTAGTTCAGTAAACATAACTCGATCCCCACACATATGATTAGAGCACCCTGAATCAGGAAACCATGCATCTTCTCTTCTAGCCTCATATAGCTTAACATAAGACATTAAAAGCATTTCATCTTTCTCATTAAGTTCTACATAGTTTGCTTCCTTGTTCGAAATGGGACACTCATATTGGAAATGTCCAATTTTGTGACACCTGTAACATTCAACCATGGCCTTGTTGAAAGCTTGACGACCTCTTCCACGTCCTTTTCCTCTATAAGCATTTATTCCTCGACCCCTTTCTCCAAACCTTTCATCAATTGTCACCTTTAACACTTGTTCAACACCACTGCTTCTGTTGAATTTTTGCTCGTACACAATAAGTGAACTTGGAAGTTCATCCATGGAGAGTATGTCTATGTCCTTAGATTCCTCAATCGAACAAACCACATAGTTGAATTTTTCGGTGAGAGATCTAAGGATTGTCTCACAAATAGCAACACCAGTCATAGTCTCCCCATATATTCTCATCTTATTAGTCACTGTCATTACTCTGGCAAAATACTCAGTAATTGTTTCACTAACCCTCATTTCAAGAATCTCAAAATCTCTTCTCAAGGCTTGAAGTGTAGACCGCTTCACCCTAATATTGCCTTCAAAATTCTTTTTCATTGATTCTCAGATCTTCTTTGCAGTGTCCTTTTCCAAGATTGTCTCCAAAATTGTTATATCAATCGCTTGGAAAAGGTAGTTCTTTACCTTGAGATCCTTCAGCTTCAACTCCTTTAACCTCTTCTGCCGCGTCTCAGTCAATGGTGGTGCTTCTGGTTCCGGCTCCGTATAACCAAGCTCAATCAGACTCCAATATTCTTTACTCTGAAGGAAATTTTCCATAAGCATGCTCTAATGATCGTAATGACCATCGAAGTGTGGTATGGAAGGTTGCATAAAGTTTCCTTCGGTAGTCATCTTTTTCAGTGGTTGGAATCACTCAAAGTTGTGGCTTTTCTTCTCAGGCCTAATAAAGGCTCTGATACCAGAATGTTGAGAATAAGATCAAGAACTAAATTGCTGTAAACTAGAACTCAATAAAACTGGATTGAATGACTTATTATTGAATATCAACAATGGCTATTAAATAGCCTTACAAGAACTAACAGAAAGCTAAAATGCAGCTTATGCTAACAGACACGTGATTAGTGCATCAAGAAAGGGTCAAAACAGAAAATCCCAAAGAAAACATCAAAGTTGTAAACAACCTCCTAAATAATAGGAATTTATTGAAACTAAAAACTAATCAGCAATTATCCTAGTAATACTAGGAGAACAAAATACCCTTCATTATCAATACTGATAACATCATCTTCAATTTCTACAATGTCACAACATCAGTAGAAACGTAACATGCCACCTTATGGGGTTGGTCGGAACCCACCAGATAGTGGTAGTGGGTTAACCGATCAAATGGCGTAGCATTGACAGCAACAGTCACAATCTCAACAACAGAAGAGGGTTTTGAAAGGTGTAGGCAGAGGAGCCATGCTGATGCTTCCAAACCCATTCATATTCATACACCAGATCTTTCACCTATGATGGGTCAACCTCATACATTGGAGAATTATAACTGTGGATAGCTTGCTCCATATTCCCAGACTGCTCCACTTGCACAGACCTATGGTCATGGTGTTTCGCAGCTATCATCGTATCCTCAAAGTACTACGTATCCAGGCTATGGTCTTTAGGAGCAATATGGTGCACCAGCCGTCAGTCAACCTACAGTTACATGATTTAGGCGTTTTGTTTATTCCCATGACCATGCACAAGTTACATGATTCTAGAACACGCACATTCTGATTCTAGAACACGCACATTCTCTCCCTCGTCAAACTTCTCTATTGTTCCTCCATTATTTGAGTATGGTTAAAATCTATTTGGGTGCCACATTTTTTCTGTACTCTTTGGGCGAGATCTCTGTTCTATATTGGGGTATTCTTATTATTTATTTAATTTTGGGTTAGAGAAAGTTTGGGTGAACATTGAAAAAAAAAATAAGACTATTATCATGGCTCTGGTCTAAGTGAAAAGACGGTTATCATCCTTCGTCGCTACCACCTCCAATCCCAAACATCAGAGATTAACCTAATTTTGTTGCAGCAGTCAATAATATATCTAGATTCTCCCAAAACATGATCATGGAAAAATTTGAGGTCTTAAAACTAACGGATTATGTACGTCGTTCGGTTATGGCCGGTATAGATTATCAGTTACTTTTGTTGGGTGACGAAGATACTATCGCTTGGCTTCTGATATAGGCTGTAGAATTCAGAGCATTTCAGATTAGTAATTACGGATTATCGGTAAAGGATTTATCGATCAACATTGATGAAATCCGAGTGGGTATTTGGGTTATCATTATCGAAGTTTTGTCGACGTGTAGGTGATTACCGTGAGGTGTTCATGTGGTGTTGATCCGGCGAGACTTCTGTGACGAAACTGGGGAAAGAAATTGCTGGAATCCATAAATATCGGAGCTTTAGTCAAGAGATTGAAAATGTTGGCAGAAAACTTGAAACAATTACAGAGGAATTAGGTCACATATTCTCAACAAATGCAACCAATTTTTGCAATTGGGTCTCCGAGAATAGCTGTGGTTATTTAGTAAAAAAGAGAATAGCTGTGGCAATCTTGTATCCCGCTCCAATTGAGACGACATTGCCAGAAACTTCAGCGGTGCCATCTTCTTCTCTTCTGGTCAAAGAAAGAGATTTGATGTTAGGAATTCAGTTTACCGTGATACCAATACGACAACACATAAGGGAGAGGTACCAACATTATTCCCATTTCAAAGGGTTCGGCATTGACAATCCCATTCATGTGGGCGTGTCGGCATTCAGTAGATAAGATGTTAATCATGAATGGGTCTCAAGTTTTCTTCAAGCGGCTTTAGCATCAACATTATAAGCAGACCTCATTTATTCCAATTCTAAGCATTCATGTTTGTTCCATATCAAAATATAATGGTAGTTCATTACTTCTGACAAATTGGAATTATCACCATTATCAGCAGCTTGGAATTATCTTTTGCATTATAAACTGTACTATACTTTGCTTAGACACCTAAATTAATTATTATTGAAGAAGAGCCAACCATCTCTTCCAGTTACTTAAACATCAACTATCTCCGGAACCTCAACTTCAAATCTTCCCTAGGGGATCAGGAGCACTATTATGGTGATATAAGGCTGGACGGTTCTCTAGAACCTCAACTTCAAAGCCTTATTAGGGGATCGGGAGCACTATTATGGTGGTATAAGGCTGGAAGGTTCTCCAAAACCTCAACTTCAAAGCCTCTCTAGGGGATCGGGAGCACTATTATGGTGATGAGGTTGGACAGTTCTCCATAACCTCAGTATAGACGTAAGCCTCTGGGGATCGAGAGATGTCATAAGACGATATAAGGTCAGTTGGTTCACCAGAACCTCAATACAGACCTAAGCCACCAGGGATCGGGAGCCGTCTTATGGCGATATAAAGTCGGCTGGTTTCTGGAACCTCAATATAGACGTAAGCTTCTAGGGATCGGGAGCTGTCTTATGGCAATATAAGGTCGGCTGGTTCTTCGAAACCTAAATCAAAAGCATCCCTTAGGGATCGGGAGCAATATTATAGTGATATAAGGCTGGACGGTTCTCCAGAACCTAAACTTCAAAGCCTCCTTAGGGGATCAAGAGCACTATTATGATGATATAAGGGTGGACAGTTCTCTGGAACCTCAATATAGACCTAAGCCTCCAGCGATCGGGAGTCGTCTTATGGCGATATAAGGTCGGTTGGTTCTCTGGAACCTCAATATAGATGTAAGCCTCTAGGGATTGGGAGCCATCTTATGGCGATATAAAGTCGTCTGGTTCTCTGGAACCTCAATACAAACGTAAGCCTCCAGGGATTGGGTGTCCACTTATAGCGATATAAGGTCAGCTAGTTCTCCAGAATCTCAATATAGACGTAAACCTCCAGGGGAACCTAAGTTAAAAGCCTTCTATAGGGGTTGGGAGCAATATTACGGTGATATAAGGTCAAACGGCTCTTCAGAACCTAAATCAAAATCCTCCCTTAAGGTAAGGAGCAATATTGCAGTGATATAAGGTCGGACGATTCTTCGGAACCTAAATCAAAAGCTTCCCCATAGGTCAAGAGCCATATATAAAACCTCCCCAAAGGTTGGGAGCCATACGTAAAGCCTCCCCAGAGGTCAGGAGCCATAAAATGGCGGTATAAGGCCGGTCAGGTCTCCGGAACATGATTGGGATCTTGACAATATAAGGCGGGTCAAGTCACCAAACCTTAATTGGGATTTTGACGAAACAAGGGGGAACAATCAATTTTTGGCATTACTCTCTTATTATAATTTTTTTATAATAGGAGAGTGGGGGAAAATGTTAGGATGAAAATATTCAGAGCCCAGTTCAGGTGCTAACCCATATCTACACTACATTTAAGGTCTGAATTTGGTGCTGACCTATACTAATATTGTATTTTGGGCCCAGTACAGGTGCTAGCCCATTATAATATATTTTGATGGCTTGATATTCTAGAAGGGTCAAAGTCCATTAATTCATCACTTCTGACAACATCATCTCTGATGTCTATAATGTCATAGCATCATTACGATGATATAAGGTTGGACAGTTGTTCAGAACCTAAATTAAAAAACCTCCTTTAGGGGTTGGGAGCAGTATTACGGTGATATAAGGTCGGACGACTCTTTGGAACCTAAATCAAAAGTCTCCCCAAAGGTTGGGAGCCATACATAAAACCTCCCTAGAGGCCAGGAGCTGTATATAAAGCCTCACTAGAGGTCGGGAGCCATATAATGGCGTTATAAGGCGATTCAGGTCTTTGGACTAAGATTGAGATCTTGGCGAAACAAGGTGGGGTAATCAATTTTTGGCATTAATTACTCTCTCATTATAATTTTTTTATAATAGGATAGTGGGGGGGGGGGGGGGGGGGGCAATGTTAGGATGAAAATATTCAGGGTCCGCTTCAGGTGCTAGCCCGTATCCACATTACATTTAAGGTCTGAATTTGGTGTTACCCCATATCCATATTAAATTTAAGGTTCGAATTTGGTGCTGACCTATACTAATATTATACTTTGGGCCCGGTACAGGTGCTGGCCCATTACAATATATTTTGGTAGTTTGATATTCTAGAAGGGTCAAAGTCTATATTCACATACGATTGGGTTTTCTAACTCCATTAAGGACTCATCTAGTTATGGATTTCAATCATAAAATGACTCTAATCAAGACTTTCACTTCTAATTAGTTTCAGTTGTGCATGGACAAAAAGTGTTAAGCAATTATAAATACAGCCATAGTGCATCTAATTACACCATTAATCCATTACTTTCATGCTTTATTATTTTCAGCAATTTAAACCCTTTTTTGTTTATGCTTTTGGCATGTACTGACCACGACGGCCCAAGCCGTCAGCTTTTGGTGTGACCCATTGACTATTCCCTATGCAAGTTGCTTGTTGTTCGGTGATTTGGGCAAGCATACAAAATTAGTCATTAACAATTATGAAGTTGAGTTTCAAGTCCTCAGCTAGACCTTGAGAAAATTAGAGAGCATGAGAAGAAAGGAGGTGGGAGGGAATAATTCTTTTCTGTATAAAGTTATCTCAATTTGATAGATCTAAGGAGCACATGGCTCCTTGTAACAAGAAACAAATGGTTTAATCTCATCCTTAAAGTTGTCCATAAACTCTTATTATTTTAGACCCTAGGATAGCTAATTTGTACCAGCGAACAAAAAGTTGAGTAATCCAATGATTCTGCACCCATTTCTGTCTTGAATCTTGAATGGCAATAGGTTGAACTAGAGGGATTGCTTGTGTAGCCAAGGTATATGTGGTGATAGGATCAGCAAAATTAAATTTCTTTAGCAAGGAAATGTGAAATACAGGGTGCACTTGGATGATTCAGGAAGTTATAAGCTACTATCCCTATTTTAGCAATGATCGGAAAAGGTCTATAGTACCTCCTGCTCAATTTATAGGAAGATCGATGTGCCACTGTATGTTGTCTATAGAGTTGTAACTTGACTAGGACCATATCTCCAACTGCAAATGAGAAGTCTGTTCTATGTTTATCTGCCTTGTGTTTCATTTTTAGTTGAGTTGATTCCAAGTTTGTTCTTAAAACTTGTAATATTTCATCCCATGTTTTTAGAGTCACATCAACAGCCTCTAGTTGAGTTGTCCTAGGAAAGTAGTTGGCCAGTAAAGGTGGATAGGTAGAGGTCTCCTATAAACCACTTCAAAAGGAATCTTGCCACTAGAGGAATGGTATGAGGAGTTGTAGTTCCACTCTGCCAAACCCAAAAACTCATGCCACTGATGGGGTTCTTCCGAGACAAAACATCTCAAATATTGCTTGATGTATTTATTTGACAATTTATATTTGGCCATTAGTTTGTGGGTGGTAAGAGGATGACATCTTCAATGTCGTTCCTTGTAAGTGAAACAAATCTCACCAAAACTTTTACAGAAAAATAGAATCTCTGTCGCTAACTTTAGACTTTGGTAGGCCATGTTGTTTCCCTACTATGTCCCAGAAAAGTTGAGCAACTTTAGCTGCCGTGTAAGAAGTTGACAAAGCTCCAAAACGAGCTACTTTAGACAGCCTACCTGTAATATCCCGGATATTTAAATGAATTAGAAATAAAATATTTAATATTTAATAAAGGTTGGAGTTTGATAACCTAGTAGTGATAGATAAATAGAGGTCAAAATTAAATTTAACGGACTAACTTAGATATGGTGATATCAAATTTTTTTTTCAAGTTAGCAAGTACAGTGATAATTCAATGAACTTGGCTAATAACAAGTCTAATTAGATTAAGAGAATTTAATTAGTGGAGTTATGTAATTATGCGACGTGGTTGCGTATAAATTAAATATGTATTTATATGAATATATGCGTGTATATTTAGTAACATAATTTAATGGTTAATTAAATTGTGATAAATAAATAGATTAATATTAAATTAATCTGAATTGAATTAAAAGGTTAATTTTGGAATTAATTTAGTTATTATATTGATTATACTCATTAATCAATATGTATGTAAATTATTGATAAATTATTTGGGAGGAATAATTAGGTAATTTATATAATTATTAATTATATAAAATAGTTGAATTAATTAAGGGAGAATAGTAATTATATATATTGTACAATATTTAATTTCATATATATGTACATATATATAAAGGGATTAAATTAATTAAGTAATTTTAAATAGTAATTGAATATATTCTATAATTAAATAAATCATTGTAAATGATTTATGAGAGTGAGAAATTTAATTATACAATTATTTGTGTAATATTAATTAAATAATTAAATAAATTATTTAAATAAGAAATTGAGTAAATATATTATTATTTCAATGTATTTTCGGGTAAATGGAATTATTTCCATAATTGATGAGAAATGAATTATTTAATGTAAATGTATTAAATAATTTAATTTATGGCCTAAATAATATATAATAAATTATATATTGTATTTATTTTAATTTCATAATTTATTGTGAAATTATTTTTGAAGTAAAGTAATGTGTATGAATAATATATATATATATATATATATATATATATATATATATATATATATATATATATACAAATTATATATATTATTATTAGTGAACAAACCCTAAAGTTTTAATATCAAAATAATTGATAGGTTTTTATTAATTAAATATTCAATTAAATTGAATATAATGAGTGAATTAAATTTTATAAATTAATTAATATGATTATTAATTAATGTAAATAATGTGAAATATTGATAATAATATTTATTAGTCCATTTAGTAATTTAATACTAATGGGTTGGAGTATTTTATTATTTATTCAATCTAATTATTTATTTAATCATGGATTGAATAATTAATGTGTAAATTATTAAATTAGCCCAACATGGAACAATTAGTAGCCCAAGTGAAGAATAATAAAATTTGACAAATTAGTAGCCCAAACAATTTAATAGGAGCCCAATTGGTATTTAAAATAAAGCCCAAAGCTTGAGTCCATTTGGTATTTAATTATGTAAATGATTATTTAATTAAAAAGTGAGCAAGTGACCATTAATTTGGGACAATGAAGCTTCATCAGCCGCGTAGGGAGAAGAGAAAGTGAGATGATGTATTTTATTTTTCATTTTTTTTATTTTATTTATTTAATGGTTACTTGTATTGATTTTTAAAGTATTTGGATCATCCCTCTTCCACCAACTAAGTTATGGGCTACCTTTCTTGTGCAAGTATCCAAGTAGGAGCATCATGAATTATAGATATAATTTTGTATCTAAGATTTTTGCAAGTATACTTGAAATTGTAAGACATTACACTTCATTTATTTTTCCAAGTTCTAAAAGAGAGAGAGTTTGAGAGAAATAACTTGGGAGAGTAAGTATTATGAGAGAGAGCATATAGAAGGTAGAGAAGGAGTTCTTGGTTCATGTCTTCAAGTTGCACAACCTATTTTGAAAGAAAAATGAAGATAGCCATTAAAATGAGGTAATGGTTATTTTAAATGTAGTTTATTTTTAAATTAAATAAATTATCATGTTAGTATAAACATGTTAATATAGTTAATAATGTGTAGTAGTAATATTTATGCCATGCTTGAGTTTAATATGCTTGATTTGTATTTTGGTATAATTTATATACTAAAAACATGTATTTGGTGGTGTGTTAAATCAAGTCTCAAAATAATGATTAAAAATAATTTTTATAATATTTAAATTTAATGTTCTAATATTATAGAACATTAAATCATGAGAAAAACAAAGTTTGAATCACTCAAAATGGAGTTATACACAAAAAGTTATGATTTGTGGTAGTTTATGTGATGTAAACATTTTTATAAAAAATTTTAATATTAAATCATGAAAAATTATATTTTCATGTTATAAATTGTTGTTAAGTTATTGGTATTTTTCTGGATTTTTATTGAGAGATTAAGATTTTACTTGAAGGTATAAATTTTATTAAGTTGGTATTAGAAAGTACTGTTCACGTTCTGCTATTGAAGAAAAAAAAAGGGCTGGCCGCGCAATGCGCGGCAGCGGTTTTCCGGAAATGCGCGGAGCCAAAACGACGTCGTTTTGGAGCGTAAAGTGTAACCTGCGCAATACGCGCGGAAGCCGTTCGGCTAATATTCAAAACGGCACCGTTTTGGGGCCGTTTATTTTTTTTCTAAGCGCGCAATGCGCGGTAATAAATTTCCAGCTAAAATTACGATACTGCCCTCCGTTCGATTTTCTGATTAATTACGAAATTGTCATTGGTCCGATTTTTCAGCTTATTTACAAGTTTGTCATTCTGTATATTTTTAATTAATTTAAATGTTTAAAAATTAATTTAAAATTTTAACAAAAATAATAATTATACAAAAATAATATTTAGGTATTTAATATTATATTTTCCAAATATAATAAGTATTTAGGATTAATAGTTAAATGTTGTAAATATTAATCTAGTTAGTTTAATATTATATTTTTCAAATATAATAAGTATTTAGGATTAATATTTAAATGTTGTAAATATTAATCTAGTTAGTTTAATATTATATCATCTGAATTTATGATTAAATTAATTATTTATTATTTAATTAATATTAAATAATAAACAAGGATGATAAATTAATTAATTATTATTTAATTACTATTAAATAAAAATTAAAGACAACTAAGATTGAGTATTTAATTATTTATTATTTGATTAACTTTAAATAATAAATAAATTCAGTTAGTTATTATGTATTATTAAATAATAACTAATGATATTTGAGTATTTACTATATAATTTTATTATTTATTATTTAATTAACTTTAAATAATAAATGAATCTAGTTAGTTAGTTATTATTTATTATTAAATAATAACTAAAGATATTTGATTATTTTTAATATAATATAATTATTTATTATTTGATTAACTTTAAATAATAAATAAATCTAGTAAGTTATTATTTATTATTAAATAATAACTAAAGGTATTTAATTACTTACTATTTAATTAATGTTAAATAATAATTAAATGAAAGAAAATGTCTTTTAACTCTTTTGTTTAAAAAATTATAATAAATTGTTTAATAGTTTAATAAGTGTTTAACACTTGAGAAAATTATTTTCTAACTTATTAAATTATTAACCTAATTTGATTGAGGGTCTATAAGGTTAATAATATCGTTTTGACTGATGTAAATTATGTGTTAGTACTTATGCGTGGTAGATAAGTTGCTTAGTGAGCGTATAGTTGTACAAATACGCCGTACTAATTATTAGACCAACTTTATTAATGTTAGGTCTTTCAAATCCAATTAGTTAAAGCTAGACATTAATTGTAACTGAGTAGACAGGCAAGTTTCCTAAACCCTACTCAATTTATATTCGAGCTGGATATATTATTTTATTGTTCAAGTTCCTAACTCAAACTCAAGTTATTACGTTTCAAGCATGCTATGGTTTAATTCTGTATAATTATTCCACCTCTTTAAATTGTTGATTCGCACATAGTGCTTGTTGCATGTGTTCATCAGGCATGAAAGGCTGATCACCTTCATTACCATAAGGTTCAGTTAAATTTGTTCATGGTCATTATTGACACTCAACATTAATTAATTTAGTCATTCAATTATTGAAATTATGACTCGTACTCTTTCACAATTATTATATTGTTGAAAATTCAAAAGCTTATTCTTTCTTTCAATCATGATATATCGTTATCGTATTTAAACTTGCTGAGCAAAGTCGTTGCTCACTCTTGCTATATCATGATAACAAATTTCAGAATAATACGAATGTCCAAGGAGAGACGGAGACTGTAATATCCCGGATATTTAAATGAATTAGAAATAAAATATTTAATATTTAATAAAGGTTGGAGTTTGATAACCTAGTAGTGATAGATAAATAGAGGTCCAAATTAAATTTAACGGACTAAGTTAGATATGGTGATATCAAAATTTTTGATAAGTTAGCAAGTAAAGTGATAATTCAATAAACTTGACTAACAGCAAGTCTAATTAAATTAAGAGAATTAATTAGTGGAGTTATGTAATTATGCGACGTGGTTGCGTGTAAATTAAATATGTATTTATATGAATATATATATATGCGTGCATATTTAGTAACCTAATTTAATGGTTAATTAAATTGTGATAAATAGATAGATTAATATTAAATTAATCCGAATTGAATTAAAAAGTTTATTGTGGAATTAATTTATTCATTAATCAACAATTATGCAAATTGTTGATAAATTATTTGTGAGGAATAATTATGTAATTTATATAATTATAAATTATATAAAGTAGTTGAATTAATTAAGGGAGATTAGTAATTGTATATATGTACAACATTTAATTTCATATATATGTACATATATATAAAGGGATTAAATTAATTAAGTAATTTTAAATAGTAATTGAATATATTAAATGAATATATTCTATAATTAAATAAATCATTGTAAATGATTTATGAGAGTGAGAAATTTAATTATACAATTATTTGTGTAATATTCATTAAATAATTAAATAAATTATTTAAATAAAAAATTGAGAAAATATATTAGTATTTCAATGTATTTTCGGGTAAATGGAATTATTTCCATAATTGATGAGAAATGAATTATTTAATGTAAATATATTAAATAATTTAATTTATGGCCTAAATAATATATATTAAATTATATATTGTATTTATTTTAATTTCATAATTTATTGTGAAATTGTTTTCGAGGTAAGGTAATGTGTATAAATAATATATATAGATTATATATATTATTATTAGCGAACACACTCTAAAGTTTTAATATCAAAATAATTGAGAAGTTGTCATTAATTAAATATTCAATTAAATTGAATATAATGAGTGAATTAAATTTTATAAATTAATTAATATGATAATTAATTAATGTAAATAATGTAAAATATTATTAATAATATTATTAGTCCATTTAGTAATTTAATACTTATGGGTTAGAATATTTAATTATTTATTCAATCTAATTATTTATTTAATCGTGGATTGAATAATTAATGTGTAAATTATTAAATTAACTCAACATGGGTCAATTAGTAGCCCAAATGGAGAATAATAAAATTTGACAATTTAGTAGCCCAAACAATTTAATAGAAGCCCAATTGGTATTTTAAATTAAAGCCCAATGATTGGCCCACTTGAAAAATACTTAATTTAACTATTATTAATTTAAAAAGTGACTTGTGACCATGATTTTGGGACAAATAAGGAACCCATCAGCCGTATGGTGTAGGAGAGAGAGAATGAATTGATTGTTATTTATTTTATTTTTCCTTTATTTAATTAAGGTTGCTTGTATGGTTTTTTTTTAGTCCATGAACCATACCTCTTTTCACCCACTTAGTCATTGGCTTAAATCCCTTGCACAAGTCTCCAACTACTCTCATGATGGTAATTTTAATAGATATAGATTTTATATCTATCTAAATTGTAAGTATACTTACAATTTAGGAGTTTTGTTATTCATTTTCTATCTTTCATCTTCTAAGTCTTGAGAGCAAAATATTGAGAGGATAAATATTTGAGAGAGATTTTGGGTGGAGCTTCAAGGAAGAAGAAGAAAGCATAAGTTAGTTCATGCCATTCACAACCTATTTTGGAAGAAAAATGAAAATATCCATGGAAACAAGGTAATGGTTATTTTAAATGTAGTTTGTTTTTAAATTAAATAAACCAACATGTGAGTATAAACATGTTAATGTAGTTAATAATATGTAGTAGTAATATTTATGCCATGCTTGAGTTTAATATGCTTGGTTTGTATTTTGGTATAATTTATATACTAAAAACATGTGTTTGGTGGTGTTAAATCAAGTCTCAAAATAATGTCCAAAAATAATTTTTATAGAATTTAGATTTAATGTTATAATATTATAGAACATTAGATTATGAGAAAAACAAAGTTTGAATCACTCAAAATAGAGTTATACACAAAAAGTTATAATTTGTGGTAGTTTATGTGATGTAAAAATTTTTATAAAATTTTTTAATATTAAATCATGAAAAATTATATTTTCATGTTATAAATTGATATTAAGTGTTTGGTAATTTTTTTGAATTTTTATTGAGTAGTTAAAGCTTACTTGAAGGTATAATTTTTATTAAAGTGGTGTATTAAAACCACTGTTCATGATCTGCTGAAGGAAAAAAAAAAAAAAAAGAAAAAGAAAAGTGGGCGGCCGCGCAATGCGCGCAAGCAAATATTCCTGTCGGACACGGAGCCAAAACGGCGTCGTTTTGGCGAATAAAAATTTCATCCGCGCGCAATGCGCGGAAGCCAGCTACGGTGCCTTAAAACGGCACCGTTTTGGGACATTGATTTTGTCGGTGCGCGCAATGCGCGAGAAACAGATTTGGCTGAAATTACTATTTTGCCCCTCCGTTCGGTTTCCTGGTTAATTACGAAATTGCCATCGTCCGGTTTTTCAGTTTATTTACGATTTTGCCATTCTGGATAATTTAAATTAATTTAAATGTTTAAAAATTAATTTAAAATTATAACAAAAATATTAATAATACAAAAATGATATTTAGGTATTGAATATTATATTTTTCAAATATAATAAGTATTTAGGATTAATATATAAATGTTGTAAATATTAATCTAGTTAGTTTAATATTATATTTTTCAAATATAATAAGTATTTAGGATTAATATTTAAATGTTGTAAATATTAATCTAGTTAGTTTAATATTATATTTTTTTGCAAATATAATAAGTATTTAGGATTAATATTTAAATGTTGTAAATATTAATCTAGTTAGTTTAATATTATATTTTTTTGCAAATATAATAAGTATTTAGGATTAATATTTAAATGTTGTAAATATTAATCTAGTTAGTTTAATATTATATTTTTTTCAAATATAATAAGTATTTCGGATTAATATTTAAATGTTGTAAATATTAATCTAGTTAGTTTAATATTATATTTTTTTTAAATATAATAAGTATTTAGGATTAATATTTAAATGTTGTAAATATTAATCTAGTTAATATTATATCTTCTGAATTTATGATTAAACTAATTATTATTTAATTAATATTAAATAATAAACAAGGATGATAAATTAATTAATTATTATTTAATTACTATTAAATAATAATTAAAGACAACTAAGATTGATTATTTAATTATTTATTATTTGATTAACTTTAAATAATAAATAAATTTAGTTAGTTATTATTTATTATTAAATAATAACTAATGATATTTGAGTATTTACTATATAATTTTATTATTTATTATTTAATTAACTTTAAATAATAAATGAATCTAGTTAATTAGTTATTATTTATTATTAAATAATAACTAAAGATATTTGATTATTTTTAATATAATATAATTATTTATTATTTGATTAATTTTAAATAATAAATAAATCTTGTAAGTTATTATTTATTATTAAATAATAACTAAAGGTAGTTAATTACTTACTATTTAATTAATGATAAATAGTAATTAAATGAAATTAGATTTAATGAAATAAAGAAAATGTCTTTTAACTCTTTTGTTTAAACAATTATAATAAATGGTTTAATAGTTTAATAAGTGTCCAACACTTAAGAAAAATATTTTCTAATTTAGTAAATTATTAACCTAATTTGATGGAGGGTCTATAAGGTTAATAATATTGTTTTGACTGATGTAAATTATGTGTTAGTACTTATTTGTGGTAGATAAGTTTCTTAATGAGCGTATAGTTGTACAAATACGCTGTACTAATTATTAGACCAACTTTACTAATGTTAGGTCTTTCAAAGCCAGTTAGTTAAAGCTAGACATTAATTGTAGCTGAGCAAACATGCAAGTTTCCTAAACCCTACTCAATTTATATTCGAGCAGGATATATTATTTTATTGTTCAAGTTCCTAACTCAAACTCAAGTTGTTACGTTTCAAGCATGCTATGGTTTAATTCTGTATAATTATTCCACCTCTTTAAATTGTTGATTCGCACATAGTGCTTGTTGCATGTGTTCATCAGGTATGAAAGGCTGATCACCTTCATTACCATAAGGTTCAGTTAAATTTGTTCATGGTCATTATTGACACTCAACATTAATTAATTTAGTCATTCAATTATTGAAATTATGACTCGTACTCTTTCACAATTATTATATTGTTGAAAAATCAAAAGCTTATTCTTTCTTTCAATCATGATATATCGTTATCGTATTTAAACTTGCTGAGCAAAGTCGTTGCTCACTCTTGTTATATCATGATAACAAATTTCAGAATAATACGAATGTCCAAGGAGAGACGGAGACAAAAGCAACAGACAAGATTATAGTGTTATGCATTATAACTAAATTGTTATATGATGTAAGTAATTTGGTAAACCTTTTTATGAATCTAAAGGTATATATGTAAGTTAAGGTTAGAAACCTTGGGAAATGTTGTAGAATAAACAATTTATGTTTATATATTCCGCATTAGTTATAGAACGTGTATGAAGATGATGTATCGTGACGTACCAAGTCTAGGGTTAAAGGAACCCGGATTTGGGGTCGTTACAGAGACAGAAGCAAAAGACAAGATTATAGTGTTATGCATTATAACTAAATTGTTATATATGAATCTAAAGATATATATGTATGTAAGTAATTTTGTAAACCTTTTTATGAATCTAAAGATATATATGTAAGTTAAGGTTAGAAACCTTGGGAAATATTGTAGAATAAACAATTTATGTTTATATATTCCGCATTAGTTATAGAACGTGTATGAAGATGATGTATCGTGACGTACCAAGTCTAGGGTTAAAGGACTCCGAATTTGGGGGGCGTTACACTATCCACTACCACAAAAATAGCGGTATATCCATGGGAACTTGGAAGGTGAGTAATGAAATCCATACTCAATTCATCCCAAATTTATTAGGACACTCCCAAAGATTGTAGTAGGCCATATCGTGAGACAATTAAAGCCTTTACTTGCTGGCATATAACACAATTTCTGACAAAGTCCACAACATCCCTTTTCATGTTTTTCCAATAAAAATTTGTGCCATCTCTCATAAAGGTCTTGTGAACCCTGCCACCATGACCCCCACTAGGAGAATTATGAAATTATTTAAGGAGAGTTGTTTTACGCACTGAATTGCTTGGTACATAAATCTTACCTTAGTATAGAAGGAGTCCATCATGTTGTGTCCATGCTGCAGAATTTTCACTATTCATTATTCAGTTCTGAGGCGCCATCTTGCTCCCTCTTAATATCCTCCACGGTGTGGAATGTTGGTAGAGATAAAGCCAGTAGTGTCCTAATAGTGTGCTGATAGTTTGGATTCCTATAAAGTGCATCAAGTGCAGCATTGGTTTTCCTAGGTTTACAGATAATTTCATAATTGTAACCCAACAGCATAGTCAAATAGTATTGTTGCTCTGGGGTTTGTATAACCTGTTGCATTAGGTTTCTTAAGCTTTGTTGATCTGTATGGATATAGAACTTTGAACTCTTAAGCTTTGCTGATCTTTATGGATATAGAACTTTGAACCTAACAAATAATGTCTCCACTTGGCAATAGAGGAAGTAATAGCAAACAGCTCTCTCAAGTAGGTTGAGGCTCTTTGCATCCTGGGGCATAATTTCCTGCTAAAAGATGCTATAGGATGACCATCTTGTAGAAGAACTGATCATGGGGCATAGTTGAGATGCTCAATATGAGTTTGTAAGTCCTTGCTATATATGAAAATATCATCAAAGAAGATGATAACAAAATGCCTAACGAATTTCGAGAATATTGTGTTCATTGTAGCTTGGAATGTAGATGGAGCATTTGACAACCCAAATGGCATTACTAAAAATTCAAAATGGCCTGAATGAGTCTTGTAGGCAGTCTTGTGCACATCCTGTTTGGCCATCTTAATTTGATGGTATCCTGATCCTAAGTCAATTTTGGTATAATAAGTAGCTCCATGTAAATCATAAAGAAGCTCATCCATAGTTGGGATTGGAATCCTATCCTTGAGAGTGGAGCATTTAAGGCCCTATAGTCAACATACAACCTCTAAGTACTGTCCTTCTTTTTAACTACCAACACTGGAGAGCTATAGGAGCTTGTACTGGGTTATATGATACCAGATTTTAACATGCCTTGCACCTGCTGTTCAATTTCATTCTTTTGAAAATGGGGAAATCTATATGGTCTTAGATTAACAGGCTTGACATTTGGTTCAAGTGGAATCTGATGATCAAATGCTCTCTTAGGTGGTAGCTGTGTAGGTTCCTTAAAGAGATCTAAATATTGCAATAAGAGCTTGTTAATTTATGGTATATTGTGGTATGGGGTATTAGGATGTCATTGAGTTGGACTTGCGGTGATCTTAGGGTTGTACTGGTGAGTGGATTGCAAAGAATGGAAAGTCATATTGGCATCCTTCTTAGGCTCAGGATTGTTTACCAATTGTAATATGTAGCATTCAGCCATTTCATTCCTAGCAAACAAGTGATGTAAATGAGTAGCAGATATAGATTCTAACTAAGTGTTAGCATTTACCCCTTGTAGACAAACTTCTTTGCCTTCAGGTTGAACTTGATATAAGACTGCTTGAAGTTCAGTTTGAGCTCCCCAAAAGTCTCTTGGCTTGCCACTCCTAAGACAGCATCTGCCCCATGCATATCAATGGCAAAAATATCAGTTGTAAATGTATGGCCCTGAATGGTAAAAACTACTTGTTGGCATCAACCCACATAAGTTAAATTCTCTCCGTTACCAACAATGACCAGAAATTACTTAGAAGGTAGTATATCTAAACTAAGATATTTTGCAACTCGCCTGAATAAAATTATGGCCGTCACCTCCATCTATGAGATTTTGGATTGTCAATAAGAGCATGCAGGCTTCCTGTGGTTAGTTCTACTATACCTCTTGACAATCATCAGAATTGTCATCAGATTTAGTTGGGAAACTTTGCTGTTCAAGCTCTTCATAACCCTCAGGTACAACTCCTAATAACAACAATGACATCTGCCCCTTGTATTTCTGGCCTTTATGCCATGCTTCCTCACAATTATAACATTGCCCCTTTTCAATCTTCAGTTGTCTTTCAGCAGCTGTCAAATGTTTGATGGGTAATTTGTTGTGTGGATTTGTATTCTGTACCATTGGGGTAGTCCTATCCACTGGATTTGGGGCTGCATAGGGAACCAGGGGGGCATTCTAAGGACTGGGACTGTAAGTACTAGTAGGGACTGACCTTGGACCCAATACTGAGGTATTATGGTGCATCCTTGGCTGGAAACTAGGAGGACTAGCATAACCGAGCTTACCTTCATATAGTTTAGATAAACCAATAGCATGCTGCAAATTGTAAGGTTGTGCGGCTATTACTACACATTGAATGTCATATTTTAGCCCTCCTATTAGTCCTATATAACAGCCCTTAAGGAAAGACTCTAGGAGGTCAGGTATCTTAGTAGAGATCCTTTGGAATTTAGCTTCATAATCAGCTACTGCACTAGTTTGTCTGAGCTTAGATAATTGAATATTGGGGTCATCATATGGGGAAGGTCCAAACCTGATGTAAATCTTAAAAGTTAATTCATGCAATGATCTAATTTGGTGGCTAGTTTCCATCCATTGGAACCAACTAGAAGCTACTCCATCAAGATGCGGGGCTACTATAAACAGTTTGGTGTCCTCAAAAATTTTGTGGTACTCAAAATATTTATTCACTTATAAAGCCAATCAGTTGGATCTCCACCCTCAAACCTGGGAAAATCAATTTTAATTTTGTGAGAAATACCTGATTTCAGTTCCCCATAGGTGGATCTGGTTGAGCTCCTTCTGGCCTAACAGGATCCACTCAGAGAGTTTCCAGTTGCTCTTGCATCACAGTGGTCATAATTTGTCTAAATTGCTAGAGGAAGTTCCGAGTAAATTGAACAAAAAGCTGTTCCAAATTATTAGAGTCAGCCTTGGTTTCTCTCAATGAAAGCACCAATGAAGTTTTTGGTACTTTGTCAGTTATGGGTACCTTTAGCCCCTCAGTTTCTTCCACAATGATCATTGTAGAGTCATCATCATCACCAATATTTTCCACTTCCTTAGCTTGTATCATTTCCTGATGCTCTCCTGCAATCTGCTTTTCTGCAACCTAGTGCTCATTTGCCTCATTAACCATTGCTGCAATAGCAGTCACCTTATCACCTGTAACATATTCCACTGAAAATAAGAACCCACGCGACATCGATCAACCATATTCGTACACTTATAAGTCTGCTCATCTCCGAATTTGAGTATAAATATAATACATCTTCCTTGAACCGAGTTTTTTTATGATATATCCAAATATATAGTATATATACCGCTTCTTAAACCTATAACCAAATAAGTCATGCATGACATCTCATCTTTCCTTCGGCACCTATTTTGTAAACACAACCAGAGGGGTTGATATATGCGCATACATGCGATGTGGTTCTTAACTTCATCTCTAGTCTAACGAGTTAGGCTTGTATTCATTTTTCAGATGCGTCATTCAACTGATGCCAAATATTTGAACACATCTTTAATTTAAAAAAAAAAATGGACAACATCTTCACATGGTCTCCAAATACATAAAATAGACCAATACTTGACAGACTAAATAAGTATTCAAGTACAGAATATTGCGAAAAAAATCACTAAATATCCTCAAAACATAAAAATGTTCAAACCGCCGTCACCCACCGAAACATTTTGTACCGATTCATAATATGAGTCATTTTTTTTTGGATACTTTTTAGTCATTGTTATCATTATATATTACTCACCATAGTTACATGAATATCTGTCTTATTTATTATATATATATACCGTGCAAAAATATTAATCTGTCTCGTAAAAAGTATGAATTCCTTCATAATATGAGTTGACTCTTTTTGTTTTTATTTGAACCCTAGATCTTTGTTATGCAAAGTTCGGGTGATACCAACTTTGCTCGAGACGGTTAGTGTAGATCTCTGACTTTGATAACAGCAAAAGTAGTCAAAATTAAGCTTGGATGATTCTTTCTTTAATTGATTTTTATTTAATATTGGTGAACTTTTATTAAATTTTTGGGAAACAATTTTGATCAAATGACAAAATTGTCCTCCAAAATTTGTGAACAAAATCTAACCTCCGTGAATTTGATTTTTTATTTTGATGAACTTAAGAATATGAAAAAGTATAATAAATTAAAAAATAGAAAAAATCATTTTGTACGGTCAAATATAATAAAATACTATCAAATAGAGTGAAGGAGGATAAAAATACGCATATAACCAATACATTTATATTTTCGGCCAAAAATCAACCTGAATGGATAAAAGAGAACAACATTGTCTTTTTAAACAATTTTGAGATTAAAAAAATTTATTATTTTCATACTTTAAGATGCAAATTGAAATCCGTTCAAATTTTGAGAAATAATTTTGTCATTTACCTAATAAATTTTTAGGTTAATGGAGGTAATAAATAACAATAATTCATTAGGAATACTTTTTGTCATTTTCCCATTTAAAAGAATGAAAAACTACGTGCTTCCTATCACATATTCACATCACTTTCTGTAAGATTAAACCACCCACTCCCAGTTACGGTAATGTTGACGTTTATAACATTTGTTAAATAAATAAAAATGCTGTTGCTTTGACTTTATCTACTGCATCGTATATAGAAATCAGCTTAAAATGGACTAGTGTGGGTTTTAATATTGCTCTCCTACATAAACCAAACCGATTATTCTTGTTACTTAGCTGTACACCCACACTCTCCGATAAATGGTGGATTCAGAGTTAAAAATGAATTTGAGTAGTTTGAAATTCGATTCCAGATTAATTATAAAAATTCAATTGAGATTCGAATTTAATATTTAAATAAATTAAATTAATTTTTTTTTTATATTCGGATATGTAGAAATACGAATTGAATATAAATCATTTATTGTTCATTTATTTATAGTATCGAATTTTTAATATATAACTAATTCATACTTGATATAAGTTTATTGATACTTACTCGTACACAACATCAAGTATACTCAATTTATTTAATATATAATATTTAACAATTAAAATTTTCACATATTTTGAGAAATGAGAGTGTTTTATGTTTCTTGTACATATCCATTAATTGATTTAACAGTAATAATAACATCTCATTAAATTTTTTAAGAGTCAAATCTAATTTAAAAAATTTAAATTTAAATTATATTAATTAATCGATTAAGTTAATTTTATTTGTATTATCGTAATATAAATAACCTAGTTAATTAGTTCATTATCAAATCGGGTAGTATTAATTTGACGCCGCTGTAGATCCCGACTCTGAAGAGTCAAATTTAAGCTCTAGTAAATGACAATAATAACAATAATATATAAAAATAAAATAAAAAAAGCTCCGGTGAATGTCTTGCCCTTTTTTGCTTAAAAAGGTTCCCTCACTAGTCACTTATTCACTTCTTCACTTTTATCCTTCAAGAGTAAAGGCATGGCCTCTATAATATTCTGAATTTTTATGACTTAAAAATATAATCTTATGTGATTAATAAAGGCTAATTTTGTGACCTAAACTATATATTATGTAATTGAATATGTATGATTTCATTAATTATATAATCATAGAAAATGCATGTAAAACAAAATTATGAAATCACTACATTTATATGGTATAGCGTATTCTAACTAAGTATAATACACAATATAATACGATGTACAAACTATATATAAATAGATGGTATAACGTATAATACCTAAGTATTTATACGATATAAATATTGGATTTCTATTTACAAATACCTAAAAGGTCAACAATCGCAACTAATTAATTACTTAGCAAATTGAACTAGAAAGCAAACTAAGAGTTGAGAAAATCAAATTGGCTAAAAACCCAAAAGTTCACTTTGTCAGCTAACTAAATTACTTGAAAAATGAACTAGGAAAGCAAACTAAGAATTTAGAAAATCAAATTAGCCAACCAAAGGGGGAGGGGCCGAATTTTTAGGGCTTGGTGGGCCATTAGGCCAAGCTTCCATGAAAGCTTGGTTGATATTTGTTTTGTCAAACTTCTTGTATAAGCTTGGGTGAGGTGTTGTCCAATTTTGGGTAGAGAAGTTTGGTGACTCACGCAAGCGTGTTGGAGAAGTTTAGGTGACTCACTCAAATGTGTTGGAGAAGCTTAGGTGACTCACCTTGATGAGTAGTCATGTGTGGAGATATTTTGCTAAGTTTAGTGGCCTACAAATAAAGGCATACCTCCTTTATTGTTCCTTACCAATTCACAAGTGAGAGAGCTAAAGAAGAGATAACAAGATAAGCAAAAAAGTGAGCATAATAAGTGAGAGTTAGTAGAAAGAAGGAAAAGTGTGAGCAAAATTTGAAAGCTTACACTTTAAGAGGTAATTAAGATCGCATTTATAATTTTTCATTTCGCTTATAGTTTCTTATGTTAGAACTTATGAATTTATGTATGTCTAGGTTTATGATTAAGTATGTTAGTGTTATGGAGTCATAAATCATGAAAACTAGTTCAAAAACAAAATAGGTAACAGGTTAAAGAAAATTGAAAACATGAACTAGCGAAACTCTAATTTTTGACTAGTTTTTGTTATGTTCGAAATTTGGGGTTAGAATTTAAAAAGAAGTTGTTGAGGGGAAAGTTATGAAGACATGGGAAAAATAATCACTCAAAAATACCTTGTAGAGTGTCCGTAAAGCATGTTTGAAGCAGTTTTTTTAATATTAAAAATGTCCCTTTCCAATTTTAGCCTTTAGATTAAGATGTGATTTTTGAAAAGGGTCGGCTTAGTGTCGACGGGGTTTTGAAATGTTGAATTTTTATGAGCCAATTGACCAGAGTCGCCAGTTGGTATTTTTGAAATGGATGTACCAACTCATCCGAATTTTGTTTTCGTAATCGTAATGGCTCATATGTGACTCCGATTCAATTGGTCCGCAAACCGAGATTCATAGAGTTCGGGGGCTTGCTTAAGCGAGGGGAAGGTGTTAGGCACCCCCCGACTTCCGTGAAACACGGTTACCGCAATCTCGATGTTTTCCTATCCTTTTAAATCCTAAAATATGTGTGTGTGTGTGTGTGTGTGTGTGTGTGTGTGTGTGTGTGTGTGTGTGTGTGTGTGTGTGTGTGTGTATGTGCCTAAATGAATGTCGTTGAAATGCTTTACTTTGAAAGTGCTTCAGAATCTCGTTAACCCTATGCACGAAGGATTTGACTTAATCGAAAAGTTCATTGTTATTGCTTTTTCGTTTTGATAATAAAACCGATGATATTTGTAAAACATATTTTTCAAACCCTTCGTCAAATAGGAATAGAGCTCATCCGACACTTACAATTTTATTTAGCCTACGAGTGATCTAATATCCTACTTTGATTGATTTTATGAAAATCTTTATCTTTTCATTCAAAATTCGTTTTCTCATGTCGAAAGGGAAAACCAAGCATCAAAATAACGTTGGAGCTATTTGTGGGCATGTAAGCCGTCTAAATAGCCCCAAACGCCCACAATCACATATTTCATTATCACGGGGCCTTAAACCCGATTTTCGACTCGATGTCGTTTTAAGGCCCAAAAATTTACATATTTACATAAAGGTGCATCACGATCGTTACATACGTAAAAGCTAGAAAATAAACTAAAGGGATATCATCGGGAGGTTAGGAGGAGATTCTATCCGCAATAAATCCTCTCTAACCGTCCCTAATCCATAGATCCCAAAACAAATATCCACTACATTGGATCTAACTTTCAAATACACTAAAACAAACTATTTAAATAGCAATGCACCAAATATTTTCGGATCCACAGAAGATCCACCCAACAAACACAATAAGAACAAAATAAAAACTAGATCTACAAGATTTGATATATCAAACACAACGACGCTATGAAACTCGGATTTTTTACATTCCAAATGATGAAATAGAGGATTCAACACTTGGAAACCAAAATAGGATACAAAGATTGTACAAAGGATGAAGAAATCTCACTCTTTGGAACAAACCCGTGGGTTTCTCTCTCTAAAATCTCGTTTCTCTCTCTACATTTCCGCCATTTTCTTCTTCTCCCGCGAGCTCTCTCTCTCTAAAAATCTATTTTTTCTTCTCCCTTTTCTTTTTTTTCTTCTCTCTCTCGAGCTCTCGGGTGGAAATGGCGATCTATAGCCATTTCCAGGCAGCCGCAGATGCATCTGCGGCTGGCCGCAGATCCATCTGCGGCTGGGCGGCTGGCCGCCTGCGCCGTTTCCTCGGCTGCCGTGTGCCGTCTCCTCGAGCCGTGCGAACCTCGAAACTCGTTTTGGCCGCAGATGCATCCGCGGCTGTCTGGCTGGCTTTTCTCGGTTTTCGTGCCACGCGGTCCTAATTCGCCAATTTCTGCGGTATTATTTTGGGAGGCTGTATTTTTGCAGTCCGGAACTCCCTGGGAAACGTGCCATATTGTTCTGGGAGGCTAGTTCGGAGGGTTGCGACTTGATGTAGCTTTTGACAATTGTGCCTGTCTTTCAGGGGGCGCTGCCCCCTACCCCCCCGCCAGCTCACCGGCGAGCTGGGCAGCCGCTCGCTCACCGGGGAGCGAGACCCCCGAACATCGTAAGCGTAGTGGCCATTAGTCGTCTTTTGCGATCAGCTCAGGTTTTTCGGGATCGACTGCTTGCCTTGCCTCAAGTGATCGGATGCTCGTTGTCCGTTGTGGCGGCTTTGACCGTAAATCGTTGGGGTGGCTTCGTGTTGGGGTCCACCTCCCTTTTCGCGTGTCAGGTCGAATGACGATTTTACCCTCCTGCCAGGGTTAGTAGAGAAGTGCAAAAATTGGGTGTCTACAGGGTCAAACTATCAAAATCCTGCCGATACAATTTTTAACCTAGCATTTGGGAGAGGTGTGCAACCTCGTATGTACAAACTTTGGGGTTACTATAAAAACCAAAGTTGTAGGTATGGAAATTAACTAAGCGTAGCAAAAAGAACGACATTAAAATTCATTAAAATGATTTATTTATGAATTAAACGGTGAAGCGGTTCCAAGCTAAATACACACTATTCGGGACTGAAATGGGGGGCTATTTTCGGCACTTTTGTACTCGAGTGTTTTGGGGTTCATACCACCTATGTGGGGTAGTACAGGTCATTGTTCAAAGATGAGCCAATTCCAAGTTGATATGAATTAGTTATGATTTTAACAAGTTTTAAAATTGGTTATCGTAAAAGTTAAAAATACGAAGTTAGGGGTGTGGTTAAAGGCTAGTTATAGTGAGCCAATATAAGGAGTCATATTGTGACTAGTTAGTATGTCGACCTCATTACTTATGTAGGTTGTTTGAGGATCGAAAAATTAGAGTAAAACCGTAAAAGACGAAACATGTAAGTTCTTTCTGCATTTTGTGCAACAATGTGTTTAATTGTTTGAAATTCATTAATTCTTTATTTGAATTACGAACTTCATTATTATTTGTGTAATATTTCATTGAGAAGAGGATTTGTCTTAACTTGATTATTGAGCAATTCCTTTCAGAATGATTATTTGTGAAATATTGAATTGTTATAATTTCTTTATTTAAGATAAGTTTATTGTGTTAAACAAAATTGTTTTGGTGATATCTATATGTTAATAACTGAGTTGAACAATCCTTATTTATTGAAGAATATATTATGTGTCTGAAAATCGATTTAAACACTATTGATATGTTTGTAATCAGTGTAGCAGATGTTATGCATAACGTATGATATTGTTAGATTGATCCTATATAAATATCTATGAATGGTTCTAAGTCTTTATGATTAACGAACGTTATTAGTTCTTAGTTTAACAACCACTAAGTATACTATAAATGACAATTGTTGAAATCTTTTTTTGAGCTATTATTCATTTGAAACAAAAATGTGTAAGTTCTCTTATGTGTTATTTGTTAGATTTGTTGAGTAATCCGTTGCTCATTCTTGCGAATATTCTTTTATTTGTAGCTAAGGAAGATATCCCAGAAGGTTCTAGTAGTGAAGGGAAAGGAAAGAAAAGTTCTTAGTTAAGAAACATGTATATTTGCTTTCTTTATGTGTAATAGAACTTAAGTCATAATGACTTTTTGGAACAAGAAAAAGAAACTGGGAATTGTAATGTTATTATCAAATCAATGGTATTGTACTATTATTATCACATTATGCTGCGTATTTAAGTTACATTTCAAGTTAGTGGATGTTAAGGTTGTTGGATTTAAGGTAACATTTTTAATAATATTTATAAATTTGAGGTAGCATTATTGAAAATATATAAAAAGTTTTGTCGAGGAATGTGGTTATTTGATTGTGCGTCATTTAATGGAAGGCCCCCGCATTCCTGGGAAGGTTCTTATTACTAATACTGTGAATCTTGGATATATAGATATTATGAATGATGTTGGATAGTGAGCAATAGGTCCACTGTAACAAGTACACAAATTTAGGGGCATCACGGGTTGGTATCAGAGTTGTAGGTTATAGCTCTATGGTAAGAGTACTTTAGGTTATAATCTTGAGAGAAGTAATAGAAATGTAGATAAATGAACTCGTAAAGAGTTCTTAAGTAATAAAAGATAAAGTTAAGAAATATTAAAAACTATTAAAAGTAAATTATCGTATATAAATTTTTCATGAGAAAATACTAAGACAATTAAAACTCTTTTGTAGGATGTCAAGAGAACCAGTATTGAGGGATATTGAAGAAATTATAATAAATGAACCAATGATAGAACCAAAAAGTGGTCTTGAAAAGGATCTTACGGAGTACTCGAAAGAGTTCTCCAAAATAGTAATAAACGAATGGGTGGAAGAAAACTAGAGAAAGATATAGAGGAAGATCCCGAGGAGGATCAAATAATGGTAGATATAGAACAACAACAACAATAACAAAAAGTAGAAAAAGAAGAAGAAGAAGAAGAGGAGGAGGAGGAAAAAGAAGAAGAAGAAGAAGAAATAGTAGCAAACGTAGTTCAATAGGCAATGGCTGAGATACGGGATATGAATACCAGGGTAGAAATCCTAGAAAATATGGGGAAGTGTGAGAAACGGATGAGCATTTGGTTACAGACTTTACTTAGTAAAGTGGAAGAAAAAAAGAATGTGATGCAAGCTTAGATGGATAGGATGGTATACGGATGCAGTGTATCGTATAAAGCCTTAGATTATCAGGTGGATAACTATTCGGTAGAACCAGGACAGACTGACTATACTATAAATAGATTAGTGGTGTCGAACATGATTTGGGATGCTTACAAAGCAGCTAGGGGTCATTAGTTGTATACTAATTGTAAAAGTGTATTAGCTATTATATAGTTTGTATTAACTTATGTGTAGTGTGTATTATAAATCTCAACTTTTGTTGTAAGGGATGATAAGTGATATATAAAGAAATCACTTAAATGAAAAATGTAACACGAATTTTATTAATATAAAGTTATGCTTTATGAAATAAGTTGTGAACTTTTAATGCTTTCGTATTTATGTTTTGTTTTCTTTTACATACAGAAAATGCCGCCGAGAATAAGATCACAAGCTAAAATAGATAGTAAGGGGGAGCAGAGTGAAGTTAACCCAATGCAACAGTTTGTAAATTTATTACTAGGGGCCCTTCAGGATCTTCCCTTAGGTAATCAAAACCCAACCGCCGCAAGAAACGCATCCTTTAAGGAATTTAAAAGTGTATGAGCTCCCAAATTTAAGGGAACTTCTGAGCTAATAAAGGCTCAAGGATGAATTAAGGAAATAGAGAAGGCCTTTACTATAGCTGGGGTCAGCAAAGATCAAAAAACAGTTTTTTCCACATATTTAATGAAGGGCAAGGCGAATTTCTGGTGGGAAGAAAACTAAGCTAAGGCTAGAGAATGGGTAATTTTATAGGATAGGTTCAAGGAGATATTTTTTGAGAACTACTTCCCAAGAAGTATGCAAAATCAGATGGAGATAAGTTTTCTAAAATTGAAACAAGGGGACATGACTGTGCCCCAGTATGCGGTTAAATTCAATTAATTGGCCAGGTGCGCTCCGCATCAAATAGATACAGAGGATAGGAAAACAAGGAGGATTGAACAGGGTTTAAAACCTTGGTTGTGTAATAAATTATCCTTATTACAGATAGAAACCTTTGACCAAATTCTTGAAAAGGCCATAATAACTGAAGGCGGTAGTAAAGCCTTATCAAAATATAATAAGGAGAAAAAAAAACAAGAGGGGGGAGAGGGGGAGAGGGGGAGAGGGGGGGGGGGGAGGAAATGATAAAGGAGAAACTAGTAGTAAGAAAAATAATAACAAAAAGAAATGAAATGAAATGAAATAATAATAATAATAATAATAATAATAATAATAATAATAATAAAGAGGGAAAGAATAAAAAGAAAGTGAAAACATGTTATAAGACCCTTACTCACTACACCCTTACTCACTAATAAGGAAATAATGTATGTTATAATTGTAGACAAGAAGGGCATTTTCGCTATCAATTGTCCAAGTCCTAAGAAGAGTGGGTGCTTCAATTGTGGAGCTCCAGACCATCAGGGAAGAATGTGCCCAAAGAAAGGAACTGAAATGGGAGGAGGAAGCAAAACGGGTAATAACGTCAAGCTGACTATATCCCGACTGGGGGCCCAGACGCTACCTATGGCAAGGACATTTAATATGACTGTTAGAGATGCAATTGCATCACATGACGTGGAGTCAGGTATCATTCTGATCAACACCATAAATGCTTTATGTGTTATTTGATTCAAGTGTTACTTGCTCTTTTGTGTTTTATGAATTTGCAAAATGCTTAAATTTGCCTTGCGAGAATCTAGATTTTCCTTTGAACATAGAAATTGTAAATAAAGAAATGATCCATGTTAAACTTATACATAAAAATTGTTGCGTATAAATTAGAGGACACAAATTTCTTGTAAACCTTATTCCTACACAACTTGAGGAGTTTGACGTAATATTAGGGATAGATTAGTTAATTAATCATAAGGCAATGATTGATTGCCATTGAAAATGCGCAAACCTTTTGACTCTAAAGCATTCAAAGGTAGTATTCCATGGGAATCGTTCGCCTAGACAGTCTTATTATTTGACAATAATGCAGGCTAAAAGACTACTTAAGAAGGGTTGTGTTGGCTATTTAGCTTACATTGTAGATACCCAACAGAAGGGGTTAGAATTAAACCAAATGCCAGTAGTGAAAGACTTTTCGGATATATTTCCAAATGGCTTACTTGGTCTTCCGCCTGATAGGGAAATTGAGTTTGTTATCGATGTAGCTCCTAGTATGACACTTGTTTCAGAGGTTCCGTATAGGGTGGCTCCAGTAAAAATAAAAGAATTTATGGTACAATTGCAATAAATGTTAGACAAAAAGTACATTTAACCTAGTGTTTCTCCTTGGGGAGCAACATTATTATTTATAAAGAAGAAGGATGTGACATTGAGATTATGTATCGACTATCGTGAGTTGAATAAGTTAACCATAAAGAATAAATATCCATTACTTAGGATAGACAACCTGTTTGACCAGTTAAAAGGGGCCAAGAACATTTTTCCAAAAATTGATTTGAAGTTGGGATATCATCAGTTGAAGGTGAGGAGAGAAGATGTACTGAAGACAGCACTTAGGACACGTTATGGGCATTACAAGTTTTTAGTAATATCCTTTGGATTGACGAATGCTCTAGCAACATTCATGGATTTAATTAATAGAATTTTTAAGTCATGCTTGGATAAGTATGTTGTGGAATTTATCGATGATATATTAATACTCGAAAACACTAGAGGAACATGCAGAACATTTAAGGAATGTATTAAAAAACTTAAGGAAATAGTAGATGTGTGCTAAATTTTCAAAGTGTGAGTTTTGGTTTGAAAAAGTTCAATTCTTAGATCATGTGATTGACAAGAACATAATTGTGATGGATCTTACAAAGATAGAATCAGTGGTAAATTGGGAATAACCAAGGATACAAACTGAAGTAACAAGTTTCTTATGTTTAGCAGATTATTATAGGAGGTTCATTCAAGATTTTTTTAAAATAGCAACCCTGTTGACTAACTTAACTAGGAAGACGGTGAAATATGTATGGACGGATAAGTGTGAGGAGAGTTTCCAGGAGTTGAAGAAACGATTAAGTATGGCACCAATATTATCAAATCCGAATGATAGTTGAGGCCTTATAGTTTATAGTAATGCATCGCATAAAGGGTTAGGTTGTGTTTTGTTGCAACAAGGAAAAATAATTGCATATGCTTTACGATAATTGAAGAATTATAAGAAAAGGTATCCTACTCATGATCTGGAGTTAGTTACAGTAGTATTTTTCTTAAAGATTTGGAGGCAATACTTGTATGGGGATAAATGCGAAATTTATACTAATCACAAAAGTTTGAAGTATATTTTTATGCAAAGGGAGTTAAATATGAGGCAAAGGAGATGGTTGTAATTGATAAAGGATTACGACTATAAAATCCTATATCATCCCGGGAAAAGTTAATGTAGTTGTAGATGTCTTGAGTAGAAAGAATTGGGAGAAATTGATGGTGTTAATAGCTCATGAAGAGTTGTTGAGGGAGTTTTATAGATTAAAAATTGAGGTAAGAGTTCCGATTGACTCTACCAAGAACTTGTTCGTAATGGAAGCAAGTTCAACTTTATTAGATAAAGTAAAGAACTGTAGGATAAGGATGAGGAATGTGAAAAGATAAAGAAGATGAGAACTGATAAGGGGGATGACAAGTTCAAGATCGATAAGGATGGAGTACAAAGGTTCAAAGCTAGAATATGGGTACCTTCAGTACTAGAATTAAAGGTCGAGATTTTTTTAGAAGTATATATTTATAAGTTTGCGGTTCACCTTGGTAGTATCAAAATGTATAAAGACATTAATCGACATTTCTGGTGGCTGAATATGAAGAAGAAAATAGTTGAGTGGGTGAGTAAGTGTTTAATGTGCCAAAGGGTTAAGGCAGAGCATCAGCGACCAAGCAGGTTATTACAACATTTAGAAATTTCATAGTGGAAATGGGAGCACATTACGATGGATTTCATAGTAGGACTTTTAACCACACAAAAGGGTCAAGATGCGATCTGGATAATAGTAAATCGATTAACCAAGTCTGCTTATTTTCTACCAATCAAGGTAAAATTCAACCTAGACCTTTTAGCCAAACTTTATATCAAAGAGGTTATCTCTAGGAATAGGGTTTCGATTTCGACAGTGTCTAATCGAGATCCACGGTTTACATCGAGATTCTAGAGGAGTCTTTAAAAGCATTTGGGGACACAGTAGAGATTGAGTACAACTTATCATCCTCAAACGGATGGACAAAGTAAAAGAATGATACAGACATTGAAAGATATACTACGAGCTTGCATGATGGATTTTAAAAGGAGCTGGGTGGATCACCTACCTTTAGTGGAATTTGTGTATAACAATAGTTATCGCGCTAATATAGGAATGCCACCCTACGAAGCTTTTTATGGGAAGAAGTATAGAACACTTTGTGTTGGGATGAAGTCGAAGAACGGTAAATACTTGGGCCAAAAATGATTAAACAAGCGGCTAAAGTGGTTCAAATAATACAAGGGAGATTGTGAGCTGCCTAGGATCGATAGAAGAAATATACGGATCAGCGTAGGTAGAAAAGAGACTTTGAAGTCGAAAGTCATGTATTTTTTAAAGTATTCCCCTTGGAAAGGGAACATACATTTTGGAAAAAATGAGAAATTGAGTCCAAGGTTTATAAGTCCATTTAAGATTCTAAAAAGAATAAAGGAGGTGGCTTATGAAGTGGCCTTATATCTAAAGTTGGAACATATTCATAACGTGTTTAATGTTTCAGTGTTACATCCATATAAACTAGATTATAAACAAGTTATAAGTTATGAACCAATTCAGGTTGAGAATGACCTAAGTTATGAAGAGATTCATATTCAAATTATTGATAGGAAAAACAAGTCTTCAGAAATAAAATAATACCTTCAATAAAGGTAATATGGAGAAATCAGTCCTTAAAAGAAGTTATGTGGGAGCTTGAAGATAAAATGAATCAAAACTATGCACATTTGTTTAATTAGTATTCTACTTTAATTTCGAGGACGAAATTCATATAAGAAATGGTGAATGCAATATTCCAAATCTTTACAAGTCTTGTAAATGTAATCTTATATGCTTAATAAAGGTTAATTTTGTGACATAAATTATGTGTTATATGTTTGAATGCGTGTGATTTCATTAATCGTATAAGTATAAAAAATGCATGTAAAACAAAACTTGTAATCACTAGTCATTTATACGGTATAACGTATTATACCTAATTATAATACGAAGTATAATATGATGTACGAATTATAAATATACAGTTTAACGTATAGTACCTAAGGATTTATACGATGTATTTATATGGTATAAATACAGGATTTCTATTCACAAATACCTAAAAGGCCAACAATGGCAACTAACTAATTACTTAACAAATTAAACTAGAAAGTAAACCAAGAGTTGAGAAAACCAAATTGACTAAAAACCTAAAAGTCCACTTTAGTGGCTAACTAAATTACTTAGCAAATGAACTAGGAAATCAAACTAAGAATTTAGAAAGCCAAATTAACCAACCAAAAGGTGAGGGGTCGGATTTTTAAGCCTTTGAGGGCCATTAAGCCAAGCTTCCATGATAAGCTACCATGTTAGGGTTAAAAGGGCCATTTAGCCAAACTTCCTTTGAAAGCTTGGTTGCTATTTGTTTTACCAAACTTCTTTTGTAAGCTTGGGTGAAGTGTTGTCCTATTTTAGGTGGAGAAGCTTGGTGACTCACCCAAGTGTGTTTGAGAAGTTTAGGTGACTCGCCCAAGTTTGTTGGAGAAGCTTCGGTGACTCACCTTGATGAGTAACCATGTGTAGAGATATTTTGCTAAGTTTAGTGGCCTATAAATAGAGGCATACCTCCTTCATTATTCCTTACAAATTCACAAGTGATAGAGTTCAAGAAGATATAGCAACAGAAGCTAAAGAGTGAGCATAGTAAGTGAGATTTAGTAGAAAGAAGGAAATCTATGAGTAAAGTTTGAAAGCTTGCACTTCAATAGAACTTATGAATTTATGTATGTTTAGGTGTATGATTATGTATGTTAGTGTCATGGAGTCATAAATCATGAAAACTAGTTAAAAAACTAAAAAGGTAACAAGTTGAAGAAAATCGAAAACATGAACTAGCAAAACCCTAATTTTTGCCTAATTTTTATGAAAGGTTTATAGCTCTGTATGTTCAAAATTTGGGGTTAGAATCTAAAGAGAAGTTGTAGAGGCGAAAGTTATGAAAACAAAGGAAAAATAATCACTCAAAAATACCTTGTAGAGTGTCCATAATGCATGTTTGAAGAAGTTTGGGTCAAACTGCCAAAATCCTATACGTATAGTTTTTAACCTAGCTTTTGGGAGAGGTGTGCAACCTCATTTGTGCAAAATTTGGGGTTCCGATAAAAAGAAAAGTTGTAAGGATGGAAGTTAACTAAACATAAAAAAAAAAAAAAAAAAAAAAAAAAAAGAACAACATTAAAATTCATTAAAATGAATTATTTATGAATTAAACGGTGAAACGAGTCCGGACTCCGGGACTGAAATAAGGTACTATTTTCAGCACTTTTGTACTCGATTGTTTTGGGGTTCATGCCACCTATAGGGGTATTTAGACCATGTTATACATAAGTCACTGTCCAAATATGAGTCAATTCCGAGTTGGTATGAATTAGTTATGATTTTAACAAGTTTTGAAATCGATTATCATAAAAGTTAAAAATATGAAGTTAGAGGCGCGGTTAAAGGCTAGTTATGGTGAGCCAATATAAGGAGCCATATTGTGACTAATTTGTATGCTAACCTCATTACCTATGTAGGTTGTCCGAGGATCAAAATGTTAAAGTAAAATCGTAAAAGATGAAACAGACAAAGTTCTTTCTACACTTTGTGCAATAATGTGTTTAATTGTTTGAAATTCATTAATTCTTTCTTTTAATTATGAAGTTCATTATTATTTGTGTGATGTTTCATTGAGAAGAGTTATTTTCCATTTGATTCGGCTTAACTTGATTATTGAGCAATTCCTTTTGGAATGATTATTCATGAAATATTGAAATTATTACAATTCTTTATTTAAGATAAGTTTATTGTGTCAAACCAAATTATTTCGGGTCGATATCTGTATGTTAGTAACTGAGTTGAACAACCCTTATTCATTAAGGAATATATGATGTGTCGAAAAATCAATTTAAACATTGTTGATACGTTTTGTAGTCAGTGCAACAGATGTTATGCATAATGTAGGATATTGTTAGGCTGATCCCCTATAAATATCTATGAATGATTCTAAATCTTTATGATAGACGAACATTATTAGTTCTTGGTTTAACAACTACTCAGTTTACTATAAATGACAATTGTTGAAATCTTTTATTGAGCTATTATTCCTTTGAAACAAAAATGTGTGAGTTCTCTTATGTGTTATCTATTAGACTTGCTGAGCAATTCGTTACTCATTCTTGTTAATATTCTTTTATTTACAGCTTAGGAAGAAATCCTATAAGGTTTTAGAAGTAAAGGGAAAGGAAAGAAAAGTTAGTTAAGAAGCATGTATATTTACTTTCTTTATGTGTAATTTAACTTAAGTCATAATGACTTTTTATAACAAGACTAAGAAAATTATAATGTTATTATCAAATCAATGGTATTGTACTATTATTATCATATTATGTTGTGTATTTAAGTTACATTTCAAGTTAGTTGATGTTAAGATTGTTGGATTTAAGGTAACATTATTTATAATATATATAAATTTGAGGTAGCATTATTGACAATATATAGGAAGTTCTTATCGATGAATAGGGTTATTTGATTGTGCGTCGTTTAACAGAAGGCGCCCCCCTCATTCCTGGGAACGTTCTCATTGTTAATACTGTGAATTTCGAATAGATAGATGTTATGAATGATTTTGGATAGTGGGCACCAGGTCCGCTGTAACAAGCACACGGATTTGAGGGCGTTACAACCTCCTTCTCTTTTTTGTGTAGCCAAATGTGAACATTGTTACATAGCCGAACATGTATTAGAAGAGGATTTTTAAGACATTACGGATTCTTATTCATTTTATATAGAATGAGTAATACTAAATTTTAAATATTGTATAAAAAATTAAATAAAATTATATTAATTTTGAATTTTAAAATGATCTTACAAATTAAGTAAGTTTAAAAAGTCAATATTTTTATATAAATTTGGTGATTTTTTTTATTGAGAAGCAATTTTGGACAAATGACAAAATTATCGTATAAAATTTGCGAATAAAATCTAATACTTTCTGATTATAATAGGAAGTTCAATTTAAATTGGATATCATTAATTTGATTTTTAATTTGATAAATTTGAGAATGTGAAGAAGATGAATAAACTAAAGAATGTAAGAAAAATTAGTTTATTTAATATTTTATATGATCAGATATAATAAACTACTGTCAAATAGAGTATTGAAGGATTATAAAAATACCATCAAACTTGCACGTGTATTTTGGGTCAAAATTTGACCAAAATTGATGAAAAGAATAACATTGTCTTTTAAAAAATATTGAAATAAAAAGCAAATATTTTCATAGTTTAAAGTGAAAATTAAAATTAATTTAATTTTGAAAGACAATTTGTGGTTTGCTCTATAATTTTTTGGTTTAGTGGAGGTACTAAAAACTAGGAGTAGTGGTACATAGGGCTTTGTTTTAATATATTAGTAATTTTTTTATTATCTAGGATAAAAAAAATTATTTGTATTTCTGTGATAATTCTAAATTTTCTCTTTTTTTAAAAAAAAAACGTTCATTTTCATAAAAATATTTTTTCTCTTTTGTTTAATATTTTTTAATAAAACTATAAAAATATATATATAAAAAAGCCCAATAATTACGGTCATTTTCATGTTTATTGCGAGTAACGCTCTTCATGTCTATAACATTTATTATTTTTTCGATTAAAGAAATAAAATTACCTTTGCTTTGACTCTATGTACGGCATATCATCTATATAATAAAACAGAGCGGCTAAATAATAATAATAATAATAATAATAATAATAATAATAATAATAATAATAATAATAATAATAATAATAATAATAATAATTGTAATAATTGTAATAATTGTAATACTAATAATTGTAATGACCGAGAAAATTTTGAACCTAAATTTTTTATTTTTTTTTTATATACATGAGGAAATATAATGCATGATGTATGTGTGTATGTGTTTAGGTTGTATGATGAGATGTAGTAAGTTAGTAAATTTATTTGAATTAACTAAAGAAGGAAAAAGAATGCAAGAGAAGCTTATGTGATGATATCACAAAGTTGAAATGTTGGAGCTTATGTGATGATATCACAAAGTTGAAATGTTGGCCTTGTATGGTAATTAAGAAAATTTGTAATGAACAAGTTAAGTACTTGTATGAATAATAAGAAAGAAGAAGCAATTGAATTATTTAAGATAACCCAATATGAGAATAATTGTATGTGTATGTATAATGATATTATAAACTCAATTTGATGATAAGAGTTAGTCAATGAATTAATTTAATCAAGTCAAAGTACTTGTATTAATATGTGTTAGGGTTTTGTTAAAACAAACCCAAGAATTAGTAAGTGATAATGAATTGCAAACTAATCCAATTTGGTAGCTAATTCACTTTCAAATGGCAAGTCTAATTGGATTATGTGGTAAACCAAATAGATTAATTAATTAAAGTCCAAATGAATTAAACTTGTATCCAAGTCTATTTAATAATTAAGTGTGGTATGGATTATCTAGTGATGGCCCAATGTGGTGAATTATGTATTTTAACTAGTAGCCCAAGCAATTATACTTGCAATACTTATTGGGTAGCCCAAGTGAATCAATGAGAGAGCTCAAACAAATTAAATGAATGAGCCCAATACATTTAATTTCTAAGTCCAAAGTGGAGCTCAAATGAGGTCAAAGATTGGTTAATATCTATATATATATATATAGTCCCCTTCTCCAACGAACCTTAAAAAACGAACCAAAGACGAACCGTCGTCTTTGGTATCTATGGCGACGGTTCGACCCGTCGCCATAGCCATGCACTCTATGGCGACGGTTCGACCCGTCGCCATAGATACCAAAGACGACGGTTCGTCTTTAGTTCGCTTTTGAAAATTTTCCTATATATATATATATATATATATATATATATATATATATATATATATATATATATATATATATAGATGTTGGTGAATATGTATATATAAATATATAGGACATAAAAATAAAGTCAAATTGGGTAATAAAATGGTAATTCCGAATTTTGGGGCCCATGTGGATGTAATGCTTGCTTGTTGGCTGATTTTTGAGTGCAAAATGGTTCAAGCAACCCCCAATCACCCTAGTCATTCATATGGTCATTCAAAATATCTATCAAGTGGTCATTCCATGCATAATAAGCAAGATTAAGCTCCTAATTAACTAGCATTGGTTGATTAGGAGATGTTAAGTAAGTCTAGAGAAGTTCTATAAATAAGACCATCAACAAGTCTTGAAAAGGTTGTTGGTTCATTTATTAGTTTTCGAAGTATTGTAGAGAGAGAAGCTCTAGAGAAAACTAAGAGCTATACTTAAGAATTGAAAGTGTGCTACTCATTTTGGGGAAGAGAAGAAGAAGAGAAATCTAGCTTTAGCAAGAAGGAGATCTCCATTAAAGGTTTAAAAGTGTTTTATCTCTTCCTTAGTTCATTTTTATAGTTTAAATATGTTTTGTATGGTCAAAATATATTTTTAACCGATCAAAAGTTATCTTAAGGCTCTAGAAGTCTAAAATTATGTTATATAGGTAGATTCATGGTATGATAAGCTTAAATCATGTTTTGGTATGAGTGGTATGCAAATAAATAGAAGAGAATTGCATATTGTGATTTACCGGTAAAACCCTAGATGGTTCGATCCTAAGTTTCTTAACAAAACGTTTTCAAAAATATGATCGAACCATGAAATATTGTAAAACAAGAAGCTAGGAAGACAACAACACTAAGTTGGTATTATTTGGATGTGTAGAGTTTATTTTATTCAAGTTTGAACCATTAAAACCAAGGATTTGTAAAGTTAGTTTTCACTTTATCCTTGTGAGCGATTTTAAGCTTAGATCCGTTCAGAATTTGGATTTGTGATCTAAAAAGAAGTTATAGAGGGGGAAATTTTGATGAGAATGAACTCAAGAATCACCCCAAAATGCTTTGAAATGAAGAAGTTATGGCACTTTTAGTAAAAGAGGTCCGGACAGCCAAAACGAGCGCCGCAAGCGCTCGAACCTTCTGCTTTGAGCGCCGTCGACGCTATAATAAACCTATGGCCAATGCCGCCAACGCTGGCCTAGTTTTAAAAAGTTAAAATTTTGATATTTTAAAGTTTTACCGAGTTAGAACTCCGGTTTAACTTGTCAGTTAATGAAAAGTCTAAACGAAACACCGTTAGGGACTCAAAACCTAAGATAAACCTGTAAAATGAATGTGTTTAAATATTAAACCAATATATATATAAAGTTTATTAGTAACTAATTGGTAGCCAGATGTTTAAAATAAAAAATAAGGTTAACACAATTAAAAAGTTAACTATTGGTATTGTTAAAAGATTATTAAAATATTATGAAATGATCAATAATATTAGTATATGATTAAAAAGTTATTAAATGATGATAACATCAGTAAATAATTAAAATATTAATAAATGATTAATAATATTAATAAGTGATTAATATATTATTAAATAATTAATAATATTAGATAATGAATAAAAGATTATTTAATGATTAATAATATTAGTAAGTTAATAAAATATTATTAAATGATTAATAATATTAGAATGTGAATAAATTATTATTAAATAGTTAATAATATTAACAAATTAATAAAATATTATTACATGATTAATAATACTAGTAAGTTAATAAAATATTATTAAATAATTAATAATATTAAGGAATGATTAAAATATAATTAAATAGTTAATAATATTAATAAGTGAATAAATTATTATTAAATGATTAATAATATTAGTTAAGAATTAAAATATTACTAAAGAGTTAATAATATTAGTAAGGTTGTAGAAAATTATTAAATGGTTAAAAATATTAATAAGAGGATAAAATATTATTAGATGATTATTAATATTAGCATAGGATTTAAAATATTATTAAATGATTAATAATATTATTTTGAGTGTAAAATATTATTAAATGGATAATAATATTTATAAGTTATTGAAGATATTATTTGATAAATAATATTATTTGAAGAGTAAGACATTATTAATAATGTTAATATATATGATTGAAATATTATTAAATGATTAATAATATTAACAAAGGATAAAAAATATCATTAAAGAATTAATAATGTTATTAAAAGGGTAAAATATTATTAAATGGTTAATAATATTTATAATTGATTAAGATGTTATTTGATAAATAATATTATAAGACCCCGAATTTTATGAAATACAAAATTTAATTTTTCTTCATATATATTTTTTCTGAAACAGTAAGTGGTTAAATTGATAAAGTTAAAAGTTAAGGATGTTATGTGTAAATTATATTATGTCAGACAATATTCGTTTGGTCGGGGAATATTCGTACGATGGCTGTGACGACCGCAAATCCGGGTTACTTTTAACCTCGGATCCGGTTCAACACTAGTACTATATTTTCCTTATTGTTCATGAATTACAATAATATTATAATTGTTAAATAATCATTTATTTACAATTTTACAACATCTCTTTCTATTCCAGAATCGAAATCTTTATACATTCCTAGTATGTCTCAATATCATACATGATACGACATTCTATTACAATCAAATTGAGTATTTAACACTCATATAATATACCAACTAAGTATTATACTACACAATCATTTACCTGTCCAATTCGGACTGATATCTACAATAGACATTTAGATCTTTAGTGAAAGTAATATGATTTTCTGTTCCTTGATCTTTATCGAGAACTTCAACTAACTTGCACTATCTGAAAATATTTGTTTTAAGCAAGAGTGAGCAGGACGACTCAACAAGTTTAACAGTTACACATAACACATTTCATACTTCACATATAATACATTCACTGCCATTTATACTTACGTCATATTTTTCATGCATTTCAGTTTATATCATACTGCTCATGCATCACACATAACATTTAGCATTTCATGCTTCATACTTACACATATTTTACATGTAGACATGCATCATACTTTTCACATATCACATTTACCATTAATATATTTTCATGTTAATAATTTAACATCACATTATAACATGTTAAAGCACATAGGAGCAAGTTCTGAAAAACTTGTCTGGTCGCTTCTACCATTTACGCCTATTTGCGTCATTTGCTCAACGTACAATTTATATAACAAATTGACATAATCATTAGCTATCAGGACTTTTAATTAGTCTTAACTTAAGACCTTAATTTCAAATTATTAACTCTTTAGTTGTCCGATAAACGAACCCTTAAGTTCCGGACAAAAATCCTAGCCCAACAAACCTAGTTGGACATGTCGGTAAACTTAACCAACTTATTAATATTATTAATTATTTAATAATATTTTAATTCCTTATTAATAGTATTAACCATTTAATAATATTTTAATCACTTATTAATATTATTAACCATTAATAATATTTTACTCACTTATTAATATTATTAATCATTTAATAATATTTTAATCACTTATTAATATTATTAACCATTTAATAATATTTTAATCACATATTAATATTATTAACCATTTAATAATATTTTAATCACTCATTAATATTATTAATCATTTAATAATATTTTAATCTCTCATTAATATTATTAACCATTTAATAATATTTCAATCACTTATTATTAATATTATTAACCATTTAATAATATTTTAATCTCTCATTAATATTATTAACCATTTAATAATATTTTAATCACTTATTAATATTATTAATCATTTAATAATATTTTAACCACTTATTAATATTATTAACCATTTAATAATATTTTAATCTCTTATTAATATTATTAACCATGTAATGATATTTTAATCATTTACAAATGTTATTCATCATTCAATAACTTTTTAATCATATACTAATATTATTGATCATTTAATAATATTTTAATAATCTTCAAATAAAACCAATAGTTAACTTTTTAATTGTGTTAACTTTAGTCTTTATTTTAAACATTTAGTTACCAATTAATGATTAATGGATTTCTTATATATTGGTTTAATAACCAAACGCATTCATTTTACACTTATTTCAATTTAATTTTTCAAAGAAAACTCGACCCGGACCGACCCGACCCGACCCGGAGCACCAAAAATCTGCTTAGCAGATTGTTCTGATGCAGCTGCGTCAGTCTGTGACGCGGCTGTGTCAGCCATATCTGTCCGGAAGTCAACTTTTTGACTGCTCGACCCTCCGACGCTCCGACAGTCATAATTTATTCATTTTAAAATATTTTGGGGTGATTCTTGAGTCCATTTTCATCAGCATTTCCCCCTTTACAACTTCTATTTAGATCACAAATCCAAATTCCGAACGTAACTAGACCAAAAACTGCTCACAAGGACAAAGTGAAAACTAAAATCACAAATCCTTTATTTTAATGGTTCAAACTTGAATATAATAAACTCTACACATCCAAATGACACCAACTTAATGTTGTTGTCTTCCTAACTTCTTGTTTTACAATATTTCATGGTTCAATCACATTTTTGAAAATGTTTGACACGAAATTTAAAGATCGAACCACCTAGGATTTTACCGGTAATCACAATATGGAATTTTCTTCCATTTATTTGCATATCACTCATACCAATACATGATTTAAACCTATCAAACCATGAATCTACCTATATATTATAGATTTAGACTTCTAGATCATCAAAATAACTTTTGATCGATTAAAAATATATTTTGACCGTTTAAAACTTATATAAATTATAAAAATGCACTAAGGAAGAGCTAGAACACTTTCCAACCTCTTGGATTTGAATGTTCTTCTTCTTGATCTTCTTGATCTACCCAAAATAGATATCCTTCTTGATGACTTAACCTTCTTCTTACCAATATTCACTAACACTTTGAAGAACATAGGTGAATCTCTCAAATGTGCTCTCCCTTCTCTCTAGAACCTCTCTCTATAACTTGGTAAAATGAACCAATGACCAAACTTTTCCAAGCCTTGGTAATGAGTTCTGTAATAACCATGAATTCTATTAGTCATTGTAATTATAATTATTAAATAATTATCAATGAATTAAAAATTTTGTACTAATTAATTGTGTATTAGATAATTAAATAAATGTACTTGTGTATGTGTATATTTATTTAAAGAATTAAAGCAAGGTGTATAATTAATTAAAGTAAATCTAATTGGATTATATTTTAAATCCAAATGAGTTGATAAACTAGGTCAATTAAATTTACCTTGTAGCCTATGTAATTAATTTAATTATTAGTCCATGTAATTAATTAAACAAGCCCAATGCTTATTTTAATTAAAGGTAGCATAGTATAATTAATGTAAGCCCAATGTGTTATTTAAATTGAGCCTAAACCAATTTAATGGATGAGCCTAATATATTTAATCCTAGTGTCCAATATGGAACCCAATAGAAAGTCAAAATTGGTCAACAATTGAAAACATGTACATATATATATATATATATATATATATATATATATATATATATATATATATATATGTATGTATATATATATACACATTAAATTTAGGAAAAATAAATGCAAAATGGCCTAAAAAGGGCCATTTGGCCGGTCAAGCTAGGGATCCACCAAGGGTGGCTTGATTTGCTAGGTTGCTTTGTTCACACACTTGGTTTTGGTAGTTCAACAACTCCTATCAGTCACCTTGTCATTCTTCATGTCAATCCATTAAATAGTAATCACAATTAGCCTCTTAATTGACCAATGCTAGTTGATTAGGGAGTTAATGAAGGGTTACCAAAGTCCTATAAATAAGACCTCAACCAAGCTTTAATAGGTTGGTCATTTCATTTCCTAGAAATCCTAAAGAGAAAAGGAAGAGTTCTAGTGATAGTTGAGAGAAAAACACTTTGAGTGTGGAGGATATTGCTAGAAGAAGAGCTTGGTGGATGACCTATAGTCTCATAACTTACTTTGGAAGGAGAAGTAGAAGAGCACACAAGTCCAAGAGGTTTAAAAGTGCTCAAACTCTTCCTTAGTTCATTTTATGGTGTATATATGTTTTATATGGTCAAAAATATATTTTTAACCGATCAAAACTTCTTTTGATGATCTAGAAGTCTAAAACTATGTTATTTTGGTATATTCATCGTATGATATGTTTAATACATGTTTTGGTATGTGTTGATTGCATAAAAATGGAAGAACAATCCATATTAACCTTTACCGGTAAAACCCTAGTCAAGCATGTTATGTTTTATGTTGTAACTTGAAATGTACAAGTTGGAAAATGGATTTTTATGGCTAGAAAGCTATATCTATGAGTGTTAAAGAAAAACCCTTTTTGAACATTTCAAAAATATTGAATAACAAAGAAGTTATAGCTTTTACCGCAAAATATGTCATTTTAAAACCCTAATGCACAATAGTCCACTTTGAGGCCATTTTTCGTGATCTATAAATATCCAAAAATGTGTTTCAATGATGGAATATTGTATTTCAAGAAGATACGAATCCAACAAGACCAATTTGAGGTCATTTGGATTTGCAGATTTCATTTTATGCAAGTTTGAACAAAAGAGGTAAAAATCACAAAACAAAACACAAATTAGCAAGCTTTCTGCATAAAATCCTTGGGCCAGGGCGCCTAGGCGCCTAACTCAGCACTCCAGGCGCCACCTTGAGCGCCTAGGCGCCTGTGTGAGCGCCTGGGTCAGTTGACGTGGCCTGTGTTGGGTCGGGTCGTGCCTAAAATTATTTCGGGTCGATTTTGATTAATTAAATGGGTCGGGTAATGTTTTAAATATTAATATAATTAATATGGGACCCAAATAAAATAATTATTTATTATTTACATAAACTTTAAATAATAAATAATATTTAAGGAAATTAATTATTATTTAAATAAAATAATAATTAACAATGATTAATTAGTTATTGTCTAATTGTTATTAAATAAAGAATAAAGGGAATTAAAAGAAATTAATTATTTATTAATTAATAATAAATAAAAAGGGATTAAGAATAATTTATTGAAGTAATTAAAGTAATTATTTATTATTTAATAATAAATAAAGCAAATAGGTTCATCAATGGTTACTTAATTTGTTGAATAAAGTTAATAAAAAAATTATTTATTATTTCATTAATATTAAATGATAAATATGGGTAATAATTAATAGATTATTATTTAGTTGATATTAAATAATAATTAAAGAAGAATTTGGATTAATAATATAAGTAAATGAATTAAATATTATTAAATAATTAATAATATTAATAAATGAACAAAATATTATTAAATGATTAATAATATTATAAGGTTAATAAAATATTATTAAATGACTAATAATATTAGATAATTAATAAAATAGTATTAAATAGTTAATAATATTAAATAATGATTAAAATATTATTAAATGATTAATAATATTAGAAACTTAATAAAATATTATTAAATGATTAATAATATTCAAAGACTAATAAAATATTATTAAATTGTTAATAATATTAAATAAGTGTGTAAACTATATTAAATATTTAATATAGGTTTTATGTAAATGAAATATTATCAAGTGATGATAATATTTCCTAAGTGTTTATATACCTTTAACTACATAATTATTTGGTTAAGTGTTAGAGGTGTAAGAAGTATAGAGGTTATCATATGAATGTATATATGATGCTAATTTAAAGATCAACTTGATTAATTGTTAGGTCTACTCAAAGAGAATTAAATTGAATTGATTAGCAGTAGACTACGTACGAGTCAAGTTTTCCAAACCTTAACTTGTATTTATTTTTGCAAGATTTCTCTAACCCTACTCATTTATTGTTGAACAAGTTTCTATACTTGTATTTATTGTCAAAGCTTGAAGTGGTTTAATTATTTAAAATTATCCCACATCCTTATTGTTTATAAAATCGCACTTAGTGCATTTGAAGCTTAATAGTTCTTGATTCATGAACTGTATTAAAAATGTCTAAAACTAATAGTTCAGCTAGACATTGCGTTTCTAAATTCAATAACTTGAATACTTTTAAAAGCTTATCCAAACCATTGTTGGGTGCGGATTTCTTATATTAAGTCTGAGAATTGAACAACCCTAAATTTAGGGGATTTTATGTCGGGAAACCGACTTTGGCGCCAGTTGACTAAATATAATGCATATACAGCGGGTTGAATAGGCTGATCCCCTTGAAAACCAAAACTACTAAAAGGGTCAGAGGAAACTCTATTATACCCTCGTTAGTTCAGGGTCCTTAGTGGCCACTCAGCATTTTAAGATTCAATTATTCTGTTTAATAAAATTTGAGTCTTTGTTCCATTCACAATTGTTATATCTATTGTTGAAACCATTGATAACATCTCTTATTCATTCATGATATAATAAATCTCTATGATTGTTCTTAACTTGCTGAGCAAACTAGTTGCTCATTCTTGTTATATCATGAACCATTTTCAGATAAACCTGACTGCTCAAAGAAGGATAAAGAAAAAGGAAAAGTCAGAGTTTAAGTTAGCTTATGCATGCTAATTAGATGTTTAAATATGTATTTACTGTTGATAAATCTTTTGTAATTCCTTATAATAGGAACTGTTTATGTTAAGGTTAATAGACCCTGGTATTGTAACCTTTTTGTAAGGAACCAATATGTATTATTCCGCTAAGTTTAAATGCAATGTATGTATTTAATTACTAGTAATGTATTGATCAGTGAGAACCAAACCCGAGGTTATGGAACCCGGATTTGGGGTCGTCATAGGTTGGTATCAGAGCTGTAGGTTAGAAACGTTAGGAATTGCGAAACCTAAGTTATAACCTTAGTATTAAACTCATATCGAATGCGTGAGGAGATGAATCGGGGAGATTCATCATATTGTGTATTTTTGGAGGTGGATTTAGAAAATCCATCGAGCCGAGATGTACATGATAAAATATAATTTCATTTCATCAATGAATATATTTTATTATTGTACTGACGTGTGCTATTTTCATGATATAGGATGGCAGAGATCGGGCAGTCGAGTCACACTGTTGAGGAGGATTACATTGATATCCATATGGATACTGCACAGCCGCTGGTGGCTACACCTGTTGAGGAGCCGGAGTCAGATCCCGAGGAGGGAGATCGCGTGGAGCCCGTCTGGGGCAGTGTGATGAGGCCTTACAGTGAGGATGAGGCAGAGTCTGATGAGTCTAAGGAGGAGGAGTCAGCTAATGGCATGGGCACTACTGCCGCTGACATCATAGAGGGCTTGACTACTAGGAACGAAGAGCTGGAAGCAAGGGTCCAGCATTTAGAGGAACAGAATTTGACCCACCAGCAAATAGAGGATCAGTATAAGGATGCAGCTTACCAGTTCTCTGGCGAGAACACAGAGCTGAAAGAGAGGATTGTAAGACTTGAGGATCAGGTACAGGGGTACGAGGATTCGATGGAGCACTTTGCGGTGCTAACTCATCAGCTTGTAAATCAGGACGTAGAGCTGCAGGCCAAGTTGGCAGTGGCAGAGACTAGGTTGGTCGAGGCTGAGCTGAAGGTTCAGCAGGCTCAGGCAGAGAAGGCCGCCATCCGTGCACACTGGCAGGAGGCGATAGAGGACAGGATGGAGATGGAGACGCAGCGGGATACCGCTCACGGTCAGATGATAGAACTAGAGGAGGAGATCCGCGAGAAGCGGGTGAGGACGGATAGACTTAGTTATGTCTATCGATCGTCATATGGTAGACTTCAGAGCAGGGTGCACTACTACCCAACTGAGGAGGGCCAGTCTATGCACACCATCAGCAGGAGTGTGGTGATGGCCATTGGGGATGAAGAGTATGATGATGCGATCCGTAGGGGGATGCGCAGCTAGTATTTTTAGTTGTTTTCTAATTATGTATGTAAATAGATGCAGTAGAACCCAACTTTTGCTTTATTAGAGGGTTAATATGTCACTAAATCCCAACTCTCGGAAGTTGTAGGATATGTCAGATCCCATCTTTTGTAGTTTCTCTGGGATAAAAGCATTTATAGCAGTATGCTTTCGATGTAAAGTGTTATGCACTACTGTTTTAGCATATGAATATAAATGCAGTCAAATTTATTTTATATGTGTGTTGAAATAATTATTTGTATTTTAGCTAAACATTGCCTAAGATACCAAATAATGAGATGAAAAAGATGAAACCAGTATAATAATGTAAATTTCTGTTTATAACAAAAAATGTCGCCACGTAGACAACTACCAAGGAACTAGGGGGTAGAAGAGTCAGTTAACAATGACGAGGGGGGACACAACGTAGATCCAATGCAAAACTTCGTCGACATGCTAACTGAGGCAATGCAAAACAGACACCCTGCAGTAGCAAATCCGCCACCACCACCAAATCAGTGGGCGAATTTCAAAGATTTTAAAGCGGTGGGACCGCCAGAGTTTAGGGGAACAACAGACCCGATAGAAGCCCAGTCATGGGTAAAAGAAATAGAAAAGGCGTTCGTTATCGCGAGAGTAACTGAGGAGCAAAAGACAATCTTTGCTACCTATATAATGAAAGGAGAAGCCAATTTCTGGTGGGAAGCCAATCAGAATAGGGTTGGCGATGGTGTGGTGCCATGGACAAGATTTAAGGAAATATTCGACGAGAATTATTTCCCGAAGAGTATGAAAAGTAGGATGGAAGTGAAATTTCTTGAACTGAAGCAAGAGAACATGTCAGTACTGGAGTACGCGGCAAGATTCAATGAGCTGGCCAGGTTCGCTCCACATCAGGTGGACACGGAGGAACGCAAGGCCAGAAGGTTTGAAAACGGATTGAAACCTTGGATATTTAGCAAGGTAGCAGTACTGCAAATTGACTCGTTCTCAACCTTGCTGGAGAAGTCAATCATTGCGGAAGGAGGAAGTGACGTGTTAACCAAGTATAATCAAGAGAGAAATAAGAAGAAAAGTGAAGGGGGAAGCAAGAACAGCAATAGCGGGGGGTAATAACAATAACAATAAGCGCAAATGGGACAACGACAATGACAAGAGCTCGGGGAATCAACAAGGAAATACCCAGAAGAAGACGGCATGTAATATATATGGAAAGAACCATTTCGGGGAGTGCAGGAAAGGAAAGAATACATGCTATAACTGCGGTCATGTGGGACATATTTCTCCAAATTGTCCCCTCCCAAAGAAAGTGAGATGCTTTTCTTGCAGAGCATCTGACCACATGATAAAGGATTGTCCCAAAAGGAAGAATGATGGGGGTAGCGGCTACAAGGGCAATAATAGCAAATTGGCTATCAGGGGACCGGTGCCACAGAACAAGCCGACAGCGCGGACTTTCAATATGACGGTTCAAGATGCCGTGGAGTCAAAAGACGTGGTGTCAGGTATTATTCCGATCAATAATATAAATGCATATGTATTGTTTGATTCGGGTGTTACCTGTTCATTTGTGTCTGATGATTTCGCTAGACGGTTAGAATTGCCTAGAGAAAAACTAGAAAACTCAATGCACATAGAAGTTGATAATAAAGAAGTGATTCCTATAGAGTACATACATAGAAATTGTTGTGCTGAAATTAGGGGTCAGAAGTTGAATGTAAATCTAATTCCTATACGTTTAGGGGAGTTTGATGTAATACTTGGGATGGATTGGTTGTTTAGCCATGGAGCGATAATTGATTGTCAGAAAAAGTGCATACACCTTAAGACACCAAACAAGTCTAAGGTCGTATTTTATGGCAGCAAGTCGTCAAGACAATCTTCTTGTCTGACGATGATGCAGGCCAAGAAATTATTGAAGAAAGGTTGTGTAGGGTATTTGGCTCATGTGGTAGATACACAAATGGTGAGCCCCGAGATGGAGCAAATACCAGTAGTTAGGGAGTTCATGGACGTTTTTCCAGATGTACTGCCAGGTTTACCGCCGGACAGGGAGATAGAATTTGTGATTAACTTAGTACCGGGGACCGCGCCAATATCGAAAGCACCATATAGGATGGCTCCGGTAGAAATGAAGGAGTTGATGGTTCAACTGCAGGAGTTGTTGGATAATAAGTACATTCAGCCAAGTGTTTCTCCATGGGGGGCACCTGTGTTGTTTGTAAAGAAGAAGGATGGATCGATGAGACTGTGTATGGATTATAGGGAGCTGAATAAAGTAACAATTAAGAACAAGTACCCGTTGCCACGAACTGACGATCTTTTCGATCAATTGAAAGGGGCGAAGTACTTTTCAAAGATTGACTTGAGGACTGGTTATCATCAGTTGAAAGTCAGGAAGGAGGACGTACCCAAGACGGCATTCAGAACTCGATATGGGCACTATGAGTTTCTGGTGATGTCGTTTGGACTAACGAATGCGCCAGCCGTATTTATGGACATGATGAACAGAATATTCAAGCAATACTTGGATAAATTTGTAGTCGTGTTCATTGACGATATTTTGGTTTACTCTAAAACAGAGGAGGAGCATGTTGAACACCTAAGATTGGTGTTGGAGATTTTACGGAAGGAGCAGTTGTACGCTAAGTTTTCGAAGTGTGAATTCTAGTTGGAAAGAGTTCAATTTTTAGGTCATGTTATTGACAAAGAGGGAGTTTCAGTTGATCCAGCGAAGGTGAAATCAGTGATGAACTGGGAACAACCAAAGATGCCGACAGAAGTAAGAAGTAAGAAGTTTCTTAGGATTAGCGGGTTACTATCGGAGATTCATTCAAGATTTTTCAAAGATAGCAACACCGTTGACAAATTTAACGAGGAAGACGGTGAAATATATATGGACGGAGAAGTGTGAGGAAAGTTTTCAGGAGCTAAAGAAAAGACTTAGTGAAGCACCTGTATTGACTTTACCGGACAATACGGGAAGTTTTACGGTCTACAGTGATGCGTCGCACAAGGGACTTGGCTGTGTGCTTATGCAAAATGGCAAAGTTGTTGCGTATGCGTCCAGACAATTAAATGATTATGAGAAGGGTTACCCTACCCACGACTTGGAGCTGGCAGCGGTAGTGTTTGCCCTTAAAATTTGGAGGCATTATTTATACGGAGAAAAATGTGAGATATTTACAGACCATAAAAGTCTGTAGTATATCTTCACACAGAAGGAGTTGAACATGAGGCAGCGGAGATGGTTAGAGTTGATCAAAGATTACGATTGTGAAATTTTATACCATCCCGGCAAGGCCAACGTAGTAGCAGATGCTCTAAGTAGAAAGAGCAAGGAGAAGTTGTTCATATTGACAGATCAGGAACAATTGGTTCAAGAGATGGCTCGAATGGAGTTGGAGGTGAGAAATCCAAAGGAGTCGATAGAAGTGGAAACGAGCCCAACCTTGTTAGATAGGGTGAAAAAGGCTCAAGACAAAGATGAGAAATGTGACCGAATCAAAAAGAGGATGACCGATGGGGAAGAGGTCAAGTTTAAAAGTGATAGCATGGGATTGCTAAGGTTTGAAAATCATGTTTGGGTACCGCTAGTGCCTGAATTACGAGAGGAGATTTTGCAAGAGGCTAACAGTACGGGATACTTGATACATCCGGGTAGCACGAAGATGTATCAAGATCTACGTCAGCATTTTTGGTGGCCGAATTTAAAAAGAGAGGTTGCAGAATGTGTCAGTCGATGCCTAACTTGTCAAAGGGTAAAGGCCGAACATCAGCGACCAAGTGGATTGTTACAGCCGTTAGAAATTCCTGAGTGGAAATAGGAGCATATCACAATGGATTTTGTGGTAGGACTTCCAACAACACAAAAGGGATATGACGCAATATGGGTGATTGTGGATCGACTAACAAAGTCAGCGCACTTTATGCCGATCAAGATTAGGTTCAGTTTGGATCAGTTGGCTAAATTGTACCTTAAGGAGATAGTTTCAAGACATGGGGTGCCGGTATCGATTGTGTCAGACAGAGATCCGCGCTTCACGTCAAAATTTTGGAGAAATCTTCAGGAGAGATTGGGGATACAACTGAGAATGAGTACCGCGTATCATCCGCAGACTGATGGGCAAAGCGAGAGAACAATTCAAACATTAGAAGATATGCTCAGAGCCTGTGTGATGAATTTCAAGGGCAGTTGGGAAGACCATCTACCATTAGTTGAGTTTGCTTACAATAACAGTTATCATGCGAGCATAGGCATGCCGCCTTACAAAGCTTTATATGGCAGAAAATGCAGAACACCTTTATATTGGGATGAGGTAGGAGAACGCCGACTGTTGGGGCCAGAATTGGTTCAACAAACGGTAGAAATTATCAAGATAATAAGAGTTCGGCTAGTAGCAGCTCAAGACCGTCAGAAGAAATACGCCGATTTACATCGGCAGAAGCGAGACTTCGAAGTGGGGAGTTTTGTATTCATGAAGGTATCTCCCTGGAAAGGGAAGATTAGATTTGGAAAGAAGGGGAAACTGAGTCCAAGGTTCATAGGACCGTTCGAAATATTGAAGAGAGTGGGTGAAGTGGCGTACGAGGTAGCTTTACCTCCTGAAATGGAGCATATTCACAATGTGTTTCACGTGTCAGTGTTACGACCATACAAACCGGACTACAAGCATGTCATATCCTATGAGCCAATACAAGTTGAGAAAGACTTATCGTACGAGGAAATTCCTGTCCAGATACTAGATAGGAAAGAACAGAAACTACGGAATAAGGTTATACATTCTCTCAAAATCCTTTGGAGGAACCACAATGCTGAGGAAGCTACGTGGGAGCTTGAAGAAAAGATGAGGGCTAACTATCCGAATCTTTTTGAGTAGTTTAAATTTGTAATTCCGGGGACGGAATTCTTATAAGGGGGGGGGGGGGAGAATGTAATAACCATGAATTCTATTAGTCATTGTAATTATAATTATTAAATAATTATCAATGAATTAAAAATTTTGTACTAATTAATTGTGTATTAGATAATTAAATAAATGTACTTGTGTATGTGTATATTTATTTAAAGAATTAAAGCAAGGTGTATAATTAATTAAAGTAAATCTAATTGGATTATATTTTAAATCCAAATGAGTTGATAAACTAGGTCAATTAAATTTACCTAGTAGCCTATGTAATTAATTTAATTATTAGTCCATGTAATTAATTAAACAAGCCCAATGCTTATTTTAATTAAAGGTAACATAGTATAATTAATGTAAGCCCAATGTGTTATTTAAATTGAGCCTAAACCAATTTAATGGATGAGCCTAATATATTTAATCCTAGTGTCCAATATGGAACCCAATAGAAAGTCAAAATTGGTCAACAATTGAAAACATGTATATATATATATATATATATATATATATATATATATATATATATATGTGTGTGTGTGTGTGTGTGTGTGTGTGTGTGTGTGTGTGTGTGTGTGTATATATACACATTAAATGTAGGAAAAATAAATGCAAAATGGCCTAAAAAGGGCCATTTGGCCGGTCAAGCTAGGGATCCACCAAGGGTGGCTTGATTTGCTAGGTTGCTTTGTTCACACACTTGGTTTTGGTAGTTCAACAACTCATATCAGTCACCTTGTCATTCTTCATGTCAATTCATCAAATAGTAATCACAATTAGCCTCTTAATTGACCAATGCTAGTTGATTATGGAGTTAATGAAGGGTTACCAAAGTCCTATAAATAAGACCTCCACCAAGCTTTAATAGGTTGGTCATTTCATTTCCTAGAAATCCTAAAGAGAAAAGGAAGAGTTCTAGTGATAGTTGAGAGAAAAACACTTTGAGTGTGGAGGATATTGCTAGAAGAAGAGCTTGGTGGATGACCTATAGTCTCATAACTTACTTTGGAAGGAGAATGAGAAGAGCAAACAAGTCCCAGAGGTTTAAAAGTGCTCAAACTCTTCCTTAGTTCATTTTATGGTCTATATATGTTTTATATGGTCAAAAATATATTTTTAACTGATCAAAACTTCTTTTGATGATCTAGAAGTCTAAAACTATGTTATATTGGTATATTCATGGTATGATATGTTTAATACATGTTTTGGTATGTGTTGATTGCATAAAAATGGAAGAACAATCCATATTAACCTTTACCGGTAAAACCCTAGTCAAGCATGTTATGTTTTATGTTGTAACTTGAAATGTACAAGTTGGAAAATGGATTTTTATGGCTAGAAAGTTATATCTATGAGTTTTAAAGAAAAACCCTTTTTGAACCTTTCAAAAATATTGAATAACAAAGAAGTTATAGCTTTTACCGAAAAATATGTCATTTTAAAACCCTAATGCACAATAGTCCAATTTGAGGCCATTTTTCGTGATCTATAAATATCCAAAAATGTGTTTCAATGATGGAATATTGTATTTCAAGAAGATACGAATCCAACAAGACCAATTTGAGGTCATTTGGATTTGCAGATTTCATTTTATGCAAGTTTGAACAAAGGAGGTAAAAATCACAAAACAAAACACAAATTAGCAAGCTTTCTGCATAAAATCCTTGGGCCAGGGCGCCTAGGTGCCTAACTCAGCACTCCAGGCGCCACCTTGAGCGCCTAGGCGCCTGTGTGAGCGCCTGGGTCAGTTGACGTGGCCTGTGTTAGGTCGGGTCGTGCCGAAAATTATTTCGGGTCGATTTTGATTAATTAAATGGGTCGGGTAATGTTTTAAATATTAATATAATTAATATGGGACCCAAATAAAATAATTATTTATTATTTACATAAAATTTAAATAATAAATAATATTTAAGGAAATTAATTATTATTTAAATAAAATAATAATTAACAATGATTAATTAGTTATAGTCAAATTGTTATTAAATAAAGAATAAAGGGAATTAAAAGAAATTAATTATTTATTAATTAATAATAAATAAAAAGGGATTAAGAATAATTTATTGAAGTAATTAAAGTTATTATTTATTATTTAATAATAAATAAAGCAAATAGGTTCATCAATGGTTACTTAATTTGTTGAATAAAGTTAATAAAATAATTATTTATTATTTAATTAATATTAAATGATAAATAAGGGTAATAATTAATAGATTATTATTTAGTTGATATTAAATAATAATTAAAGAAGAATTTGGATTAATAATATAAGTAAATGAATTAAATATTATTAAATAATTAATAATATTAATAAATGAACAAAATATTATTAAATGATTAATAATATTATAAGGTTAATAAAATATTATTAAATGACTAATAATATTAGATAATTAATAAAATAGTATTAAATAGTTAATAATATTAAATAATGATTAAAATATTATTAAATGATTAATAATATTAGATACTTAATAAAATATTATTAAATGATTAATAATATTCAAAGACTAATAAAATATTATTAAATTGTTAATAATTTTAAATAAGTGTGTAAACTATATTAAATATTTAATATAGGTTTTATGTGAATGAAATATTATCAAGTGATGATAATATTTCCTAAGTGTTTATATACCTTTAACTACATAATTATTTGGTTAAGTGTTAGAGGTGTAAGAAGTATAGAGGTTATCATATGAATGTATATATGATGCTAATTTAAAGATCAACTTGATTAATTGTTAGGTCTACTCAAAGAGAATTAAATTGAATTGATTAGCAGTAGACTACGTACAAGGCAAGTTCTCCAAACCTTAACTTGTATTTATTTTTGCAAGATTTCTCTAACCCTACTTATTTATTGTTGAACAAGTTTCTATACTTGTATTTATTGTCAAAGCTTGAAGTGGTTTAATTATTTAAAATTATCCCACATCCTTATTGTTTATAAAATCGCACTTAGTGCATTTGAAGCTTAATAGTTCTTGATTCATGAACTGTATTAAAAATGTCTAAAGCTAATAGTTCAGCTAGACATTGCGTTTCTAAATTCAATAATTTGAATACTTTTAAAACCTTATCCAAACCATTGTTGGGTGTGGATTTCTTATATTAAGTCTGAGAATTGAACAACCTTAAATTTAGGGGATTTTATGTCGGGAAACCGACTTTGGCGCCAGTTGACTATATGTAATGCATATACAGCGGGTTGAATAGGCTGATCCCCTTGAAAACCAAAACTACTAAAAGGGTCAGAGGAAACTCTATTATACCCTCGTTAGTTCAGGGTCCTTAGTGGCCACTCAGCATTTTAAGATTCAATTATTCTGTTTAATAAAATTTGAGTCTTTGTTCCATTCACAATTGTTATATCTATTGTTGAAACCATTGATAACATCTCTTATTCATTCATGATATAATAAATCTCTATGATTGTTCTTAACTTGCTGAGCAAACTAGTTGCTCATTCTTGCTATATTATGAACCATTTTCAGATAAACCTGTTTGCTCAAAGAAGGATATAGGAAAAGGAAAAGCCAGAGCTTAAGTTAGCTTATGCATGCTAATTAGATGTTTAAATATGTATTTACTGTTGATAAATCTTTTGTAATTCCTTATAATAGCAACTGTTTATGTTAAGGTTAATAGACCTTGGTATTGTAACCTTTTTGTAAGGAACCAATATGTATTATTCCGCTAAGTTTAAATGCAATATATGTATTTAATTACTAGTAATGTATTGATCAGTGAGAACCAAACCCAAGGTTATGGAACCCGGATTTGGGGTCGTCACAAGTTCTATTTATAGGACTCAACTAACCTCACTTATCATCCACTAATCAACTAACATAGGTGAATTAAAGGGTTAATCCATGCTTACTATTTTAGTGAATGACTACTTGATGGACTTGGTGATTGACCACCATGAATGACAATTTTGATTGACTAGGGTGGTTGGGTAGTTGGTGAGCAATTCACCCAACACTTAACCCACATGTGGTTAACTCTCATAAGACCTATGGTTAAAGTACTACACTTAACCTTGGTCACTTAAAACTCAACCTTAGTTAGGGCTCATCTTATTTATATATCTTATAACAACTAACCACAATGTGGTTAATTCTCTATATTAAAATGACCTAGGTTGGTTCACTCACCCAACCATGGTCTAAACTCATCAATTAAACATACTCACATCTTCCACCAAATAACCCAAGTAGGGTTAATTCTCTACAATCAATTATACATATATATTCAATATATTTATATAATTACTAACACTTAACTCTAGCATTGGTTAATGTTTTATTTTTATTACCACTTAGGGTTAACAAGTAACTCGACAATGGTTAGTTCTCTACAACACAAATTCATAAGAATTGACCATCTTCATTGACTAGGGTTGGTGAACCATCCATCGGTTAATTCATTTAACCAACATTGGTTAACTCTCTACCAATTCATATACTTACAACATATATATCTCTACATATTCACCAATAACCTTTTATTTAAATTACATCATAGCTTGAATTGACCAATTTAAATTGAATACAAGCAACATACATTTTTACTCAATCTCCAAATAGGACCCCATGTTTGGTCAACACTCCACCATTTTTCCTTTATTTTTATCATATATATATATATATATATATATATATATATATATATATATATATATATATATATATAATACTTGCAATTTTTACTAACCATTAACCAAGGTATGGTTAATTCTCTACAACATGCAACCCATGGTTACCTACCAATTCTATCTTGGTGAATTATATACATACATAATTATATATATAATATTCTTCCTACAACTAACCCATGCATAGTTAAATCTTTAATTTATTTACTACATAGGGTTACTCAATTAACTCATCCATAGTTAATTCTCATCATCACATTCATTCACCTAGCAATTAACCAATGTTTGGTTAATACTCTCTCTTGTCTACCAACTAGGGTTATTCAATTAACCCTACATTAGTTAATTCTCTACACTTAACAATACTTGAAATTTCCCAACATATTGACCAACATTGGACTTTTAAATTTGGACTCAATATTTGGGCTACTAGTTTATTTTGCATTGGGCTCCTTTATTTAATTATTTGGGCTACCCAACACAACTCACACATCTTTATAACTTGGGCTAGGTAATTAATTTAATTGGACTTATATTAATTACCTCTTGGACTATTAATCAACATATCATTTGGGCTTATTATTTAATTACCCACTTCATACCAATATTTTCATATTGGGCTAACATCTATAATCCTTTTGGGCTAGTCCACTAGTAGTAATTAAATTACTTGAACTCTATACCACAACTTAATAATCAAGTTAATTCTTAATTAATTAACTTCTTAATATTGTCATTCTAGATAAACTTTTTAGTTTTTATATAACTTTAACTCATAACTAATATAATTAACATAATTAATTATATTTCATGACTTTCATTCTTACTTCATAGTTAAACTAATTTATTTATTAGTTTTATTGAGTATTAATTTACTCATATTCTTGTTTGGCTAACAAACACAATTCTAGGAATATATAACTATGTATATATATCCTTATAACCGTCTTCACTTCTCAAATGAATTTATTTTCTTAATAAATTCTCTATATGCATCATAAAATATTTCCACATTTAATTTCTAACAAATACATTATGTTAAAAAAAAATATTTACCCATTTTCTACACATCTTACTTCTCACATTCTAGGTTTTAAACCTTAACCTTTAATAAAATCAATTAAGATATTATTTAAAATCTTGAACATATCTGGGATATTACAATGGCGCCGTACGAACCAATCATTGGTGGACCCCACAACGAATAATTGTCGGATATAGAAAACGACATAAAAAATGTTTAAATGGTCAATGGTACTATCACTTTTAATTGTTAAAATACCCAGTGGTAAAAGAATAGTAACATATGGTATTGCACAGTAGCACACGATATTGCACAGTAGCACACGACATTGCATAATGTTTCGTATTATTAAACTGATAAAGTGGTTATCGTACAATATTTGACTTTATTGTCACATGCATAATAATTCATAATATTAAACTGATAATTGTCACAGTAGCATATGCACAATAATTCACATTATTGAATCAATAATTGTCATTACACAATAACGTATTCTTTCTTTTATATACTTTCTGCATTATTGTTATCTCTATTATGATGTTAATTAAACTGTTGTATTTCATTATTAATTAATTTGATATCTAATTCAGAGAGCTAACTATACTGTATTTATAACAATTAGTCATAATAATGAATAAGTGCGAATTATTGTTGAATAATTGGATGGATAAAATTATTTGTTTATAATATAAAGTTAGGTGATATAAAATGAATGGTATAAATTAAAGATAATATAGAATTTAAAATGGATGGTGTAGATTAAAAGATGATCTTTAAATGAATGGTTTAGATTAAGAAAATCTTAAAAGATGAAATGAATTGTATAGATTAAAGATAATATGGAATTTGAAATGGATGGTGTAGATTAAAAGATGATCTTTAAATGAATGGTTTAGATTAAAGAAATCTTAAAAGATGAAATGAATGGTATGGATTAAACATTATCTTGAAATGAACAGTTTAGATTAAATTAGGAAATCTTGGTTATGATAAGATTTTTGGCTATAAATAGAGGCCTTAACTTAAAAAATTTTCATAAACTTCCTTACTTGTTTTTTCTTTCACTCTCTAAATACTTCTTTGTGTAAGTTCTCTCTAAGTGTACTTAAGTCATCTTGAATATTTGTGAAGATCTATAAGTGTACGAGTACTGTTTAAGTTAATCAACCTCATTTAAATCAATATCCAGTCACGTGTTAAGGTAAGGAATATCATCTTCTTTCACATTCTATTATTTAAACTTACTACGGTAAGGAATATCATCTTCTTTTATATTCTATTATTTAAACTTACCACGGTAAGGGGTATCATTCTTTTCATCATCATAAATGAATATTATTTTCTTTCTTACTGTAAGGGATTATCATTCTTTGATTCTCGAAAATAATATCGTTTCTTTCTTATTCATAAGATGTGCCATTTATTTTCATGTATTAATTTGTGGGAATAACCTTACGGTGCGGATTACTTTCTGTTGGGGAATAACCTTTCGTATTCATTCCTTATTAATCTCTGAGAATAACCTTACGGCACGGATTACTGCCTGTTTGGTGAATAACTCTTCGTATTCAAATTTTATTAAATTGTGGGAATAACCTTACTGCGCGGATTACCGCTTGTTGGTGAATAACCCTTTGTATTTATTTCTTATTTGTCTCTTGTGGAAATAATTTGTCTACACGAATTATCACATGACACATTTATTCCATATTCGTTTGTAATATCATTTTCTTTCATATTCGTAAGTGATATTATTTTCCTTTATACTCATAAGGGATACCATCTTTTTTATCTTCTATTATTCAAACTTACTATGGTAAGGGATATTAATTTCCTTCACCTTTTGTTAATTAAACCTGCTACGGTAAGGGATATTATTTTCTTTCATACACCTAAATCAAAACTTATTATGGAACTATTGCTTCTATAATTCCTGAAAATATTATATGTTCCATAATAGTTGCACTTCATCATTTCAATTGAACCTTCCTATTTACGTGAATCTTTCTATTGAACTGTAACCGTTATTCTGAACTGTGGATCTTGAATATCATTTTTGAATTTCACTCCATATCATGTTGACAATTTGGACATTATTTGAATCTGCATAAAGTAAACTTCTGATACTTGATAGGGCTAAATTATACGATATTTTTATTCCCTAATACTTAATTTTTATATTTATTGTGTGGTTAAATGTTTAATTATTTAGCATATTTTGATTTTAATAAGTTTTATAAGATTTTAGTTAATTTAGGTAATTTTATAGTGTTTTTATATTTCTTTTTATTTATGTGTTTTTATTTATTTTAGGTGTTTTATTTATTATTATGTGTTTTTAGGATTTTTATATTATTTTTATTTATTTTTAACTATTTTATATTTATTTTTGTAAGAAAAATAAAGCTGAGGGGCGAATCTGTAAATTCCGCAAAAGTTAGATGACATTCTGGTAATTCAGCAAAGACCGGTGGCATTTTCGTAATTAACCGGAACTTTCGTCCGCGCATTGCGTGAATAGATAGCAGCAGCGTTAAACAACGACGTCGTTTGCGCGATGACGCTGAACAATTGCAAGACAAGGAATCATACGACGTCGTTTTGTGTCTGGTACAGAAAACTTCGGCGCAATGCGCGGGATGGTGGTGACGTCAGCAGACGCGGTAAGCACGTTGACCGGTCAACTGTGGCGACTGGAGGGGCTATTTGGCAGCGCATTAATGCTGAAAAACGGGATTGTTCGGATTTTTGCTACTTTTTGATTCCAAATTGGATTTTTATTCCAACTAGGGTTAGGATAATAATTATTTTTTTTTTTTTTTTTATTTTTAATTGTAAATCCTATTAGGTTTTGGACAAGTTAGAGGCCTATAAATAGAGGGTCAACATCTCATTATTAATTGTAAGCTTTTGGGAGTTCTTTCTTCTAATTTCTTGGAGAGAGCTTTTCAACTATTGGAGATTATTTTGAAGAATGTCAGGCTAAGTTTTTATTTTCAGTTCTAAAGGGATGTTGAACCTTATTTTTAATTAATATTTTAATTTAGTTTTATTATTTATTCCTTCATGCATGAGATTTATTTTTGATAATCTGTTTTAATTGTTTTATGATATTTGCTTGATTAATTTGATAAGGGCCTGTTAAGTTAATCAATAATTTATCATATGCTAGATTAAGATTTGATATTAAGCAAACAATATTTTATCTGATCATACGTAGCAGTTAATAATATTTAATTGTGGTCAAACTTTTGAATATTATTATGATTATCAAGATGACAAGTTAAATGGTCCGCGATGTTGAGATTGTTGCTTGGAATAATCTAATTCTCTAATTTTTAATGCAACTATTATATTAAATCTAGACTGATAGTTCTAGGTTGTATGATGGTTAGGGTCTTTTATGAGTGATTGTTGCATTAGATTTATAATTTAAGGAGGATTTCGGGTAGCTTGGCGATTGTCGGTTATCTAGGATTATTAATTTCAATTGAAGGAAAAGATAATAATAACTTGATTAATTTGTTGATTAAAAGAAGGGGATACTGAACTAAGGAACTAAAGTTTGTTTTAATTGATTTTTCTCATATTTATTTATTATTCAGTTTTATTTGTTTGTTTGTTTGAATTTTAATTAGTTAATAATTAATTCCAAACCCCCAATTTAATTAGATATTTTTGAAAACATTAGATTTATTAAAACAATTCACTCTCTGTGGGTTCGACTCTTACTTTCACTACTACATTAATATTTTTCAAAGTAAAATTTTATTTTTGGTTGCTTGCGACAACACACCAAATTTTGGCGCCGTTGCCGGGGAGTGTTATTTGTTTTATTTATCTTTGTTTTCTTTAATTAATTATTTAATTTATTTATTTTTCTTTGTTTTGTAGTGTATGACCCGATCCTCTCAATTGGGTGAATTGAATTTTGATCCAGAGATCGAGAGAACTGCAAGAAGGTTAAGAAGAGAGACTCGTCAAGCTAAGAGAACAGTTGAGGACCAAGCTTTCATATCATCACCAGGCTTTAACGTTGCACTTGAACTCTATACCAATAGTTCACCTAGCGATTCCGAAGAGGAGAAGATGGATGTCAATCATAACAACAACAGGACTTTAAAGGAGTTGGCTACTCCTAATTTAAATCAACAGTCATTGTGTATTGAGTATCCTACTTTAGATGCTCCTTTTGAACTTAAATCTGGCCTAATTCATCTTTTGCCTACTTTTCGTGGTCTTACAGGTGAAGATCCATACAAGCATCTAAAGGAGTTCCATGTGGTATGTTCAACCATGAAACCACAAGGAGTCAATGAGGAGCACATCAAGCTGAGAGCATTCCTGTTCTCCTTAGCAGACCTAGCAAATGATTGGTTGTACTTTCTCCATTCAGGTTCAATACAATCATGGAGTGACATGCAAAGGCTATTCTTGGAAAAATACTTTCCTGCTTCAAGAGTTGTCAACATAAGGAAGGAGATATGCGTCATCCGACAGTACAATGGAGAGACTCTATACGAGTATTGGGAAAGGTTCAAGAAGCTGTGCTCAAGTTGTCCACTACACCAAATCGATGAACAACATCTTATCCAATATTTTTATGAGGGATTATTGCCAATGGATAGATGTATGATTGATGCTGCAAGTGGTGGAGCACTAGTTGACAAGACTCCCGACGCTGTAAAGAACTTGATTGCAAATATAACAACTAACTCACAGCAGTATGGAACTAGGGTGGATCACTCACCGAAGAGGGTCAATGAGGTGAACACAGGCAATATTGAGAAACAATTGTCGAATTTAACTGCTTTAGTTTTAAAGATGTCCGCAGGAAATACGTCTGTTGCAAAGAGTTGTGGGATTTGTTTGTCATCGAATCATGCTACAGATGCTTGCCCCACTTTACAAGAGGATGACATCACACAACAAGCCAACGCAGTAGGGAACTTCCAAGGACAACCTCAACGCATATATGATCCCTATTCTAACACATATAATCCAGGATGGAGGGATCATCCCAATCTGAGCTACGGAGGAAATAGACCACCACCACCGCCACCGAATGCTTTTCCCAATAGACAACAAGGATTCTAACAACCTCAACAGCAGTATCCACCTCGTCAAGAAACACCTGTAAATTCTGGGCCATCTTTAGAAGACATGTTCAAAACTTTCATGAGCCAAACACAAACTTCCATCCATAATCTAGAAAATCAGATTAGTCAGTTGGCTACAACTGTTGGCCAAATGCAAGCTCAAGGCTCAGGAAAGTTACCATCTCAAACTATTGTCAACCCTAAAGAGAATGCAAGTGCTATCACCTTGAAGAGTGGCAAACAACTGTCTACACCAAAAGCTACTGTTGAGCTCGATGAGGACAAAGCTAAGGAAGAAGCAGAGATTTCGAAGGTAACCCCTAACTCTCCTATTCAGCTTAAGTCTAATCCTTTACCTTTCCCTCCCAGGAATCTTATAACTTCAAAGAAGGATGAACAAGAGAAAGAGATTCTAGAGACCTTTAGGAAGGTAGAGGTGAATATTCCTCTATTAGACGCAATCAAGCAAGTTTCAAGGTATGCCAAATTTTTGAAAGAATTATGCACTAATAAGAGAAAATTAAAAGACGATGAAAAAGTGACGGTAGGAGAAAACGTGTCAGCGGTCCTCCAAAGAAAGATGCCCCCTAAATGTAAGGATCCAGGTATGTTCACAATTCCATGCAAAATAGGTAATACCAGATTTGAGAAAGTCATGCTAGATTTAGGAGCTTCAATCAATGTCATGCCATTATTTATTTATGCTTCTTTAAATCTAGGACCTTTGAAAAATACTGGTGTTATTATTCAATTGGCTGACCGTACTAACACTTACCCCGAAGGGGTAATTGAGGATGTGTTGGTGCAGGTCAATGAGCTTATATTTCCTGCAGATTTTTACATCGTGGCTATGGAAGATGATACATCTCCAAATCCCGCCCATATACTATTAGGGAGGCCATTTTTGAAGACAGCAAGAACCATGATTGATGTGCACAATGGAACCTTGACCATGGAGTTCGATGGCGAGAAAATTCAGTTCAATATCTATGAGGCCATGAAGTATCCTAACGATGTCAATTCTGTTTTTGCTATTAACGTCATTGATTCATTAGTGCAGGATTCATTCGATCAAGTACATAAGGATAGCTTGGAGGTTGCCATCACAAAGAGTTTGGAGGTGAACCAAGAGGAGGAGATTGAGCGAACACAAGAATTGAAAGAGACAATAGCTGCCTTGCATTCGTTGCCTAAAATTTCAGCTAAGTATGCAGTTTCATCTATTCAATTACCTGTAACTCATCAAAAACTGTTACCTTCTATTGTGCAGGCACCCACATTGGAATTGAAGCCGTTGCCGACACATTTAAAGTATGCATACCTAGGGAAGGAGGACACCCTGCCAGTGATCATTGCCAATAATCTAACCAAAGTTCAAGTAGATAAACTGCTTCGCATCTTGAGGGACCACATCACAGTCTTTGGTTGGACTATCGCAGACATCAAAGTCATAAGTCCGGCTGTGTGTATGCATCGGATACTTTTGGATGAAGGAGCTAAACCGACAAGAGAGGTTCAAAGGAGATTGAATCCGCCCATGATGGAGGTAGTGAAAAAAGAGGTGATCAAACTGCTCGATGCAGGTATTATCTATCCTATTTCTGATAGTCAATGGGTAAGTCCAGTACAGGTAGTTCCAAAGAAATCTGGTATAACTGTTGTTAAGAATGATAATAATGAGTTAGTGCCCACACGGATGCAAACAGGGTGGAGAGTGTGTATCGATTATAGGAAGTTAAATGTTGTAACTAGAAAGGATCACTTCCCTCTCTCCTTTATTGATCAAATGTTGGAAAGATTAGCTGGCCACACTTATTATTGCTTTCTAGATGATTTTTCAGGTTATAACCAAATTGTGATAGCACCAAAAGACCAAGAAAATACCACTTTCACATGTCCATTCGGTACATTTGCCTATCGAAGGATGTCTTTTGGATTGTGCAATGCACCAGGTACTTTCCAAAGATGCATGGTGAGTCTATTTTCTGATCTTCTTGAGAATTGTATTGAAGTTTTTATGGATGATTTCACAATTCATGGTGATTCTTTGGATGCACGCTTAGACAATTTAACTCGTGTACTCGACATATGTTTAGAAACTAATCTTGTTCTTAATTGGGAAAAATGTCATTTTATGATAGAACAAGGTATAATACTTGGTCATGTAGTCTCAGCTAGAGGATTAGAAGTCGATAGAGCTAAGATAGACATTATTTCTGCTTTGCCTTATCCTGCCAGTGTGCAGGAGATCCGTTCTTTTCTTGGTCATGCAGGATTCTATCGTAGATTTATCAACGACTTCTCAAAGATAGCCCTACCGCTGTGCGAACTACTGAAAAATGATGTGCACTTCCAATTCAATGACGATTGCAAGGAGGCATTTAACAAGTTGAAGAAATTATTAACCTCCGCACCAGTCATACAACCACCAGATTGGAGTTTGCCATTTGAGATCATGTGTGATGCTAGCAACTATGCCGTAGGAGCTGTCTTGGGCCAACGAGTGAACAAAGCTGTGCATGCAATCTACTATGCTTCCCGAACTTTGAATGCTGCTCAGATTAACTACTCAACAACGGAAAAAGAATTACTCTCTGTTATTTTTGCTTTAGAAAAATTCAGATCTTATCTTCTTGGCACTATCCTACTGCTCCAAGAATTCGACTTGGAAATCAAAGATAAGAAAGGAGCAGAAAACTTGGTGGCAGACCATTTAAGCAGGTTGATTAAGGAGGAAGACTCTCTACCATTACAAGATTCTTTTCCAGACGAACATCTCCTTTCCATTGAAAATTTTGTACCCTGGTATGCAAATCTCATTAACTATTTGGTTAGTGCTTACATGCCTAGTGAGTTTTCTAAACTCCAAAAAGAAAAGCTAAAACGAGATGCGAAATATTATGTGTGGGATGATTCGTACTTGTGGAAATTTTGTTCTGATCAGGTAATTAGAAGGTGTGTGCCTGCTAGTGAGTTTTTGTCTATTCTTACTTTCTGTCACTCTTATGCTTGTGGAGGACATTTTGGACCTAAAAGAACAGCCCATAAAGTTTTAGAATCTGGTTTCTTTTGGCCAACTATTTTTAAAGATTCTTATCTATTTTGTAAATCATGTGCAAATTGTCAAAGGACAGGTAATATATCAAGTAGAAATCAAATGCCACAAAACCCTATCTTAATTATTGAAATTTTTGATGTTTGGGGTATTGATTTTATGGGACCATTTCCTGCTTCTTATGGTCATGTTTACATTCTTTTGGCTGTTGATTATGTTTCAAAATGGGTGGAAGCTAAAGCCACTAGGACTGACGATTCTAAAATTGTTGCAGATTTTATCAAGTCTAACATCTTTGTCAGGTTTGGAACTCCAAGGGCTATTATCAGCGACAAAGGAACTCATTTCTGTAATAGGATGCTAGCGGTTCTGTTTAAGTAGTACAATGTTATACATAGAGTCTCTACAGCTTATCACCCACAAAGCAATGCCCAAGCTGAAGTGTCCAACCGTGAAGTCAAGTCCATTTTAGAAAAGGTTGTCAAGCCAAATAGAAAGGATTGGAGTCTGAAATTGGAAGATGCATTATGGGCGTATAGGACAGCATTTAAAACTCCTATAGGGATGTCACCTTATAGGATTGTGTTCGGCAAGCCATGTCATCTGCCAGTGGAACTAGAACACAAAGCTTTTTGGGCGATCAAGCAGTGCAATATGAGCCTAGATCAAGTAGGAGAGCACAGGAAATTGCAGTTACAAGAGCTTGAAGAACTCCGAAATGAAGCATATGAAAACTCGAAATTGTATAAAGAAAAGACAAAGGCGTTCCACGATAAGAAAATTTTAAGAAAAACCTTTACAGTGGGTCAACAAGTCCTCCTATACAATTCCCGATTGAAATTATTTCCAGGTAAACTTCGTTCTCAGTGGGAAGGTCCATTTATTGTTGTTAATATTTTTCCTCATGGTGCAGTAGAAATCCATAATCCGAGTACTGGAAAAATATTCAAAGTGAACGGCCATCGACTTAAACCATTCTATGACGGTCATCAAGTGGAAAACATGGAGATCTTGACATTGACGGATCCAGTTTACCTAGATTGAGAGCAGAAAGTGGTCGAGCCAATGACAATAAACAAAGGCGCTGCTTGGGAGGCAACCCAAGAAATCAGATTTACATTTCTTTTCCTTTTTCTTTTTATATTTATTTATGCCTATTTCTTTGCATTATAGTTTACATTGGGGACAATGTAAATTTTAAGTGTGGGGGAAGGGATTTAGGATATATGTTTTATTTTTAGAAAATTTAGAAAATTTTAGAAATTTGTTTTATTTTGAGGGAAGATTTTTTATTTTTAAATTTTTTTTTTTTTTTTTTTTTTTTGGGTAAATTCACTGCAAACCCTCACAAGACAAAACTCGTCCACTTGGGGTAACCTTGGGGTTTAAAGGCTTGTTGCACATGCTAAGTGTAACCGTGTTTCCTACGAAAATGAGATAGTTTTTTTATTTTATTTTTAGGATGTGTCACTTGAGCAATGAATTAATTGAATTTTAATTTTTAGCCAATGATAAAAATTTTATTTTTATTTAATAATTCTTGGAAAAATGATAAATTTTTGCTTAGTTAGAATTTTTGACTTTTTATTGATAATTACTTTGTTTGAGATCTTTAAATTTTTATGCACTTATATCCATTTGTTTGAGCTAGTTTTAATTTAGAGAAAGTTTAAATGGTTAAATGCTTATGAAAGATATTTTTGAGCTCTATATCTTATTTTATCTTTATTTGAAGTGAAATATAAGACAAAATATAATTTGGAGTAGATGATTTAGGTAATTTTTCTAGGATTGTTAAATTGAAAAAAATCTTGTGGTGGGTTGAGATGGAGCGTAAAACGCACTCACTCATAAACACATGAAAAAGCGAGATGGAGCGTAAAATGCACTCGCTGGTGAGATGGAGCATAAAATGCACTCACCGTGAAAAAAAAATGAAAGAATGGGATGGAGCATAAAATGCACCCATTAAAAGAAAAAAAAATAAAAAAATATATGAAAAAAATGTATAATAATCCTAGTGTATATAATTATTTGAAACCTTTTGATCTTCTGATTTATATTTGTCTATACTAGCAAAGAGTGATGTGAAAAATAAATATATTGAGTTTTGTTATATATCTTTTATAAGGTAATTAATAACCTAAACTTATCTGAGTTTTGATTAGTTTGATACATTTGGATTCACACACACACACAAAATCTTGAGTAAAGTAAGATTAATAAATATGTTAAAGTTCTAGATTTTGCATGGTTTTGAAACTTTCTTTGAGTTATCATTTAAAAAATCTTTGAGGCTGATGTTGAAATTTATATTGATCTGTTGCTCAAGTAAGTTGTTTAGTTATTAGTTTTAATTTTATAGTTTTTATTTTTGTTTTACCCGAGGATGAGCAAAAGCTAAGTGTGGGGGTATTTGATAGGGCTAAATTATACGATATTTTTATTCCCTAATACTTAGTTTTTATATTTATTGTGTGGTTAAATGTTTAATTATTTAGCATATTTTGGTTTTAATAGATTTTATAAGATTTTAGTTAATTTATGTTAATTTAGGTAATTTTATAGTGTTTTTATATTTCTTTTTATTTATGTGTTTTTATTTATTTTAGGTGTTTTATTTATTATTATGTGTTTTTAGGATTTTTATATTATTTTTATTTATTTTTAACTATTTTATATTTATTTTTGTAGGAAAAATAAAGCTGAGGGGCGAATCTGTAAATTCCGCAAAAGTTAGATGGCATTTTGGTAATTCAGCAAAGACCGGTGGCATTTTCGTAATTAACCGGAACTTTCGTCCGCGCATTGCGCGAATAGATAGCAGCAGCGTTAAACAACGACGTCGTTTGGCGTCCAGGTTAAGAAACTTCCGCGTAATGCGCGGTGACGCTGAACTGTTGCAAGACAAGGAATCATACGACGTCGTTTTGTGTCTGGTACAGAAAACTTCCGCGCAATGCGCGGGATGGTGGTGACGTCAGCAGACACGGTAAGTGCGTTGACCGGTCAACTGTGGCGACTGGAGGGGCTGTTTGGCAGCGCATTAATGCTGGAAAACGGGATTTTTTGGATTTTTGCTACTTTTTGATTCCAAATTGGATTTTTATTCCAACTAGGGTTAGGATAATAATTATTTTTCTTTTTCTTTTTTTTTAATTATAAATCCTATTAGGTTTTAGACAAGTTAGAGACCTATACATAGAGGGTCAACCTCTCATTATTGATTGTAAGCTTTTGGGAGTTCTTTCTTCTAATTTTTTGGAGAGAGCTTTTCAACTATTGGAGATTATTTTGAAGAATATCAGGCTAAGTTTTTATTTTCAGTTCTAAAGGGATGTTGAACCTTATTTTTAATTAATATTTTAATTTAGTTTTATTATTTATTCCTTCATGCATGAGATTTATTTTTGATAATCTGTTTTAATTGTTTTATGATATTTGCTTGATTAATTTGATAAGGGCCTGTTAAGTTAATCAATAATTTATCATATGCTAGATTAAGATTTGATATTAAGCAAACGATATTTTATCTGATCATAAGTAGCAGTTAATAATATTTAATTGTGGTCAAACTTTTGAATATTATTATGATTATCAAGATGGCAAGTTAAATGGTCCGCGATGTTGAGATTGTTGCTTGGAATAATCTAATTCTCTAATTTTTAATGCAACTGTTATATTAAATCTAGACTGATAGTTCTAGGTTGTATGATGGTTAGGGTCTTTTGTGAGCGATTGCTGCATTAGATTTATAATTTAAGGAGGATTTCGGGTAGCTTGGCGATTGTCAGTTATCTAGGATTATTAATTTCAATTGAAGGAAAAGATAATAATAACTTGATTAATTTGTTGATTAAAAGAAGGGGATACTGAACTAAGGAACTGAAGTTTGTTTTAATTGATTTTTCTCATATTTATTTATTATTCAGTTTTATTTGTTTGTTTGAATTTTAATTAGTTAATAATTAATTCCAAACCCCCCATTTAATTAGATATTTTTGAAAACACTAGATTTATTAAAACAATTCACTCTCTGTGGGTTCGACTCTTACTTTCACTACTACATTAATATTTTTCAAAGTAAGATTTTATTTTTGGTTGCTTGCGACAGTACACCAATACTTATTATTTATCCTGTTTCTTCTGTTCATCATTTATATCATTCTAATCATCCAAAATCAAGTTGTTGTGAATATCTGTCGCTGGGGGCATAGATGCGATATAATTGTTGAACAGATGATAGGTTAAAGGTGATATAATAGGTTAAATGTGATACATCTGTTCGGTGTCTTTTATGGCATATGGTGAATATTCTCTTTGGCCGTAGTGCAAAGATGAACTATTGTTTGGTATGATTATGACCAAAGGCTGAATCTTGTATAATCATGACTGTTGGTGTTATATTGAATATCTTTGGCCCGTAGTGCAAAGATGAACTATTGTTTCGTATGATTATGACCAAAGGCTGAATATGGTATAATCATGACCGTAGGTGTTATATTGAATATCTTTGGCCCGTAGTGCAAAGATTAACTGTTGTTTGGTATAATTATGACCAAAGGCTGAATTTGGTATAATCATGACCGTTGGTGTTATATTGAATGTCTTTGGCCCGTAGTGCAAAGATGAACTGTTGATCTACATGATTATGACCAGGAACTGTGAATTTGTATTATCTTGACTAATGGTATTTCAGATGATAAAAGTTGATGATGTTTTTCCTAAAAAGAGAAGTGAGTGGACATTATAGTCTGCATTATTCTTCTAATAGATTGCTCATTCCGCTGCTATTATTGATCTGAACGTTGTTCAAGAATTTAACTGCAGTTTTTGATATAAATCTTGTAGTCTATTGTATTCTATCAAGAACTCAACTGTTGAAGACTAATGATAATTTATTCATCATTATCTTAGTCATGATATTTCTTAATGTGATATTTGAGCTCACCCTTTCTTTTTGTTCTATTGTTTTTCAACAGAAGATAAGAACGTAGCTGGGTCTAGCCGGGGGACGGAGTGAGAGTCCGAGGGATAGCTATCGTAGTCTTCACGTGTTGTAAAATAGTGTGGCAATAATAGTGAAGACTTAGTTGTGTATTATTATACACTGTACTGTTAAACATTGTACTACCTTATAATAATTTTGTTGTAGTCTTTTGACAACTCAAGTTTGGGCTGTGTGGGCCCAGATTTGGGGGTGTCACAAATATCATTGGGGATAGTGTAAAACATTATTTAATTAGTAATGTTAAAATGTGTTTGAGATAATAAAAAAATTAAAAGGATTATTAGATGGTTAATAATATTGAGGAACAAAATGATTTATTAAAATAATAAATGGTTAAAATATTATTAAACGATTAATAATATTATTTGTGGTATTTATATATTATCAAAGATGATAATATTATAAAGCGATGAAGTGATAGTTATGTGATTTAAAATATTATCAAGGGATTGATAATATTATTAAGAGTTTTAAGGTTAAGAATAAGTGATAGATGATTTAAGACACATATGGTAAGGTTATAAATGTTAAATAAACCTGTATGTGTTATGCTAATTAGAGGATCAATGTTGTTGAATATTAGGTCACCCAAATGAGGTATTTTAAGTTGAATAGCAATAGTCAGCAGAACAAACAAGTTTATCTGAACCTTAACTTGTATTTATTTGGTAAGTTATTTATGTAGAAGCTGGAATTTATTTCAAAATGCATGATGAAATAATTATTAAGAATTATTTCATATCTATATTATTATTGACAATCGCACTTATGTGCATTTGCATGACTGTTCACGATATGAATTATTTAAAGAGAAATAACTATGCTATTTGTTTCAGCTAGATATTACATGTGTTATTATGATTGTTCTTGTTATGAACTATTTTAAGTGAGGGTTCTATACCAATTGTTTCGGCTAGACCATATACGTTTTAAATTCATAAATCTGAATATTATTGAAGTTAGTCCAAACCATATTGTGGTGGTGCAGAATCTGATGGGATAAGCTGAAATGAACAGAGCATTATAAGCGGATAAGCTTACGGTCGGATGGAACATTTCCGATCAAAACGAACTAGATGGTTATATTGTGCACTCTATAAACGTACGATAGGCTGATCACCTAGAGTACCCATCACCGGATATTACAATTGAAATGATTGTTAATATTCAAAACGAACTGACAGTCTTCTGTCTACAGGGTATTGTAAATACTCAAAACGTATGTTCATGGTCTTGTGACCCTTTCAGTATGATAAAGCAATATGTTAAATCAATTGAATTTGTTATTCAAAGTTGCATGTCTTCACAATTAATGTATATTATTGAAGTTTTCATAACTAAATCTTTTTCATTCATGATATATCTTTTATTGTTTATTTAAACTTGCTGAGAAAAGTAGTTGCTCACCCTTGCTATAACATGAAATATTTTCAGTTAAGCCGAGTGATCTAAGGAGTACCACGGCAAAGGAAAAATGAACGAGTAGAAGTAATTAGTTCGTACTATATGTGTAAACCTTTTGTATTATAAGGTAATGATGATGTATTAAGGTTAGTGGAACCTGGGGTTAAAGGTACGTTTTGTAATGAAATTATGTATGTTTTCCGCGAGTTATTGAAGTTTTTGTTTATGAATGTTTGTTAAGTGATGAATAGTGAACACCGAACCCGAGGTTCAAGGGACCCGAATTTTGGGGCGTTACAAGTTGGTATCAGAGCTGTAGGTTATAAACCTTAGGTGGGGGAAAAACCTTAGGATTATGACCATAGAGAAGAAAAAAAAACTCATAAAAAGTTTAGGAGATGGATTGTGGAAATTCATCAAGTAAGAAAAGTTATGTGTATGTAAGAAATGATCTGATATTAGATCAAATGAGTATGAGGATTCGAAAGATGATCTGAAAGTTAGAATGAAACAATGATTTAGAAAAGAAGAATGAAGAAAAGAGAGTAATGATTGAGAGATACTTAATCTATGGAGTATAGATAAAAAGAAGTGATCAGTTGTAAATGTGACTAAGGTAAAATAGAAGGAAATGATGTTAAGATATAAAGGAATGATCTAGGGACATTGAGGATATCTTAAGAAGATTGATCTATATGGATCGATGGCAGTAAAGATGATCAGAGTAAATAGAGATGAAATGATGGGTTAAACAAATAAGTTGTTGAAGAGCTAAAAGAATCATAGAAGAATGAGAAGATTTTGAAGCTAATTATAAAAACAGATAATGATAAAGTGATTGAGGAAGAATAAAATGATCATAGAAGGAGACAAGTATGATAAAGAATTACATAAGAATGATAATAGTGTATGTTGAGGAGTCTAACTTTGGAAGTATATATCTTTGGGAGTTTGACTTTGGAGAATATGTTTGAAGAATTACGTTTTCGGAAGTTATTTTTAGAACATTAAAAATCAGATGATTTTCTAATCTGTAAGTTGAATCTTATCTATGAGAATGTTGGAAGAAGTTATAAAATTTTGAAAATCCCAATTTTGGAGTTAAGAACGAGATATGTCATGTATTTTAGCATGGTGCTAAGAATAGGTATCGTACTAAGTACTAATGTGATGCATATTAAAATAAAAATATTTATTAAATATGCAAATGGATGATAGGAAGACAAGGTGATGATAGTATGAAAGTTTGAAGAATGTAGGGTGAATAAGAAGATCGAGATATAGCGTTTAGGCTATAAAACGATTTGAAGATAGATGACTAATAATTGTGCGTTGAAATAGTAAGCAAAAGAATGCTTAAAAGTGTGTATATGTATAAATGATGGGGTACTACGTACCAAGGAAGAGCATGTTAACAAATTTTATATGATTGATTATGTGTTGGCATTAATAGTATATGCCTAAAATCAATAGAGAGGTAATAATACTACCGTATTATGCCAAACGAAAATGTCAAGAGAAAGTTCTAAAGAAAGAACACTCCAGACGATAGGGAAGAAAGTTAAGGAATTAGACCATGATTCTTTATAGGCGATTGATGAGTCTAATGGTAGACGCTTTTGAGGAATACAATAGTTTTAGATTTTTCAATCTAAAAATATTGGATACAATACTCAATTATTATATTAATTACACTGTGTCTTTAATCACGGATTATCCCTAATATAACATATAGAAAGTCGCTTAAAATTGACAGTGTCGGTTCTAATATTTCTCTCCCATATAAAACTAATAATTATTCGATTGTTTTGAAGTTTTTGTCAAATAATGTTTTATATTATTTATATATTATTATTTTAATATATAAAATAAAATAATTTATTTAAATATTAAAATAATAACATAGGAATAATGTAAAGTATTATTTTACAATCGACTCAAAAACATTTAATAATTTTTCTATATAAACCAAACGGATTCTTCTTCTTAGCTGTGCACACCCTCTCTCCAACAAATGGTGGATCCAGATCACTCTAGACCCGTAACCGGTTACCCGGCCTCAACAGCAGAAGGCTACCCACCGCCGCAACCCAACATACCCCCTAACGGCGGCCACACCATCGCCTACCCTTACGCCGCACCACCGCCCCATAACCCCACATACTACCCTCCGCCACAAAACCCCTACTACCCCGGAACCGACCCCTACGCCGCCCAACGCGCCACCTTCATCCGCCGCATCTTCGCCATCCTCATCGCGTCCATCATCATCACCGGCACAGTCATCTTCATCTTTTGGCTCGTCCTCCGTCCCCGCCTCCCCAGGTTCCGAGTCGACTCAGTTAACGTCACCAACTTCAACCTCTCGGGTTCCCTGATTACCGGCAACTGGGCCGTCCGTTTCACTGTCAGAAACCCCAACAAGAAAATTACCCTCTACTATGACCACATCGACGCCGTAGTTTTCTACAAGTTTGGGACTTTGTCGAGCACCTCGGTCCCGCCGTTCTCTCAGGGCACGAAGAACGAGACAACTGTGCGGGCCACGTTTGCGGCTGCGTCGTCGTACGTGGACAACTGGGTTGTGAACGGGATTAGTGGCGATAGGGTCCGCGGGACTGTGAGCTTCACCGTGAGGATGTCGTCTAGGGTTAGGTTTAAGGCCGGAGCGTGGCGGGCCAGGAGGCGGTTGGTTAGGGTTTTGTGTCCAGATTTAGCGGTGGGGCTTTCTTCGAACAGTGTTGGAGGATCTTTGGTTGGAGGATCCAGGGAATGCCGGGTCGGTTTGTGAAGAAATATACAAGTTGAGCATTTTCCACCTACCTTTGCACGAAAAGGGTAATTTTGAAATTAATTGTAAAGTTGGGTATTATTATGTGATGAACAACGTCATTTGGTGCATATGGCATTAGTCTTTTCAATTGATTTTAGGTGGGAAATTATGAATTGAGGGTAGCATTTTTGTACTCTGAATGCACACGGTTTTAAGTTTAGATGTTTAATTGTTGGTTTGATACTTGTAAATATCTTTTCTAGTAATTAATTTTGGTATATTTTTATTGGTTACTTATTGTTTTTAAAAATAAATTATTTTCATATGTTGGTGTTTAGTTGTCTATTTTGTTTTCAATGTTGGTCTTGGATGTATTTTGAATATTCCAGTATGGTTCAACTAAATAGAACTGAGCTAGATAGAGAGGTCTACAATCTAACCAAATTTAATTGAGCTAGTTTTCTGGATTTATTTGGATGATAGTGTGAAGTTTACTTGTCCTGGTTTTTGCGATGTCTCCTGTGACCGCTGATGTGAATTGGGGCTGATGTGAATTGGGTATCGTAATTTCTTGGTTCTGTGTTGTTGGAATGTGCGGTTCTATTATGTCTTGATGCATAGCAATGTCTATGGATGAAATGATTCCATAAAACAGTAGTTTTTGACGGCTGGCATTACAATGGCGAGGACTGAACTTTCCCCTATATATTGTTAGGTATCCTATGGTTTAACATTTGACAGCAGAAAAAAAGGAGTTTGTTATTGATGATTTATTAGAATGGGGTGTGAAGGTTGGAGCAAAACTTAGGTAGTATCTTTTATACATGGATTCAATGGGGAGTAAGATTTGAGGCTTTAGATGGTAAAAAAGGGTTTCCGTGAGCTGATCTGAAATTCTGAATATGGTGTTTAGGATGGAAGTGTATAATATAACCACCACACAATAGCTTCCATACTCATTGCATTCTTATTCTCAACATCTTCCACATATTTTCTTTTTCAGTTTGAGCCCTTTCACTTGAAATGTTAACCAAATTACTATTTGAGCCCATGTATAGAAGATTATACCTAACTTCTTCTCTGACCTCCACGCCCCATCCCAGTAATCATCAGGAATTCAAGATCAACCTTTTCTTCTACCATCACTCTTAACATAATTTTAAACCCAGAAAACTCAAGTTCTTGATTAGGATACAGGCAAAAAAGTACAGGATTTGCCATTGTGATGCCTGTCGTTGAAAATATTGCTTATGGAATTTTATCATCCATAGACATTATCCCACATCAGGATATATTCCTATCTTTTCTCTAGTTAAGGAGAGACAAAAGATGGTGTCTATATTTTTTTGATTGAATTTGTGTTTTCAGGAAGGGTGGTTTTAAGTAAATTATTGTGTATTAAAATCAAATATTTTGTTATTTTCCTTGGAAGTTCATCAAGTTTATTTCAGAATATTTGGTTACCGAGCACTTGTGGATGAGTTGAATATGAATAAATGTTGAGAGTTATAATGTATCTCATGTCGCATGGTATATGTACAATGGCTTGATTAGCTTGATGATACATGTTTGTATATCTTAATAATAGTTAATGCCTTTTTTAATTATATGATACCAACTACAAGTTGATATTATTATCTGTCCATCTTTATTGGTTAATCTTGTACAAACAAACAATGGAGGAGTGGAAAACTACTAAATATCAGATTTGCTATCCTTATGTTTTACAGTTATCTGGCTATACATCAGTAGCAGTTGACACTGGTCTCATGTAGTCCTTTTTTTGGATACATAAATTTGGTTATAGATAGTATTTAGTTGGGCATGTACAACAAGCTTGAGAAACAGTAAGGTGATGGTAGGACTAACATATGTATGTTAAAAGTCGTGTAAGTGATTTTTATTTTTATTTTTTTTTAAGTTTTATACAAGTTAAATATGATCAAGATTTTGAAATTGAAACTTTATATCTTAAAAGAGCTTGCTGGTCTTGTCAAACTGTAGAACTTAGGTGTGCCCCTAGAAAGTGACTAAATATTTATGGGATCCCTGATGTTCTGTTTAGCTTCCGAGAATGAGGACCACGTATTGTTTTGAAAGGATAAGATTCTGAAGGAGTCCACATGGGGAACTGGTCTCTCCCAGAGTTACTTGATACTCTTATTAACCTAGTGAGCTAATTCTGCTCCAGTTTTGAAAGGATAAGATTCTGAAGGAGTCAACATGGGGAACTGGTCTCTCCCAGAGTTACTTGATACTCTTATTAACCTAGTGAGCTAATTCTGCTCCAAAATGTGCTAATCGCATGTTCTGGAACTTTAAATCTATTGACCCAATTATTTCTTGTTTTCTACCTCTAATTGCACAAATATCAATATTCTAAATTAGTACTAGATGCTCAAATATAACACTTTTACTAAATTATATCTAGAAAAATAAACTTGTTTTGATGTACCTAAAGATCTTCTGTTCTCTCTCTCTCTTTTATTTTTATTTTGTACATAACTAAAAATCTTTTTTGAAATTTAGCTTTTTTGCATTTGGATTATATGAATTCTTAAATACAAGCATAGAATCCATAAAAAGTTAACCTTGGCATACCACGTTTGTTTTAGCCTGTGTTATCTTATAACGTGCTCGTGTCTGTTCCACAAACTGAATGATCGTTCCAGTTAACATTGGTCTCTTGAAAAACAAAAAATAAAGGCCACTATGCCTTCTCCTAGCATATCAATTGTGATTGCTGGTTTTAGGTCATTAAGTTGCTCTTACAAGCTTTGATGGAAGCATTGGATATATAATCAAATCTAGCAGGAAACATGCACGATTCTCAGGGCATTTGATCTGCCTTTTAAATCAGAATATAGAGCATAATCCTTCCACTTACAAAGAAAGAGGTAGGCGAGTATACTGTTAAAACATAAAAATTAAAGTTATATGGAAAAAGGTAATATTAAAGATATATTGACATTGCATTGGACTGGTGCCCCTGACTCATTGTTGTAGGATACAAGATCCATCTACTTTGCTATTTAAACTTGTTTTGACCTTTTTGTTGAGGTTATGTGATAGATCTTGGATCCATAGACCAGTCATACATTATCTTCATTATAATGATTGAAGTGTCCTTCTCTACCTTTCTAGTTGATTATTGTGACCTGAATAGCCTGGATTATGCTATGGGGCAGCAAATGTATTGTAATTTTTTGTCTTGTCTATTAGTTAGTTTTGTTTTGGCCTGCGAGTATTAGAATCTGCATAGGAGATTACTAGAGGTGAACGTTGGTGCCAAAGAGGGATGAGAAAATGAGAAGAAGCCTATATGCATGTTTTCCTTAATGTACTGACGGCTGACCCACAACTTACCACAATAAATTTGTCAGAGGATTTTAGCAATTAGCAGTATGTATAATGAGCTGTGACCTTTGAACTTGTTGGCTATTGTATTGCTTGAATAGGTTCTATAATATAATTTGCAATGCTAACACGAGAACCCCCATAATGCTAGTGTATCTTCTTTTATTCTTGATTATTGGTTGTTTATTATGAATTTTTTTTTATTAAAAAATTGAAGCAGCTAAAAGGTGAACAAGTTATTGGTTGTGTAATTGGTGAGTGTAATGTCAAGTTAACCGTTCCTTGGCATTCTCCTTCATCAAATCATTTGGAATAGCGGCCTTTGGTGGGTAATGCTTGAGTGAAGCTTTTCTCAAAGTCTTTAACATGTACCTACTTTGATCATGATATCGGTTTTTATGGTCATCTCTATTTTCTGCAGTATGATTATTTGCATCAATTTGTTTTGACAATGCATGAATGTGTTAAATGGGTTTATTTGCCTATCAAAAAATAAATTAAATGTATTAAGTTGTGGCAATTATAATATTTATGGAGTATTATGGAATGAATTTCTTAAATGTTGGTTAATTCCTCCATATTATATGGCTCCTAAAAAGAATTATTGGCTTCTGATGACTACACAGCAAGAGGCATTCTGTGTGGACAGATACGGGTCAAACATTGTGTACTGGAGTAAAATAGTATCTAACTTGTCAAGGTAAAGAAAGCTGATTTTTTATTTTTGTAAAACGTGTAAAGAAACATGATTATATTGTAGTGCTTTATTTGCTGGATGATGGGGTTTGAATCCCCTGCTATTTACTCCCTGTGCCCGCGTACTCCAAAGTTACAGGAATTTTTTTTTGGGAATGTTATCTTTCAAGACCTCGTAAAGTACTGAGAAACTTGTCAATGGTATGGCTGATAATTTTGTTATGTTGGTAGGTGAAAGCTTTGATGGTACGGAGTCCAGCCATGGAACATTGTAGGAAATGTTTGCAGTTGTGAAGCTGCTGATCATCTCTGAGAGGTAGGACTAGTAATGGTAGCAAGATAAACATATTGTCTTGTACAAATACTATGGATAAAAAGCGTCTTGGTTACATAGTTTGGTAAATGTACTAAATCTGTATAGTTAATTAAAGAAGTTCCACTTTTAACAGAAACAATGGAAATGATGTCCTTATTACCATTGGTTAATGAATGATTTTTCATTTTTCTATGTTGTTGGAAGGTAAAAAGTCTAATTTTATGTTTGCCTTTTGAATCAAGAGCTGTGGACATGTATGGTGATTGATTCTTCAAATTTTGGTAGTCATTTTTTTCCGAAAGCTAATTTAGAAAGTCGAAAGTGGATAAATGATGTGATTCTAATAGCGCAGTATTGCCCAGCTTTACCCATGAATCCAGCTGCTGCCTACCGCTTCTAAGAATTCATTAAATTTGCGATTTCTTGACACCATAGAGCCATCATAATGGAAGTTTGCTTTTGACGAGTGTCATAAAACAAATTTGTTCATTCTGATTATATATTTATATATAAGCATTTAAACTCGTGAAAAGCGAGAAGTCTTGATGTAGAATAATTGATGTTGTATTATGGCACTTTAACATAATATTTATTTGGACGAGAGAAAATGGTTTTTATTTATTATATTATTTATGTAACAAGAATTCTACCTAAATTTTTAGCAAATAATGACCAAGAGTTTATAGATATGACTACTTCATCTTGTTTCATCTATAATAAAATTTGGGTCACGTTTCTTTATAAAAAAATATACTTGAAATTAGATTATTTGTCTTAATTTAATACTATTTTGTATTATTTAATTTTTTGACGAGTGACTATTAGTTTATTAATGTTAGACTATTAGTCTCATAAAGTCATTTAATAACTTAAAATGAATTAAGAATATTATTAATTTCATATTTATCGTGGAATTATATAATTTCTCATAAATAATCTTAGAAATGAAAAAAAAAAGTTTATATAACTATTTAAAGGACTATTAATCTTCTATCATGGAATAAAATAGTTTAAAGTAATATTAAATTAATATAAATAATCTAATTTTAAAAATATTTTTTACAAACAAACATAAATTTATTGATCACGATTCAAAAACTCACGGAGTCGAACTGGCAAGAATGACGGCCCAACTTGTTGGCTGACTATTACTTGTTTACTTATGGCTAACTTGGCAACTACCTTGGTTTGCAATATTGATGCGATAAGCAATCTTCTTTCACAAAATGTTATATTATAATAGGAGAGCATCCGTCCATAAACACTATGGTGCGGTGCAGCAGACAATCTCCGTTTGCAATATTGTTGCGTTAAGCAAGTGTTGTGTTAAGCAAGTCTCACTTCACAAAACGTTGTTATGATAGGAGAGTGTAAGGAATTAGAGGAGGTTTCAGAAGATTAGCTTAATAAGAATTTGATAGTTAAGTTGGTCAGTGAATAAGGGTGTTTTAGACTTTTCCTTATTTTTGTAGGGATAATATTGTCTTTTCCTATTTCTTAGTTCACATGTTCAGTAAGGAGAATGGCATCACATATTTTCTCCTCTCATTCGAGTAAGGTTGTTAGGGAGTATATATGTTTTGATTTGATTTGATAAAAGGCATGAAATGAATAAATTGTTTCTTCCTTCTCTCTGATTTCTCCCTCCCTCTGTCTGATTCCCCCCAATTTCTTCTATTATTCCCTATCAATTTCTGCATATTTTTACGTGTTAGCTGCTGATTGTTGAATTGCTGATAGCCAATTCATTACAATTGGTATCAGAGCTTGCGATTCTACAACCATGGCTTCTAACAACTAGAGATTGAGTAATTTGAAGTCCCAGTTCCATGACTAGACGACTGTCATCCAGCACATTCAAGCATAGCTACAGGATTCAGCTACACTGCAACAGGGGTTTGATGCGAAGTTGGAGCTTGTGATAAAGAAATTGGAGGTCCTACTAGCTTTAAGAGGTTAGCAGAGTGACTCGAACCAAACAGGTACTTCAAAATCTTCACAAGGTTCTATTCTAGGCTCTTATGAATTACCACCGAAGCTAGATAATCCTAATAATATCTTCAAAACCATCAAATTTGAATTTCCCAAGTTTAATGGAGATAACCCTAAGGCTTGGATCAGAAAATGTAACAAATTATTTTCTCACCATATGGTACCTGATTCCTATAAGGTGTATCTGACTACTATGAATCTAGCAGGGGAGGCTGAGTTGTGGTATTCAGGGTATATGCATGTGGGACTAGAGTGCAGTTGGGAAGGGTTAACAGAAGAAATTCTAGTTAGATTTAGTCTAGAAGCTAGAGCTGAAGAAATTACAGCAGGTTAGGACAATTAATGATTACAGGAAGAAGTTTGAAGAGTTTTTATGGATTATTTTATAGGAGGATTAAAACTGGAGATCCAACTAGAAATATATGAGCTAAAACCTAAGACCTTGAAGGATATGACTAGGTTGGCTAGGGTGGAGGAGGACAATTGGAGGCTTGGCTCAAGAGGAGTAGAATTATTAATAAACCTGTTGGGAGTTCATTTAGTCCTAAAGTTGTTCCTCTACACCAGAACAAGCTTATTGCAATAATTCATGATCAAGTTGTGAGAACTTTACCAATAAAGGGCCTTAGTATAGAACAGTTTAATAAGAAAAGAAGGAAGAGGTTATGCTTTGCCTGTGATGAACCATTTGTGCGAGGACATGTCTGTAAGAAACCACAGTTGTTTATGATGTTGCCTTTAGATAGCTCAAAAGTTAAAGAAACTGAACAATGTGAGGAGTCTAGGGATAAGGGTTTAGTAGAAGAATATGAAAAAGGGCATGGAAAGTCAAATGGAAAGTTTATTACAGTTGTTTATCACATTGCACACTTTTTATCACATTAAAGAAACCACAGTTGTTTATCACATTGCACACTTTTTTAGGTAACATTATTAATAAGACTATTAGGCTCTTAGGAATGTCAAATGGAAAGTTTATCAGGATATGGCTACAAAAGAGATTAAGGCTATGGTAAAGGGAATTGATCATATGCCTGTGACAGTGGCAGATGGATTTAAGGTTTCTAGCCACCAATACTGTCTAGAACTAGTGTGGTGTATACAAGGGGAGGAGTTCCAGACAGACTTTAAAATATTACTATTAGGAGACATAGATGCAGTACTAGGGGTTTAGTAGCTGAAACTCTTTGACTTGGTTACCTTTGATTTCCATAAACTACAGATAACCTTAGTAAAGGGGGACATAACTGTGGTGTTACAAGGAGAAGCTGATCAAGTAACTCCAACCATTCAATTGATGGAACCATGGGAATTCAAAAATATGTTCAATTATGCAACCCATGAATATTTTGGATACTTGTTTGGGATGTACTAAGGGGAAAAAGAGGCCATTGTCAACACTGAGGTTCAGGGTACCAGAAAAAATTGGTTCAACCGATTTTTTGTGTATACCAAACCGATCCGGTATTGGTTTGCTATACCTGTACAACCGGTTCGGTACCAGTTTGGAGTTTTGATGGTCCGTTATATCTCAAACCGTGTCGGTTATCCTATTTTTTTAATTATTATTATTATTAATTATTTAATTATTAATAATAATAATAATAATAATAATAATAATAATAATAATAATATTGTTCGGTAAATAACCGATACTGAACTGGTTTACCGATTCGGTATACCGGTACCCGTATCGGTACCGAGTTTTGAATAAATTCGGTACTGATTCTGTTCGGTTCGATCTAATTTTAACTGAATGAACACCCCTCGTACTAGCAATGAGGGATCATCCCTTAAAACTAACAATAATACTTGTCCTCAGTTGGAACGGCTGCTATCAGATTTTTTTAGTGGTGTTCAAAGAACTAAAAGGGCTACTACCAGCTAGGGCGCATGATCATCACATCAGATTGAAGACAGATAGTTAGCCAGTTAATCTTAGACTTTATAGATACCCTTATGTGCAAACGAAAGAAATTAAGAAAAGTGTAAAAGAAATGTTACATAATGGCATCATTCAACCTAGTAACAACCCATATGGCTTCCTAGTACTCGTACTCAAGAAACAAGATGGTACTTGAAGGATGAGTATAAATTATCGGGCCTTGAATAACATGATAGTCAAGGACAAGTTTCACATCTTAGCAATTGAAGAACTGCTTGATGAGTTACGTGGATCTCAGTAGTACTCTAAGCTAGATCTGAGGAATGAATATCACCAGATCAGAATCAATCCTGAGGACATACTGAAAACAACATTTAGGACTCATACGCTTTGAGTTCTTAGTGATGCCTTTTGGGCTTACAAATGTTCCAGCCACATTTCAAACTATGATGAATGAGGTATTTCAGGCTCACCTAAAAAAATTTGTATTGGTCTTCTTTAATGATATACTAATATATAGTAGAAGCTATAAGGAGCATTTGGAACATCTTAAGCTTATTCTGTAGTTACTATAATATCATTGTTTATTTGCAAAGAAGAGTAAATGTGTCTTTGAAACCAGACATATGCACTATTTGGGTCACATAATTAGTAAAGAGGGGTAACAATTGATCCAGAAAAAATTAGTTGCATGATAACATGGTCTATACTAACCACTATAAAGGAATTAAGGGTTTCTTAGGGTTGACAGGTTATTATTGTAATATTCGCAAATATTATGAACTATTGTAAATAAAATTTTCATTTAATAATATGAATTTTATTTTTCTGAAAAATGCTATGTGCATGAATTGGAATCAAAATATATAAATATATTTTTATGTATATTGTCTGGATGTAAGATTTAATGGTTAAATTAATTCTTGTGTAAAGTGGATTAGACTTGAGTAATCCTAATTGAGTTTTAAAGCTGATATAGTTGGTCAAGCCTTGAATGGCACTGTGACGATGATGAGTTGAAATTTATGTGTAATATAATTAATTCACATATTAGATCTTATTGAATTTATATAATTTAAATAATTAAATAAGATACATTATTTAATTATGTACGATTGTAATGTTACGTTGTAATAATTGGACGTAACACGAATCATAGTCTAATGTGAAATATTATATCAAATAGGAATACATTAAATATTAAATAAGGTTCAATGTGTGTATTGGGTCCAAATTAGTGAATTGATTTAATGTATGAAAAATGGTTAAATATATTTAATATGTAATTTAATTATTGGAAACAATTTATGGAACGAATAATGTAATGCAATTTAAATATGTTATTGTAATATCCCAGATATTTACAAGAATTGTAAATAAGATTTGAAATAATTAATCAAATGTTATGGTTTAAAATCTAGAGTTGTCAAAGTTAGATGTGCAGAAAATGGGTAAATATTTTTTTTAACATAATTTATTTGTTAGAAATTAAATGTGAAAATATTTTAATGATGCATGTAGAGAATTTATTAAGAAAAAAAAATTCATTTGAGAAGTGGAGGTGGATATATATATACCTAAAACGTGCTTGTTAGCCAAATATGAGGATAAGTAAGTTAATACTCAATTAAACTAATAAATTAATTAGTTTAAATATGAAGTCATGAAATATAATTAATTAGGCTAATTATATTAGTATGAGTTAAAGTTGTAAAAAATTTAGGATGATTATCTTGGATGACAATAATGTGAAGTGATTAAATAAGTAATTAATTTAATTATTAAGTGGATGTATAGAGTCTATTAATGAATTTAAAGCAACCCCACTATTTTAATTGTTAAAAGTCTTGTTGGTATTTATAAGGAGGTCCAAATAAATTTAAGGATTTAGCTTCATGAAGAGTCCAAGTAATTTAATTACTACTAGTGGACTAGTCCAAAAGGATTATAGATGTTAGCCTAATATGAAAATATTTGCATGAAGTGGGTAATTAAATAAAAAGCCCAATGCAAAGTAATCTATGTAGCCCAAACATCTTAAAAGTCAAATGTAGGTCAATATGTTGGGAGAATAATTTCAAATATTGTTAAGTATAGAAAATTAACTAATGTAGGGTTAGTTGAATAACCCTAGTTGGTAGACAAGAGAGAGCATTAACCAAACATTGGTTAATTACTTGGTGAATGAATGTGATGATGAGAATTAACTATGGATGAGTTAATTGAGTAACCCAAGGTGGTAAAATAATTTAAGGCAAGTCTAATTGGATTATATTATAAGTCCAATTGATGTATTAAACTAAGTTAAATAAATTAACCTAGTAGTCTATGTAATTAATTAAACCTTGATTCAAGTTATAATTAATCAAGCCCAATGCTTATTTTAATTAAATGTAACATATGGTATTTAACGTTAGCCCAATATAACATTTAAATTGAGCCCAACCAAATTAAATGGATGAGCCCAGTATATTTAAATTCTAGAGTCCAATGTGGAGCCCAAATGGTAATCAAAATTGGTCAACATTTATATATATATATATATATATATATATATATATATATATATATTTAAGCTATAAAAATAAAGCAAAAAATGGGGGATTAAATCCCATTTTTGCTGAGATTTATGAGAGCCCACATGGGGGTAGTTTGTGTCTTTTATGTTGCTTAAATATCACACAATCAATAACTTATAGCAAAGTTGATGGAGGTCAATCACCTTGTCATTCACAAGGTCAATCAATCTAATAGTAATCTAGGTTAGCTCCTCATTTGACTAAGGTTAGTTGATTAGTAGGAGTTGATGATGATTAAGGATGTGCTATAAATATAGTGCTCCACACATTGGTTGGCTTTGCTAGTCAATTGTCTAGAAATGCAAGAGAGAAAATATAGAGCATTCTAGAGAAAAACAAGCAAACTTTAGGAGATCGATGATCCATCAAGAAAAAGTGCTAGAGAATAATCAAGGTGGAGTCCCTAGTGAAGTTGATAGTCAAAAGAAGAAGAACATCCATGTCCAAGAGGTTAAAAAGTGTTCTAAACTTTCTTTGGTTCATTTTTATAGTCTATATACGTTTTAATCGGTCAAAAAATATTTTTAACCGATCAAAATTTATTTTGATACTCTATAAGTTTAAATCTATGATATATAGGTAAATTCATGGTTTAGTATGTTTAATACAAGTATTGGTATGTGTGATATGCAAATAAATGGAAGAAAATTCCATATTGTGTTACCGGTAAAATCCTAGATGGTTCGATCTTAAATTTATTGTCAAACAAGAAGTTAGGAAGACAACAACACTAAGTTGATGTCATTTGGATGTGTAGAGTTTATTTTATTCAAGTATGAACAATTAAAACTAAGGATTTGTGAAGTTAGTTTTCACTTTGTCCTTGTGAGCAGTTTTTAGTCCAGTCCAGTTCTGTTTGGAATTTGAATTTGTGATACAAAGAGAAATTGTAGAGGGGGAAATTCTGATGAGAATGGACTCAAGAATCACCCCAAAATGTTTTAAAATGAAGAAGTTATGGCTGTTGGAGCGACTGAGGGTCGGGCAGTCTAAATTAGGGTCTTTTGAAAATTGGCCGATCGCCTACCAAGCGCCTAGGCGCTTGAACCAGCTGTTTCTGGGAGCAGTTTTGATCCGGGTCGGATCGGGTCGGTCCGAGTTGGGTCGGTCAGGGTCGGGTCAGTCTGGGTCGAGTTTTCTTATGGAAATTTAAGTTGAAATATATATAAAATGAATGTGATTGAATACTAAACCTATATATGTAGAATTTATTAGTGACTTAATGGTATCTAAATGTTTAAAATAAAGAATAAAGTTAACACAATTAAAAAGTTAATTATTGCTTTGTTTGAAGAGTATTAAAATATTATTAAATAATGAATAATATTATTATGAGATTAAAAAGTTATTAAATGATTAATAACATTAGTATATGATGAAAAAGTTATTAAATAATTAATGACATTAATAAGTGATTAAAATATTATTAAATGGTTAATAATATTAATAATTGATTAAAATATTATTAAATGGTTAATAATATTAATAAGTGGTTAAAATATTATTAAATTGTTAATAATATTAATAAATGATTAAAATATTATTAAATGATTAATAATATTAGTAAGAGATTAAAATATTATTAAATGGTTAATAATATTAATAAATGATTAAAATATTATTAAATGATTAATAATATTAATAGGTGATTAAAATATTATTAAATGGTTAATAATATTAATAAGTCGTTAAAATATTATTAAATTGTTAATAATATTAATAAATGACTAAAATATTATTAAATGATTAATAATATTAGTAAGAGATTTGAATATTATTAAACGGTTAATAATATTTGAATATAGTTGTATATTATCAAAGGTAGATAATATTTTGAAGTATTTGGTACATTATTAAATGTTCGAATCATTAAGTTATGTAAAGAAGAAAGTTTAATTGAATTAAACCAATGTAGATAGTAGCTTTGTGACTAATTTAATCAACTTATTAAAAGTAAGTCGTACGAAGAATGTGTAAGTTGGTTAAGTGTACCCGACATGTCTAGCTACGTTTGTGCTAGCGTTTTGTCCAGAAGTCAAAAGTTCGTTTATCGAACATTTTAAAAGTTAATAGATTAAAGTTAAGGTCTTAAGTTAAGACTAATTAATAGTCATTGTAACTAATGATTATGTCAATTTTATATATAAATTGTAGGTTGACAAAAGACGCAAATAAGCGTAAATGGTAAAAGTGAACCAGACAAATTTTTCAGAACTTGTTCCTATGTGTATTAATATGATACAATGTGATTTTATATTATTGATATGCAGATTTATTGATGATATTTGTGATATGTGAAAAGCATGAGTTATGATTACATGTGAAATATGAAGCATGAATTACTAGAGACTAGTTGGTTAGTATATGTGATGCATGAGAAGTATGAAGCATTCATAAGATGAAAAGCATGAAATGCATAAATTATGAATAAAATGCAGAGTATGTATATTATGTGAAGCATGTAATGTGTTATGTGTAGCTATTAAACTTGCTAAGCCGTCGTGCTCATTCTTGCTTAAAACCAACATTTTCAGATAGTGGAAGTTATTCTAATTTTTTGATAAAGATTAAGAAACAGGAATGCATGTCACATTCACTGAAGGTTTAAATATCTATTGTAGATATCAGTCCAAATTAGATAGGTAAAATGATTGTGTAATATAAGAATTGGTTGGTATGTAATATGAGTGTCAAATACTCAAATTGATTGTAATAGAATGTCGTATCGTGTATGATTTTGAGACATACCAGGACTGTATAAAGATTGCGATTCTGGAATAGAAAGAGATGTTGTAAAATTGTAAATAAATGATTATTTAGCAATTATAATATTGTTGTAATTCATGAACAATAAGGAAAATGTAGTACTAGTGTTGAACCGGATTCGATATTCGAGGGACCCGGATTCGGGGTCGTCACAAGTTGGTATTAGAGCTGTTAGGTTATAAACCTTAGGTAAGAGAACATTAGACTATAACCGTAGTAGAAGATAAATAAAATGGTAAAGGAATAAACTCAGGTAGAGTTTAAGTAATAAAAGATGAATTCGGAAAATGCATATATAGAAGATTATCCAAAGATGAATTTGAGAAGATATAAGAGAAATGAAAAGGGTCATGTTGTACCTAATTTGAAGATATGATAGAAGATATCTTATAATAAGATTTTGAGAAGTAGAAGAAAAACGCTAACAAGGTCATGAAATGATCTAGAGAGATGAACTCATAATGAGTCAGATGTGCTAAAATATAAATGGAGAAAATTCATATTCAGTTAAGAAAATTAGAGGTTTGTGGGTTTTAATTAAGGACTCATATTAGTGGTTGAGTTGTACGATTCCTTGTATGGGCGGGGAATTTGTGCTCGATTTTAGAGCCACTTAGCTTCCTATATTAGTATAGTAGTTGAGTTAAACAATTCTTTGTATAGGCAGGGGATTTGTTCTTTGTTTAACGACCGCTTAACTTCCTATATTGATTAGTGGCTGAGTTGACCAATTTCTTGTATGGGCAGGAGATTGTGTTTGTTTTGACAACCACTTAGCTTCCTATAGTGATAATCGATTTAAACCTGGTGTCGCATTATTCGTGATATATATGTTGAGAAGGTGATTCTTTTCTCATGTGTATAACGGATAGGTAGAGGATTTTAAGATAGGTGCGTGTTCTCAAAACTCATACTTATGATAAGTTTGTGACTCATAATCGTATAGTGGAACCCCTCAGCGAATGGACGATTTTGGTCTGACTAGGATAAGTTCCTCAACCCATATGATTGTGGCAAGTTCTTAAACTCCTAATGTGTGGTAAGTTTGATGAACAGTGAGTATGAGTAGAGTTAATTAGCAAGATTAGAGTTATACTATATGTAGTTATTAAGCTAGAAAATAATGCGGAGGAGAAATTTGAGGTATTTTGAGGTTTTAGGATATTCCAAATCTTCTAGCTATGCTACACTTTGAAATTCTTAAAATCGTGCTAAATTCGCACTTTTGTGCTTTTGAAAATGTCAAAATGTGTTTTAGTAATCATTAATGCATTTAGTGTAGAGATGATAAACGATAGAGTCATTAATGCAGAGTAACCTAGTATTTGATGTATTTTTAAGCCCACTATGGTATGATGTTGTATAACAAAGTCATAAAATGATTTTCAGTATTTTGAAACGTTTAAAGAAGAGTCTATGCTAATTGTTTCGGCTAGATAAATTGATTTAAAAATATCAAAATGTATTTATAAAATCATCACGCGCCATTAAAGCCATGGTGCGGAGATGAAAAAGACGGAATTCTCAATGCACTGTTGCAACGATGCGGTATCATGAAGTCCTAAAAATGAATTTAAGTGATTTTAACTAATCTAAAATGATTTTTAGTTCATAATATACGAATAGTTCAATTATGTGAGTCTATATAATTTATTTTGACTGGATACTTTTAGTCAGAAATGGTTCAAGTTGTATTTCTAATCCAAATTATTTTGGTGCGGAATTTTGTAGTAAGTCTGAGGTGAACAAGTGAAAAAATAAATATATTATGTCAGCTAAAACAGATATGTTTTCGTCGGCATATAGCTCCGACTGGCGCCTAATGACTAAGATGTTCTGCATGACGTATAGTACAATAGACTGATTAATTAGCGTACACCTATGGAATGTTTTCAATCTTTGTGATTGATAAACATTCTGTTTATAAATATTTACATGGATAAATATTATTTATTTGGAATTCAGTTGAATGACTGATAATTCCTTTCGGATGTTCACGGTCTTTATGACCCCTCAGCATAGTATGAAAGTTTTAATGAATATTTTGATTTTTAATTTATTCTTCTGCAAGATATTAATTTTCTATTTATTCTTCTGCAAGATATTTCATTGTTCTGGAATTGTGAGTTAGAAACATAAACTTCCTGAAAAAGGGTAGTCATATAAATTGATGAGTAAAGAGAGATCATCAGAGAAGAAAATTGGTAGATATGAGTATGATAAAATTTCAGGGACGAAATTCTTATAAAAAGGGGTGAATGTAATATCCCAGATATTTATAAGAATTGTAAATAAGATTTTAAATAATTAATTAAAGGTTATCGTTTAAAACCTAGAGTTGTCGAAGTGAGATGTGTAAAAAATGAGTAAACATTTTTTTTGAACATAATTTATTTGTTAGAAATTAAATGTGGATTTATTAAGGAAATAAATTCATTTGAGAAGTGAAGGTATATATATATATATATATATATATATATATATATATATATATATATATATATATATATTATACCTAAAGCATGCTTGTTAGCCAAATAAGAGGATGAGTAAGTTAATACTCAATTAAACTAATAAATTAATAAGTTTAAATATGAAGTCATGAAATATAATTAATTAGGCTTATTATATTAGTATGAGTTAAAGTTGTGAAAAATTTAGGATGATTGTCTTGGATGACAATAATGTGAAGTGATTAAATAAGTAATTAATTTAATTATTAAGTGGTTGTATAGAGTCCATTAATGAATTTAAAGCAAGTGGAATGCTGTCGCAAGCAACCAAAAATAAAATCTTACTTTGAAAAATATTAATATAGTAGTGAATGTAAGAGTCGAACCCACAGAGAGTGAATTGTTTTAATAAATCTAATATTTTCAAAAATATCTAATGAAATTATTAATCAACTAATTAAAATTCAAACAAATAAAACTAAATAATAAATAATAAAGATGAGAAAAATCAATTAAAACAAATTTCAATTTCTTAGTTCAGTATCCCCTTCTTTTAATCAACAAATTAATCAAGTTATTATTATCTCTTCCTTCAATTGAAATTAATAATCCTAGATAACCGACAATCGCCAAGCTACCCGAAATCCTCATTAAATTATAAATCTAATGTAGCAATCGCTCACAAAAGACCCTAACTATCATACAACCTAGAACTATCAGTCTAGATTTAATATAACAGTTGCATTAAAAATTAGAGAATTAGATTATTCCAAGCAACAATCTCAACATCGCAGACTATTTAACTTGCCATCTTGATAACCATAATAATATTCAAAAGTTTGTCCACAATCAAATATTATTAATTGCTACTTATGATCAGATAAAATATCATTTGCTTAATATCAAATCTTAATCTAGCATATGAGAAAAACTTAATTAATTCAACCGGCCAAATCAAATTAATCAAATAAATATCATCTAATCAATTAAAACAGATCATCAAGAATAAATCTCATGCATGAAGGAATATATAATAAAACTCAATTAGAATATTAATTAAAAATAAGGTTCAACATCCCTTTGAAACTGAAAAATAAAATTAGTTAAACATAATAAAAATAATACCCACTAGTTGAAAAAGCTCTCTCTAAGAAATTAGGATAAAGAACTCCTAAAAACTTTCTATCCATAATGAGATATTAACCCTCTATTTATAGGCCTCTAACTTGTCCAAACCCTAATAGAATTTACAATTAAAAATAAAAGAAAAAAAAAACAATTATTATCCTAACCCTAGTTGGAATTAAAATCCAATTTGGAATCAAAAAGTAGCAAAAATCCGAAAAAATCCCGTTTTCCAGCAATTCTTTCCAGCTAAATGCGCCTCAGTTGACCGGTCAACGCGGAAACGCGTATGGATGACGTCACCTACCCGCCCGCGCATTGTGCGATTACTTATCTGCTCAATACGGCGTCGTTTCCTGCTCTCGGCGCCTGCTTTGTCAGCTTCTTTTCGCGCATTGCGCGAAAGTTTTCTATTTATAGTGAAACAGCGTCGTTTCGTTCCGTGTGCTGAGGCCGCCTATACGCGCGCATTGCGTGGTTGGACTTTCGAAATTACCAAAATGCCATTGAACTTTTGCGGAATTTATAATTTTGTCCCTCAACTTTATTTTTCCTACAAAAATAAATATTAAATAATTAAAAATAAATAAAAATAATATAAAAATACTAAAAATCCTAAAAACACATAATAATAAATAAAACTCCTAAAATAAATAAAAACACACAAATAAAAAGAAATATAAAAATACTAAAAAATTACCTAAATTAACATAAATTAACTAAAATCCTATAAAACCTATTAAAATCAAAATATGCTAAATAATTAAACATTTAAGCACACAATAAATATAAAAACTAAGTATTAGGAAATAAAAATATTGTATAATTTAGTCATATCAGCAAGCCCAATATTTTAATTGTTAAAAGTCTTGTTGGTATTTATAAGGAGGTCCAAATAAATTTAAGGATTTAGCTTCATGAAGAGTCCAAGTAATTTAATTACTACTAGTGGACTAGCCCAAAAGGATTATAGATGTTAGCCCAATATGAAAATATTTGCATGAAGTGGGTAATTAAATAAAAAGCCCAATGCAAAATAATCTATGTAGCCCAAACATCTTAAAAGTCAAATGTAGGTCAATATGTTGGGAGAATAATTTCAAATATTGTTAAGTATAGAAAATTAACTAATGTAGGGTTAGTTGAATAACCCTAGTTGGTAGACAAGAGAGAGCATTAACTAAACATTGTTAATTACTAGGTGAATGAATGTGATGGTGATAATTAACTATGGATGAGTTAATTGAGTAACCCAAGGTGGTAAAATAATTTAAGGCAATTCTAATTGGATTATATTATAAGTCCAATTGATGTATTAAACTAAGTTAAATAAATTAACCTAGTAGTCTATGTAATTAATTAAACCTTGATTCAAGTTATAATTAATCAAGCCCAATGCTTATTTTAATTAAATGTAACATAGGGTATTTAACGTTAGCCCAATATAACATTTAAATTGAGCCCAACCAAATTAAATGGATGAGCCCAGTATATTTAAATTCTAGAGTCCAATGTGGAGCCCAAATGGTAATCAAAATTGGTCAACATTTATATATGTAAGTATATATATATATATATATATTTAAGCTATAAAAATAATGCAAAAAATGGGGGATTAAATCCCATTTTTGTTGAGATTTATGGGGGCCCACATGGGGGTAGTTTGTGTCTTTTATGTTGCTTAAATATCACACAATCAATAACTTGTAGCAAAGTTGATGGAGGTCAATCACCTTGTCATTCACAAGGTCAATGACTCCAATAGTAATCTACGTTAGCTCCTAATTTGACTAAGGTTAGTTGATTAGTAGGAGTTGATGGTGATTAAGGATGTGCTATAAATATAGTTCTCTACACATTGGTTGGCTTTGTTAGTCAATTGTCTAGAAATGCAAGAGAGAAAATATAGAGTATTCTAGAGAAAAGCAAGCAAACTTTGTGAGATTGATGATCCACCAAGAAAAAGTGTTAGAGAACAATCAAGGTGGAGTCCCTAGTGAAGTTCATAGCCAAAAGAAGAAGAGCATCCATGTCCAAGTGGTTAAAAATTGTTCTAAACTTTATTTAGTTCATTTTTATAGCCTATATATGTTTTAATCGGTCAAAAAATATTTTTAACCTATCAAAAGTTATTTTGATGCTCTAGAAGTTTAAATCTATGATATATAGGTAGATTCATGGCTTAGTATGTTTAATACAAGTATTGGTATGTGTGGTATGCAAATAAATGGAAAAAAATTCCATATTATGTTATCGGTAAAATCCTAGATGGTTCGATCTTAAATTTCTTGTCAAAACGTTTTCAAAAATGTGATAAAACCATGAAATATTGTAAAGCAAGAAGTTAGAAAAATAACAACACTAAGTTGATGTCATTTGGATGTGTAGAGTTTATTTTATTCAAGTATGAACCATTAAAACCAAGGATTTGTAAAGTTAGTTTTTACTTTATCCTTGTAAGCAGTTTTTAGTCTAGTTCTGTTTAGAATTTGGATTTGTGATACAAAGAGAAATTGTAGAGTGGGAAATTCTGATGAGAATGGACTCAAGAATCACCCCCAAATATTTTAAAATGAAGATGTTATGTCTGTCGGAGCGACTGAGGGTCGGATAGTTCAAATTAGGGTTTTTTGAAAATTGGCCGAGCGCCTACCAAGCGCCTAGACGCTTGAACCGGTTGTTTCTGGGAGCAGTTTTAATTCGGGTCGGGTCAGTCCGGGTCAATTTTTTTATGAAAAATTAAGTTGAAATACATATAAAATGAATGTGATTGAATACTATACCTATATATGTAGAATTTATTAGTGACTTAATGGTATCTAAATGTTTAAAATAAAGACTAAAATTAACACAATTAAAAAGTTAACTATTAGTATTGTTTGAAGAGTATTAAAATATTATTAAATGATGAATAATATTAGTATGAGATTAAAAAGTTATTAAATGATTAATAACATTAGTACATGATGAAAATGTTACTAAATAATTAATGACATTAATAAGTGATTAAAATATTATTAAATGATTAATAATATTAATAAATGATTAAAATATTATTAAATGATTAATAATATTAAGAAGTGATTAAAATATTATTAAATGGTTAATAATATTTGTAAATGATTAAAATATTATCAAATGGTGAATAATATTTGTAAATGATTAAAATATTATTAAATGGTTAATAATATTAATAAGTGATTAAAATATTATTAAATGGTTAATAATATTAATAAGTGGTTTAAATATTGTTAAATTGTAAATAATATTAATAAATAATTAAAATATTATTAAATGATTAATAAATTTAGTAAAAGATTAAAATATTATTAAATGATTAATAATATTAGTAGGTGATTAAAATATTATTAAATGGTTAATAATATTAATAAGTGGTTAAAATATTATTAAATTGTTAATAATATTAGTAAATGACTAAAATATTATTAAATGATTAATAATATTAGTAAGAGATTTGAATATTATTAAACGGTTAATAGTATTTGAATATAATTGTATATTATTAAAGGTAGATAATATTTTGAAGTATTTGGTACATTATTAAATGTCTGAATCATTAAGTTATTTAAAGAAGAAAGTTTAATTGAATTAAACCAATGTAGATAGTCCCTTTGTGACTAATTTAATCAACTTATTAAAAGTAAGTCGTACGAAGAATGTGTAGAGAATGTGTAAGTTGGTTAAGTGTACCCGACAGGTCCAGCTACGTTTGGGCTAGCGTTTTATCCAGAAGTCAAAAGTTCGTTTATCGACCATTTTAAAAGTTAATAGATTAAAGTTAAGGTTTTAAGTTAAGACTAGTTAATAGTCATTGTAACTAATGATTATGTCGATTTTATATATAAATTGTAGGTTGACGAAAGACGCAAATAAGCGTAAATGGTAAAAGTGAACCAGACAAATTTTTCAGAACTTGTTCCTATATGCATTAATATGATATAACGTGATTTTATATTATTGATATGCAGATTTATTGATGATATTTGTGATATGTGAAAAACATGAGTTATGATTACATATGACATATGAAGCATGAATTGCTAGAGACTAGTTGGTTAGTATATGTGATGTATGAGAAGTATGAAGCATTCATAAGATGAAAAGCATGAAATGCATGAATTATGAATAAAACGCAGAGTATGTATAATATGTGAAGCATGCAATGTGTTATGTGTAGCTGTTAAACTTGCTGAGCCGTCGTGTTCACTCTTGCTTAAAACCAACATTTTCATATAGTGAAAGTTATTCGAGATTTTTGATAAAGATTAAGAAACAGGAATGCATATCACATTCACTGAAGGTCTAAATGTCTATTGTAGATATCAGTCCGAATTAGACAGGTAAAATGATTGTGTAGTATAAGAATTGATTGGTATGTAATATGAGTGTCAAATACTCAAATTGATTGTAATAGAATGTCGTATCATATATGATATTGAGACATACTAGGAATGTATAAAGACTGCAATTCTGGAACAGAAAGAGATGATGTAAAATTATAAATAAATGATTATTTAGCAATTATAATATTATTGTAATTCATGAACAATAAGGAAAAAGTAGTACTAGTGTTGAACCGAATTCGAGGTTCGAGGGACCCGGATTCAGGGTCGTCACAGTTATAGTTCAAATGAGTTGTTTAAAATAATTAAAGCATAAATATTAATTATTTTAAAAATGGTTCGTTACACTAAAAATGTTAATTTGAATTATGTACATAAATTTTATAATTAGTGGAATGAGATTGTAAATAATTTTAAATGTATAATTATTAAAATTTGTTTATAATTATACTACATGGAATGGGTAATATATATATATATATATATATATATATATATATATATATATATATATGTATGTATGTATGTATTATACATTTATTATGCTTTAATGCTGAGAAATGTGTACGTATTTCATATATAAGAGTGCATGTATAATGTTTATATGCTGATAGTAGTAGTGGAGTACAAGTGTGGCTTTGTTATGTCAATTGAAGGGGGTTAGTCAGCATTACTTGGGCTAATGGACGGTGAGAAGATAGCTAATGGGAGTCTACAACATGTTGGCCTAAATTTATATTCAACTCACGTATTATAATCTCCTAAGCCAGTTATTTCATCTCTTTCACTAAAGCTTTACCAGAACCCCATATATTACTACTAAGACTCTTCTAAATTAGAAGCAAAGTAAGTTGAAATTAAACTACAAGATAAATTGGAAGAAGGTTTGATTCAGAAATCACTAAGAAGGAATTCAACTAAATTCCAACCAAAGATTTAAGTGTTTACATCAACCATCAAACAAAAAAGGGTATAATATCTTCTTTGTATTAAGTGATAGAATTAGTTAATATACAGTCAATTGATAGCTAATTTTTGTGAATTTGATGTGGGAGGTTTATATGTTCAGGAATCATGAAGGATTCCGGGGATATAAGGTTGGAATTAGATATGGAGGCTATGTGTTATGTGCTTAAATTTGTATAAAGATGAAGTTTTAATTACATGCACATTAGGTGTTTGTAAATTTATCTCAACGAAATCATTTTGTGAAAACATGAAAATTTATTGTTCATTGTTGCAAGGTTATGTGTGTATGAGATGTATAAACTACCTTGAGCTTTATGGAGGTTTGAGCATGAGGGCGCTCACCCTTCGTTTTAAAATTCCTTAGATGACTAGTGGCACACTAGTTGCAGTTCAATTTTGGCGCAGGGTGCACTAGTCCCAGATTTTTGAAAATAAATAAATAAATATTAATTAATTTATTATTTTAATAAAAAGGGGTTTGAGATAAAAATATATAATTTTGATATAAATACATTTAAAGGTACAAATTTAATTTAGTTTGGTATGGTTAGTTCAGTTTGATTAACTTTGAACTCGAACACTAATGAAGGTTAGGTTTGAATGAAATAATAATGATATTATGTGTTTAGTTTTTAACAAACGATGTATATTACTTAGGTTGTGCGGTGAAAATACGGTAAAGGCAATAGCTTAAGCAAATATAGATTTTAGCATGACGATAATGAGGTAAGTATTCTAACTACTTTGAATTTAATGTTGATGAGCCATGATGCGTTATATCATTCAAATTTTGTATTAAGGTTTAACTTGAAAGTTTATTCAAACACTACAAAAAAAGGGCCTTTAGCAACAATTGGTTTTTATTGCTAAGGGTGCCAAATTTCGTTGCAAAAGGGATTTAGCAACGATTTTCTTTTCGTTGCGTAATGAGCGTTGCTAATTGCTCTACAACGAACGTATTTTGGTCGTTGCCGAAAGTGATACATTTTGCAACGAAAGTTGGTTTTCGTGCAAAACCCTTGATCCTTTAGCAACGAAATGTATTGTTGCAGAATCAATAAAAAATCGTTACTGAAAATCACATTTCGTTGCAAAATCCTACTAATTGGCAACGAAATGAACTTGTTTTTTTTGCAACGAACATGTGTTTTCGTTGTGGTTGGTACACTTTTGCCAACGATCGATTTCGTTGAGGAAAAGCATGAAAATTGTTGCCTAAACCTGTTTTTGTTGTTGATTGTATAATTTTTAGCAACGATGTTCGTTGCTGATTATACTATTTTGCAACGACATTATGATTAATCAGCAACGATAATGTTTGTTGCGAGTTATTTTTCAGTAGCAATGAAAGTTGTTGGTTTGCAACGACACTATATCGTTGTCATTTCTTTATATGTGCAATGAAAATTGATATAATTTGCAACGATATAAATATTACCTTTTTATTTGGGTATAGCAACAATATCTTCCCTGTTGTTATTAGGTTAATTTTTCGTTGCTAAAAATTATATTTTAATACCATTAGCAACAAAAACTTATTGCTAAATGTATAAAAATTTGATGCTATATCCTTAATTATACAATGCTATGGTAACGAAATAGTCATTGACTGTATCGTTGCCAAATCAAAAATTGACAATTTTATTGTGTACCTAACTGGTTGAATGAATAGAAAATAATGGCAAAAATAAATTAAAAAACTAAAATATTATTAACTTAATAAAATAATCCAGTACATAATCATTCATCATCTTTACATTCAACCATCTAAGGCTGTCATAGTTCGTCAATCAAATATATATTTATATAATCATTATGGTGTACTGTTAACAACCTGTAATGCGAGTAACTTGGCTTCTTCTTCCAACAGTTGGGCTCTTTCAACATCAACATTAAGGACACATTGCAAGGTTGATGTATCATCACCAACAACTTCTTTCTCTACACGTAATATTTGTCAATTTTTAGGAATACCATTAATGACATGCATAGCCATGTACAGAAGGAAAGTTGTTTTTCTTGTACCATTCCTTCCAACAAGGCCAGTGAAAACAAAGACAACACTATATAATGCATCACAAAATATAGATACCAAACATGTATTATAAATACTAGAAAACAGATGTCCTCAACAAATAAAAGACGAATGTAGAAAACAAAAGTGCACAAGACGAGTTATGTATTCCTTCGATGTCTGCTAAAGGTTAAGATAATTAAATATATGCAAACAATACTAGAAATTACTATACTTTACACTCGGGTATTATAATATAAATGAGTTTTTTTTTATTCACGCATATTGATCTGCAACATTTGGGCTAATTGAGGAACATGCTCCCACATGTGCATAAGGTGACATATGTCTTAATTAAGTTCAACTCTCAAGAAATGAAAACAAAACAGCTAGGTTACCACTCCCCATCAAAGGTACAAGGCTACATACTTATCAAGCATCCTCTCCATGATTGTCTCCAACCTAGGATCAATAATTGCTGCATCTTCATTCGACTTAGCAACCTTGGTCTTAAGGCTAGTATATTCATCTATAGCTTTAGCTGAGAAAAAAAACAAGCAGGATGCAAAAAAAAAAAAAAAAAAAAAAAAAAGAGAAGAATTAAATAACACCGTTTAGAAAGCATATAAAGTTTAAAAATCTTTCTACCACCACTGAGTTGAACGCGTGTAGAAATTGGCTACCATAACGTAACATATTTTTTTATAACAAGTACAAATTATTAAAATCTTAATTTTAGCACCCATACATAGGCAACAAAAAGGATCAAATGTTATAATTATACCTAGAAGCATATGAACATAATCTGAATCCTTTGAAATATCAAATAGAGGACCAAGTCTAAGAGCATATGATAACGAGTCATTAAGTTCACCCAAATAATAGAAAACCTGAGGATGTAAAAAGCGTAATCTAAGAGAAATATATTATCACACATATTATAGAGTACCAATTTTTTTCTTGATAAGAATCTTGGGAATAATTATTATGTCATGTTCTTTCTTGAATACCCCATTTCTAAATTTAATAGGTACTATACCAGAATCTTGTTAGAAGGTGGATAAAGATAAAGGCAATGAAAAGACAAAGAAAAGTATGTTTATAGTCACTAAAAAAAAGAGAAGTTAGAATTGTAGCATACAAAATGCCTTTAGGATAAAAATGCAAAACAATATTGGAAAGTTCTGTAATATCATTCCACTTTGCAATAATTTACATAAAGCATACTTTTTTTGCTTATACTTTTAATTTTCATAAAAGAAGAAGATTCAATAAAGAAAGCGTAATATTAACAAAGAAAGAAGTTCTCATTGAACCGTGAAAACAAACAAATTCAACTACAGCAGCATGATTAGTTGGCATTGACTAACCTCTTTGGCGATGTCAAAATAATTGGTACGATATAATATCATGTAAAAACATGAGGGAAGTCTTCATAGAAACTATTTAAAGGGACTCTTAATACTATTTAGAGGGACTATTTAGGTAAGAATTGAGATGAAATTAGCAACAACAAGGTCATTAGCAAGACTAAACAAACATTGAAGGAATTTATTAATGGATATATATAACACTTGAAAACAAGTGACATATAAGTATTGACCACTTAAGTATAAATTACACTAGCAAATAGCAATACCAACAAGGAAATAGATTTAGATTAAAACAAAATAACAACACTATGAGCATTTAATGATCTTTCGACATAAAAGTCAATTGAGGACTAATATACTGTGTTTGTAGCTTTGATTTGGGGACGCTCAAATGACGTTAAATGAGCTGACATTTTCACAGAAAAACAACACTATGAGCATTAAGATTAAATAAATCAAATTAAAATAAATAGGGTTTAAAGAATTTGGGCAAGAGAGTTTAAACAAATAAAAACCTAATTAAGAGAGATAATTTGCCATATAATATTGAATTTGTTAACTGAGTTGGTACCTAATATTGTAAGGCAAAAAGGAGTCTTCCTGCACATATTTCATTCACTAGCATAACAACCCACTTCAATGTAAAATCAATTCAATTAATAGAATTTGAAGCTCTCTCTCTCTATATATATAGGAATGGCACAGAAGAAAGCTTGTTGAAGGAAACATTATAACCAATATAATAAGAGATACACGACGAACAAATAGACGGGAAAAAAACCTTGTAACCTCACCATTTGCAGTCATTCCCTTACTGGTCAATATGTATTGAACATGTATCAGACCATACAACATCTCTGCCGCTGATTCAACCAATTCATGCTGTTCTTTAGTTAACATATCTGCTATGCATATGCACAGCGGGAAATTAAGGAGTATTATCAGCAAAATAAGATAGGCAACCATGAATAACACTGTATAACAAATGGTGATAACACTATATAACAAGAATAAAGCTTGATCAGTTCATAGGGAAGTTTACTACTACAGTTTTGACTGAATAGGTAAGACACTGTTGCTTTTAGAAAAGACCGAACTAATGCTTATGAAGCTTCTTCTTATTAAGCAAAATGGTAAAGATAAGGGAAAAGCAATATATGGAACAAGATACCAAAATAAATGAGGCCTATAGAGAAACTTTGACAATGCAAGAAATATTCCTTTTTATCAATAAAGCAAAAAGAGCATAAAACTATAAATAAACTGCTGAAGATGAAACCTTGCTACTTAATATTACAAGACTAAAGGAAGAATTTAACTGAAATATCTAAACAAGAGAAAAAAGCATTGACATGTTGTTGATGCATTATTTTCATGCAGTCTATCCCCCTGCATACACAAATATGATTGTGTCACATCAGTTATTTCAAAAATTGAAGTATTAGATTATAACAAAAATTGAAGTATTAGATTATAATTAGTTTATTAGCATACCTTATTTGATGCTAGTTCTCATCATTTTTTCCATCTATACTTTGTTATTCCTCGCTACGATACCCCACAATTGTTTCATCCTCACTACACCCCTCCACATCAAATTCGTCCTCCTCAAAATCATCTATGTCATCATCGATTAAGATATTGCGTTTTATATTAGTTTGCTGAGTTTTTTTGTGTGTCTTAAGCTGCTGCTATTTATTATTTCTGGATCAACGTCAACTCTAGCCATTTGTCCGATTTCACTATCCTCAACCACAATTTCATCCTCCGAAACATCAAGGTTAACAACATAGTCAAGTGTAGATTTGTTAGTCTCATCCATTTCATCCTCCGGAACATCAAATACATGTCGGTGGTTAAACCTTTGAACAATTTTCTAGTTTTCGCCTAATTTTAAATCATCCACAAAAAATACCTGTTTTGCTTGAGAAGCTAATATGTATGGGTCATTTCTATACCATGTGCCACTTACATTTACACTTGTAAAGTGCGTATCCTTCATAATACCCATTCGCCGATTAGTTAAATCAAACCACTCAGAAGAAAATATGAACACGTTATACCCTTTTTCGTACTTTATTTTGATAATGCCATTTAGTAAGCCGTAAAAGTCAATACATTTTCCATCGTGCTCTCTTTCACATGTTATATATTCCACTATTTTGACTTTTCCTACGATTGTCACGATCTTTAGCAAGAAACCTTACTCCGTTGACGATGCATCCTTTATATTTCCATAGTCATAAATTTGGACTACATGCTAATGCAAATAGTTGATCGGTAATGACATTTGATGCGGTATTCCAAAGAAGATGAATTTATTAAAGGAAAAAATTAAAATTAATCGTTACATTTAAATTCCAACAAAGAAGTATAGAAGAATAATAAATCATATTTTACCTTATTTTTAAACCATTAAGGAAATATGTTTTCCAATTTGATGTTGTTTTGGTTATCACGTTTCAATTCCTTCTCGCATTCCCTACAGGAATAGTTTTTGTTAAAAAAAAACATACAATAAAGTAATAATAATTATTATAATATAATGATATAATGTTCAACTCACTCAATATAAGGTTCACCTCTTCACAATTATTTAAAACATACCAATGAATCAGTTGAATCTCATTGGAATCAGCATAATAAAAAAGAAAACCACCTAATGGTTTAACATTTTGAGAAAAGACAGAAAGAACATCTTTTATAACTTTTCCGTCTAGATTACGTTCCTTTTTATTGAACTTGTTCTCACCTTCTGGTAAGTACAAGGAACAAAATGTTAAACATTCATCAGCGATATACCCTTCAACAATTGATCCTTCTGGACGTGTTCTGTTCCTTACATATTTTTTCAGAGTGCATAAATACCTTGAACAAAAAAATACGCAGTTAAGTATAAAACAACTATAGAGTTCATACATAACAAGAAAGATGTAGTTATGCACCTTTTAATTAGATACATCCACGAATAGCATACAGGGCCTGTAAACATTGCTTCTTGTGGTAGATGAACAGCCAAGTGAACACAAATATCAATGAAGGCCGGTGGATATATCCTCTCAATCTTGCATAAGATAATTACAATATCCTTTTCCATTTTTCTTAGGTCATCCACTTTGAGTGTCTTAGGACATATACTCTTGAAGAATGCTCCCAACTCAGTTATCATTGTTACCACATCGTCATTAAGATTCCCTCGAACTCCAGCAGGGATTAATCTTTATAAAAGAATATGGCAGTCATATGTCTTATATCCCGACATGGTACTGTCGTTTGTATTAACACATCTAGCAATATTAGATGCATATACGTCTGGGAATTTGACAGAACATATAAAAGATAAGAAATTATCTTTCTCTTTCTTGGAAAAACAAAAGGCTGGCTGTGGTTTGTCAAACTTATCTCCCTGTGGTCTCAAGTGCAGCTCTTTACGTATATTCATATCTTCCAAATCTTGTCTAGCCTTGTACGTATATTTGTTTTTACCTTCAATCTTAAGTAATGTCCCAAGTATGTTATCACAAATATTCTTCTCGATGTGCATTACATCGAGCTTATGCCTCAGATTCAAATCTTTCCAATATGGTAGGTTGAAAAAAATACTTTTCTTTGTCTAATTGGAATTAGATGGAGATGCTGTCCTATTTCGCTTTCTTTCTCTATTCTTACTTACGCTATCTGGATGCTTGCCAAAATCCCTAAAATTTATTGATTCTAGTTGTTGTAACATTTGTACCCCACTTAGGACCTTAGGTGGTCTACAGAGTTCCTTATTTCCATCGTACTCTAAACTCTTTCTCCACCTATATGGGCAAGAAAAAAGAATATGAAGTAAATTATTAGAAAATAATAAGGTTGAACTTAAATTAAATTACTTTCTAAAAAATGATCTTAATATTATTAATACCTATGATTGGGATTGAGGAAGGCGAGATGTCCCCCATAAGAGATTTTACTTCTTAACCTAGTAGAGAGTGTATCTACATTGCAGGTTGGACAAGCCATGTAACCTTTGGTACTCCATCTAGAAAGATTTGCCAGTGCAGGAAAATCGTTAATGGTCCACAAAACAGAAGTATGTATGTTGAAATTGCACCCACTATAAGAGTCGTACGTTTTAATTCCTTGTTCCCACAAATCAACAAGATCATCTATTAAAGGACGTAAATAAACATCGATTTCATTACCTGGTGCTTTTAGTCCAGGAATCAAAAGTGACATTATAAAAAAGGTCTCATTCATGCAAATCCATGGGAGCAAGTTATAAGGAGTGAGTATTACTGGCCAGATACTGTATGAATAACTTATATTTCCAAATGGATTGAATCCATTGGTTGCTAGTCTGAGACGAATGTTTCTTGGATCATCTGAAAACCATCCATACCTTCTATCAAACTCCTTCCACGATATAGAATCTGCTGGATGTCTTAGTTCACCTTCAATTGAAACATGTTTTTTCCTTGTGCCAACGCATGTCTTTTGCAATTTTTTTTGACATAAATAGTCTTTACATTCATGGTTTTATAGGAAAGTATCTTAAAATTTTGTGTGGGATTTTCTTCCCCTTCTCATCATTAACTTTCCATCTTGATTCCCGACATACTGGACATTCATCTAAATTCTTATTTCCTTACCAAAAAAGGAAACAATCATACCTTTAACAAAAAGGAGAAAGATTAACTATTTATATTAAAAATTTATGGTAAGGAATTATTGATATGTGATGGAGCTTACTTGCATGCGTCAATTTGAATGTATCCAAGACCAATTTCATGTAGCATTATGATTTTGGCAAGGTATTGCCATCAAGAAGAACATCTTTAATCAACTCAAGCAGTATGTTTATGGAATTATTTGTCAAATGGTTGAAAACCTTCAAATGCAGCAATTTAATAACAAATGACAAAATTGAGTACTTCTTGCATCCCGGATATAACTCTTTGTTTAACATACGAACCATTTTTTCAAATCTGGTATAGTTTCGATTTTGGAAGGTATCTTCTTCATTCCCGTCAACAGTAAAGGTTCCTCGGTTAATATCTTCCATTAGTGTTTCAAATTCGTTCTCATGTCCTTCTAAATCATAGTCCATAAACTCCTTATTTTGAGAGTCAATATCCGAATAATGTTCATTAGTTTTATGTGGAATGGCTTCGTCGTGGTAAATCCACTTATCATAAGTAGGCATTATCCCATTTTATGCACAAATGTGTAGACACATCTTCTTGGGGTATAGTGTACAGGTTCAACCACTTAATACAAGGACATCTAATGTTAACTGTTGGGCCCATTGTTGCACGTACATGAGTAATGAAGCTTAGTCGCAGATATACGCTCATGATGAGTCCAACTCTTATCCATGAAATTATGTTCAACCTGCAGTCTCAATTTAGGTAGAGAAGAATAATAAGTTTAACGTGCAGTCTCAATGAGAGGAATAACAGAGGCAATTTAATGTGCACTCTCAATGAGAGGAATAACAGAGGCAATTTAATATGCAGTCTCAATGAACAAGATCAGGTTCTTAGCCCTTGAATAGTTTATCAGATAGAAGTTAAAGTAGTAGTGTTTGTATCGCATAACAGTTATGGGTAACATAATAAGTCTTTGCCTAAAACGATATTTGAAAGATGGGGGGTCTTGGATTTTTGGCTAATTAATATGAGCTGGACATGATTTTGTATAATTATTGAAAAGTTGAAAGGGTATGTATATCTAGAGAATTTATATGACTAATGTGTTCAATTATCTTCAATTAATGTTATCATCATTATCAGCTCAACTGCTCAAGTGAAATGTAGGAATCTAAAAGATTGGGTTGGTCTTTTTTAAGAATAAAAAAGCCAAGGAAATGATCGAGATGTAAGGAAACACATGAAAAAGATGCCTAACTTCTCAAGGGTGTTATTCCAATACATTTAGTCATCTTAGCCAGATTCTTCTATAACAACCTTAATTTGCTTATATTGTAGCAACTTATAATTGGGATGTATAAAAAACTATTTTTTGCAAGAACATAGAACATGGTCCCACTTAACACACCACATTCCCCACGTGAATCTACAATATACGAAGGGCAATATAATTCCTTTCTTTTAAACAATTCTATACACTATAATTCTATAAATTATGTAAGTTTCATCATGCATGCAACCATGTGTCTGTTCTTGGATGAGAATAAGTAAAAGCTAGAGAATGACAATATAATCCATAAGACTATATGAAATCATTTGCTATACATGCAAAAGGAGAAAGTGCATTTAAAATTAAGACTGAAACATGAAAATAAACAACAGTAACACAATCATTTTAACTAGATCGAATGATCTTAATGTAAGCAAAACAACTAGTGATCATATTCAGAATAACATATACCATAAAATAATCATAAAACATAACAATCACCCCATCTACATACACTTCCCAAACCACAAGTTTACCTATAAAGAAACAACGAATAAATAAAAATTGGACATTTGGGAATACAAAAAAGGGAAGACAAAATAGTTAAAATGAAATTATTTTTAAAATAGCAGATCAAACAGATTAATCAAACACAAAAAACTAAAAAATTAAGATAGACCCAAGGTACTGATCTAACCCAATAAACCAAAAGATAGAGTACTTTAAGAGACACACCCACCAGACAAAAACACGAGGAAATGACGTACAAAGTGTTTTGGAGAGAGAAACTTATAGATTAAGAGATAATAGCCATTAATTGGAGTCCAAAATCCAGCTTTGGAAGAAAATTTACGAAAAAAACTAGTGTGCTAGAAAGTGCAGAAAAAAGAATATTCAAATTTCTAAATAAAATTAAATATGCACACATGCATTAGATTCAAATTTCTAAAGAAAATCAACAAATAAACCATCATATACGGAAAGAAATTAGAAAATAGGCATAGTAAAGAAGAAACAAACCTTCTCTTCGTGTCCCGTTTTCTCAAACTTGCATATTTTTCAAAACCTTTCAATTGCTTTGCACAACGCTTTTGGGAAACCGAAAATGGCTGAGGGGATGCGATAGAGGGAGAGGTGATAGAGAAGAGGCAGTGGAGGAGAGGCGATAGAGGCGACTGATCCTAACTGAAGAAAAAAGTTTAGTTGTAGGCGGGAGTGAAAAATTGAGGGAGGGAAAATTGATAGTAGGGCCAAAAACTTAATTAGGCAAAGTTAAACTTAGCTGGGTTCGATAAAATAATAATTAAAATTTGAATAGTTATTATATTTTAATAAATTAGATCATGAGTAAATAACATTTAAATTTTTTACTAAAAAGTATAAAAACATTTGAATGACTTTTAAATTTTAAAAAATCTCAAAATGACATTTCAAAAATCAATAATGATCTTAAAATTTTGAATGGAGGGAGTACAATATTTATGAGATCATTGCTATACGGTTTACTATTAAGTTGCTACATTTTTTTTTGTTAGTTTAAACACATACTCTTCTTTAGCCACCGCCAAAGTTTGGCAGAACAAATAATTAATTCGTGCCACATAATAAGAAATTTATTACTATGTTTTCATTGATTTTATTTCTTTTAATTATTTCGTGGGTCTTACATTCTTATTTTCGTAGTATTCATAATTGTATAATGATGCAAGACATGGTAATGAATTATTGATAACGTTATATATTCAAAGTTAAGTCAAACCGCTTTGGAAAGTATATATTGTATTCTAATGCAGTGTGTGTGAGTGAACAATAAATTACAAATCAAAAACTCGTTGATTCTAACCAAAGAATACTGAGTAAACTATTTATAACGAAACCCGACATGCAGCGAAATTAAAAAAAAAATCGAAAATACCTCTAAGTTATTGTAAAAGTACAAAACTGCTACTAAAAACTGAATAAAATGTCGTTTTGACCCTCAAAATGATGGACTTTGGCTAAAATCACGTGGGCGCAAGATTTAGTGTTTTGGTCAAAAGGCCATGTCAACCCAAAACATTGTATGCTTTTGTCAAAAACATACATAGTTTCATTTTCGGTCAAACTTGGCCTTTTTTGCCTTAGGGTACACTCGTCAGCCCAGAAATCCCACTTCGGTTGCATTGCATCACATTCCAAGCTAACAGAACCCTGGTTTGAAAATAAGTGTTGACTTTGTCATATTCTAAACCTAATGTTTTGATGATGATTTATTATGGATACTAAATTCTTTATTGTGAATTTCAGGGAATTATCTCAAGGAATACTTGTTGACGTGTTCAAGAAGATTGAAGAATGGATTTGAGCTTTAAGAATTTTATGTAAGGTCATTACAAATATTTAATTTTTCAATTTAAGGCTCTAGGACATTTTTTTATGTGTGCATATCATATGTTTACTGGTTTTGTTTACTGGTTTTAATGCTAACGAATATTCATGTTTATCTTATGGGTTAGTATGAATAATGTTGTCCAAATATTTAAATGGGTATCAATGGATATAAAGCTTGAGTTACTTTGTACTTCGTGCATAATATTTTGAAAAGTACAAATCTCGATATTAGTGTATATGATAATGATGATATCTACTAAAAGGGGTCATGATTACTTGTTACAGATATGCTGAACATTTTTAAATGTACCGTGTATGTGTACAATTTGACTTTCCAAGTAAAAAGTATTGTTGAGATATGTTTTGACTGGATATTGTTATTCAAATGCCACGGTTATATTATTGAGATTTGTTTTGACCGGATATTGTGCTAACAAGTTTTATTTCTTTATGAGATAAGGTTTATGAATAACGGAATTGATATCTCTCTAAGCAGTAACGGTATTATTTCATATGGCTATAAATTGCATATGGATTTTTCTACCGATAGATGATTTTAACAGAACACTGATTACATATTGGAAAAATTATTTTTGTGCAAACTGCTGTTTGGTCTATTGGAAATTCTGATCAAGCATATTTCTGTGAGATTTAAATTGGTAATATCTTTTTATTATTAATTGATCATTGCATACCTTAGCTGAGCCTTATATTGTTAAATTGATTATTTGCTTTGATCACTAGACCTCTAAATTTGTATCTATCTGATCTTTGTTTATTTAGACTAAGTGATTGTCTAAAGGAATTTAATCCAAGTGTGGATTAAGAATTATTTTACAAACAGAGTTAAGGAAGCATAGGTGCTTGAGGAGTGTATAGGTGCATAAGGAGCAAAAGTGCTCAAGAGAATTTAAGAATTCATTTAACCTGTTTTGTAAAAGGTGTCACTTTGTAATTGAGAGAAATATATATAAAGTGAGTCTCCAATACTAGTTGGTATTGGACGTGGAGTAGGCTTTTATTATAGAGGGTAATAGATGAACCACGTAAAAATCTTGGTGTTGATTTTATTGCTTGTTATTGTTTTTCACACTAGATAATTGATTATCTCAAACAATAAAATCTGAAATATTCACATATAATTTATTTACACCGTGTATTTTCTTTAAGTGATATTTTCAGCTAAGAAATTTTCATTGATTTAAAAGAAAGTTTTCAATCCGGTAGACCATATTAATACAGTAAGCTATATTTATTAAAATAGTAAACTGAATTCGGAAAAACAAAAGAGTTTTTCATAGTTTGTTCTCACACTTATTCAACCCCCCCTTCTAAGCGTGCCTTATCTAAATTTCATTTGGTATCAGAGCAAGACTCTACTTATCTTGGTCTTAAAGGTGACTTGTAGGGAAAGATTCTAATATGGCACAATTCGGGAACAACAACCAAGAAGGTCAATCAACTAATAGACCTCCACTGCTGTATGGAACAGACAACTACAACTTTTGAAAATTCCGGATGATGATCTATCTTAAAAGAGATCCTTGGGAATGGTGGGTTGTAGAGAACAGACCGGTTATACCAAGAAAAGATGATGGTACTTCAAAAACTCTGCTTGAAATGGATTCAATTGAAACCTACATGACGTCTTATGATTCAAGAGCTATGAACACACTACTCAGCGGTATGGTACAATCTGAGATCGACAAAGTCTCCTCATGTAATACAGCTAAAGAGATATGGGATACTTTAATAGTAAGTCATGAAGGGACATCCAAAACTCATTTGACATGGCCACAAAACTGTTTTAGGAGTTAAAGAGAACATTATGTTAATACCAAGCATATTTCAGTTTATTTAGGCAAACAAAAAAATGAAGAAATTACATTTGATGCTACGTCGTTTGGTATAAGGATTCTAAAGTCCAAAATGTAGATAATAACAAAATCATCCTTCTCCAACTCCTTTATTGAGCTTGAATCTTGTTTTTCTCCCGCTATAATTTTCGCTCCATCAATTTTTTCAGTATTAAAATTTTCCTGCCGCTTGAATATCAGATGGGATTTAACTCCTAAAACTAAAAACCTATAATTTCATAAACCCAATAGTATGTGCATTTAACTTCTAGGGTTTGAAGTATTTGACTTCCCAGCCGCTCGTTGTGAAGGCTAAGCTCGCATCGAATATTAAAGAAGCAGGTAGTTATTGTTCTTACTTCTTACGGTTTGAAGATTATACGTGATTTCTTGTGATAAGAACACTAATTTTGCTCCTCCCTATTAGACTTATCTCATTAACTGCTATAGATGAACACGAAATTAGAGTTCTTGATTGTCATTTGTTTTAATCTTCCAAAAACCTCTTAGTTTCATTCCACCTTGAACGACATTTGGGACTTGACACACTATTATTTCGAGCAAAAACATGATAGTGCTTTCTGATTTTCTTTTCATTCCTGAATATGAAATATGATTATTTATTTTAGTAGATGCAATAATCTATGTATGTTTTCTTTAATTGCAATACTACCTAATAGCAGAAATGTGAAATTAAAAAGTAAGAAGTACTACCTAATAGCAAAAATGTGCAATTAAAAAGTAAAAAGTACCCTATTATTTAACAATAACACTTTGTTTTGGACCTAAAAGATTTCTCAACTTGAGTAAATAAGGCCCCATATCATGTTTTATGCTTAAAAAAAATCTATGCCAGTTGTTCACCAAAGTTATTACCTCACTGAATCGTAAGGACTTCATTGCATATACTAACTCTTCTTATTTCTGGAAATACCAAACTTACTATCTGTTGAAGGTTGTTTGATTTGATGATGATAATTGTTGTGCAAAAATGATTGTGGTAAATGTGCTTACATGGTTGGTTGTTAATGCGTATCTGACAAAGTGCTTACGTGTTAATGTGCTTATGTGCTTACTTGATTATGTGCATAGATGTTCTAAAAGTGCTTATGTGGTTAATTGACAAAGTGATTATATGTTAATCAAATTATGTGCCTACGTGATCATGTGTGTATGATATATATTTTATACTGTGATTTACACACTTGTATAACACATATATGATCTTGTTGAAAACTATCTGATGCTTATAAAAGATAATGAAAGTTATCTGGTTCAAATGTTGTAAAGTCCTTTTAAAAGGTATATGTGTACAAAGGACTTAGATTTTAAAGATCAGAAATGTTAGGTTGATCTTTTTGTAGGAGTCACTCTGCATAAAAGATGCATGATATAAGCAGAATAGCATAAGATTGAATCATTGTTGTATTTATGTATGACAGAGTCTGTAAAGTCCTTTCAATATATATAATGGTGTACTAATGTAAGAAAGGACTTAGTTAGAAAAGATCAAATTGTTAGGTTGATCTTATGTTAGATCTGACAGTCTATATGATCGTAGAACGGACTCTACGATTCCAAGCAAAGAAGACTCAATGATTCAGTATAAATCGTAGAGTGAACTATACAACTCCTTACCTAAATAACTCTACGATCTTCAAAGAGAGACAGATGTGCAAGAGGTCTACAAAATAGACAAGCTAAATTAAAGAACTGATCAAGTACAAATCGTAGAGCATAACTCTACGATCATCGAACAGGCAGCTAAGCAAACATGCAGTTAACGCAGAACCAGAAAAGAAATGTACTCTACGATATACACAATCTAGCAAGACCGTAGAGTAAACTTGAAGAGCAAGCACATACGAGAACTATACGATTTGCATACTTAGAAGAAATCATAGAGTGAAACAGGATGATAAGAGAATGCGAAAAATTGTTCTACACATAGAATAATCGTTGAGTAGAAATAAAGGATGTACCAATGAAGACAACAACTCAACGATTCTACTGAGAAGCACTGCAGTTAACAAACTCTACGATTTGAACAAAGGGACAAGATCGTAGAACAAAATCGTAAAGCAAAGCACTGCTGACAAACTCTGCGATCTGAACAGAATAGCAAGATCGCAGAGTAAGAGAAAAGATTGCTCTAACTCAACGTTTTACTTGAAATACCTCAAGTAACATTCATGGAGCTGATTTCACAGAATCAGAATAAATAGCCTGTCACTCGACGAATTCACTTAGCAGTTCAGAACTAGTAAACTAACAGAACGACAATATGGTGCGAAAGAAAAGATAATACTCCTCGCCCAGATTCAAGAAAGATTAAGTGCTCTTGAGATTCAGATGCATGTCAGAATCACAGAAGACTTTGTGCCTAAACAACTATAAGTCAGGACCCACTGCTCAGGAAAATGGTGAATAAGGTCAGACTAATGGGACATCTCTGAATGCATCAGAACAGCTGGTTCTAGAAGTCAAGGAAGGTATTTATTGATGGATCAGACGATTAATTAACAAAGAATATAATAATCTTTGTTGAACAACTCTGGGAGTGCAACGGCTATAAATTCAGAGAAAGGTAAGCTACAGTTTGATATATCAGAACATGTTAGAAAAGGGAAAAAGAACTGACACAAGCAGCAAGAAAGTCAACATCGAAGATATTAAAGATCTGCACAAAGCCAAATGGAACCAACCGGATTTCTTTCAATGGTAAAATACGCACAAAGATATAAGGGCTTTGATGATTCACAGAAAAAAATGTTGTTGAAAAAAAAGAGAGGATGGTGGACAACAATAGATCGTAGAGTGAAATAGAAAATGAATATGCTGAAGAACTCCACGATCCATCAGAACACTAATACTGAATGGAGAGAGACATAGAGTGAAATAACTCTATTACAAGAGAAGTGTTCAGAGCTGTTAGGCACGTAGTAGAGAGAAGCTTAAACTCCAACTTGATACAGACATGGAAGCAAATTGAGTACCAAAAGGAAGGAGCATTACAATCATCTTAGAAGCCTATCTCGAGAAGCTATAAACTGCCTATGGTAAGAAAGAACAACTGAGTACCAAAAGGAAGGAGCTTCATAGTCATCTCTGGAGTTCGTCTCGAGAAGTTATCATGTACCAAAGGAGTTGAAGTACAAAAGACCAGAAGCACAATGGATGATCACAAGAAGATATTGAACAAATGAAGAAGCCAAACATCATTGCCGAACTCAATATCATTTCAAGAATGATCACATCCTGCTACTGAGTATTTAATAACAATGGAACTTAAAGTGCAACTCAGTAGCAACTCCAACATCTATCAACAAGCAAGGAGCCAAGTCTGTTAGACTCGAAGAGGGCAGTTATGTCCTTGTATTAGTGACTAAAGGAGCCAAGTCTGCTGGACTTGAAGAGGACAGTTATGTCCTTGTCTTAGTGACTAAACTAGCCAAGCCTGCTGGGTTTGAAAGGTTCTTAGTGAACCAGAGTTTTCAGGCCTGATGTGCTTGAAGAGTTCTGTATGAACCATTCTTAGTGGATTTCCTACTCGTTGTAGTAGAAGAGTGGAGCAGGAGTTATTCAATCTCTGAACCACTTAAAACTCTCTGAAGTCATTTACATTCAGTCATATATATATATATATATATATATATATATATATATATATAACTGCTAAAATTAGTTTACTTGACAAGTGGCTATCTCCAATAAAGTTTTAACTCAACGGAGGAGCTTTACAAATCTTTAAGGGGAGTTTTCAAACTAATATTCCGTTGTGCAAACAAATCTTGATTAAATGAATTAATTGGTAATAAACTTTTGAAGTTAAGTAAAAAGTTTTTAAGAGATTTATTCACCCCCCCCCCCTTCTAGATCACTTGTGTGCCTTTGGGAACTAACACTATCCAATCTAGGTGACTGACAAGAGGGACATATTTCTAATCTTATTAATATCAGAAATAGTAGAAATGCCTGATGACCCGAGTCTATTCCATATTTCCATATAATTAATAGACTTGCATTAACTTGTAACAACAGTCGTTTGTTCTTTGATTGTGCCCTCTGTTAAAACATGGTAATGATATATCTTCCAATTGTGTAACAACATTCGTCTGTTCTTTGATTGTGTGTCAAATCTTTTCATTGTATGAAGGAAAAGTACACAACACATCCTACCAAAAGCCAAGGATTTTCTGCTTTTCGATTACTTGTTTGAAACTTAACAGAAGTGCTAAAAGTTTGACCAAACTTGATTCAACTAAGATCGCGCTATACAATGTGTTAGACAAAATGAAATAGAGCATGCATAACTCGTCTTGATATAATTGCCCACTTAGAGTGCAGAATTCTAGTATTCACAAATCTTAGTTTGCATCGTAAGGCAAAGCTAATATGATTGTAGAAATGCTACATTATTCTTCAAATCATATTTTTAAACCTCATAAATTCTTTTAGGAAATATCCCAATATGTATGCTTAGCGCTTACAAATTACACAAAAGTACATACTATATACAACACAAAATTAATTTTCTTTGTTCACCCTTTTGTATTCCATCCGTTTAAACCGTTCAAAAGAAGAGAGGACCAACGACTTTCAGTAACATGGTCACAAAACTAGTAATACAACACTTGTTATAGTTGCCTCTTTATTTTCGTGTAAAATAAACAATTTATCTTTTTTAACTTGTTGCAAGGTGAAAATGACTGGCCTTGGAATGAAAAGAAAAGGAGCAGCCCAAACTAGAGGATATGTAGCTTCACAAAATACTGAGGTCCTTGTTGATAACTCAACCGAAGGGTCACAACCTAATGTACAAAGAAGAATAGTTATTTCGTCAACTCCTCAAAGGAGCCCTATGACTAGATCACAATTTGGATGTCCTTAAGGTCCACCTTTGCGCTTAGCACAAAAAATACGTGAGATGATTGCACGTTCACCGAATGCACGTCAAATGGAAACTCCCATTGCTTCCCCGACACAACGTAGTCATGAAACTATAATTGGAGAAAACTTGACCCAAAATGAAGAAGGCTATTCACAAGAAACTGGACAATGTGAGTTTGGTATTTTCTACTCTCAATTTATTTGCAAGCTATAATCTAAATAACTTTTATCATTTAGAAAAAAAATAAAAATAAATAAATAACTTTTATCTGTTCCCTTTACTTTTTCACATCTATTTTTTTCACATTTAATTTGTTGAATAGGTTCATCTTCTGCAAATAAAATTCATCGACCAACTCGTGGTATTGACCTTGAGAAGCTCACCAAGGCAAAAGGAAAGAAGTTGGTTATCAATATGTCACCGAGCAAAAGGGAGGCCCACTGATCCTATAGAATCTGCAAAGTTATTGTCAGAGATAGGATTGATGGTCTGCCATCACCTACCAAACAATACCAAATTCAAGGATATCACAGAGGGAGTAGTGGAAGAATCATTGTCAAGGGTTGAAGTAAGTTGTAGAAAAATAAAATATATAATATTTATTTTTATGTCATAAACAATACACTAATTATTAGCCCCTTAAAAATAAAGACATAGCAGCCATTTGAACAAATTGCAACCACATAGCAGTCCTTAATTAAAAATAAGGACATAACAACCCTTATTTTTATTAAACACATAGCATTCAACAATTAGAACTTAGGGAACTTCTTTCATTTGGTTTAAAAACTATAGCAGTCCCTTATTTTCTTTAAGAGCAAAACAACCCATTTATTTGATAAGCAAATACCTCCTGTTTTATAAAAACATAGTAGTTCCTTTTTCTTTAACACATAGCATCCCATCTTTTATTTATTACATAGCAGCCCCAGTTTGGTTTTAAGAACTTTACATAGCATCCTTCACATATAAATGAAATCCAACCAGAGTTTTGAACTATTCCATTCTTAGATTCTTTATATATATATATATATATATATATATATATATATATATATATATACACACACACACACACACACACACACACATAAGTATATAATCATGAATTCAAAAATATATCACCCAAATAATTTTATTCCTTATAGAATTCAACTTGATTTTATTTATAATACATGATCCTATTGATAGTAATAACAAACCATGTTCCAAAGTTTATACAATCTCATATAAACACTAACCCATTATTTTTTTTATTAGTTTAAACATGGTGAATTACCAAGTTTACAAAATCAGTTCACTTAGAACTTTAATTAAATAGTTTGTGGGCATCCATTATTTAGCATAACGTTTCATATCATTAATCACATAAAAACACAAATAACGTGTAACTCCTTCATATCATCATCCTTATACCTTCCATGGATCCTTCATGATCTCGATACACTAATAACATTAACCAATGAACTAATAATGTTTATTTGTTTTTATGTCATAAATAATACACTAATTATTTATTTATTTCTTTAGTCTCGCTTTGATAAAGACCTTTCTCAGCCACATGTTAAACGTGTTGTGCTTGGAATAATGAAGGATAGAAATAGAAGTCATAGGTGCAAGCTCAATAAGTACTTTAAATCTTTTCCAACACCCGAAGAAGCTAGGAAAAACCCTCCACAGGGTATTGATATTATCAAATGGAATAAGATGTGTGATTATTGGACAACTCTAGAATTTGTTGTATGTTAATTCTAATCTTTAATCAGTTAACGTATATGCATATTATTAGATTTTTAATATTTCTTCACTGATTTGTTTATTTTTTAAAATATTTTTCCAGCATCGCTCAAAAGTGAACAAGAAAAACTGAGGGAATAAAGCCATTCATACTAGAGGGTCTAAAACCTTTGTTGTTCATCATTCAGAAAAAAGTATGTAAGTATTACAAAAAAAACTCAAGTATGTTTGATAATTGTTTCACTTTAATACTCGTAATTTTTATTGCTGGTTGTTTATATAATACAGGGGTGTTAATCTTTTAATGGTTGTTTGTGTTTTTTATTTGTTCTATGAAATTATGATGTGGGTATTTGGGATTTATCATTCTTACACAACATGATGATGTCTCTTTGGTTAAATACTCTAGATATTGCTCTAAATGAAATTGGTATGTAAAAAAAAATGAATTCTTTTGTGTTGAAGAAACTGGACAATGTGTATTAATTTTCTTTTTGGTAGGATCTAGATATTTATAGTGTTATTGTTTATATGATGCTTAAGGTTGATCGCATATTCTCTGATGTGTATCATGCTATCTAATATGGTTATTCATCAAGTCTCTTTACAGTATTCAACTGTTTGCTAATATGGTAGCTGTTGGTTTATTTGTTTGATAAGCTATTCATTTTGTTTGGTAGCTGTTGGTTTAAGAAGTTGGCATGATTTGTATGCATATTGCTTGATATAGAAAGAAGTCGTAAGTTTGGTCTAGAGGTACTTGGAATTTGTAGTGGTACCTAGGGTAGTTAGTCTTTGAATGATATACTTCAGAATTTATCCATAATTTATTTAGTCTTGAATAATTTACTTTAAAGTTCATTATTCAGAATTTAGTTCACATTTGTTCGCTTAAAGTTATATCATGGACTTCACATTTGCTTCACATTTTAAGAATATACTTCACATTTGTTTGCTTAAAGTTATTTGTAGATATAAGGACTGCAAAATTTTCATATCATGGACTTTTGTCAGAGCTTTATCCGACAAAAGAATGTCTAATTTTAAAGATATACTACTGATTTAGAATCTATACTACTGTTGAAGAAACTGGACCATGTGCATTAATTTTCTTTTTGGTAGGAGCTAGATATTTATAGTGTTATTGTTTATATGATGCTTAAGGTTGATTGAATGTTCTCTGATGTGTATCATGCTATCTAATATGGTTATTCATCAATTCTCTTTATAGTATTCAATTGTTTGCTAATATGGTAGCTGTTGGTTTATTTGTTTAATAAGTTATTCATTTTGTTTGGCAGCTGTTGGTTTAAAAAGTTGGCATGATTTGTAAACATATTGCTAGATACAGAAAGAAGTCATAAGTTTGGTCCAAAGGTACTTGGAATTTATAGTAATACCTAGGGTAGTTAGTCTTTAAATGATATACTTCATAATCCATCCATAATTTATTTAGTCTTGAATAATTTACTTTAAAGTTCATTCTTTAGAATTTAGTTCACATTTGCTTGCTTAAAGTTATTTATATCTATAAGGACTCCAAAATGTTCATATCATGGACTTTTGTCTGAGCTTTATTCGACAAAAGAATGTCTAATTTTAAAGATATCCTACTAATTTAGAATCTATAACAGTTTCCCAGCAAGATAAGTAAATAATGTCTAATTTATTTTAAATTGATTAATCTGTCCTCTCAATTGCTATGCCATGGAATACTATGTAACATAATTAATATGAATTCTGAAGTTTTCTAATTGTGGTAATGATTTCATTTTTAGGGAGATCCAATTGAAGGGTACAAAAGCACACATCAGAAAAAAGACACAAATGAGTGGATCCAACTTAAAAATAAATCTGCATACGTAAGACAACCTAAGATAAATCTGCATAGTATGTTAAATAAACGGTTTTGTATATGAGATTATCTCTTAATTATTTGTATTTGTTGTCAATTTGCAGAACGAAATGAAAACACTCGAGAATGAATGCATCTCTGAGATGGAAGTAGAATCTAAAATTTTTGACAATAATGACAAAAGAGAAATTATGACTCGAGTGTTGGGAAAGAACGCAGGTAGATTGCTCGATTTTGGATTTGGTCCTCGACCAAAAAAATCTTCATTTAGTGACAAAGAAAAAACTTTGGCAGTAGAGTTGGAAACGTCTCGCTCCAAGAATGAAGAAATGCAATCAACCATTCAGGCCCAAGACCAACGAATTAATAATCTAGAGAATATGATGAACAAGTTGGCCGACAATCCAGAGTTCCTACGATTGCTTTAAACCAACACTAGCTCAGCAACAGGAATAACTGACAACTCAAACTGATGACCCCCTAAAAATTTCACCCCTTTTGACCCCCTAGAAAGACAACTGTTTAAGTGTTTAGATGCACCTAAAATATTAAAGTAATACTTTAGTTGTTCAGTGTGATGAGATTGATGATTCCCTGACTTTGGACCCTGGTGTAGAGGTCTTTTGTTCAAGTAGACAAATTTTAAATTGTGTGATTAAATTTATATGCATTGGTGATAAAGTGTTAGCTCATAGTTTGATTTCCTTAATTTTTTTTGCGTCATCGTTCATTGAATATTTCAATTGATTTCTTTCTTTCATAGTTTCATTCTTAATTTTGAATCTTGTCACACTATTGTATGTTATGCTGTATAGAGTTTATAACTGACTAGTAATATTATTGGATGTGCTCACTCACTACTTAATGGTCCATGCAAATTTGTTGTTGTTAATATTATTTTGTGATATGACAAAGGTCCTTGTCTAATGGGAAACCAACCCTAAGGAATGGTGGAACATTATCCGGAAGTCCTTCTGTTAAAAAATCAAACCTTACATTATTAGTAAATAGTAAATACTTAAAATTAATTAGTATCTCTGCCATGCCTTACATATAAGTTTCTAATACCCATCTTCAATGCTCAATGCCAACCCAAGGCTACATTTGAATGGGAAAAACACAATAAGTGAAAAAGGCACAAAGGTACTTATTCTTAGAGAACCTTTCTTGCTATTTTGTTATTTTACGACATCACTCTTTTTCAAAATATATAACTCAAACTTTATTTTAAACAGTAAATTATAGTGGAATGGATTACTAGCTTATGTGATACAAAATTGACTCAATTGCAGTCTAAAATCAAATTAATTATTTTAGTGCAAATTGTGTATTAGGTGATTGATATTCGAATTCGAATAATTTGTTTACGGAAATGAATATGTTCCGTATTTGGACATAATTTTCAAATACTACATGCGAGTATTGATTAATGTTAAGTAAGAATGAAGACGCTATGAGTAGGTTTTATACCTATAATTTGGATATGTTTAGGCTTATTATTTTGTTGTCTTTAAGTCTTTTTAGTACATTTTATTTGCATTTATGTTTATTTCCTGCAACAAGGTGAAAAAGGGGCAAAACAGACATGTTTGGGGCTTATATGGCAATTTTGTAATTTCTAAGAAAAAGGCTAGAGCTGGCAGCTCTAGAATAGTACTAAGGTGAGAGCTGCCAGCGCTGACCCGCATTATTTTGCGCGCTAGCAGTGCTACTTTAGGGTAAGATATAAAGCTGTCAACGCTGACCCCCACTGTTTTGAGCTCTGGCAGCGCTACTTCAGGGTAAGATATAGAGCCATCAGCACTGGGTTTGACGCTATGTTTTAAAACCCTTGTCCAGTCGGATTTTTCAAACTAAACTCCCCTACACTCGCCCCAAAACACTCAACCGAAGTAACCTAATTCTACTAAACTTCACCTTCAATCCGATTCCTTTTCATCTACTGGCTCATATCAACGCTCAATATCAGATTTCAAGCATCCATTCGGATTTTCATACAACTTTGAAGCGAGTATTATACTGAAAAAAAAGGAATTCAAGGCTTTTTGTCCCCACCCACGAGACCAAGTAAGTTCTTATGCAAATTCAAACTTGAACAGGCTGTGGGAGTATTTGTCACGAGTTGATTGTGCCTAGTACAAATTGAGGTTAATTTTCATTGCCATAAACCGTGTATTGGGTAGTTAGTGTTCTTTGTGTATCGGTGGAATACCCATTGGGTTGGGTTAGCTCAACTAGTTTGTGATTCTCTGGTGTGAGACCTTTGGGTCCTGATTTCGTAGCAAAGAAACCCATAATGGGTGGTGTCCATTAAGGTTGGGGGAGACATTGTGCAGGGCTAAACTACACAGCGCACACCAAATGCTTAAAAATTTGCCTCAAAGATGAATGAGTTTGATTTTGGCATACTTTTGAAGGTTTTTGGGTGGTACTTGGATCTAGCTATTGCCATGATGTCGTCTAAGTGTCAACGGGCTGAGGGATCAAGTTCAAAGTCCTCAAAGAAATATGATAAGAAGAAGTTTCTTAGTGCCGAAGCTGAGGCAAAATTTCATGCGTGGGACAACCGAACCGTGATTTCAGAACAAGGATTAAGGCCTGATATAAGGCGAGATGGTAACCTGGCAGCTATGATTGCCGCGAAAGGATGACTTTCTTTTACAGAGCGACCTGTAGAAGCTGTGGTTCCAATTCTGAAAGAATTTTACACGAATCTGCAGGAACACAACTCTCATGAAGTTCTAGTTCGCAGGAAGACAATTGTATTCATCAGCACTGAAATTAATAAGTTCTTCAACCTGCTGGATTATGCAATTAATGAGGGGTATTCTAAGTATGTTAGTGATAATCCAGACTATGCAGAGATTATCACTATATTATGCTAATCGGGGACACGATGGAAGTTAAGGGAAGGTGAAGCGATGACTTTTTCACATTCTACACTAAGTCGTTACGACAGGGCATGGTATGCATTTATTTGTGCACGGTTAATGCCTACACGACATATGAGTGACGTGAGAATGAACATTAATGTTGGGTGTGTCATTTAAAATTCAGTTTTACGAGCTTGGAAAGGAGCTACAAAAAGAGGGTTCCGTCATCCCTCTATCATATGAGCTTTATGTCACCAAACAGGTGTGACTTGGACTAATAAGGAAGAGGTGGCCCTACCAGCACCTACAATTGATCACGCCTTGATAATGCGCTGTGCAGCATGTGTAATATCCCAGATATTTTCAAGATTTTAAATAATATCTTAATTGATTTTATTAAAGGTTAAGGTTTAAAACCTATAATTGGAGAAGTAAGATGTGTAGAAAATTGGTGAACATTTTTTTTAACATAATTTATTTGTTAGAAATTAAATGTGGGAATATTTTAATGGTGCATGTAGAGAATTTATTAAGGAAATAAATTCAATTGAGAAGTGAAGGTAATTATATTAATACGTATATACCTACAGTGTGATGGTTAACCAAATAAGAAGATGAGTAAGTTAATACTCAATTAAGCTAATAAATTAATTAGTTTAAATATGAAGTAAGAAAGAAAGTCATGTAATATAATTAATTGAGTTAATTATAGGAGTCATGAATTAAAGTTGTAATTAATAAGTAGAGAAGTTAGAATATTGCCTAGAATGACAATATTAAGAAGTTAATTAATTAAATACTTAACTTAATTAATAAGTTGTTATATGTGTTAGCCCAATATGAGAATATTGCATGAATGTGGGTAATTAAATAATAAACTCAAGTGTTATGTTGATTAATAGCCCAAGAGGTAATTAATATAAGTCCAATTAAATTAATTACTTAACTCAAGTTATAAAGATGTGTGAGTTGTGTTGGATAGCCCAAATAATTAAATAAGGGAGCCCAATGCAAAATAAACTAGTAGCCCAAATATTGAGTCCAAATTTAAAAGTCAAATGTTGGTCAATATGTTGGGAGAATAAATTCAATTATTGTTTAAGTATAGAGAATTAACTAATGTAGGGTTAATTGAATAACCCTAGTTGGTTGACAAGGGAGATTATTAACCAAACATTGGTTAATTGCTAGGTGAATGAATGTGATAATGAGAATTAACTATGGATGAGTTAATTGAGTAACCATAGGTAGTAAATAAATTAAAGATTTAACTATGCATGGGTTAATTGTAGGAAGAATATTATAAATACAATTATGTATGTATAAAATTCACCAAGGTAGAATTGGTAGATAACCATGGGTTGTATGTTGTAGAGAATTAACCATACATTGGTTAATGGTTAGTAGAAATTGCAAGTATTATATATATATATATATATATATATATATATATATATATATATATATATATATATATATATATATAATAAAAATAAAGGAAAAATGGTGGAGTGTTGACCAAACATGGGGTCCCACTTGGAGATTAAGTAAAAATGTATGTTGCTAGTATTCAATTTAAATTGGTCAATTCAAGTTATGATGTAATTTAAATAAAAGGTTATTGGTGAATATGTAGAGATATATATGTTGTAAGTATATGAATTGGTAGAGAGTTAACCAATGTTGGTTAAATGAATTAACCAAGGGGTGGTTCACCAACCCTAGTTAATGAAGATGGTCAATTCTTATGAATTTATGTTGTAGATGACTAACCATTGTTGGGTTATTTGTTAACCCTAAGTGGTAATAAAAATAAAACATTAACCAATGCTAGAGTTAAGTGTTAGTAATTATATAAATATATTGAATATATATGTATAATTGATTGTAGAGAATTAACCCTACTTGGGTTATTTGGTGGAAGATGTGTGTATGTTTAATTGATGAGTTTAGATCATGGTTGGGTGAGTGAACCAAAATAAGTTATTTTAATGTAGAGAATTAACCACGTTATGGTTAGTTGTTGTGAGATACATAAATAAGATGAGCCCTAACTAAGGTTGAGTTTTAAGTGACCAAGGTTAAGTGTAGTACTTTAACCATAGGTCTTATGAGAGTTAACCATATGTGGGTTAAGTGTTGGGTGAATTGCTCACCTACTACCCAACCACCCTAGTCAATCAAACTTGTCATTCATGGTGGTCAATCACTTGGTCAATCACCAAGTCCATCAAGTAGTCATTCACTAAAATAGTAAGCATGAATTAACCCTTTAATTCACCTATGTTAGTTGATTAGTAGATGATAAGTGAGGTTAGTTGAGTCCTATAAATAGAACTCATTACCAAGGCTTGGAAAAGTTTGGTTATTTATTCGTTTCACCAAGTTATAGAGAGAGAAGTATTTTAGATAAAGATCAAAGAACAGGAAAACATATTACTTTCACCGAAGATCTAAGTATTTATTGTAGATATTAGTCCGAATTGGACAGGTAAATGATTGTGTAGTATAAGACTTTAGTTGGTATGTTATATGAGTGTTAAATACACAAGTTGATTGTAATAGAATGTCGTATCATGTATGATATTAAGACATACTAGGAATGTATAAAGATTTCAATTCTGGAATAGAAAGAGATGTTGTAAAATTGTAAATAAATGGTTATTTACCAATTATAATATTGTTTTAATTCATGAACAATAAGGAAAAGGTTGTACTCGTGTTGAACCGGATCCGAGGTTCAAGGAACCCGGATTTGGGGTCGTCACAGTATGGGAAGGGGGAGTGTCTCATCCGAATGGGCTTGGTTATATCATGGTTCCTCTATCTTCACCACCTGAAGCCGCTGACCATTTAACTTTCGTGGATTCCTTATCGTGAAAATTTGATCAAAGATTTATGAAGTTACAAATGCGGATAAACCGACAGTATAAGGATATAGTTTGGCAAAACAACCGTATTGCTATGCGTTAAGTTGAGATGTATTCCAATAATGTCACCTTTAATACAACCTTGACAATCATGTTTGTCGCGCTGTATTCGAATGCTCCACAGGTCCATTTCCCGACGTCGCCAACTTTATCACCATATCCACCCTTAGACCTAGATGATGTCGAGGAAGAAGATGAGGATGACAATGATGGTACGGAGGTCGATCGTGAAAATTGACCTGATTAGGGGAGTCCTTCGTTTCACTTCTCTATATTTTTCACATGAGGAGATAACTCAATATGAGCTTAGGGTGGCAATGATGGTGCGGAGGTTGATCATGAAAATAATAGCTCAATAAAGACATTAACTTTGTGTGTGAGATAAACGCTCCAGCTGATGTTTAAAATAATTAGTTTTTGTCATCCAGATAACCTTCTAACCTCTAAATGAAAGATTCTATAAGAGCTCCCTTGCATCTCTAGCTATTTGATTATCACTGTATGACAGATAACCTTCTAACCGCTAAATGAAAGATTTTATAAGAGCTCCCTTGCATCTCTAGCTATTTGATTCTCTCTTTACAACCAAAATCAAGGTTAAGTCGCTAAGATGTTCATGGTGATTCCATGGGTTAACTGACCAGAACGGAAGGACTTACAAAGTGTATTTCAAATTGGGAGCTGAAGTAGCCTACCACATGTTTGTTGTTTTGTTTCAAATATAATCTTTAAACTGAGTTTTGAATGCTTGTGAGCTTGTCCAATACCTGTATTGTGTACTAAATTTTGAGTGGTTTAACTTGTTGATCAACTCATCATAAATTATACAACTTTTCATCAGTAAACTAATTTAGTAACATAGTTTAGAAAGAATTCATTTAAATCTTGTACATAGCCTCAGATCTCTAAAATGTGAGTAAATTATGCACTATTTCATCTCTGGAACTATAGATTATCAATATGTTAAAATATTCTGTCAATCATACACATTTAAGCCATTTTTATAATATTTTTGGTAAAGGGACTTTAACTAGTGACATGCGGATCAGAAATTTGAACTTTGTTCATCAGTTATATCTCCTATTTATTTATTTATTTAACTGAAGCCACATTCGTGTTAGTTTATTTATATATTCTGGTCTATTGCATTTGTTAGCTTATAGGGAATATAACTATGGTGTACTTAAACAACATTGTAAAGGGTTCTGCTACAAATATAGCTGCCAAACTTGAGATCACGGAGCCCTGTTACAGTGTAAAGGACAGGTGACAAAACATGTTTATTGGGATTATCTTAATTTAGGGCAATATTTTAATAGTCGTTGCAAAAAGTTGTATAAAATATGTAACGAAAAATAAATTGTTGCCAATGAATCTGGTTCATATTAGGCAATGAAATATAGCAACAAAAACACTTTCGTTACCCACGATGAGGAGAAATCAAGTGGCCAAAATTTCTACAAAGAAATTCTAACGATTTTTTTCCTGCCAATAAATTTGCAACAAAATTTTGCAACGACTTATGAATTTCATTGCAAAAAATGAAAGTCTTTCATAATGTGCAACGAATGACAGAATTTGTTGCTAAATATACACTTTTAGCAACGACTTTATAAGTCGTTGCCTGAAGCTAAAGCCCCATTTTTTTGTAGTGAAATATAAGTTATTGTTGGAAGTCTAAGCCACTTGTTTCGGTAGGATGTTTATTAATCAATGCCTATTATAAAATATCTATTTCTTGCTAAAACTAAGCCAAACCAAATTAATTTGGGGCGGATTTCTATGATGAAAAACTGAGATGAACAACCCTATATAAGGAGAAAGATTATCAGATGCTTTAATTCCGGTCAACGTATTGGCGTTTAATATGTTTGTGCACAATACATAGGTTGATCCCCTTGCATACGATATAAAGACTTATATCGTCTTATAATATTGGTTGCAATAGAAATATTTGTTAACCCATATGTAGTTTAATGTCTTGTGACGCTTAGTATTATGATTTAAAAATCAAAGAAAATTTTTGAAAAGATTTATTCGAATTGTTTTCACAGTTATTGTTCTACTATTGAAAGACTTTAGTTAAGTCCATTTATATTCAAATTGTTTGTTCTATAACTGTTATACTTGCTGAGCGTTATCATTGCTCATTCTTACTTACCTTAACTTTTAAGTGAAAGACGAAAAACTTTGCAAAACATTTTTTGCTAAAGGAAAAGAAAAGGCACATGATTATATTATAACTGTTTAACCTTTTTTTTCCTGAAAGTTTGTATACACATGTACGTAAATAATTATTTTTATATAATGTAATGTTAAAGGTGAGATAACCTGGGGAGCTATGATATATGTTTTGTAATAATACAGGCTTAATATATGTTATTTTGAATGTCGGGTAGCATAGTTGTATGGTTATGTTGAATAGTGAGCACCGAACCCAAGGTTCAAGGGACCTGAATTTGGGGGCGTCATAGTTTGGTATCAGAGTTGTAAGTTATAAACCTTATGTGGAAAAACCTAGGATATAGCCTTGTAGGAATCGTGAATATAGAAATTAGTAAAACTCGTATTGAGTTTTAAGGAATGAATTGAGGAAGATTCTTTATGAAAAATAATAAAATGACTTCTGTGTTTATTTGACGATTAATAGACTTATGTTACTGCGAGTACTAATTAATTTAAAACTTTTGGTGGCAGGATGGTAGAGACAAGAGAGTCCAGTCAGATTAGAGAGGTAGAAATTCAGGACAAACACATAGTTTGTGTAGAGCCTGTAGTAATGGTACCAAGTCCACTAATTACTGTAGGGGGCAGAAAGTTCAAGCCTGTTCTGAATTCCAAGGAGGATCCTAAGGAGGCAGATGAAGATTCAAATGTGTTGTTATCTCCTTCACTTGATAAGGAGTTAATGCAAGAGTTGCATGATCAAAATATAGAGTTAAAAGATCTAGTGCATCAACTAGAGGCATTGGCTGTAGAACAACATGAAAAAATAAAGCATAATGAGTATGTGGTTCAATTTTTCGTCACCGGAAGCAAAAATTTGGAAACTAAGCTCAGTCAGGCAGAGTATAAGGCAGTAGAGTTGGAGAATAAAAAGAAAAATTTGTCGAAACACTTGGCAGATGAGACTGCTGAGCGAGTGAGAATGGAGAATGCATGGGTTGGAGCTGCTAGACGAGTAAATTCTGTAGAGAGAGAGAGAGAGGTCAAGGATAAGATGGCCAGGATTGACACCATGGGTTATGCGTGTTAGACGACTTTTGGTAGAGCCCAAAATAAGGTAGTACATTATCCAATGCAGTATGGCCAGTCTTGTCACACCATGAGCCGAGGGTTAGCGGTAGACATTCTGGACAAGGAGTATCAGGATTCAGTTTGACGTGGGATGCTTCTATAGGATGTTTGGTTGTTAGATATGCTTGTATATAATTATGTATATGTAAATATTATGTGAGTCTTAAACTTTTGATATAAATAGTGGATGTGTGTTGGAAATTCCGGGCTATTAATTTTATTAAGCATGATGGTTATGTAAATAGCAATATGATGTTTGCTTTGGATGTACGATGTAATGTATGTGGCATATGTATATATAACAATGTTTATAAAATGTTCCTTATGTGGATTAAGCGTTTGGAATTATTTTTAATGCTTAAAGATAAATGTTGAGTTGATAACACGAGTTTTATTAAACAGAAAGATGCCAAACCCCACACCTACCCACCTAGCTAACTTTAAGGACTTTAAGTTAGTAGGACCTCTAGAATTCAAAGGGACAATAAACCCAATAAAGGCCCAAAGTTGGGTTATGGAAATTAAAAAGTTACTCGAGTAGCGAAGGAGCAAAAGACCACTTTTGCTACCTTTATGAGGAAAGGAGATGCAAGTTATTGGTGGCAGACCAATAAAACTAGAGGATGATAAGGGGTTATTGCGTGGGATTAATTCAAAGAAATGATTTTCGAGACTTACTTTTCACCTTACGTGCAAAGTAAGATGGAGATAGAGTTCTTGAAATTAAAACAAGGAAATATGACCATTCTAGAATATGCTGCTAAATTTAATGAGTAGACAAGGTTTGCCCCCTATCAAGTGAGTACTGATGAGCGAAAAGTGAAGAGGATTGAGTAGTGACTCAAACCCTGGGTATACAGTCAAGTTTTAATGTTCCAAATAAACACGTTTGTTGGAATGTTAGAAAAAGCAATAATTGCTAAGGGTGGAAGTGAGGCGATCAAAAAATATAATCAAGATCAAAAGAATAAGAAGAGTGGGAGAGAGCACAAGGGAAGAAGTAGCAGTGGCAGTAACCTCAACAAGAGAAAGTGGAACAATAACAACAATAACAATAGTAATTTCGGTAACAAACAAGGGGAGGTAAAGAGGAAATTTGAGCCATGAAAAATGTGTGGAAAGAATCATTGAGGAATATATTTGTTAAGAAAGAAAGCATGCTATAATTGTGGACAAGAGGGACACATGGCTCTTAATTGTCCCCTCCTAACGAAAAATGCTTGTTTTAGATGTGGAGCGAAGGATCATCTAGCTCGAGACTGTCCAAAGAAGATGTTGGATGAGGAAGTAATAACAATAATGGTAAATTGACCATCACGACACCAATTCAGCCAAGTCGACCTATAACCTGAACATTCAACATGACGGTGCAAGATGTGATGCAATTAAATGACATGGTGTCAGGTATCATTCTGATCGATGATATAAATGCTTACGTATTATTTGATTCAGGTGTTACTTGCTCAATCTTGTCTAATGATTTTGCTAAACAACTAAAATTACCCCGAGAACAGTTAAAAAACCCCATATATTACCATTAAGACTCTTCCAAATTAGAAGCAAAACAAGTTGAAATTAAACTACAAGCTAAATTGGAAGAAGGTTTGGTTCAGAAATCACTAAGAAGGAATTTAACTAAATTCCAACCAAATATTTAAGCAAGTGTTTACATCAAACTTCAAACCAAAAAAAGGTATAATCTCTTATTTCTATTAAATGATACAATTAGTTAATATACAGTTAATTGATAGCTAATTTTTGTGAAATTCACTACAAGAATAAGGTCTATCAGCGACCGTCTTCCGTCGCTAATACGTATCAGCGACCGTATACGGTCGCTACTATTCGTCGCCTATAGTTTGGTCGCTAACATGCGTATCAGCGACATACAATAGCGACCGATGTTTCAGCGACCGACGCGATCTCTAAGCTGAGTCATCACATATGCCAACATTCGCCATGTGTAACGACCGAACGTAACAACGACCGATATTAGCGACCACTATCAGCGACCGATGGGAAGATTATCAATGACTGAATTTTGAGATAAACAGAGACCGAATAGCGACCGGGTATTAGCGACCACTATTAGCGACTGAATTCGGTCGCTGATTATTGTAAAAAAAATATTTTTGTTTTTTGTTTTTTTCAATTCCCATAAATTTCTTTACCTGTTAAATACATCCCAACACAGCACAACAGATATATAAACGATCTCATTGAGATCTCCAACCAAATATCAAATTCTAACTAAATGAAAAAACATACATTTCAAATAAACATAAAACCAACATCTAATCCAATCTTGGTACATAAATATATACAATAGGATAAAAAATCGACCGTGCATGGGTTACACAAGAAAATGAAGAAAATAAAAAAGCTAAGAACGATATGTAGCTCGCCAAGCTTCATCGATCTAGCTAACTGTTACGTTCCTATAACAAAAAAAGAAATATGTTCAAGATAGTATTATTGACTGATTAATTTTGGTGCATTAAGCAATACTATTACCTCGCCTAGCTCAGTCTCCTCCTCCTGGTCCGGCTCACTTGCTGTTGTCGCCACCGTATCCGCTAATGAATCAGGACTCGACGCTTTCAAATGATCTTGCAGCTGACGCAGAAGGGCCTTTAACACAGTCCACAGTATTATATGGCATCGGATTGTATGATGCTTAGGTGGACTGGCTACCAGAGCTACAAGAAGTAGTAATACTTGACCATCTTCGTTGCCTTTAGCCCTTAACAAAAATTTTCTTAACAACCGATGCCCTTTCCCACAATTCTTGATCAATCGACGGGCGACCACTGCCAAGGGGATACTGCTCATCCATTAGTTAGTTGTAAGTGTCCTGTAATTAAGTAATACATTTAATAGTTAAATGTAACATCAAAATTAATGTATAAACATGTAACGTTAAAAAAAACTTAATTACCCGTATCTGTATAGCATCAGGCAGACCATCACGGGTGGCCACGTACACATCCAACCAATTGATAGTCTGACCTCTGGACCTGCTAGATGACTACAAATATGACAAGTGTATAAATATATTAATCATGCAAATAAATACTAATTAAATGATCGTAAACATGAATAAAGTAAATTTGACGAACTTTGTACCTCCCTATCAATGAAATGTTGCGCCTGTGATATACTACCGCCTTTGTATGTACCTTTTGCCTTTTCCCCTTCAGCTACACCTGCGGATCTGTTCCTGGTAGCAATCCTCCCTTTCCTCGCCCATTCGTCACTCTGCCACTGCTGGCACATCTCAACCCATATATCGTGCAAGCACCACCATGGGCCGTACTCATGCATATACTCCGCAGCTTGACCAGGATGGTCTATACCAGCATTATACAATGCCTTTTTCCACTACTTCTTTATGTTGTCTTTTGTGCGGACAACACACTTTTGCCAAAATAGTGGCTGTATAATCCATGTCTATGAATCTTCCCACTTGTATCTTTTCTGAAATAAAAATATAGTAATAACATTAAAATAATTGTAATATAATTAACCTGATAATACTAAACATTAGAATAGTTCAATAGAATAGTTATAAATTACGGAAAAAAAAAAATACCTGGAACTCCTGCCAACAGGCCTCTTAATGGGCTAGCGGTGTGCTGGCCCACGTAATAGATGGGGTAGACCAGTTTTGTAGGTATAACTGTGAAATACATTTAACAACCCGTTAATCTGTAAAATCTTTGAAATATAAAATAATTTACATTAGTATATACAATAATATAATTTTTAATTTAATATTACTATATGGTTAATAACTTACATGTTAGTAGGATCAGGGCGAATCTGTAATAAAATACGCTCGTCTGGATTATCTGGGGCCTTCAGGATCTGATTTGGACCCCAGCCTAAATCGCGTTTTCTTCTTGCTGCTAAAGATGTCATCTATTCAAAAAAAATAACATATTAATGTGACTTTCATAATAATGATTACAGAAATGAAATGCGTGTATATACAACAAGTCAATAATATTATATAAACATTTATATATAACTCTGCAGAATACAAATTAAATTAAACATACATTTTAATGAAACTCGCTGTCTGATTCTGAATCATCTTTAACAATATGTGGAGATTCATAACCATCTCCTACTTCAGATTCAGTGTCGTTGTCACTTAATAACTCTTCCTCCTCAGTATCACTATCATCTAAGTGTTGTACTGAATCGGGATCCAATTCATTATCATCATCATCACCTCCACCCTCTAAATTGTTGAGTTGATTGTTGTCATCGAGATTTATTATATGTGGGTTATGTAACGTCTTATCTCGGTAGACTTCTATGTCTACTAATTGGACACGAATGGGCGCAAGAGTATGAATGACAATTTACCAATTTATAGGCGTTCTATCCCTTTTCCGAATAGGAGTATGAGTGTAATATACTTGCTGTGTTTGAGTTGGCAACATAAATGGTGCATTCTTATATGTCCTTTTGTTGAGGTCAATATCGACAATTCCATGTCAATCGACACGTATCCCTTTTTTCTGAATTAAACCAACGACATTTAAACAGATTAATCTGACCTCCGTATATACCCTTGTACGATAACTCAATAATCTCTTCCAACTCCTTATAAAAGGCATGACTAACCTCATTGTAGCAATTTTCTTGAACCAACACTCCAGTATTGGTTGTTCTTTTACCGATGGCATATATCTTTGTATGAAAATCATAGTCATTTACTTTATAACCATTACGAATGACTTGGTCCCTATCTGGGCCCATGGCTAAGACTTGAACATTTGAAGGAATTGTACCGTCATTAAGAGCCTACAATTGTTTAATACATTGTGAATAAGTGTTTCATAAATTAAATAAAATGACTTAATTAAGTTAAATAACTTACTTTATCCTTTAGCCATTTTGCAAAGTTTTGATCCCAATTCAGTTCAATATCTTTATCAGTGATGCCGTGTTGATTTGTTCTTAACTCAACATCAAATGATCTACAGATATATTATATATATGAAACAATATATATGAGATTACAGTGTACATCAATGAGATTAAGTTAAATATGAGTTTTACATGCATATCTCATCAATCCCTCAATCTCCTGGCAATTGAGAAAAATATAACTATGTGGAGCATGTAATTCTGCTTCAGAGAGGAATATGCGTTTTTCTTTTCCATAAGTGCGACCCAGTAGACCAAATACAGAAAGTCGACCGTTTAGTTCAACGTTCCCCCCATCATCATGTCTCGAAACTCGATTGGCCTTTGTCAAAACTTCATCGAAAAAATAGTCTGATACAAACGTAGATATCTCATCAAAACTTTATTCTTCACATATTGACCCCTCGACATAAGCTTTATTTTTAACCTTCCTCTTCAGGTTTCCCATCACCCTCTTGAAAGGATACATCCATCTGTATTGAACTGGACCACCAATACGAGCTTCATAGGGTAGATGAATTTGCAAATGCTCCATGGAATAAAAAAACCCTAGTGGAAATATTTTTCCAAGCTTACACGTAATCTCAATGATGTTATTCTCAAGTATTTCCATGTCCTTTGTATTTAATGTTTTTGAACATATACTTTTGAAGAAACGACTAAGCTCAGTCAAAACATCCCATATTGGTTTATCAAGCAAGTCTCGAAATGCTATTGGCAAGAGTCTCTCCATGAACACATGACAATCATGACTCTTCATCCCTTATATTTTGTCACCTGTAACACACCTTGCAATGTTTGACGTATATCCATCTGGTAGTTTCAGAGACTTGATCCATGCACACATATCTTCAACCTGCTTCTTGGACAATGTGTATTTTGCATGCAGTTTGATAATCTTTCTATTAGGTGATTCATAAAGCTCTAATCCAGGACGCTTACAAATATCTTTTATATCCAACTGTGCTTTATCATTATCTTTTGTCTTGCCCTTAACTCCCATCACGATGTTAAATACATTGTCGAACACATTCTTCTCAATATGGATTACATCTAGATTGTGACGAATCAAGTTTGTAGACCAATAAGATAGTTCCCAAAATATGTTTCTCCGAACCCAATTGTGAGACTCACCAAACTCATTGATTGTTGTTGAGGCAGCATTTTTACTAAATGGGATTACTGGTAATCTCATCACACGATCACGCACCTCCGTCCTAGATAATCGTCCTACCGACATACATTTTCCTACTTCTCCTTTTATAAAATCTTCTCTATTTTTTCAAAAAGGGTGATCTATTGACAAGAAACGACGATGACAATCAAACCAGCATGGCTTCCGACCATGTAGTAGATTAAAAGACTTTGTATGCTCCATACAATATGGACAAGACATCTTCCCGTGTGTACTCCATCTAGATAACATACCATAAGCAGAAAAATCACTAATAGTCCACATAATTGCTGCCCAAAGGTTGAAATTTGTTTTCGTCGAAACATCCCAAGTATGTACTCCATCCTCCCATAATACCTTCAACTCGTCTATAGGTGGTCTAAAGTAAATATCTAGATTCTTTTCAGGACTTTTGGGACCAGGAATCATGAATGAAAGAAACAAGTATGGTTGTTTTATACACATCCAAGGAGGCAAGTTGTATGGAGTCACTATCACAGGCCAGTAGGAGTACGGAACAGCTGAGTGGCCGAAAGGGTTGAAACCATCGGTTGACAATCCAAGCCTCACATTTCTTGGTTCTAATGCAAACCCCGAATGTGCTAAGTTGAATTCTTTCCAAGCTTTCCCATCTGTAGGATGGTTAAGTTCCCCACCATTAGTTGGAGATCTCGCATGCCAAGTCATGTGTTCAGCTGTTCTTGAAGACATGTACAATCTTTGCAGCCGATGTGTAATTGAAAAATACCTTAAAATCTTAAAAGGTATATTTGTCTTTTTTTGTAGTCAAACCTTTTTATTAGGCTTAAACCAATCATGACTGCATAACATGCACTTTGTCTTCTGTTCATTTTTCTTATAAAATAGCATGCAATCGTTCGGACATGCATCGATCTTCTGGTATCCAAGACCCAACTTCTTCACCATTTTCTTACAAAAGTAATAGTTATCGGGCAATTTTTCACCGTCAGGTAACATACTCTTAATGGCCTTTAAGATCGACTCAAAACACGCATGGTTCGTGTTGTGATCAGTCTTGATGTTAAGTAACATCGCCACTGCAGACAATGTAGTTTGCTTTGAGTAACCAGGCCACAACGGTTCGCTACCCTCCTCTAATAGCTTAAAGAACGTTTTGGCATCAGAATTCATAAGTTGATCCATGTCTTGTTCCCAATCAAAATTCGACCCAGCAATATCATGAACCATGTCATTCATACGGCGGGTACTACTGTCTACTGGATTATGTATCCGTGCATTGACACTCTCTCTTTTCTGTCCATGTGCCTACCAACATTCTTCGTAATTTTTCATGAACCCAATAACAAGTAAATGATAGGCGACTATATCTTTGTCTACCTAATTTACAGTCTTACACTTTAAACAAGGACATCTTATCTTGTTCTGAGCGTTGATACATTCTTTCTGGCTATATGCGTAATCTAAAAACACTTGACAACCAGTTCTAAATTCAGCTGTAGCACCTATCTGCCCACGTGACTTTCATCGCCTCATCCAACTACGATCTGAATAGAAATCCATAATAGTATGGTACCTATTTTGACAAGATTTATTGTATTCATTAAATTTACTTATTACAAATGTATAGGTATAATGCATATTTCCTACCTAAATACGTCTTCACCCTTATTACACCGGTCAGGCATCTATCTCATTCTTGTATATGACGTCCTACTAATGTCAATGACTTAAATAAATGCATCTGTTTGTTCTAAAGAAATTTCGACAGCATCTACCATCGATCTCCAAGTACATGAAATAAACTATGATTTACATAGTCTAAGTATTCACCCGAAGAACAATAGAAGATAAACAAATCAAAATTTCTTTAGAACAAACAGATAAATTTGCTTAAGTCATTGACACCGACCTATGTGGGAGTGGATCATACAAGAATAGTCCCAAAACGGGGACTATTCAATATTCACTCCAATCTTGAACGAGTTTATAAGCTGCGCATATTATTTTTTATACTAAATTTCTTTATTTTATCTTATATTATATTATTTTTATTTATTTTATAATATTATTTTGAATGATATTATATTATATTTCTTTATTTTATATTAATTTCAATGATATTATATAATATAATTTTTATTATATTATTTTTTACTATTTCGTATTATTTCGAATGATATTATATTATATTATATTTATTTATTTTATAATATTATTTAATATTAATTTGAATGATATTATATTACATTATTTTGTATTATTTTGAATGATATTATATTATACTATTTTTATTATATTATATTTTATTATTTTGTAATATTTTTCTTTATTATATTTTTTTTGTATTATTTTATATTATATTTATTTATTTCATAATATTATTTTGTATTATTTTGTATTATATTATTTTTATTAGATTATATTTTATTATTTTGTATTATTTTGATTAAGAAAATAGTATTGTTCTATAATTCCTAATCAAACGCAATCCTCTCTCCCATAAAGATATTCCCATATGCCTTTGAAGCACTGAGATTTGTCAACCAAACACTAAAATATGTCCATGAAGTAGTCACACAAATAAAAACTGAATAACACCCTTAAACATGGAAAATACAAAATAGAGTTGTTATAGAGAACTTGTCTTGCAAGGATTCGGGTATGTCCAAATAAAGCAACCATCAGTATATAATGAACTTTTAGAATGTCACTACCACATCTGAATTTGAGTCAAAATTTCATACATAGTGTTTTTACAATTCCAAATAATGGAAAAATGAGGACAAATACTAGTGCATGGAGACATTAGATGAATTATATTAGATAAATTAAACATATTGCATATCCATTAATAGTTGTTTTTCACTTTACCATCTAATTCAATATAGGATTGGGTTACTTCTATAACAGATTACTGTCAATATAAAAAATATGGACTTAACTTGGAACTATTAAATTCAAATATGATTTATTACTTATTCATCCCCCTACACCCAAGAATGGTTAAATACTAAATATTATCAAAATTTGTTGTCTAATTATAATATTTTATTATTTTATCTTTATATCAGTTTATATAAATTTAGAGTGAGGATAAAAAAGAAAAATAATACATATAATATCTCAGTTTGGTGTTTACTTTTTCCAGCAGGGGGTGGCATCCGGTACGGGGTGGTGGCGGCAGCGTCCGATAAGGTGAAGGGAGGGGAGGACCGACGTCCGGCAAGGGGAGGGGAGGGGAGGGGCGGCCGTCCGGTAGGGGGCTCTTCTCTTCTCTCTTCTCAGTTCTTTTTCTTCTCTTCTCTCTTATCTCTTATCTTTCTTCTCTTCTATCTTCTTTCTTCTTCCTTCTGTTTCCCGTACGGCGCTTAAATTTAGGTCTGAACATAATAGCAACCGCTTAACAGCGATCGATTTCGGTCGCTAATTTTTTTTAATGTGTTAGCACTTTTAGCGACGGAAAGTGCGGTCGCTGATACATTAGCTACCGTGTCAGCGACGGATCATCGGTCACTACTTATGGCGCCAAAAATCCCGCACTTTTCTGGTGGCAAAATTGGTATTTGTGATGAAAATAACAACCGTCTTCCGGTCGCTATTAATTTTTGCGACTAGTTACACTATCGGTCGCTAAAACGTAGTATTAGCGACGGATTTTGCGGTCGCAGAAAGTCTTGGTCGCTGATGTGCGTTTTTGTTGTAGTGATTGACGTGGGAGGTTCAAATGTTTAGGAATCATGAAAGACTCAAGAGATATAAGGTTGGAATTAGATATGGAGGCTATGTGTTATGTGCTTAAATTTGTATAAAGATGAAGTTTTAATTGCATGCACATGAAGTGTTTGTAAATTTGTCTCAATGAAACCATTTTATGAAAACATGAAAATTAATTGTTCATTGTTGCAAGGTTATGTGTATATGAGATGTATAAACTACCTTGAGCTTTATAGAGGTTTCAAAACTAGACCAAAAAGGTTTTAAAGGTTTTTCTATCAAACTAGTTTCAACCGAAATGGATGATAAATGTGTACTTCTGGGTTGTTGGATTCATGATTTAAAGAAGTTTATAAAAATTAAACTATAGAAATATTGTTCGTTGTTATATGACCTAAGTTGTGTCCAAGATTTCAAGTCAATTAGAGTTAAATGGAGTATGTTGTACATGTTGGAAATGATTAGTTGAAACAAAAAAATAATTCTGAAAACTTTGCGCGTCACTGCTATGTTATTTTGAGCACGGGGTGTGCTCAGCCTTCGTTTTAAAACTCTCTGAGTGACTGGCGTGGGGCGCGCCTGCTGTAATTCAATTCTGACGTGGGGCTCGCCAGTCCCATATTTTTTTTAAAAAAAAGTATTAATTTGTTTATTATTTTAATAAAAAGAGTTTTGAGATAAAATGAATAATTTTAATATAAAATACAGTTAAATGTACAAATTTAATTTATTTTGGTATGGTAAGTTCAATTTGATTAACTTTGAAGTCGAACACTAATGAAGGTTAGGTTTGAATGAAATAATAACAATATTATGTGTTTAGTTTTTAACAAACGGTGTATATTACTTAGGTCGTACAATAAGCGATACGGTAAAGGCAATAGCTTAAACAAATATAGATTTTAGCGTGACGTCAACGAGGTAAGTATTCTAACTACTTTGAATTTAATGTTGATGAACCATGATGCGTTATATCATTCAAATTTTGTATTAAGGTTTGACTTGAAAGTTTATTCAAATATGAGTTATTGTTGAAAGTCTAAGCTATATGTTTCGGCTCGATGTTTATTAATGCCTGTTATGAAATCTCTATTTATTTTTAAAACTAAGCATAACCAAATTGAGGGGGCAGTTTCCTATGATGAAAAACTGATATGAACAACCCTATATAAGGGGAAAGCTTTTCAAATGCTTTAATTCCAGTCAACGCATTAGCGTTTAATATGTTTGTGCACAATACATAATACAAGAGGCTGATCCCCTTGTGTACGATATAAAGACTTATATATTCTTATAGTTTTGGTTGTAGTAGAAATACTTGTTAACCCAGATGTATTTCAATGTATTGTGACATTCAGCATTATGATTTAAAAATCAAAGAGAAGCTTTGAAATGATTTATTCGAATTGTTTTCATAGTTATTGTTTAACTGTTGAAAAACTTTAGTCAAGTTCATTTGTATTCAAATTGATTATTCTATAACTGTTATACTTACTGAGCATTATCATTGCACATTCTTGCTTACCTTAACTTTTCAGTGAAAGACAAAAAACCCAATGGAACAGTTTCTTTTAAAGGCAAAGAAAAGGCGCAAGATTATATTGCAACTGTTCAACCTTTTGTCCTGAAAGTTTGTATATACATGTATGTAAATATTTATTTTCATATTATGTAATGTTAAAGGTTAGATAACCTAAGGAGCTATGATATATGTTTTGTAATAATACAAGTTTAATATATGTTATTTTGTATGTCGAGTAGCATAGATGTATGGTTATATTGAATAGTGAACACCGAACCCGAGGTTCAAGGGACCTGGATTTGGGAGTGTTACGATTATAAAAAGTTTATAAGAAACTATGGAGTGATCAAGTAGGGTCCTCACTGAGTTATCAAAGAAAGACAAGTTCATTTGGAATGACCAAGCTACCGAGGCCTTCCAAACTCTTAAAGAGGCGATGACTCAAGCTCCATTTCTTACTATGCCATATTTTGATGAACCTTTCACGCTAGAAACTGATGCTTCTTATTGGGGTATTGGGGCAGTATTAATGCAAATGAACAGGCCTATAGCTTACCTAAACAAGGCTATAGTTCCTCAACACTTAGGCTTGCCAACATATGAAAATGAACTAATGGCAGTGGTCTATGTAGCAAATAAATATAGGCATTATCTGTTAAGGAATAAGGTCTATATCCAGACAAACCGTCAAAGCCTAAAATACTTATTGGATCAAAGAATCACAACTATAAATCTCTATAAATGGATTACAAAATTGATGGGGCTTTACTATGAAATAGATTATAAAAAAGTGAAATAAAACATTGCAGCTGACATTTTATCCAGGGAAGCCAAGGGCTTGACATCACATGGTTCCTCTTATACCACGGGTTCAGAAAGTTGCTCTGAAAGTTTTTAAGATTGCAGAATGATCACTACAGTGGTGCTTGCTTGGATGCAGGAGATTGCACAATCATGGGAAACAGATGAATGACTGAAGGAAATTATAATCCAGCTGCAAATGGACTTATCTTCTTTACTTGGCTATTTCAGAATGGCAGGTTTAAGTTTTAGGACAAATTAATAGTGGGTCCAAATATAGATCTAAGGAATAAGTTTTTGCATGAGTTTCATAACTCCCCTATTGGAGGGCACTCAGGCATCAAAGGAACCTTTGAAAGGATTAGATAAATTCTTTTGGTGGCCTAGTCTCAGACAGGATGTCACAAAATTTATGAAGAAATATAACATATGTTAACAGCAGAAATAAAAAATTGTAGCAAACCCAGGCTTACTTCAGCCTCTGCCAATTCCATAGATGCCTTGGACTGATATCTCCATGGATTTTATAGATGGCTTGCCCAGATCAGAAGGTATGACAGTCATTTGGGTAGTAGTTGATAGACTAGTACTTACCAAGTATGGCCATTTTATTGCCTTGAAACACCCTTTTACTGCTACACAGTTAGCTCAGTTATTTATCTCACACATTTATAAATTGCATGGACTACGTACTTACCACTATTATGTTTGATAGGGATAAAGTGTTTGTCAGCCATTTTTGGCAATATCTCTTTACGATGGTAGGAACTAAACTAACGATCACAACTTATCACCCCCAAACAGATGGGCAAACTAAAAGGGTAAACCGAGTTTTAGAGTGTTATCTCAGATACATGATTTATCAGAAACCTCATAACTGGGTATCATAGCTAGTATTATCAGAATGGTTGTATAATTCCCAGTACCACACAGGGTTAAAAGTTACTCCTTTTGAAAGGCTCTTTGGGTACAAGCCCCCTCACCTAGACTTTCACCAGTTTGGCCAAATAAATGACCCCATGACCAGGCAATTCTGCAAGGAAAGATCTCAGTGGTTCTAGTTGATGAGACAACATTTGGTTGAAGCCCAATCCAGACCTTATAGGCAGTCTTCTTTGATGCCAGCTAACAAAGGCAAGTTCATTCCTAAATACTATGGACCTTTTCAAGTGTAACAAAAAATTGGAATAATGGCCTATAGGTTACAATTACTAGGGGATTCTAAAATCCATCCATTATTTCACGTCTTCTTACTCAAAAAGAAGATTGGATCACAGTGTACCTGTGAGGATCCAAATTTTCAAAATTATTTAATAAAATTAAATGAGAATTTAATTGATTTAAATTATCAGGATTGTTCAAATTGATTATTATTTTATGTGATTTAAGGTATGTAATGAGATTTAATTAGTAAATTAAATCTGTGCAGAGATTATGATAAATGGAATTGAATTTAAGTAATTAAAAAGTAAATAAATTGTTTAAAGACAATTTATTAAGAATAAGAGAAATTTTAATATTGAGAAATTGTTGTGGAGGTACGGAAATTAAATGAGGTTATATGATAATGTAAAATGTATGAATTAAATATGTATATATTTATATATATACATTTGTATATTATATATGTGAACGTTTAATTGATAATCTTAAATTTCATTAATTAAGGAAATAAAGGGATTAATAATTAAATTAATCCAAATTTAAATAAAAAGTGAATGAGGGAGTTGGTAAAATTGTATGTGTTAATTTTAGAATTTATCAAGAATTTTGGAGGAGGTTTAGAAATTAATTGAGAAGGAAAAGTAATTATATAAATTATATAATAATAAATTATATAATTTATATAAGGAAATTAAAATAAGGTATGAAGAAAATAATAATTATATAAATTATATAAGAATAATTATGCAATTTATATAAGGTAATTGTATGGAATAAAGTTAGAGGAAATTAAGAAATTATTTCAAAGGAGAATGTAATTATATAAATTATATAATATTAAATTATATAATTTATATATATAAAGAAGTTAATGTGAATATTAAAGAATTGAATAATAAATAAGAAAAAGGAATGTTTTAAGTTAATAAAAATTATGGTTATGTATAATGGAATTATTATGACTTTTATGAAAGATATAATGGAATTATTATGACTTTTATGAAAGATAATATTTCGGAAACGTGAACATGTTAATGTAACATGTTGTCCAAGTAACGAAATAAAAAATTATGAAAAATAATTTGTATATGTCCTATGAATTATTTTATGATTTTTGGAGGTATAAATTACCTCATATAATTACATGCATGTCATTATGCGTGTACAAAAATTGTCAAATAAAATACTGAAAAAGGTATTAATATTACTCATAAATCATAATATGAATTTTAGTGAATTAAAATAAATATTTTATATTTATTATATAAAGTATTTATTACACGATGTAATTACGTAATGTGTTTAAAACATTTTTATGCTTAATTTTTACTAAGTCCGGAAGTTTCAAGAAATTTCTAAGGCGGTGAAATTTTTAAGCCAGCGTGGGTAGTGTTAGTATAAAAAGAAAAAGAAACCAAGAAGAAGAGAAAAGGAATAAAAACTATATATATATATATATATATATATATATATATATATATATATATATATATATATATATATACTCTCTTCTCCTTCATCCGACAACACCACCGCCACCTTCCTCCACCGGAAAACACCAAACCCACCATGTTCACCACCAAGAGAAGATTAGGTGACACCAAAGAGGAGGAAGAACAAGCCATAGAAGGTATAAATTAATTTATTTTGAATTATTTTGGAATTTATGATGATAAATTATTATTGTGGAAAAATAGCAAATAATTAGAATAATTGTTCCAAATAATTTTTGGATATTTAGGTATGAATTATGTGATTTTTAGAATTGTTTTGTTGTGAAATTTTGGAGGAAAAATGGTATTTTTATTGCAAAGTTGGCTACTGTTCGCGGAAGGAAAGGGAGAAGAAAAGAAATATGCGCGGCAGCCATTTTTTTTCCGGACGCGGCTTAAAACGGCGTCGTTTTGGGCGCGTCTGGGGGTGGTCCGCGCCATGCGCGGCGACCAAAATCAGCATGCCGAACGACGTCATTTGGACAGGCCGAAGTTTCCGGAACAGGCCTTCGGATGACGTCGTTTTGGAGCGACCGGGGACGTTCCGCGCGATGCGCAGGCGTTGGGATGAAATTACGAAGATGCCCATAGTCTTTTAAGTTTATACCCAGCGTGTCCTAGACGCCGTATAATTACGGAAATGCCCCTGGCCTTTCCGAAAAATACCGAATGAGTCCTAGAAGCGCGAAAATTACGGAAATGCCCCTGGACTTTTCCAGGAAATTCCAGTTATGTCCCTAGGGCGCGGAAATTACCAAAATGCGCCCAGAATCAGTTTTTAATTAAATAAATGTTTAAAAATTGTTTAAAAATCATAGAAAATTATAGAAAAATACTAAAAATATAGAAATGATGTTTGGGCATTAAATTTAATATTTTTGTAAAAATATTAAATATTGGGGATTAATATTTAAATATTTAAATATTAATCTAATAAGGTTACCACTTAGAAAATGGTTAAATAAAATTTTTGGGACACCCAGTTATGTTAAAATTTATCCGATGAGCCGGGTTGTCCGTATTAGAGGTGTTGAATATTAAGTTAAGCGAATATTTTAAGGAACGAGGTTAATATAATTGGCCATATAAATTAATAATTGGCCTAGAGATGATATTAATTAATTAAATTAATATCATAAGGAGTTAAATAATTATTATTTGATTATTTTATGATCATAGGTTGATCGAGTTAAGGGTTTGAGCTATCAAATTAATTAACTGGACTTCAGGCAAGTTCTTCAGTCCCTTTTATGTTAAATGTTGGAATGTTATGATATGTAATTCTTGTTTTAACTGCATACAAATTATGTGTTACGTGATACGTGATTAATATGACCACAATGTGTATTTTGTGCAACGATATGAATATATATGAGATATATTGCTATAGTAGATGTACAAGCACATGATGTATGACACACACCAAGCATGATAAGGTATGAGTTACGTGAATCATAACTGTTGAACTTGTTGAGCCGTTGTGCTCATTACTTGCTTAAAATAAACTTTTGCTGGTAAATAAATGAGTTTCAGAAATATCAGATTGTGCTAAAGATGAATTATCTAGAAGGTTGGATACGTAACTGTTATAATTTCGATGTCATGATTCAATGTGAGTGAATTGTATTCAATGTGAGTGAATTGATAAAATTTATGTGAATGTGTTGTATCTATTTACAAATTGGTCCGGATAGGACGAATAGAGTTACATGGCGAACTAGGGTTATTTAAGATGATTGTTACGATAAAGATTTGTTAAATGGTCTAATTGTGAATTACGATTGAAAAGAACAAATGTGAAGATATAATTATTACTAAATTTTAAATGTTTAACGTTATGATATTTGTAAAGAAGGAAAAAGCTAAGGTTGCGATCCAGGGACTAGGATCCAGAATGTAAGGATTTTAAATATCCAAATATCTTAATACAACGATTGAATCGAGAAAAAGAAAAATTTATATGAGAATTTTGATAATTGATGATTTTAAATATCAGATAATGGATCAGTTAAGGTGGTTAAAGATATATTAACGAACCGAAATTTGGACGTAAGAAAGATAATGTATCATAAATACAAATTTTAAGGTAAGAATATTTTTATATGAGAATTTTGATAATTGATGATTTTAAATATCAGATAATGGATCAGTTAAGGTGGTTAAAGATATATTAATGAACCGAAATTTGGACGTAAGAAAGATAATGTATCATAAATACAAATTTTAAGGTAAGAATATGGGTCGAATTTCGGGGTCGTTACAGTTGGTATCAAAGCTAGAGGTTATAACCCTTAGGAAAATGATACCTTAGGCTATAACCTAAAGTAAGAAAGATTACGGTTAATTGAGTGTTCTGAAAACTCAAGCGTATGGTAAACTCGTGACTCATGATTGTATGGTGGAGCTCCTTTAGCGAATGGGCGACTATGGCCTGACTAGGACAAGCTCCTCAACCATATGATTATGGTAAGTTCCTGAGTCCAAATACGTGATAAGTTTGATGAACATGGGGGAATTAAAATAGAAAGATGTAAGTTAAGAAATACAGATCTTAGATATTGGCTAAAGTAAAGGAAATATGAAAGATATAAGATTATAAGGAAGAGATAAAGATGTTAAGAAAGATTTGAATGAAACGAATAAAGAAAATTTATAAGTTCAATTAAGAACATATCTGAAAGAATATTTGAAATGATTCAAAGATGAATCTCAAAGAAAATCAGGGAACACCTGATTTAAGCAATAAAGATGACAAGGTAATCCAAAAAGCATAGAAATAGATCATAATAATATGATCAGGAACAGTAAGAGGATCGTACTACGATACGATCATGAGATAAGGGAAACGAGTAAGGAATGGATTGTAAAGCAAGGTCATGATAGGATCAAGTGAGAATGTGAAATAATAGAAAGACCTATTAATGGTCAATAAGGTATAGCTTCATGCTATAAAGAGAAATGGTACTATGAAATAGTACAAGAAGAATTCAGAGAATGATAAGACATGAATGACAGAAAGGTTATGATAAGGGGGTAGAAAACTTGGGTACGAAATTTCATTTGAGGACTCATGTGGTGACTGAGTTGCACAATCCTTTGTATGGGCGGGGGATTTGTGTTTACTTAGTTACTATGTGATAATCATTGAAATGTTAGAGTCGCGCTAAGAGTTTCTGATAGATAGATAATATTAAGTTTAGGCACGAGTTCTTAAAACTCATGCATGTGGTAAGTCCATGACTCATAATCGTATGGTATGTTTTGAGCCCCTCAGCATATGGATAGTCTTTGATTTGTTCTCAGACTACATATTGCTAGGACAAGCTTCTAAACTCATATTCTTGCGGTAAGTTTCTGGACTCATAATGTGTGGCAAGTTTGATGAACTATACGGGGGTATAGAAAAGTTGGAGTAGATAGAAATTTTAATATGATAAAGAATAGTAGTCCTATCAATAAATTTTGTAATTAAATGAAGAAGCAGAAAGTAAATGTTAGGGAATTTAGGATATTCCCATTCTTCTAGCTTTGCTAGACTTCGAAATGTTTGGCCTCAAGTTGATTTGGAACGAATGTGTTTTAAAAAAATATATATATATACAAATGAATTTTTAAGCGATTTAGAAAAGTGTCTATGCTACTTGTTTCGGCTAGACAAAAATATTTTTACATCAAAATGTATTTCAAAAGAATCATCCACGCACCTTTTAGCTCGGTGCAGATGTGATGAATGACGGAATGCTCAACGTGTTGTTGAGACGGTGCGGTACTATTTCGTTATAAGATTATTCAACACCATAAAGTACGGTTTATGGTGTAGGAATTATTAATGACGAAATCCTCAACGTACTGCCAAAATGATGCAGTAACATGAAGTCATAAATGATTTTGATTTATGAAAGTATGTCAAAGCTATAGGTCAATGCCATTTGACTCGGCTAGACGTTTTGAAGAGTTTTGACATGAAGAATGTTTTAAGAATTTCTGCGGATTATAAATTATTAAAAGAAAGTTTATGCCAATTGATCTGGCTAGACAAACGTTGAAGAAACACAAGTCTAAGCTATTTGATTCAGCTAGACAAAATTTGAATTATGTTTATTGAATTCATATTCTTTGAAAGTTATACCAAATTAAATTATCTTCGAATGAATTCTAAGGCTGAGATGAACAAAAAGATTAAGAATATTGCAGGTTGATCGAATGGTCGCCTGGCATAAGAAGATACAGGCATTGCAGACTGATCATCTGGCGTGCCAATGTATGGTGAAACATCCATCACTTTAATGACAGATTAATCCACTGTCAGGGTTTGCAGTATGAAGTACTCGGGGAGCGAAGTACTGTAAACCGGGATAAATGTTCATTCAGCATATTTGAAAGTTTTCCCAAAATAAAATTTTTGAATTCTTCTACTCTTATGAAGATTGGATAGTAAGATGGGGTAGTATTCTTTAATTATTAGTGATAGTGAAAGCAATAATGGTGAAGTAAAGAAATTATGAAATATGATGAATTAGAAAATTGCAATGGCCAATGATCACGAGAAATGAAGGAAAGAATGATATGTGGAATAAATACAAAGAAAATGGTGTTTGTTACAAATGAATGAGATATTAATACATAGAAATTTCGAGGACGAAATTTTATGAAGGAGAGGTGAATGTGACACCCAGGATTTTTGAAATAATTTTCAAATAAGGATTATGATGAATTAAGTAAATGTTGGTATTTAAAGCCTAGTGTTGAACGATAAAGGTAGGAAGGAATGAATTATGGAATATGAAGAAAATTTATATGAATTAAGGAAAGATAGATGAATGTGTAAAGTATCAATAAGGTGGAATAGGGAATATGAATACGCGGATTGAGTAAGGGTAAATATGATGAACATTTTCAGCGAATGAGAAATTATTTTAATAAGTGTATCAAGAAATGAGTTAAAGTTTTATGAATAAAGTTTTTAGAGAAATATGAAATTTAATGTTGAGTTAATAATTGAATATTCTAACAGTTATGATTTTTATTGGAATTATCTATGTAGATTATGAATTTAAAGAAGTAAAATATGATTTATCAAGATAAAGGTATAGCAAGGTGCTATAAATGAGATACATATGAATATTACGACAATTATGATTCCGAGGACGGAATCCTGTTAAGGGGGGAAGAATGTGAGGATCCAAATTTTCAAAATTATTTAATAAAATTAAATGAGAATTTAATTGATTTAAATTATCAAGATTGTTCAAATTAATTATTATTTTATGTGATTTAAGGTATGTAATGAGATTTAATTAGTAAATTAAATCTGTGCAGAGATTATGATAAATGGAATTGAATTTAAGTAATTAAAAAGTAAATAAATTGTTTAAAGACAATTTATTAAGAATAAGAGAAATTTTAATATTGAGAAATTGTTGTGGAGGTACGGAAATTAAATGAGGTTATATGATAATGTAAAATGTATGAATTAAATATGTATATGATGTGACACCCAGGATTTTTGAAATAATTTTCAAATAAGGATTATGATGAATTAAGTAAATGTTGGTATTTAAAGCCTAGTGTTGAACGATAAAGGTAGGAAGGAATGAATTATGGAATATGAAGAAAATTTATATGAATTAAGGAAAGATAGATGAATGTGTAAAGTATCAATAAGGTGGAATAGGGAATATGAATACGCGGATTGAGTAAGGGTAAATATGATGAACATTTTCAGCGAATGAGAAATTATTTTAATAAGTGTATCAAGAAATGAGTTAAAGTTTTATGAATAAAGTTTTTAGAGAAATATGAAATTTAATGTTGAGTTAAGAATTGAATATTCTAACAGTTATGATTTTTATTGGAATTATCTATGTAGATTATGAATTTAAAGAAGTAAAATATGATTCATCAAGATAAAGGTATAGCAAGGTGCTATAAATGAGATACGTATGAATATTACGACAATTATGATTCCGAGGACGGAATCCTGTTAAGGGGGGAAGAATGTGAGGATCCAAATTTTCAAAATTATTTAATAAAATTAAATGAGAATTTAATTGATTTAAATTATCAAGATTGTTCAAATTAATTATTATTTTATGTGATTTAAGGTATGTAATGAGATTTAATTAGTAAATTAAATCTGTGCAGAGATTATGATAAATGGAATTGAATTTAAGTAATTAAAAAGTAAATAAATTGTTTAAAGACAATTTATTAAGAATAAGAGAAATATTAATATTGAGAAATTGTTGTGGAGGTACGGAAATTAAATGAGGTTATATGATAATGTAAAATGTATGAATTAAATATGTATATATTTATATATATACATTTGTATATTATATATGTGAACGTTTAATTGATAATCTTAAATTTCATTAATTAAGGAAATAAAGGGATTAATAATTAAATTAATCCAAATTTAAATAAAAAGTGAATGAGGGAGTTGGTAAAATTGTATGTGTTAATTTTAGAATTTATCAAGAATTTTGGAGGAGGTTTAGAAATTAATTGAGAAGGAAAGGTAATTATATAAATTATATAATAATAAATTATATAATTTATATAAGGAAATTAAAATAAGGTATGAAGAAAATAATAATTATATAAATTATATAAGAATAATTATGCAATTTATATAAGGTAATTATATGGAATAAAGTTAGAGGAAATTAAGAAATTATTTCAAAGGAGAATGTAATTATATAAATTATATAATATTAAATTATATAATTTATATATATAAAGAAGTTAATGTGAATATTAAAGAATTGAATAATAAATAAGAAAAAGGAATGTTTTAAGTTAATAAAAATTATGGTTATGTATAATGGAATTATTATGACTTTTATGAAAGATATAATGGAATTATTATGACTTTTATGAAAGATAATATTTCGGAAACGTGAACATGTTAATGTAACATGTTGTCCAAGTAACGAAATGAAAAATTATGAAAAATAATTTGTATATGTCCTATGAATTATTTTATGATTTTTGGAGGTATAAATCACCTCATATAATTACATGCATGTCATTATGCGTGTACAAAAATTGTCAAATAAAATACTGAAAAAGGTATTAATATTACTCATAAATCATAATATGAATTTTAGTGAATTAAAATAAATATTTTATATTTATTATATAAAGTATTTATTACACGATGTAATTACGTAATGTGTTTAAAACATTTTTATGCTTAATTTTTGCTAAGTCCGGAAGTTTCAAGATATTTCTAAGGCGGTGAAATTTTTAAGCCAGCGTGGGTAGTGTTAGTATAAAAAGAAAAAGAAACCAAGAAGAAGAGAAAAGGAATAAAAACTATATATATATATATATATATATATATATATATATATATATATATATATATATATATATATATATATACTCTCTTCTCCTTCATCCGACAACACCACCGCCACCTTCCTCCACCGGAAAACACCAAACCCACCATGGTCACCACCAAGAGAAGATTAGGTGACACCAAAGAGGAGGAAGAACAAGCCATAGAAGGTATAAATTAATTTATTTTGAATTATTTTGGAATTTATGATGATAAATTATTATTGTGGAAAAATAGCAAATAATTAGAATAATTGTTCCAAATAATTTTTGGATATTTAGGTATGAATTATGTGATTTTTAGAATTGTTTTGTTGTGAAATTTTGGAGGAAAAATGGTATTTTTATTGCAAAGTTGGCTACTGTTCGCGGAAGGAAAGGGAGAAGAAAAGAAACATGCGCGGCAGCCATTTTTTTTTCGGACGCGGCTTAAAACGGCGTCGTTTTGGGCGCGTCTGGGGGTGGTCCGCGCCATGCGCGACGACCAAAATCAGCATGCCGAACGACGTCGTTTGGACAGGCCGAAGTTTCCGGAACAGGCCTTCGGATGACGTCGTTTTGGAGCGACCGGGGACGTTCCGCGTGATGCGCAGGCGTTGGGATGAAATTACGAAGATGTCCATAGTCTTTTAAGTTTATACCCAGCGTGTCCTAGACGCCGTATAATTACGGAAATGTCCCTGGCCTTTCCGAAAAATACCGAATGAGTCCTAGAAGCGCGAAAATTATGGAAATGCCCCTGGACTTTTCCAGGAAATTCCAGTTATGTCCCTAGGGCGCGGAAATTAACAAAATGCCCCCAGAATCAGTTTTTAATTAAATAAATGTTTAAAAATTGTTTAAAAATCATAGAAAATTATAGAAAAATACTAAAAATATAGAAATGATGTTTGGGCATTAAATTTAATATTTTTGTAAAAATATTAAATATTGGGGATTAATATTTAAATATTTAAATATTAATCTAATAAGGTTACCATTTAGAAAATGGTTAAATAAAATTTTTGGGACACCCAGTTATGTTAAAATTTATCCGATGAGCCGGGTTTTCCGTATTAGAGGTGTTGAATATTAAGTTAAGCGAATATTTTAAGGAACGAGGTTAATATAATTGGCCATATAAATTAATAATTGGCCTAGAGATGATATTAATTAATTAAATTAATATCATAAGGAGTTAAATAATTATTATTTGATTATTTTATGATCATAGGTTGATCGAGTTAAGGGTTTGAGCTATCAAATTAATTAACTGGACTTCAGGCAAGTTCTTCAGTCCCTTTTATGTTAAATGTTGGAATGTTATGATATGTAATTCTTGTTTTAACTGCATACAAATTATGTGTTAGAGATACGTGATTAATATGACCACAATGTGTATTTTGTGCAACGATATGAATATATATGAGATATATTGCTATAGTAGATGCACAAGCACATGATGTATGACACACACCAAGCATGATAAGGTATGAGTTACGTGAATCATAACTGTTGAACTTGCTGAGCCGTTGTGCTCATTACTTGCTTAAAATAAACTTTTGCAGGTAAATAAATGAGTTTCAGAAATATCAGATTGTGCTAAAGATGAATTATCTAGAAGGTTGGATACGTAACTGTTATAATTTCGATGTCATGATTCAATGTGAGTGAATTGTAGTCAATGTGAGTGAATTGATAAAATTTATGTGAATGTGTTGTATCTATTTACAAATTGGTCCGGATAGGACGAATAGAGTTACATGGCGAACTAGGGTTATTTAAGATGATTGTTACGATAAAGATTTGTTAAATGGTCTAATTGTGAATTACGATTGAAAAGAACAAATGTGAAGATATAATTATTACTAAATTTTAAATGTTGAACGTTATGATATTTGTAAAGAAGGAAAAAGCTAAGGTTGCGATCCAGGGACTAGGATCCAGAATGTAAGGATTTTAAATATCCAAATATCTTAATACAACGATTGAATCGAGAAAAAGAAAAATTTATATGAGAATTTTGATAATTGATGATTTTAAATTTCAGATAATGTATCAGTTAATGTGGTTAAAGATATATTAACGAACCGAAATTTGGACGTAAGAAAGATAATGTATCATAAATACAAATTTTAAGGTAAGAATATTTTTATATGAGAATTTTGATAATTGATGATTTTAAATATCAGATAATGGATCAGTTAAGGTGGTTAAAGATATATTAACGAACCGAAATTTGGACGTAAGAAAGATAATGTATCATAAATACAAATTTTAAGGTAAGAATATGGGTCGAATTTCGGGGTCGTTACAGTACCTCTTCTTCTACATTACCTGCTATGGACTCAATAGGGCAATTTTTAGTGGAACCCATTGTTGTGCTTGACAGAAGGATGATTAAAAGGAACAATGAGCTGCAATGGAAGTGCTAGTGATACTCTACCTTCTGAAGCTACATGGGAGAGTTAGGAGCTGTTACACAATAAATTCCCTCAATTCTATCCTTGAGGACAAGGACCTTTTAAGAGGAAAGGAATGTAAGGAATTAGAGGAAGTTCTAGTAGATTAGCTTAATAAGAATCTGGTAGTTGAGTTGGTTAATGAGTTAGGGTGTTTTAGACTTTTTCTCATTTTAATAGGGGTTAATATTGTCTTTTTCTATTTCTTAGTTCACATGTTCAGTAAGGAGAATGTCATCATATGTTTTCTCCTCTCATCCGAGTATGGTTGTTAGGGAGTATATCCCTCCCTCTCTACCTGATTCTCCCCCATTTCTTCTATTATATTCACTCAATTTCTGCATAATTTTACTTAGTACCTACTGATTATTGAATTATTGATAGCCAATTCATTACAGAGTCTCCCTCCATAACACTATGTTGCGATAGACAATCTCCTTGAATAAAACTCTATCGCAGTAAGAAAATTATATTTTAAAATCTTAATCAAATTTAGTGATCACGATTAAAAAACTCACGGAGTCGTCTGCAATATTATTCCATTAAGCACGTCTCCCTTCACAAAGCATTGTGTTGTAATAGGAGAGTTTGTCTATAACACTATATTGCAACAGACAACCTCCCTATATAAAACTATGTTGCAGCAGAAAAATTATATTTTAAAATCTCAACCGTAGATCTTGAAATAAAATATAAAATTTATTAACCACATAAGAATTTATGATCACTCTGTGCTATAGATCGGTAAATATATCTTTGTTGAATATATGTTGGGATTTGACACTTGCAAAACGAAAAAATCTCCTAAGAAGTTTGCTTGAATCACCCCCAAAACTCTTCTATGCTTAAGCCAGTAAATAAATTCAAGAAGTTTTATATCCTTGTAAAATGAAAGTGGGTTTATCTATATCATTCTATTGTGTCTGATAAAAATTATAATTTTATTTAAACGAGAGATTTGTCATCCTTCTTTATTGACTAGTCTATCCTTACTGAGATTTTGACTTGATGGATCTTGAGCACTTTCCATGGATAATTTGGACAAAACGTCACTATTTCATTCGATTTTGTTTCCAACTAGGTAATGGAAAATAAGAAAGGAACGAGAAAAATAAGAAATAAAAACTTACAAGTTAATTTCACGATTTATGATGTTTGAATTTAACATTAATATCTGGTAGAAGAATTAGATGTTGGAAAGTAACCAATCAACTCTTAGCTTAGTGGTTAAGGGAATTTGAGGTATTAGAGGAAGTTTCAGTAGATTAGCTTAATAAGAATCTGGTAGTTAAGTTGGTTAGTGAGTAAGGGTGTTTTATAATTTTTCTTATTTTAGTAGGGAATAATATTGTCTTTTTCTATTTCTTAGTTCACATGTTCAGTAAGGAAAATGTCATCACATGTTCTCCTCTCATCCGTGTATGGTTGTTAGGGAGTATATCCCTCCCTCTCTGCCTGATTCTCCCCCATTTCTTCTATTATATCCTCTCAATTTCTGCACAATTTTACTTGTTACCTGCTGATTATTGAATTGCTGATAGCCAATTCATTAAGAGTCTCCCTCCATAACACTATATTGCGATAAACAATCTCCCTCAATAAAACTCTATTACAATAAGAAAATTGTATTTTATAATCTTAATCAAATTTAGTGATCACGATTCAAAAACTCTTGGAGTCGTCCGCAATATTATTCCGTTGAGCAAGTCTCCCTTCACAAATCATTGTGTTGTTATAGGAGAGTCTCTCTATAACACTATATTGCGACATACAACTTCCCTATATAAAACTGTAGTGCAGCAGAAAAATTGTATTTTAAAATCTCAATCGTAGATCTTGAAATAAAATGTATAATTTATTAACCACATAAGAATTTTTGATCACTGTGTGCTATAGATCAATAAATATAACTTTGTTGAATATATGTTGGGATTTGACACTTGCAAAACGAAAAAATCTCATAAGAAGTTTGCTTGAATCACCCCCCCCCCCCCCCCCAAACTCTTTTATGCTTATGCCGGTAAATAAATTCAAGAAGATCTATATCCTTGTAAAATGAAAGTGGGTTTATGTATATCATTCTGTTGTGTCTGATAAAAATTGTAATTTTATTTAAACGAGAGATTGGTCATCCTTATTGACTAGTCTATCCTTACTGAGATTTTTACTTGATGGCTCTTGAACACTTTCATTGGATAATTTGGACACAACGTCACTATTTCATCCGATTTTGTTTCCAACTAGGTAATGGAAAAGAAGAAAGGAACGAGAAAAATAAAAAATAAGAACTTACAAGTTAATTTCACGATTTATGATGTTTGAATTTAACATTAATATCTGGTAAAAGAATTAGATGTTGGAAAGTAACCAATCAACTCTTAGCTTAGTGGTTAAGGGAATGTGAGGAATTAGAGGAAGGTTTAGTAGATTAGCTTAATAAGAATCTAGTAGTTAAGTTGGTTAGTGAGTAAGGGTGTTTTAGACTTTTCCTTATTTTAGTAGGGAATATTATTGTCTTTTTCTATTTCTTAATTCATATGTTTAGTAAGGAGAATGCCATCACATGTTTTCTCCTCTCATCCGAGTATGGTTGTTAGGGAGTATATCCCTCCCTCTCTACCTGATTCTCCCCCATTTCTTCTATTATAGCCTCTCAATTTCTACAGAATTTTACTTGTTACCTGCTGAGTATTGAATTGCTGATAGCCAATTCATTACAAAGTCTCCCTTCATAACACTATGTTGCGATAGACAATCTCCCTCAATAAAACTCTGTTGCAGTAAGAAAATTGTATTTTATAATCTTAATCAAATTTAGTGATCACGATTCAAAAAGTCACGGAGTCGTCCACAATATTATTCCGTTGAGCAAGTCTCCCTTCACAAAGCATTGTGTTGTAATAGGAGAGTCTCTCTATAACACTATATTGCGACAGATAACCTCCCTATATAAAACTGCGTTGCAACAGAAAAATTGTATTTTAAAATCTCAATCGAGATCTTGAAATAAATTATAAAATTTATTAACCACATAAGAATTTATGATCACTCTATGCTATAGATCGGTAAATATAACTTTGTTGAATATACGTTGGGATTTGACACTTGCAAAACGAAAAAATCTCCTAAGAAGTTTGCTTAAAGCACCCCCAAAACTCTTATATGCTTAAGCCGGTAAATAAATTCAAGAAGGTCTATATCCTTGTAAAATGAAAGTGGGTTTATGTATATCATTCTGTTGTGTCTGATAAAAATTGTAATTTTATTTAAACGAGAGATTGGTCATCCTTCTTTATTGACTAGTCTATCCTTACTGAGATTTTGACTTGATGGCTCTTGAACGCTTTCCATGGATAATTTGGACAAAACGTCACTATTTCATCCGATTTTGTTTCCAACTAGGTAATGGAAAATAAGAAAGGAATGAGAAAAATAAGAAATAAGAACTTACAAGTTAATTTCACGATTTATGATGTTTGAATTTAACATTAATATCTGGTAGAAGAATTAGATGTTGGAAAGTAACCAATCAACTTTTAGCTTAGTGGTTAAGAGTAAAAATTCGAGTAAAGATTTCATATTTGATTCTCATTTGTGTGGGTTTAATTATTTTTTATGTGAAGTGTGTTTGTGCTTTTATATGAAGTTTGATTGTGAGTAGACTTGATTAGTTATTGTTATCAACGACGGTACCAGGATTTTGAGTTAGGAGCGGTCAAAATAGAATAAAGTTTATCTTTAAATTAATTTCGTCATGAAATTATAAGTAATTTATTTTAATGTCCAACATGCAAATTAAGAGTGAGAAGAATTTTTTTCTTTTATATATTACATAAAGACCACAACAAAATATTTTTTTATTTATGTCTCTCAAAAATAAAATATTTTTCATTTATATATTATACCTTAAAGGAGATGAGAATTAAGAAATGTCAAACTTATATCTACACATGAAAAATTATTCAACCATAAGGTTACTCTCAAAAATTGTATTACATTCAGATAAATAATTGTTAGGACCTAATTTATAATTTTTAAAATTCAGATTGTAGAATTCTAATTAATTTCATATATTTTCTTAACCGATACCATAACAAAAATATCAACACAAAAAAAAATTAAACTCAAACAAAAATACAGTCATCGATCACTATTCTTAAAGGTAAAAATAAAATACTAAAATCAACAAATAGTTAGAGTGGTGGAGAGAAAGTCTGTAATGAAAAGAATGTGTGGTAGATGATATTTAGGAAAAATGTATAAATAAGAACTAAACACCTAAAAACTTATTTGGACAAAAAAATAAAATAAACCAACTTGATACTAATGTATTAGTACATGCATTAAATGATCCCTTTATTTAATTTGATGATGATTACGTTTAATGTATATTTGAAAAAATAAGTATATTTTGTAAAGTTCTTGTGAAATATTTTATGTAAAATGACTTAGTTAGGGATTAAAGTTGTTAGGTTGATCCAAATCGTAGAGTATAGGAATGTAATCCATATTGTCGACGCCGGTATTTTTCGTTTCGTTTTTTAATATTAAAAGCCCTTCCCAATTTTAACCTTTAGATTAAGATATGATTTTTTTTTTTAAAGGGTTGGCATAGTGTCGACGGGGTTTCGCAAGGTCGATTTTTTAATGAGCCAATTGACCAGAGCCGCCAGTTGGTATTTTTGAAATGGATGTACCAACTCATCCGAATTTACTTTCGTAATTGCTGGCTCATATGTGACTCCGATTCAATTGGTCCGCGAACCGAGATTCATAGAGTTCGGGAGCTTGCTTAAGCGAGGGGAAGGTGTTAGGCACCCCCCCGACTTCCGTGAAACACGGTTACCGCAATCTCGATGTTTTCCTATCCTTTTAAATCCTAAATATGTGTGTGTTGAGTGTGTGTGCGTGCATGCCTAGGTGATGGTTGTGGTAATTTACTGCATGAAAATCGTTTTGATTCTTTATGGAAAACGTGTTTTGTCGGAAAGCGTTTAGACATCTTTTGACCTAAATGACAAGGCTTCGTTTTTTATAATAAAGATTGATTTTAATTTCAAAAACGATGTGGTTTTTATTAGATGTCATTTTTAGAAAACAATAGTTTTTAAAACTTTTGTCAAGTAGGAATCAAGACTATACATTGCCTTCTAACAGTAAATTCAAAATAAAATGAAGGCAACTTCTAGAAACTCTTTAACCATATGCACAAAGTTTAATGAAAACGTTTATTTATTTTTTTACAAAAAAAAAACATTTTTTATGACAGTTCACAACCAAATGGAGCCTTTTCGTCAAACCAGGATCAAAGTTCGCCAAAACTCTTAATTTTTAAACCTCGTGAATCTAATATCCTAATTTAATCACCTTTTAGAAAATCTTCATCGTTTGCCTTATTTTAGAAAACCATTTTTTTGTGTCATAAATTAAAACAAGCATTCAAAACGTGTCGGGGCTATTCATGGGCATATGAGCCGTCTAAACAACCCCAAACACCCACAATCACATATTTTTACTATTACGGGGCCTTAAACCCGATCACGACTTGGTATCACTTTAAGGCCCGATATTACATATACACAGGAATAGACCCCTTGCCATGATTACATACACCCAATTTTGTCCATCATCGGGATTCGATCACGAGGATCTCTTCCCTAGGCTCACAATCACCCAAATCGCCGCACGACCATACCAAAGCAACTTAACTATACTAAACTTCTTACTGTGCTACACGAATCAAAAATCCCAATGCCAACACGACAAACTATCCATCAACACAACGAACTACATCTCATCGTACGGATATTGGCACATTAGGAGGAGGTTACGTTCCGACGGAACCCTCGCTAATGATCCCTAATCCACGGATCCTCAATGATATCACAACATACTATGTTAAACAAATCAAAACACAAAGTTATAATAACAATACAAGCAAAAGATTTAAAGAAAACACCCCCATTTCACCTTGCAATGCACCAATAAATGCTTTATATTCCAAGATTAAGCAAAACCCACATGAAATCCTCACTATTTGAGCAACAATCAACAATTTCTCCCTCACAACAACTCCTCCCGAGCCTCTCTCTCTCTCCTTCTCGAGCTTTTCTCTCTCTAACCTTACCAACTTTTTTTCTTTTTTTGATCTCTCGGGTGGAAATGGCAATGTATAGCCTTCCGCAGGCAGCCGCAGGTGCAACTACGGCTGGCCGCAGGTGCATTTGCGGTTGGGCTCGCTAGCCGCCCGCGCCGAATCCTCTGCTATCGGGTTGTCTCCTCGAGCCGCGCACTGTCCCCTTTGTCGGTGGCCGTAGGTGCACCCGCGGCTGCCCGGCTTGCTTTTTTCGATTTCTGTGCCACGCGGTCTTAATTCGCCAATTTCTACTGTATTATTTTGGAAGGCTATTTCCTGATACATAAATCGTTTTTGTGCATGGTTTCCCGGGAGCGATGCCCCCTACTGCTATAAACGTAATGGTCCTTTGCCGTCTTTGGCGATCACATCGAGCTTTGTCTGGATTGACCGTATGTCTCGCTTCAAATGACTCGATTCTCGTTGTGCGTTTGACAGCTTTGATCGTAAGCCGTGGCAGTGACTTCGTGTTGGCGTCTACCTTTCCTTTTCGTATGTCGGGTCAAATGACGATTTTGCCCTCCTGTCAGGGTTAGTACACAAGTGCAAAATTTAGGTGTCTACACATGTAATAGCTCAATTATCCAAGATTGAAAATGTTTTATGTAGAGCCACTGCATTTGTAGAGCAAAAAATAGCTAAAACTACTCTATTATCTAAAGATCAACTCTACAATTTCATTCAGCAGAAGCCAAAGTCGTAAAGTGTAGCATTCTGACAAGTCAGTGGTAGGTTATGACAAATATCATAAACCTCAAATACACACTCTTTAAAATTGATCTTCATGTGAGTTTCTATAGGGACAAGACAACAATAGAAAAGATACATGTTTGCTACTGCACCAAATACGGTACTGAAGAAAGTGACCTGAGATGGTCCAAGCAAATAATAATTTGAAGTCAAAATTTTGAATTCTGACAAGTGTTTTAGACAGAATGGAACAACGATAAAAATTCAATGGACAAATCGCAAAAAGACACTACAAAAGGATTGTTATACCAAAGGTTAAAGTAACGATTAATTAAAAAAAAGTATTGAAAGTCTAAACTTTCAAAGTTCTCTACAATTCTGAAAAAGCACAAACTACTAATAAGTGTATTTAAGAAGGGTTTAATGCAACTTATCAACACCTCAAACAACAACTATTTCTTAGTGATTATATATGTCTTAGTGATTTATTAAAACCATGTCTTAGTAACTTGTTAGATTCTAAGTGATTTTTTGTTGTACTAATTCTAAGTGAACTTTGGTTTGTATATTCAAAATAATCCTTAATAGATTATCCCTACTCATGGAGTAGAAAATATGACTAGAAGACTTTTGTACTCCGAACCTCTTTAAAATATATATATTCTTTACTTTCTGCATACTGTCACTCTACGTTTTCGTCAGTAACTTATATCTGCACATTCACCAAAATTAGGATTGTGATTTTCATTCAATCTTTATAGGGGGTTTTCAAACTTATATTCTACTGTTCAAGTCAAGTAAATTTAACCTGCTTAATTACTTGGTAATAACTATTTAAAATGAAAATTTAAAAGAATCTACTCAGCCCCTCTTCTAGATTCTTTTGAGTGCATTTGGGAATAATATAATGCTACGTTTGGATTGAGAGAATGAAATAAATGAAGGAATTAATGTAATGAAAAATAGTGTGTTGATGATTATTTTGGAGGATAAATCATTTCAATAAAATAAAATTCATTATATCCCTTGATTTATATTTCATGTGAAAAGTGGTGGAATAAAATTTATTCTAATGAAATGGGTATATGTGATAATTTTGCAATCATATTATATCGCCTTTAACATATTATATCGTCTTTAACCTATCATCTGTTCAACAATTATATCGCATATGTGCCCCCGACCAAGATATTCACAACAACTTGATTCTTGATGATTAGTGCAAATAGCAGTGAAACAAATGATGAACAGAAGAAACAGGATAAACAATAAGTATCGGAAGTTTACTTTGTGCAGATTCAAATAATGTCCAAATTGTCAACATGATGTGGAGTGAAATTTAAAAATGATATTCAAGATCCACAATTCGGAATAACGATTACAGTTCAATAGAAATGTTTAGAAAAATAGGAAGGTTCAATTGAAATGATATTAGATGAAGCACAAACTATTAAGAAACATATAATCATTTCAGGAAACTTTACCAAATAGTACTTACCATAGTAAGTTAAGAGTATAAAAGAAATAATATCCCTTACTATAGTAAGTTTGAATAATGGAAGATAAAAAAGATGGTATCCCTTATAAGTATAAAGAGAAATAATATCACTTACGAATATGAAAAAAAATGATATTACAAACGAATATGGAATAAAAGTGTCATATGATAATTCGTGTAGACAAATTATTTCCACAAGAGACAAATAAGAAATTTACAAAGGGTTATTCACCAACAAGCGGTAATCCGCGTAGTAAGGTTATTCCTACAATTTAATAAAATTTGAATACGAAGAGTTATTCACCAAACAGGCGGTAATCCGCGCAGTAAGGTTATTCTCAGAGATTAATAAGGAATGAATACGAAAGGTTATTCATCAACAGGCGGTAATCCGCGCCGTAAGATTATTCTCACAATTTAATACATGAAAATAAATGACACATCTTATGAGTAAGAAATAAACGATATTATTTTCGAGAATCAAAGAATGATAATCCCTTACATTAGTAAGTTTAAAAGTATGAAAGAAAATGACATCCCTTACAGGTAAGAAAATAATACCATTTATGATTATGAAAAGAATGATACCCCTTACCTTAACACGTGACTGAATATTGATTAAAAATGAGGTTGATCAACCTATATATTTATAATATAATTAGTAATTACCACATATAAATTTCAAGGTGTATGATAACTCATATATTATGAACTATCAAAATTATATATATTTAACATAATTTGTGTAGTATAATATAACAACTTTAAAATAGTTTTTAAAATAATATTCCAAAATAAATCTTCCAAAGAAAGCTTTTAAAAATGAATCTTCTCAAAAAAGAGTCTTCTAAAGGAAGATTTGTGAATACCGTAAAAAATAAGAATTTATGAAATTACTACTCTTTAATAAAAGACTTACTTGAAAAATTCATGCACTCCTTTTGGCTTTCAAACACTCAAGATAACCTTACTATTCTTAGAGAAAACTCATAAAATTCTTATAGAAAAATTTTATGTTTTAGGTGTGATTTTTCTATTCAGCTGAGCAAGCTATTTATAGAGAAAAAAAATAATGTGCATGGTTGGTGAGGGTTGTTGGCAGTGCAACAACCTCGTGCTTTTATTTTATTTTTTTTTCCTTCTGCGTACAATTTCTCCAATTTCAAACTTCACCAACTTATGTGGGCCCCACCAATGGGCCCACATGTTTCTTACTATTCACAATATAAATTATTATTAGAAACAAACTACTCATTAAGTATACAATAATTCGGGTAATGCCACAACTACGATAACAATAATGCAACAATAATTTAAGAACATGCTACTGATAAAATATTAATTTAATAATATTTAATACTGTATATTTGCTACAGTGATAATTATTTGGTTCAATAATGTAACACGCTGTGTAATGACAATTATTGATTTAATTAAATAAAATAATGCGTAACAACAATTATTGAATTGATAACATAAAATATTATGCAGTGACAATTATTGATGAAATGATGTGCAACAGTTACGGTGTCAATAATGCAAATACTGTGTAATAACCACTTTATCAGTTTAATAATATAAACACCGCACAATACCTTGTGCTACTGTAGAATACTGCATGCTACAGTAAAATACCATAAATTATCATAGGCTACTATTCTTTTATCACCGGTATTTTAACAGTTTAAAAGTGATAACATCGTTGAATATTTTTATTTAAAAATGTTACTTCTGTCGTTTTCTATATCTGACAAATATTCCATTGTGGGGTCCACCAATGATTAGTTATTTTGGCGTCGTCGTACGACTGAATATTCCCCGACAAAACGAATATTATCTGACAAAATAAAATTTGCACATAATCTCCTTAACTTTTAACTTTTAACTTTGTCAAATTGACAAAGTAAGAGGGAGCCGATCAAGAATAAGAAGAAAATGAACTTAAGCAAGAGTTTAGATAAAGATTCAATTGACAGGAATACAGTCTTCAGATCAAATTGAATGAAGGACAAATCTTAGTTCTCGGGAGGTGAACGAAGACTGTCTAGCAGATCCTAAAATAGAAAGATGAAGGTTGAAGTACAATTACAGACGCTAAAAGAAAGAATAATACAAGAGAGCCAAAGGGCTTGCAGAGTCAATGAACAAAGATGATCAAGAGGCAGAAAAAGAATGAACTTTAAAAGTCCAAGATTACAAAGAAGAAGAAATCTTAATTCTCAGGAAATGAACTAAGTATGTCTAGTAAAGAAAGGCAGAAAGGAAGAATGATGAAGGTGAGGATGATATGTTGCAGAACTCACAATTCATAAAGTCAACTCAAAACTTGTAAAGCAAAGAAGATTACACAAAGACAACTCTAAGTTCGTAAAGAAGAATGAAGTTTTGTAGAGTTGAAGGATTGTAAAACTGATCATAGTGTCTAGTAGATCATAAAGATGACAACAGAGTCGAAGAATCATAAGGATGATCAAAAGATCTATAAATCATAGAAAAACTCACTAAATAAGGATCACGGATCTTAACTTGATCGTAAAATAAGACAAGACTAGTTGAGTTAACTCTGAAATTCATAAAGCAAGACAAGGATCGTAAAGTCAACTCTGATTTCGTAAAGCAAAGTGACAATGTCAGCTCTAAGTTCGTAAGTTTAAGTAACTCTAGCAGAGCTGAAAGATCAAAGTATAGTTCATAGAGTAATCAAATCGTAGAGCTGATCGTAGAGCTACAATTTGTAAAGTTAGTCAAGTCAAACACTATAATTTCCAAGGAATAATACGGTTAAGAAATTCGTATTTGATCATACAAGAAACATGAAATGAGAAGTGTTGAATATTCCAAAAAAATTAGCAGACTATTAGATGCTTATGATAAAGATCTGAAGAAGATGTGTCAAGCAGCTATCCTGACAGTATGATGTCATTCACGTGGTTTCCATTTTTAGCATGCTGGAAATGAAGATAGTGTCGAAAACAAGCTGACACTTATCTATAAATGTCAACATCAGATATCTTCAAAGATTGGAGCATTAATGGAAGCAACAGCTACTTTTCAACGGGAACGGGTGTTTAAATAGACATCTCTCTATAAATAAAAACACTCATTTTGAAATTCAAGAGAAAAGATGAAAGAGATATGAGATTGCTAATATAGAGAGAGATGGGACATATCATCTTGAACCTGCTGAAATCGTAAAGTCTTTAAAAGAAACAAGAGAAAAGAGAAGAAAACTGATGTGCTAAATAGACATATCATCAACCCAAAGTCAATATGCACTTTGGAGGATCGATTAAAGAATGATTTTCACAAAATTAGAGCATAAGAGAAAATGGCATATCTAATAGCTCTCAAGATCAAAGTAAAAGAGAAGAGAAATTGCTCAGCTGCTAAGTTCTATCAGAAAAAAGATGACTTAAATGCCAACTTAGCAGCATCTCAATAACCTTCATCATCATCAATAACAAAGACAAGACTTAGTGGCTCACCTGATTCTAAGTGAATCAGACCCTGAGTGGGATGGACTAAGTGTCCAGCGAAATGGTTCTTAGTGAGCCAGGTCTTAGTGACCTTCGCCGAGACTTAGTAAATCGAAAGAATCTTTGTGATTCAGTGAAGTAAAAGATCTCAGTGATCTGCTTGTAATGATTAAGAATATCCTTAGTGGATTCCTTGCCAGAAATGCAAAAGAGTGGACTAAGAGATCTTTGTACTCCGAACCACTTAAAAATTCTTGTATCTTCTCTTATCTCTTTACTGCTTTCATCATAACTGTTATAACTACTCTAACTGTTTTAACTATTTTACATCCTTCAATAACATTTCAGTAACATAACTTAAAACCAGAACTGCATATTTACAATCTCAGATCAAGGATAGGTGTTTTATCAAATTAACTTTTTCGCTACAATCACATAAAAAGAATAATTTGGTAACTATGCTTTAAAGAATTAAATGATCTATTCAAACTCCCATTCTAGATAACTTTTGTGCCCTTTGGGAATAATACCCACTACTACCAATAATCAAATATACACTTAAAATTTCTTAAAATCATTATATCCCTTCAATCCAAACTCATCGTAAGAGTGTTTAGAAATTAAGAAACAAATATTTGACTATATACTAGTCAAAAAAATAAAAATCGAGGTGGGGTCGTGGTTTAACCCTAACTCTATATGGTGTCTCTACTAATTGATATGGTATCGTGATAAGTGATAATGTATTTGATTATAAGGTTATATTGTGCACCTTAAAATAGGGTTAAATACATTTTTCCCTGTACTCGACCTCGGTTTATAAATGCATCACTGAACTTAAATTTTTTACAGTCAACTCATTGAACTGCTTATTTTTTACAAACTGTCACTTTTTCTGTTAGACTAAATTGACTTTTAACGAAATGATTAAAAAAATATTATTTTTATCTAATTGTCGACTTGGGTTTACAAATGCTCACTAAACTTACCATTTTTATTTTTTTTAAATAAATTTTGATTTAATAATAGTAAAGTAATAGTAATAATAATAATAATAATAATAATAATAATAATAATAATAATAATAATAATAATAATAATAATAATAATATCTTCTCTGTTACACAAAAAAAATTATTTTGGCTTTTTAAAAATTAATTTGAGATATTTTAAAAATAAAATTTGATTTAATAATAATAATAATACTAATAATATCCTCTCTGTTACACACACAAAAAAAAAGAGACCAGTTTTACTTGTTAAAAATTAATTTGTGGTATTTTAAAAATAAATTTTGATTTAATAATAATAATAATAATATCCTCTCTGTTCCACAAAAAAAAAAGACTGATTTTGTTTCTTGTTGTTGTTGTTGTTGTTATTATTATTATTATTATTAAATCAAAATTTATTTTTTTAATACCTCAAATTAATTTTAAAAAGCAAAACTGATCTTCTTTCTTCTTCTTCTTTTTTTTGTAACGAAGAGAATATTATTATTATTATTATTATTATTATTATTATTATTATTATTATTATTATTATTATTATTATTAAAAAAATATTTTTAAAAAGCAAAATTGGTCAATTTAGTGATACATTTTTAAACCCCAAGTTAACAATTGAATAAAAATAATATTTTTTTAATCATCAAGTTAAAAGTCAACTCAGTCTAACAGAAAAAGTGACTATTTGTAAAAAAATAAGTAGTTTAATGAGTTGATTGTAAAAAAATTTATTTATGTGATATATTTATAAACCGAGATCGAGTACATAAGAAAAATATATTTAACCCCCTTAAAATAGGATTTAAAAGAAAGAAAAAAAAAAGGGAGAGAGAGATGATCGAAAGTAAGAATACTTGAACTTGGACTCATTCCTAAGGTTTTCATTTCTTTTCCATTTTTTTCTTCTTTCTTTTTTTTCTCCTTTTCTTCGCACTTTCAGATTTCCAAAGGGAACATTTGATAAAATTCTTTTCCTCCTTTTTGTAATGACCAACATCCTCTAATTAATGCAGTCTATATCAATGGAATATACATCTTTGGTGTTCGCTTTTCTTTACTCATTCTACTTTTTATACTCTTTTCTGGCCTTAAGTATATCATGCTAAGCATGAAGTAAAAAAAATAAACAAAGGAAGTGTATTTATTAGTCTCACATTTGTAGGAAGATCTTGTTGCATCTTTGTGTGGATAATATATTAGTTATAAGATTCACGTTAAGTACAATTAGTAAAAATAAGCCTTATTTTAAGAAATTCTAACTTTTAGGAGAGATGAATATTCTTAGCATGAAAGTCTCTTGTTCTTCTTTTCTGTAAATTCACATAAAAGCTTAAAAGAAGGATAGAGATGGTTATTGACATGGTTGTTTGTAATGGTGGAAATGGAATCTGTTGAATATTTGTCTCCATACATTCCTCTCCGTCTTAGAACGTGCATCCATTTTACAAAACTATGTTGCTTAATAATATTTTTAATTTTTTTTATTTATTTATCCTCTTAATTTAAGTTAAATAGCATGAATACTGACATTACTTAAAACTAGGTCAAACCATAATTTCATTAAAGGGTAAATTGCAAACGTTATTGTAAGAAATACTCCATCTGCTTAACAAAAAGAGTTTTGTCTGTTATTTTTTTCCCTATGAATACAATTTAGGTTTCATTTATAAAACTTAGGATCTTGCATGTCCTAATGATTTATTCACTTCTTGTGTACCAAAAGGGTGGTGGGAGTTCAAATCTTTGTCACTACAAAGTAGTGTGTATGAGTTTAAATTCGATATTAAATTGGCAACAAAAAAATTATAATAGTAAATTTACCTTTATGCCACTATTACAAAATTATCAAGTAATTCTTTTAAAGTTAAACATGAAACAAAAAAAAATCCTTAATATTCCTAGATTGTGCATGGCTAAGAAGGTGTTTGATAAAAACTGAATGAAATAGTTCTGAATTCTTAAGTAATCTGAATGAGCTGAATGAAGTAGATTTCTGAATACGGAATGAAAAAAAGTTGTTTGATAAGTGACATGTCTGAAATATCTGAATAACATATTTTTATTATTTTATCTCTCTAAAAAAATTCAAAATTGTTGTAAATTTATTTTAATATTACTTAATATAATATTTAATATTTTTTTTTATTTTTTTTTTACTTTATTCAGCCGAGACTTAACCATTAAGCCAAAAAATTTAGACTTAGTCATTCGGCCCAAAAATCTGATCGATTCAGCCATTTAGTCCTAAACAAACGTACTGAATAGCTAACTAATTCAACCATTCAATCATTCAGATACATTAAGTTCCAATCAAACACACTTTAAGTGGTGTTTGCATGCATTTAAAGGCTCTTAATAGCTTTCCATATGATTCGGTAAGAAGCTCAAGTTGTTTGGTAAAATATAATCATATCTCTTAATGTCTCTAAATCGATAAGAGAGAAAATCAAATCAAAATAATTAAGAATTGTCTTTTACCAAAAGTTTTAAATCTATGGACAAAAATAGTCTCAATAAATATTGTATTTCCTCTATTCCAAATTCTAAGATCATTATTGATTTTAAAAAGGTTAATTTGAAATATTTTTAAAACTAAAATTGAGATGATTAAAAATTATGAAACTAAATATCTTACAATGAGTGTTTGTTTGTTTGTTTGTTTTTTTTTTTTTTTTTTTGATGATATTTTTCAATATTCATCATTGTATAAATTAATAGTAAAGAAATTCATCAATTATGAGTTTTAAAATATTTTAAATTGACTTTAAGAAGTCAATAATGTTCTTATATTTTGAAATTAAAAAATATATAATTCTTATTTTGAACTATTATGTTATATTGTTGCTCTATTAAAATTGATATTTTTTTTATCTAATATAATAGTCATCATATTATACATTATTGTTATTTTTTAAAGTGATTTGTACAATATTTATTCCCTAGAGTATATGAATATTTTTATATAAATATATTCAGCATTATTATTATTCACTCGCTTTTTTATTAGTTAGAATTATCAAATAATTTTTATAAATAAGTTAGAGGGTTAAAATGATAAACTAATTTCATTCAGATATTTCACATGCATTAATTATTAAACAATTTTTTAAATCCAAATACTATTTTATTTAAATAATTTAATTTATTAAAATATATTAATTATTTAAATTTTAATTACTCAATTTTATCAAGCACGTCTAATTAAGAGAGAGAAATGCAGGTAAAGTTTTAGGTGAAAACACATCACGGGGGTCCCTATTAAAAAAGAAATGGAAGAGATTAGATTGCTGTATTGAAGACTATGTTAATATCACATATTATATATCCATGATATCATGATGACCAAATATTTCCATTCAAAGCCAAATTAAAGATATGGACAAAAATATATAATTTTTAAATTTTGATCTTCAAAAATAGTTAAATTTAATTCTGAAAAATAAATAGATCATAATTTGAATTTTTTTTAATCTTTCAAATAAGCTATTTTGCATAAGTAGTTTATAATATTAATTCACTATTAATTGCATAGATCAAGAAATATAACTAAACTAAACTTCTTTTTGTTTTTAAAAGTAATAAGTATGATCAAATTAGTTATGTCATACATTTGATTACTTAGATTAGAAGTGAAGCCTCAATGATACAAAATAATCACATGCTGCTTTACGAAAAGCAGTTGAACTTTCAATTCATGTAATATGTATGGGCTTTTAACCCACCGACTATAAAGTAACATTATCAAATCAGGACCGCTCGGTCAGACCGATTGAATTGGCATTTAATTTAGTGTCCGGTCCAATTTGGATTAATTTAACTAATTTGATTAAAAATTAGTAGAATCGGTTGATCACCGTCTTAACCGGTAGTTCAACCAATAAAATTGATTAGTTAACCCGGTTGAATCGATTTAAAAATATTTTTTTTACAATATTTTTTTAAAAATTAGATATTTTTAGTAATGTTATAACATAATTTTACTATATTTTATCTTACAAAAAATTAGATGTTTTAAAATCTTATTAATTATTAATAATACTTTTGTATATATATTTATGACGTCATTGGTTCGATAGCAGTTCAACAACTAGTTGAACTAATGATCCATCTACCCGGTATCCTTTTCTATTTGATGACCGGTCCAATTCTAAAAATATTGTTATAAAGTCAAAAGATCAACGACACATTTTACGTATTCATAAAATATTTTTCAAATTCATACTTTCCAAAAAGAGTCTCATTAATTATTTTTCTATTAAAATTACATAAATTAGTTAGAATCTAATTTAGATTTTATAACTTTACAAAATTAGTTAGAATCTAATTTAAATGAACTCTTTATGTTAAAAGTACATTTTATGTTTGAATTTAGTTTGAGAGTATTAACGTACAGTCCATGTGATGTTTAAGTAGCATTGACCACATGTTGATGTACTTAAGCTTAAAGATCTACTCCTTGTTTAGTGTTTAATTAGTGTATACAATTAAAATTTCAAACGATAGTTAAAAAAAATAAAATAAAAAACGGGGTGGGGGCGGGGGAATCAAAGCATTTGGATGTGCAAAGACTGTCGCGTTGACGTGATTTTCCATCACTATATATATAACACTTCTGCACAATTACATATGAATGTTCTTTAACAAATCTGAGAGGTGGCTTAAGTTTTTTTATCTTAATGCCTGCTTAATTTCATTTGTTTCAAATTGGGAGTTTATTTTCAATGTAAAACATACACTACATTTATATAAGTTTTAGTCTCGACTTTTATTGTGTTGTCTTAAATATAATTATTATCTTAAATTATTTACCTTCTTCAACTTTGTTGATGTGGGAAAAAGAAAAAAAAAAATTATTTTAATGTTAATGTTAATGTTGAAAAATTATTTTATATAATAAATAATTTAGTAATTAAAATTATTTATTAAGAATCAAGCAGTTGTGTATTCGATATCTTAGACTCAATAATTTCTTGGAACACATAAGTTTATTATAATTAGAATAATTACATTAATGCAATTTTAGTAATACAAGACTAAAAATTGTCTTTAATTACTATAATTCCAGTAACACGGAACTGAAAATTATATTATAAAGACTAAGATTAAACTATCTCCTACCTTCTAGACATCTTGGCAAGGCACTCGACATGTGACTAATTCTACTCCTAAGATAAATAATTTGAAAAAAGTTATTTTGTTGATTTGTGTTGATACGTTTGTGTCATTTGATGATTATGATGTGGTCACTTAATTTATAAAAAAAAATTCTCCTTGATAAAGTGGTTGTAATTTTCATACTCATGATTCCTCTAACTTCTCAAAACAACTGATAATGGGAATTAAGGACTTTAATTGATAACGTGTCATTACCATATTGATCTAAAAATAAGGTCCAAGCTATCTTTAATAAATTTTTATAGGTTTTTAGCAATTTTAAGACACTGTAGTCTTTTATTTTTTAATTATATTTTACCAATAATATGATAAAATATAGTTACTCAACAGTTATCCTTTGAATTTTTCAATCAGATAATCAAACTTTTAATTTTTTTCACTTGCTTTCCGTTGACACATGTCACGTCATAAATTAATGATGTGACATATTAACTAGGCCAATCAACGCTTGTATAATTAAAAAAATAATTATTTTTTCACATTTATTAAATATTAAAAGCTAAAACATGCATTCATAAAATTTATGAATTTTTACCTCTTTGATGTTTAACTTTGTTGGATCTTGGATATCCAAATGAAGTGCCCATGGAGGGTCCAACCCATTTGGAAGTTAATTAGATGACTAATAGACTTAGTCAAATAACATTATAATTATAACATTAACATTATGAGTAATTGAAAGTTTTATAAGGAGTGAGTTAAACCACCACGCCTATATAAAACCCACAGTTCCAATTCATCTGATCATCCTATTATCAATTATCATATACATGTACAGTATAGTGATTAAGCCAAAATACAGAATTCTCAAATTACAACAGTGTTATCCCAATTTTTGTTACGGATCGTGAATTAGTTCTCTACTCTCAAATTGTAGTTCAAAGATGACTATTTGGGTTTGGTTTTGGCTTTGACATTTCGACAGTATGAGTTGCTCCGTACCAAATAATCACGTTTCGAGGGTATGACTTTGGTTCTCGTTATCATATTGGTGTAAACTAGTGGATGAATACATGTTATTAAATCTTTCAATGGTATCAGAGCAATGTTTATATGATCATATGTATGTATTGCTTACACAATATGCAATGATAGCATGTATAAAATTGAAAATTGCATGCTTTAATATGCCATAACTTTCTGGGTAGTTATCTGTTTCATGTGTTTTTGGCATGTATGCATAGAATATTTTATGGACTCTCCGTTGATATATTATATGTTTAATTTGGATTAAAAAAAATGACCAAGTTATGGCCTCTATAAGGATAAATCACGATTTAATGGCTGAAGGTTGAAGATGAAGTGTAAGAACTACTCTTAACGGCTTACGAATTTTTTACAACCCTATCATGGAAGCTCCCAAAATGGTGGTTGAGCATACCATTCGACTCAGGGAAGCCAGACGATCACAACAGGAAAAGGCACGTCACCAACGGAGGTCATTAAGGCAGCGCGTGTATTGCACGCGCGACGAAGCGCCATGGAAACCAGACACGCGCGTTATGCGTGACTGCTTATGTAGCGCGCCAACGCCATGCACGACTGTTGCTCCAGCACCCTGACCCGCCCGAACCGTGACCCACATCTGACCCATCCGTCATTTTATTTAATTTTAGAAAATATTTTTTATTAATTATTTTATATAAAAAAAATGATTTATAAATACTAAATAAAATTAATACATTTTGGAAAATTCATAGAAATTAATTATTGGCATAAAATTAATATTTCCACTATTTTTTGGAAAATTAATATATTTGGATTTTTTTTGTTAATTTTCAACTTAATTATGCAACGATTAATTAATTGTGATAATTAGCATAATTATCAGAAAAATCGCAAAAAATTACAGTAACATTTTATGATGTTAAGCTACTGTTATAAATTTTTGGTAAGTGTTTTGATGTGTTTATAGCATACTTGGTATATTAATAGAGTAATATTGCCTATTATTTAATTCCTTTTATTAATATTTTGAAATATTAATTTATAGGTACATGGAATTAAATTTTAATGCGTTCACATGCACACATGTGTCCTAATGGGAATGATTTAGGTGATAGTAATTTAATTAAAATTATTCCCTAAATTAAATGTCTTAATGCACCGAAAAATTAAGTTTAAATAATTGGACATTTATACGGATTGTCCTAAGCTTGGCAAAGTCTCCATTCTATATTTATGTCCTAATTATTTTTATGTTAATTCGTTTTATGCGGCTAAGATATAATTATATTGTGGTGAACTATAAATATCTCTAATTATTTTTTTTCAAAACATAAATGGCTTCAAAACACATAATCCCATATCTTAATTAACCAAGGAAATAAACTAGATGGAGATAATTATGATGTGTGACACCGTAAGGTTATGATGGTCTTGAAAGAGCAAGAGATTGAAGAAACCTTGCTATCCAAGATGACAAAACCAGAAGATGAAGATGCAAAGGATCCAGTTAAGGTTGTAACCTTCGATAGTTGGCACAAAAACGATAGAATTGCTCTCACAACCTTGCTGAGCTGCACGAACAACGAACTTCTTATTTGAGTATGAACAATATTCAACAGCACACGAGATGTAGGAAACTCTCAAGACGAAGTTTGGCGGCACCCCATTGGCAAGGCTGAAAGAGTTAGCCATTAGATTAAATGGCTATAAGAAAACGTGATAACCACACAATGAAGCAACACCTTTGAATCATGGATAACATGATCCGAAAATAAAAATTCGGTGGGACTTAGCTGTCAGACGAGCATCAGATTTCAGCAGTAGTTCACTCTCTTCCCGACAGTTGGGAACATATACAGGTCAAAATGACCCATAATAAGAATATCAAAAATTTTAATGATATTCGTCGCCTCCTGGAGCTCGAGGCTGAACACCTTAACGTTACCAAGTCCTCCAGGGCATATGTAACTAAATCGAGCTCTTATAGATCTTATAGAGTGACCAAGCCCAAGAAGAGCAAGAATTTGCTAATCCTACTGCGCCTAAGATGGCTGCGAGTTGTGGTGTCAGCAAACAAAAAAGAGGCAAGCATGGTGCTAGCAAAAAGAACAAGGCCAAGATGGTATGCTACAATTGTGGCAAGGTGGGACACTTCGCTCGTGAATACACTGAGCCGAAGAAGGTGATTTCTAATCCTAATCTATCTATGTGCTTAGTATCAAGTACTATTATGGTTGCCCATTCTCTCCATATATGAATTGTAGATTCAGGAGCAACGGACCACATAGGTAGAGATCGAAGTGGATTCGTGGAATACTGCCACATTTCGACTAGCAGAAAAGTATTCATAGGGAACGATTCCAGTGTAGACGTGCCAGGCATTAGCACTTACAAACTAGAAATGCGAGGAGGCTCTGCATTGACCCTACATGATGTACTTTATGCACCGGATGTCCAGTATAATTTATTTTCTATTTTGTCAATACTTCGTTTAGGCTATTTTGTTAGTTTTGAGAACAACGTTGTAATAATTTCGCATGGGACAATTATTTTTTGATATGGTTTTATTAATAATGGTTTTATAGTTTTTGATACTGTTGATTTTAGCATTAATAGTAATGATTCATATTCATTGCTTGTTGAGAATGATGATGTTAGTTTAATTCATTGGCATGCTAGATTAGGCCATATTAGAAAGGATAAAGTGACTAGGTTAGCTCGAGCAGGTCTTTTAGGCCCACTCGCTAAGGTCAATCTACCCACTTGTGAACATTGTCTAGCGGGAAAGTCAATTGGAAAATCATTTGGTAAAGTCAATAGGATAAAAACACCATTGCAACTTATTCACTCAGACATCTGTGGGCCTATGAATGTAAAAGAAAGGCATGGGCGTTCCTACTTTCTCACAATGATAGATGACTATGCGCTTCGGGTACATTTTCTTGATCTTTCATAAGTCTGAGGCATTAGAATGCTTTAGAAGTTATTTGATTGAAGTAAATAACAGTTAGATAAAAGTGTTAAGGCACTTTGAACTGACTGAGGCTGCAAGTATCTATCTGATCAGTTCAAGGAACTATGTGAAGAAAGAGGAATAATCAGGCAATTGACAATCCTAAGAACTCCGCAACAAAATGGTGTGACGAAGAGGAAGAATCAGACATTATTATACATGGTTAGGTATATGATGGCGCAAGTAAATTTGGTAATTTCCTATTGGGGGTGATGCATTGTTGACTGCGACGTATACACTTAATCGCGTGCCTTCAAAATCGATTCAGTCCACCACATATGAATTATGGACTGGCAAAAAGCCCGAATTAGGATATATGTGGCCTTGGGGATCAACATCTTATGTGCACAACACTTCTCATGGACATGGGAAGTTGGGCCCGAGAGGTAAGAATTGTATCTTTGTAAGATATTCTGAATACTCCAAAGGCTATGTGTTCATTGGAGAGCATGCTGATGGGACTGCATTGGAGATAAAGTCACGAGATGCGGATTATCTTGAGATGGATTTTCCTAATATGTGAGCAAAGAGATGAACCTTTATAACATGGAAGAAGATTTGGGCACCCCAGATCGTACAGTAGAGTTTGAAGAGGCTATTCCTTAGGCGTTTGTAGATAATAGGAGTGACATACCTTCAAGCAATTCTCTTCTATCAAATGAAGAGTCTCTTGTTCCTAAAATGTGTAGAAGTTAAAGGGGTAACATTCCACGTCGTCTCTTTAAGATTGAGGGGACTGCCTTTCTGGCCGATACGCATGATGATAAAGAATTTTGATCTTATCGAGATGCTCTATCATCTAAAGGCTATTGGGAACAAGTGGGTTCTTAAAGTCAAGCATAAGGAGGATGGTTCTATAGATAGGTACAAAGCTCGTCTTGTAGCCAAGGGCTACACCCAACAAGAGGGAATTGATCACGAGGAAACCTTCTCACCAGTTGTGAGGTTTGCCTCAATTCACCTCATCTTAGCGAGTGTCACGCATTTGGATCTAGAGTTGTATCAAATGAACGTTAAGACAACCTTTCTTAATGGAGATTTAGCTAAGGAGATGTAAATGGATCAAACAAAGGTTTCATCATAGAAGGACAAAAGCGCAAAGTCTACAAGCTCAAACGCTTTATTTATAGTTTGAAATAGGCATCCAGATAATGGTATCTGAGATTCCATCGAGCTGTCATTTGTGATGGGTTTACGATGATCAAGAAAGACCATTGTGTGTATATCAAGTGGTCTAAAGATAAATTTTTTATCCTATCGATGTATGTCGATGACATCCTGTTAGTTGGGAACAATACTAAGATGATTATTATCACTAAAAGGTGGTTGTCCTCTAACTTTGAGATGAAAGACACGGTATAAGCAGCTTATGTTCTTGGAGTCAAGTTCTATAGAGATCGCTTTAGAAAGTTTCTTGATTTGTCTCAAGAGACTTACCTTAAGAAGGTTCTGGAGCAATTCTAAATGAGCAACTGCAAACCCTTAGACACTCATATCACTAAAGGCGATGCCATTGGACCCGAGCAATGCCCTAGTTCTCCTGAGTAAATTGAGAAAATGTCCCACTACCCATATGTCAGTGTTGTAGGAAAGCTAATGTATGTAGTTGTGTGTACTTGGCCTGATATAGCATATGCAATCGATTATCTCTGTCGCTATTAGTCAAACCCTGAAATTACTCATTGGAGGGCAATCAAGAGGATCTTACAATATTTGAAAGGTACTTTGGACTACATGTTGTGCTATAGAGGACCAGACCTGCGATTAATTGGTTGCTCCGATTCTAGTTAGGGAGGTAACCAAGGGGTGCGCAAGTTGACCTCAAGATCTGCATTCTTGCTACATGGTGGTGCCATCACTTGGTGTAGCAAGAAACTGACTTGCGTTGCTTTTTCAACGATGGAGTCGGAGTTTTTAGCATGTACGTCAGTTGTTTAGGAAGCCATGTGGTTGAGGAGATTCTTTGAGAATCTTGGAGTTGTCTTTCATGCTTCGAATCCTGTGATTGTTTACTGTGACAACACAGCAGCCCTAGGTTACACTAAGGACCCTAAGTATCATGGCAAGACGAAGCACATTGACTTGAGGATGAACTTTATTTGAGAGAATATAACAAATAATGAGGTGACATTGGAGTACATGCCCACTGACCTTATGGTAGCGGATCCCTTGATGAAGCCGATACCTATAGATGATTTTTGTAAGCATGTTAGTTCATTAGGGCTTCGTAGGGTTTGATGTATTTTCTTGTTTTATTGTATATCACTCATTATTTGGATTGTATTAAAATATTCATTATTGTATCGAGATATTTATCATTTATGCGAGATTCATTTGTTCCTACTTATGATTGTGTTAATTTAGTTCATATGATAAATATTAATAGTTCACACAGTTATTATGCATATTGGATATGCACACACTAAATATATGTCAACAGATTGATTGGCTCATTCACACGAGCAATCACCCTTGGGGCTTTGAAGAGCGAGCAAGGTTGAGACAGTTCATATTGACGCTTTAAGTAGCGAGTATTTGATGTTTTAGATAACAATCAATTGACATTTGGTAATGAGTAATATGAAATATTATGTCACCTTGGCATGGGCCAAGATGAGGTTACTTTGGATTAACTGAATATAGAATGCCCCACCATCTACATTAACCTGTATTAATAGCCAGATACGAAGTTTCAGAGTTGGCACTTGGGGGAAAGCAAGCAATCTAGAAATTCGAGTTAGTCACTTGTGCAGCGACTGAACTAAGATCCGTATGGCATGACCATAGGACATATGCTCATATTGATGAGATTGTCTGCCATAACATGATAATCGAACGTGAAATTTCAAATGTGGTGCTTTGATAAGCGAGTAGTTTGAAATTTTTGAGTTAGATACTCTAGGAGTGACTAGACTAAGGTCCGCACAACAAGGCTATAAAATAGTATATTGTGAGAGTATTACACGTGCTTAACGACCATGTAAAGGAGGTGAGTGAATGAATCCCTGTTTCCTCACCATGTGAGTCCTGTAGGATAAAATCTTTGTTACTACATTAAGTGCTCTTTGTGATCTTTGACTATACTATAAAGACATGAAATAGTGTTGCTACTTTGGTTTCGATTCCTAAGGTCAGGATTGATAAGACTCTAATGACCGATTCTGGGAAAGCAATTGATTCATATCTGAGTAGTATTAAGGCAAAGGAAAGAAAATTTGATTTCACCTCGTTCTGCACTTATTGTCGACAACTATAGCGCTTCAATAGCGGTATAGTAATAAGTGAGATACAAAATGGACTCGGGCCCAAAGGTGGTTGAGTATGGCTCTCTGAGATATTAGAGATACTTAACCTAGTGAAATTCATATGTGTCTAGGGTACTATGAGTTTATGGGTTGTAGTCTCTAGGTGAACTAATTGAGTTTGACGTGAGAACTTTCGCACTGTTTTCTTTAAAAGGTAGATGCCTCTATGTTGGCCTTAACGAGATTGGTGTAGAGCTCCCACATTTCAAGTGAACTCAACGGTTGCACGATTCGACAAATATGGATACACGATATTTTGGTTTGAGTTGTTTTTGGCATATGTGATGTCTATGTTGTCCTAACCATGGGCGAGTGAAAGGTGTTGGATCTTGGGTATCCAAATAGGGCGCTCATGGAAGGTCTGACCCATTTAGAGGTTAATTAGATAACTAATGAACTCGGTTAGATAACATTATAATTATAACGTTAACATTCTGAGTAGCTGAAAGTTTTTTAGGGAATTGGGTTAAACCACTACGCCTATATAAAACCCACTAATCAAGTTCATCTGATCATCCTATTATTAGTTATCATATACATATATAATATAGTGATTAAGCCAAAATACAGAACTCTCAAATAACAACAGTGTTATCCCAATTTTTATTACGGATCATGAATTAGTTCTCTGTTCTCAAATTGTAGTTCAGAGACGACTATTTGGGTTTGACTTTGACATTTTGACAGTACGAGTTGTTCCGCACCAAATAATCATGCTTCGAGGGTATGACTTTGGTTCTCGTTATCGTATTTGTGTAAACTAGTTGATGCATACATGTTATTAAATATTTCAAATATAAACATTATTTCAATATTTTTTTGATAAATCATGCTTCATTAAATTCTTCTAGACTTCAAGTTTGAACTCTTATAACATTAGTAACAAAGTTGTACTTAAAACACAATGGCATTCATTACAAGAGTAAAATTATTGTCATTGCTTTTTTCTGTAAAAGGTAAAAGAAAACAAAGCTTCTTACTCCTGAGAAGTACTGAGATTGCCTGAAAAAATTTACTTCACCATTTAGTTGCCACGCATTGAATGTAAACAAATTTTAAAATGGCTCCTAAAACTCTAGTTTATATATCACCTTATATAATATATTACTCCCATATATATATATATATATATATATATATATCAGAGTGGGTTGGCCAACCAAATAACCATCTCTTACAATAACATGATTTTGTTTTGAAAATTTGTTACAAACTTAATTTATGTACTTAAAATTCAAAAATTAAAATCAAAGCAAGATACGAATCAACCTTACAAATTACTCAACCGAATCGTTTTCACATGCAGTCTACCAAACTACTTTAATCAAAGTGGGATCCCATTCAAGTTCCTGAATATATAGTCATACGTATATGTGTCCAAAAAAAATAAGGTTGGCCCCCAAATGATACCAATGCCCTTCATTTCCACCACCCACTTTATAGACCCAAGTTTAATTTCATCAACAAAATTTACAAAAATAATTCAACTTTGGTCACGCCCTCAACCCATAAAACCATAACAAGTAAAGATTGATATATTTTAGTTGCTCCAATTATTAATCCAACGTAAATGCAGTATACATGATTATTTTGTATCTTAGTCTCAAACAATTTAAAATTAACTGTTCATTTTGACAATCAATAAACACAAGTTGAATTAATTTTGCAGACAGTCGAAATGTTATAATATTTGTATAGTAAAATTCTTTGTTTTTTAGCTATAGATTACTTAGATGAATTATATATTTTAAGGCAAACACAATATTAAACACATGAAGCTTGACACGAAAATCCGTGTCAAATCTTACTTTTTAATAATTAAAATATATATAATATTTGGTTGTAGTGTATGTAAAATTGTCTATATTTTAAACTAACTCAAACTTAAACCGGAATCCAATTATTAATATTGTACGTTTACGCTAATTAAGCGCTGAAAATATAATTTTTTCAAATAGACTCCCCCAAGCCTTTACTCTCAGCTATCCCTATATAACAACACTCCTCACATATGAAACTTTTTTTATACACACTCAATAACCCATTTTCAATATCCTCTCAACTACAACTCTCCCTCCCTCATCAACCCCAACCCACTAACCACCGCCCGCCTCCACCCTACCATGTCAGAAAAAGCCTGCCGCCACCACAAGGACGACAAAAAGAAGCTCTACCGCCGCTTATTTGCCACCTTATTATTAGCCTTCATAATCCTAATCCTATTCATAATCCTCCTAATATGGCTCATTTTACGACCCACAAAACCTCATTTCGTCCTCCAAGACGCCACTCTTTACGCCTTCAACATATCCTCCGGCAATTTCCTCACCTCCAACTTCCAAATCTCTCTCTCCTCCAGGAACCCTAACGCCCGCATCGGAATTTATTACGATAAACTGGACGTTTACGCCACCTACCGGAGCCAACAAATCACACTGCCAACCCTACTCCCCACCAACTACCAAGGCCACAAGGACGTTACGGTATGGTCACCTTTTTTGTATGGCAATGAAGTGCCGGTGGCCCCGTATTTAGCTGATTCTTTGGCCCAAGATCAGACTGCTGGGACTGTTTTGATCAATCTCAAGGTTTATGGACGGGTGAGATGGAAAGTTGGTACTTTTATATCTGGGAGGTATCATTTGGACGTGAATTGCCCTGCTTATATAACGTTTGGAAGCAAGAATAATGGTTTTGCCGTTGGACCTGCAGTTAAGTATCAGTTGGCGCAAAACTGTAATGTGAATGTTTGATTTGAGCAAAGTAAAGATAATTGATATTTTTATAAGGGAAATAGATATTTTCGTAAGACTCACTCACATGAATAGTAAGTGAATTTCACTTTCATATAAGTGATATCTCGCGAAAATATTAATTTCACTTATGAAAATATGAATTCTTTGATCAAAACAAATTATGTCCGTGTTACTGTCAGTTATCTCTCTCTACTCTTTCAGGCCTTATTCTTTTGTCAAATTGCTATTATTACTTTCCCTGTGAAAGAATTATTAATGGTAAGATCCACTTGAAAGCTATACGTATTTGAAGGAAAAGAAGATTTACATACTAATTGTGAAATATTGAATATTTCTTTTATTTTTTATTTTCTCTGTTAATTGCTTGGGTGGATTATGATAATTATCATTGATTAAATTCAAATAGGAGGTTGAAAATATATTTTAAGCAAAAATTTTAGATGCGAAAATTTTAGGAATATGATACTGTAAATTTAGGGGGAACACTATTTTCACATGTATTTTTTTTTTCTTCATATTGTTCCCTCTCACATGAAGATGGATCCACTTTATACTCATGCGTGAGAGGATTATATGAAAATATCAAAAACATATGTAGAAATATCAATTCCCTAAACTTAAGTGAAAATTATACATATACCTACACAAAAATATCTGTTTATATTGAGTTAAATACTGAATAAATGTCATATAATTTCAAGATTATTTACGGGTTTTGCACGTATAATTATTTCTACACAGCACAAAGTTGTCGTTATTTCTCTTATATACATTTTATTGGTGTCAAATTATAAGAATGTCTCTCTAAATTGTCACTTAATTTTAGTTTAACCTTTTAAGTGATAAAAATATCAATTGAGTCGACCTTCAACTAACCAATTTGATTCACTTGATTCTTGAGGTTGACTTTCATCCTCCTAAAAAATAATATGTCAGGAGTTAGTTAAATTAAATTAAACACTTGAAAGACTTAATTAAGATTTTTGCTATTTAAAGAATCAAATTAAAATTAAGTGCTAATTTGGAATGACACTTTTACGATTGGACTTTTTCTTTTTTTAATGTGTGACTCATATAAGCATATGCTTAGCCAATAAAGTTACACTTCCAAAGAGCAAAAGTTAAAGGCCAAAAAAGAAAAACAAAAAACGAAAATGAAGGCACACTTTTCTTTCTTTTCCCTTTAATGATTGAAACTCGATCAATCATAGTACAGAATGGGTCAATCAGCGGTATATACAAAATACATACACTTAATAAACTCATAATAATGTTATAATGGCATTAAAAAGTTATACTTTTGTAAAATATTGAACCCATGTTAAAGGTAAGCTTTCCTGGTAAATAAACAAAGTTCTCCATTGTTTAGTCAACGGTAAATATCTAATGACAAACTGGCGTAGGTTAAAAGGGTGGACACATATCAAACAGGTTGAAATTAAATGCAAAATTCAAAGATTCTTACTTCAAATTACACAAAAGGCTCATGTAATTGGATATTAGAAAAAACAAAAAAGAAGGTAATTAATTCATCATCTGCACTACACCACACAAAAGGCTCTCAAAACCATAGCACATTTTTAGGATCATGTTCCAGAGAAACATAGCACCAACACTATTTTCTTCTTCCAAAATAATTTCCGTTATTGATTTGCTTAATTCGATGAGTTAACCGATGTCTAATTATAGGGAAAATCTTTCTAATCCCTACTCTCCAATTTCAAGGGAGGGTGCCAATGTCCATAAAAATTCTTGTTTTCTCTTTTTCCTTCTTTATTTTTTTAATTATTTTATGGATGAGAGAAGAATAAAACCATAACAGTACCTCACAAGCCACGACTATCAGTCATGTTTACTTGTTATCCAATAATTTCCCACAAGCAACCGATACAATAAAGCTCTATCTTTTTATTTTTTTATTTTATTTTATTTTTGTGTTACGTGAGAATCAAACCCTTAACTGTTCACTCAGTAAGTAAAGATCTTAATCTCACCTTTAACAACCGGCCACCCTTTGTGGGTAATAAAATTAAAATGTCATTAAGAGTAATATTGACATATTATTTGTAATATACTCACTTTGATACATTATTGTCAATTTGTCATATTCAAATGTTTTCTTTTAATAACCAAAAGAAAAGAGGTGAAGATGTGAAACTTTACAAAAGCGAGGGTGATTTGTATATAACTCAAGAACCGTAGATGCCATAATCATATATATACTCAATTAAATCAAAGAATTACTCCTCCTTATGTCCACATCATCTAATCCATTTGTCCACCTACTACTTCTTCGATCCACCCACCGACTGGTAGCATGAAACATCTCTATGTCACCATTTCTCTAGGTAATGGTTCTTTTCAATTTATGTTTGCTTTTTGAAAAATGATTTACAGTTGGACTTTTAGCATTTCGATCTTACTAGTTATTATATGACATATTAGTATATTAGTGGCTTGAGTTATAAATAAGTTTTAAATTTTCAGAAATATTACTTGTGATGTTCCACAAAAAGTATCACTTTGATTCTTTAAAGTCAATTCATTGATGTGTTCTATTTAAACGTTGAAAGTAACACATCAACTATAGCTTGAATTCTAAAACTAAAAGTCTTAATTAACATTTTCAATCTCAACATAAGACCACTTAATATTCACCCTTTTAGTTACTTCTTTTTTCTTTTCTTTTTTTTATTATATACTCTAATAAACTAAAATATTACAATCAGAAGAATTAAAATGCTAATTCTTTTATATAAATAACTGAAAACCAGAGAGAGAGCAACATGAACTATAATAACGGGACTTTTCAAAAAAATATTTATTTTTGCAATATTTATATTTTTTGACACTAAAGTTTCTAAACCATAGAAGTTTTGTAAAATTTCAGTTATAATAATTAATTGCAAATTGAACTTAAATTATGATTAATGTGTATAAGATTTGAGTTAAGAGTATGAGTAAGTTAGGTTTTGATGTAGTATCATTGTTGAGTTTGTTTTATTTGTTTGAGTTGTGTTATCGATATTGTTGTCTTGCGGGCCTTTGGGCTTACAGCATATAACACTTTGGACCTATATCTGGTTCAGGTGTTACACAGATAGTATCAAAGCAGTGGTCCCTTAGCTAGCATTGTGTTGGGTCGAAAAATCCACACATTTCATGAGGATTGATATTAGGAGTTAGTTGTGTATAGTTTGACTAAATTTGAGATGTGGTGTGTGTAATTTTAAATTACATTATAAATAAATTTGGAAAATTAAATTATAATTAAATGAGTTATTGTGTGGATTAATTTAAACCCTAACAAGGTGGTTTGATTTTATTTGATAATATTTGGATATTGAATTAATTTAATTAAACGAAGTTCGATGAAGGGTTATTAATTATCGGACTAATCTAAGGTTATATTTTTATATCACGGGATTGATATGTTATGGAACCTTAATTAAATATTTAATTAATATTAAATATGGCAAGTCTAATTGGATTATGTAAATTAAATTTAATTTGATTATTAAAGCGTTCCTATAATTATTTAAACAAGCTCAAAAAATTAATTAATTGAGGGACTTGTGAAAATTGCTACGTGGATTGATATTTATTTAAATTAGCCCAAATTATTAAGAAGCCAGTGAATTATTTTAGTAGTCCAATGTTGATGGATCCAAAGAGTATAGTGGTCCAAACAAATTAAATTCTAAGCCCAAACTTTGATCCAATAAGCTTAGCTTCTAGAAGGCATTAATTTACCAAATTGTGCATTAAAAATAAATCAAAAATGGGGCAAATTAGATAGCATGGTCGGTGGAATGGGAGTGTTATAGACTTCAAATATTATCTAATTTGTTGCTTGAGTTAGTGTGTGGAATACTCAATTTATTGCTAACATTTATGGAAAAAGTTTGATGTCCATTCTATACATATATGTGTTATATGTATAGATTTATACTACTATAAATAAAGGCTAGCACATTTAGGTTTGAGTTTACAAAATTATTGCTAGAGTTCTTGATATTGTGAGTTAGTGAGTTGGAGTGAGTTAACTCGGCGAGTTAAAGAAAAATGTAGTGAGTTTCTTTAGTAAGTCACTACCGAGTCAAGCTAGATTACTTCAATGGGTGTTCTTGGATGTCATCTAACTCCATCATCTATTTTGGAAATGAGAGAAAAGTAACTCACAATTTTAAAAGATATAAAAATCCCTTAAAACCCCTAATATTGGTTTTCTTTTAATTTTTATGGTATAAATGTTATCTTTAAGCTTTTTGTGCTTAGAATTATGCTAGACATGTTTATATAGGATGTCATGTGGTTTAAATGTGTAGTGGTATGAGTTTATGTAGAAAAATTTAGCAAAATGCTTGAAAATATTTTTACCGATGAACAAAACGTAGTTTGTTCAAATAAATGGTACATTTTGAAATCTACAAATTATTTTTGTGGTTTTATATTTTCTAGGAATATATGGGTAAGTTAAGGACAAAATCCCTTTGGAATCATGTGAAAATGATTTAAAATGAGCAAGATATGAATTTTTGAACCAAAGGGCCTCACTGTTGAAGGGTTGTGCAAAACAATCCACTTCATGGTCATTTTCAGTACTCAAATCGTGTCCAAATTTGCTGTTTGAGGATGGAATCTTATAGTTCGACAAGATACAATTCCAAAAAGTCCAATTTGAGATCAATTAAACATGTAGATTTTATTTTATTCAAGTTTGTTCAAAAGAGACCAAATCTAGAAATGAAGGAAGTACACTACCGATTTTTTTTGCCTTGTGGGGCCCGGTTCGGGTCTTGTTTGACCGGTTCTCGGGTCGGGTCTAATTCAAAATATTTTTCTAATTTAATAAAGAATATTATAAAATTTAGTTTGGATAATTATGATGTCATTAGCTATTTATTAAAATTATTGATTGATTAAATACCTTACTAAATAATATTAATAGTAGATAATACATTTTAATTACCATTAATTAATAATTAAAATGATTATTTATTATTTAATTAAGATTAAATAATAAGTAAGGATAATTAATTAATTAATTAACATTAAATAATAATTAAAGAAAATTAAAGTTAATAAACTAATTATTTATTATTTAATTAAGATTAAATAATAAGTAAGGATAATTAATTAATTAATTCATTATTTAATTAACATTAAATAATAATTAAAGGAAATTAAAGTTAATAAACTAAATTATTATTTAATTAAGATTTAATAATAACTAAGGATAATTAATAAATTAATTATTATTTTATTATTATTAAATAATAATTAAAGGCAAATAAGATTAATACTTTAATTATTTATTATTTAATTAACTTTAAATAATAAATAAACATAATTAGCTATTATCTATTGTTAAATAATGACTAAAGGTAATTAATTAATTACTCTTTAACTAATATTAAAAAGTAATTAAATGAAGATAGAGTTAATAAAATAAAATAAAATTAATTAAACAATTATAATAAATTGCTTAAGGGTTTAATAAGTTTTTAATACTAAAGAAAATAAAATATTAATTAATTAAATCATTAACATAAGATCTATTAAATGTCTTATACGATTAATGATAGTATATAAAATTATGTGTTATGTGATTGATTATTTGCTAGATAAATAGCATAAATAAGTGTTTAAAGCGCACGATTATATGCAGTACTAATTGATAGACCAACGTTATTAATGTTAGGTCATCAAGAATAGTTTAAATTAAGCGAATTAGCCGTAAGTCGACGGACAGACAAGTTCTCTAACCTTACTCAAATTTTATATTGAGCAAGTTCTTAAACTTTAATTGATATGTATCTTGTAAGTTATTTTAAACCTAGAATTATTTTATTATTCAAGCTAAATTAATTATTGATAATTATTCCATATCGTATTAATTATTGTTATTCGCACGAATGTGCATTTGCAAGTCATATTCTTAATAAAAACTGTTTAAAGGAATAAGTCTATGCTAATTGTTCGGCTCGACATTGAATTAAAGTTGAAAAGTAGTCTAAGCCAATTGTTCGACTAGACATTGAATTGAAATTGAGAAGTAGATTTATGCCAATTGTTTCGGCTAGACCATGTTTGTGTCAATCTATTAACTTGGATATTATTGAAGCTAGTCCAAACCATATTATTGTGATTTAATTATTGCAAGTTATTCCACATTAACATTAACATTCATACATAGTGGATGTTGAATTCAAGTTCCATTATTGAACTGTGAAATATTTAAAGTTCTTTCATTTTTGAACTATTTAAGAAGAAGTTTAAGCCACTTGTTCGGCCAAACACATTTAAAGTTATTTTGAAATTTATCCAAACCATAGTGGTACGGATTCTTAGATTGAGAAGAACAACCCATAATGGGAAAGAACCTAAGTATCTGATAAATGATACAAACAGACTAAATGTTATGCATACACATGTTGGACACAAGGAGGAAAATGTAACCGAAGAGAGTCAATTAAGTGACTAATTCCTCAAAGCAGAAGTTCACGGTCTTTTGACCATTTAGCATTTAAATAATCAATTCCCACTCATTAAATTGTGCGTTGATTATATCAAATTCCAATTATCGAATCTTTCAGTCATTATTCTTATTCATGGCATATTTTGTATTCATTTTAAACTTACTGAGCAAACTAGTTGTTCACCCTTACTATGTTATGAAAATATTGTTGTGACGCCCCCAAATCCGAGTTTCTCAAACCTCGATTTTGGTGCTCACTATTCATACATTCTACTTTCAATTACTACTACTCAAAACTACCATTAATATACATTACATCTGTTAATATTCAACTTAATACAAAATAAGTCTAACAAACCCTCAGGGTCATCAACCTTTACTTACATACAACGTTATTAAGGTAAATATTTCATATCTAAAGCCACAAAATGGATTTAAGACTACCAACTGGGGACATTTCATCACTGCGTCATTCCGACATCTTTCCTTTGCCTTTGTCTTTCTTATTTAGACCCTCAGATCTAACATCTTTGTCTGCGATACATTAATCAAGCAAGAGTGAGCAACCAAAGTGCTCAGCGAGTATAAGGAATTGAATAATAATGCATTATGAGGAAAAGAATTTATAACAACAACGTAACCAACAATGTAACATTAACTCATTCTAAATGAAAGAAAATAACTGAAAGAAATATCTTTTGAAACATGATAAATAAGAATCATACTGAGGGTCACAAGACCATTGAACATAGGTTAATTAATGGTAATACTGATAACCTATATGTGTCATAAAGACCATAAAACCTCAACCACGTACTCGAGGTGATCAACCTCTCGTACCTATGATTGTGCACATCATATTATCGCATTTCGTGTGGTGTCGGAATTTAAAGCATCCGACAAGCTATATCCCCTGAAACAGGGTTGTTCATCTCAGTTTCTAATAGTCCGTAGCAAAACAATTTGGTTTTGCTCAACACTTAACGATAAAGAGTAATTTGAGATTCAACTATATCAACAGTCTAGCCGGACAAATGACATAGACTCATAATCATCAACTCACTCATCAACAATTATGATTCATTATAATTGGCATTTAAGAATGAATGTGAGTAACAATAGAGATTTTCAATCTTAACTGAACAATTTACAACATCTATCGAAATCAATATTTAAGAAAATGGAATAATGATAAAACTTAGGAAATGGAACTCAATTAGGATTTTAAAATATAACATATGATTAATGGGTCAAGATTAGGGTTTAGTAACTTGCCTCGATGTCCAATTATTAAATTAACAGCTAATAACTCTTCCTTGGACAACCTATAATAATAACATAATCCAATAATAACAATTTAGTAACCCATGATATTAATTTATGCAATTAATATCACTCACAACATAAATATTCTACCCGTCGGATCTATATTAAGGTTTACAATTAATTATAACCTAATTTGGTTATTTAATTTAACCGTGCTATTTTTATGTCCTCATATGTAAAGCACTTAAATCCTAATTGAAATTATTATTCAAAATTGGAAAAATGCTAAATTTAATTTTTATAACTCATTTTTATATATTTTACTGATTTTTATGTAATTTTTATTAATTTTTACATATTTATTTTAATTAAGTAAAACCTTGATGGCATTTTCGTAATTATATGAAAAATTGGACCGATGGCAAAATGGTAATTATCCAGAACTTGGGTCGCCGTGTATGGCTCGGCCCTACCTCTTCCCTGCCCCAAGCGACGTCGTTTCATGCGCCAGTTACAGAAAATTTTTGGTCGTCGCGCGCGGCGCATATCCCTTTTTTTTTCGCTCTCAAAACGTCGTCGTTTTATTCCCATTTCTGGAAAAAAATTGGCGACGGCCCTTTTTTTTTTTTTTCTTCCTTTCCGTTAACAGTAGTCCAACAAAACAATCTTACACCATTTTTGATCTCATTTTCCACAACATAAATACTCTAAACATGATATAATCTATATGTATACATCCAAAAATTATATAGAATAATTATTCTCATTATTTACTAATTTTTCAAAAAATTATTTTATCACCAAAAAGACTAAAATAAATCAAATAAAATAGTTTTATACCTTCCCCAAACTTGAAAATCTTTCCTTGAAGCTTGTTATTCACCTTGATGGCACCTAAATTTTTCTCTCTTGGTGGTGATGGTGTTCTTGGGTGGCGGTGATGGTGGTGGAAGAAGAAGAAAAATAAGAAATGGGATGGTTATGTTGGTGATTGTTTTTATTTATTATTATTATTATTATTTTTCCTCATTCCTTATTTAAGCTTTGGGTGTGTGAATTATGTTTAAATTCAACTCAAAGTCCACTGACTTAAGAGTTGATTCAGTAAAAATCATGCACATTTACTAATTTAATACATCACATAGTTATTTCGTGTAATAAATATTTTATATAATGTATGTAACATATTTATTTTAATTCACTAAAATTCATAACATGATTTATAAATAATATTTATACATTTTTAAGGTACTTTACTTGATAAATTTTGTACACACATAATGGCATGCATGTAATTATATGATGTATTTTATAATTCTAAAATTAATAAAATAACACACATAGCTTAATAAAATTAAATTGCTCACATTTCAACTTTGTTACATATACGTTACATACACATCCATGTATTTCCTCCCACTACATAATATGTACATATACCATTTATTATATTTACGTATTATGTATTATAATAAATTCTTCTAAATATTTAAATTACAAAAATATTAAGTCTCATAAAATAGAAATAATTCTATTTTACATAAGCACAATTTATCTTATTAAAATAAGATTTATTCATATTTATTAATTATTCTTTTTCAATATTTCATATATTTTATACAAAGTATACAATACAATACAGTATAATCTATATATATTATTAACCTTTCCTTAATAAAATTTTTATTCTCTTATATAAATTATATATTCACTATTATATAATTTATATAATTATAAATTTCTCTATAACTAATTGTATTTCTTTATATAAAATATATAATTTATTACTATATATTTTATATAATTAATTACTCTTCTTACTAATTCCCAAAAATTCTCCATAATTATTAATTAATCTATAATCCATAATTATGAACTTGCTAATTCTCTCATTAACTTTTGATTAATTTAGAATTAATTACCAATATTAATCCCCTTTTTATTTACACAATTCATTAAAATTAGTAACCGTAACAATAATATATATATATACCTAATTAATTCACACCATTCATATTACTTACCTAGTTTAAATAATTAAAACATACACAATTTATTTATTTAAATCTTTTTACAACATCGTAATATCTTGGATATTACAATTGCAGATAAACCTAAAGGGTCGATTAAAGATAAAGGCAAAGAAAAAACGAAATCTTAGTTAAAGCTAGATAGCTGTTGTATATTATATATTTCGTTTAGAATTAATATGACGTAACACAAACACTGTTATCCTTTTATAATTTGTGATGTATATTTGGTAAAGATTGTAGACTTTAGGATTAGAAAGTCATTATAATAGACAACATATGTTTATGTATTTTTTGCATTAGTTTTAAATGTTGTTTAGTAGTGATTATTTTTATTATTGCATAAGTACCAAATTCGAGGTAGTGGTATCTGAATTTGGGGGTGTCACATGTTAGTATTGAAGTTATATGTTGTAAACTTTAGGATTTACAAAACCTAAGTTATAACCTTAGAATCAAACTCAAATCGAATACGCTTAGAGATGGATCAGGGAGCTCCATTGAGTATGTTGGAGATGGATTTTGGAAAATTCATTGAGCCGCTTTTGTACATGATAAAATATCATTTCATTCTATCAATGAATATATTTTATTATGATACTGATGTCTTGTTGTTTTATGTTTGTGATTGTAGGATGTCTAAGGAAGATAGACTTGTAGAGGTTCCTATCATCTGGGAATGAATGGTTATAGCACCCGAGTATGAGGCCATGACAGCTTTAGTAGGTGAAAATGAGAGAGGGGTGTTGATGGACGACGTAGCTATTAATGTTGAATTTTCTGATGAAGAATCTGTTGAAGATTTAGCAGAATTGAGTGATTTTATTATGCTTAATAGAAGAGGTTTGATAGGTAGAATGGCTAAATTGAAGGAAAATGTGTGAGACTTGAAGAGAAAGGGAAATGCTCTAAAGAATAAGTTAAAGAAGAAGGGCAAGAAGTTGGCTTGTGGAAGGAAATGAGATCATAATGATGTGACTAGTATAATATATATAGTTATTAAGGTATGTAGGGTGTTTTATGAGGGAGTTAGGCAACTCCTAGATTTTGTGTAGCAGTTGGGATAACTTTTGTTAATTTCAAATTTTGGGGTATATGGCATGCTAATGTAACCTTATGTGTTAGAGAATGAATGTGAAAAGGGATGGCATAATGCTACAAGATGTGTAATGTTTTATGAGAAGCATATTAATATAAGGATATTTATAAAATGTGCATGTGATTGCTAAATTGATAAAACATTAATAACTTATACTCGAAGTAAATAAATAGGTAATTACACTATTTTGTGTTTGTTTATTTTTAGAATGTCACCTCGAAGGAGAAATTCAGCGCAACAAAAAGTAGAAGAGTCAAAGATTGAAGTTAGTGAACTAACTTGAGATCCTTTTCATCAACTGGTGCGAATAATAGTAAAAGCCTATGAAGAAGGCGTCAAAGAAGGCAAGAAGAATCTGACAAAGAATGAGAGGGCTGAAATAGAAATAACTCTAACAAACGAAGAAAATGTTAATCATTCAACAAAGCTAAAAGGAGTCCAAATTGAAAAAGATAGCAGCAGCAGTAGCAAGAACTTTAAAAGAAAACGGAAGGGCGTCAAATATAATCCTGAGGAAAGCCAATCAAATAAGATAAAGACATCTACCTGTAGAAATTACGATAGGAAGCACATGGGAACGTGTTTAAAGGGAAAATAGGTATGTTTCAACTACAAACAAAAAGGACATATTGCTCCCAATTGTCCTAAACCAAAGAATAATGGTCAGTGTTTCAGATGCAGGGAAATAGGTCACCAAATTAAGAAGTTCCCTAAGAAGGAAGGAATAGTTGAGAAGGGTCAGACCTAACATACCAAAAGACAGTAAGCAGGGATAGTAATAGGAAGCGAGATGTATTACAAAGCAGAAGTATTACTTCAGTGAAGTCTAGTAGTAGCTATGTTTTAAAGTTAATGTGTGTAGATATAAATGAAATCCAAACTTCGTCTTAATCAAGGATTATGATATTGTAAATCTCAACTCTAGGAGTATGTGGATATGTTTTAGTTAGTCCCAACTTTTATGATATTGATGGGATAGAAATGGCTATGGAAGAACACTAGGTGTTATAAAGTGCTAGGCACTACTATTATGTGTACATTAAATTTTAAAATGCCTTATAGACAAAATAGTAATGGGAATAAAGGAAAAGAGTAACACTACCGCGAGAAAAACTAAAAAATCATTTGAATATAGAAGTAGTCAACAAAGAAGTTTTTATTGTAAAGTATATTCATAGAAATTGTTATGTTGAATTAGAGGGATTTAAAATTGGAGTGAATTTGATTCCGATTCGGTTGGGCGAGTTCGAAATCATTCTTGGTATGGATTGGTGGTCGAATCACGAAACAATGATTGACTGCCAAAAGAAGAGTATAACTCTTAAAACTCCGAGTAAATCAAAAGTGATATTTCATAGGAGTAAATCGCTAAGACAATATCATTGTCTAACGATTATGCAAGCAAAAAGATTGCTGAGGAAAGGGTGCGTGGGTTATTTGGCTCAGGTGGTTGATACTCAAAGAGTAGAGGGGGAATTAGGTCAGATACAAGTCGTACAGGAATTCTCAAATGCTACCCAGATGAGATATCGGGTTTACCACCAGATAGAGAAGTAGAGTTCGCAATTGAACTGGAACCAAGGACTGCACCAATATCAAAAGCACCATTCAGAATAGCGCCAGTGGAATTGAGAGAATTTATGGAACAACTGTAGGAATTACTAGATAAAGGTTATATTAGGCCTAGTGTGTCTCCTTGGGGAGCATCGGTATTATTTGTAAAGAAAAAAGACAGATCCTTAAGACTTTGTATCAACTATCATAAGTTAAACAAAGTTACGATTAAGAATAAGTACCTGCTACCAAGGATAGACGATCTGTTTAATCAGCTTAAGGAAGCAAAGTACCTTTCAAATATAGACTTGAGAACCGGTTATCACCAGTTGAAGGTAAGGAAATAAGATGTACCGAATAAGGCATTCAGAACTAAATACGGTCATTTTGAGTTTCTGGTAATGTAGTTCGATCTAACGAATGCACCGACACTATTTATGGATATGGTGAACAAAGTGTTCAAGCAAAACTTGGACAAGTTTGTTTTTGTATTCATCGATGATATTCTTGTATATTCGAAGATTGAGGAGGAGCACGCTGAACACTTAAGAGTGGTGTTGGAGGCACTAAGGTGGGAAAAACTGTATACGAAATTCTCAAAGTGTGAATTTTGGATGCAGAGGGTACAATTTCTAGGAAATGTAATTGATAAAGGTGTTTCAGTGGATCCAGCAAAAGTGGAGGCAGTTATAAATAGGAGCAGCCAAAGACAAAGACAAAAATCAGAAGTTTCCTTAGTTTGGCGGGTTATTATCAAAGATTTATCCAGGATTTTTCTAAAATAGCGTCACTGTTAACCAACTTGACAAGAAAGACAGTTAAATTTGTATGGGTGGACAAGTGCGAAGCGAGTTTTATGGAACTAAAGAAGAGACTTAAAAAAGCACCGGTGTTGTCATTACCTAATGATACTGGTGGATTTGTGGTGTATAGTGATGCGTCACACAAGGGACTTGGTTGTGTACTAATGCAACACAGAAGGGTCATTACGTATGCATCAAGACAGCTGAAGGACTACGAGAAAGGGTATCCAACTCATGACCTGGAGTTAGTAGTAGTAGTGTTCGCCCTAAAGATTTGGAGGCACTACCTGTATGGGGAGAAATGTGAAATATACAAAGACCACAAAAATCTAAAGTATATATTCACTCGGAAAGAGCTGAACATAAGACAGAGGCAGTGATTGGAATTGATCAAGAACTATGATTGTGAAATTTTGTACCATCCTGGTAAGTGGGTCATAAATAAATAATTTTAAATAAATATAAATAAAACCCATCAACTCGTATATAACCTATACTTTGAATTTTGCTAAAAAAAAATGCCTAATAAATGTCAAACTCGTGGTACACAAATGGTCCCAAATGGGAAAAACCAAAAGTTAATATTCCTTTACCACAAAATGAATACTAAAAAAATAACAAAAAAAAGGTTAATACTAATGTTGGGCTAGGCCTGTTCATCGGTATGTTACCGGACCAGACCAGTCCGAACCGTCTCGTATCGATTATTGAAAGTACCAAAAATTATATACAGATACCAAAATCGGTTGAACCAATATCTCGAACCAGTTAGCCGATTCGATGCTAATTTTTACATATAAATATACCAGTTGTTATTTTTTCTTTATCTCATGTTTTAATCAATAAAAGACTACTCTTTTGCAAAACTTCAACCCATCAAGAATCCATCTATAGGAAGCCACAATAACAAACTGTCAAAGATTACCAGACAATAACAAACATAAAAGAATGTCAAGATAACATACAATAACAAATGTATGTTACACAACAATCAAATATAAGTAACAGCAGTTAGCAACAGCAAGCCAGGCCCAATAGCAGTGGCAAGCCAGCACTAGTAGCAGCAAAAAACAATAACCAAAGTTTGAGCACTGATCACTGAGCAAAAAATAATTATAACCATAGATTATTAGCAAAGTAGTATTATATATCTAATATTTCATCAGCAAAGTAGGGCGTATTAGTAAAGAGAGATGGAAGATAAATTGTTTTATTACATAGAAAGGCAACAATATAACAAAACTAGAATAACAAATATATACCTGAGCCAACTACCAACTGTTATATCTCTATTAAATTTTGCCATTCATATCCAAAACTTTCGCAAATTCTAAGAAGATCAAAAGAAAATAAAACTAGTTAAAAAAAAGTCATTAATATATAAACATTATAGATGAAAACTATATAATTTAAAATTAAGGATTACCTTTCTCAATTGTTTAAAGTGAATCTAAATTCTCCACTACAGGCATTGGTTGTTTGTTTGAACGAAGCCAATCTTAAGCACAAATAAGAGCTTGTACCATTATAGGAGTTAAAGAACTCTTAAATGGATCATGTACAAGACCACCAGTGCTAAATGCCGACTCGAAAGCAACGGTTGATATAGGAATCGCCAATACATCCCTAGCCATTTGAAAGAGAATGAGAAATCTAGGAGAATTATTTTTTCACCAACCCAAAATATTAAAATTTGAAGTCGTTTGATCAACATGCTCACTCAAATACTTATCTAATTCGGTATTATCCCCTCATTGAGCATCCACAATGTGTTCTAGAAATTTGTCCATCATCCTCCACCTTGTATTTTCTCAACAATGTACATCAAAACTTTCACTGTACACATTTAATTGTGCACTTTAGGATACATATTTAAGACTATAACATTTAAACAATTTCTCAATGGGATCACGCACTGATTTAATTATTTTATTTGCCATTTCACCACCACTCCCATAAATCAAAGTAAAAGAAAATTCCAAAAAAACAAATTTATGTCTAGGATCCAGAACAACTGTAATGTATAACAACTTATTCATCTTCTCAACAGTCCCTTAAAATTTATCTAATTTTGCTCTCATCCTCAACACCATTTCTCTCATGCCATCATCACTTTCATCTAACAAGTCATTCAGAGTATCGTCAAGATCAAGAAATTCAAGAAAGAAAGTATTTGATGTCACATAAGATGAACCCGAAACCTTTGTCGTAATGTTGAAGAAATACTTCAAGAATACCACCAATTTTCTCATAACTCCCTAATCTTCTATGGTAGGCCACCCCTCTCCCAATTCTATTTCAAACTAGAATAAAGGGTCTTTGCTTGCAAGCCAATTAAAAGCACGTTCGAAGTCTATGGCCACATTCAACATAGAATAAATGGAGTTCCACCTAGTGGGCACATCTAAGATCAAAGAAGTATTTTTTTTTTTCAATTTTCTCATTTTTTACACATTCTTTGAATTTTTTAATCCTAGAGGGAGATTGTCGCACCCACCAAACCAAGGATCGAACATGAGATATCGAAGGACTCGCATCTTTCAACCTATCACATAGAACCAAATTAACAATATGTGCAACACACTTCACATAGATAAATTTATTGTCATAAATGCTATGATCCCAAACGTTCAATTGAGTTTTCAAATTAGAAATTGCAACATCATTCGAACTACCATTATCAACTGTGATTGTGAAAATTTTATCAATGCCTAATTCCCTAAAATAATTTTCAACCGACATACCTATATCTTCCCCTTTATGACTAGTAATTGGGACAAAGTTAATAATTTTCTTTTGCAAATTTCACTTTTCAGCAACATAATAAGCAGTCAACGCCGTGTAATTATTTCTTTGTATGGAAATCCATGTATCGATAGTAAGAGAAACCCTTTGTGATGTATTTTTAAAGCTTTCAATTTCAATTTTCCCTCTAAAAAGCGCTTCAAAGAATCTGTAGTTTTGGTGGTACATGAAGGCACATTAAATTTTGGACATGTAACCGACATCAAGTATTTAAAGCCAACATTCTCCATATGGCTAAAAGGAAGATCATCTACAATTATCATAAAAGATATTTCCCTCCTAATTAACTCTTGATCAAATTTCCATAAACAAGCACTATTGCTTGATTCCCCTTCCAAGTGTTATCCCTCTTTATAGTTGATGGTGGAAAATTTAACAGTGATTATTTTCTTTCCTTTAATTCAATATAAGGAGGGTATAATTTGTATCTCGCATTATGTTTTTTTAAACCACTTGTCCCATTCTTTTCTGAGTCAACTTTTAAAACTCAATCATAATATTTGCACTTTGCCTTTATCTCATCATTTTTTTTAAATCTTATATAACATTCCCAAATAGTCGGCAAGACCCAAATAGTAGCACGAGTCTTGCCGACTATTTGCTCAATCTCTTCAACCTGACTTTGATTTTGTGTCTGGCCTCCTCCATTGACTCCTCCAATATTTGAGACTTGCATCAGATGTTATTGTTATATTATTATCCATATTTCCCATCAAACTACACATAAGAAAATAATTATTATATAATTTTATTATAGAAAATAATAAGCAATATATTCCACTTAATCGAAAACATATATACATAATAAGCAGTTTATTTATTTCAAGACATGATTACAAGTGCATTCACCTTTCTTATTTTCTATGACCTAGTTAAATTTATAAAGATGGTGAAGTAAGCAACTCATTATGTTCATCTCAGGATATATAAATTATGTCTCAGGTATCAAAGAAGCCAAAGTTCATTATTTTTCTCTCAAATTTCAGTGAATTTTTATATATTAGTTCATTGAACCCAAGATAAAGTTTTGTTCTACCCAAAAAGTATTAATACAAGTAGGAAGAAAAATAAGAAGTCTTTCTACATATATATATATATGTATATATATGTATGTGACAAAATCAGAATGAATATGGACTACGACGACTAAATAGGTAAACCAAGGAAAACATTTAATTGATATGGCTCATATAACACTGCAATGGTGGCTAGAAGGAAAGAATATCATGATATGTTTGCCATTTCCAAAAAATAATAAAAGACAACCTAATAACCAAAATAAAAGTAAAAGAAAATGCAAATGCAAATCACCGTGAGGAAAAAGAAGCGAGAAGAGCAACCTTTAGAGATGATAAGCCTTTAGATACGATGCAATGATTCGATTTCAATTTCAATTTTTGGCAGCATCGACAAGAAATAGAAGAAGTAAAGAGGCTTTAGATAATTAAAGCGAAAAAAGAATGAAAAAAGGGGGAAATGGTTCAACCGGTACAGTACAACATTGTACGTACTGAACTAGCGAAGCTGCCTATCAAAAACAGTCCCGAATAACCGGTATATATCGGGTTTTTTGTATCGATACTGAACCGGGGCTTTTTGTTTAGAATCGTCTGGTTCAAACCGGTTCAAAAAAATCAAAAAAAATTGAGCAGTCGTGTGTTAGGCTGTGTATTTTTACTAGAGTCAAAGGCCTGTCCACAATGGGATCCGATCTAATAGCCTATTAAGCCTAGTGCACCAGTCCAACAGGTTTCGTCAGTTATATCCCATGCTTCAGATGATAAATGATGTGGCTGTTATTAAACAATTACCACTCATCATTCAATACCATACGTTATGGCAGTTACCGACCTTAGGGGGAATGTGCATTACTCCTCCAATATAGTCGTTACATATCTGCAACAGTTAGAGGAGAAGGAAAGATATAAAAGGGAGAGTACACAATTGAGTTAGAGGAATCTAAAGCTGAAATTATTTACTAAGCGCTAAGAAACCTCCATAGTTAACATTTTCTTGAGACTTGTACTTACTCTCACGCTAGAGTTATCCCTGGTCCAAGCCATCAAGATTTTGATTGTTACTTGTATAGGTTTAGTTCTGTTAACGGTGTTCAATGTGATATCCCTAAATTTGGGCCTACACAACCCAAACTTGAGTCGTCAAAATACACGACAACTATTATAATACTATACAAGTACAATAATACAGTACTCAAAAAATACACAACTAAGCCTTCACTATTATTGTCATAATATTTTATAACGTGTGAAGACTATAATAGCTATCACTCAGACCTTCACTCCATTCCCCAGCTAGTCCTGGCTAGTTCTAGTTACTCTCTCATCTCCTGTTAAAGATCAATAAAATAAAAAGGGTGAGCTCAAATGACCTAGTAAAGAGTATCATAACTAAGATAAAGATGAACAAATTATCAATAATCTTCAACAGTGATGAGTTCATGATAGAATACAATAGACAATAATTTTACATCAACAAATGTAGAAAAATGATAGAATATAATAAACAATAAGTCTTCAACAAATTTCTACAACAGAATAAGCAATCTATTAAAAGAATCATATAGACTATGATGTCTACTAGCTTCTCTTTTTAAAAAAAATTATCATCAACTTTTATAATCTGAAACACCACTGGTCATGGTCATGGTCATGATCTAAAGAGAATATTCACCACGTGCCCTAGTAGACACATCACCATTATATCGCCTTTATTCTATCATTTATCCACCAGGCCACATATATTCACAACAACTTGATTCTTGATGATTATTACAAAAAACAGTGATATCAATGTTGAACAAAAGAAAGAGAAATATAGGATAAATAATAGACATTAGAGGTTTACAAAGTTACTTTGTGCATATTCAAATAATATACAAATTGTCAACATAATGTGGAGTCAAATTCGAGAATGATATTCAAGATCCAAAGCTCAAAAATAATAGTTAAAGTTCAATAAAAATGTTCAGGTAAATAGGAAGGTTCACGTTAAATGATATTAAATGAAGCAAAAACTATTAAGGAACATATAATCATTTTAGGAATTTTACCGAATAATACTTACCATAGTAAGTTTAAGAGTATGAAAAAAAATGATATCCATTACCTTATCAAGTGAAAAGAGACTGCTTTAAATGTAATAGATCAACCTATATATTTATAATATAATTAGTAACTACCATATATAAATTTCATGGTGTATAATAACACGAATATTATGAACTATCAAAAGTGTTTATATAATATAAATTTGTGTAGTGTACATAAGGCTTTAAGTGCATGAGGTCTTGGGATCCATTCTTACTAAAGGAAATAATGTTAAAATTCTGCTCAAATTACCAATAAAAAAAAGAATAAAATATAATCCCAAAATAGTTTTTGAAATAATATTTCTAAATAAAATCTTTCAAATGAAGTATTTTAAAATAAATCTTTTAAATGAAGAGTCTTATAAAATAAGATTTATGAATACCGTGAGAAGTGAGTATTTGTGCAAATATTACTCTTTTAAGAAAAGACCATTTGAAAAATTCGTGCACTCCTTTTTATTTTACCAACACTTAGAGTAACCTTATTATACTCAGAGTATACTCATAATATATCAGTAGGAGAAGAGAAAGTTGTGAGAAATCCCTCTACTAGAGTTCCCCTTTTATAATACTCAACCATACCTACCTGCTCCCTCTTTTTCTTTATTTCACCCCCACCCATTTCTCTTGTTTTCTTTCTTATGCATTTTCTGAGAATTCTCTCTTTCTCTCTCCTTAAAATTTTAAAGCATCCAAAGTGGACTAATTGAGAGCCTACCGAATTGCCATCATATTTTCATCCCACTCTTTTAGACTTTTCCCCATATTTTCTTCCCACGTGATGCAGCCTCTTCCACTAAAATCATTATAACCAAATATCAACTAATAATTAAATGTAATAATAAAAGTAATATTATAATAGTGATAACAATAATTCAAAAATAATATAAGAACACGTTGTTGTGGCAACTATTTATTCAATACAGTGCATGAGTTACTGTAACAATAATTGGTTCAATAACATAAACTACTGTACAATAGCAATTATTGATTCAATAATATAAAATACTACACAACAACTACTGTGACAATTATTGATCCAATAATGTGAAATGTTGTGTACTGACAATTATTCAACAATACAAAATACTGTATAACAATAAGTATTGATGAATACAGTGCAATAACCACTTTATCAATACGATAATATAAACACTGTGCAATATTATGTGCTACTATATAATACCGTGTGTTGCAATAAAATACTATAAAATACCGTATACTATTATTCTTTTATCATTAGGCATTTTAACAGTTAAAAGTGATAGTACCATTGACCATTTTTATTTAAAAAGGTTATTTTTGTCGTTTTTTATAATCAACAATATTTCATTGTGGGGTCCACCAATGATTGGTTATTTCGGTGCCGTCATACAAATATTCCCGACAAATCAAATATTCCTCAACAAAACGAATATTCTCTGACAATTTATATTTTGCACATAACATCCTTATCTTTAACCTTTATCAAAATAATACCTTAATGTTTTAGAATAATATATTAAGAAAATTAAATTTTATTTATTAAAGGTTGGGGTCTTACAGTTAAGCATCTCGACAAATTCAAACGTTAACATTGGCTCTAGAAGGAGGGTCATCTAGTGTTTAGTATAGAAGAACCTTTGACCAAATTTCAAGAAATGTATGTTGCTCCCCGTAGCCACAATCACCCTGAACAATCTCGTAGGGGTCATGCTCGCAGTCTCATTAACCAACTGATGTGGAAAAGCAGTGTCACCTACAGGAAGTCCAAGACCAAAAAAGAGCTCTTCAACTCTAGCGAGAGGAACTCAAAATGCAATCTGCAGACTTGGAGAAAACTAAGAACATTTTGAGAGATGAACAAGGGGCTTCGTCCTGAAGAGGTCACCACCCTTCCTGGCAAGATCAGAGAGAAATCAATGTCCGGTCCTCAGCTTTAGAGGGTTAAAAGAGGAGGTTCAGATCTCCGCTATACTGTAAAGATAGAGAGCAACAATAGCGACAGCGCCAAGACAACCAAGTTGGAAAATCATCCAGGCCAAAAACCTTTGAGTGACATGTCGGAGCTACTGGCAAGAAACCTTATTCATCTCCTTTCATCAAGGAGCTTGAGAAGGCACCTATTGATCGGTCTCTTAAGGTACCGGTCCTGAAGGAGTATGATGGAACTGGTGACCCTCTTAATCACACTTATTCTTTTGAGTGTGTAATGCAGTTCCATGGATATGACGTAGTAGGGATGTACCATCTTTTCATCTATACCTTGACAAAGGCTACAAGAAAGTGGATTATTTCCCTCCCTCCTAGTTCGATTAATTCGTGGGAGGAATTGCAAAATCAATTTCACACATGCTTCAGTGGAAATAGAAAGTGTGCCAAGCTAATTACTTCTCTATTACAAGTAAGGCAAAGAGCAAATGAATCCTTTCAACAGTTCATGAAAAGATTCAGTGAGGCAGTGGCGGAGATCCTTGTCTTGGATTCAACACAGGTAGTACAGTTCCTAACGATAGGTTTACATATGGAAAAATCCAACCACCTCATAAAAGAAATCATTATGAAGGCTTCTCAATCCCTAATTGAAGCCTATGAGATTGTGGACAAGTTTATTGAGATCGAGGATGCGTTAACCAATCTTAGGGGCTCTTAAAAATATGATGATAATTACCATCAGATAAAAGACCCCAGAAGCGATGGAACCGGTAGAATAGATGGTAACAAAAAAGATTTTAGAAATAATGGAATAATGATAACTCCAAGGACAAGGGAAGAAAAAATGAAGATAAGGATTACACCCCCTAAAAACCAACATATCGGTTTCCTTCCAAGTGTTGTCTTCAGATTTGAAGCCTCTGAGCTCCCGAAGAACTTATTTCTTCTTTTGACGTCCTTAGACTCCTAAAGCGATCTTCCTTTGATTTAATGTCTATGGAATCCCGAAGTCTTTTCCCTTCGGTCCTACATCCTTGGACTCTCGAAGCGGTCTTTCTTTAGTCTGACATCCTTGGATTCTTGAAGCTCTCTTCAGTCTGAAATTCTTGGATTCCCGAAGCTCTCTTCAGTCTGAAGTCCTTGGATTCCAGAAGACTTCTTTGGTGTAATATTTTTGGATTCTCGTTGAAACTTTCTTTTCGATCTGACGCCTCCGGGCTCCTAAAAAAGTTTTTCCCTTTTGGTCCAACATTTATAAAATCTTGAAGTCCTTCGATCCGACATCCATGACATCTCAAATTTCTTTGGTCTGACATCAATGGAATCCCAAAGTCTTTGTCTTCGATCCAATGTCCTTGGAATCTCGAAGTCCCATCAGTCCGACGTCCATAGAATCCCAAAGTCCTTCGATTCGACATCTATAGAATCCCAAAATCTTTCCATTTGATCCAAAGTCCTTAGAATTCCAAAGTTCTATCTTTGGTTTGAAGTCCTAGGAATTCCACCTTTCTCGGTAATCCGAAAACATACTTTCTTCGATTTCCCGAAAGTAGTATGTCTTCATTTAGCTGATAGTTTTTTCTTCGGTCTGATGACTTTAGGATCCCGAATGAGTTCTCTCTTCGGTCAAATGTTTTAAACTTTCGAAGAAGTCTCTTCTCTTCGATTGGATGTTCTAAATTCTCAAAGTAGCCTTTTCGAATGTTCTTAACTCCCAAATAAGCCTTTTCTCTTCGATCAAATGTTCTTAAACTCTCAAAAAAACTTTCCTTCGGTCTGATGCCTCCGGGCTCCCGCAGGAGCTTTATTACGGTCTAAAACCTATTTCTGAAGATAATGGGGGCAATGTTGGATTGCGTATTTTTATTAGAGTCAATGGGCTGTCTATAATAGGAACTGATCCAACAGCTCATTAAGCCTAGTGCACCAATCCAATAGGCTTGGTCAGTTACATCTCATACTCCAGATGATAAAAGATGTGGTTGTTATTAAGTAATTACCACTCATCATTTAATACCAAACGTTATGGCAACTACCGAACTTAGGGGAAAGTGCATTTTTTCTTCAATATAGTCGTTACATATCTGCAATAGTTAAAGGATAAAGTAAGCTAAAAAAGGGAGAATAAACAATTGAGGTTGAGCAATCTAATGCTGAAATTATTTACTAAGCGCTAAGTAACCTCCATTGTTAACATTTTCTTGAGACTTGTACTTACTGTTGCACCGGAACTATCCCTCGACAGTCCAAATCGTCAGCTTTCAGTTATTACTTGTGCAAATTTAGTGTCGTTGACGATGTTCAAGCATCCCGATAAATTTAAGCGTTAACAACTGATTAAAAATAGCTTGGTGAACACATAAGCATGTACTACGATTATTCTGTAATGTTTACATGCATATATATACATACATATATATATATATATATTAAAAAACGGAGGAACAAAATTTTAAAAATAGGGCCTCTAGAGATATATTTCTTCTACTTATTTTAGTAATAAATTTTATCACTTTTAAAAATATACAATCATATACATTTTAAAATATATATATTCATATTTTAGAATGGAATGAATAAATAGTCATGTATTTCAAATTAATGTCGCTATATTAAGGAAAGTGGAAAACTATCTAATAAATAAAAAGATATACAACTTCATAAAATTTTAAAAAAAATCAAAATATTTGAAGTATATTGTAGAAGAAATGAAGCCATGGTCTTTATATCAAATAAAAAAAATAGAAATTAAGTCTTAGCTAGTCTATCCCGTCTGCATTGAACAAATTGGCACAAGGATTGTTCTAGCTTAACCAAGGTCCTCAATTCAAAACTTGGGAATGCAGCTGTGTTAAATCTCCTCGGTAGAGCTTAGTCACCCGAGTGGTCCTTCCCGACTCGAATAGGATTATTCCCTCATTAATAGTGGGGGGACACATGTGGTCTAGACCCAAAAAAAATTGAACAAAAGAAAAAACAAATAAAAGAGGAAAATATAATAAACAGACAGAAAGTATGAATTATCAATCCATAACATGCCGTCATTTTTGCCCCATAAATCAATTGTAAAGACGAAGTACTACCACTTCAGTTGTAAAAGTAATAAACTTATTTACCATGTTACCTAGAATCTTAGTGGAAAAACTAGAGTTTGGGCCACCAAAGTATGAAATTTAATTAAAATATGTACTACCATGCATCTAAGTATGTATGAGCCCACGAATAAAATTAAGGTTCACATTAAATGAACTAAAATAAAAATAACAAATAAACGGACAACGAACGAACGAAGATCGAAAATGATGAGAAAATATTAGGGTTTGGACCCCCTAGGGTTCATCCCCACTAGGGGTTGGTCACTTAGTGCTTGTTTAATGTTTTGTTTCTCGAATTTCATCCCAGACAAGTTTTAGGCGGTGCAACAAATAAATAATGAATCCAAAATTGCGAAGACTTGTGAAGGCTTAGAAGAGATCTTTCCTAACTTATATATGACAAGATAAAATTTTCATGGAAACAAGAATCATGAAAAACGGACAAAAAAAATCAAAAAAGCATGAAACGCACAAAATGCGTTGGAATGGGAGCGGGCCCCCTAGTGTTCCCTCCTTAGGATTTTCCCCCTAAGGTGGGCCCCCTTTGGGTGGTCCTTTCCCGCTCCGTGATGCGTTTTCTTTGGCTTCTTTGATAATAAAATTGATTTATACGATATTTCTGGATTTAATATTATATAACCTTAATAGTATAATTTAAGAGGTGTTGTCATGAGTCCCGAGACAGAAGGTTCATGAGAACAACTTGTATTATGAATCGGTTGAAGGATTGGATTGTGGCTAGAAAAACTAGATGATTTGGGCATTACCGAGGTAATTAGGAGTATTTTAGGGATTTTTTTTGTCATTAAAGGTATTTTTAGAATTTTTCCTTCCGACATGTGCCTGGCACATGACCTGGACCCTATAAATACTCCTTCACTTTACAAGCGAATGGACTTTTTGACACTTGGAGATCTTTGCCACCTAAAATATCTCTCTCTCTTTCTTAAAACAAATAAGAAGTTGGAAGAAATTGGGAACTTGTGATCAACTCTGAATCGAGTGAACAAAAGTGTTGGCGTTGCATATCTTGAATTCACTTGAAACACTTGTCATGGCTCTCGAACACCAGCGATTACGCCGTGATTCCGAAAGTTCTATCACGTGTTAATCTCATAGTTGCTCACCTGTTCTACTCCCCTCTCTAATCTTTCGACTGATTCCATACTCTTTGCGGATTTCTTGCCTCCACCATTAATACGAACCATAACTCTAGTAAGGTACATAATTTCTAGCCTATATTATGAACTTTAGTAACAAAACTTACCGTTATAATAGAATCTATTGAACATTGATTGGTTAAATTTGATGATAAGAAATAATGTATAAGGGCTGTATTAGATAAGATCAAAACTGTTAGGTTGATCTCCTGATATAAATGTATGTACTTATAAAAGTCTTTTGTGTTGTACTAAGACTTAGATAGATCAAAACTGTTAGGTTGAACTTTTGTTGTAATATAATCGTAGAATTGACTCTACGATTTCAGTCAAAAAGACTCTACGATTAAACAGACTCTACGATCAAGACAACCAAACGTAGAATGGACTCTACAATTTTGGCCACGAAGACTCTACGACCAACAGACTATGTTCTAAGCAAGAAGCCGTAGAACGAACTCTACGTTCAACAGTCTAACTGTAAAGTAAACTCTACGATGACAATAAGAGATGATCCTTTACAGATCAATCACAACAGCAAGGATATTCGTAGAGTTGATCATGGAGGGTCGTTGAGTAAAAAGGCAAGAGACATCACGACTCTCAGATCAGAAGCTATTCCGTTCAAGAATTCAATCTTCATTGACATAATCCAAAAGCTTCTGCAAATCGATCAAAGTCAGAAAAGTCAGGGGACTGACCCAAGCGCACTATGCAACAGAAAGAAGACTTTCAAGGCAGAAAAGTCAGAGGATTGTGTCCTATCAGTCCTATAGTATGGAAGGACCAAACGACTCTATGAAAGTTGGTAGGAACCTACGACTGACAAATCTGTCCCTAAGGAAAAAGAAAACAACCTTCCATGGACTAATAGGTCAGATCAAATAAAAACTCATCAGAGCTTTAATGAGCTATATTAATATAATATACAGCAGCTCTCCTCTGTGAGGTAACGGAAAGAAACAAAAGCTCAAACAGATGTTCCAACGGGAAGAAAAACTGAAGCCATCACTTTTTAAATACCAGGATCGGCAAAAGAAAAAAGAAGCGAATTACACAAGAAAAATACGCAAGAAGTTGAAAAAGATCAAACTGATAAGAAAGTTTGCATTGCTACTAAGTCCTTCGAAAAACTCAAGCTAAAAGCAACTTAGTAGCACATCCAAATCTACATCACTCCAGGAGAGTTCTTTGTGAACTAGAGTATCCAAGTCTGTTAGACTTATAGAGTTCTTAGTGAACTAGAGTTCCAAGACTGCTGGTCTTGAAGGAGTCTTAGTGATTCTGAAATTGTAAAAGTATCCTTAGTGGATTTGCTGCTGGAAGAGCAGAACAGTGGAGTAAGAGTCTTGTGAGCTCTGGACCACTTAAAACCTGGAGTCTTTCTTATTGTGTCTTTTAAATTGCTATATCTGCCATATATTTGCTTGTTGAATTTTTACTTTAACATATCAAGAGAGGGGTAACTAAATCGTATTCCGCTGTGTTTAACTTATTGATTAGGTATTAATTAAAGCAAGATCGTTAAAGTAAAAGAAATTTTTAAAAGTATCTATTCAACCCCCCCCCCCCCCTAGATATCTATCGTGTCATTGGGAACTAACATAATCAATAGTGAAAATTAATTGAGGGTACAAAATATTGTTTATGCATGAGAGGCCAGATTTAGCAAACAAATGAGAACAAGTAGTCCAAAGTTGATTCATGTCTTGCTTTGTTGATGCTATTAGAACTTTCATCACATCTTCAATTGAGGCCTTCTATACTATACTTGCCAATTGCTTCACAGTAGTCTATATACCTTATTCATGACCCAAACCCATAGTCATAATTTTGACATCAACTATTGAAAATATTCAATCCATTTATACTCATCTGAAGCCACATCTTGATCCAAAAGATTAATTATATTTATTAAGTTTATGGTCTCTTAGAGTATATATATTCTCAATTATTCTTCTTATATTTTGATGTATGACTTTATTATCGCGCGATACCTCAATAAACATGATATGTTAGGAAAATATGCATAAGACAATGTGTAGAACTATAAGTAATAATCAACAAATAAAATCACAAACACAATCTAGATTTTTATCAACAAATAAAATAATTACTTGCATGGCTAAAAAAGTTTAAGATTCCGGATTTAGCTCAACCACATAAACCTTTCCACACTTTAAACATTTAATTCTTCTTATCCCATCATTTCTAATCGCCAAGTTCTCATAGAATCGCCAAACATTATAAGTGATTTTTTGTTTACATTTTCTACTAACAGTAGAACTCGACTAATCTTGTTGTTCCATTTATGATTAAAGAAAAAATCTTCACTTAATTCACTGAAATCATTATCACACAAAAAATATTTTTTGTTAATGTTCCAAATGTTAACTAGTTATGCACAATAATATCAAATTTTGTAATCATATTCATATCATTCATGAACCCATAAGGCCATCTAAATTCACAATACACCAGTTCAATAAATTTAAGCAACCTCCTATCAGCAAGCAAAAGTAATAGCATCCACAAAGAACAAGTGGATAGAAAACTGAAAAAGTCCATCTTGTTGATTTATCTTTATATAGTACACAACACCATTCCTTATGCTTAGAACTGTTATATCAATAACATAAAGTTTACAAACTCTACGCCCCAAAAACTAATACTCCATTAGGCTTTGTTTCACCTCTATTTCTTTTAATAAAAAAATATAAATCGATTAATTTATGAAATTTTAAATTTTAAAATTAAGACTAATAAAATGAAAGTAACTTCCAAATTATATGTAATTTTTTATCAATTAAAGTAGTATACGAAGATCTATTTTCTGTAAGCAAACTCATCTCTCTACGTCTCCAAAATAAAAGAAAATAACATGGAGAACGTCATTGTTTTTAGAGGTGAGCATGATGTGGTTTGGTGCAGTTTGAATCCCAAACCGCACATAAAACCGCTTAGGTGCAGTTTGACAAATTCAAAATCGCACATGAAACCGCTTGTGATTGGTGCGGTGCAGGTTTGAAATGTGCGGTGCGGTTTCATTTAGTTCGATTTCAGTTTCAAAACTAATTGAACATATACAAAAAATTAGGGCTAAAAGAATATAGACATCAAAAGAATTATCTAATTTCCAAGTACAGACAAATGTGTATAGAAGATATTAGAATAACTACTTAAGAAGAAATAAAGTAAGACTATGATGAATAGTTGTTTATAACATAAATGTATTTAATGTATTACTTATACAAGAAAATCATTACTACTAAATTTATTCATCTTCATCCACGTTATAATAAAATTCTGTAATTGCAAAAATATCACTAACAATCAAACAATAAGAATTTGATTAGTTAAGTAAAATTCACAATTAAAAATTTTTAAAACTACAATTAATAGTCATACAAGAGGCAACTGTAGAAGTTAATGTTATGTTAACAAAAAATAAAAGAAAAGTCTAATAAACATCATATAATTTAAAAAACAAATAAACCAAAATGACGTTGTTTTGGCCATTGTTGGTGTGATGCGGTTTCTATAGTGTAGTGGACCGCAGAAATCAAAACCAAACCACAAATGCGATTTTTCAACCTTCCTAAAATCGTCATACACGCTGAAACCGTTAGTGCAATTATATTGGTGCAGTTTAGTCAGTTTTTTTGTGCGATTTAGAGGCCAATTTTGATTTTTTGTTCACCCCAAATTGTTTTATATCCCTCTCCTGGAATAGGCCTTGATAGCTATGGTGGCGCTACTTGATATCTATAGTGGCGCTAGGCGAAAGCTCATACTCTCCCACTACCCTTCCCTCTCTGTCATAGTTCTCATCGCCACTCCACCGTCCACCGCCACCACCACCCCCATACATCCGCTGCATTTCTACCACCACCCCTTCCACCACCTCCCCCACGCCTAACCAAATTGAAGACTAAGAATTAGAACTACTCAAACTCAACAACCCTAATGTCTACCAAACCCTCCAAACCATCTCCACAAAATCAAACCTCAAAGCCTTCATAATCAACTTCTTTTGTAACGCCGCTTTTCAAATCTCTTCAAGCCTAAATATTCCTACTTATTACTTCTTCACCTCCGGCGCCTCCGGTCTTGCAACCTTCCTCTACCTCCCTACCATCCATACTAGCACCACCAAAAGCCTTAAAGATCTCAACGCTTATCTAAATTTTTTGGGCCTCCCATTGATATTTTCTTCCAACATGGCCAAACCTTTGTTTAATAGAGAAAGTTCCATATACAAACACTTCTTAAACACGGCAACCCAAATAGGAAACTCTTCTAGAATAATTGTAAACACATTCGATGATTTGGAATTAAAGGCCATAAAAGCAATATCCAATGGATTTTGCACCCCCAATATCCTCAACTCCACCAATACATTGTGTTGGATCATTACTATGTCAAGAAAGAGCCCAGAAAATGAAATAGTAGCCAATACGAAGTCGTTTTGGTATTTTAGAGTGTTAGTTAAGAGCAGTCAAGTGTCAAAGTGTTATTGGTTATATTTGTTGTAAGAATTTGATAGGCTTCAGAGCTTATAAAAACAACATCCATGTACGTGAAGAATCATCAAAAAATTAATGAATTTCTTTTAGTTGCATTTCCTTTTCTGCAATTCCTTTCTTTTACTACTTTTCTTTAGCTTGTAATTTCTATTTCACCTTGTTCCCTATCAATTCATGATTATATGGATGATTACCACTGCATTCCCGGGTATATGATTGCTCCAAACCCATTATCTTACTGTTGTTACTTCCTTTAATGAGTCTCAAGCTCCATTTCATCTCAGTGATTCAATAATTATGGGACCAAATCATGACAAAGTGGTATCAGAGAGGTCGTTCCTCAACGACTCCTGACCATGGGAAAGGGAGTGTGAGCCATCACTGGTAATTCCTACACCTCACTCTTCCATTCAACACTCTTATAATCAAATTGTTTGTTCTCTGCCTACTGAATTACCACCAACCTTTTCTCCTATGGCTACATCATCAATTCTAATATGCAATTACATTGGGCCTATAGACACGAACTTCATATCACCTGTAAACAAATTAAACACTACTCCTTATATTTTAAAATCATCTAACCAAGTTGTTTCTATTTCAATTTTTGACACTACACCTGATACTTCCTTTGTTTCTTCATCACACCCACTGCAATGGTCATCCTCTACATCTCATATCGTTGCACCAACATCACAACATCCTTCAATTTATCTTATAAATTGTTGAACATGAACAATGAGTATGAAATGTTTGATGAAAGGACTGAAAGAAATACTATGACTTATAAGTTAAGGAAGGCCCAAGCGGATCACTGGTGTTCAGGAGATGGATGCCTTGAAAATAAGTACAAACCAAACATTGCATACTGAACAATATAACCCACTAGGGATAGACTGTCAAAGATAGTTTGCTGAGTTGTTACATACAATACAATAACAGTAGATTGAGTTGGCAGATACAAGAGAAAGAAGTGGATCTTACTCTGATGAGTCACACACTTCCCAAACAAATTCAAAAAATGCTTCTCAATTTGGATAGAACAATGGAAGCCAGTTGGATGGTAGTGGGGATAGCAAAAGTGAAAATTTTGGGGTCCTTCCAAATGGAAATGCAGAAAATATTTCATCATTTGTGTCCAACAGGAATGCTTCAAGAAAGACAGAACATGTTCATGTTGTTCCTACTACTCCTCAATCACTATTTAGGATGACCACCTACCTCCCCGTTGGACAAGTGCCTGCTTTCCATCCATTTGTTATACATCAACAAGGGATTCCTCAGTCTATTCCTTCACATATTACTCAACCTCATGTTGGACTTTTTCACTCGACACCAGCAACAATATCATCTATTCAACACTAGTAGAACCAATATGTTGTATCATATGGTTCACATATATTAATGCACAACCAATATGCTCCATGGCAAAGTGTATAGAATTTGTTGAGACCAAAAAATAGTTATGATTATGAAGTGTCTAAATGGGCAAGTTGTAACATCCCCAAATCCGGGTCCCTTGAACCTCGGATCTAGTTCATCGTTGTACAACATTTTCCTTATCGTTCATGACTCACAACAATATTATAATTGTTAAATAATCATTTATTTGAAACTTTACAACCTCTCTTTCTATTCCAGAATCGCAATCTCTACAAATTCTTAGTATGTCTCAATATCATACATGATACGATATTCTATTACAATCAATTTGAGTATTTAAACACTCACAATACATACTAATCATTTCTTTAATTACACAATCATTTTACCTGTTCAATCCGGACTCATAACTACAACAATCACTTAAACTTTTGGTGAAAGTAATACGCATTCCTGATCCTTGAACTTAAACAAAATCTTAGGATATTTTGCACTTATATGAAAGTGTTGGTTTTATAGCAAAATTGAGCACGACGGCTCAGCAAGTTTAACAGTTACACATAACACATTACATGTTTCACATGTTATACATATTCTGCATTTTATTCCTACATCATGCATTTCATGCTTTTCATTTTATGAATGCTTCATAACTTCTCATACATCACATATAATAAACAACTAGTCTCTAGCAAATCATGTTTCATATTTTGTATATATTTCACATGTAATCATACCTCATGATTTTCACATATCACAAATATTATCAATATATCTTCATATCAATAATTTAATATCACATTGTAGCATAGTAATTCACATAGGAGCAAGTTCTGAAAAACTTGTCTGGGTCGCTTCTACCATTTACGCTTATTTTGCGTCTTTCGTTCAACCTACCATTTATATATGAAATTGACATAATCATTAGTTACAATGACTATTACTTAGTCTCTATATAAGACTCTAACTTCAAATTATTAACTCTTAAGATGTTTGACAAACGAACTTTTAACTCCCGGACAAAACCCTAGCCCAAACCTAGTTGGACATGTCGAATACCCTTATCCAACTTTCACCGATACCTTGCATTCTTCATACAACCTATATTTAGTAAGTTGTCTAATATTTAGTCACTAATGGACTCTTACCTTGATTTAATTCAATTAAATTTTTTTCTTTTACATAACTTAATGATTCAGATATTTAATAATGTATCAAATATCTCATAATATTATCTACATTTGATAATATACAACCACATTCAAATATTATTAACCATTTAGTAATATTTTAATCACTTATTAATATTATTAACCATTTAATAATATTTTAATCACTTATTAATATTATTAATTATTTAATAATATTTTAATCTCTTACTAATATTATTCACTATTTAATAATATTTTAATCATTTACAGTGTTATTAATCATTTAACAACATTTTAATTGGTTACCAATATTATTAACCCCATAATAATATTTACTCAGTTGCCAATATTATTAATCCTTTAATAATATTTCATCACTGACTATTATCATTAAATATTTAATAATAATTTACTCCTTTAGTAATATTTAAAGGCTTAAACAATTAAACATAAATTATTTAATCACTTATTATTTCCTTATTTCATTCACTTTATTTATTTAATATTAGTTAAATAAATAATTAATTTAATTAACTTTACCTGTTTATTTATCTTTACATAAATAATTATTTACTTAATATTATTTTCCTTTAATTATTATTTAATATTATTTAAATAATAGTTAATTAATTAATCATTCTCAAATCCTTTAACGATTATTTAAATAATAATTTCTTAATTAATTAACCCCATTTATTATTTATTATTAATTATATAACAAATGATCATTTTATTCACTTCATTTCTCTTTAATTATTATTTAATATTATTTAAATAATAATTAATTAATTAATCATCCCTATTTATTAAATAATAAATAATTACCTTATTAACTCCATGTTTCTTTAATTACTATATAATATCCTTTAAATAATAATTAATTAACTAATTATTCTTATTTATTATTTAATATTAATTAAATAATAAATAATTATTTTATTAACTTCATATCCTCATTTATTTATTATTTAATAATAAATAATTAGTCATTATATTTATTTATTTTAATTATTATTTCATGTCAATTAAATAACAATTAATCATAATAATGGCTTTTATTTACTTTATTTATCATTTATTATATAAATAATAAATAATTATTAAACTGGGGTCCCAAATTAATTATATAAATTTTTAAACATTTTGACCCGTTTTGACTCAAACTGCTCTGAACCGACCTGTAAAAAAATGGCCCGACTCGGATAAAAAAAATTATTTTTCTTTGAAAATGGACTAGGGCCCCATCCCTAGTTTTTAGTACAAAACTAGGGCCTCGGCCCTAGTGTTGCAGAATCATTTTTTAGGTTTTGTATGCCTAACCTTTCTTCATTCAAACTGTCATAATTTCTTCATTTTAAAATATTTTAAGGTGATTGTTGAGTCCATTCTCATTTGAATTTTCCCCTCTACAACTTCTCTTTGTATCACAAATCCAAATTCCAAACGAAAGTAAGCTTAAAATCGCTTACAATGACAGAATAAAAATTAGCTTCATAAATCTTTGATTCGATTAGTTCAAACATAATGCTACAACTATTATTTTACTAGACCGTCATGTTTATGACTCTACAACATTAATATACATAACATACATCATATATATCTCCACTAATACCTTTAACAATATAAAAATAAAAAGATCAAGGTTAAGAAACTTTTCAACCTTCATAGTTCCTTATTTTTCATTGCTAGAGCTTTGCTAGGACTCCTCCTCTTACTTCTTCTTCCACCCGAAATGACCAACACTCTTGATGGGTCTCTTTAACTCTCTCAAATGAGCTCTCACTTCTCTTTAGAATACTTCTCTCTCTATAACTTGGTGAAATGAACAAATGACCAAACTCTTATTAACCTTGGTGATGAGTTCTATTTATAGAACTCAACTAACCTCACTTATCATCCACTAATCAACTAACATAGGTGAATTAAAGGTTTAATCAATGCTTACTATTTTAATGAATGACTACTTGATTGACCAAGTGATTGACCACCAAGAATAACAACCATCAATATAACTTTAAAGCAACCAATTGAGTAAAACAAAAACAACATAACACTAACACTTAATTCTCATGTGGTTAACTTTCTAACTCTCCATAAGACCTAGGGTTAAAGTACTACGCTTAACCTTGGTCACTCAAATACCCAACATTGGTTAAAACTCATCTTATTTATATATTTACATATTTATACATCTCCCAATAATTAACTATAATGTGGTTAACTCTCTACATTCAAATGACCTATGTTAGTCCACACACCCAACCATGGTCCAAACTCATCATATTAATAGACATACTTATTTTATCATTTTTCACCAATTAACACAAGTAAAGTTAATTCTCTACAATCAAGTATACATATATATTCAATATATCTATATATTTACTAATACTTAACTCTTGCATTGGTTAAGGTTTTATTTTTATTATCACTTAGGGTTAACAACTAACCCAATGTGAAACTACCAACCTCAACTTAGTTAATTCTCATCCATCATGTATATATATAATTATGTAGCTACACATTTTGCTAGCAACTAACTAATGCATAGTTAAATCTTTAATTTATTTACCTCATAGGGTTACTCAATTAACTCATCCATGGTTAATTCTCATTATCACACTCATTCACCTAGCAATTAACCAATGTTTGGTTAACGCTTTCTCTTGCCTACCAACTAGGGTTATTCAATTAACCCTACATTAGTTAATTCTCTACATTTACCAATACTTGAAAAATATTCTCCAAACACATTGACCAATATTTGACTTTTAAGTTTAGACTCAATGTTTGGGCTACTAATTTATTTTATTTGGGCTCATTACTTTAAATAGTTACATTAACTCTATTGGGCTTCTATTCTAATTTGTTTGGACTCGTCATTTAAATTGGTAGCACCCAATACTACAAACTCGTCTTCATACAAGTATTCCCATATTGGGCTAACACACAAAATCATTTTGTGCTAGTCCACTAGTATTTAATTAAATTACTTGAACTATTCATAAAGCTTAATCCAGAAATTTGTTTGGACCTTTCTATAATTATCAACAAGACTTAAAATATTGAGTTTGTTTTAATCTATTATTAGATTCTATACTACAATTTGATAATTAAATTAATTACTTAATTACTTAACTTCTTATTATTGTCATCTTAGGCAATCATTCTAGCTTTTCTATGACTTTAACTCATAACTAATATAATTAACCTAATTAATTATATTTCATAGCGTTCCTTCTTGCTACATATTAAAACTAATTAATTTATTAGTTTGTTAAGTATTAATTTACTCGTCTTCTTATTTGGCTAAAAAGCACACTTTAGGTATATATATGGATCGATATAATCACCTTCACTTCTTAATTGAACTTATTTTCTTAATAAATTCTCCAAATGCATCATTATAATATTCTCACATTTAATCCCTAACAAATAAATTAGGTTAAAAAAATATTTACTCATTTTCTACACATCTCACTTCTCCAACTCTAGGTTTTAAACATTAACCTTTAATTAATCATTTAAGATCTTATCTACAAGTCTTATAAATATCCGGAGTATTACACAAGCTCTTCGTCCAAAGTATATAGATGCTCATATCAGTTAAGGTCTTGAACCTCAGGTTGCGATTCCATCCTTAAATGGGGGGGGGGGGGGGGGGGGGGGGGACGGGTCATGGAGTCTACTGATAAAAGCTACAAGGTAGATCCTCAACCTCAGCACAACATGTAATAAATTTCTTCTCAGTTTCACGATGCTTTAAAATTTGATTCTTTCAAGCATAAAAATGAGACTAAGGAGAAGAAAGTTAATGCAATGGGCAATCATGGAATAGATGCCCCACATTCGATGACATAACTACCCACCTCTGCTAATAAACTATCTAAAACTGCAATTAAGCAAGGGAATTTCAGTATAAAAAACCCACAATTAACAATGGTAGTACTATAATACCGCCTGAAGCTTTTGTCTCTATTGGGCAAAAGACTACACCTATAAATGGAAAAAGTTATATGAAAATTTTGTTTCTTCGTTTTTGCCATTTCCTTTCTGTATTTTTTATTACCTGTTAATTTCAGTTTTTAATTCGTAACAAATTGGTATCAAGGCATAATTCCACTTAATGGTATAGTTAGAAAGAGCTTAAATATTACTCTCCTAAATACAAGAGCACGGTTGGGTTGCATTATTCGCATAATTCCACTTAATGGTAGAGTTGAGATTAGTTTAACGCTACCATTTAGGCTTGGTAAAATGATTGCACTTCTGCATTGGCATGGTTACAAGAAAAGTTATGGAAAACTGGATGAAATTAGTGACGGTCATCCTGAATTATTCATTATTGAAGGGGACTGACTATATTCAGCTAAGAGAACGTTTACATGAAATCATAGCAGCTACTGAAACTTTTTCTAAAGTAGTTGTTGTTTCTGCAACATCTTCATACTCATCACTGTTGCCTTCTGTTGATATAACTCCCATGGCTCAATCACAAAAATTGAAGAATGTCCCATCCATGGATTCCAAATCTGGAAGGATGGATCAGACCCTTTGCAGAAAGTGTGCAACCTCCAAACCTGAAAACACTACTGACAATTACCATCAACTTGTAGCAATTAAGAATCAACATTCTAAAGGTGTTCCATATGTTGTTGGTGGAGATGATGAAACCTCATTACAAGTTAAACTAAATGGTGTGGCAACTATTAATGGAAAAATAGGTCAAATTTTTTTATGTCAATATTTTTGTTGTATTGGTGCAAGTATTGTTCAGCCACAAAATGCATGAAGGTTCTCATAGGAGCGGGTCTGGTGACGATGCCCTGGAAATGCTTGATTGTTTTACTATTGCAGAGATGTGGTGGTTGTTTCTGAGGAAGCCTTTGATTATGACACTGAGCCTTGCTTTTGCAATGAAGAAGATGATGAGTGATAACGCACTTGTCCGCCATCTAACAGCTTGTGAGAATAAATATTTGTAGTAACAAGACTGGAACGATAACTATCAACCACATGACTATTTTGATCCCAAATAATACTACCATCCCAACCAAATAGGAGCAAGTGTTCACTGTAAGACCCCGAATTTTATGAAATACAAAATTTAATTTCTCTTCATATATATTTTTTCTGAAACAGTAAGTGGTTAAATTGATAAAGTTAAAAGTTAAGGATGTTATGTGCAAATTTTATTATGTCGGATAATATTCATTTTGTCGGGGAATATTCGTTTTGTCGGGGAAATAACTAATCATTGGTGGACCCCACAACAGAATAATTGTCGGATATAAAAAACGACAGAAGAAACCTTTTTAAATAAAAATAGTCAATGGTGTTATCACTTTTAACTGTTAAAATACCGGTGATAAAATAATAGTAACATACGGTAATTCATGGTATTTTACTGTAGCACACGGTATTGCACAGTGTCTCATATTATTGATCTGATAACGTGGTCATTGCACAGTATTCATCAATAATTGTTGTTGCACAGTAGTTTGTATTATTGATTTAATAATTGTCATTACATTGTATTTCATATCATTGACTCAATAATTGTTGGTGCACTAAGTTTAAAATTATTGAACCTAATAATTGTCACAGTAGCAAATACACAGTAATTTATATTATTAAATTAATATTGATTTGTAACGTGTTTCTTACATTATTGTTGAATTATTGTTGTAGGATTATTTTATTTTATATGTTCGACCCACATAAAGAATAAATAAATAAAATAATTAATTATTATTTTATGTGAATAGTAAAGTGAATAGTACGTGGACCCACTGTAGGGCCCACATGAAATGTGAGAAATGTGTTTTGCTAAGATGGTTGGTGGAGGCTACGCAGCAGCCTCTGCTGAAAAAAATTTCAGTTTACCTACTGCTCATAGTAGTTTCTTTTCCCCTATAAATAACTTGTTCAGCTGAATAGAAAAATCACACCTAAAACATAAAAAATTTCTATAAGAATTTTATGAGTTTTTTCTAAAAATAGTAAGGTTATCTTGAGTGTTTGAAAGCCAAAAGGAGTGTAGGAATTTTTTAAGTTGATCAACCTCATTTTTATCCAGTCACGTGATAAGGTAAGGGGTATCATTCTTTTCATCATCATAAATGGTATTATTTTTCTTACTACAGTAAGGGATGTCATTTTCTTTCATACTCTTAAACTTACTACTGTAAGGGATTATCATTCTTTGATTCTCAAAAATAATATCGTTTCTTTCTTACTCATAAGATGTGTCATTTATTTTCATGTATTAAATTGTACGAATAACCTTACGGCACGGATTACCGCATGTTGGTGAATAACCTTTCGTATTCATTTATTATTAATCTCTGAGAATAACCTTACGGTGCGGATTACCGCCTGTTTGGTGAATAACTCTTTGTATTCAAATTTTATTAAATTGTGGGAATAACCTTACGGTGCGGATTACCATCTGTTAGTGAATAACCCTTTGTATTTATTTCTTATTTGCCTCTTGTGGAAATAATTTGTCTACACGAATTATCACATGACACTTTTATTCCATATTCGTTTTTAATATCATTTTCTTTCATATTCGTAAGTGATATTATTTTCCTTTATACTCATAAGGGATACCATCTTTTTCATCTTCCATTATTCAAATTTACTATAGTAAGGAATATTATTCTTTTATACTTTTAACTTACTATGGTAAGTACTATTTGGTAAAGTTTACTAAAATGATTATATGTTCCTTAATAGTTTGTGATTCATCTAATATCATTTCAATTGAACCTTCCTATTTTTCTAAACATTTCTATTGAACTGTAACCGTTATTCTGAACTGTGGATCTTGAATATCATTTTGAAATTTCACTCCACATCATGTTGACAATTTGGATATTATTTGAATATGTACAAAGTAAACATCTGATACTTATTGTTTATCCTGTTTCTTCTATTCATCATTTGTATCACTGTTATCTGTACTAATCATTAAGAATCAAGCTGTTGTAAATATCTGTGGCCGGGGCACAGATGCAATATAATTGTTGAATAAATAATAGGTTAAAGGTGATATAATAGGTTAAAGGCGATATAATAGGTTAAAGGCGATACATCTGTTCGGTGTCTTTTATGACACGTGGTAACAATTCTCTTTGGTCCGTAGTACAAAGATGAACTGTTGTTTGGTATGATTATGACCAAAGGCTGAATACTGGTATAATCATGATCGTTGGTGTTATATTGAATATCTTTGGCCCGTAGTGCAAATATGAACTGTTGTTTGGTATGATTATGTCCAAAGGCTGAATACTGGTATAATCATGATCGTTGGTGCTATATTGAATTTCGTTGGCCCGTAGTACAAAGATGAAATGTTGTTTGGTATGATTATGACCAAAGGCTGAATACTGGTATAATCATGATCGTTGGTGTTATATTGAATATCTTTGGCCCGTAGTGCAAAGATGAACTGTTGTTTGGTATGATTATGTCCAAAGGCTGAATACTGGTATAATCATGATTGTTCGTGCTATATTGAATCTCTTTGGCCCGTAGTGCAAAGATGAACTGTTGATTTGCATGATTATGACCAGGAACTGTGAATTTGTATTATCATGACTAATGGTATTTCAGATAATAAAAGTTGATAATATTTTTCCTAAAAAGAGAAGCGAGTGGACATTATAGTCTGCATTATTCTTCTAATAGATTGACAATTCCTCTGTTATTATTGATCTGAACGTTGTTTAAGAATTTAACTGCAGTTTTTGATATAAACATTGTAGTCTATTGTATTCTATCAAGAACTCAACTGTTGAATGCTAATGATAATGTATTCGTCATTATCTTAGTCATGATATTTCTTATTGGGCTATTTGAGCTCACCCTTTCTTTTATTCCATTATTTTTCAACAGGAGATGAGAACGTAGATGGGTCTAGCCGGGGGATGGAGTGAGAGTTTGAGGGACAGCTATCGTAGTCTTCACGTGTTGTAAAATAGTGTGACAATAATAGTGAAGACTTAGTTGTGTATTATTATACACTGTATTGTTGAACGTTGTACTACTTTGTAATAATTTCGTTGTAGTCTTTTGACGACTCAAGTTTGGGCAGTGTGGACCCAGATTTGGGGGTGTCACATTCACGACCTAGTCTTACAATCAACCTGGTGTGTTGATCCAGGTTTTTTAAGGTGAAAGAATAAGAACAAGGGATAACAATTTGTTGGGCAAGTTTGAGCTTTCTGATATACGTGCTACTCCAAAGGATGTTTCCTAAATTACTGTTTGCTTTAATATTGATGCAAAAGGGGATGTCTCTGCTGAGGATAAGACTTCTGGTCAAAAGAACATTATAACAATCACCAGCTATAAGGGGATTTCATGTTCTGAGCCGGGAAATTACTATGAAGAATTTAATCTTGGATATGGTGCAACACTCTTGGTGTTTGATCCAGTAGGACATGGTACTCTATGTTGTTCAGAGCCAACTAAGCAAGACATTTCTAGATTTTATCCTTGGGGACAAGGAAATCTTCAAGGAAAGGGGAATTGTCAAGAGAAAGCCCAGAAAATGAAATAAGAGCCTATACGAAGTCGTTTTGGTATTTCAAAGTGTTAGTTAAGAGCAGTCAGGTGTCGAAGTATTATTGGTTCTATTTGTTATAAGAATTTGATAGGCTTCAGAACTTATAAAAACAACATTCATGTAAGGGAAGAATCATCAAAAATCAATGAATTTCTTTTAGTTGCATTTCTTTTTTTGCAATTCCTTTCTTTTACTGTTTTCCTTTAGTTGGTAGTTTCTAGTTCAACTCGTTCCCTGTCAATTCATGATTATATAGGTGATTACCACTACATTCCCGAGTATATGGTTGCTCCAAACCAATTACCTTACTATTTTACTTCCTTTAATGAGTCTCGAGCTCCATTCCATTTCAGTGATTCAGTAATTATGGGACCAGATCGTGACATACTAATTTCTAGTATTGAAAATAATGGGATTGATCATAAATGTTGGAGATGGCTAAACTCACAAGAAGTGTAGTTTTTCTTTGTTTTGGAAGTATGGGAAAATTTAAGATGGAACAATGGAAGGAAATGGTGATTGGATTAGAAAATAGTGCCCATAGTCCAATCCAAATATTAAATACCAAAAAAAAAATAACAGTATAAAAAAATTATTTTAATAAAAAATATTACTACTGCCTCCATCTTAAAATAAAAGTCCACTATTGACTTTTGTAATCAAATTAATTATTTTTAAAATTAACAATTAAATATATATATTTATATTTTTAAAAAAAGTAAACATTGAAATTAGTACTAAATTTTATATAGTTTTTAATATTTATAAGCTTTTTTACATATATATTAAATAATAATGAGATATATTGATTTGAAAAATGATTAATTTGACCATAAAAATCAATGAAGGACGTACTGAACATAGAAAACCTTATTTAGAAGTATTGTTTTAAGTTCTAAATTGTGTTGAAGCCACCCCTGGGCCGAATTTGTTGAATTGAGAAAGTTCTATATACAAACACTTCTTAAACAGGGCGACCCAAATGAAAAATTCTTCTAGAATAATCGTAAACACGTTCAATAATTTGGAGCAAAAGGCCGTAAAAGCAATATTCGATGAATTTTGCATCCCCAATATCCTTAACTCCACCAATACATTGTGTTGGACCATTACTAATTTCTAGTAATGAAAATAATGGAAATGATCACGAGTGTTTGAGATGGCTAAACTCGCAAGAAGTGTAGTTTTTCTTTGTTTAGGAAGAGCATGGGGAAATTTAAGATGGAACAATGGAAGGTAATGGCGATTGGATTAGAAAATAGTGGACATAGATTTTTGTGGGTGGTGCGTAATCCACCCATGGATGATAAAAACGGGCGCAATTTAGCAGGACAACAGCCGGACTTGGGGGGTGTTTGATAAAAATTGAATGACCTGAATCTGAATCTGAATCTGAATCTGAATGAGCTGAATCTGAATCTGAATGAAAAAAATTGTTTGATAATTAACATATCTGAAAGATCTGAATGACATATTTTTAATATTTTACCCCTCTGAAAAAATTCAAAGTTGTTGTAAATTTATTTAATATTACATAATATAATTTTTTTTTATTTTTTTTATTTTTTTTTTATTTTTTTTTTATTTTTTTTTTCTCCATTCAGCTACCATTCAGCCACAAATTCTGACCTTAACCATTCAGCCGCGCCATCTGACCGATTCAGCCATTCAGACGATTTTTTTTCCAAACAAACGCACTTAACCATTCAGCCACTTACCGAGCGGGTTGTAAATGAATGACATAGCGTTCTTGACTTGTTAACTCTCTCTCTTTCTTACATAGCTACAGGGGATACGATTCAGATTCAGACCCCCATTCAGATTTAAACAAACAGCCCCTTGGATTTGTTGCTGCCCGAACGGTTCTTGGGCATGACAAAATGGGGAGGGCTTGTGGTGAAGTCGTGGGCCCCGCAGTTGGGGAGTGCTGAGTCATGACTTGGTGGGTGGGTTTGTGACTCACTGCGGGTGGACCCGTGTCGGTGTTACGGAAATGAGTGATGCTGCCAAGGCTACAATTGGGAAAGAATGAGTCCACCCGTGTTGCTTTGGCGAAATTGATTGCTCGATGGAAATAAATGTGTGGAGGTTTAATTATTATATATTTATATTTATTTTTCTATGATTCACCCTATAGTTATGAAATTATGTACTTTTAGTTATATATGGATTGAACTTATGGCAAATAAGACATTAAAAAATTATAAAATAATTTATTAAAATTATATAAAAATATCTAATTATTTTATGTGATATTAATGTTCTTCAACTTTTTTATACTTAATTACTTAAGTCTCTCATTTCATCTGTTTGATGTACTTTCATTTTTAAAAAAATGTGAATATTATACTAACAAGTTTGATAACCCGTACAAAGCACGTTTTAATTTGTATAACTTTTTTCATAAATATTTAATAATTTTTTATTAATATATTTTTTATTTTTTATTGACATAATACATATATAATGTTAATAATTTATTTTATCATATTCTATTACAATTAAAAAGAATTTAATTACTTTTAATATTATGTGATTAAAAATTATAAATTAATTGTTAAAAATAAATTTTTCATATTTCTATATCCACAAATTGAGATAAATTAATTATATTTATTTAAGTAAAATTATATATAACTTTTTAATATTTCAAGAAAAAAAATTTATTGTTCTTCATTCATAACTCAAGTGAAATTAATTGTAATTATATATTATACAACATTAAATGCAACAATACTATTTTTATTAACTCATTAATATCATTCAAGTTAACTCATCAATTAAAATTAATTAACTCATTTTAATTAATAAATTAATTTAATTAATATCTTCTCTCGTAATTTTATATTATAGTATAGATAAGTAACGAGAGGCCCAAAATTTTGAGTGAGTGAGTGAGATCACGATCATAATAAAAATAAAATAAATAAAACTTAAACTTAATATGGTCATCAATTAAGACCTCCACAATTCCTATAGACTTGTAAATTTGTCCAACTTGATTGACCCAATTATGAGAAGAGATATTATATAAATAACCTAATTTCAAGCATCTGTAGTTCATAGCTGGGAATTTTAGCACCTCTCCTAAAATTAAAAATACAAAATTTTAAAATTAAAATTTGATGTTGATCAATAAGTTTCAAGAATTACAAATTTTTATAGTATTTCTTATATAGTTTATGTAAATAATCTAACTTCAGGCATGTTTAGTTCATAGCTGGGGACTTGATCCTAATATTAACACCTCTCATAAAATTAAAATTACAAAATTTCAAAATTAAAATTTGATGTTATTCAATAAGTTCAAGAATTACAAATTTTATAATAAATAGTATTTCTTAAAAATAACTTTTCTAATTTTATACTTCTAAAAAAATCAAAATATCTCTTTTTGTGAAATGAGGCAATGATTATACCAAAGATAAAACATGTATAGTACATTTAGTTTAATTTATTCTCATTAATAGAAGTAGTGTATATATATTAATCAGTCTATTCGTTTGAAATTATAAGATTATTATTAATTTTTAAAAATTAATTTAAAACGATTTTAAATTCAAAATAAAGATAATTTACTAACAAATGTAATAAATAGTATTTTTTAAATAATTTATATATAATATTTAATATTATATTAACTAAAATTTAAATATATAAATATATCTTAAGTTAACTTTGAAATAATAATCTTGTAAAATAGAAAAAAGGGAATATATGGTGGCCCGTTGGCTCTGCTCCAAGATGACATGAGCAAGCTCGCAGTTGTCTCGATATACTTGAGATGTTTCCATATAATATACTCCTATCGTACTCGTATTACTTACTATACAAGTCTTCTTATTCCAGACCACTTTATCAGCCCCAATTGAGAGAAATTTTTTGTGAAAAAAAAAGAGGAAGAAGAAGAAGAAAATGGGTGTGCCTTCGTTTTACAGATGGTTTGTAAAGAAGTATCCAAACATAGTGGCTGATGTCAAGGAGGGTAAAGGAGAAATTGTAGACAGCAGCATGCCAAACCCAAATGAGATGGAGTTTGATCATCTTTATTTGGATATGAATGGAATTATACATCCATGTTTCCATCCTGGAGAAGATGATCGTGTAATTTCCTTACTCTCCTCTCATACTTTATTATAAGATCATTTTTTAAAGTATTTTTAAAATTAAAACCGACATAAATTCATTTAATTTAAGTAGATATTGTAAATTACATAAATTTTAACGAGTCTTATCAGAGGATGGAGTATTATATATATATATATATATATATATATATATATATATATATATATATATACATTCAGTCGTTATGAACTTTAATTTGCCCAATGTTTGTCAGTAAAATTCTTATAGTAGTATATTTCTGTTAACACTTGGTTTTAATTTCCTCTTTTTTCTATTTTTGTCCAGATTTCCCCTCCAACAACATTTGATGAAGTTTTCCAACTTATTTTTGAGTACATCGATCGGCTCTTCAGTATAGTAAGGCCCCGGAAGCTTCTGTACATGGCGATTGGTAAAAATTCTTCATCCTTCACTTGCTGTCTTTTTGTGATGTAAATACACCCTTACCCTTGTCCTCAAGTGAGGGTAAAATATGACACCCAAGTTTAGGGTTTTTTTTCTCTGTTCAAAAAGACTAGTAGACTACTTGTGTCCCAGAATGAGAGTCCTATGAGAAACTAGTAGACACTTGAACATGGTGTTTTCAACTGTTTCAATATGACATTTTAGAACAAAAATTTGTCAAAAGAGAAAAATCATTATATATATATATATATATATATATATATATATATATATATGTTCAAATAGGACCCTTAATATGTGCAGAAAATTTAAAAATTCATCTACTGACGATACAGAGGAGGAATAGGTTGCAATTTCCATGAATATTTGTGAATGGACAGCGAGGTCATTTTTAAAACAGAATATGTTTTGCCCTTTTCCTGTATGTTGAAGTACATACATGGATTCAGTGGTGGCTGACATAAAAATTTTTCAAAGGGTTCACAATTAACAAGTATTTATACTTTAAACCAACATTTTAAAAAATTAGGTGGGCACAAAATATTGTTATCAACTTTTTTTAATAATAAAGGGGGCCAAAGTTCTATAATTGTAAGCTTGAACCCATTTTCTTCAAAAGAATTATCATCATGACTAATATTTCATCTTTTTAAAAGTAAACTGGATATCCAAATTTTAGCTCTGATTTTCATGTTTTAAAATTTTCTAAAGGTATGAAGAGATGTTTAGCAGTAAAAATTATATGAATATGTTTGTATTTTTTATCTTTCTCCTGAATTTGTGTTATTAATCATCATATTATCATTCTATGGTTTCTTTGACATTTCTAGTAAAGTATTGATGCCTTTTAGGCTATTTTTGGAATGTGATATATATTCTTCACATGTTATGATATTTCATTTATATGTAAAGTAATTTAGCATTTGTTAAGGTATGAGTGGCTTAAATTTTAATGTAGATGGCGTTGCACCAAGGGCTAAAATGAATCAGCAAAGAGCTAGACGTTTCCGAGCAGCAAAGGATGCTGAAATTGCTGTAAGTTCCTTATTGCTTTTGAATTATGTATAATTAGTAATCATTCTATCTTTCCCTCAAGGCTCAATATTTAATAGATCCATCAATCAGTTCTTATTAACAAAGTTTTCTTTGTGTGTATAACTTAATATGTATAAAAACCCGGATTTTCATTCATAATCTTTTAGGAGAAACAAGAAGAGAGGCTACGAAGATTGTTCCTGATGGAAGGTAAACAGGTTTTACCAAAACAGGAATCTGAAGTTTCTGACTCCAACGTTATAACGCCAGGTACAAACTTTATGTATAAATTGTCAAAGAAACTTCAAGGATACATTCGCCTACGGATTAACAACAATCCTGGTTGGAAAGACATTAAGGTTAATCCAGTCCTGTATGCTAAATTATTTACTAATTAACCTATGTGTTGTAGTTGAATTTTTGCTCAAAATTTCCTATATTTATTAGGTAATTCTATCTGATGCAAATGTTCCTGGTGAGGGTGAACACAAGATTATGTCTTTTATAAGACTTCAACGTTCATTTCCAGCATACAACCCAAATACGCGCCATTGCGTATATGGTCTGGTAGAGAATTTACACTGCAGATATTTAGAATGTTGAGCTGCTCTAGCTGCTGCCAGTTTTTAGTTTACATACATATTCAGTTTGGTGGATTGTTTCACTTCTTCAAAAGTATGACTCATTATTATTGTGATACAGGATGCAGACCTAATAATGCTGGTGTTAGCTACCCATGAAATTCACTTTTCTATACTGAGAGAGGTGAATTGCTTTAACTTATGCTTATTAATAATGTTTCAATGGTTAACTTTTGGTTATATGATGCTGTTAAGCTTAAAATTTCTTTCATTAGGATGGGCTGGCACAAGAATCAAACTCGGTCAGTCATCAATCAGTTCCAGGATGTAACATTTCTGATTCCGGAACTAATCTAACAAATTCAAGAGGATTGTTTAAAAAGGTGGAGTACTTCCTTGGTCGTTTTAATTATTTGTGTTTTCCCATAAATATTATCTTTTCTGTTATGTATAATACAATAATCATAGCCTCTTTTTTTCCTGCAAGTTCTTTTCTAATAGTATTTTTTTCGTGTAGTGGGAGATTCCATCAGAGATCGGTAACGGTAAAGAACAATCGAGTTCCAAAGTTTGCATAGTAAAAAAACCCTATCAGGTCTAGTAATTGTTTCATTGCAAGGAAAGAATGAAAGACTCTTTTTTCCTATTTTGCTCATTTAAATTGATTACTGTTCTAATTGCAGTTTCTTCATATTTGGATTTTAAGAGAATACTTGGAGCTTGATTTGGCAATCTGTGATCCACCAGAAAAGTTCAAACCTGATTTTGAGAGGATCGTTGATGATTTCATTTTTATCTGTCTTTTTACTGGGAATGATTTTCTCCCCCACATGCCTACATTGGAAATTCACGAGGTGACAAGCTATTGAAATATTATGCGCTCATGGAATGTGTAATTTTTTTCTAATTCATGCACTTGTATATTTGGATCGAAATATGGCAGCGTGCAGTTGATCTCCTAATGCATGTCTACAAGACAGAGTTCAAGAATTTTGGGGGTTATTTGGTAGATATGCAAAGGGTAAGGTGTATACTTATTACTTTTTAGCTAGTAAACTTATAATGGACATTCGGGATGTATTGACACCATTTTTTATGGTCCTGCACTGAATTAGGTGGAAGACAAAATAGAAGGATTCATTAAGCTAAAAAGAGTTGAGAAATTCATTCTTCTTGTCGGTAGCTTTGAAGAGAAGATATTCAAGAAAAGATCAGACCTCAGAGAGAGGAAAATTAGGCGGATTCTGTCTGAAGATGAGGATACTGTTAGTGTCAAACATCATATTTATGTTGCATAATTTTGTTGCTTCATTTGTGGTGCTAATGCAAATTGCATTATTTTGTTCAGCGTGGCAATGAAGATCAAGACTTGGGAATAAATGAATTGAGTATTGATTCCACAATTTTGCCAGCTTCTGAAATTTTCTCTCATGAAAGTCATACATCTTCAAATGGGATCAGCTTAAGTACTGCTAATAATCCTGAAGTGAGTTGACAGTTTCTCCTAAAAATGCAAGGGGGTGCAGAACTGCTTAAGAATTTGTCCTGAAGTAACCTAATGTCTCACTACTTCATACTAGCATTGGTTGCTTATTTTTTATGAAGTATTAAACTTGATTATGCATCCAGTTGTTCATCCATGTTCATTTACTAAACTGAGTAGATTATGCCTTCCAGTACATGTTATTTTAGATTTATGTTATTTTAGTTGCAATTTTTTGTATGCTATATCGGAATATTGTTGCCAACTAGGAATGCTTGTTCTCTTATTGCTCTTGTAGATTTTGAGAAATACAAAAGAATTAAAAGAAAAGTTGAAACAATATACTCGGAAGGCATCTGACATATTTAAAAATGGTTGTCTTGGAGCAGAAAAGGTATTTATTTTCTTTGAGAACTCTGTTCTTCCTTATTTGGGAACTCTTTTCGGAAAATATTGTAATGGCCGGCCTATGCATCTTAATTTATACTTCCCCACAGGTACGATTGAGTGCGCCTGGCCACAAAGATAGATATTACAAGGAAAAATTTGGTTCAGAGGATATTGAAAGCACAAGGAAAGTAGTGGTATGTTTTAAAAAAATGTCACATTTCATTTTAGTTAGTTGTTTAGCATTGATTGTTCTTCTTTCTCAGATTCCCGTTTAGCTCAAAGAAAGTGGTGAAAAGGTTAATTGGTTTTCTTTAACAACACAAATAAGAGAAAGGAAAATGTTTATGGTCAAACTCATTAAGAAATACATATTCTGGACTGACGGAGATACACGGCCCATTCATCTTAGCAGTAATAAGCTCAAGAATAATGTTCTTGTAATTATTATTTTCAAATTTGTAGTAGCAATTGCAATATGGTAATCTAAGCAGCATACAATGATTGATAGTTTGATACACCTTTCATATATTGGATTATTACTTCCTTCCATATTAGAAAAGCATTGAGCTTTAGTTTTATTTTAGTTTCAGGCGTTAAAACACTAAATGTACATTTGGAGTAACAAAGGTGTCTTTGTAAAGACGTGTAATTTTCTTGGGCTATGCGCTATCTCAAACATGATTGAACTGAAGTTCATTAATTATTCAAAAGAAATAAGACTAAATCCTAATTTTGAGACATAATGAAACAGGATTGATGATATACCCCGAGGCTGTAGATGTAAATGGTACTTCTAAAAAGAAATAATTTCTCATTATGTACTTGAGTAACCAGTAACCACAATCTTTGTAGGTTGAAAAATATACGGAAGGGCTCTGCTGGGTTCTTTTATATTACTTCTCAGGAGTTCCGTCCTGGACTTGGTAAATGAAATGGCGAAGATCTTTTGGTATTAGTTCATGTCACTGGATCATTAATAACATTTAAAACTGGAAATTTTTTATAGGTTTTATCCTTATCATTATGGTCCATTCGCATCAGATCTGAAAGGTCTTGCACAAGTGAAACCGAAGTTTCAAAAAGGTTTACCATTTAAACCCTTCGATCAACTTATGGGAGTTTTTCCTTCAAGGAGGTGAATTTTTATTTGCTTTCTTTTTGGATTTATAGATTTCAATTCAAACAGGATGATTTTTATAATAAAACTTGTGTTTTTCTTGTAGTGCTCATGCTCTCCCTCCAACATACCAACATTTAATGGCAGCTGATGATTCGAGCATCATTGATTTTTATCCTAAAGGCAAGGCTTAATCTACTGGTTTACATAACATAATTTGCTCTTAGAGTGACATTGATCCGATTCTTTTTAATGTTCAGACTTTGAAGTTGATGTTGATGGAAAGCTGTACATTTGGCAGGTTTGCAATATTTGTTAGAAAATTCTAAAAATAATTTGTTGTAACCAATTCATATTTTTGCATTCTTTTCTGTTAGTTCTTTTGTAAAGTTTGCTCATTGGATTATAATTTCTCCCTGCAGGGCATATGCAGGCTTCCGTTTATAGAGGAGGCAAGGCTTTTAGCGGAGACAAGAAAGTTGGAGAGTGAATTGAAGGTGAGAGAACATTTCTTGCGTTAAATTTGTGTTGGATTCAATGTTTTTAGTTCACTTGCTTGAGGCAAAGGCATAATGCTGATCTATGTTACGAAGGACACATAATGTTGGTGGCATAACAATCATGATTTGAAACTTCCGTTTAAAAATTATTTTCTTTTCCCGTATTAATGGATTCTATCTTAACTTAGCCGTGATATATAATGTTTAGGGAGATGAAGTGATCAGGAATTCAGAAAGTCTAGATCAATTGTTTCTGGGACGGTCAAACAAGTTGGCTTCGCAAATTATGTCACTTCATAAAAATCACGAGTGCATTAAGCAAAGTGATGCAGTAAAGATTGAGGCCACTTTCAGGTAGGTCATGAGTCATAGTTTTTGTATCACAATTAATGGACACTTGAAACATTTGGTTATGCTAATCATGCAATAAAATATTTAAAATGCATTCATGCTACTTTGGTATTGTTTTGACCTTGCTTATCATAAAGCCATATTTTCCTAGTTTCTGATTAGCTCAGGCCTCTTAGGCTATCAACTAAACAAAGAAGTTTGCTTGTCGATTAAAATTAATATATAGCTTGATTCTTCGATTACCGAGCCTGTAATTCATATGTAGACAGTTTAGTTTAATAACAAATCTTTACTGATTTCTGAACCTTGATATTTCCTCAAATGTCTAATTCCAGTGGGGATATAAATGGTTTTGTGCGTCTTAAGAGGGATGAAAATGCAGTTGATTTTGCTGGCGATAGGGAGGCCATTTGTGACAACAATGTTTTGTAAGTAAACTAAGAAGAAATCTCGTTTAAAAGATCAGATTGCATTTGATATGTTAATCGACGAATAGAAATTTTTATCTTTTATTTTTGTTTATCCTGCAGATGTGTATTTTACATGATGCCTCCTTCTAGGATGCATATTCCACGTCTACTAGAAGGTGCTGATCTGCCTGTAAAGGTACTGTATATGATTGCTTGACCAAGTAACCTCAAGGCAATGCAAATTAATTTCTCATGCAGCAGAATATAGATGGTCTGATTAAATTTTAAGACATGTAAAAAAGAGAAAAATATATAAGATTTGAGTTTGAAATGATATATTTAATGAACATATTGATTTATACAATGGTAAAATATGTATGCAGACAATAAGTGAAGCTGACATTGGTGAGACACAGCTCTGGCATGAACATCATGGGAACAGGCCTAATTCCGGGTACACATCTAAAATAGTCATGTCCATTTTTTTAGCTTTTTGGCTATTTTCCTCTATAATTGAACTAAATTCAACTGGAATTATAGTCAAATGCAGAATCCAAATAGGCAATGGAGAACGAGCAGTAATATAAAATCAACTCACTCCCCTCTCCTGTGGAAATCATGAAACGTGAGAATAACTTTACCTCCCCTATGAATCGCCGAATGTATAATTCTAATGAAAAATGGAAACCATCAGTTTTTGGTAGAGGCATATATGAAAACAAGTCTTACGGAAGAGCTAAGCCAGCAAATAACAGTGTGGCAAACAAGGAGTTCAATTGGTTCTACAAGCAATCAGGTTTGGAGGCTGAGTGAGCGACAAAATGGTGCTCCATCTAATCAGGCTTATAGTCCTTGCGACCTAATCACTCATCGAATGCTGCAACCTCAACATGGAGCCAACGCATGAGAGGCCAACATGAGGTTCACAACTCCTACGTGGCTAGGTGGAATCCAAGATATTCTGATGCTGCTAGTAGTGAAAGAACTGGTCCTTGGTAGGTTTTGTGGATGTTTTTTTGGGAACTGAAAATAATGTTGTATTGATGGCTGAGTTTTGTACTGGGGAGTACTGAATATCCAAAGTACGCTGTCTACTGATGGATAGAAAGAGACAGGAAAATGGTGAATGAGATGTTTGTTTTCTTTCTTATTAGTTTTCTCTATTTATAGTGCTAAATAGATTACAATTTTTACAATCAAGTTATTACAATCCCTACAATTAAGTTATTACAATCAATCCATATAATTTAGCTACAATTAACTTGAAAATATTATATTTACATTTTAACTATCTTGAGAATATTTTATGTATATTCTAACACGGTATTCTATTTACATTATAACACTTTGGTGCATATATATTTCACATGGCCAACTTGACACATAACGCGTGAAATATTTTTGTACTCAATCTTTAGTCAAAATGTCAGTCAATTGATGTTCCGTTTTGACGAAAGGGATACAAATGAAACTATTAGTCAACTTCTCTTTGATGAAATGTTAATCTTAATGTGTCATGTTATATTGGTTCATTTGCAATATTAATGGACACCTTATTATCACAAAATAATCTCATTGGCTCTTTAGTTGTTATTTCCAATTCCTCTAATAACATAGGAAACCACATTAGTTTGCATACAGCTAATACGATAGTCTGTTATTTTTGTTTCGGCACTAGATTGAGCCACAAAAGATTATTTTTTGCTACGCTACGTGACAAGGTTGTCACCGACAAAAGATCAATATCCGGAAGTAGATCGTCTATCATCTACGTAACCAGCTCAATCTACGTTCGAGAAGACATCAATCTTCATGTGCGCCCATGTCGTGAGAATAATATGCCTTTACCATGTGTTTTTCTTTGTCTTGTTTCTTTGGATTTTTCCTTCTTTTTTGCTAGTGTACATTTTATTTTAAAGTAACAAGTACATGTCTAGGAGGAGCATTCCAAGAAACAAAGCACAAGCAGGCTAATAGAAAACCAAAAAGAACCAAAACCAAACAGCTCAAAACAGGGCTGCCCAAATAGAAAGAATAAATAAAAAAGCTAGCTCTACACTGAATTTTAAATCCTTACCAGAACTAACCAACATTAAAGAAAAAGAAAATCACATTGTTAAGCATCTTTTCATTTTTTTTTTAGCTTTTTTTTTTCAATTTTTTTTTTTTTTTTCTCTTTGGGTAATTTAGCATTGCATAAAAGAAAACAAGAGGAACAATACCCCACCAAGCAAATAAAGAAAGAAAAGAGAATAGCGGAGAACATTATAGGCATACGCTACAAAAGCAGAAACCACCATATGCTCTGTTACATTACATATAAAACTAGAACATATGGAGAAAAGGGGTGGAATAAAGAGAAGAAAAGAAATACCAAAGATAAACATCCACAATAGCCATTGAAATAGACCGCTAACATGTACATCACTTCTACTGAATTATTATTTTTCATAAATTAGTGGTGCCCTCCCTATTCAAAAAAAATAAATTATATATATATATATATACATACACACACACACACACACACACACACTCCCTTTTAAAATATAGGATCACTATTAACTCTTTAAAGTTAATTTAAAATATTTTTAAACTCAAAAATTGACATGAATTTTTTTAATTATATTTAATATAATGATGAATATCAAAAATTATGTAAAAAAAATACTATTCATTATAAAAAAAATATTTCATTATTTTTTATGAATCATTTTAATTTTAAATTTAAAAATATCTTAAATTAACTTTTAAAAATTAACTATCATATTATAATTTAAAATAAAAAATTATATAGAGACCCAAATACAATAATATTATAACAAATAACAATATCACGTGGTGACGGTTTCACTACTAAATAACTTGTCGTTTAGTAGTCTACACAAGTCAACCCCAATTTTTGCGATGAATATACTATGTGAGATGAAGTGAAAACTAATTCTATTTATTACAGTAAAATTTACCGTTGAAGTCCAATTTGAACGGTAAAAAATTACAAAATCCACAATTATTGTCGGTCATATTCTATCATACACATAACTGTTGCCTGAACCCAAATCTCTCATTCCCCAAATCAAACTCCGTATAAAAATTCTGCAACTGATAATTCCCCAAAATCACCGCGGGCCCTCCAGCCGCCTCCTCCGGATCCGTCACCATCGTCAAACACACCACATCCTTATCACCGACATATGAAAAATAATTAGCCAACGGCAATGCCATCTCAGCACCACCCTTAAAGTGAAGCTTCAATTCCGGCAACGAAATTTTCCGGTTGCCGGAAATATTAAAGCACGGCCATAATCCGGACAGCTTTTCGATATCCTCAGCCCTTTTATGGTCCTTAATTTGCTCTATAAAGGAACGGGTAACAAGATCAAATACATTGTAATTGAGGTAGGTAAATGTTGTGCCGGAATCCACTATTGTCCCGCCGTTGCCGTCGGGTCCCTGCGTGAGGTAATTGAAAGGAATTTTTACTTTTTTTCCTCCGACGGTGATTTTCCTAAGACCCACGTAGTAGTACACGGAAAATGCTCGTCTATCGGGGATTTGTGGGTTTTTGAGCAGTGGGGTATAGTTTAATTCGCTGGTCTTTTCGCCCGAATTTACCCCGTCGTATAGTAACAAGGAACTGCTTTCCGGCAAGTCGTCGAACTTGTGAGAGAGAAGGCAGTAGGAGAATTTCTTGAGGCCAAGTTGGGTCGGGAAGGACTGTAGAAGAATATAAAAAAGTCATGAATTATAATTTGCTCGGATGCTTAATATATAAAGATTTAATTATAATCAAGTTGTGTTTAAACGGTTAATTATATTTCTCCTTTAGTTCACAAAAAAGACTTTCACTTAAGAAAATTTAAAATAAAAAAAAGTATTTTTTATTCTATAACTTTTTTAAAAATAATAAAATTATTAATTTAATAATAATGGAAGATAATAAATTCAAATTTTTGTGTTATTGTTTTTATAGAAAAATAACTATCAATAAGAAAATAACTCTTCTTATAAAAATTATAAAGTGAGACACATTATAAGAAAGAGAGTGTAAAGTCGTCCAAGTTCCAATAACATACAAAAATAATATAAGTATATATTTATATATAATATATGAAATTGTTACACGGAAATTTTGATATCTTTGCTTATATGGCGCACGTGAATATGAAAGAATATTATAAAATTATCAAATTTATTTATAAATATATCAATTTCTTAATTATGTATATCGAAAGATTTTTCATCCCTCTTTTTAGGTACAACTTTAAAATTATGATTATAATGAAAATTTTATTTTTTCAGTTATACTTTTAATATTAGTTAAAAATGTAATAATAGTGCGATGCTAAATGATAAAAAAAATTAAAATTTTTTTTATAAGTTAATAATAATTTGACTCTCGATTCCTAATTATTGTTATACATATATCTCTATTTTTGAAATGGATAGGATATAAAAGAATTACCGTCGGTCCACGACCAAATCCAGCTATTCCGGCGGGTTGACGGGAAGAGAATAAAGAGCATCCCACCAGAAAACCAGGCACCTTTTTCCCGGGCAAGTTCAGATTATCAACAATGCTGATTCCGCCGGTAGAACCCGAGCCATAAAGAATTATGTACGGCGGACAGATCTGCGTGCAATTTTTCAAACTGGGTAGACAGTCACTGCACCGAGATTGAACATCAGGATTACCATGAACCCAACCGCATTTAGGATTCAGGCACCCAACAACTTTCGAAGTGAACGATTGTTTCGGTATAAACGCCTCCGGCGGTTTCGTATCCAGAGAAGAGCAATTCCGGCAGGTATAATGGCTGGTACAGGGGAACCAAACAAAATCACTACCAGTATCCATGATAAATGGGACAATTTGAGGTGGGGTGCCGAAACTGAGTGAAATTGAGTAGCCCCCATAGCTGTGAGGGAATAAAGGGGTCGTAGAAACAGGGGAGGATTTCGGGTTTTTGAGATGGTGGGCTCTGTTTTGGGACAAAAATGCTAAGTGGGAGAATTTTTGGTAATGAAATGGAGATGGGCTTTTGGGTTTCGTGTGGAATTGCGAGAGGGGGATAGTAATGGTGGTGGGTGATGAAGAAATGGAGGGAAAGAGGAGAGAGAGTAGGGAGAGAGAAAAACAGAGCAATGAAGAGAGAGAGGCCATTGTTGATGAAAGTAAGAAATGTCTAATATGATTTTTTTGGGGTGCCTTTGGTTAATTTATTAAAGCCAAAAAGTGACAATTTAAGTTTGTTTTGGGGTGATGAGATTTGTCAAATTGTTGCTCACAAGGTAACACAATTGTACGCTGCATGTGATTCAGAGCTGGCAATGAGATAATTGAGCTTGTTTAGGAGGGTAATTTTGTAATTGCCGAGTGTGAAAGGTAAAGGTCACCAAACAATTGTACGAAAATTAAAATTAATTTTATAGTAATTTAAATAATGGATTAATATAGTGTTGACATGTAAATTTAAAATATTTTCTCTCCACATGTTAATACTGTATTGATTTATTATTCAACTTATTATAAAATTAATTTTATGTTAATCGAATCCATATCTACGGGTGCAAGAAATAGCTTTTATAAATCTTAGCTGTTGGCGGCCATAGCAATGGCGTGTTACATTAGATTTTACAATAGTGTTTTCATTTGTTTTAGGATTAAAATTGCACTTTCACACCTAAGTGACATGTTGCAAATTGCAATTATAAGACAAGTTTTTTATTTTAGTTTATATTTTAATGTTGCTTGGCCAAGACGTGCAATTAAGCATACGTTTAATTACACAGTTTTTCGAGCGTTTAGTGTAAACTTTGTTTATATAAAAATAATTTATTTGAACGTATTTTATTTAACTCATAAAAATAATTTTCACAACTCAAATATAGCACACTAAAAATAATTTGGTGCATTTTACAAGTCTAAACGTTGCAAATAACTAGTAATCGAATAAATTCACAGTCAATCTACGGCTTAATTTATCTTATCAAATTCATTATAGACATCATCATACTTTAATTTTAACATAAATGTTGAGTTTAAGTTGTAATTTATGTTCAAAAATCCTTAGAAGTATTATAGCGATCCTAATTTCACTTAGTTTAAAATGGACAATTTAAATGTAAAAAGAAGTTATAGTTTATACAGCATAGAGTTACAACTGTACAATATTTATATAACAAATATCATCCGAAATATATATAACTCTATGCTATATAAATACAATTTGTTTACAAATTATTTAAATAAATTATCTATTTTAAATTGCGTGGAATCATAATTCATTATAAAATACTTGGGTGGTCAAAATTGCTGTAAAACTCGACCATGTATATCTATTTATATTATTTATATTATTATACTTATATTATTATAACTATATATTTATGTGTATTTGGAGTTTTATAAAACAAACAACTGAAAATATATAAATCTGCAGTTGTATTTTAAGGGAAAAAAAATTAATATTTTTATTTTAAATATTCGGATTAAGTCTTAATTTTTATGAAAATTAAACAACAAAAATCTTTATTCAATTAGTCTGAAACTTAATTATCTCTCCAAAAGCAGAAAATATTGCGCATTAAATTTCCAAACAGAAATGTCAACGTTTAGGCATGGCTACAAAAATAAAAATACTAACTCAACCATAAAAATACACCGCCCGCTAATTAAAGCACTACAAGGACCTCGTTCACGTGTCCACTTCTTGCGAGAAGAATTAAACAAAGCGTCGATACAGTTAATTTGGTGTCCACTTCTTGCCAGAAGAATTAGACAAAGTGTCGATAACAGGTCCCATGCATGCCATGCCAGCTCCAGTCATGGCATTTCCTTTTCATATATTCTAAGAGAAATAAAATTGAGAATAAAATAATTCATTCTATTTAATTTCAGTTAGAATGAGTCATTTCATATGCTCTCAAAAAGTAAAATTCATAAATTTAAAAAGGATTGGAATGGTCTATTCTATTCCAAATTCTATTCCAATAGAACAACCAAACGCAATATTTTCATTCTATAGAAATTAGTCATTTTATTTCAATTTTTATTTCTTCAATTCAAACGTAACACAAATATTATTTCTTCTAGTATCGTTTAAATTATTGAAAGAAATATAAAATTGTAGATTCGATGACTATGCACCTATCGGTATTTCCTCCTTAATACATTAAGGTGCGCCATGATATTATTATTATTATTATTATTATTGTTGTTGTTTTATCTGTTGATTCATCTCATATATTATTTTACAAGTAATTTTTATTTAGTTATCAAATAGATATAAATAAATAAACAAAGATTAGATCACAACAACGCATAAAAGTATTAATGCTTAGAAGTGCGACAACAGATACGACAAACTTTAATAGAAATCAACTCTATTAATTGTATATCTAGTAAATTCTAAAAATAATAAAATGAGTTCCAAAAATCAAACCTAGTAGTAGTTTTCCTTTTGGAAAGTGCTCTCCTTTATTATTGTTAATGTAACGCTGACAATGCTTTTGTTATCCATTAATTTTCTTTTGCTTCTTTTTGGCTTTCCAATTATCAACAAGTAATACTTTTCACTTTTCCTTTGCTTTTCTTTGTCTTATCAATCTATCGGAGCTTCAAACATTTGGCTGTGATAATTCTTCTATTCAACCTTTTTTATTATCGTTATAATGGATTATGTGGGTCTTAAAACTTAAATCTCAAACTTACAAGAAAATAAATTACAACAATTAAAAGATAATGAGACTCAAAAGCCAAATTCTGATAAGTACTTATTTGGTAAGGAGGATTTTATAACAGTTTAATTTAAGAATAAATTTACATACACAATATTTAATTATAAAATTAATCACTACATTTATTTTAATTATTAAAAATTATGACGTTACATTAAAATTCGTATCAAGTCATACTTTTTAATGATTAAGATTAATTTTTGTGTATCTAAACTTATTCATAGCTTAAAGTGTTTGGTCTATTTTTTAGGGTTTTATACGTGGTGAGGAGTGCGTGGTCCATTTTTATTTTTTTGTATACATATTGCCAAAAAATAATAATAATTGAGACACACCGGTCATCACGTATATAATGCATTTGAATTACATCACCTTCTTGAAGTAGTGAATAAATATACCGACAGCAAGATTAATATATACTACCACATTTCAAAAAAAATCAGATCAAGATTAACTTTTTAAAATCAGATATTAAATATTTTTAAATTTAAAATTAATGTGATTTATTTAACTTTTAAATAAATAATCTTATATTTAATTATACTTTTAAAATAATTGATAATTTTTATAATTATATTATCTATAATTAAATAAATTTACATCAATATTAAATTAAAAAATATATTAAATTAACTTCAAAATATTAATCATGTTAATGCTAGCTCCTTGCTGTTCGCAAGGATAAATTGTGGGATCTGGGTACATACCCACACACACACACACAAAAAAAAAAAAAAAAAAAAAAAAAAAGGAATAAACCATTTAAAATTAATTTATGCCAAAAAGGATAGGGGGATGCCTCCAACACTTGGAAGGAGATAATAAACAGGTGGTCCTAAACCTTGGGCAAGAATTAATTCCATCACTTATGGACGACAGTCATGTGACTTTCCCCTAACTTTATACCGAAACCACCACCACGAAGAAACAAACAAAAAAACTTTATTTCAAACTTTATAATAGCAGCATATCATCATCATAACATTATTCGAATTCTTGTGCCTTATCATTAATTACTTGTTACGATGTCGTCCTCCTTTTGAAAAATCACCGCACTGAGAATATTAAAGTTGACTTATAGTCCTCCCTAATATATTTTTTATTGAATTTTCTTAATACATATTTAACAATATAAATATTAAATTTAATAACATAATAAAATTTATTATAAATAATTATATAATTAGAATTTTTATTAAAAATAATATTTATATCATTAAATATATATTACGATAAATTAGATAAAAAGTATAATAAATGAATCGAAGTCCAATAAAATTTGCCGTCGGTCAATGTAGCACAGTTTTTTGGACAAGTCTTCTAATCATACATTTTAGTCTTTGATCAACTAATAAGGAAATAATAAATATATTGGGGAAAAAAAGTACTACTTTATCACTAACAAAAGTAAATTAAATGATCAAATAAAATTCTCGATAAAAATAAAATAAAACTCTCGTTCTGATCAACATGAAATGAGTTATGCTAGTCACATTTTCTCAATAGTTCATAGTCTTTTTATCAACGAAAAACTTGTTTAAAGTGACAAGACGACTATAAAAAAAGTTGATATAAAATCATGTATCGTATTATAATTAGTTAATTTTCTAATCACTATTATACATATTATTTTATATATATATATATATATATATATATATATATATATATATATATATATATATATATTGTGTTCAATCTTTTATCACCTAACGTATTATTTGCTAATTGTTTGATGATTAGAAAATGAAATATACAGGGGTTAATTTGTAAATCAACCCTACTACTTAGATCGTAATAGTTTTTTATAATTTTTTAACAGCAAAATACATTTTATAACGGGAAGATAATTGAGGTGTTAAAAGTTGCCCCTCAACGGTAATGAAAAGGAAAATGTGAAGTTGCCACTCAACGGTAATGAAAAGGACGATGTGCGTAAAGCCTAATACACACCTTCCTTCCTTCCATCCATCCATCGGCCTATCCTCCTTTTGGTGTTTCCCGCCATAACTTTCAGAGGTACAATGGAAAAACGTTTTTAAACATGTTAATTCATTTTCCAATTTTGAATATGGAAATATCAATTAGCAAAAAAAAAGGAAGGGGGGGGGGGGGGGGGAATATCGGCTGTGGTTGTCACCACCTAGAAATGGTATAGTTCGAATGATAAAACTGTTACTATTTATAAAAAAATAATATTAATGAAATCTCTACATATACGTTATTTGGAATGTAGACATGTAACTAGTTGAGACGATTACAATAAAACTTGACTGTGAGAATAAATAAGGGAATATGTTGCTTGGTGACCTTTATATTGCTTCTACATGTTTATGAGAATGCACAAAAATATCTGATGAAGTTTTTTTGTTTAATTTTAAAAATTTAAATTTTTGAATGTCACAATATTATTGAAAATAATTAATCTTATTTTATCATAACAAAATTGTACTCTGCTATATCTGTGGACAAAAACCTAAATATTAGTTTAATGTTATTGTTGAAAAATTATTTTAGACAATAAACAATTCGATAAATAAATTATTTATTAAGTACCAAGTAATTGTGTGTTCTATACTTTATACTCAATGACTTCTTGAAACACAGAACGATTAGTACAACCACACTAGTTATACAAGTACAATTTTTATTAACACTGATAGAAAATTGTTTCCAACTACTACTATTCTAGTAACACGGGGCCAAAATTTTTTTATAGTTGTTATAACTGTACTACTCCTACCTTACAAAACCTCCTAGAGATGCGCCTAGCAAGTATCTAGTCTTACTCCTAAGATAAAACTCTTAAGAGAGTTGCTATGTTGTTTTGTTGATGAAGAGGTGTCTCTTTTTTTTTTTTTTTATCTTGATGTGGTTATTTAATTTATAATACTTTCACTTCCTGATAAATTGCATAACTTTCACGTTCATGATTTCTTTAACTTCCTTAACTGCCAATAGTGAAGATTAAAACTTTTAATCGCTTCAATTCTCAAACGTTTCTATGTAGCTTGCCACGTACCGTATAGTATTGGCCCTATACTAAGGTCTGTGATACTCTTCGTCAATATATTTAACTCGTATCAATTTAGGGTAATTATGTCTTCTCTTTTTAAAAATATATTTTACCAATAATCTAGTCAAATATGTGCACTCAACACATGCCCCATTTATTTAATATGATAAATGATATATTTATCGTATTAAATAAGTCTGCCTTTATTTTGGCACGAATAAAATTAAAATTTAAGAACACTTAGTTATGTAACTCCCCATTACTTCTTCTGAACTGCTTTGGTATCCGAATAGGCAAAGGACTCGTGGTCTATAAATTGAGCCTTAATTTCATTATTCTGGCATGTTCGCTAGGTTTCTTCCCTAAATCTTTATCTCTTCCAAATTAACTATGGGTCCTCTAGCGACAGAACATTGTTACGCTCTGGGCCACGTTAGATATTCCCTTAAATGACGATCAGAGATCTATCCTCAAGCAAACTTGACGATCATCATACCTTACGGGCAACCTTTGGTTTATAGGCTTAGCCCTTGCTTCAAGGATTAATCATCGCTGCTATTTGCTTAAGAATTTCCTATATATAAGGATATGTCGTTAGTAATAAAAGGAGTCGAATTATCATAGAAAGGTTAGTTTGAAAACAAGAGCTTAAGATATTAGCCTATTTCCTTATCACCTTGAGTTGAATGGGTAGCTCAGATGGAACCTCACTTTGCCAATCAGTGACAAGAGTTTAAGATATATAAATGCGTTAAGCATTCCACCTTCAATTTTGCGTTGGATAAGAATGTTTTTGCTGCGTTTTTTGCGTATTGGAATATGGGTTCCAATTCTTTTCTCTTACCTTTTAGTCCAATGTTCATCACGATATTAGATGTTTCGATACTCATTGGTCTATTCCCATCTGTTGTAGAGGTATCTACTATTATAGGGAAGCCTACACCTGTCGATGAAGTCAATAGGTGGTTTAAAGAGGAGAACAACAACCTTTCCTACACTGATTGTATCAGCCTATGTAAGAACAACTCGCGAGGTAAGGTTGAACCAAATACTGTTGAACATGTAGAATTCTATTCCATTTTAATAAACTTATGCTTTTTGCCAATGCCCAAAGAATTTTCAAAGAGTATATAAACTTGGCTTTGAAAATGTTTGAACATGTTTTATGCCACCACAAACTTGTCTAAATACTGTTTGAATACTCTATTCATCAAATCCATAAAAGCAATTGGTGCATTCGTCAAACCAAAAGACATCATCAAGAACTAGTAATGACCATAACAAGTCCTAAATGTTGTCTGTAAGCCCCCGAATTTTATGAAATATAATTTTTTTTTTTTTCATATATATTTTCATGAAACAGTAAGTGGTTGAATTGATAAAGTTAAAAGTTAAGGATGCTATGTGTAAATTATATTATGTCGGACAATATTCTTTTGGTCGGGGAATATTCGTTCTGTCGGGGAATATTCGTACGACGGCGCCGTACAAACCAATCATTAGTGGACCCCACAAAGGTGGACCCCACAAAGAATAAATGTCGGATATAGAAAATGACATAAACAATTTTTAATTGGTCAATGGTACTATTACTTTTAATTGTTAAAATATCCAGTGGTAAAAGAATAGTAATATACAGTATTACAAGTAGCACACGGTATTGCACAGTAGCACACGGCATTGCACAGTGTTTCGTATTATTGAACTGATAAATTGGTTATCGTACAATATTTGACTTTATTGTCACATCCACAATAATTCATATTATTAAATTGATAGTTGTCACAGTAGCATATACACAGTAATTCACATTATTGAATCAATAATTGTCATTACAAAGTAACGTATGCTTTCTTTTACATACTTTCTGCATTATTGTTATCTCTATTATGATGTCGATTAAACTGTTGTATTTCATTATTAATTGATTTGGTATTTAACTCAGAAAGCTAACTACACTGTATTTATAACAATTAGTCATAATAATGAATAAGTGTGAATTATTGTTAAATAATTAAATTGATAAAGTTATTTGTTTATAATATAAAGTTAGGTGATGTAAAATGAATGGTATAGATTAAAGATAATATAGAATTTGAAATGGATGATATAGATTAAAAGATGATATTTAAATGAATGGTTTAGATAAAATGAATGATATAGATTAAAGATAATATATAATTTGAAATGAATGGTGTAGTTTAAAGATGCTCTTTAAATGAATGGTTTAAATTAAAGAAATCTTAAAAGAGAAAATGAATGGTATGGATTAAACATTATCTTGAAATGAATGGTTTGGATTAAATTAGGAAATTTTGGTTATGATAAGATTTTTGGCTATAAATAGAGGACTTAACTTAAAAAAAATTTCATAACATTCTTACATACATTTTCTTCCACTCTCTAAATACTTTTTTGTGTAAGTTCTCTCTAAGTGTTCTTAAGTCATTCCTAGTTTTGAAATCTTTTGCATTCTTCTTTGAATTCCCGAGTGGAATTTTCTTATGTACAGTAACTCTTTCGAAAAATCATAGTAAATTCATTATTTGTCATAATTTAATGAATTAAAAGCCTGTCTCTTCAGTTGTTCGTCCTCTACAACTTTGAAGAAGGAAGAAAAGTCATCTGAAGTCATCTTCATGCCTTAAAATACTAAAAACCGTAACCTATTCTGATTTTTGTCACTATTTTCAGTCTTAGTTTTGAAAATTCATAACTCATTCATATTAACTCCGAATTGAGTGATTCTTGAGTCTATGCCGTCTATCTTTCCGAGAGTAACATTATTTTAAAAACATAAAGAGATTTTAAAAACTCTAGAAGACTCAAAAGTCAGATTCTTTACTGCTACAAACAAGGAATGATTTGTTCGGCTATAAACTTGTTTCACAATATCAAGGTAAGGAATATCATCTACTTTCATATTCTATTATTTAAACTTACTATAGTAAGGGATTATCATTATTTGATTCTCGAAAATAATATCGTTTCTTTCTTACTCATAAGATGTGCCATTTATTTCCATGTATTAATTTATGGGAATAACCTTACGGCGCGGATTACCGTCTGTTGGTGAATAACCTTTCGTATTCATTCCTTATTAATATCTGAGAATAACCTTATGGTGCGGATTATCGCCTGTTTGGTGAATGACTCTTCGTATTCAATTTTTATTAAATTGTGGGAATAACCTTACGGTGCGGATTATCGCCTGTTGGTGAATAACCTTTCGTAGTCATTCCTTATTAATCTCTGAGAATAACCTGACTACGCGGATTACCGCATATTTGGTGAATTACACTTTGTATTCATTTCTTATTTGTCTCTTGTGGAAATAATTTGTTTACACGAATTATCACATGACACTTTTATTGCATATTCGTTTATAATATCATTTTCTTTCATATTCGTAAGTGATATTATTTTCCTTTATACTCATAAGGGTTACCATCTTTTTCATCTTCCATTATTCAAACTTACTATGGTAATGGATATTAATTTCCTTTACCTTTTGTTAATCAAACCTGCTACGGTAAGGGATATTATTTTCTTTCATACACCTAAATCGAAACTTATTATGGAACTATTGCTTCTATAATTCCTGAAAATATTATATGTTCCGTAATAGTTGCACTTCATCATTTCAATTGAACCATCCTATTTACGTGAACCTTTCTATTGAACTGTAACCGTTATTCTGAACTGTGGATCTTGAATATCATTTTTAAATTTCACTCCACATCATGTTGACAATTTGGACATTATTTGAATCTGTACAAAGTAAACTTCTGATACTTATTGTTTATCCTGTTTCTTCTGTTCATCATTTATATCATTCTAATCATCCAAATTCAAGTTGTTGTGAATATCTGTGGCCCGGGGCACAGATGCGATATAATTGTTGAACAGATGATAGGTTAAAGGCGATATAATAGGTTAAAGGCGATACATCTGTTCGGTGTCTTTTATAGCACGTGGTGAATGTTCTCTTTGGCCCGTAGTGCAAAGATGAACTGTTATTTGGTATGATTATGACCAAAGGCTGAATCTGGTATAATCATGACCGTTGGTGTTATATTGAATGTCTTTGGCCCGTAGTGCAAAGATGAACTGTTGATCTGCATGATTATGATCAGGAACTGTGAATTGTATTATCTTGACTAATGGTATTTCAGATGATAAAAGTTGATGATGTTTTTCCTAAAAAGAGAATCGAGTGGACATTATAGTCTGCATTATTCTTCTAATAGATTGCTCATTCCGCTGCTATTATTGATCTGAACGTTGTTTAAGAATTTAACTGCAGTTTTTGATACAAACCTTGTAGTCTATTATCTTCTATCAAGAACTCAACTGTTGAAGGCTAACGATAATTTACTTGTCATTATCTTAGTCATGATATTCTTTACTGGGCTATTTGAGCTCACCCTTTCTTTTGTTCCATTGTTTTTCAGAAAATGAGATAGTAGCCGGGTCTAGCAGGGGAAAGGAGTGACGGTCCGAGTGATACCTATTGTAGTCTTCACATGTTGTATATAGTGTGACAATAATTGTGAAGACTTAGTTGTGTATTATTATACACTGTATTGTTGAACTTTGTTCTACCTTGTAATAATTTTGTTGTAGTCTTTTGACAACTCAAGTTCGGGCTGTGTGGGCCTAGATTTGGGGGCGTCACATTGTCTTAGGTACATCCTCAGGTCTCACCTTTCAACTGGTGATAACCACTTCTCAAGTCTATCTTTGAAAAATACTTGGCTCCCCGTAGCTGGTCAAACAAATCATCGATCCTTGGTAACGGGTACTTGTTCTTAATTGTCACTTTGTTTAGCTTCCTGTAGTCGATACAAAACCTTAATGATCCATCTTTCTTCTTTACAAATAAAATTAGTGCTCCCCAAGAAGACACACTCGGTTGAATATACTTCTTGTCCAACAACTCTTGCAACTGAACCATCAATTTTTTTAATTCTACTGGAGTCATTTTGTACGGTGCCTTTGAAACTGGCGTTGTTCCTGGAACAAAATCTATCATAAATTCAATCTCCCTATCTGGCGGAAGACCCGACAATTCATCTGAAAATACATTCGCATAATCTTTTACTATTGGTATCTGACCCATTTTCGATCCCACTTTCTGTGTATCAATCACATGAGTCAAATATCTCATACATCCTTTCCTTAACAACATTTTGGCCTGCATTATCATCAGACAACAAGATTGTCATGGCTACTTGCTACCGTAAAACACTACCTTAGACTTGGCAGAAGTTTGAAAGTTCACACATTTCTTTTGGCAGTCAATTACTGCCTCATGGCTATACAACCAATCCATCCCCAGTATTGCATCAAATTCTGCTAACTGAATAGGAATTAAATCAACTAACAACTTATGCCCTCTTATCTTCAAACAACAATCTCAATGAATATTCTCCACCTGGATTACTTCCTTGTTTGCTACTTCTATATTCAACACATTTTCTAACTTTACTTTGGGTAAATTTAATTTCTTTGCAAACTCATCAGATACAAAGGAGTATATAGCACCCGAATCAAATAATACATAGGCATTTATATCATTGATAGGAATGATACTTGATACCACGTCTTTTAATGCAACCGCATCCTGCACAGTCATGTTAAAGGTACGTGTTGTCGGTCTCCCCGGCTGAGTTGGTCTGCCAATAGCAAGCTTCCCACTGGTATTTTCTTTGCTTCCATTTCTTCCTTCAGTTTTCTTCTTTGAACAATCTTTAATCTGATACCCCATTTCTCCACAATTAAAATAACCTTTTGTTAGTTCCCGTGGACACAATAGAGATCTAGAAGGGGGGGGGGGGGGGTTGAATAGATCTCTTAAAAACTTTTTACTTTTGTAACGAAAGCATATTAGTTTTTAATGATAGAATCAATTCAAGCACAGCGGATTTTACTTTTAATAAACCCCTTAAAGAAATATGAGCCATTTCATTTTAGTGTGTTAAACTAGTATGGGTGAAAGCAGATGTTGTGCAGAATATAAAAGACATAAAGTAAATGACACAAGAGATTTATAGTGGTTCGGAGACTGAATAACTCCTACTCCACTCTTCTACTTGACAGTAGGAAATCCACTAAGATTTAGTCCTCTGGACTAGGACACTCTCGCCCTCATCAAAGCTAGCAGCTTTGGTTCCTTTAGTCACATTAAGACTAGGACACTCTTGCCCTCATCAAAGCTAGCAGCTTTGGATTGTAGACTAAGTCCAGCAGACTTAGAATCTCTTGTACCCTTCGGTACTCAACAAGTCCAGCAGACTTGATTTCTTTTTAGCCATTCGGGCAAGGATCCTTTGACCCTCTTTTGTGTGTTGGATGTTCGTTGGGTTGTGCTGCTAAGATGAACTTTGATCTTCTTTATCTTCTGGTACTTAGCAGCTGCTTATGATCCATCATTGAATGCTGCTGATGTTTGTCGTTGATATTCTCCTTCTTTCTGATATTCAGCAACTACTCAAGATCACCAAATGTGTTGCTAGGCTTTTGTACTTCAGCTCGTTTGGTACTTGATAGCTCCTCGAGATGAACTCCTGAGATGACTGTGATGCTTCTTCTTTTTGATACTCAGTTGTTCCTTCTTATCATAGATAGTTTATTGCTTCTCGAGATGGGCTTCTGAGATGACTGTGATGCTCCTTCCTTTTAGTACTCAGTTGCTACCATGTATGTATCAAGTTGGCGTTTAAGCTTCTCTCTTCCATGTGCCTAGTAGCTCTGAACACTTCTCTTGTAATAGAGTTATACATCTCTATGTTTCTCTCAATTCAGTGTTAGTGTTCTGATGGATCGTAGAGTCCTTCAGTATATCCACTTTCTGTTTCACTCTACGATCAGTTGTTTTCTACCATCATCTCTCTCGTGTATATTTTTCAACAATCGCAACAACCACACACTTTTTTTTTTTTGTTATGTATGCCTTTATATCTCTGAGCATATTTTACCGTTGATATAAATCCCGTTGGTTTCCTTTGGCTTTGTGCAAATCTTAAATATCTTCGATGTTTGACTTTCTTGCCACTTGTGTCAATGCTTTTCCCTTTTCTGACATGTTCAGATATATTAACCTGTAGCTCTGCTTTCTCTGATTTTAGCCGTTGTTCTCTCAGAGTTGTTCATCAAAGATTATTATATTCTTTACTAGTTAATCTTCTGATTTATCAATAAATGTTTTCCTTGACTTTAAGAATCATCTGCTCTGCAGGCTCTGGCTTATTGATTTGTCTTCTTTAATACTGTAGAGATGTCAGTCTCGTGTTCTTCCCAGTCTTTGGAATGAACAGGTCTTTTAGAGAATATGATCGTTGGGACATAGTCTTCTGATTTCTTGAGCCTGATACATGATACTAGAAAATCTTTGCTCTGATACCCAGCACGCAAAAGTCAGTATTCTGTCATTTCTGACTTCTTCTATAGTAGACTCCATAAAGTGTTGTTGTGGATGTTTCTGAAGTAATTAACAACTCATTTTGAAATTACTGACTTATGAGCTTAGATGTCTTCAATCCTTGTTGGCACTTAAGTACTCGACTATTAATCCAGTTGTAGCTTCTTGCTTCTGATCGTTGAGTCATCTGCTGGTTCTGCTATGTAGCTCTACGATTTCCAGTTGCTAACCCTGCTTGACTTATATGTCATAGAGGACTGCTCTATGATTCTTTAGGCGCTAGATCTTCTATCATTGATGATTGCTTTACGAGCTTCAGTTGTCAAATCTTTTAACATAGAGGACTGCTCTACGAACTTCAGCTTCACTTAACGATTGCTTGAACGTTGTACTTCTGCATTTGCCTTTTTCACTCTACGACTTAGCTTTGCTACTTTACGATCTTGCCTATGGTGTAAGTCGTAGTGCAATCGTAGAGTTATGATTTAAACTGTTCTACGATCTTAGTTCAGACCAGATGTTGTAGATGTATGAGATCTTCATTCAGTTTGTTTAACAGCCCAAGGACAGCCTACTGAATACTCTTTATGAGGATTGCTGTCATGATTCTGAACTTTGACTCTACTTGGCTCGTAGACAAGATTAGGAGAATCGTAGAGTGACTGTCTATATGGACTCTACGATCCCGAGAGTTAGCTCTACGATGCTGAGACAACTCTACGATCTGCCGAGAGGACTCTACGATTTTCCGAGCCTTATTCTGCGTTTACCAGGCAGACTCTACGATCTTCCTATGAGCGATTTCATAAGACTTCTATCTGAATGACACTTCACTTCTCAATCAGTCTTGTTGATGGAGTTGGTCATGCTTGGATCTTCTGTTTGCTTGCCGGTCATTCAGGGTCTTCATACTGATGATCTTTTGAATAGACGCTCTATGATTCTGCTTTGGAAATGTGAGCGTGTGACTGGTTATATTGATGGCTTGCAGACTCTACGATCGTGAGTGTAGTCTGCGATTCTTGCTTTAACTCTCTTGCCAGACTGTTGTACTTTTGACGATCAGGCCTATCTATTACAATTTAAGATCAACCTAACAAGTTTGATCTTTCTATATATATAGTCCTTGTACATAGTGATCTTTTGAAGGACTGTACAATGCTATTAACTCATATGAGATCAACTTAACAGTTTTGATCTTGACAATCTAAGTCCTTAGAACATAATGTCTATTAACTATTAAGGACTTTACATCTTTCATCAATGCAGACATATTTGCATATTAATTCATTTATCTTTTAAAACACATCATCAAATCTTGTAATTGAGAAATATCATTTCACATGTATATTCCAAACAATCTCCCCCTATTTGATGATGACAAAACAATAATACTAGATGCTTTTGCAATTGATGAATGAATCTTACTATACAGTGAGCTACTGTATAACTTGAGCAGAAAATATGAATTTCATTGATTGAATACTTGAATACAGATTACACAACATCCTAACCACTGGATCCAGATCATACTATTTCAGTTTGAGATGTACCTTCCTTTGTATTTGTATGTCTTCTGAATGATCTACATGTTGTTGCTGCTTATCTGTTAGTTCTGCTCCCCCTCAGCTGATGACTTCATATCTTCGTCTGGCTCCCCCTCAGTTCTTGCCTTCAAGGCTTCCTTTGCCTGTTTTCTTTTCTGCTTCTTCTTGCTCTTCTCCTTTAGTCGTTTCATCCTGATCCTCTTTAGGCTTCCTTTGCCTGTTTTCTTTTCTGCTTCTTCTTGCTCTTCTCCTTTAGTCGTTTCATCCTGATCCTCTTTCTCTTTTTCTCCCCCTTTTTGTCATCAATAGTCTGAGAGAGCTGCTGAAAATTTACCATGAGCTGCTCTACCAGGTAGGATGTGTTTCCAATTTCAATCTTTAGATCCTGCTGAGTGAGCTCAATGGTCTGAGACAGAGATTGATTTAAATTCTCTATCTTTTCCGAAAGAGATGCAATAGATTCTTCATTGTTCTTCCGAAGTTTCAGAATTTCTTTCTGCTGATTTTCTGATGACTTCTGATTTAACTGATCTTGTTGAAGAAGCTTGAAAGATATGTTTGAAAAAGATGCTTGCACTTCTTTGTAGAATTCTTCTGCTCCAGATATAGCCTCTGCTGTGGTAGAATTCTTGAAGATGTTCTCAAGAGCGGTGATTGTATCAAAGAAGTCATTGTTTGATGATGAAGGAATATCAGAGGGTGATTTGCTGGGAATATTTGGCTGAGACTGGTTTGTTGCAGTCGTAGAGTCAGGATGCTTTACAGCCCTTGACTCTACGAGTCTATTTTTCTTCTGACTTTCATCTTGATTGATCAACAGTGAATAAGGAATGAATATACTTTCTGCATGACGGTAGGTTTTGAAGTGCTGTACATTTTTGATCAGCAGAGTTGGAAATGATTGAACTCTTGGGAAATTCTGAGAAACCAACTTTAGATTAGGAAAGTAAGTATAACACCAACTGATGAAGCTCGTATCTCTGAAACAGATAGCTTTTAACCAGGGCATCCAAGGGTAGAACCTCCTTAACTCCTTACCCTTATGATCATATAAAACTGTGGTTCGATCGAGCTCGATGTCTTCAAACTTGCTTAGTAAATCTTCCATGGTTATTGAAGCTACTCTGATTTGACCATTGCCGTGATCAATCCATTTGTTTGGCAACATGGCTCCTGGCTTTTCAACTGCTTCCAATATAATCCTTCTTCGAATACTTGATGGTGAGGCTGATGGAACATGATGATTAAGACTTTCTGACTCAGCATTTTCAGAGCTTGAGTCTTCTTGATCTTTATCTCCGAATGTTGTTTCCTTTCCTTTCCCTTTGTCAGATTCTTTAGCTTTAGAAATTGATTCCTTTGAAGCTTTGACAGGTTCAGCAGTTGTTTCTTCTAACTGTTCTTTATTTCTCAATGTTCCACTGACATCGTCTTCTCTTACTTCATCAACTGTTTCTGCAGTAAACATTTCTTCACTTCCAGATTTTGACTCACTTGGAGTCACATTTTCTTCAACAGGTACCTCCTTACTTTCATTACTGAGATCAATGAAGTTAGGTGAACCATCTCCTGCCTTTTTATTCCCCAGAGATTTCATCATTTGTTGAAGACGAGCATTTTGTCTTTTTGCAGGCTTGATCTTTTCAGTTTTCAACTTCTTGAGGGATGATTTTGGTGAGATGAATCCAAATGATAGAGACTCATCAGATGAATCATCTTTACTTGAACATGCTTTCCTTTTTCCTTTGCTTTCCTTCGAATCTTTCTTGCTGCTGTTAGTCATCCTTAACCTCTTATTTTCCATGGGATTCTTCTTTCAGTTGTCAAACAGTTTAGGAGACATAACTTTGTGGACATTCAAAGCCTCCCCCTCATCATCCCTAATCTTATCTTGCAGTTTCCGCTTCAGTATGATACTTAAGAATCGTCCATAGAATACTTTTGAGATTGGCTTCCCAGGAGCCTTTATTTTCTCAACCTCCTTGACTAACAAGTCAAATAGTATGGCACCAAAGTTTATGTTCTTCCTCATGACAATAGCAGACATGATTCTTAGTTGAGGATCACTTACAGTGTCATGAGCGGTGTCTTTGCATAGGATACATTTGCCCACTATCTCTGCCAGGAACTCAAACTCTTCTGGAAACTCCTTTTTCTTCATACCCTTTAGTTGAGTTTTCTTTACATAACCCATCCTCCTCATTCCTTCAACTGTATCTATGTCTTCAAGTGATGATAGATCTCCAACAGTAATTCCCAGACACTTGTTGATTTCGGTATCATCTATTTTGAGTCTTTCTCCTCTAACTCTTGAAACTAACTCATCATTGTTTACAACTGCGTTCCGATAGAACTCTTTTACCAGAACAGAGTAGACCTTGGTGTTTGCCCCCAAACAGTCTGAGAAACCAGCTTCCTGCACTATTGTAAGAATATCCTTGAATTTCTTTTCAGAGGACTCAAACTTATCAAAGCCGAGTTGGATGCCAGAAACAACTTGACAGTTTTCCATAACAATGGTTTTGTAAGAAGAGTGTTTGGTCAAATGACGATTTCAGAAAATGACAAGGGTGTGATCGAGATGTATAGATATCAGGAGTCTTTTGTGTTTAGGGTTTGAAGATTTGCTGGGTTTCAACAATGGTTTTGGTACAGGATGAGTTTTCACGGTTTTGAGAAATGGATACTGATAACTGATGGGAAAGGACAATCGTCAGTTTGAAAATTTTGGCTTATGTCAGTTCCCTCGTAAGTTTTGTAGAAGACACGTGTAGGATATTCATTTGCAGGACGTGGCCTTCACTTTTGCATTTAATGTAACTGATGCATAACTGACTCACTTGAGTTTAGAGAGCGTGAACCTTACTTCCCTGTTTGACAGACACCTTGGTCAGTTCGTAGAGTGACTTGCTCTTCACTCTACGATTATCCTTAGAAAAGACTTTTGGCCACCAATGCAGAATGCTTGAGATTTCTTTGCACAGTTTTCTTCTTTTGTACAAACAGCAGGTGGATCATTCCTTGACGAATAACGACTTTGGTTGGAGAAAATTCCTTTTTTCCTTTACACCTGGAGCTCAGAAGGAATACAGGTGATGTACAACGCTCAGTCTTTTAGCAGAGTTCAGGAAGCTCAGAGAGGGCATGCCTCTAAGTTTGAAACTTAGGACTTGGTTTGTCTCTGAGGTGCTTTATCTGAGAAAAGACTGCTTTGATATGAAAGAGGGAATGTTAATCACTATATGACATGAACTGTGAGCTGGTAAGAGGATGTGAAAGGTTCAATGAAAGGATGGTTTATGTGGAGTGTGATTGTAGACACATTATATTCTACGATCTAGTCGTTGATCATAGTGACTCTATGACTTGGAGTAATTATGGCTGAACAGGTTATCAAACATAGAGTTTAGAGACTCTTCGATTTGGAGATGAAGATTTAATAGGTTCTGATAACTTCTTTACTTTGTTGAACTTAGCTAATTATCGCTCCCCCACAGTCAACTTCCATCTCTGAGATAACTTGTCTTTCAGTGACTCTTTATCTTAGGTTCGTAGAGTACTTTCCTTAGTACTGTCTATTCTACGATTCTTTGACTGGTGCTGTGATCGTAGAGTTGGTCTGACATTGTTAGACTTTGCCCTGTGCATTGCTAAGCTTGACAGAATGTTGCTTCTTCATACTTGATACTGCCTCATTATGATTTGATTCTCCATCAATGGATTTATAAAGAGTTTTCCTCAGATATGGCTTTGCTAAAATCCCTTTTTCTGACACTATGATCGTAGGCTTTGTATTCTCAGCTTACGGTGATAGTAGAGCTGACTTGCACTTTGATGAGACCCTTGATCTTGAATTTCTCTTTAATCTAGTTCCTTTTTGAGTGGTCTTTGGATCAGTCGAGACACCTATAGGTTAAATTTTCTAATTTGGTACCCACACTTATTTGGGTCCTGAGAGGTTAGTAATTTTAAGTATCTAACATTGTCATATTTTGAAAACTCAATGTGCATAGTAGTGAATGAATGATGCCAGTTATTTTATGCTAAATGAGTATGTGTGTGAGAAGTTTAAGATTGATAAATCACTTTTCATGAAGTACTGAATTTTTGAACTTTAGTGGAGTGATGATCAGTTCTATGTGTTGTGCTTCAATGGCTCGTAAAGTTGATCAGTCTCTACGATCCTTCAGAGTGCAACAATAGATATGATCATACTCTACGATTTATCAAGAACTCAGATTAAAACCAAATCGAAAGTAACTCTAAAGAAAGTTAAGGTAGGATAAATACCAATCAAGGCTACCTCTTTGGATTTTGAGAGAAACAGAGTTAATGCAAGGAAGTGAGTATAGCTAAAAATAAATTTTCAAGTTTTCCTCAATTTAGAAGGTTAAATTCAATCTTAATACTCAATTTTCTTTATCAATTGAGAATGCTCTTACATGAGTACAAGTAATAATTAATTAAAAGATATGTCATGGTTTAACGAGAGTATTTAGAAGGATAATGATCCTTTTACAAGATTCTGAGAAATGAGGATAGAAAAATAACTTGTCATGTAATACAATAATTGATAACTTCAGTACTTGGAGGAGATAGGATAACATACCTCACTGTTGTCAATTACTTGACAACCAGTGGATCTGATTTTGATGAAGCATAGCTGTTATTACAATGATTTGCAGTCCTTCCGGTTTTCATTTGTGACACTATAGATTTCTTCATATAGCTCAGGTTCTGGTTGTTGAGAAGGGCAATGACACACATAGTTGAGAAGTCCATAGATTTAGTCGTTGACGGTTGATGAAGGAGTGAATGTCCCTACTGATTTCCCTTAGCTCAATTTGACTGAAGAAGATAATTCTTTTAAGCACATGGTTAAGCATGGATGGCCTTAGGCAGCTTCTTCATTGGATTCCCTGTACAAACAATTTTCAACTGGTGAGATTAAATTCATTTTGTCTTTTATACCCAATACCGAGATTTAACACTAATTTAAATTTGTGTCATGGATCAACTCAAAGCGTAAGCTTTAACATATTTGTGAGAACCTGCTCTGATACCAATTGTTAGTTCCCGTGGACACAATAGAGATCTAGAAGGGGGGGGTTGAATAGATCTCTTAAAAACTTTTTACTTTTGTAACGAAAGCATATTAGTTTTTAATGATAGAATCAATTCAAGCACAGCGGATTTTACTTTTAATAAACCCCTTAAAGAAATATGAGCCATTTCATTTTAGTGTGTTAAACTAGTATGGGTGAAAGCAGATGTTGTGCAGAATATAAAAGACATAAAGTAAATGACACAAGAGATTTATAGTGGTTCGGAGACTGAATAACTCCTACTCCACTCTTCTACTCGACAGTAGGAAATCCACTAAGATTTAGTCCTCTGGACTAGGACACTCTCGCCCTCATCAAAGCTAGCAGCTTTGGTTCCTTTAGTCACATTAAGACTAGGACACTCTTGCCCTCATCAAAGCTAGCAGCTTTGGATTGTAGACTAAGTCCAGCAGACTTAGAATCTCTTGTACCCTTCGGTACTCAACAAGTCCAGCAGACTTGATTTCTTTTTAGCCATTCGGGCAAGGATCCTTTGACCCTCTTTTGTGTGTTGGATGTTCGTTGGGTTGTGCTGCTAAGATGAACTTTGATCTTCTTTATCTTCTGGTACTTAGCAGCTGCTTATGATCCATCATTGAATGCTGCAGATGTTTGTCGTTGATATTCTCCTTCTTTCTGATATTCAGCAACTACTCAAGATCACCAAATGTGTTGCTAGGCTTTTGTACTTCAGCTCGTTTGGTACTTGATAGCTCCTCGAGATGAACTCCTGAGATGACTGTGATGCTTCTTCTTTTTGATACTCAGTTGTTCCTTCTTATCATAGATAGTTTATTGCTTCTCGAGATGGGCTTCTGAGATGACTGTGATGCTCCTTCCTTTTAGTACTCAGTTGCTACCATGTATGTATCAAGTTGGCGTTTAAGCTTCTCTCTTCCATGTGCCTAGTAGCTCTGAACACTTCTCTTGTAATAGAGTTATACATCTCTATGTTTCTCTCAATTCAGTGTTAGTGTTCTGATGGATCGTAGAGTCCTTCAGTATATCCACTTTCTGTTTCACTCTACGATCAGTTGTTTTCTACCATCATCTCTCTCGTGTATATTTTTCAACAATCGCAACAACCACACACTTTTTTTTTTTTTGTTATGTATGCCTTTATATCTCTGAGCATATTTTACCGTTGATATAAATCCCGTTGGTTTCCTTTGGCTTTGTGCAAATCTTAAATATCTTCGATGTTTGACTTTCTTGCCACTTGTGTCAATGCTTTTCCCTTTTCTGACATGTTCAGATATATTAACCTGTAGCTCTGCTTTCTCTGATTTTAGCCGTTGTTCTCTCAGAGTTGTTCATCAAAGATTATTATATTTTTTACTAGTTAATCTTCTGATTTATCAATAAATGTTTTCCTTGACTTTAAGAATCATCTGCTCTGCAGGCTCTGGCTTATTGATTTGTCTTCTTTAATACTGTAGAGATGTCAGTCTCGTGTTCTTCCCAGTCTTTGGAATGAACAGGTCTTTTAGAGAATATGATCGTTGGGACATAGTCTTCTGATTTCTTGAGCCTGATACATGATACTAGAAAATCTTTGCTCTGATACCCAGCACGCAAAAGTCAGTATTCTGTCATTTCTGACTTCTTCTATAGTAGACTCCATAAAGTGTTGTTGTGGATGTTTCTGAAGTAATTAACAACTCATTTTGAAATTACTGACTTATGAGCTTAGATGTCTTCAATCCTTGTTGGCACTTAAGTACTCGACTATTAATCCAGTTGTAGCTTCTTGCTTCTGATCGTTGAGTCATCTGCTGGTTCTGCTATGTAGCTCTACGATTTACAGTTGCTAACCCTGCTTGACTTATATGTCATAGAGGACTGCTCTATGATTCTTTAGGCGCTAGATCTTCTATCATTGATGACTGCTTTACGAGCTTCAGTTGTCAAATCTTTTAACATAGAGGACTGCTCTACGAACTTCAGTTTCACTTAACGATTGCTTGAACGTTGTACTTCTGCATTTGCCTTTTTCACTCTACGACTTAGCTTTGCTACTTTACGATCTTGCCTATGGTGTAAGTCGTAGTGCAATCGTAGAGTTATGATTTAAACTGTTCTACGATCTTAGTTCAGACCAGATGTTGTAGATGTATGAGATCTTCATTCAGTTTGTTTAACAGCCCAAGGACAGCCTACTGAATACTCTTTATGAGGATTGCTGTCATGATTCTGAACTTTGACTCTACTTGGCTCGTAGACAAGATTAGGAGAATCGTAGAGTGACTGTCTATATGGACTCTACGATCCCGAGAGTTAGCTCTACGATGCTGAGACAACTCTACGATCTGCCGAGAGGACTCTACGATTTTCCGAGCCTTATTCTGCGTTTACCAGGCAGACTCTACGATCTTCCTATGAGTGATTTCATAAGACTTCTATCTGAATGACACTTCACTTCTCAATCAGTCTTGTTGATGGAGTTGGTCATGCTTGGATCTTCTGTTTGCTTGCCGGTCATTCAGGGTCTTCATACTGATGATCTTTTGAATAGACGCTCTATGATTCTGCTTTGGAAATGTGAGCGTGTGACTGGTTATACTGATGGCTTGCAGACTCTACGATCGTGAGTGTAGTCTGCGATTCTTGCTTTAACTCTCTTGCCAGACTGTTGTACTTTTGACGATCAGGCCTATCTATTACAATTTAAGATCAACCTAACAAGTTTGATCTTTCTATATATATAGTCCTTGTACATAGTGATATTTTGAAGGACTGTACAATGCTATTAACTCATATGAGATCAACTTAACAGTTTTGATCTTGACAATCTAAGTCCTTAGAACATAATGTCTATTAACTATTAAGGACTTTACATCTTTCATCAATGCAGACATATTTGCATATTAATTCATTTATCTTTTAAAACACATCATCAAATCTTGTAATTGAGAAATATCATTTCACATGTATATTCCAAACACCTTTTATAGGGTTCATTTTTAGTCACATTTTAAAGGGTTCATTTTTAGTTTATGTCTCCTCGTCCTTTTAAATGATGAAACTAAGTGTTGGAGATGCAATTCTAAATTCTCAAATTTGATTGCAATATCATCACTATAAACTTCTAAATGTTCCTCTATCATGTCATGAAAAATTAAGTTCATAGCCCTTTGATATGTGGCTTCAAGATTCTTAAAACCAAATGACATTACATTCCATTTATAGATCGTAAGTGTGCCAGGACATCTAAAAGCAATCTTATGAATATCATTTTCGACTAAGAAATTTTGATTATACCCGGCATGACCATCCATGAAGAATAGTATACCATTTTGAGCTATCGAGTCTACTAAGAGGTCTACTACATGCATGGGATATTCATCCTTAAGGCTCGCCAAGTTTAGACTCTTATAATCTATGCATACTTTGATTTTCCTATTTTTCTTGACTATTGGAACTATATTTGACAACCATTCTACATACTTGGTAGTCCTAATAAAATTAGCCTTTAAGTAGTCTTTCTATATTTTAGCCCTAACTTGAAGTATAACTTCATAAGTCATTCTCCTTGGAGATTGTTGAAAAGCTTTGAAGCCAAGTTTTATTGGTAATCTATGCTCCACCAAATTTTTATCTAATCCGGGCATTTCTGTATAATCCTAGGCAAAATAGTCTTCGTAATCTGTTAAAATTTTCAAAACCTTTGGCTCTCTTCCTGAGTTAGCACGTTACTTATATAGACTGGTTTATGTTGTTCCTCATTGTCCAGATTTTATTCTCTTAATGGGTCTTGGACCTCAGCCTTATATTCTTCCAATTTATAAAGAGCAGGTTGACCTTTTATTAAGTTAAGCTTATTAAAGTGACGAGCGTTATTTTCAAGTTTGGTTTCGATAGCATGAACTAAAATTTTCACAAGGGTAGCTTAAATAGCTTCCCTTCCCTGAATTATTTTTACTGGCTCAGTCATAGAAATCATTGTTATTTGAAAATCTGGGCCTAAACCTGGCAAGGTTAATTAGGCCTGACGAGGTCAATCATGGCTTGACTAACTCCCTGTTCAATAGATTCTTGCGAGGTTTCTGTCATGGTGCAATTTTTTCCTTAACATATCAACCAGCTGCCTATCAATTTTAATGGTCCAATACTATCATCGTGTAATTGGGCTTCAAGATTGTTAGAATTGATGACAAAGGATTTGGTATCGATTTTAACTATATATAATTCTTTTTCACCGTCATTATTTGTATACCACAAAATTAACACATGATGCAAGGACGAAGGAATGCAATTGCTTAAATGAATCAATCCCTACCTAATAGTGCATTATATGTAGAGGTAAAATCAACTACAAAAAATGATGTCATTTGGGTCTTTTTCCCTACAATTTTTCTATTGCCATAACCCCCTTGGTATGGGAAATTCCACCGACAAAATTAGTGACAATCATTTGAGTTAGAATTAGACAAATTTTATCTTTGCATAATTCCTTTAACATTCTAGGTGGGAGAATATTAACTACAACCCCATTATCGACTTGTATCCTAGGTATAGGTTGATCATCCAGTAATATACAATTGCTTAATGTGTTTGGTCATTTTTTATTTAGGTTCAGCAATAATAACATATCCTTGTATACCTTTTATAATACCTAACGCACTGAACTAAGAGTTAGAATTTACCTCATCAGGTTGAACCTGTGCGGCAGCCTTTGAGTTGTCTTCTACTATTTCTTTGACAGGATCTTGTTGCCTCTTTGTCTCAAACACTATAGGTAGGAATATGGCTGCATTAATCTCTATTGGAGGCAAGCTTCCGAACTGCAGCTGGCGAACCACGTTTATTTTTATTTTCTTCATATCCTGGGTGATTATTTTCTGGGTTTAATTGACTCACTTCATCCACTTTTGCTGCTGTTTGATCTTTGGCAAAATCCTTTAGAGTGTTGCATTTGAACATCAAATGCAACGTTTGTGGGTTAAATAAGTTATATTTAAAATAAATTATTTATAAACGAATAAAAAATGTAACTGCATTTGATACGTTTAGAAATTCCAAACACCGATAGACGAAAAAGCACTAAAACAGTCGAGAATAATCAGATAAGAAAAATACAACCAAAATAGTTTTCTTCAACTCAAATAGTAAAATTAGTTATTACAAAAAAATTAAGAAATTTTTGTTCTGTCAAATTATAATATTAAAAATAAAATAAAATAAAACCTGGTGTAACAAAGATTTTCCAGTGATTTTTTTTTAATATTGATTTATATATAATTTGTTCTAAAGTGTAACCTAGCTTATAATTTTATTTGTCTAATTAGTCAAACAACCCCAAGTTGGACAACCAAAAAAAATTAAATGAAAGTGATATGTGTTTTATCTATTAATAATAAATAGAAATAGGATTGCATGTATTCTCTTTGCTGGCGACATGCACATGCCACATGGGGTCGCCCATCAACTCTAACATGAATCGTCACTTCAACCGCAGCCATTGCCGAATTAAATGGTTAAGTTCATTTCTCTTCTGTTATGATTGCACTCCACTTGCTTCTTCTTACACTTTTGGAATAGACTCTTCTGGAATATCATTATTTTTCATTAATATGACGGGAATCCATGTAGTCAACTTCATAATAATTTGAAAAAGGGTGTTTACTAATTATTATTCTGCCTCTTTTTTGAATTTAAGATTATTATTAATTTTTAAAAAATTAATTTAAGATATTTTTAAATTTAAAATTAATATAATTTATTTAAAATAATAAATATTATAATTAATAGTCCTTTTAAGTAGTTTATAAAAATTATAATTATATGGACATAAATAAAATAAATTCATTTTAAATTTAATAATATTTAAAATTAATTTCTTAAATATTAATATTAATCTTATAGTTTAAAACGAAAAAAATACTAATTATCTTCTTGTCTTTTTTCAACCATTTAATTCACAAAAAAAATTAAGATAATTGCATTAGTTTACGTAAAGGTAATTTTCTTTTATGATAAATAAACATAATCACCGATGTGTTAACTAATTATGCTAATTATTGTTTTGTCTTTTTTCAACTCTTTAATCAACCAAAAATTAAAGCAATTGCATTTGTTTAAGTAAAGGTTTTCTTTTGCGACAAATATACCTAATCACCCACCCCCATGATCACCCATGGACTACTAGTGTCTAGTTAGTAGTTACATAATTTTCAAATGCAATTCGATTACTAGTTACACCATAAAAAAATTATCTCATTACTCCACTACAGTAAGTCAGTACTACACACCTATTCTTTCCCCCACAGTACTACACTTAAAAATTGTCCAATAAATATTCCTTCAGATTACGTTTATTTACAAGAATTATAATTTTAAAATAATAATTTTAAAATATAAATTATAATTATAAAATTACATTTATTTGTAAGAATTACATTAAAAATAAAATTATTAATTCTAAAATATCTTATTTATTTTTAAATTTGAACTTAAGACTGTTAGTCCATAAATTATAAAATAACTTAATAGTCTTGAGATTATAATCTTTGATTGAACATGCTATTAAATAGTCTCACATATTAAGTCATTTTATAGTCACTGGACTAATAGTCTTAAGTCTAAATTTAAAAACAAACAAGATAAAGATGGGATTAATAATCTTATCTCAAGTGTAATTCTGACAAATAAACATAATTTTGAAATTATAATTCATACCTTGAAAATATAATTCTTATAAACAAACATTACCTAAAACATTTAAAATTAACTTCATTGGGGACCGAGCTAATAATATTAGTACTCTCTTCCTTTTATAATAAAAGTTTCGTTTATCAAAAAAAATTTACTTCAAAACAGTCTTATTTTATTTAAGGTAATATAAAATAACACACTATACTTTAATTTGTGCTCTCAATTCATAATCATATTATTAACCGCTCAATAATTCTAATGTCACACGCAAGATTCTGAACTTGTTCGTTTCCATCTGTTTGGGAATAAAAAGTTAAAAGTCGCGTTTTAGTGAGTTAGAAAACTGCACTTGTGAGTTAGAAAACAGCGGTTGAAATAAAATCTATTTAATTAAATAAAATTTTAAGTGTGTCTGGAGTCTAAAAACCCTAATTTTATATTTGGTTTGAAGAAATAGAATGGGTAAAAGAATGAAATAGAGAAAAGAATGAAAAATAAAATAATTCATTTCATTCCAATTGGAATGAGTCATTCTATACCTTTCTCAAAAAATTTAGGATAAATTCTGAGAATAATCCATGTATGGTGAGCTAGAGTGGAGTTGTCATAAAGAAAAGGGCTACTTGAGATTGGATTAAGATACTAGTGGTACAAATACAGTGGGCAACAGAATAATTAAATATAATTTTTTTTATTTTTTAAAAATAAATTATTTCATTCCTGCATTCATTTTTTCGATCCAAACATAACATAAAAGCTATGAATAACCCCTGGACTTCATTTATTCTAGCTTTTACTTTCTACTAACCCCTACCTTCTTTTGGCATGCACTAATTTTTCTGATACTTTAATCTTGTGTCCTTCCTAACAGGATGATTAGACTCCTTACCCACAGCATAAATCTCCATCCAAACAAAATTTTGAGTTCGATCCATGCAGGCATGCACCACTACTCTCTGGAAATAATAATGGTTTTTTCAAGCCCAAAATCCTTTTCTATTTCCCCTGATGCGAGAATGGCAATCTGCGTGGTTATCATACAAAGTCTTAATTCCATATTTTGGGCACCAAAACCTCAAACACTTGCAATATTATATAATCCAATGCTAGTCTTATGCTACGTCAGAAAGAATCTTTTTTTTTAAGAAAATTGAATAACATTCTAATGAATTATATCATCTAGATTAAGAACTTCCATTCACCCCAAGGTTACTCTTTTTCTTTTATTTATTTTTTCCCCGATACAAGAAACATTCATTCTTCCAAGGATCTGCTCATTACTCGTTGGCGCTGCTGGCTGATCTTTGTTTCTAGGATACAGCTTTTTAACAAAGATAATATTTTCACACCCAACTTCTTTCAGAAGTCAAACTAAGCCCAGAGATGAGGAAAGTATGAATAGGCAAACAAGCGAAAAAATATTACATGATGGATACAAACGGCAGTTTGCAAAGGCCACAAGCGGAAAGTGTACTACTGTTCCTTGGTTCTCTTCCGTGCCAAATAACACTCTTTAGCGGCAGCAAGTGCATCTACGTTTCTCTTATGATGATCACCTCTCGGTTACTGGTTCAGTTGCAACTTTTTCTTGTATGGAAGATTCAGAAACTGGTGTTGTGTCTACAGATTCAGATCTTGGCTTAGGCGGCGCAGACATCTCACTTTGATGCCCCTGTTGCCTACTAGATGTGTCTAAATGCATGCCGGTTGACAGAGTACTTCTTTCTGATGTCGGTATTCTCTCTTCCTCTTGCGGCTTCTCATGCTTCTTCCTGACTCGGTCTCTTCAGCTACAAAAGCAACATTCTTTGATAAATTGAAGCAGAAGTCACTCATATCACCCTTCTTGGTAATCTTCAACAAAAAGGAAAATAAAAAAATGAAATAAGTCAAATGCAATTGTCAGTAAGAAATGCATCCAGTAAACATTGTTCGCAGAGAGTTTATACTTTAATAACACTGCAGTATTAGAGTCTTGAAAAACTTGGAAACAGCAAGTTCAATACTTGATGACATGATCTGATTTTGAGTATTGACTATTTAACTAAATACCACGGCAAACTTGTCTTCCCATAATCAAATAACTTCAAAGTATTGCTCCTTTCATCATCGTATTCCTAACAATCTCCAACATACAAGTGAGTTCATCAATGCGGTACAAATTATCAGCTAACCACTCTAGTCTTTTCCCATCAAGATTCCTTTCATCATCATGTGACGTGTCTATAAAAGAGGCTCACCAGTTTAAGAGATCAACTTCCGCATCTCTGATAGCCCCACTAAATAAATATAAAACACAGAAAATAATAATGCAAGTATGCGGAAAAATAAAGCATACATAAAGAACACCAAATTTAGATGGACAACCCTCTCATATGAAGAGATATAAATCACTTGGACGATCTCCGAAAGAATCCTCAATAGTAAACTGTGAGTACATTTATCGTTCAAATTTTTAATCTCTAAAACTGTATGGTGAAAATTGAGAAAATACAAAAATACCTTTAATCACTCAAATTACTTCACCGTCCAAAACCCGGATTGATCAAAGTCTTCTAGCTATTGATTATTGGGAACAACAATGATTGTTCCAAGAAACCCACAAACCAAAGCTGTTTATGGAACTGTAAATCTCTTAATTTTTCTATTAACCTGAAAAAAGTGAGTTTTTTTTTCCCTCATCTGTGATGCAGCCCAAGAATTACAGATTCACCCCCACAATTAACTAAACATATCATTGTATCAAAGAGTAAGCCTTGGCTTGAACAATAAGTCATACAGAACAGCTCACTGCAGTAAATTCAAAGATACAAGATGTCAAGATCTAATGTAATAGTAGTGCCTTCTATACCCAATAAACACAAGATCTAATGAGGAACACCCTCAAAAAAGTGGTTTTTTTTTCTCTTCTTATTTGTGATGCAGCCCAAGAATTACCTTCAACCCTGCACTAGTTCGACAAGTCAAGATCGATCCCCTTGGTCAGCTAAGAAATTATAGGTGAAGATCGCAATCTTTTCTTTCCTAAGCCTATAGAGCATGGTAATGCTAAAATGGAAATCCCTAGTATGCTTTAAGCACCCAAAGAATCCTAGGCTTGTTAGTATGGCAATATGCTCTTTAACAAATACGCCTCAACAAGAACAGTTCATGGAGATAATCCAATCCCATGGCTCAACTTACGAGATTGCTTCCTCTTCAAACTCTATACATTCATATAGTTGGGTAACTCGTAGGCTGGTTGATGGGATGACAAGTCAAAGAACTTACGAGATTGCTTCCTCTTCAAACTCTATACATTCATATAGTTGGGTAACTCGTAGGCTGGTTGATGGGATGACAAGTCAAAGAGCAAATTAAAGAATTTTTATATTTATTATTTAGAGTTTTTATTATATTTAATGTAAGAGTGATTGATGTAATTTATTTATTAATGAAGATTTAGGACTTTTAATAGTGATTAGGATTTTAATGTTAGTAAGGGTATATTAGTCATTTATTTATTTTATTTTTCCCTATATATTAGGATTTTGAATCTCTTTAAATAGTAATGTAATCACCACAAGTGGATTACCACTACACAATATATTATTAATTATTGATATTAAGCTATGAGCTTTTTCCTCTCTTTTACGGTTGAGAAATCCTTGGGGTCTTGGGGTAATGATATGCTGACCGAGTTATTTTTTCTTTGTTTTATGGATTATTTTCAACAATTGTCATCTCTAAACCCTGTCCTACATTGGTTGGTTCACCTAGAGAGTAGTCGTCCTTACCTTCGAACAGTGGTATCTTTGTTTTCTCACTTTCTCCTTGTTGAATTCATCTAGTTCTAGACTAAGAAGCACAGACACTTTTCGAAGGGTCACGAATTTGTGTTGGACACTGCTTGGACACGTTACAGACACATAGACGCTTACACATTGCAGACACGCACCTGTGGACTCCTTTTTTTTACTTTTTTAATGCCCGAACACGTGAGGACACGCCAAGGGACATGTCGGGTCATGATCTAGCTGTGAATGATGTCCCAGCTGGAGAGTCAACCTTGTAATCTGAATGTCTTTCCTTTATTCTTTCCTCTAACAGGCTTTGTCTCATATCACATTCATTATTCTATAACCTTCCTCCCCCGGGAATGACTGACTCAATGGCTAACTCTTTGCTGGCGGATTAGCTGGCTAGCAGGTTGGCAGGAAGCCCTAGGACACGATAGAGGTCAAAATAATAAATAAAAAAAAAAAAAAAGTGCTAATACTTGTAAGTAGTAAGTATGTTTATATTTTTATTTTGCTTGAACATCTGTCATTGTTGCATATTTTTTATGGCTGACCATAGTTGAACATATTTATTGTAGCAATACATTTATATATATATATATATATATATATATATATATATAATTGAACGTATCCCCCGACGTGTGGCGGAAATGAAAGATAAAAACTAAAATATTCTTTGCACATGCTGGTAAAAGGAAAAGGAGAAACGGAGAAAGAGTGTCCCTAATGAAATAATCCAAAACATTGGCTCATTTCCAGATCTCACATGAGTAATCGACCATTTAAGCTATGTTGGACCTAGATTTAGTTTTACTCCACAGATATACACCACTGCAAACAGCAACTTCATGGAAGGGCCTTGACCAAGAGCTTTTACCAAGATAAACACAATTTTCACAACATAACTAGACTACCATTTTTCTTGTATGCCTCAAGATATTTAAGAAAATGCCATATCCATATAGCAATGGAATAAGAAAATTCATTGAAAAATGTAACTTTATAAGTCCTGAGGTATATGTTCTATTGTTATGTGTCCCTAAAATTAACCCACTTAATACATATATTAAATTAAGATTAAATATATCGACTATAGTTCTAAGCTAAGATAGCTAAACTAAAGGACTAATTGATTACTCTCAACTAAGTAACTAGCATGCACTGCATCAGCAAGTTCTACAATGATCATAAACAAAACTTTTGTATCTATGTTGTTTCCTTAATCAAGATGATATAATTGCATGAATCTCTGTGTTTCTGTGTGTATCACACACAAAATTATAGATGTTGAACAGTGAGAGAACGAACAAATATATATAATATATATATATATATATATATATATATATATATATATATACACATATGTGTGGGGGGGGGGGGGAATGATGACACTATTCCAACAGGTTCAACATCTGACTCAATGAAATCGGATGCACCCTCGAATGATGGTTGGGGTACACTAGCTTGGGTGCTAGGGAGGCAAATGTCGACCGAACCTGGTGCATGAGGTTTATCTAAGTCCTCCCCCCGCTTGCAACTCCTTATTCCCCCTAACATCACCATCATATATAGCATATTGGAGGTCTCATCCCTCTTTCATCAGAACATATGGAGACATCATGTTGAACTTGAAGCATTTTTCAAGAAGGAACTTGGCACTCTCAATCTGTAATTTTAAATAATATACATCAATAAGTACGAAAGAAAACATATATATATTAGTATTCCAAAAAAACATAATCAATTAAACTTGTTCACCAAATTTACAAGTTGATACTGACTGTAGATGGACTGAGGTTTGTATGAAATGTCAGGATCTCCTTCGGGTCTAGGCCTATGAATACGTCTACGCGTAGCCTCCAGGATCTAACCCTGAAAATGGTCGGGGGATATGTGTCAACAGAAGAAGAATATGCCCAGGCCCTTGACCTAGGTAACCAAAAATCAGAATCTTCCTTAAGGTTTGGCCTTCCAACCACTAGTCGCTCGTATAACCAAATTTGTAGTAATGTAACACAACCATTTATATAACTACTATCTCTCTTAGTGGCTGTATAAAGTCCCTTGTATAAGTATCTTAACAAGGCCGCACCACGAGTATATGTTGCACAATCTTTTATATTAGCTATAAAGTACATATATACCTAGAGTGTAAAGTATTCTTTGATTTCTTTAGGAATAATATAGCCCCACACAACCAAAAGATGTATGCATTTGCGTGTCGGCCAACCTCCCCCTTAGTTGCATTTTTAGAGTATTTAGAAAAAAAAATCTTGTAGCCAAACTAGAGAAATACTAGTTATTTTTCTTAATGTTTGATATTCAGGCACAACAGTTGCCTAAAACATTCCTTAAAATACGTCGTTTTGTCTTGGTCCTAAACTTCCCCAGCCGCTACTCTTAGGAAAAAAGTTTCTTTTAAATTAGACTCTTTAAATCATCGTGTCAACGGTGTAAGATATGTTTTGTTGAAATAGTGTCCATAGCAACCATTTATTATGGATCATTCCCATATATATATATATATATATATATATATATATCCATAACATAAGTAACCAATAATTGAGGATCTGTTCTGGAAGTGTACATATAAGGAACTGGGTTTGGAATACCCAAGTAACCAGTTGTGCAATGATGATAATCAAAATACTAAAAGATTGACATTGTAACAGAAGGAAAAGAAGGAAATTGCAGAAAAGGAAAGTAATTGAAAATTCATATAATTCTTCACATATCCTTCCTCGTGTACAGAGATGCTGCTTTATAACCTCTGAAGCCTAACAAACTCTAATTTGACAACAAACTGAACCACTAACAATTTGACACCTGGCATCTAAAGGATAACAATCTAAAATACCAAAACGACAGCGTTTAGTTTCCTACTCTACGTTACATTCCCCATTCCTTAAAAAGAAACCTTGTCCTCAAGGATTTCTTCTTGATATCCACTCATGTTGCTTAATTTTGAGGTGAGTTTTCTTGTTTCGAAATGACATAGAGATGTCTTTTATGGCTGCCAAAAATCTGCAAGCTTCAAAAATCCCCCTGGATCAAACACCAAGGGTGTTGTGCAATATCCCGGATCAAGTTCATCCTTCTTTAATAGCTTACTAAGCACAATAGTTCCACATATTCCAACATTAGAAATAATATTACTAGTTTCTTGAATAATAACATCACCAGCTTTACAGACACACTTGATGAACCACTCAATTATTAATACAGAACACGCCACCTCCGCACCATTTGGACTTGGATGGACTCCTGGTGGCATAATATCAGGAGGGAACAAGACCCATTTCTTAGACCATTTGATTACTGTGTTCCAAGCTGATGTTGAATTAGGAACAATGTGGAAGGATGAACGAAACCCAGCTGGTCCAATGATAACCCATCTATAATCAGGTCTCTCATTGCCCAAAACACTAAATAAATCCTCATTAAAACACACAGGAATTTCATAATCCAAATCCAATCTTGAAACTTCCTCGGCAAATTTTGGGTCAAAAAGAAACAATGGCCTTTCTTCCTTTGCTTGGTCAGAATACCTAAAGAAGTTTTCAAGCTTCATCTCTACTGGCCCAACTGAAAATACAACATCACCATATGCCTCAACCAAGTAATCGCTGTCCCATTTCTTCCATGCAGCCCAATTTTGTAAACATCCTTCCAATAATACAGGCTTATTCAGTTCCTCAAAATTCAATACAAATTTCTCGACAGAGATGCCCTTCCTTTGCAGGATATTATCCCTTTCAAGCCACTCCTGTTTCATTTCAATATTGGCATCAAGCCAGCTTTGAAACAAATAATCAGAATTAAAGTCCCTGACCTTCAAACCTAATGACCTAATCTTAAAAGTAGCAAACGAAGGCTTGTAAGCAGTAATGCAAGCAAATTTCCAAGAACCATTATACAAAAAAACCCCACAATAATTTTCCAACATAAGATTCCTCCAAAGCGGTTCATGGCTACAGAAAACTGTCACTGATTCCCAAAAGGAAGGTTTCTTCTGCTTGGCCATTTCAGCTTTCAACACCAACTGGTCGATAATTCCAGGAAATGTTGCTTTAATTGCGTTCTTGAACTTGTCATACAGATTTACCCCATCTCTTGTTCCAGACATAAGCCAGTTAGCATTTGGCTTATTGAGAAAATAAAAAACATTCAACAAATTCCTCCTACCAACAAAATTCTGTGTAATGGCAATGGGATCTTCAAGATTGATTAATAAATGCCACCATCCATTAGGTACAAAAATCACTTCACCATGTATATCACTGAGAACTCTAACGTAAATCACTCGCTCAATGATTGAAACCTCCTTGTTTGTATAATATTCATAACATATTGAAGACATGTTAAAAACCAAAGACCTGGGTATGCAACATGCTTCTAGCTTAACAAATAAAATGTTTTCCATGTGTTTTGGCTTAAACTTCCACCACTGTTTCTGAACACTCAGTAACTTTTTACAGAAATTATGATGCACTGTTGATTCATCTCCAGTTGTTGTCCTACCCTTCTCTCCAAATTCATGTTGTGGCTTCATTGTCTCTACTGCTTTCGACAAAGCAGAGCAGAAATACCCATCTTTCACAGTAAACTCCACCCCATCAGATTCAACCTTGAAATCTGCCTTTAATTCCATTTCATTAGCGTTCTGCACCCCATGTCCACTGTCCTTGACCTCACTCAACTCATGAATTGAATCAGCACATTCATGGGTTTCACGAGACAGCTGAGATTGCTCCTGTTTTATCACCTTTATCTTTTGGTCTAAACCATTGATTGTCACAATAGTTAGCTTTATTCCACAAGCTACCATGTCATCCTTGATTCTGACAGCCGCGTCTAGATCATCTTGTCTCATGAATCCATCTATAAGCGTGGTGTAAGTATAGCCATCCAGGACCAATAATGCTAAATTATTGATGTCCATAAAGTAAGACGGCCAAGTAGGTGGTTGATGTTCACTGACACTAGCAATGATTGATATGTACTTGCTTGCATAAGTTGGTTCAAGCAAGCTCAAACTTCGTCCACTCCATCCCTTTGTTGGACTAGAAACTACTAGTGCCACCAGTACAGCTATCACAGCACAACATACATTTAGTCCAACAGATACGACAAGAGTAACCTCTACTTTAAACATTTTTGGAGAGAGAATTCCTTTGATATAGTATGCAAGAGCCACCATATAGATAATACTGAAAACCAAAATTGATGCAAAATGTTCTGATGTCAGGACTGCATTGAAACCAACAACAGGAACCGATGCAACTAGCAGTGTTCCTAAAACAACAAGTGGAGCGTACGCTATGTATAACCGAGAAGAATAGTGATCAGTCACAATATAAAGAAGAGCATGCATTGGTATGAGGTTATTAATAAAGGTGTATCCTCCCCAATAGTAGACCATGTAACAGTATGCTATGGCATTTAAAGTAGTTAGATCACTAAGAGATTTATACTCATCTGGTGGCTTTGGCTCGAGTTCAACAATGTCTTCATTCCATTGCAAATATTTTTTAAACATCTTATGCTCAAGGCTCAACTATTCTATGGTTGATATCACCTCACTGATGTTCAATTTAGTGACCAAAGCAGTTATATGTGTCAGTTCTTCAATTAAGACCACAATAATTTCAACAGGATGACCAGCCGAACAGCTAAACATCACATCATCATGTTGTGAATATTCCGATGGTGGAAAAACAGGCCAAACAGCCTCTGGAGATTGCCCTAGATCTACCCTGCGGTCCCCATCTTCACGGTCACTTAGATCCTCACGACCTCCTATCTCATGAGCAATTGAATCCCCACTTTGCTCTATCTTCAGCTGATTTTGATTTGGCTCGGGCATTTCAACAATCACTTGCTGCTCACCCTTAAGACCTTGAAACTTCCTATATATTGCAGCAACAAAGTCCCCCCAACAGTCTGAAGTCCATGTATCTAGAAAGTTTTCTTCAACATACTCAAAGTATCACTCCAGTGTTTCTCCTTCAAAATCCTGCATGACATATTGAATCCTATCTATTTCGGTCATAAGATTTACCTCGAAAAACTCTTTATAGCCACGAATAAATTCGCAAGGATCACCGCCGGCGAAAGGTACACTGTAATGTTTCGCTAGGATTTTGAGTACAAAAGGCTTGAATGAAGGCAACACTTATTTCCTTGTTTCGTGATCTGTCTGTTCCATGGACATGGTTGTCAATAGTTTCAAGCACTTCGGTAAGCTTCTTCGAAATCTCATCATTGAAGGTCTGGAACCTGTGATCGAGATTGGCAATCTGTCCCTCCACTGTTCTAAATTGCTCCTTAGTTTGCTCACGGATCAGCTCCATCTGTTGCTGAACTTGTTCCATTTTACTTTCCTGTAGCTTGAGATCCTTCCCGTGCTTCAGTAAACTGGCTTTAGCGATGGATTCAGCCGTGGCCCAGGGTTGCTCTGATACACTTTGTCACGATCTGAGCTCATGGCTGTCAGTTCATTGTGGCGGAACGGAGCTTGAGGATCTGTTCTGGAAGTGTACATATAAGGAACTGGGTTTGGAATACCCAAGTAACCAGTTGTGCAATGATGATAATCAAAATACTGAAAGATTGACATTGTAACAGAAGGAAAAGAAGGAAATTGCAGAAAAGGAAAGTAATTGAAAATTCATATAATTCTTCACATATCCTTCCTCGTGTACAGAGATGCTGCTTTATAACCTTTGAAGCCTAACAAACTCTAATTTGACAACAAACTGAACCACTAACAATTTGACACCTGACATCTAAAGGATAACAATCTAAAATACCAAAACAACAGCATTTAGTTTCCTACTCTACGTTACACTTCTTTTGCTCCGATGGCTTAACCCTAATTGGCAATCTGAATTTGCTCATTTTAATTTTTCTCTTCGAACTCCAAACTCAGAAGAACGGAACCCTTAATTTTATAGACCCCCTTTGGACCCGATAACTAGTCGGACTCTAAATGCTTACGTTTTTTTTAATCTTTTACTGAAACTTTTTTTTCTCTCCCTCCCTAATGTATATGCAAAAGGGTAAATATTTAAAACACTTTTTAAAATTAAAAATTTAAAAACTTTAGTATTATTCGCATTAAAATATAATGCTTTAACAAGTTTAATGACTAAAATACAAATTGTACTTCAAAATTATAGAAATTTTGTGTTTTATACTTTAATATTTAAAACGTATCTAAATATACCCTAAAATTCTTTTTACTAGACAAAATGCATCTTTTAAAGTTTTTCGCTAAACAAAATACACCCCAAAGTTCTTTCTGATAAACAAAATACACCCTTAATTTTGGGTGCAAATTGTATTTTTCTAAGTGAAAAATAATTTTAGGGTGCAGTTAAATACGTTTTAAACATTATGGTGTAAATCTCAAAATTTCTACAACTTTGGGTTACAATTTGTATTTTTGTCTAACTTTAATTTGTAGTACAATGAAGTATGTTTCTCTCGATTTCTATTGACCCATTCGGCAAGTTTTCTTACACCCTTAGGTTATGTTTGTTTGTAAAAAAATATATTTAAAATTTGACTATTTGTATTAATTTAATACTACTTCAAACTATTTTATTCCATGATGGGGGATTAATTGACAGTACTAAAAATTATTTTTTATCATTTCTAAGGCTATTTATGATAGATTATATAATCCTGTGATGAATGTTAGATTAATAGTCCCCCTTATTTTAAGTTATTAAATGATTTTATGGGACTAATAGTCCTTTAAATAGTCATATAAACTATTTTTTTTTTTATCAATTATAAGACTATTTATGAGAGATTATATAATTTCATGAGACTTAATGACCAAGAAAATTAACAAGCTTTACAAGTGTTATTAATTTAATCAATATGTAATTTTTTTAATAGATTAAACATTGTATTCTTGAAAATCTTCTCAGAATACAAAAAAAAAATGTACTAAAGTCTATACCATGGTTAACCTTTACTAAGGTGACTTCTAATGTGGCTTCTGATGTGTGATTTTTTCTGACTTAATGACCAAACATTGTATTCTTGATTTTTTTAGAACTCTACATTTTCTTTTTATCAATTTAACAAATATGATATTTTTATTATATTTAAACCATTAAACTCTTAAAAATTCTTTCAAAATACCTAAAAAATGAAAAAGTAATAATAAATAAATAAAAAATTGTATTATCTAACATTATTATATGGATTTGTCCCATGCGGCAAAATATTTCTAAATTGAAAAAAAAATAAAAGTACTTAAGCTTGAAAATTCTAATTAATTCAGTATGGAAAAGTAATTAAATAAATTAAACAAAGGACAAAAATTAATTCAATTTTTCTTATTTTAAAAAGTCAAAAAAAATTAAACAAATGGCAAAATATTATTCAAATAAACTAAACTAAAAACAAAACATTTATTCAACAAAGGGTAAAAATATTAATTAAACTATGGGCAACATATTAATTTAAACATATTAAACAAATGACAACATATTAATTAAATAAAGCGCAAAATAATATAAAAAAAATATATTACTCTAAAACAAATTTAATATGGGCAATAACTTTGTAGCCTATATATTGACAAGTTAGAAAAAAATAGAAAAACGTAAAAAATAATTTTGCATAATAATTCATATTACAAATATTTAGACATAAGTTATAATCATATAATACCGAAGTTCTTATATAAGAGCAAAATATTTATAGCAAATATTTGACAAATAATACATAAATTTTTATATAAGAGAAAATTTTGTTTAATATGTTTAAATTAATATTTTACACATGATTTAATTAATATTTTACCCTTTTGTTTAATTTATTTGACTAATATTCTGCCACTTATTTAAAAAATAATAATAATTAATATTTTTCCCTATGTTTAATTACGATTTATAGTAAATTAATTAAAATTTTCAAATGTCCTTCTGAACTCTACATATTCATATGATATGTAAACACGTAAAGTCTGCATATTTTGCGGATTTTTGAATATACGATAAGGTTAATAAAATACATGTCATATATATATTTTACACGTCAGCAATCATCTTAATAAAAGTTAACCATGATTTGGACTTTAGTTTATTTTTTGATATTCTGATAGAATTTTCAAGAGTACAATATTTAATTTATTAAAAAAATTACATGTGAGTTAAATTGAAAACACTTGTAAAGTTTATTGGTTTTTTTAGTCATTAAGTCGTCTCGTGATGAATGTGAGAATAATAGTCCCTCTCATTTTAAGCTATTAAATGACTTTATGAGACTAATAGTCTAACATTAAGGGATTAATAATCTCTCGTCAAATAATTAAATTGTACAAAGTAATGTTAAATTAAGATAAATAGTCCAATCTTAATCATATTTTTTTGCAAACAACCGTGGCCTTAGGAGTTTCCAAATTTTGGAAATACAAAATTTATAATTAGTATTTATTTAAGTAATTTATAATAATAATAATAATAATAATAATAATAATAATAATAATAATAATAATAATAATAATAATAATAATAATAATAATAATAATAATAATAATAATAATAATAATGTATAAATTAAATAATTTATATTAATTTGAATTAAGAATTTTAAAAAGTTAAATATGAGAATTCAATAGTAGTCCATAAAAAATGATCATCCATCTAGGCCTATAAACGGATCGGATTTGGATCGAATTGGGGGTGATCCAAATCCGATCCGATAATCCGATGGATCAGTGATATCAACTGTCAAATCCAACGATAATTCGATCTGCTTAAACATTTTACACATCAAACCATTTAATTCAAATAAAATAAGATCAAAAATAGAAAACATAAGATCACATTACATAAGCAACATAAACTATAGACTACATAAGATCACAGTTTTTAGAGTTTTAAAGTAAATAACATTACATAATGTCTTAAACTCCAATAAAACTCCTACTTAATCAGATCAGATCATTATTGGATCGACCTGTATCCAAATTTGATCCACTTATTAATCGAATTATCGGGTTACAAAAGACAATCCAAACCCGCCTAAACGAGTCGAATTCAGATCAAAATCTGATCCGTTGACAGCCTTACATCCATCCTCCTTTACATGTTATATGTGATGCCCCCAAATTCGGGCCTACACAGCCCAAACTTTAGTCGTCAAATTATACAACAACTATTACAATACGGTACAAGTACAACAATATAGTGTTTAATAATACACAACTAAGTCTTTACTATTATTGTCACACTATTTTACAACATGCGAAGACTATTACAGCTATCACTCGGATCTTTACTTCATTCCTTTGTTAGTCTCAACTATTCTCTCATCTCCTGTTGAAGAACAATGGAATAAAAAGAAAGAATGAACTCAAATAACCAGTAAAAAAAATCATAACTAAGATAACGATGAGTAAATTATCATTAGTCTTCAATAGTTAAGTTCTTGATAGAATATAATAAACAACAAGTTTTATATCAATAATAGCAGCGGAACGAGCAATCCATTAGAAGAATCATGTAGATTATGATGTCCACTAGCTTCTTTTTTTAAGAAAAATATCATCAACTTTTATCATCTGAAACATCACTAGTCATGATCATGCCAAACAACAATTTTTTTTTGCCCCAAGCCAAAGAGAACTTTTACCACGTGTCCTAAAAGATACTCAACATTTATATCGCCTTTATAATACCATTTGTGCCTCATGCCACAAATATTCATCAATTATATTATCTTTATACCCAGGCCAAAGACACTCACTAATCCTATCCTATGTGTCATATGACACAGATATTCATCTATTATATTATCTTTGTACCAAGGCCAAAGATATTCATAACAACTTGATTCTTGATAATTAGAATAACAACATCTATATAGATATATAACTTTCGTCAATTTATCTACTTATTGTTTGGTTATTTCAGAGCTATTGTATGAATCGAATACTTATCGACAAAACGAATATTTTTCGACAAAATAAAATTTACACAAAATATTTTTAACTTTAATTTTTGTCAATTTATCCACTTATTGTTTTATATATATATATATATATATATATGAAAAAAATTAAATTGAATTTCATAAAAGTCGGGAGTCTTACATTGTATGTATAAGCAATCCTTATATCTAAGATACCTAACTGAATTTTAATTTTAAAATTTAGTGAATTAACTCGGTTAGTACATAAGTTCACTTGTTTATGATGTACATAGATTTTGATGTCAAATATGCAAATATAAGTACATAATTTTAGAAAGAATTTTCTGTGAAACAAAAAAAAAAGGTTCAAGACTTTATGACATTAAATCTCACACTCATGATTGAGTAATTATCTTTCTTCTATGTAAAATTAAGACTAAAGTAAAGATTGAAACCTAAATTTAAAGAAATTTTGAGTTTTACTCTCTAATATTTAAAACGTATTTAAGTGCACCTTAATTATGATTCTTTTTCTCTTAAAATAATACAGTTTACACTAAAAATTGAAGATGCATTTTGTTTAGTAAAAAAACTTTGGGGTGCATTTTATCTAGCGAAAAACTTTGAAGTATGTATTTTGTATGGCAAATTTTTTTTATTGTGCACTTGGATACGTTTTAAATATTATGGTGCAAAACTCAAAATTTCTACAACTTTAGGGTGCAGTATGTATTTTAGTCAAAAATTAGTTTGGGATACTTCTAACTCTTTAAAATTTCAATTCATAACTTTAAATACATTATAATTAACGACGGTCTCTGAATTTTAACCAAAAAAAAAAAAAGCATTCACAATATTTTTCAATTTTACTGACGTCTAATAATGATCAGATACATTAGTATATTGGTGAGACCTTTCAAATTATTTATAAATTTATTGTTCAATGCATGAATGAATTAATAATATATATTTTACACGTATTTTAAAATTTATAATAATAATATTTAAATAAATTTTACATATTAATATTCAAATAAACTCGTGTCTTGTACTAGTTCACCAACTAGTATATATATATAGAGTACATTATTCTTGAATTTTTTTTGGAGGGGGATTAAACTTTAAAGACGGCTAAAGTTTGATTTTTTCTTATAACAAAAAAGTAAAAATTACATGTAAATTTATTTAGTAGTGTCAACGGTTTTAATATTTTTTGTTCCAAATACGTGGTATTAAATAAAGCAAATAATATTGTATAACATAGGCAATAACAAGAGTAATAGATGTACTCGCATAATTTTAAAATATTACTTTATTTAAAAAATTTAATGAAATAAAAGTTTGAGCCAGTATTACCTAAAAAATTTATTTATAATATGTGGAAGAAGTGTCAATTGTCAAAAAGTCAAGTTAAATTGGAGACAAAATATTGGGCTGTAACCTCTGCAACTTGTTTTGGATACTTGGTACTGAGAAGTATCGAAACCTAAAATTAAATTGGGGAAGTCTAGCCCAAGAAAAGCCCGTTGGCCCTCCACTAACACCCGTTCTTTACCTTTAGGTGGCTCTAGTAGAAGTGGTAGTGAGTGATAGGGATGAACATGGTGCGGTTTGAAATTCAAATTACACATAAAATCGTTTAGGTGTTATTTGACAAATTTAAAACCGTGAAATCGCATAGTACGATTTTAAAACATGCGGTACTATTTTATTTAATGCAGTTTCAATTTTAAAACCGATTGAACATATAATGGAGAGAGATTGAGAGTTGTTTTCAATGATGGGCTTAATGTATATTCTGCCACATGCCTGGCACTAATTTTCAGTGATTCAGTATTAATATGATCACCATATACAGCAACAAGAAAAAAAATAAAAATTCCATGAATAAATAATTAAATTGTTACTAAAGTGCTTCTAAATCAAAAATAACTCAAACCCACAGACAACCACTTGGATTAACCACAACCAAGCAAACAACATGGTAGTTTCATAATGTGTAGGCCATTCTCCTTAAGATGCAATAGACTGCAAATAACATGGGCTAGAAAATATGCATTTATTAGAGAAGCGCTCCTGACGTTTGTTTGAATAAACTTTTACATATATTTTTAAGAAACGGACATGATTTAGAAATTTAAAATAACTCACACAAACAATTATAATGAGAGGAAGTTAGACCGCAGGAAGCTGTTTCACTTTCGACTAGACCTGGCAAACGGGTCGGGCCATTTTTGGGCCGGACTGAAAAGGCCCGGATTTTGCCGTGCTAAAATCATGCGGCCCGTGGCCCGTCCGCGGATTTTTTAAGTTTTTTTTTAGTATTTAAAAAAATAATAATTTTTAAAAATATATATATATTTACAACTATAATACATAATTTAAAATAAATATTAACTCGAATTATTTATAATTATAATACATAATTTATACATACTCATTTAATAGTATTAGTAAATAAAATAATCAATAATTTTATAGTCATATATATTAAAATATAACTAATCTTGTGATTACTTAATTGATAAATGTATATAATATTAATATTAAAGATAAGACAGTAAAAGAAAGACTAAAAGTAATATATATATATATATATATATATATATATATATATATATATATATATATATATATATATATAATATTCATAATTTTTTTTGTATTATTATTCAATATCACATGTTAAGATTTACTCTTATATTCTTCATAATTCCTTATTTGATTCATTTTTTAAGTTAATATTATTTTTTTGTTATCAATATCAAATAATAAAAATAAGAAGAAAAAAAAAATTCGGTCACGGGCCGGGCCAAAAACGGGCCCAGCCAAAAACACCCAATTTTTTTTGGGTTGAAAAATGGGAGGCCATAACTCAATTTTTTTTGGCCAACCCGGCCCAGCCCGCGGGTCCGGGCCTATTTTGCCAGGTCTACTTTCGACACAAAAAAGGCAACATATTAGGAAAAATATTCTTTTTATTGCTAATTATATACTCCTGTACAGATTGACCCAAAAACTTTGACCAGAAAACACCCCTTAAAATCTCATAATCAATCTGCTTAGGTGCGCTTTAGCCATGTAATTTAAAAAATAATAATAACTAAACCAAAACGATGTTGTTTGGTGTTGTGCGGTTTGGATCAAAATTCAAAATCAAACCGTAAATTCAATTTTTCAATCTTCTTAAAATCGTTATATACGTCAAAATCATTAATGAGATTTGTATAATTTTTGGGATAAATTAATTTCTTACTCGATCCTAGCCCTAGTGAGTGGTGACAGAGTATTACTAGCTTGATGAGGTTTGCTGAAGTCCTTGAGGATATAGTAAAGTACTCCGCGCCAAATTATCGCCATGTTGGATGAAAGTGCACCAAATTTTACATATTTTGAGGATAATAAAATCAAGATAGTATAAAAAGTTTTTCTTTCTCAGTCAAAAACAATTTGAGTTTATTGCACTTAATATAAAAATTCTTTTCTTTAAATTCTTTTTTTTAAAAATTTATTCTATAAAAAAATTGAATTACATATGTGATAAAGTTAAATGAGTACTTACTCTATGGAAAAATAAAATTGAATATCAACTTTTAAGATCAAGACAAATTATATCTATCGACACAAATTAACTCTCACAAATGGAGAGACAAAACCCCACAAAGGAGGAAACGAAAAACCTCACAAAGAGGAAAAATGGCCAACATGATCTTGTTACAGAGAACAAACAATAAAAAAAGAGTCTTAAATTTGGAAAATGATAAAAGAGACGTATCTAAATATTAATGATGCAGTTCCAGTGATGAAGGTAGAACAAATCTAAATCTAAAACAACAATATAATGGTTGAACTGAAAAAAACTTGATGTAGTTGAAGATTTGTGGAGGAAAGTGGATAGAAATAGGAGAAAGAGGAGGTGGATGAACGGTAGGGGTGCACACAAAATCGACCAAAATCGAAAAATCGACCGGACCGAACCAAACCGTTACTATTTCAAACCGAAAAATATAAAATTGAAAAACCGAACACTATAAAACTAAAAAACCAAAACTAGTTCGGCCGGTTTGGTTTGGCTTCTCAAAAAACCGAAACCGACCAAATTGACCGAACAATTTAAAATTATAATATCATTTATATACTTTTCTGATAAATATTTATTTTATATAATTATATATTTATTATATGTCTTTATTGTGACGAATTTACAAAACTTCTATCCTAGTGAGTGAGTTGGGTGATTTTTATTTTTCGGATTTAAAGAACTTCTATTATAATTAGTAGTTATTGAGTTAGTGATTTATTAATTATTATGAAAAATTGGCAATATAATAAATATCAAATTATCAATTACGGAACTGAATAAACCGACCGATTTAACCGAAACCGAATAAACCGATAACCGATTACGATGTAAGAATTTGGTTGATTTTGGTTTTTAATTTTTTATAACTCACTTAAATGGTTTGGTTATTTTTTCCCCTAAAAAACCGACCAAACCGACCGTGTGCATCCCTAATAGAGGGAGGGCCTTCCCAGAAGGAAAGAACCCTCCCTAACGATTATTATCAAACTGAAGTTAGGTTTTTGCTAAAGAGAAAAGAGATAAAAAGAAATGATTAAATTTTTATCTTTAATATTTGAGTATTTGGACTAAATATTGAGGGGTTTATAATTGCCGTGAGTGGATTGTGAGAATTATTAAATTTTTAGCTTTAATATTGAGCTTGTTTGCTCTAAAATCATTGAACTATCAAACCATTCTTAGGAATGCTCAAAATTTGGCCATATGAGTTTGTTTGTTTGCTTACGTGTTCATATATGCTTATCAAAATTTGAGTTTTTTTGACAATTGTTTGAAAGTTTTATGTTTTTTTTTTGTGAAAAATAGTTGATTTAATGAACTAAAAAACCCATTGAACTCTGCAGAAGTTACCAAAGAAAAGATGCAATGATCAAAATTTGACCAGATCAGTAGAAACGTAAGCTCATATGACTAAATTTTGGTTAGTTTTGAAAGTTCAATAGTTTTTTGTACAACTAAAATAGTTTATATATTTTTTAATGGCAAAATCAATAATTTTCTTATTATATTTAACACATTTTACTTATTACATCACTAAATTCTAATTTTTTTATAATTATCATATTAAACTAATTAAAATAATGAAATTAGAACATTAAGCTAATTTGACTGAACGTCTGTTAAATTATTTCAGCCTTTTTTTCCACGCGACTTTTAAGAAGAAAAGGAAAAACTAAAGAAAATGATCCTGTTTTCCTTATACTCGTTATAAACTCACGTATTGGGGCTTTTGATGTCATTGTTCCAAGGTTTTTTTTTAATACTTTTTTTGTCACGTAATTTTTGATTTAATTTTTTTTTTTACACTACCACATACATGAATAATTGACGTTTGTCTAATTAATTTGACAAAAAAATATAAATTTAAAATTTTAATTAATTTAATCGAATAATTATATATTTTAAAAGTCTGATAAATTAATAAATAAAATGTCTTAAATATAATTGAAAAATTATTAATTTTACTTTTTTTTAATAGATCGACGAGAGTTTAATAAATTTTTACTTATCAAGTCAAAATTATTTGTATACTCTTTTGACATAAGAGTTTAATGATTTTTCGATCATTAAATCTATATTTTAATAACTAATAAAAAAATAAGAATTAAATATTTCAATGCTCTATTAAGTTAAAATATCTAACGTACAATCAATTACTATTGAATAACGAAACATTTTTTTTTTAAGAAACCTATGGAAGGGAATTTCCAGAGTCTGAATAGTCTCAACTATGATCTTTGCCACGATCTATAGCTATCACCTTTTGATCAGAATTTCTAACACAGTTCTGTCTATAGATGACGTCATGTCCATTTTGTCTCTCTTACGTCTGAGCTTCTGGCCTTGTTAATATGTCTTTGTTACTACATGATAATTTTAGATTCGATATATATTTTATTGGCCTTCTTTATCTTTAAAACTCTTCAAAGATTTATAGGAAAAAAAAATTATTAGATTTTTCTGACACATGTGGCATAATATTTAATATTAATATTAGTTATATATTATTATTTTAATACTTAAAATGAATTATTTTATTTTAAATATTAAATATTATAATAACACTACATAAATAACGTAAAACACGTAACAGATACGATAAGACTTAAATTTATATTTCTTGAATATCTCTCAATTTTTCTTTTCTTATATATTTTATGCATTTATGAATATAATTTACATCTTTTCTTAATTTTGTTAATTACAATAAATAAATTTTATTTATTTATTTATTTATTAGCACGGATTTCTTCCATTTAAAAAGTGAATCATCTTCAAAATTTTAAAATATTTTAAGAAATTAGTATTAGTTGCCTTTAAAATTAATAAACCCAAGATTGTCATTATTCATCATTATATAAACCAAATAAATAAACAAATATTGTTATTAATACATAGAAAGTGCTTCCCTCCACATCTATATCCGAACCAAATTCCCTCCTTCCTTCCTCTCTTCCCTCGTTTTCTGCTCTTTGCCCCTCACTTTCTCTCTCTTCCCGCTTTTTTCCAATCCCTCCCTTCTTCTTCCTCCCTCTCCCTCCTCCCTCCAAATCAGATCCCACTCCTCAATTTCCCCCTCCCATATTCCATTTCCCACAACAAATTCCCCCGATTCGCCAATGTTCCTCTCCCAAAAACCCCAAATCCCAAACCTCAAGGGCTCGATCTCTCACCAAAATCAGTACAATTACTAATTCAGTATGTCGACTTCACGAGCTCCGAATCAGCCGGCGGATCAGATTTCGATGAAGCCACCGTTTGGAGATTACCACCGGTTTTCTTCTGGCGGTCATCGTGCTCAGGAGGCCGAGGCTATAGTTGTTAAGACTCCTGTGAGTATATATTTTTTATCATTCTTTCTGTGTAAAAGGGGAAATTAGGAACGATCTGGTTGTTTTAGTAATGAAGTTTAGTTCTTTGTAATTGTTGAAATGGTGAAGGTTTGATTTGTTATATTGTTTAAGGATAATTAATAGCTGAATTTAGTGTGGTTATTGTTATTTTGGGTGTGGATCTGTTTAATTTGTGTTTTCCTACTTTGATAACTGGGAAAGAGTGAGGGAAAGAGGTAATTTAAAAAGACATAAATGCTTTGTCTGCAGTCCATTACACTTATTTTATCTAACTTGGATACGTTGAAGTGGGGAAGTTGTGATTTTTATGTTGTTTTAGAGGAGATTGGTAAATGAAGCTCCATCAATGTATTTCTACCATAAAGACTTTAGGGATAATTGAAATCGGTTACATTCTGGTGACCTGTAATATATAGGATATGCTTATAGTTGTGGATAGTTATTTACTTTCTAGTTGAGTAGTAATTTTATGGATTCAAAAATTTTAATTATTTCTCATTCAGCCTAATGTGCACATAATGAATGTGTTACTCAAAACCAGTTAGTGAAAAACTGGATTGCCGTTGTAGGATAGAATAGATAATGAGAATGTCTAGCTGAATTCTTCTATTGCGTTGCTTATTTATGGAGATAAGTATGAACTCACTTCAATTTTTGGAGGGTTTCTCCATAAAAAGAATGGTTTTGCTTCAAAGAATTTGATATTGAAGATACTCTCTTAAATATGTTTTCTTATATCTTGATTCTATTGCTTTGGAGTCAGTTGGCTGTGACAGTACTGTAAGCAATTAACAAATATAACCAATTTAAGACAAATATGACTCAAATTTTAATTTGTCTTGTCAAGATGGCAGTTTATATACCTGTGCTCCACATGGTTCCAACTTCCAATATATATCCTGAAGACCCAAGTCATGGTTTGATGCTACAAGTATTGATAGGCATTCTTAGATTGTCATATTACTGATTGAAGGATCTTCTGCCAGGTGATATTTCTGATTGGAGAGTTTTCCAGTCCTCTAATTGTCACGCACCTTAAGTTAGGATGCATCTGGATATGTCTCATCCATGTAATAGTTATGACATTCGTTGGGTGCTACTATTTGCTACTGAGTGTTGACATGTCACTGTGTCTGAAAGAGTAAGACCAGTAAGTTGATTGAGCTTTCATCAGATTACTACTTCCCAATTTCTTCCCTAACAATTTTAATTCTCGCACAAATCCTCATCAGACTCACTATTTTTACACCTACCTATTCACAAATCCTCTCTGTGAAAAACACAAACATAAAAAGTATAGCATTCTCTCTTTGCAAGAATACCTAAATTATAAGTTTCATTTGCTGATTTTTCACACTCCTAAACATCCAGGGAAGTAGATAAGGCAACTTCCTTTTGATCATTATTTTCTGTTCACATTTTTTAAGCTGCTACAGAGGTTATCACTGTTTCTCTTTATGTCCTCTTGAATACAAAGTTATCATTCTTAAGTCTTTGATGAGGATTCACATATTACTTTGTGAGCGTAGAACGCACAATATAGTCCAGTATGGAATGGATTCTACATTATCTGGTTATTCCAATAGATTTATTTAGTAGTGATCCATACATTTTCTTCAGCTTATATATTTGAAATTTGAATTAATTGAGTTTTTAGTGTGGGCTTGCCCTTGCTAAAAACATGTGAAAAGAGGAAAGATGAATTTTCAATGTGATCTGTAGAATCCTCTCTTACTGTTTTTTCATACATTCTTCTTGATTACCAAGGTTAAATAGAGTACACTGTGGTTATTTCGAACTTGACAATGAAGAGGAAATTCTAGTTCTTGATGCCTTTTTTATCAGGTGAAGTTTACTTGATTATTCTATATGCACAGTAGGCTTTATTTATTTTGTTGTTAATAACAAAATACATATAGCTGAAAACAGAAGTAACTAAAAGCAAAATACCGGTGGAAGTAAATCCTATTTTCAATATTTCCTTGTGAACTTGGTGATTTTATAAAATTTGATTTTCTTGGTGCTCAGTAATTTATTGCAGTCGAGTCAATGAAATGGAAAATCATCTTTACCTATACTAAGAGGTGAGAATAATGTCTGCCACAGTTGATTACATTTATCAGAATATAGAATTCAACTGAAACTTCAAAAAAGTGGCACCGCGAAACATAGGTAAGAGATGAATTTAGCAAAAACAGGGATAGAGAGAAGTTTTTCCTTGAAACACGAGGAAGGTCGGTGCGGTTAGTACTTAAACTTCAAACAAGTGGCCCTCACTCTGATCCACCTAGATTAAGAAGTGCTAATACTTGGTAACATAATGGAGTATTTTCATTTCAACTAAGATTTTGCCCAATTTGTATCCTTAACCTGCATCAAGGGAGTAAGACTACAGGCAAGGTCCACTGCCCTTCATAACTCTAGTTGGCAATGGAAGTTTTGACATTATTTTTGTGAGGAGTTTTTTGGATAGTTAACCTCATTTTTATTTCCAAATTGGAACTACACTGCTTTTTTGCACCAATCTTTAGATGTGACAATTTAGTTGAACTTATCCAGGGAGAGTAGCTGACCTATGCCTAAGGGTAGTGCCATATTTAACAGAACAAATTCTGGGATGAAATGAAACCACTATATTATGTTATTTAGAGATATGTAGTTTCTAGTTTCAGAGCATTCCAAATGGAGATGCATGCTGTTAGGGCCTATGGGCATTGTTTCTCCCTAGAGTTTATGTTGGATTTGTTTCCTTACTGACTGGTTCAAGTGGTTATATATAGACTGTATAGTCTTTTTGAGCATGTTCAGTTGGTTATTATGGACCAGTGGTTTCATGAAAGATTCAGCGATTGACCATAGTTTTCTTGTAATTTTTTTCATTGTTAATCTGTGATGGATTCAATCTCTCTTATATGCTGACCTATGCAAGTTGGTAAAACTTTCCCCCCCCCCCCCCCCCCCCCCTTTTTTTTTTTTTTTGCGTCTGTTGCCTCCCTTTTATGTTGATCCTGATAATTTTTTTGCAACCTATCACTTCTCGTTGACAATTTAACTGTGTGTCAGGATATTTGATTGATGAATTCATTTTTGCAAGATCTCCTGTGCTGTAATTATATTAAAACACTCATTAGTCGGGTCACTCATTATTTGTAAATTTTCCTTTTCTTGGTTTTACCAGATCTACACCTTATTGAATCTACAAATATGAAGTGTTTATGACTTTCCGTGCACCCACCCCTCTATAACTCCTTTCCCTCCTCCCCCCTCCTTTGCCATGTATTTATCTAAGGTTGTAATGCTGATATACCTTCTCATGCCTTATGAGTGAGTTTGCATCTGTAGGTTTTGTCAACACGATGATGTTACTTGTCTACATGCTATAATAGGACAAAACAATCGCAATTATGAGCCATCAATTTTGCTACACTTTGTTGCATTATCTTGCCGACATTTACATATTATTGGGTTTGACTTTTACAAAAGATGTGTTCAGTCTGTCAGTATGCTGCTGGCATGGTTCTGTAGAGTTGTATGCTATTTCCTTTCTCTCACTCTCGTATCTCTCTTAAATTATAAATTCTCTCTCCAAACTCACAAACGCAGTGTACATATTTCCAATGGGCCAAAGTGCTAATAACGGCTTGTGGATTTCATGTCCAATGAGTGTGCTATGATGTTAGTCTGTCTTTATACCACTCTTCTTTAAATTTAGATGCTGTATGATGTCGATAATTTTGATGTCCTGATGTATATCAATTTAGAGGATAGCCAGGACCCATAGAACTATGTACTGTTTCTGCTTCAAAGAGGTTTCTAGGAATAATTTTTCTGTAGCTTTTTCGTTTTTCTTTTTGTTGAAATAATATCTTATTTTGGATGGACCATGTATAGTAGGTATTATTTAGCTTTTTAGAGTTCGTCACAATGATAACCTGAATCTGTGTTCAGTTTCATGTACTATATTTGTGCTTTATTAAATCTTCTTCTATCAAGTAATACACCTACAATAGAGTTTTTTTAATACATCCAAGCAGGACATTGCTTTTATACATTATTGTGTTAATGTTCAACCTTTAAATTCTCGCCTTCTACATACGTAAACATAAACTCTGATCTTCCGGAAAATTCACCATTAAGTTCAAGAAAATTTCAGAGTTTCCTTCTATCAATCAACAAGAGCAAGCTTTGCAAAGTTAACCTCCCTAAAACTAGCTAAAAGAAATTGTTCTTCACTTTTATGTCCTGCATACCTCCTTGATATGAATAAACTGTGGATTGGAAGTTCGTTAAGTTTTCGATTGATTTTGTTTCATTAATCATCCATTTTGATGTATTAACTGCTCATTATGAATTTAGAGTTATGTGGGACTTGGTCAATTAGGTGCATTGCTTAATGCAATGCTAAGCAATGCACCTAACTGACTTCTCATTATGAATTTATGGTTACAAGAGACTTAGTCAATTAGGCGCATTGCTTAATGCAATGGTAAAATGCTTAGATCGCTAAGCATGCGAGAGGAGGTTAAAGTTTGAAGCAGTCAGTCTGTCCAAAATCTTGGTAGTTGTGTATTAGTCTATCGTTCAACCATCCTGTATAAGTAGCTTAATTATGACCAAAAGTCGGTGATGGTTTTTATTATCCATTCATTATAACGTCTTTATTGTAGGGAATGAGACTTCATTTTCTATCCCAATGATTTCATCTGCATATTCAGTTTTTGTTTCATTTTCTTTTGTTTACAATGATCTTGGTCGTGCTATAGTATATGAGTCTTACTTTCTGTTGTCCTCATAATTGGTACTCTTAAAACTTTGAACTCACTGCTTATTATTGTGACTTTTGGAAAATAAATTGTTTCTGTAGCCTTTAAAGCGCAAAAATGAGGGGGCTGACTTTGAAAGTGAATTTGCCGAGCAGAACCCCAATCCTGAATTTGCTGAAGTTTTCAATAGTTCTCTTCAAACACCTGTATCAGGAAAAGGTGGGAAGGCACAGAAAGTACCAAGGATTGCTAAGTTCAATCGAACTGGATCTCAAACAGCTGCATCAAACGTTGGTGAGCATTACGTCCAAATTTCACGTTGTCACAATAATTAGTTCTGCTACCTATTATAATATCATTAATTATTACAATTAACTTCGTTTGTACAACTAGGAAATTCAAGTTTTTGCATGAGATATTCTATTATACAAAATGATGTGCACACTAGAAGAAAATTTGAGGCATAAAAAACTAAATAAGTAACTCCCTTTTGTCAATCTGCAGGTTCCCCATCAGCCAACAATCTCACTCCAGCTGGTCCCTGTCGTTATGATAGCTCACTAGGTAATATCTGCTAATTCCTAACTTTGAATTTTTATTTTTTGTAACACTATGGTGCTTGTTTTTCTTTCTTTATTCGCTCTATTTCGTATACCTTGTAAATTAGTGCAAGTACAATAAGAGAGACTGATGACAATGTGATGTGAACAATTTCAGGCCTATTAACCAAGAAGTTCATCAATCTGATCAAACATGCAGAAGATGGTATTCTCGATCTAAATAAAGCTGCTGACACATTAGAGGTGACTATTACATTTTAAGTAATTATGTGATGTCAAGTTCTTTTATTGAAGGGTTTATGCTGGTTACAGGTGCAAAAGAGGCGCATATATGACATTACAAATGTGCTAGAAGGAATTGGTCTCATAGAAAAGAAGCTGAAGAACAGAATCCAATGGAAGTATGGATCTTCTTTAAATTTTTGTGATTTAGGCGGAAGCCTCTTTCTATTCTTTATGTTGTGTGTGTGTGTGTACAATCCCATCTAAGATTCACTTCCACATGGCGTTGAAAAATTGATTGATTAACTAGGGGACTTGATGCTGCAAGGCCTGGGGATGTTGATGAGAGTGTTGGTAGCTTACAGGTATGTTAACATGTATAAACTAGTTACATTTCCTAAGCTTGAATGGTTTGTATTAGGGATCATCTAGGAAAATGTGTGTTTTTCCTATATTTTTTTTCAATTCTGGTTTTCTTTTTATTCATTTTTTATTTTATAGTGTCACTGTAGAACCCTTTTTAGCCCTTTGGTAGTCTTGTGTGTAGATCCTTAGTACAACGTGAAAGGGAGGTAACATGAAGACTGCCAGTGTATAACTTTTAGTTACTTTACACGAGAAGATGGAGGAATTCTGTTACTGACCCCAAATAATTATGTTACTGGACTTTTTTTTTTCTTTGTTTCATAATAATCATGTTAGAGTGCCTCATTTTTTTTCTTTTCTTTCTTTCATTTTGTTTTATGGGTGCACTGTATCTAATTGAGTTGCATGATATTAGACTCTACTGGTAATGTTTAGTAAGTGATCTATCCGCAATTCTGCAGTCCACATATTTCAGCTATAAAAAGTTTCAGAGAACAATATAAAATAGATAATTGTTTAGGACAATGCAGCATTTGTTCTAACATATACATTTCCTGCTGCAGGCAGACGTTGAAAGTCTTTCCATTGAGGAGCGCAGATTAGACGATCAAATAAGGTTATGTCCATGTTTATGGAAAGAAAACCCATGAATTTGGTCAAGCAAATTTGCTCTACTGATGCTTCTATATTGTTGCGCTATTGCAGAGAAACACAGGAAAGGTTGAGAGACCTAAGTGAAGATGAAAATAACCAGAGGTAATGTTTGTTTTCTTCTGTACCTTGTACTAAGACATTTACATGAATTGCAGTTAGCTATCAAGTGATGCACTGTAGGTGCATATTTAGTTGACTCCTTTATTTTGTTTTATATTCCTTCTGTTCTAGGTGGCTTTTCGTTACTGAAGAAGATATCAAGACTTTACCCTGCTTCCTGGTAATATCCCAATAAATTCATGAGTTGTTTCGGTAGCTTCATGGTTTCTGAGAATACACAGTTTCCATTCCACCAGTCACTTTTTGCCTACTGTTATTAAAACATGTCATTCATTGCTCTGTCTCTAGAACGAAACCCTGATAGCAATCAAAGCTCCACATGGCACCACTCTAGAAGTCCCAGACCCCGATGAGGTAACTTAAGTGAGCTATAAAATTCCAGATAATCTGTAAATGTAATACTCAAAGAACTTTCTTTGTTTACCAGGCTGTTGACTATCCTCAGAGGAGATATCGAATTGTCTTGAGAAGTACCATGGGCCCCATAGATGTTTATCTTGTTAGGTACTTCTGCTTCTTTCTGATGCAAAATCAGTACTGTGAATCTTTACCATCTTTTTTCCTTTTATTGTGAAGTCTACTTTTCTACGCAATCATGTTAATAAAGATGATAGATTATCTGACGCAAGCAATTTTTGTCTTGATTCCTCCATACCCCTCCAGCGTTTTTTTCCTTCCCGTCTTTGTTTTTCCTACTTCAGTTATTTACTTTTATCATTTTGGTAAATTTTACATGTTTTAGTCAATTTGAGGAAAAGTTTGAAGAACTTAATGGAGCTGAGGCACCCTCAAGCATTCCTTCAACATCCGCAGACGTGGAGTATCAAGCTGCAGGAGTGGCAACTGAAGAAATCAGCAGAGTAAATGAGACTGACATGCAGGCACAAGGTCATACCACATGCTCAGATGCTAATGCATCTCAAGATTTTGTGAGTGGGATCATGAAGATAGTTCCAGATGTTGATGTAAGTTTTGGCTTTAAATTCTTGTAATTGTCATTGTCCAGACCATACTAAGTGTTTGGGAAACTCCAGATGTTTTATAATTCTTATTATCTATCCAGAGCAAAAACACGAGCTGAATGCTTTTCTGAGAATGTACCATAAACATTTCTGTCAATAAGCAAGTTTCTTTTGGCCTGTGCAGAGTGATGCAGATTACTGGCTTTTATCAGAGGCCGACGTTAGCATTACAGATATGTGGAGGACAGACTGTATCCTGCCTACCATTCTTTAATTTGTTATTTTTTCTCTCTCCTTCACTTCTAAAATTTTTCTCATAAATTCACTGAATTCCCTAACAAGAGAATAGCTGGAGTGGAGTGGAATGAGTTGGAGCCACTTCATGATGACTATACAATGGCCAATGTCAGTACGCCTCCACCATCGAGTGCAGCTGAAGTGCCCTCAGCAACTAACACTACAGGGAGGTGACTGGGTGTTAGTTATGAAACATAATTAAGGACATTCCAGCTTGGTAATTTCAAGAAAATGGTTTAATCATCTATTTTGAATGCTCCTGATTCAATCTTCAAGTTATTGTAGCTCCAAGGAAATTATAAGCAAAAATTCTTCGACTGAAGTCAGAATAGCAAGCCAGAATATGGAAGGAGCAGCTGGTTCATTGTACAGTATTATAATGCAAATGATACCTGTTTAGGAATGAATAAAAAGGTCAAATTACTATCCAAATTCTGCTCTTTGTATATTATTAGTAATTAGCATGAGAAATTATGACTAGCTAGGTTGCCTCTATATTTTGCACTAGTCTGCTATGAATATTTGATATTTTGGCTGCGTTCTCTGGTTTTGTTTTGACCATTTTTGGCATTGGAATGGGTTTGATGGCCAGTACAGTTTTTTATGAGCAGTCATCTGGATGTATAATATCATCAGAAGGTTTAAAACATGGTTCGCGTATCAGGATATCCGTCTCAGAGTTTGAAGGTGAGTCCCCCCACCTACAATGTTGCTTGTGATAGTCTCGTCATCTTCCTTATTTTTCAGTGTTGCTTGTGATATCTCTGCATTATCTGCTAATATATTTCGAATGACATGGTGACAAAACATGGATACGAAAAGTAGATAAAAAATGACGGTTAAAGTATAGCTATACGATGTTTCTTTACTATATAAATAATATATATGAATGTACTTGGCAGTTGTAACTAACTATTATGGTATTCAATCTTTAGTCATCAAACACTATTGTTTTGTTTGGAGTTATTTTGTGGTTATTTAGTGATGGTTTGTTTAGTAGGTCGCTGGTCGTGTTGGACGGATCTGGTGTGTGCTGCATTAAAGACGGACGAGTTTGAAATTGTCCGGATTAATTTGAATACCAAACTAAAATGAACGGTTATTAATTTTGAAATATGATCGAAGCATCAACTTTAAAAGACCAATTTAAATTTTATAAATCCTATAATTTGATTTGGTTGGTCAGCATTAGTGATTCAAATTTAATATACTTCAGCCGACCGACCACTAAATAAGCTATGGCCGAGGGAAAGCAAGCGGCATCTTGTGTACGTTGTCACCTTTTGATTTTTAATTTTCCATTTTTAGAAGGAAAAGACATTCAAGTTTGGAAAAGAAAGAAGAAAAATTAAAGCAATTGACTATACGATATCTAATGAACAATGATAAAATTCGAAAGGTTATCATCAAGGATGTTTAAATTAGGTGAATGATGGGTGTTAACGCCTGATTTTGTAAGCACGTGGAAAATCACCAAAGCACGAGCACCTGCAACTACAAAACCGTTAGTCACCCCCAACAATAGCGACGGCTTGGGCCGTCCGGGGATGCTCCGGTGTGAGAGTAAGTAGCAGGCCAAAAGCGTAACAATGGAGAACAATAATGCTGGAATTATTATAATTCTGTGTAAGATTTAAGAGTGTGTACCATAATTCAGGAGCTAATGGCTTGTATTTATAATGCATGTCATCCCCAGAGTCCTTATTGGAGTGAGGTATCCCAATCCAAACCATATTTGGATTATCCTTGTTGTCCATAGAAACTTTTCCTAATCACATGTCTCACCTCCACGAAAATAGGAAAAGGACACCTAATAGGACTAAACCTCAATCACCCCAAGCCGTGCGGAAATTATCAACCGAGAACTGGGCCTCTCATCCCCGAGCCCAACCCAGCCGAACCCCCATGCCACAATGTCCATGACCAAAATACGAACCCAACCCATCACTTTTACCCAGCCCAAACGACATCCGGGTCGGACAAATCCTATCCCAACATTACCCCCCACTCTCCTAATTTAAAAGGTAAAATGAGGAGAGTATAACACCACCCCTTTAATCATACATAATCCTAACCGTTGCCAAACAATCCCCCAACTGCCACCCTATCACATCAGTCACACGTGTTCTCCAAAACCCAGATACAAAACCCTTGTTTCGATAGAAACCTTTCATCTTCATCAACATTTCAAAGTCCCCTCCTCTCTCCTCGTACAGGTCCAACAGCAAAACTTTCAACAGCGCCCCTGCTATAGCATCAAAAATCCTCCGATTCCTCTAATCGGCACTCCCCACTCGATTACAGACTCCAAAACTCATCTAAGCACTATCCCCCAAAACCCAAATCCTTCTATCGGAATCCATGGCTTCCTCCACTGTTGTCGCCTCCTCCTCTGCCACCGTCTCCATAACAAAACAGCAAGAAGCCGCAATAAGGGCAATGTTCAATGACAAAGAGGAATTCAGCCACGCCAACACTCCCTCTAAAATCACCAAACAGACCCTCCATCAATACAAAAGAGATTTCCATTTCCCCGGCGAGTACTCCCTTACCGTACCGAAGCCTGAAGAACGACTGTACTGGCGTCCATCCACTCCTAAGGTCGCCGTGCCAGTCCAGGTCTTAAGGAACGGCGTCCGATTTCCCCTCCATCCCTTCATTACCGATCTCCTAGACTTCGTTGGAATAGGTCTAACCCAATTAGTCCCCAACTCATATATCCATATCATATGCTTCATCGCCCACTGTCACGACCTCAAAATTACCCCATCTCTCGACTTCTTCTTCCACATATTTTGCCTAACCCGATCCAAAGAGGCAGGGTTCAGAACCATAAACAGACTCCCAGGCCAGAAAGCATGGATGCAGTTGCCCTCAAGCAACAAAGGATGGAACAAAGAATGGTTCTACGTCTCCGGCCCGGACACCCATCTAATTCCACCATGGGGGAACCCAGAGAAACCAATCGTCGACCCCATCACCGAAGAGCGAGAAAACAAGTTCAAACGCCTCTGTAGGAAGATCCCCGAAGAACCGTGGAGTATCAACCTCTTGGCGAACCACAAATGGCTACATTCCCACGGACGTAAGCTCCCGAACTCAATTTTCCTTTATTCTTCGTACTAATGCATTCATCTAATCTACACCTTTTTCATTTTATTTTGGCATCAGTAGTTGAAATTTACAAAAACCAGCCCTTCGTGGCTAACCCTACATCAGCCATCGAACCCCCTCCCGACCCGACTACAAGACCAAAACCCTCTTCTCACCCTGCTCCCCAACCAGCGGCAAGACCAGATCACCACGCCCGCAGACCCCCCACGGCGGTCACAGAACCACAATCTGTCGGTACCTCGACCATCCGAACCGTCCTCCCCCATACCTCCCCAAACGAACCTCACCCTGAAAAAAGTGTCCTAGACATGACAGATCTTGAGAAGCAGCAATTCAGAAAAAAGAAAAGGAGAAGACTAGTCAAGACCGCTGATCTCCCTCCCCGAACTGCTGGCCCCCGCCCATTAAACCCCCCAGCCACTGCCCATCCGAATACCCCTTCTCCACCCACTTCACCGTCACCCATACTCGGAGAGAAAGAACCAATCTCCCCAGCCCAGACCCAACCTTCACACCCCCTTTTTCCGACCCCAACCCCCGCCGATCAGAACGTACCCCCTCAACAACCTACCCGATCCCCAACACCCATTGAGATCGAGTTTGACCACTCCCCAGCCCCAACCTCAACAAAAAATCCTGAGCCCAGAGCTTCATCCTCCAACCAAGACCAATCATATCCCCACATTCCCATTCCTCTATTCTCCCAACTCTCCTTCTTCCCCACCGAACCCAACTCTTACATTCCTGAAGATCTCTTCCGTTTTTTCAACCTTCCCGCCGACGATCCGCATTACCCTGTCTCAGACCCCCAAGCGCTGCTGACCAAAACTATGCTCCACCTCGGACAGGTAAACACCTTACTTTCAGTAAAACTATCAATTCATATCAAAAACTGAAACAATAATCTACTTATCTTTCGCAGACACTTGGAGGGTTCAACCGCCTACACAACCAACAGAAAACCCAACCAGATCAGACCGACACCATCACCCGACTTCAGGCTGAACTGGAACAACTCAAAACGGACCATCACCAACTCCATGAGGATCATGACAACCTCAGAAAAGAACACGGTCACCTCCTCGAGAAACACATCGAGATTCAGCAAGAGATGGCCGAACACCTCATTCACGCAAACGCCACCGACGCCTTGCTCCAAAACGTTCAGAACCAGCTGTTCGAACAAACCCACCAGAACCAATCCCTGGAAGCAAAACTGGCCGACCTCGCCACAAACAGAACCTCCCTGCTTCAAGAGCTAGAAAACAGAACCAAGAAATCGGAAGAGCTTTTGAAGCAGAACCAGGACCTCCACCAGAAAACCCTCCAGCTGACCCGAAGCCTGGACGAGAAAAGCGAGTCCATCACCCTCCTGACTACAACGAACAAACTCCTCGCAGAGGAGATCGAGCAGCTCAAGACCCAAACCCTTCAACCATCCGAAGACTCCAAAAAAGCCATCATTGAGGAGTATAGGAAATCCAAGGAGCTGACGGAGGCAGTAATGGACCAGTATACCAAGGGGTATCTATATGCCAAGAGCCTGGTGGCACAAGCTGGAGTCAATCCCATCACTCTGGGCTTCTCATCGGACGATGACATGTCTGATCAAGAAGAACCCACAATCGACTCTCCCCAACAACCAAATCCACCCACAGAGCCGAGCCCCACGCCCGATCAACAAAACCCAGAAAGTCAGACAACAGATCCCATCCAGCAGCCGCCCACGACCGAAGCACCTTCTTCGGCCCAATCTCCTCCCGAAGGTCAGAACCCCCAAGATGATCAGACCCCTCAAGAGGATCCGACCCCTACTGAAGACAAGGAAACCCCCGATCCCGAAGCTTCACTTGCCGATCCCCCTCAGCCATTAGTTTAATGTACTTTTTGTTCATATATGTAAATGCAACAAATTTGAATGAAAAATATCTTGCTTCATTGACGTCTTTTCCAAGTATTACATTTTGCATCCGAACAGACATCAACACTTTAAATAATATAAACCTCTGACTTTCTAAACAAGTTCAAATGACCTCAAGAACTGATAACAACTACCGAACACTAAAAATTGATAACATAAAAACAACTGAACGTAACCGAAGTGACACCCGAATTATTACGGGCAATTACTGATAGTACTTCCTTAGTCTGGCAGCATGCCAGTAATTTTTGAGTTCGGCCCCCGACATATCCTTTAGACGATAAGTACCTGGCTTGACAACCTCGATGATCTCATACGGCCCCTCCCAAGTCGGCATCAACTTTCCCGTTTCCAGAGGAGTAGAGGCCTCAGCCTCCCGAAGGACCAGATCCCCGACCTCAAACCTTCTTTGCCTGACTCTTCTGTTGTAATGCCTAGCCGTTCTCTGTTGATACGCTGCTAATCGAAAAATCGCAGCATCCCTGACCTCATCCACCAGATCAAGATTCAACCTCAGACCCTGATCATTGTAAGCTTCTCTAAAGGTAACCCTTCTGGACGAAGGCGACCCCACATCCACAGGAATTAGGGCTTCAGTCCCATAAGCTAGCCGAAAGGGAGAGTCCCCGGTAGTAGACCGAGGGGTCGTCCGGTACGCCCATAACACACTTGGTAATTCTTCCGGCCATCGCCCTTTGGCCCCATCTAACCTCTTCTTGATCCCGCTGAGGAGAGTTCTATTGGTCACCTCGATTTGCCCATTAGCTTGAGGATGTGCCACGGATACCCTTCGATGCTGAACACCCAACCCTTCGAGAAATTTTTCAAAGTCCGACCCCACAAATTGCAACCCATTGTCCGATACCAGAACCATCGGAATGCCGAACATATACACCACATATTCCTTCAAAAATTGAATACAATCCTTCTCCGCAATCTTTCGAAGTGGCTTCGCCTCAACCCACTTTGTCATATAATCAATGGCGACTATCATGTAAGCCACCTGCCCTTTTCCTTTTGGCATCGGACCGACCAAGTCAACCCCCCATACCGCAAAAGGGATAGGTGACAGCACCGATGACAGCTCCTCCGGAGGCTTATGTGGTACAGAACTGTTGAGCTGACACTTTGGACACCTTTGCACGTAACCTTTCGCCTCTTGAAACATGGTCGACCAATAATAACCTTGTCGAACCAACTTACATGCCAGCGACTTAGCCCCCATGTGATCGCCACAGATCCCCTCATGGACCTCCTGTAGAGCATAGGCCGCTTCCGCCGGAACCAAACATCTTGCCAAAGGACCTGAGTACGTGCGACGATATAAGTCCCCATCAATCAAACAAAAGTAAGAACTCCTGTATTTGATCTTTTTTGCCAAGAGCTTATCGGTTGGCAACTTCCCATCCGCCAAGTACTCTATATACGGTGTCATCCAACAATTTTCCCTTTCCGTTAAACACTTAATTTCCTTCTTCTGGATGCTAGGCTCCTTAAGCACTTCCATGTATACCGACCCAGTAAGGGACTCTGCCTGCGTAGCAGCCAACTTGGATAGGGAATCAGCAACCGTATTATCTTCCCGACCCACACCTTGAAGGGAGTATGAGTCAAACTGATGGAGCAACATCTTTACTTCCGCCAAATATTTAGCCATCCTATCCCCCCTGGCTTCATACTCTCCTTTGATCTGCTTAACCACCAACTGTGAATCACTGAAGATGATGATACGCTTCACTTCCAAGCTCCGAGCCAACCTCAATCCTGCTAAAATGGCCTCATACTCGGCTTCATTGTTAGTTGTCTTGAACAGAAACCGCACCGCCTGCTGAACCCGGAAACCCTCAGGACTAGCGAGGATCATCCCTGCCCCACTTGCATCAGCCGAAGACGAACCATCCACGTACAAAGTTCACGCCGAAGATGTTTGGAACTGCTCTTTGGTTAGCAACTCAACCTGACCACCAGAGTTCGGTCCTTCATCCTCCTCAGAAAACATGCATTCCACTATGAAATCAGCCAAGGCCTGCCCTTTAATTGCCGTCCGAGGCTTGTACTCCAAGACAAACTGGCTCAACTCCACTGCCCACGCTATCAATCGACCTGACGTGTCCGGCTTATGAAGTACTTTATTTAACGGCTGATCCGTATAGATGACCACCATCCGACCTTGAAAGTAGTGTCTGAGTTTCCTACTTGCAATTACCAGAGCATAGACACATTTCTCCAGATTCGGATAGCGAGTCTCAGCATCTCTTAAAGCATGGCTGACGTAATACACAGGGGTCTGCCTACCATCCTCTTCCCGAACTAATACTGCTCCCACCGCCAAGGAACTTACTGCTAGATAAAGATAAAACGTTTCTCGGGGCTTCGGCTTTTGTAGGGAAGGGACTGTCATCAGGTACCTCTTTACGTTCTGAAAGGCGTCCTCACATTCAGACGTCCATTGGAAAGTTTTTTCATTCTTCGGGCCCTTCAGAGTGTCGAAGAAGGGAAGACACCTTTCAGCCGACCGGGACATGAACCTTCTTAACGCGGCAATTCTTCCGGTCAGCCTTTGCACGTCCTTAATAGTCTGGGGAGATCTCATATCCAGTATGACCCTGATCTTTTCCGGATTAGCCTCTATGCCCCTTCTACTAACCAGATACCCTAGAAATTTTCCCGAACCCAAACCAAAAGTACACTTGGTAGGATTCAACCTCATGTTGTAGCTTCTGACCGTTTGGAAGCATTCCTCCAGATCCCTCAGGTGATCTTGCACTTTGACGCTTCGAACTATCATATCGTCCACGTAAACCTCCATATTCCTTCCGATCTGCTTCTCGAACACCAGATTCATCATCCTTTGATAAGTGGCGCCCGCATTGATTAACCCGAACGTTATCCTCTTAGAAGCATAAGTCGCCCGATGGGTTATAAAGGCCGTTTTTGGGATATCCTCTTCTGCCATCAGAATCTGGTGATACCCTGAGAACGCATCCAAAAAGCTGAGTATTGCGTTCCCCGACGTAGCATCAATTAATTGATCGATATGAGGGAGGGGGTAGAAATCCTTTGGGCACGCCTTATTTATGTCTGTGTAATCAATACAGACTCCACCACATTAGCTAACCACTCTGGGTATTCGATCTCCTGAATTATACCAGCTTCCAAAAGCTTTCCGATCTCGTCGTCAATTACTCTTTGCCTCTCGGGTGCGAAGATCCTCCTCTTCTGTCGAACTGGTCTCCTTTCTGAATCAACCGACAGCCGATGAACAACCACTCCTTTAGCTAATCCGGGCATGTCGTTGGGTGTCCAGGCGAAGATATCGGCGTATGTCTGAAGCAGCTTCACCAACTCCTTCTTGACTGGATCCTGTAACCCGGCACCAATCTTCATCACTTTCAGGGGATTGCCCGGTATCAGCTTAACGTCTTCGGTTTCCTCGGTAGGTAAAGCCAAGGGTTCTGTAGCCCCCTCTGTAAAAGGCTCCACATCCACCTTCATTGTTTGTTTGAACTTGCTGACCCCTACTGAAGACGTTGTAAGCGTGTGTCGATAACACCTTCGGGCTATATCCAAGTCGCCCATCACTTCCCCGACCCCATTAGCAGTGGGAAACTTCATCTTAAAATGCGGGATCGAGGTTACTGCCTGAAGGGCAGACAAGGTGGTTCGGCCTAAAATGACATTGTAGGCCGAATCCACTTGTACCACAAAAAACTTTACCATGACCTGCCTCTGTCGCGGAGGAGTTCCGAATACTACCGGTAGCTCAACCGTCCCGACCACGGGAACTTGTTCATTGCCAAACCCGTACAAAGGAGCCTCGAAACCCACCTCCATTCTCACGCCTTGTAAATCCATCCTCTGATATGCATGGCTGTATAAGACATCGACCGAAGAACCATTGTCAATCATCATCCGTTTCATATCAACTGGGCCGACCTGGGCCGTGATGACCAGAGCCCCTTCATGTGGCTCTACAGCATCGAGAGGGTAATCCTCGTCAGTGAAAGAAATCACGGTCCCCGGGAATTGCTTTTCTAGTTTTGTTGGTCGGTCCTCCGATGGCGACTCTGGGGGGTGGACTCCTTGGATCTTTCCCCCGCAGTGTGTCGCTCTTTATCCCCCTCAAGCTTAAGCAGCAAGTTTTCCAAGTCCTGCTGCTGCGTCTGCAGAACCTGCATAGCATCCTGAGTCTCCTGAACTTTCCTCTTTCTGATGGTTTCCCTCTGATCAATCGTGCTGTTCGCACCACCGTGAATACTCCTTCGGTGTAAGACCCCGAATTTTATGAAATACAAAATTTAATTTTTCTTCATATATATTTTTTTGAAACAGTAAGTGGTTAAATCGATAAAGTTAAAAGTTAAGGATGTTATGTGCAAATTTTATTTTGTCGGACAATATTCGCTTTGTCGGGGAATATTCGTTTGGTCGGGGAATATTCGTGCCGTACGACGGCGCCGAAATAATAAATTATTGGTGGACCCCACAACGGAATATTTGTCGGATATAGAAAACGACAGAAGTAACCTTTTTAAATAAAAATAGTCAACGGAACTGTTAAAATACCGGTGATAAAAGAATAGTAGCATATGGTAGTTTATGGTATTTTCTGTAGCACACGGTACTCTACAGTAACACACGGTATTGCATAGTGTCTCATATTATTGGTCTGATAATTGACACCGTAACTGTTACGCATCATTTCATCGATAATTGTCACTGTATAATATTTTATATTATCAATTCAATAATTGTTGTTACACAGTATTTTGTATTATTGATTTAATAATTGTCACAGTAACATATGCACAGTAATTCACATTATTGAATCAATAATTGTCATTACACAGTAACGTATGCTTTCTTTTACATTATTATTATCTCTATTATGATGTTATTTAAACAATTGTATTTCATTAATTTATTGACTTGATATCTAAGAGCTAACTATACTGTATTTATAACAATTAGTCATAATAATTGAATTGATAAAGTTATTTGTTTATAATATAAAGTTAGGTGATTATTAGGTGATATGAAATGAATGGTGTAGATTAAAGTGTGAATTATTGTTGAATAATTGAATTGATTTGTTTATAATATAAAGTTAGGTGATTATTAGGTGATATGAAATGAATGGTGTAGATTAAAGTGTGAATTATTGTTGAATAATTAAATTGATTTGTTTATAATATAAAGTTAGGTGATTATTAGGTGATATGAAATGAATGGTGTAGATTAAAGATAATATAATATTTGAAATGGATGGTGTAGATTAAAAGATGATCTTTAAATGAATGGTTTAGATTAAATGAATGATAAGATTTTTGGCTATAAATAGAAGCCTTAACTTAAGGATTTTTCATAAACTTCCTTACTTGTTCTTTCTTTCTCTCTCTAAATACTTTTTGTGTAAGTTCTCTCTAAGTGTTCTTAAGTCATTCCTAGTTTTGAAATCTTTTGCATTCTTCTTTGAATTCCCGAGTGGAATTTTCTTATGTACAGTAACTCTTTCGAAAAATCGTAGTAAATTCATTATTTGTCAGAATTTAATGAATTAAAAGCCTGTCTCTTAAGTTTTTCGTCCTCTACAACTTTGAAGAAGGAAGAAAAGTCATCTGAAATCATCTTCATACCTTAAAATACTAAAAACCGTAACCTATTCTGATTTTCGTCACTATTTTCAGTCTTAGTTTTGAAAATTCATAACTTATTCATATTAACTCCGAATTGAGTGATTCTTGAGTCTATGCCGTCTATCTTTCCGAGAGTAACATTATTTTAAAAGCATAAAGAGATTTTAAAAACTCTAGAAGACTCAAAAGTCAGATTCCTTACTGCTACAAACAAGGAAGGATTTGTTCGGCTATAAACTTGTTTCACAATATCAAGGTAAGGAATGTCATCTTCTTTCATCTTCTATTATTAAAACTTACTACGGTAAGGGATACCATCTTTTTCATCTTCCATTATTCAAACGTACTATGGTAAGGGATTATCATTATTTGATTCTCGATAATAATATTGTTTCTTCCTTACTCATAAGACGTGCATTTTATTTCCATGTATTAAATTGTGGGAATAACCTTACGGAGCGGATTGCCGCCTGTTGGTGAATAACCTTTCGTATTCATTCATTATTAATCTCTGAGAATAACCTTACGGAGCGGATTGCCGCCTGTTTGGTGAATAACTCTTTGTACTCAAATTCTATTAAATTGTGGGAATAACCTTACGGAGCGGATTGCCGCCTGTTTGGTGAATAACTCTTTGTACTCAAATTCTATTAAATTGTGGGAATAACCTTACGGAGCGGATTGCCGCCTGTTGGTGAATAACCCTTTGTATTAATTTCCTTCACCTTTTGTTAATCAAACCTGCTACGGTAAGGGATATTATTTTCTTTCATACTCCTAAATCGAAATTTATTATGGAACTATTGCTTCTATAATTCCTGAAAATATTATATGTTCCATAATAGTTGAACTTCATTATTTCAACTGAACCTTCCTATTTACGTGAACCTTTCTATTGAATTGTAACCGTTATTCTGAACTGTGGATCTTGAATATCATTTTTAAATTTCACTCCACATCATGTTGACAATTTGGACATTATTTGAATCTGTACAAAGTAAACTTCCGATACTTATTGTTATCCTATTTCTTCTGTTCATCATTTATATCATTCTAATCATCCAAAAATCAAGCTGTTGTGAATATCTGTGGCCGGGGGGCACAGATGTGATATATTTGTTGAACAGATGATAGGTTAAAGGCGATATAATAGGTTAAAGGCGATACATCTGTTCGGTGTCTTTTATGGCACGTGGTGAATGTTCTCTTTGGCCCGTAGTGCAAAGATGAACTGTTGTTTGGTATGATTATGACCAAAGGCTGAATCTGGTATAATCATGACCGTTGGTGTTATATTGAATGTCTTTGGCCCGTAGTGCAAAGATGAACTGTTGATCTGCATGATTATGATCAGGAACTGTGAATTTGTATTATCTTGACTAATGATATTTCAGATGATAAAAGTTGATGATGTTTTTCCTAAAAAGAGAACCGAGTGGACATTATAGTCTGCATTATTCTTCTAATAGATTACTCATTCCGCTGCTATTATTGATCTGAACGTTGTTTAAGAATTTAACTGCAGTTTTTGATATAAACCTTGTAGTCTATTGTATTCTATCAAGAACTCAATTGTTGAAGACTAATGATAATTTATTCATCATTATCTTAGTCATGATATTCTTTACTGGGCTATTTGAGCTCACCCTTTCTTTTGTTCCATTGTTTTTCAACAGGAGATGAAAACATAACAGGGTCTAGCCGGGGAATGGAGTGAGGGTCCGAGGAATAGTTATCATAGTCTTCACGTTTTGTAAAATAGTGTGGCAATAATAGTGAAGACTTAGTTGTGTATTATTATACACTGTATTGTTGTACGTTGTGCTTTGTTGTAATAATTTTGTTGTAGTATTTTGACGACTCAAGTTTGGGCTGTGTGGGCCCAGATTTGGGGGGCGTCACAGTTGGTATCAGAGCCATATAACGAAGAGCCCCGAGCCTCTCGCTGGTGACTTCCTAGGGAAAGGGGATGCACCGAAGCCAGACTCTCCGTAGGGGACGCCTATAGTACAGGTGGCAAACTGATAGGTACCATTGTGAGGTGCTGTCCCTATGGTGGGATGAGAGTCACAGTTGGCATCAGAGCTTAGGGATATGGTCTTTAATGGAGATCTGTGGTAGAACTAGGAGGGGAGAGACGAATAGAATCAGTCACTAGTGTGTCCTACCTAAAATAGATTTTATTATCTAATGAGTCGATTTGAATGTAGGAACAGGAAGTGATGAGTCAGTTTGTTTGAACTAACAATTATTTTGTGACCACAGTTTAGTATGGCATCTGAAAATCAAGAGGATAACTATGAAATGCCCGGTACGTCAATTTCGGGGACGAAATTTCATAAGGAGGGGAGGTTGTAAGACCCCGAATTTTATGAAATACAAAATTTAATTTTTCTTCATATATATATTTTTGAAACAGTAAGTGGTTAAATCGATAAAGTTAAAAGTTAAGGATGTTATGTGCAAATTTTATTTTGTCGGACAATATTCGCTTTGTCGGGGAATATTCGTTTGGTCGGGGAATATTCGTGCCGTACGACGGCGCCGAAATAATAAATTATTGGTGGACCCCACAACGGAATATTTGTCGGATATAGAAAACGACAGAAGTAACCTTTTTAAATAAAAATAGTCAACGGAACTGTTAAAATACCGGTGATAAAAGAATAGTAGCATATGGTAGTTTATGGTATTTTCTGTAGCACACGGTACTCTACAGTAACACACGGTATTGCATAGTGTCTCATATTATTGGTCTGATAATTGACACCGTAACTGTTACGCATCATTTCATCGATAATTGTCACTGCATAATATTTTATATTATCAATTCAATAATTGTTGTTACACAGTATTTTGTATTATTGATTTAATAATTGTCACAGTAACATATGCACAGTAATTCACATTATTGAATCAATAATTGTCATTACACAGTAACGTATGCTTTCTTTTACATTATTATTATCTCTATTATGATGTTATTTAAACAATTGTATTTCATTAATTTATTGACTTGATATCTAAGAGCTAACTATACTGTATTTATAACAATTAGTCATAATAATTGAATTGATAAAGTTATTTGTTTATAATATAAAGTTAGGTGATTATTAGGTGATATGAAATGAATGGTGTAGATTAAAGTGTGAATTATTGTTGAATAATTGAATTGATTTGTTTATAATATAAAGTTAGGTGATTATTAGGTGATATGAAATGAATGGTGTAGATTAAAGTGTGAATTATTGTTGAATAATTAAATTGATTTGTTTATAATATAAAGTTAGGTGATTATTAGGTGATATGAAATGAATGGTGTAGATTAAAGATAATATAATATTTGAAATGGATGGTGTAGATTAAAAGATGATCTTTAAATGAATGGTTTAGATTAAATGAATGATAAGATTTTTGGCTATAAATAGAAGCCTTAACTTAAGGATTTTTCATAAACTTCCTTACTTGTTCTTTCTTTCTCTCTCTAAATACTTTTTGTGTAAGTTCTCTCTAAGTGTTCTTAAGTCATTCCTAGTTTTGAAATCTTTTGCATTCTTCTTTGAATTCCCGAGTGGAATTTTCTTATGTACAGTAACTCTTTCGAAAAATCGTAGTAAATTCATTATTTGTCAGAATTTAATGAATTAAAAGCCTGTCTCTTCAGTTTTTCGTCCTCTACAACTTTGAAGAAGGAAGAAAAGTCATCTGAAATCATCTTCATACCTTAAAATACTAAAAACCGTAACCTATTCTGATTTTCGTCACTATTTTCAGTCTTAGTTTTGAAAATTCATAACTCATTCATATTAACTCCGAATTGAGTGATTCTTGAGTCTATGCCGTCTATCTTTCCGAGAGTAACATTATTTTAAAAGCATAAAGAGATTTTAAAAACTCTAGAAGACTCAAAAGTCAGATTCCTTACTGCTACAAACAAGGAAGGATTTGTTCGGCTATAAACTTGTTTCACAATATCAAGGTAAGGAATGTCATCTTCTTTCATCTTCTATTATTAAAACTTACTACGGTAAGGGATACCATCTTTTTCATCTTCCATTATTCAAACGTACTATGGTAAGGGATTATCATTATTTGATTCTCGATAATAATATTGTTTCTTCCTTACTCATAAGACGTGCATTTTATTTCCATGTATTAAATTGTGGGAATAACCTTACGGAGCGGATTGCCGCCTGTTGGTGAATAACCTTTCGTATTCATTCATTATTAATCTCTGAGAATAACCTTACGGAGCGGATTGCCGCCTGTTTGGTGAATAACTCTTTGTACTCAAATTCTATTAAATTGTGGGAATAACCTTACGGAGCGGATTGCCGCCTGTTTGGTGAATAACTCTTTGTACTCAAATTCTATTAAATTGTGGGAATAACCTTACGGAGCGGATTGCCGCCTGTTTGGTGAATAACTCTTTGTACTCAAATTCTATTAAATTGTGGGAATAACCTTACGGAGCGGATTGCCGCCTGTTGGTGAATAACCCTTTGTATTAATTTCCTTCACCTTTTGTTAATCAAACCTGCTACGGTAAGGGATATTATTTTCTTTCATACTCCTAAATCGAAATTTATTATGGAACTATTGCTTCTATAATTCCTGAAAATATTATATGTTCCATAATAGTTGAACTTCATTATTTCAACTGAACCTTCCTATTTACGTGAACCTTTCTATTGAATTGTAACCGTTATTCTGAACTGTGGATCTTGAATATCATTTTTAAATTTCACTCCACATCATGTTGACAATTTGGACATTATTTGAATCTGTACAAAGTAAACTTCCGATACTTATTGTTATCCTATTTCTTCTGTTCATCATTTATATCATTCTAATCATCCAAAAATCAAGCTGTTGTGAATATCTGTGGCCGGGGGGCACAGATGTGATATATTTGTTGAACAGATGATAGGTTAAAGGCGATATAATAGGTTAAAGGCGATACATCTGTTCGGTATCTTTTATGGCACGTGGTGAATGTTCTCTTTGGCCCGTAGTGCAAAGATGAACTGTTGTTTGGTATGATTATGACCAAAGGCTGAATCTGGTATAATCATGACCGTTGGTGTTATATTGAATGTCTTTGGCCCGTAGTGCAAAGATGAACTGTTGATCTGCATGATTATGATCAGGAACTGTGAATTTGTATTATCTTGACTAATGATATTTCAGATGATAAAAGTTGATGATGTTTTTCCTAAAAAGAGAACCGAGTGGACATTATAGTCTGCATTATTCTTCTAATAGATTACTCATTCCGCTGCTATTATTGATCTGAACGTTGTTTAAGAATTTAACTGCAGTTTTTGATATAAACCTTGTAGTCTATTGTATTCTATCAAGAACTCAATTGTTGAAGATTAATGATAATTTATTCATCATTATCTTAGTCATGATATTCTTTACTGGGCTATTTGAGCTCACCCTTTCTTTTGTTCCATTGTTTTTCAACAGGAGATGAAAACATAACAGGGTCTAGCCGGGGAATGGAGTGAGGGTCCGAGGAATAGTTATCATAGTCTTCACGTTTTGTAAAATAGTGTGGCAATAATAGTGAAGACTTAGTTGTGTATTATTATACACTGTATTGTTGTACGTTGTGCTTTGTTGTAATAATTTTGTTGTAGTATTTTGACGACTCAAGTTTGGGCTGTGTGGGCCCAGATTTGGGGGGCGTCACATTCGGGACCCCCCATTGTTTGTACTCGAAGAAAAGTCCAACCTACGCCTCAACCTGTCTGACAGGGTCCCTTTCGATGTAGACCTCCCACCACCAGGTCCCAAACGATCCATCACAGAACCCTTAACAACATGAGTTGATTTCCCCGCAGACGAACCAGTTCGCTCAACCTGCACCATGGCTGTCTGCTTCAATTATCAAACGAGATTACTACCTCAACTGTCGTGAACAATGATTTCCGTTACACAGAAAAAAATCCCTCCTTCTAGCGCCATTGTTAACGCCTAATTTTGTAAGCACGTGGAAAATCACCAAAGCACGAGCACCTGCAACCACAAAACCGTTAGTCACCCCCAACAATAGCGACAGCTTGGGCCGTCCGGGGATGCTCCGGTGTGAGAGTAAGTAGCAGGCCAAAAGCGTAACAATAGAGAACAATAATGCTGGAATTATTATAACTCTGTGTAAGATTTAAGAGTGTGTACCATAATTCAGGAGCTAATGGCTTGTATTTATAATGCATGTCATCCCCAGAGTCCTTATTGGAGTGAGATATCCCAATCCAAACCATATTTGGATTATCCTTGTTGTCCATAGAAACCTTTCCTAATCACATGTCTGACCTCCACGAAAATAGGAAAAGGACACCTAATAGGACTAAACCTCAATCACCCCAAGCCGTGCGGAAATTATCAATCGAGAACTGGGCCTCTCATCCCCGAGCCCAACCCAGCCGAACCCCCATGCCACAATGTCCATGACCAAAATACGAACCCAACCCATCACTTTTACCCAGCCCAGACGACATCCGGGTCGGACAAATCCTATCCCAACAACGGGTCTTTGTATTTGTTGGGCATTCATTTTAAAGGGGAGTAATGTTTCTTCAAATTTTTGTGTGATCAATGAATTCATGGAAATCAATTCAAGATAAAAATTGATTATTCATTAATTATATAATTAAAAGCACAAATTTAATTTAGTTTCACTAATTTTTTTCTTTAGTTTTTCTATTCATACTAATATAAGTACTATCAAAATTTGTATTAATTAAATGCTATCTAAATTTTAAAATATTTCTATTTCTAATAGGAGCAGAAAAAGAAAGATTTTTTTTACTTATTAAAATTAATGTAAGTGCTATACAAATTTATAATAATTAAATATATATTATCTAAATTTGTAAAGTATTAAAAAAAAATTCCAACTAATCCTTAATAGAAAAAATAGCTTTTAAGAGAATTTTTATTTTTGATTTTTATCAATTTTATTACAAATTAATGTAATTAATTAAGATGATATAAAAAAATTATGTTCTGTCATATAATCCTATGAAATACACAGAGAATAAAACACATACATTAAGATATTGAAAAAAATCTTTTAATATATTTCACGATCTATTATATTAATATCAGTCATGAATTTCATTATTAAATTAGTATTTTAACTAAATTCATTAATTTTTTTTTTTTATCAAATTACATTATTAATTGTATTAATAATATGTAGTTTTTTTAAAACATAATAACTGTAAAATTAGTTAAAAAATTGTAGTAGATTTATTATTAATTAATTGTCATGATTAAATCATAACTTATTAAAACTTGAATTTCATACTGTTATTCGGATTATAATTTCAAACAAATTTTGTCAGTATACATAATAATATGTAATTTCACTATAATTTTAAATAAATTGAATAAATTATTTTTTTGAATCATAAGTAAATAAATATGTATTCCATTTAAATGTTTAGTTTAATAATTAATTAAAAAATAAATAATATATAATTCAAATATTTATTATTTAAATAAATATTTAATAATTATAATTATCTTCTTAAAATTTTAATTAATTAATTTTTATTTAATAATATAATAAACCATTATTCATGTGGCATGTAATTCCCATTGGTTAGTGAGTTTGTCTTATTAATTGCATGACTATGGCAGGCAGGTGGATATATTTTTACAAATATATTGCATGACTTCTTCCCATATATAATAGGAACCTCCTTACCGGGCCATCCATAGCATTTGTGAGATATTGGAGTAAACTAAGACCGTAATATAGGCTTTGTTTTGTTTTTCTTGTTAATTGTTATACAGAAAAACTACATAAAATAATTTTCACTATAATAAAAAATGGAGAAAAATACTTTTGTTTGGTTAACTTTGCCTCGATACAAATCCTTAAATTTTGAGGTAATTATTTTGAGAGTTAAACGCTCATTTTTTTACCTTTACCTTTCTTATTTTTCATTATGAAACCACAATGTGAGGTCAATAAAATTACGAAAGATTTTATCTTTCTTATTTGTCATTATGAAACCACTAGGTCAATAAAATCACGAATGATTTTGATTTATTTATTTTTTATTTTATACGGGATGAATTTACTTCAATTAATACATGATTTTTTTTTTGGGTTCGGGTCTTATATTAGGAGGTTTGGGAGTAGCGTTACTTCCCAATCCAATTTATTATGTCTTTTTTAATTATAGTTTTATTATTTGTAATTTAAATGGAACCAACCAACCTTTTCTTTTTTTATTTGTCATTTAGACGGAATCAACTAACGAATTCTTATATAAAAACTTAATTTTAACTGGATATGGTTCCAAATTTAGATAATGAAAACTTCACAAAGGAACGAGACTAAATTTTTTTATTATGCTATATAATTGACATAGAAATTGTAAGATGTAAAATAAAGGGCAATATGAGACTCTTGGAGTTTTTAAGATCTAGCAATTATTTTTATTAGAAAAAATTTCTTTAAATTTCATAATGTAAGCGATGTGAAACTTAAAAATTGTGAGATATAAAATAAAGGGCTAAGGATTAGTTGTTGGAAGATAGGCAATGTGAGATTTAGTTTTTGGAAGATAGGAGTGGGATGGAAGATAGGCCAAGTGAGACTTTGGAGTTTTTAAGTTACAACTAGCTTATTTTTCGCTTACTTATTTGTTCCTCCATGTAAGTCTTACGTTGCTTAATCAAGTCTCTCATATCCTAATTCTCATATATAAATATAAAAGATTTCATATTTTATTCTTAAAAATTTGGGTTGCGGGCTGGATTGAGTCACTTGTGGGCTCGGCCGTAACAGGTACGCATTGGCAGGGCCGGGTTATTTTTTTCCGGATCTACTGTCATTAGTGTCAATTTGTGTTGGAAATAGGACCTTTTACATTCTTTTCCTAGCATATTTCGTCATATTTACACTCTGCATCTTCCTTTTTATTTTTCAATGTTGTTTGTGATCATTTTTTGCTAATATATTTTGAACGTTATGGTGACAAAACATAAATACAAAAAGGTAGATAAAAAATAATGAATCAAATTATAATTAACTGATGTTTTACATATATGGGTAACTTCAGTGATAATTATAACCAAGTGTTGTCTTACATATCATTTTATATTTTATTTTTATATCAAATTTTTAGTCGTTAAAACATTACTGTTATCGGAGTTATCTTGTGGTTTGTTTAGGTTTCTTTGGTGCCGCGGGCTCGTCTTGGACAGTTCCGGTGCTACTGCATTAAAGATGGGTTTGAAATTGTCTGGATTAATTTGAATATTAAAGTCATTTACTAAACTAAAAATGAAAGGGTTTTTTAATTTTGAAATATTACCGAAATATGAACTTTAGAAGACCAATTTATATTTTGTAACTCCTATAATTTGATTTGGTCGGTCAGTATTACTGATTAAAAGACAAGATGGTAAGCCGACCACTACATAAGCTATGGCCAAGAGAAGGCAAGCAGCACCTCTTGATTTTCAATATTTCATTTCTTGGGAGAAAAATAGTCATAGTTATTCATGCAAGATTGAAAAAGAAAAAGAAAATTAAAAAATTAAAGCAATTGACTATATGATATCCTACTGAACAATGATCAAAGAAGAAAGGTTATCACGTAGGATGCATTGCACTTGTTTATCTAATAATTAGGTGATGTAAATAATGATGGGTCTTTATATTTGTAAGCCATTTCTCTTAAAGGGAGAATAATTTTTATTTTATATTTGTTTTTTTTAAAGTTTTAATGCTAAGATTTTTAATTTTAATTTTAATTCTTATTCTAGCACACAAGTTACTCTTATCAATTTGTCTGACGATTCATCAAAATTTTGCATACGTTTCAGTAATATAGATGATTATCTACTTGAGCACATATAAATAAATTTATTGAAATCAATACAACATAAAAATATTTTATTAATCTTAATAACTGTATGACTATGAAATGGATTTATTGTTACAACACATAATATGCCCATGCCCCATTTATCAAACACATTGAAAATAAGATTTTCCTCTTCATTTTATACAAAATATAGATTTACGCAATGTAATTTCGAGGCTTGATATATATCTCGGAGTATCTTATGATGTAATTCATTACATCCCTATTCTTATCGACATTCTTGTGATATACCATTGTGAATCTGATTCAAAATTGCTACAATTCTATCGATTCCAACCTGCAAACAATATATAACCCCTTCGGATTTCTTTCCTTGATTATTTTCATTTTCTTCCTATTTGTAACTGAATATATATAATTAATATTAATATAGCTTGACCCTCCTTAAGGTTATAGCTTGACCCATATGTAGAGCATATAGCGACTGTTTAACCGTCGTTATACATCTATAGCGACACTTATATTATAAAAATAGTAAAATTTATAGTAAATTTATCAGTTCACTTCTTATTACTATACAAAAAAACCTTTCGACTCGTATTATAAAATATGACCGATGTTGGATTCATCCGTTTCTTTCAATATTTACTATCCATATGTTCAATTATTATCCGAATTTAAATAAATTTTGTAAAACAAGTAGAAGAAATGAGATAAAAATCATGAACAGATTACACATAAATTGACTATGCCATTGTTACTAGTTTTAACTCAACCTAAAACAGAGTACAGACTCCAGTTCCAACTACAAGTTAAATAATGATGGAAAGGTCATTTTTTGTAAGGAGAATATTTCCTTTACGGTTAGGTTGATTAGTTTCCATGCTAATAGTATTAATTTTCTCATTTTTTGGCGCACAAGCTATCCTTGATAATTTATTTAATGATTTTTCAAAATTTTCCGTAATTGATTATGATACACATTTAAGGGTTTGTTTGAATACCTTTGCATGTCCAAACGCACTGCACCAATTTTGGTGCATTGCGTTTGAGACCCAAACACAATGTTTAAGAGTTAGTGAATTAAATAAGTCGCGTTTAAAATCAACGTCTGTTAGTAATAAATTCATATCAAAGATCGATATGTTAAACTCATTCAAACCTTGTTTAGAATTTTTGGCATGAGAATTCAAAATCACAAGAGAATAGGGCAAACAAATCACAGTGCATGGTAGACCTGTAAAAGAAAATGTTGCACCTGTAAAAGAAAAAGTTGAAAAACTACATTAAAACATTCTAAGTAGGAGAGGTTAACATTATTGTTAGTATTCCATGTGTATTTAGTTAGAAAAGTAGTTTGCTCCCTCCCTACAATTATTTGAGTATTGAATTTAAAAATATAGTTCAGGATCTTATACTCCATTTTTAGAATAGGGACTAATGAGTAATTTTGATCAGGAAATATGGGTTATAAAGAATTCTCCCTCCCGACTACTTTGCAATTATCCTCATTTGTTTTTCATATCTTTAAAAAAAATCCAAACCCTCTCTTACAAATTTCAGTTATACAATCCGTTTACAAAAGTTCTGATTAAGACTAGAAATTTAATCATCTTCTGACATAGATTATAAATCTAGAATAATCTCAATTCTATTTGTGACCGTTATACAAACGCTTTACAAAAATTCTCAAGTCTAGAATAATCTCAAATTCTATTTGTGACACTTATACAAGCACTTTACAAAAGTTTTCAAGTTAGTGATTTAGATTAGGATTATACTTATTTACAAAAAATATTTTTAGGATTGAACTATTTGTATTAATTTAACATTATTTTGAATTATTTTATTTCATGATGGGGGATTAATAGTCCTTTAAATAGTCATATGATTTTTTTTTTATTTTTTTATTTTATGATTCCCAAGACTATTTATGAGGGATTATATAATCCCATGACGAGCGTGGGATTAATAGTCCCATCATTTTAAGTTATTAAATGATTTTATGAGACTAATAGTCTAACATTAAGAGACTAATAATTCCGGATTAAATAATTCGAAATAGTGTTAAATTAATACAAATAGTCCAATCTCAAACATATTTTTTACAAATAAATATAGCCAATCTCTTGAGATAGATTATACATCTAGAATAATCTCAGTTGTATTTGTAAAATTGCACAAATACTGATTATCTCAATTTTGGAATGTATGGTAGTAATTTTTTTTTTTAATATGTGTTCACACGTTCCTTTTTATTTAATCAATATATGTCCCATTTGTGCAAATTTTTCTTATTGATTATATATATAATGAGTATGTTTCAAATAGAGATAAAAAGGAATTCTGTTATATTGTCGATCAAAATGTTCAATACTTAATGAACTGAAGACTAGTAAATAGTTTGTGAATTAAATAAAAAAAATATAAAATTCAATAAATTTTTGAGTCATTAAATCAAGTAATTATTGACGTGTCTTTGTTTTTGTAGATCATTTCTTTTAGAGAACGGAAATGATTCGTCAAATTTTTGGTATGATAAATAAATTCATGGAAATCACTCCGACAACATAAAAATTGTTTATTAATCTTATTAATTGCACGACCATGGGCCTATGGCAGTGAATATATTGTTACAATATATAATGCATGACATCCCTATATGTAATGGAACCCCCTTCCTTTACTAAGCCATATTGTGCTTCATATTATAGGAACCTCCTTATTAAGCCTTAGTGTTCTTCTATTGATATTGGAGTAAACTAAGATTGTAAGATAGGTTTTGTTTTGATTGCTATACATAACAACAAAGAGATAGAAAGAAAGCGAAGGAAAAGAAAAATAAATAAATAAATATTTTTGTTCGATTAAATTTTTTCCTAATACAATTTGTTCATATTCGAGGCTAAATCTCTTTTTGGATTAGGGGAATAAACACTTGTTTCCCTCATCTGACAGTGAATTAAGTGAATATGATTATAACTCGATTTCAATTTATATAGTAATTGAGTTGGATTGTTTCACATTGTACGTACCAATTAACTTATAAACTTATCAATAATGTTATAAAAGTGAAAAATATGATATATTAGTTACACTTTTAAGTTTAGATTATGAAAGGTTCAAATTATTAGTGGTCACAGAATTGTATGTTATAATATTTGACGGGGATTGATATTTTATAAGTAAAATTCAATATTTTTATAAGTTTCTTCTCGCACGAGGTTAATTTATTATTCATATGAAAAAAAAAATTGTAAAACTTTTTATACTTATAAAAATATCAATTATTTATTTAATATGTAGTGTTTACACTGCTAATTTTTTCCCATAGACCCTCGCTTAGATCTTTTTTATTTTCTTTCATAATGACTTGATAATACTTTTTTCTTATTGTGGCAAGATTTTTTTCTCGGAATCCGTGAAATAATGTAACATGCTCAAATGTAAAATAATTTTAGTAGTAAAAAGTATAAAAATATATATTTTTTAATAATTAACAATATTCACCATCAAATACTTTTTCATCAATTTTTCCCTCAACATATTCACCGTCAAATAATTTTTTAGCAATTCCTTCTATACGTTATTAATTTTTACCGAAAAACTTGGGGGCCTAAAGAAGAAATTAAAAAAAATAGAAGGTCAAAAAAAAAAAAAAAGCCAGGGTAACCTGGCCACCTGGCCCGCAGGTCCCTGCTTTTTGTGGAATTTGTTTTTTTCTTGTTTTATGTAGGATTTTTCTGAATACTGTCTCAATCTGTTGGTCATTGATTTCCTACCTTGGTTTCGAAAAGCCGGTGCCCACAGGTGTTCTACTGGGCCAATCAACGTCTGTCTGGCGTAAGATCCAATCTATAAATGAATGAAAAAAACTGTCCATGGCATGCTTCTTGGTTTTCTGTTCTTTTATTTGAAAGAACTATCATTTTAATTTTGATAATAGACTTAAAAAGTGCGCGCGCATACACATATACACATATATATATATATATATATATATATATATATAAAATCACTAAATATGTCGTTTGACTTCATAAAAACGAATACCAAGGTTATAATTTTAAAGATAAACAGAGTGAGCCAACACCTATTCGCGTAGTGATGCAGCAGTTGATCATTCTCTCTTGCAAATTCAAATTTAGCTAGTGGGAATTGGTGGATTCAAAGTACTAAAACTTATCTTCTTTCGTTATCCCATAACATAACTTAAATTCTTCTAGTGGTAAAATACAGAATAATACAGTACAATATTTGGATAAACATAAATTAAAAACAGCACCTATCAAGAATATTACCCATTCCTCGTCACCCAAGCCCCATAGTCACATGCTCAATCAAACATATATATCTTAATATACCTATATATATAGCGGACGGTTTAGTAAATGAAGTTTACGTAGACCTCACGCAGACCTTAGGTCCGCTAGTAATAGTAGCATTATCAGCTATTAACAGTAGCAGACGACGGGTTTTAAATATTTAATCTCAGCTGTTGATCCCTATAATGGATGGTATGGATGATATTTATCCTATCTTTTTCTGTAACAAATACATGTTATAGATCACCCTCATATATATATATATATATATATATATATATATATATATATATATATATTACCCATCCTTAAAGAGACAACTACCTCTTAAATTACTTCCTTCCTCTCCACGGCAGATTTTATGAGATCTAAAACTAAAATCCCAATCCCGGCCTTACCACAAAAATCCCCTTCTTCTCCACATAAGATCCCCTCTAATGTCTTACAACAAGAAAAAGCTCATTTGGAACATACTCAAAACCAATTCAGTCTGTGGCTGTCACAAACTCAAGCCCTCAGACATCATCCAGCCCAAGCCCAAGCCTAAGTCCAAGGCCAAATCCTTCATGGACCTAAAGCCCATGAGTCTATACAATTCCCCATCAAGCTTTTCAGAGAAAGGTGCTTGTGATTATAAAGACTACACTTCCACCACATCTTCTCTCAATCTTGACTCATTATCCCAAAATTGTTCCGAACATGAAAATGATCCGACCACTTCCAAAATCTTTGGCAGCATCGCCGTCGTGAAAGATTCCGATGATCCGTATACCGATTTCCGGCAGTCGATGCTTCAAATGATTATAGAAAGAGAAATCTACTCGAAAGAGGGTCTCCAAGAGCTTCTCAACCGGTTCTTGGAGCTAAATGATCCGACCCAACATGACATTATTGTTGAAGCTTTTATGGAGATTTGGGGCGAGGTGCTCTCTAAGAGACCTTTCATTTCGGGACAACCCTGTGAACCACAAGAGTCCCGTGAGGTCTGTCTAGGTAAGGTGTACGTGGCAGGTGCCATTGACATGCATGCACGTGAGGACATTCAATTCTAGATGTGAAGGTGCAATGAAGGTACCAATATATAACATGGGGTTTGGTTCAAAATATTTGACTTGAATTTGAGTTATTTGGTGGGAAAAATATATGTTAGGTTAGGATTTGAATGGATGAAATTGATATATTTGATGGAGAAAAGAACAAGCGGATAATATTGATTTTATTGAGACAGATCAGATATTGGTGCGTTACTTTAATGATTAAGTAGTTGGGCGTCAATATTACTACATTTATGTTTATAGATTAATAATAATAAATTACTTGACTAAAGTTATTTAGTTGCTAATTTCTAATTATGTGTTCTCTATATATGTAGAGGAATTTGACCATACTTTTCATGCTTATGTAATTTTTTAAACAGTTATATATATACAGGTGACACTTTGAAAGAGTTATTTTATATAAAATGACAGAGAATTGTAAAGAAATAAGGATTTTACTAAAATATGTCTTCTCCCACTATATATTCGATATATCATTGATGCTGCATTTATACAAGTATAAGGATATTACAACACAAAATATTTTAATTAAGGCGGTTGATAATGTCATAATAATATTTATTTTGTCAATATAAATATACATTTAACGATATTTTTACACTTGTTTCAGTAATATTTTAAATTTTTAACGACACTTATTATTATGACAGTATAAATGTTACCTGACATTATCAACGGTCTTAATTAATGATTTAAAATTTGCAATAATTCTGTAAGTTCCATATTATATGAAAGTATTGTTCATTTTTATTACTTTTAAACAAAAGCAATAGTCTAGTTGGCAAGTCAATATATATATATATATATATATATATATATATATATATATATATATATATATATATCAAAATTATTGTTTTAATTTTCAAGTCAAGATAAAGTTTGAAACGTCGTTTTAAACTTGTAGGTTAGATTGACTCTATTTATGAATGTTGTTATTCGTAATTTACGAGAGTAGTCTCAAAAAATATTTTAAATAACGTGTCATTATTATTTTTGTTACGTATATTTCTTGTGATTAATTATGTAATAAAGTAACGTTAAAATATTCAATCTCACATTATTTGAAACAAAAAAATTGAGACTTCTACCAATATCCAATTTATAATATGAACCACATCACAGTCATTTACACCAGCTTACCTTGCATGGGGTTTAAAGTTTGAATGATAAAGATTAGGAGAGGAAGAGTGTGAAAATAAAATTTGGTTACGGTGAAGTTAAAAGTTAACTTTATCAAAATAAGTTATAAAGTTTTTGATTACATTAAATGTGTATTGCTAACAATATAATCAAAAAATTTATAACTTACTATAGTGAAGTTGATTTTCAACCTTACCATAGCTAGATCCATGAAAATGAGAGATAAGACACTATTAAATTAATCTCAATATATGTACCTTTCTTTTTTAGCACTTTCATATTTTTTAACACGGGGGAGTTAAAATAAGACAATATAATACATATTAACGGGGCAATAAAGATGGCACAGAACAATTTATATCTTTTTAACATTTTTATCCTTATTGTTAACCATTTCCCCTCTCTTTTCACCGCTGAGAATTCTCCAAAAGTCTACAATATTGTAGCAACACATTAACCATATTAAGCGATTTCTTTGGTGTAAATATACTGGGTTTTTTCTACTTTTTAAGCGATTCAATTGTTGTTAATCCTTAACTAATTCTATTTCAGTAAATTGCCTCGTCTTGTACAGGCTATAATGAAGGAAATCTAAGCCGTGATACTTAGAGAGGCCATTGGTAAGATGACAGTTTGTGAGCAGAGAGACTTCACGAATGTAATTGATTTTCGTCCCGAGTGTTGCTAATTCTGTCAATTATACCGAATTGAGTGATGTTAATTGCGTAATTACATTTTATCCAATCAAACTGGCAGTATCCAATTGAAACAAAAAGGGTCTGATAATGCACAAAATTCATCACCCTCCTATTAACATATTTCTCTCACATCCTCTCCAAATTTAGTCTGTACAAACCAATAGAAAGTGAAAAATCTTGGCTTAGTTAACGCCTATATAGTGCTCTGTACCGTGGAATTATTAAGTCGGCCTCCTCCGGTTCCCCACCTACGGCCTACCTCAATAGCACCAACATTTCCACTCCTTCGTCTCTGCCGCGATTCATTTTTAGAAACCTGTACATATATATATTGTTAGTACTTGCATTTATGTGTACTCTTAATTGATTTGATGATAACAATGATATTAATATATATTTACATAAATAATTATGTTTTGTAAACTTGTTATGAATCTCTCTTACATAGAGTTTAGTTAGAGAACAAATTTGTTAGGTTTATTTAAAATCATAGAGAATGGTTGTGTAATCCTCGTAATAGTTGAAGTTATCCAAGTTTGGCTGCTATTTCGTTAAGTAAAAGATAAGATCGTAAAGTAAAGTATTAGATTGTAGAGTCATATTCCAGAGGCACTGTAGATCGTAAGGTAGAAATCATTTAGTGTAGTTACTCAACGATCTTAAGACCAACTTTATGTTTCTACACTAAAGGCCAGTTTAACCAAAATGTAGAGTGCAATATCTTGATATGTCAATGACATGTTTATGACAGAGGTTATAAACCTTAATACACATTTTTCATTGTTGATCTATAAATGTATTGCCGAAAAGGACGAAGAAGACAACACAACTTTTTTAATAGCTACATGAGACTACTATACCAAATATAGTACTATCGAAAGCAACAACTTGTCAGTAGACAACTATTCAAAGTCAAAGGAATCATGAATTGACAAGTGTCCTAGGTTATTTAAAGTAACGGCAACAATCCAACATGCAAATCCCAATGAGAGATTATAAAAGAATTGCTATTTCAACACTCAAAACAACGATTTGTCAAGTATTAAGCACCAAAAGTTCAAGTGTTTTTAAAACTCCACTCTATGATTCACTAGACAGAAAAATTAATGCAAGTCATTTAAAGAAAATCTTAAAGAAACTTAGCACTAACTTAGTCTACAAATATTTCTTTGTACTTATAGATCTTTGTGATCTCTTGTAATATTAAGTTTGTGCGACTTGAAAGATCCTTAGTGAATCATAGTTGTAATAGTTCTTAGTGAACTAACGTTTTTGTAACCTCGCTTATTCTTAATGGTTCATCCCTACTTGTGAAGTAGAAAAGAGGACTGGAGACTTTTGTGCTCCAAACATCTTAAAATTCTTGTGTTACTTACTTTTCTGCATTTTACTTTCCTACAATTTATAATTTGTCACTCTACTATTTTACCTCTATGACTAATTTTCATAACTGCGCTAAATTCAGAACTTTGGTTGTTTTATTTAATCTTTGAAGGGGTTTTCAAAATATTTTATGCTGTGCTACTTAAGTTAAACCAACCTGTTTAATTATTTGGTAACTTAATCTCAAACCTCTTCTAGATCTCTTTTTTGTCTTTGAAGATAGTACATATGACTTGGCCAAATTCTCTCTGCTACCAATAACTTCCTCGCCAAACGATTCTTCTCCTCCTCTTCCTTCCCTTCCTAGTGTGAGACTCATCTTCGAACGGAATTTCTACTGCTCAATCGAAATTCGGAACTCAAACTAAAACTCTTCATCATGTAACAGAGGTTATGGTGGTGAGAATATATACAACCGAGGTGGGTTGTTGCATGGGATGTAAGAGTTCTAACTAGTGGCGAGATTAAAGAATGAGAAAGCGGGAATTGGTTAATAAGGGCAAAATCGTTCAAAGAATATAAATTGACCTGTATCTATCTATATTGCCATGTTAATATGCAGTTGTCATATTTTTCTATATTGCCATGTTAATATGCACTTGTCATATTTATTCTGATATGGTTAAAAAATTATTATAATAACCTAATCCAAAATTTATTCTGAGAGGGTTAAAAACATTGATTCATACTATTCAATTAAATTGTAAATTTTGTTGGCATAGGTGTAAATTCTTACTAATCAATTAACCTGTTTGTTGGTATAGGTGTAAATTCTTACCATACAATTAAACTGTAATTTTTTTTTTGGTTACAATTAAACTGTAATTATTATTATTATTATTATTATTATTATCATTTTTGCTTATTTTGCGTATGAGTAGTGGTATATGATGTGAAAAGTTTAAATGTTCAATATATAAATAGGGAACTATAAGATCAAAAGGTGTCGTCTAACTGGTTGACTATCAATATGTGATTTTGATATTAAACTTGATTACAAGTAGATAGTTCATTATGTTAGGAAAACTTATGAATCAGTTGTATAGGTTTAGTTCACTCCAATATCTCATAATTTTAATGTTAAGATAGAGCATTTATCATCATTTATAATATTAGAAGTATTGTAGCAAAATTTTATTTGTGAGATAAAGGACACTTGTCAGTATATTGTGGTTTAGTGAAGATCGATGTTATCGACTATACATTGAGAGGAGTTAACCATATATCAAAATGATCGCATGGGTAGATTTAATCATGCCATTTTTAAATACAAAGTAATGGAAAAAGCATGTCTGCCTTTTTTTATTATTGATTTCATGTTATTATAATGATGCTAAGACGCGCCCAATTTTCTTAACATTTATATATTATTCGTATAACTCAAAAAAGTTATTAATGAATTCAATAAGAGATATTAAATAAATATTAAAAGATAGATATTTTTAAAGGATCAAATAAGAATCGAGATTTAATAAATTAATTTTTTAGGTTAAAATGTGATTTTAAATAAATATGAACTTGCTATACTACTGACATGAACTTCAATTTGAACAGAAATATTAAACTTAAATTATGATTTCTACACGCCATTATATAACTATTATTATTTTCTTGATTCGTCATTACCGAAAGTGTGGGAGAAGACTTGCATCTATAATTGAAATCTTAGGTTGTGTTTGATTACATCTGAATGTATATTAACAGTACACGTCTTAATACATCATAAACAAGTTATCTGAATATTTCATATTTAATTTTGTATCGTAATGATTTAAAGGCATTCAGAAGAATTTTTTTATTATCACAATTTTAAACATTAAAATACAATAAGAGGTGAGTTATTAAAATATATTAAGATGTAATCAAATACAATCTTAATTTTTCAAAGGAAACAATTAATGCCCAAGTTTCTCAAGGGAAATAATATATAAATCAAATTCAGATATACCCAGGAAATGAAAGGGACATTTACACTTTATAATACTTTTTTAGAAAAAATTACATTAAAAGTGTATTTTAAAAATATTTACAAAAATGTTATAATTTAATGTTTTATTTTTAAAAGTAGTGCAGTTGTTGTTCCTTAAATTTAGTTACGTGATTTAGTAAGTTTCCTTATTTTATGTTAGTTGCTTATTTTGTGGAAACTTGATTTTATTAGTTTATTTTTCTTTATCAGTGTTTTGTTAGTTTTTTTTTGTATACTGAGTATATGTTACTTGGAAACCCCTTTTACGTAAATGTATCTCTCCATTCAACTCTATCAGAATGAAACCATTTCCTCCATCAAAGTAGTCAAGTAGTTCCCAGTTAATTGCTTGTTCTATCGATTTCTCCGAATGTTGGTACTTTTAAAACCCCTGTTCCGTAAATTTTGCATGGTTAAGGGTACTCATCACTTTTTCGTCTTCAATTGATTTATCTAGATCGGTGGTTACCGGTTATTGTGCAAACCCTTGTACCGTAAATGTTGGTACTTCTAATCTAATTCGATTTTCGTCTTCAATCGATTTCTTCATATCGGTGGTGGCCGGTTAGTGTCTGTAATCGGCATCGTTTGTTTATTTTTTTCCTGTTATCGTCTTCGTTTCTATTTGGTGTTGCTGTCGTTGGATTTGATCGGAAGTGGATTTTTGTGTGTCGTTGAGTTTTTTTCCAGGTTAGTAATTGGTTATTTAGTTTAATTTTTTATTTTTGAATTTATGATGGTATAATATTAATGTATTATTTGTCTATGTTGAATATGTTTTTTTTTGTTAGTTCGTATGATTTTGTATGGGATGGTTTATATATGAAATACCATTGTTGGAAATGGTGATTAGCATGTTGTTATTGTTGGTTAACAGTGTTTATATTTGTTATTACGACTTATGACATTGTGTGTTAAGTAATAAATATATGTAGGTAATTTCATTTACATCATTTGGTTACCCAGTTTGACAATGTTGGTTTCTAATGTTTCCCTTGGTGGTTAGTAATTTTGCCATTGTTTGGAAACCCCAGGGCAATTGTTTGTATACATTGGGTTTGTTAACATAGTTGTATTGTTTGGTTACTAATTTTGTTCTTGTTGGTTACTAGTGTTGTCATTGTTAGTAAACATTGTTGACATTGTTGGTTATCAGTTTTGCCATGGTTGTAATAACATAGTTTTAAGTTAATGTTTTATTTATAAAAGTATTGCAGTTGTTGTTCCTTTAATTTAGTTTCGTGATTTAATTAGTTACCTTAGTATTCAACTGCACCTCAATCTATGGAGACGTGATTTAAGATTATACACACTCAAACATCTTTTTGTTACTTGATTTCATGAGCTATACCTCTTCACATCCAATCCTCACATTTCGACTGTGACGACCCCAAATCCGGGTTCTTTAACCTCGGGTTTGGTTCTCACTGTACAATACATAACAACAATGAAATACATATATTGTATTCAAACTTCGCGGAATAATACAAAAGGTTCCTTAATCAAAAGGCTACACTTTCCAAGGTCTATTACCTTAATCTTAACATTACATATCTTAAGGGAAATACAAAAGATTTACAACAGTAATTATATAACAGTAATATAAACTAGCATGCAATTACTAAAACTAAACATTCGCTTTCCCCTTGCCTTTGTCCGATTTAGAGCTTTCGGGAATGGCTGAAATATAGTCATGATATAGCAAGAATGAGCAACTAAATGACTCAGCAAGTTTATAAACAACAATCATACGATATATCATGATGAAGGGAAATAACTTCAAGGTTTCAACAATAGCAATTGTGAAAGATAACAAGAATCAATGTTCAATAAAAGAAGGAATTGACTCTTTACTGCTGAGTGGTCTTTAATGACCATGAACTGCTAAGGTAGAACAGACATACAATGTCTGACTCCTTGTTAAAATAACGGGACACTTGAGGGGATCAGTCCTCTCATGTCCTATGTATATGTATCACATTTAGTTTTCTTGCGCGCTGTCGGGTCTCCGACAAATAAAAATCCCCTTTAACTAGGGTTGTTCTATCTCAGTTTTACTGTAAGAATCCGCACCAGCCAATGGTTTGGATAAACTTTTATAATATTCAACTAAATGAATTTAACATGCATTTGTCTAGCCTAAACAATTAGCTTAGACGTTCTTAAACAGTTTGCAAAAGCACTATGTGTGAATACAATAATCAATAACGATGTGAAGTAATTTTCGATAATTAATTCACTCAAAGGTCTGTCAAATATCTACGAGTGTAGATACTTGCTCAACAATAATTGAATTGCTCAAAGTAATTAAAGTTGAATAATAATTGCAACAATAAGTACAAGTTAAGGGTAGAAGACTTGTCTCGTGTGTCGTTTACTGCTAACCAACTTAATTTAACAATCCTTGAACGGACCTAATAATTAAATCAGTTTGATCTTAAATTAGTATCATATACTTGTAAGTATAATGACCTTTATAAACCTTACGAATCACATAATTATATAATTATGGGTATATAAACACATATGAAACATTATCATTAATTACTTGATAATATTTCAAACACAAAGAACCTATATTAATTATTTAATATAGTTCATACACTTATATAATATTATTAACAATTTAATAGTATTTTATTAGTCTTGTAGTATTATTAATCGTTTAATAATACATTATTAGTCTTCTAATATTATTAATCTTTTAATAATATTCTATCAATCACTTAACATTATTAATCCATTAATAACATTTTATTGTCCTTATAATATTATTAATTATTTAATAATATTTTATCATCCTTATAATATTATTAATCATTTAATAATATTTTATTCATTATTTAATATTATTAACTATTTAATAATATTTTAAATCATTATCTAATATTATTAATCATTTAATAATATTTTATTACCTCATTAATATTGTAATATCCCAGATATTTTCAAGATTTTAAATAATATCTTAATTGATTTTATTAAAGGTTAAGGTTTAAAACCTAGAATGTGAGAAGTAAGATGTGTAGAAAATGGGTAAACATTTTTTTTTTAACATAATTTATTTGTTAGAAATTAAATGTGAGAATATTATAATGATGCATATAGAGAATTTATTAAAGAAATAAATTAAATTGAGAAGTGAAGACGGTTATAAGGATATATATACATAGTTATGTATTCCTAGAGTTGTGTTTGTTAGCCAAACAAGAAGATGAGTAAATTAATACTCAATAAAACTAATAAATTAATTAGTTTAAATATGAAGTAAGAATGAAAGTCATGAAATATAATTAATTATGTTAATTATATTAGTTATGAGTTAAAGTTATATAAAAACTAGAAAGTTTGTCTAGAATGACAATATTAATAAGTTAATTGATTAAGTAATTAACTTAATTATTAAGTTGTGGTATAGAGTCCAAGTAATTTAATTACTACTAGTGGACTAGCCCAAAAGGATTATATGTGTTAGCCCAATATGGAAATATTTACATGAAGGTGGGTAATTTAATAAGAGAGCCCAATGGAAGGTAAACTATGTAGCCCCAAACATTTAAAAGTCCAATGTTGGTCAAAGTGTTGGAAAATATTATTGAGTGTAGAGAATTAACTAATGTAGGGTTAATTGAATAACCCTAGTTGGTAGACATGAGAGAGCATTAACCAAACGTTGGTGAATTGCTAGAAAAAGGAAAGTGGTGATGAGAATTAACTATGGATGAGTTAATTATGTAACTCAAGGTGGTAGAATAAATTAAATCAAATTTAATTGGACTATAATATAAGTCCAAATGAGGTATTAAACTAGGTTAAATTAATTAACCTAGTAGTTCATGTATTTAATTAAGCCTTGATCCAAGTTATAATTAATCAAGCCCAATGCTTGTTTTAATTAAATGTAACATAGGGTATTTAATGTTAGCCCAATGTAATAAATAAATTGAGCCCAAACTAATTAAATTGATGAGCCCAATATATTCAATCATAGAGTCCAATGTGGAGCTCAAATGATACTCAAAATTGGTCAACAATTGATCATATGTGTGTATATATATATATATAGATGTATATATGTATATTAAATGAAGAAAAAATAAAGCAAAAATGGAGATTAAAAAGGGCATTTTGCTGAGATTTTAGAGGGGCCCACTTGGGGGTGGCTTGTTGCACTTATATTGCTTTTATTTCACTCAACCAATAGCTTGTAAGCAAGCTTGATGCATGTCAATCACTTGGTCAATCAAGCTAGTCATTCAAAGTAATAGTAATCACCAATTTAGCTTCTAATTGCACCAAGGTTGGTTGATTAAGAAGTTAATGAAGTACTCCTAGAGTTCTATAAATAGAAATCACCAACACATGAGCAATGTTGGTCATTTCTATGCTTGGTAATATTTTTAGAGAGATGAAAGAATTCTAGAGAGAAGGGAGAGCATTGTTGGAGATTTCCACCAAGGAAAATTTGCTAGAGGATGGACAAGAGGAGTTCACAAGCCAAGATCATGTCAAGAGGAAGAGGAGCATCCATGATCAAGAGGTTCAAAAGTGATCTAACCTTCACCTATTTCATTTTTATAGTCTATATAAGTTTAATCGGTCAAAATATATTTTTAACCGATCAAAAGTAATTTTGATGCTCTAGAAGTCTAGATCTAAGATATATTGGTAGAATCATGGTTTGATATATTTCAACCATGTTTTGGTATGAGCGGTATGCATAATAATGCAAGAAATGTCTATCTTAAGCTTTACCGGTAAACCCTAGTTGGGTTGTGATTTATAGCATTTCATTTTGAAAGCTAGAGGTTGTGTTTGAAATTTTCTTCTTTGATATGGTAAATATATAAGTTAAGAACAAAACCTAGTTGGTATAATGTTCATGTGAGTTGTTATGGTCAAGATATGATTTTTAGACCAAAGAAGGCCATTTTAAGAACTCAATGTGCAAACATTCCACTTTGTGGCTATTTTTCATAACCAAAACTTTTCCAAAAATTTGATCCAATGATGGAATATTGTAGTTTAGGAAGATACGAATCCATCGATACCAATTTGAGGTCATTTGGATTTGTAGATTTCATTTTATTCAAGTTTTAATCAAATGAGCAAAAGTTAAAAAATCAGAAAATGGCAATTCTGCAGATTCTGTAAAAGGAGGGTCGGGGCCCTTGACACTGTTCACGGCCAGTGAGTTTTCCGTTCCGGGTCGGTTTGGGTCTTTTAAGTCCAAAATTGATAAAATTGCTTAAAAATTAATATAATTAATTTGGGACCCAACTTTAATAATTATTTATTATTTATAATAAATAATAAATAAAGTAAATAAAAACTATTATTATAATTAATTATTATTTAAAGGATATTAAATGGTAATTAAAGAAAGATGAAGTTAATAAGGTAATTATTTATTATTTTAATAAATAAGGATAATTAGTTAATTATTATTTAAATGATATTAAATAATAATTAAAGGGAGATAAAGTGAATAAAATGATCATTTGTTATTTAATGAATATTAAATAATAAATGAGATTAATTAACTAAGAGATTATTATTTAAATAATCATTAAAGGATTTGAGGATTGTTAAAATATTATTAAATGGTTAATAATATTAATAAGTGATTAAAATATTATTAAATGGTTAATAATATTAATAAGTGATTAAAATATTATTAAATGGTTAATAATATTAATAAGTGATTTAAAATATTATTAAATGATTAATAATATTAATAAGTGATTAAAATATTATTAAATGGTTAATAATATTAATAAGTGATTAAAATATTATTAAATGGTTAATAATTTTAATAAGTGATCAAAATATTATTAAATGGTTAATAATATTAATAAGTGATTAAAATATTATTAAATGATTAATAATATTAATAAGTGATTAAAATATTATTAAATAGTTAATAATATTAATAAGTGGTTAAAATATTATTAAATAGTTAATAATATTAATAAGTGATTAAAATATTATTAAATTGTTAATAATATTAATAAATGATTAAAATATTATTAAATTGTTAATAATATTAATAAGTGATTAAAATATTATTAAAGGGTTAATAATATTTGATTGTAGTTATATATTATCAAAGGTAGATAATATTTTGAGATATTTGGTACATTATTAAATGTCCAAATCATTAAGTTGCGTAAAGAAGAAAGTTTAATTGAATTAAACCAAGGTAAGAGTCCATTGGTGATTAAATATTAGACAACTTATAAAATATAGGTTGTATGAAGAACGCAAGGTATTGGTGAAAGATGGTTAAGCGTACCCGATATGTTCAACTAGGTTTGGGCTAGGGGTTTTGTCCGGAACTTAAGGGTTCGTTTGTCGGACATCTTAAGAGTTAATAATTTAAAGTTAGAGTCTTATATAAAGGCTAAGTAATAGTCATTATATCTAATGATTATTTCAATTTCCTATATAAATTGTAGGTTGAACGCAAGACGCAAATAAGCGTAACTGGTAGAAGCGAACCAGACAAGTTTTTCAGAACTTGCTCCTATGTGCATTAAAATGCTACAATTTGATGTTATATTATTAACATGAAGATATTTTGATGATATTTGTGATATATGAATAACATGAGATATGGTTACATGTGAAATATGTACCGATATGAAGCATGATTTGCTAGATGCTAGTTGTTTATTGTATGTGATGCATAAGAAGTATGAACCATTCATAAAATGAAATGCATGATGTAAGAATAAAATGTAGAGCATGTATAATATGTGAAGCATGTAATGTGTTATGTGTAACTGTTGAACTTGCTGAGCCGTCGTGCTCACTCTTGCCTAAACCAACATTTTCAGATAAGGCTAGTTACCTGAAGTTCTCGATAAAAAATAAGGAACAGGAAAACATATTACTTCCATTGAAGATCTAAATATCTATTATAGATATCAGTCCGAATTGGACAGGTAAATGATTGCGTAGCATAAGATATTGTTGGTACGTTATATGAGTGTTAAATACTCAAGTTGATTGTAATATAATGTCGTATCAGGTATGATATTAAGACATACTAGGAATGTATAAAGATTTCGATTCTGGAATAGAAAGAGATGTTGTAAAATTGTAAATAAATGGTTATTTACTAATTATAATATTGTTGAAATTCTTAAACAATAAGGAAAAGGTTGTACTCGTGTTGAACCGGATCCGAGGTTCAAGGAACCCGGATTCGGGGTCGTCACAAATATTATTAACCATTTAATAATATTTTAAACATTATCTAATATTATTAATTATTTAATTATATTTTATTTAATATCCAATATTATTAATCATTTAATAATATTTTATTATCTTATTAATATTATTAATCATGTAGTAATATTTTAATACTCTTTAAATAATACCAAAAGTTAACTTTTAAATTGGGTTAACCTTAGTATTTAATTTAAACATTTAGATAGCATTGATTTACAAATAGACTCCATATAAATTTGTTTAATACCCAAATATATCCATTTTACACCTATTTCAACTTAATTTTTCAAAGAAAACTCGACCCGGATCAACCCGACCCGGACCGACCCGACCCGGAACACCAAAAATATGCTTAGCAGATTGTTCTGACGCAGCTGCGTCAGTCCTGACGCGGCTGCGTCAGTCATTTTGTCCGAAAGTCAACTGTTTGACTGCTCGACCCTCCGACGCTCCGACAGTCATAACTTCTTCATACGAAAATATTTTGGGGTGATTCTTAAGTCCATTCTCATCAGAATTTCCCCCTCTACAATTTCGCTTTAGATCACAAATCCAAATTTCAAACGTAACTAGACTCAAAATGGCTCACAATGTAACATAGGGTTTTAAAATCAACATCCTTTGCGGTAAAAGCCATAACTTCTTTGTTATTCATTATTTTTGAAAAGTTCAAAAATGTTTTATCTTTAAAACTCATAGATCTAACTTTCTAGCCGTAAAAATCCACTTTCCGATTTGTACATTTCAAAATACAACAATAAACCTAGCGTGCATAGTTAGGGTTTACCGGTAAAATTGTGTTATGAACTTTTCTACCATTTTTATGTATTTCTAACATACCAAAACATGTTATAAACACATAGATCTATGAATATACATATATTACATAGTTAAATACTTCTAGATCATCAAAACGAGTTTTGATCGGTTAAAAATAGATTTTAACCGATCAAAAGCTTTCTAGACTACAAAAATGAAATAAGATGAAGTTGAGAGCACTTTTAAACCTTGAGGTCTTGGATGCTCTTCTTCTCCTTCTACCAAAGTAAGTTGTGTAGCTAGTGGACATACACCAAAGCTTCCTTTAGTTTTTCCTCACACAAACACAAGTGTATCTCTCTTTTAACTCACAAAAGCTCTCTCTCTTTTCTCTAGAAAATGTCTAGCAAATGACTAACAAACTTGAACCAAGTGTGGAGCATTCTATTTATAGCCATCAACTAACTCCTCATTAGCTTGCTAATTCACCCATGTTGGTGAAATTAGTGCTTAATTACAATTACTATTGCATGGAATGACTAGGTGATTGACTAGGGTGGTTGGCCAACCTTGTCATAGAGTGAATTAGAAGCAACATGGAAATCAAGCTATCCAAGTGGGGCCCTCCAAAAATTCAGCAAAATGGCTTTTCCAAGCCATTTTTCCATTATTTTTAATGCTAAAATGTGCATATATACACACACACACACACACACACACATATATATATATATATATATATATATATATATATATATATATATATATATATATATATATATATATATATATTGACCAAAGTTTTGACTTGTATTGGACTTTACATTGGGCTTGGGAATAACTTCTATTGGGCTCATTCAATTAAATTGTTTGGGCTCAACTTAAATAACACATTGGACTTATATTAAATAGTCTAGGTTACATTTAATTAAATTAAGCATTGAGCTTGTTTAATTAATTACATGGGCTAGTAATCAAATTAATTACATGAGCTACTAGGTTAATATCTTTAACCTAGTTTATCTACTTATTTGGATTTAAAATATAATCCAATTAGATTTGCTTTAATTAATTATACACTTTGTTTTAATCCTTTAAATAAATATACAAGCACATAAGTACATTTATTTAATTATCTAATGCACAATTAATTAATGCGAAAAATTTAAATTCATTGCTAAATATTTATTAAGTATATTTACAATGACTAATGAAATTCGTGGTCATTACATCTACAGTGTTAAAGAATGTGGAATTTGTAAATGCCCCTATTTGAATCGTACCCAGTTTGTATTATGGTCTTCTCATTAATTAATGAAACTCTATTTCTTTGGTTAGTATTGCTGCACTTGTTATTTTAATTATTTTTGCAGATTGACCCATTATTGATACTTGTTGATTAAAAATAATGATTTATTTATTTCTTTTTTTGCATAGTTTTGTGTAGCTTGATTAGTTACTGGGTTTGTTTTCTCCATCAGAGAGCATTATTTTCCATGCTTTGGCATTTGTGGTGCTGTATTAACAAATTAAAATTAATGGAAATTCTTATCAGTGAACTAATCCACTAAGACGTGCGCGTCGTTACATGAAAAGTGTTGTCATTAAATGTACAAGTTTCAAGTATAAACAATATTGTTGTTGATACTATAAAGTAACATAAATAGACAGAGACATAACAAACTATAAATTTTCCCCTTCAAAATCATATAGCCTTTACTAACAACAAGAACCAACACCAGAAATCATCATTTATCAGAGGCAGATTGACAGATAAAAATTGATGTCAGAACACCCACCAGCGCTGTTACAGAAACTTGATTTACATCATTTGGTTACCTAGTTTGACAATGTTGGTTTCTAATGTTTCCCTTAGTGGTTAGTAATTTTGCCATTGTTTGGAAACCCCAGGGCAATTGTTTGTATACATTAGGTTTGTTAACATAGTTGTATTGTTTGGTTACTAATTTTGTTCTTGTTAGTTACCAGTGTTGTCATTGTTAGTAAACATTGTTGACATTGTTGGTTATCAGTTTTCCCATGGTTGTAATAGTATAGTTTTAAGTTAATGTTTTATTTATAAAAGTATTGCAGTTGTTGTTCCTTTAATTTAGTTTCGTGAGTTAATTAGTTACCTTAGTATTGCTTAGTTGCTTATTTTGTGGAACTTTGAATTTATTAGCTTATGATGGATTAAGTTTTGCCATGGCTTTTGTTTTCCGGTTATTTGTTTCTTTTTTATTTGGTGTTGCTGTCGTTGGTTGTGATTAGAAGTGGTTTTTGAGCGGTCGTCGATTTTTATTTCAGGTTAGTAATTGGTTAATTAGTTTAACTTTGTATTTTTGTAGTTACAATGTTATAATTTTCATGTAACATTTTTATATTTTGAATCTGTGTTCTTGTGTTATTTCGTTTGATTTTGTATAGGATGGTTTATAAAAGAAATAGCATTGTGATGGTCGATGAAAAGAAGAATGATGGGAAGGGTAAAACACGTAAAAGAAATAAGGAGGCTGATTATTCGGTTAATCCTTCAAAGAGGAGACATTTCGTAAAAAAGAGCAATGAATTGATTGTTCTAGAATCTGATTTCGAAGTTGAGCCAGTTAAAGTTGGTAATGAAATTCAAGATTATACGGCAAATACAAATTCGAATAACATTTTTAGAAGTCAAAAATATATGAAGGTGTGTTTTTTTGGTTGTTTTTAAATGTTTGGAAACCTTATTTGTTGTTAGTTGTTTATTTTTTTTAATAATTCTAAAGTTTTTTGTTTGTGGTCATTATTTCGTATTTTTTTGCTAATAATTTGTATTTTGTAGATTTGGGATTTATATTACGACGAGTGTCATCGAAATTTCAATGGAAAAATTGTTTATTGGTCCGATATGGAGGTGTGCAATCTGATCATGCAGAAATTGTCCGCTTCTCAAATGGAGATGTTTAAGTCGTCGTGTTTTGGAAACTTTCTAAATCTTGGAGAGACGATGATGTTTTCTCAGTTAATACATCAGGCATTGGTGAGGGAGGTTTACCAAACCGATAAGGGTGAGATGTGGTTTATGTTTGGTGAGACACGGGTAAGATTTGGGTTACCCGAGTTTTGTTTGATTTCTGGTCTGCGTGGTCAAGGGGGTGAAGATATCTCAGTATTTAGGAGGAGGGAGAATCAGTTGGTTGAAAAGTTTTTTGAGGGTAAGGTAGTGACGCGCAGCAGTATCGATAGGGTGTATCGGGCTGCTGTGTTTGATGATGAGGAGGAGGCGGCGAGGATATCTGCCATATTATTGGTTTTCAATTTTCTTCTAGCATCTGTTTCGGAAAATCATGTGGACGAGGTATTGCTTAACTACATTTCTTATGGCGACCTCAACAGTTATCCCTGGGGGAAAATTACATATGAGATGACAAAGAGGTCATTATCCATTGCTTTGAAGGGACAGTTAACTAAGGGCAGTAAGGGTAGGGTTGTATATAATTTTTCAAAGACAATTATTGTAAATTGTATAAATTGAACGGAGTACCATATGTGTTTCAAGTTTTCTTGTTTGAAACCATTCCTACTCTGAAGGTTAAGGGTTTCTGCATCGATAATAGGATTTCAGATGTTAGGTTATTTAGATGGAAGGAGTTGGGGAAGGCTCCCAATAAGGGCAGTCTCCATGATTTGGTTTTTGGTTCACCACAGGTATGTTGGTTACATATTATATTATATTTGGTTACCTTTGTTTATATTGTTGGTTACTTATATTTATATATTGTTATTGCTGTAGTTTTTTTTTTTTAAATGTTCAATGTTTTTATAGATGCCTTATTTAATGTTTTGAATTTGTTTCAGTTGATGATTCAATTAATCAGCCCTACGGCTTCCGAGAAGGAACAATTGAATTTGGATGGATTTCATTTTCAGTCTGGGTATTTTACTGCTGTTAAAGTTGATGCCGTTAAAGGGGGTGAAACCAAAATGGGTGGAGATGGTTGTTATACCCTTGATGATATTAAAAATGTTGTTGATGCACGTGTTAGACCGTTGGAAGAGAAGTTGACTGAAGTCAAGAAAGAAGTTGAGAAGCTTGGGGTTGATTTGAAAAATGATTTGAAAGTCTTTCGTTCTGAGATTTGTAATGACATTAGGTCAATTTTGACAAAGCCTTTTTATGTTCAAACTCATGGTGGTGTGGGTGGAAATGAGGATGTTGGTAGGCATCATGATAATGATGAAGATGAAGTTGCTGACATTGCTGGTGGTAATAACAGAGATGATGATGGTGATGTTGGTTGTGATGGGGATGGTGGTATGAGTGGTTTTTCCAATGATTTCGAGGACGACAAGGTTGAATACATGTTTTTTTATTTATATTTTTATGTGTCTGTTAGTATTAATTGTATTTGTTTTTACAGGATTGCATAAACAATGAAGAAACAAATTTGGACAATTTAAGCGGTGTTATGGGGAAAGAAGTTGTTGTTTATACTCCTGTTCAGGTTTGTGTTGTTTGTTAAATTTAGTTACCTTACTACGTTGGACTGGTTTATTCGTTACAATTTTTTAGTTATTGTTAGTAATTTTGTAGTTTGTAGTTGGACTTGTAATTTTATTTGTTTTTATTTTTTTGTCAATTGCTTAAGGTTGGTAACATGGAGGTAAAGAACGACTCGGCGATTGATGAGATGATTCTTTCAACTCAGGATATTGTTCAATGTATTGAAGTGGAAAGGAATGCTTTGAAATCTCGTGGAAGACCTGTTCGTGTTCATTTGATGGGTGCTGCTATGAAGTCTCCATATACGACGAATTTTGGTTCTTCTGCTTCATCTTGTTCTGTTGTGAGGCATTCTCAAGTACGCAGAGTTGTTTCTGCATTTCCCGATGTTTGTATGGGAATGCCATCTACGTCTGAAGATTCCCTGTTTGATCAGTGGTTCAAGATTGGTATGAATAACAGAAAAAGGTATGTTATTTGTAGTTGATGAGTAATATAAATTTTTTTTAAAAAAAATAATAATTTGTTTTATTTTATTAATATTGAAGGATTGAAAATTTTTCTGGAGCATGTGACAAGATCGAGCCACCCTTCAGTTTTGGATCTATAGTAATATCATCTAAGATGTGGTTTTACAAACTTAAGACTCCGGGGCAGTGGCTTGATAATGATGTGAGTTTGTTGCTTTTTAATTTTATATTATATAGTACTAAATTATTTATGAATTATGTGTTGTTGTTTTTTTTTTTTAAATAATATGGATTGGTTACCATATTTAGACTTTTTTGATTAATAATGATTCCCTTGTTGGTTACCAGTGTTTTAATTTTTTAGTTAGCAGTGTTGCCATTGTTGGATTAACAGTGTTGTCATTGTTAGTTAATAGGATTGCCCTTGTTAGTTAATTGTTTTGACATTGTTGGTTACTATTATTCATATTGTCAGTTAAAATTGTTTATAGTGTTCTATTAACATAGTTAATTGTGTTTGTTACCATTGATTGAAATTCTGGTTACCATATTGCAATTGTTGGTTAGCAGTGTATTTATTTGTTATTACCAGTGTTGATGTTGTGTGTTAAGTAATAATTATACGTGGGTAATTTCATTTATATGTTTTGGTTACCCAGTTTGATAATATTAGTTACTAATGTTTAGCTTGTTTGTTATTTATGTTGCTATTGTTAGTATACACTAGTGTGACGCCCCCAAATCTAGGCCCACACAGCCCAAACTTGAGTCGTCAAAAGACTACAACAAAATTATTACAACAAAGCACAACGTACAACAATACCGTGTATAATAATACACAACTAAGTCTTCACTATTATTGCCACACTATTTTACAACACGTGAAGACTATAATAGATATCCCTCGGACTCCCACTCCATTCCCCGGCTAGACCCAGCTACGTTCTCATATCCTGTTGAAAAATAATGGAACAAAAGGGTGAGCTCAAATAGCCCAGTAAGAAATATCATGACTAAGATAATGACGAATAAATTATCATTAGCCTTCAACAGGTGAGTTCTTGATAGAATACAACAGAATACAAGGTGTATATCAAAAACTGCAGTTAAATTCTTGAACAATGTTCAGATCAATAATAGCGGCGGAATGAGCAATCTATTAGAAGAATAATGTAGACTATAATGTCCACGCGCTTCTCTTTTTCGTAAAAACATCATCAACTTTTATCATCTGAAATACCATTAGTCAAGATAATACAAATTCACAGTTCCTGGTCATAATCATGCAAATCAACAGTTCATCTATGCATTACGGGCCAAAGAGAACATTCAATATAGCACCAGCGGTCATGATTATACCAGATTCAGCCTTTGGTCATAATCATACCAAACAACAGTTCATCTATGCACTACGGGCCAAAGAGAACTTTCAATATAACAACAACGGTCATGATTATACCAGATTCAGCCTTTGGTCATAATCATACCAAACAACAGTTCATCTATGCACTACGGGCCAAAGAGAACTTTCACCACGTGCCATAAAAGACACCGAACAGATGTATCGCCTTTAACCTAGTATATCGCCTTTAACCTATCATCTGTTCAACAATTATATCACATCTGTGCCCCCGGCCACAGATATTCACAACAACTTGATTCTTGATGATTAATACAAATAACAGTGATACAAATGATGAACAGAAGAACAGGATAAACAATAAGTATCGGAAGTTTACTTTGTGCAGATTCAAATAATGTCCAAATTGTCAACATGATGTGGAGTGAAATTTAAAAATGTTATTCAAGATTCTCAGTTCAGAATAACGGTTACAGTTCAATAGAAAGATTCAGAAAATAGGAAGGTTCAGTTGAAATAATGAAGTTCAACTATTATGGAACATATAATATTTTCAGGAATTATAGAAGAAATAGTTCCATAATAAGTTTCGATTCAGGAGTATGAAAGAAAATAATATCCCTTACCGTAGCAAGTTCAAGAGTGTAAAAAAAATGACATTTCTTACTGTAGTAAGTTTAAGAGTATGAAAGAAAATGAAATTCCTTACCGTAGTAAGTTCAAGAGTGTAAAAAAAATGACATTTCTTACCTTAACACGTGACTGGATATTGATTTAAATGAGATTGATCAACCTATATTTTTATAGTAAAATTAGTAATTACCACATATAAATTTCAAAGTGTATGATAACTCGTATAATATGAACTATCAAAATTATATATATTTAACATAATTTTTGTAGTATAATATAACTACTTTAAAATAGTTTTAAAAATAATATTCCAAAATAAATCTTCCAAAGAAAGCTTTTAAAAATGAATCTTCTCAAAGAAGAGTCTTCTAAAGGAAGATTTGTGAATACCGTGAAAAATAGGAATTTATAAAATTACTATTCTTTAATAAAAGACTTACTTGAAAAATTCCTGCACTCCTTTTGGCTTTCAAACACTCAAAATAGCCTTACTATTCTCAGAGAAAACTCATAAAATTCTTATAGAAAAATTTTATGTTTTAGGTGTGATTTTTCTATTCAGCTGAGCAAGCTATTTATAGGAGAAAAGAAGTTACTATGCGTGGTAGGTGAACTAAAAAAAAAATTCAGCAGAGGCTGCGCAAACGTTTTTAAAAATTTTCAATACTTGCACAGTAACTTTGCACAGTAACTTTAAAATTTTCAAAAAGTGAACAGTAATGAACAGTAACTTTTGTCGGCAGATGAACAGTAACTTCCCCGAGATGAACAGTAACTTCCGTCAGTGAATAGTAACTTTTCCGGGAATGAATAGTAAATTCCGGGAGTGAATAGTAACTTTTGAAAAATAAAATTTTTTATTTTTCCTGTGGGTCCAACATATAACATGAAATAATGCTACAACAATAATGTAATAAACACGTTACAGATTATTATTAATTTAATAATATAAATTACAGTATATTTGCAACTGTGACAATTATTAGGTTCAATAATTTTAAAAACAGTGCAGCAACAATTATTGACTCAATGATATAAAATACAGTGTAATGACAATTATTAAATCAATAATGCAAAATACTGTGTAACAACAATTATTGAATTGATAACATAAAATATTATGCAGTGACAATTATTGATGAAATGATGCGTAACAGTTACGGTGTCAATTATCAGAACAATAGTATGAGACACTGTGCAATACCGCGTGCTACTGTAGAGTACCGTGTGCTACAGAAAATACCATAAATTACCGTATGCTACTATTCTTTTATCACCGGTATTTTAACAGTTAACACCGTTGACTATTTTTATTTAAAAAGGTTACTTCTGTCGTTTTCTATATCCGACAAATATTCCGTTGTGGGGTCCACCAATAATTAGTTATTTCGGCGCCGTCGTACGGCCCGAATATTCCCCGACAAAACGAATATTCCCCGACAAAACGAATATTGTCCGACAAAATAAAATTTACACATAACATCCTTAACTTTCAATTTCGTTAATTTAAACACTTACTGTTTCAGGAAAAATATATATGAAGAAAAATTAATTTTTATATTTCATAAAATTCGGGGTCTTACAACCTCCCCTCCTTATGAAATTTCGTCCCCGAAATTGACGTACCAGGCATTTCAAAGTTATCCTCCTGATTTCCAGATGCCATACTAAACTGTGGTCACAAAATAATTGTTAGTTCAAACAAACTGACTCATCACTTCCTGTTCCTACATTCAAATCGATTCGTTAGATAACAAAATCTAATTTAGGTGGGACACACTAGTGACTGATTCTATTCGTCTCTCCCCTCCTAGTTCTAACCCCAGATCTCCATTAAAGACCATATCCCTAAGCTCTGATGCCAACTGTGACGCCCCCAAATCTAGGCCCACACAGCCCAAACTTGAGTCGTCAAAAGACTACAACAAAATTATTACAACAAAGCACAACGTACAACAATACCGTGTATAATAATACACAACTAAGTCTTCACTATTATTGCCACACTATTTTACAACACGTGAAGACTATAATAGATATCCCTCGGACTCCCACTCCATTCCCCGGCTAGACCCAGCTACGTTCTCATATCCTGTTGAAAAATAATGGAACAAAAGGGTGAGCTCAAATAGCCCAGTAAGAAATATCATGACTAAGATAATGACGAATAAATTATCATTAGCCTTCAACAGGTGAGTTCTTGATAGAATACAACAGAATACAAGGTGTATATCAAAAACTGCAGTTAAATTCTTGAACAATGTTCAGATCAATAATAGCGGCGGAATGAGCAATCTATTAGAAGAATAATGTAGACTATAATGTCCACGCGCTTCTCTTTTTCGTAAAAACATCATCAACTTTTATCATCTGAAATACCATTAGTCAAGATAATACAAATTCACAGTTCCTGGTCATAATCATGCAAATCAACAGTTCATCTATGCATTACGGGCCAAAGAGAACATTCAATATAGCACCAGCGGTCATGATTATACCAGATTCAGCCTTTGGTCATAATCATACCAAACAACAGTTCATCTATGCACTACAGGCCAAAGAGAACTTTCAATATAACAACAACGGTCATGATTATACCAGATTCAGCCTTTGGTCATAATCATACCAAACAACAGTTCATCTATGCACTACGGGCCAAAGAGAACTTTCACCACGTGCCATAAAAGACACCGAACAGATGTATCGCCTTTAACCTAGTATATCGCCTTTAACCTATCATCTGTTCAACAATTATATCACATCTGTGCCCCCGGCCACAGATATTCACAACAACTTGATTCTTGATGATTAATACAAATAACAGTGATACAAATGATGAACAGAAGAACAGGATAAACAATAAGTATCGAAAGTTTACTTTGTGCAGATTCAAATAATGTCCAAATTGTCAACATGATGTGGAGTGAAATTTAAAAATGTTATTCAAGATTCTCAGTTCAGAATAACGGTTACAGTTCAATAGAAAGATTCAGAAAATAGGAAGGTTCAGTTGAAATAATGAAGTTCAACTATTATGGAACATATAATATTTTCAGGAATTATAGAAGAAATAGTTCCATAATAAGTTTCGATTCAGGAGTATGAAAGAAAATAATATCCCTTACCGTAGCAAGTTCAAGAGTGTAAAAAAAATGACATTTCTTACTGTAGTAAGTTTAAGAGTATGAAAGAAAATGAAATTCCTTACCGTAGTAAGTTCAAGAGTGTAAAAAAAATGACATTTCTTACCTTAACACGTGACTGGATATTGATTTAAATGAGATTGATCAACCTATATTTTTATAGTAAAATTAGTAATTACCACATATAAATTTCAAAGTGTATGATAACTCGTATAATATGAACTATCAAAATTATATATATTTAACATAATTTTTGTAGTATAATATAACTACTTTAAAATAGTTTTAAAAATAATATTCCAAAATAAATCTTCCAAAGAAAGCTTTTAAAAATGAATCTTCTCAAAGAAGAGTCTTCTAAAGGAAGATTTGTGAATACCGTGAAAAATAGGAATTTATAAAATTACTATTCTTTAATAAAAGACTTACTTGAAAAATTCCTGCACTCCTTTTGGCTTTCAAACACTCAAAATAGCCTTACTATTCTCAGAGAAAACTCATAAAATTCTTATAGAAAAATTTTATGTTTTAGGTGTGATTTTTCTATTCAGCTGAGCAAGCTATTTATAGGAGAAAAGAAGTTACTATGCGTGGTAGGTGAACTAAAAAAAAAATTCAGCAGAGGCTGCGCAAACGTTTTTAAAAATTTTCAATACTTGCACAGTAACTTTGCACAGTAACTTTAAAATTTTCAAAAAGTGAACAGTAATGAACAGTAACTTTTGTCGGCAGATGAACAGTAACTTTCCCGAGATGAACAGTAACTTCCGTCAGTGAATAGTAACTTTTCCGGGAATGAATAGTAAATTCCGGGAGTGAATAGTAACTTTTGAAAAATAAAATTTTTTATTTTTCCTGTGGGTCCAACATATAAAATGAAATAATGCTACAACAATAATGTAATAAACACGTTACAGATTATTATTAATTTAATAATATAAATTACAGTATATTTGCAACTGTGACAATTATTAGGTTCAATAATTTTAAAAACAGTGCAGCAACAATTATTGACTCAATGATATAAAATACAGTGTAATGACAATTATTAAATCAATAATGCAAAATACTGTGTAACAACAATTATTGAATTGATAACATAAAATATTATGCAGTGACAATTATTGATGAAATGATGCGTAACAGTTACGGTGTCAATTATCAGAACAATAGTATGAGACACTGTGCAATACCGCGTGCTACTGTAGAGTACCGTGTGCTACAGAAAATACCATAAATTACCGTATGCTACTATTCTTTTATCACCGGTATTTTAACAGTTAACACCGTTGACTATTTTTATTTAAAAAGGTTACTTCTGTCGTTTTCTATATCCGACAAATATTCCGTTGTGGGGTCCACCAATAATTAGTTATTTCGGCGCCGTCGTACGGCCCGAATATTCCCCGACAAAACGAATATTCCCCGACAAAACGAATATTGTCCGACAAAATAAAATTTACACATAACATCCTTAACTTTCAATTTCGTTAATTTAAACACTTACTGTTTCAGGAAAAATATATATGAAGAAAAATTAATTTTTATATTTCATAAAATTCGGGGTCTTACAACTAGGGCAATTATTTTTATACACTGGATTGGTTAACATAGTTGTATTTTTTGGTTTCCAATTTTGTTCTTGTTGGTTACCAGTGTTGTCATTGTTAGTAAACATTGTTGCCATTGTTTGTAATCAGTTTTTCCATTGTCGTATTAGCATAGTTATTGCTTTTCAAACACCAGTTAATTTTTCGGCTGTTTGTTATTGCTTTCAAGTTTATATTGAGTGTTGCTAAGGTAGTATTAACATAGTTAATCGTGTTGGTTACCACTGTTGTTAGTGATGGTTATTAGTCAGTTACTTAGAGTAATAATGTTACCATTTATTTTAACCAGTGTTTTCAATGTATGTTAACTACTAATTATATGAAGAAATCTTTGTTTACATATGTTTGTTTACCCGGATTGATATTGTTGGTTACTAATAGCATAATTTATGTTTTTGTAGTTGAATATGAGGATCTAATGTATTTTTTTTATTTTTTTTGTAGCATATCGACATATCGTTGTACTATCTCAGAAAATTGGCTAAACACTCTAACAATATTCACATCAGAGCCACTACCACGGATACTTGGTTTAATATGAAGTTTAATGCTTTATTTGATAAATTTCATAGACATGATCAAGATCCAAATATATTGTCTGAGGATGGTGATGTTACGGAATACATTCATGGATTTATTATGGATGTGAACACACCATGGGTTAACGTTGATTACGTTTTGTTCCCCATTCATATGAGTGATCCTGAGCATTGGTTTTTGTTGGTATTCGATGTTCATCGTAGACGTCTAGTCGTTTACAATTCACTTCAACCGACCAGGTCATTCATTCGGACAAATATTTCTGATGCTTGTGAGGCTTATATCTTTTTGCTTCCTATGATGTTAACAAAATGTGGATTTTGGAAGGCTATGACAGATATTGACCTATCAAGTGAACAATATATCCAAAAGGGGGAGAAGGATCTTATCGAACTTGAATTTGCTGAAGGAATGCCTATACAAGTTGAGGGGTAAGGTTTATTCTGTTTCAAAATATTTAATTATTTGATGTACAATGCTTGATGTTCTGACTTTTTTTTTATAACTTTTTTCCCAGTGATTGTGGAATGTTCACAATTTGTTTTGCGGAATATGTTCTTCACCAAAAGTTTAGCGAATTTCCAAACCCGTTTCCTATTTCGGAATACAGGAAGAAATTGTGTGTAAACCTCTACATGCATGTTCGGAACAAGCAAATTGAGGGTTATGAGTCTGAAACAGAACATCCAGGGGGATTTGTGTAAGATGATTAGATAATTTCTACTATGTTTCTTCCTTGTAATTTGTTAAAATTTCTTTATTTTCAAATTGTAGCCAAACATTTGTACGAAGGTTACTAGAAAAGTATTTATGTTATTATGTTGTTACTTTCATTTGATTTCTACATTATGATATAATGTCATTTATATATTGTCTTGATGATGCATATTTATTTATTATAATGATTACCGCTGCAATGACAGGTATACTAAAAAATAAGAAAATATTCTTTTTTGTTTGTTCAATGGTATCCAGAATAATATTTCTGGGTAACCATTTTCAATTCATTACGGAAATTAAATTGTTAACCTTACAATTATACGTAACCAAAACATATAAATGAAATATTTTTTGTAATTGTTAACCTTACAATTATTCTTCTTTATTAAGTGTTAATTGTAATTCATTTTTGGTAATTCAAATTTGTGTTAGCCAATATTGTTAAGATTATATCAGCGAATTGGTTACCAAATATGTAGTTATAATCAACGAAATTTAATGAGGTTATGAGTAATAAAGCAAGTCTAGGTAATATTGTTAATGCTTCTGTTTCTTCTCCTTTTGTACCTTATGTTAAAGCTTACTGTATGATTATTAAGCAATATTATATTCGTTGCAAAACAATTATACAAAGGTAAGAAAACTATGTCATTTAGGTAACCAGATAATGTGTTAAGTCAACATCCATTTTTAGTTACAAATTTATATTGTATATTTTTGGTAACCAAAGAGTTGTACATATGTAACTATACTATGTTATGTGTGTAAATAGATATCATTTAAGAAAATTAAGTACATTTAACAGGAGTGAAATGTATTTGTTTTCTTTACATATAATGGAATACATTTGTTTACCCACTATGTAATATAAGAAGGGAAAAATAGAAGATTTTGGGTTTAATAATTGTTTATCTAATTTACTATTAATATGTTTGTTATCATGCAATGTTGTGATGACGTGAGATTATCTGTTTATTAAACATAATAAAATTGGTAACCAAACATTCATACACAAGTAACCGTACTTTGTTTTGTGGGTAACCAGTTTTCATTTATAACCTCGTTTATTTAACATACAGTTTTGTTGCTTATGTATTACTTCAGACCAGTTTTTGGTCGTAAAATTGTTGGATTTTTACATGTTTTCCTATTGTGTCCTTTTTCTTGACACCTGCCGCAATTGTTTTGAATTTTGATTTCTGATCCATGTTTGTACCTCCCTATCTTCGGTCTTCCAGCTGGTCTTCTTGTGTTCAGTGGTTTTACACATATGCTTCTTATTTCTTCTAGCACGTCCCATTTATCCATGTCATCTAATGGGAAGATAGAAGTTGAATACGTGTCTACCAAAGTTGTTTTTGAGCAAAAATCATAACAACTCAAATTTCTTTTGCTTATAACAGCAGCAGCGTGTGGACAGGGCATCTCGTGGTACTGAAATTTATTGCATGTACATGTCTTTCGTTCCATGTCCACAATAAACTGTTTGGTAGCATCGTAAACGGTGAAAATCACGAGGTTAGACGTCTCAACCTGCAACAAATTGGATGGTTGTTGTTATTAAGTATCAAATTTTACTTTTTGTTAAATCTGAATAATGGAACGCTTATGCACTGTTGGATTTTTTTTTAAACTTAAACAGGTGACAAATAATGGATGATATGGTTTCAAAGTACATTTGATACTTTTAATAAACATGTATGTAATAAGGTAAAAGTAGTATTAATTACCTTATGTTTTTTTGATTCCATGATGTTAGACTGTAGTATTCTCTCTGCTGCTGTAGACAGTGTCGTGAATGTTGATATGGCTTCTTGTTTGTGTGTGAAATACCATCTCTGAACCATACAACGGAGGCATTCGATCATTGTGGTAATGGGAAGTCCCCTGATTCCCTTGATTGCATTGTTTATAGATTCTGCAGTGTTCGAAGTCATTGTTGAGTACCTGCTTACAGCCCCATGAAGCCTTGTGCATTTCTCTAAGGTAACCTCTTTCTCCAAATATGTCCGTATTCTAACATCAATTGCATCAAGGTCAGCCATGTTTCTGTTGAATTCCTCAATAGTGTATGATCTACAAGCCCCGTTGTATGCTTTTTTGACTTCTTCTCCACTTTTTTTGAATCTGTTTTTGATATTCTTCAATACATGATATGTACATGAACCATGCATGACATCGGGGAACACAAAGTTCAGTCCTTGAACAATGGCTTCATGCCTATCTGAAATAATGCATTGTCCTTCCCTAACTCCACAAACCTTTCTTAAATTGATGAAAAACCATCTCCACGATAATTCATTTTCACTGTCAACCACTGCAAAAGCAATCGGAATAATGTTTCTGTTTGCATCTTGCGTGCTTGCTATGAGGAGTGTTCCACCGTAGGTTGATTGTAAGAATGTTCCATCAATCACAATAATTGGGAAGCAATGATGCCATGCTTCAATTGATGCTCCTATGGCAAAGAATAGATACTTGAAACGTCCATTAGTTTCCAACTCAAGGGCTGTGACTGAACCTGATATAATATTTATGAAAATAGTGATTAGCAGGTAAAAACAGTGGGTATAATTTTGTTACAGTTCAATTAGTAACCAACACTTAATGAAGAGGTAACCATTTCAGTTTTATTGGGTTACCAATCAAGTACTAAAAAGTAACATTACCTGGATTTGTTTTCTCTAACATGTACAACCATGATGGGATCAAAGAGTAGTCATGTGGATTTCCTCTTACCTTTTCCAATGCTTTCTCCTTTGATCTCCAGGCTTTTTGGTAAGATATAGACACGTTATATTCTGTCATCATGTCTTCCATAATATCCGTTGGTGTGTATATCTTCTTCGGATCTGTTAATCTATGCATTACGCATTGACTAACCAAGTCACTGTTAGCTTGTCTGTGATCTCCCATAAGTATGTCGGACGAACACGTGTGTGTATCATTAAAGTATCTCACCTTGAACATACTGGTCTTTCGAATTTTTGATGCTTTCAACTTCCAATTGCAACTTTCATTTTTAACGCAGATTAGGACATAGTCTCTACAGCTACTCCTATCAACCTTGTGTTGTCGATTTTGCCTAATGGAATGTAGATTTATTGCTTGTGATAATATTTTCTTGTCTTTGTAAGTTTGATGTACTTTCACATCTACTCCATGCGGATCGGATATAACCTCATCAGATTGATCTTCATAATATGCTAAGTCTCGTTGACTGCTTTGTCCTTGATTAATAACTTCTATTGCAAGATGGTCAACATACTGGGTTCCAATTTGGTGATAAGATAGTGGTATAAGCTGTGAATTCCATTGTGTTGATCGTACTGGACTTTCAGCTTGGTTAATGTTTTCTTCGACATTCCTCGAACCCTGTAATATTGAAATTCCTCTATTGATGTACAACTTTTCTACTATAAGTGGAAATTGCCCTTGTTCATCTGCTTTTCTAACCACTTCCATAAAGAATCTGAACGTTGTTTCGTCTGATATACTGATTAGTGGAATGTTGCTTCTAATATGAAATTTGATTGGCAATTTTGTTGTGTTGGTGTCTATCCTTAATGCACTGCCTATCAAGTCGTGTAATTCTGTGAAACTACAAGTTTCTGGGACTAGTATGCCGGTAACTTCAAAATTTTCATATTGGCTAGTGTCAGACCACATTCCGTTAAAATAAAGTACAACCGGAATCATCTCCATTCTGTGATAACTGAAACATTAAAAGTAATGTGTTAACGTCAAATGTTATAATATGAGCTATCTATGGTAAAAATGAGGTAAACTAACAAACATATGCAGTACATAAATCTGTATATTACACATAAATTGTTATGTGTTTGTTAAGGTAACTAAAGAAACATATGATGGTAACCAAATAACAAGTATATAGTAACCTGAGTTAATGTATTAAGAAATCACTAATTTGAAACAAATGTTCAATCACTCTGCTTACAAACTAATAAAATGATCAATAATTTTGTTAATAAAGTAACCAAGCTCAATAATCAAACAATGGTGACCTAGTGTAATGTACAAATTAATCAAATTAGTAATATAAATTAAGCAATAATTAAGTAACCAGACAAACATTTGAAGGAATTCGATATGTTTATTATACATAAAATGTATAACACACATATAATGATAACTATATATCATGCATATAGTAACAAAATTAATTGCATTAATAAATCATTAATCCAAAACAGTTGTTCAACCAATCTGTTTACAAAGTAAACAAATACAATCATCAACGAATAGTGACCAAATGTAATGTAAACAGTAACAAAATTAGTACTATTAGTTACTCAATTAAGAAGTGACCAAACAAACATAAGTCTAGCAATCTGTTTATTATAAATAAACTGTATTGTTTATGTGAAGGTTACCAAACAAACATATTAATGTAACCAAATAACATATATATAGTAACCAAATTAATTCTACTAAGAAATCATTACTCTGCAACAAATTTTCAACAAATCTGGTTATAAACTAAACAAGTTAGACCAGCGAACATTGATGACCAAATAAAATGTATTATGTATCAAATTTAGTACTATTATGTAACCCATCATGAAGTGACCAAACAATCATATGTAGGTTGTCACTATATTTATTACACATATACTGTATTTTTGTTTGTCAAGGTAACCAAACAAACGTGTGAAGGTAATCAAATAAGATGTATATAGTAACCAAAAATAATTCTACTAAGAAATAATCACTCTGATACAATGTTTACATCAATATGCTTACAAACTAAGACTTACAATCATCAACTAAAGGCGACCAAATATAATGTCTACAGAATGTATACAGTAACCAAAGTAGTACAATTAATTAAGCAATCATGAGGTAAACAATTTCTGTATAAATTGCTTACACACTAAACTATCACAAACATGCAACGAATTGATGAAATTTGCTTGGTATAAAAATCGAATGTAATCGATCCGTGATATGAAGGTAATCCAACATCATCGCAAATCTAATTTATGGTTATTTACCAGATTCGGCTTCAAGCTTTTCGTTAATGGCGGTCTACACCTTTCGAAATTGCAGACAATGGAGTTTGCCGTCAATGTTGGTTTCCAAATGATTCAAGTTTTCTGGATTCTTTCTTTATGTTTATCCGACTCTTTTTCGTTTGTCTATTTTGACGGGATGTGTTTTTGTAACTGCTACTCCTTGATTTCAGCTATTACGTGGTATGTGTTTTTGTTATTTTTGTAATTATGTTATGCTTGTACTATTGTTGTAATTACTTTATAATTGTTGTATAGTAATGTAAAAAACCCTTGAATTAATGAACTAAAGAGGTTTGAATAACAAGGATGGGCTGGGGCACCGTGAGCTTGGGTGATTTGGGTCTTTTTAAATTTTATTGGGTTTAAAAATGAGACCAAAGCTTAAATTATTTTTTCTCTATTATACTAAATATTAATTTACATATGTTTTGAATTGATTTTTTTTTTATAATCGCATCACTGCATTAGATATTTTTTATAAAAATTAAATTTTTTCGTCTAAATTTATTAAAAATTAACAGACTACTAACGTGATATACTATATTATCAATTTAACATATAAAGTAAGACATGAAGATCTCTTGAAAAGAAATTGGATGCCATTTGAAGTTGATATCGACGGATTTACGACGGGTTTATGATAGGAATTTGTGGTGGTGGCGGGTTAATATTAAGGTTTCATTTTGAGAAGATGACATTAATACGTTTTCTCTAAATTGTTTTAAGTGTTAATTAGTTAGACTACTTATAAGTTATTTTTAATTTTAAAAAATAGTTATTTACAATTTTGCCCTCTCATTTTAGTGGCAAACAAGCATTGTCTTCACAGCTGTGTTTATGTGCGATATTAGTTAATCATAGTTCATTTTAATAGCATTTTTTGTTTAATTATTAAAGTTAAAAGATTTTTTTAAATTTAAAACTAAGATAAATTTATCTAATTTATATTAATACAATTATAAGTATCCTAAATTATTTTTAAAATATTATTAATTATAATAGTTATTATTTTAAAAATATTAAAAATATATTAATTTTTTCTATAAAAAATTAATAATAATCTAATAATTTTAGTCTTTAATTATTACTACAATCCAGTCACAATAATACACACCTTGAACTCTACAAAATTCTACAGAACGAGTTCCAACACTTGATTTCAGTTTGCAATTCGGCGGTAGCTCTCACCTCTGACACAATTTTCTCTTTCGCCACTTCTCCTTCCGCCGTAGCGTCTCGTGTCAATGCCGGAACCGAGTTCAATCTGGGATGATACGTACCGGTATGAGCCTGACCAAATACCGACAGACCCTCTTTTGGGATCGGACTCCTTCATCGCCGCAAACAACGATTTCGCGAATCAAAACGGTGGCGTAAAGGACACAGAACTACCAAGTCAATCCGAACCGTCTTCACCATCCAAGGAAAAGCAACAAAAGCGTCCGGTGGCTGAAACTACTGGGACTCCGCTGTCACAGCGGCAGAGAAAAGGGCCAGAGGAGACGGAGAGACCAGACTGGTTGCCGGAGGGTTGGAAAATGACCTCTAAGACTCGAACTAATGGGGCCTCCGCCGGATCCACCGATAGGGTAATTTTAACTCATTAAACAGCATAAAATTGTTTTAATCTCTTTATTGTGCAGAGAAACTAACACTTCATGTTATATTGCCATAGATATATGTTAGTGCTAAATGTACCTTTTATCATAAAAAAAAAAAAAAAAAAAAAAGGAAAAAATGATTAGTGCTAATTGCACTAAAAAATTGCACATCCTTTGTTGGGTTACGAAGTTAACTGAAATGTTAAATTTATTATATATATTTTTTAAAAGATGGTGTATGTAGCATTATTATAGTATGTGTGCGTGTATATATGTTTTCCTAATCGTGTGTATTAACCATTAGATGTTGATAGATTAACATTCTCTTCTAATAGTTGTAAAATTTGACTCATTACACATCTAATACATATAGTCAGTCTTTGGAATTTAATTCTTGATTTAGTGAAAATTGTTTGTTTTACTTCCCCTAAGGATTAGATATGAACTTAAATTAATGATCTCCAAGTACGTAGATATACCATTTGGTTAGGCAATGACTATAGTTATGTGATTGAAGTCTTACAATTTAGGTCATATTGATTTAGATTCTATAGGGTAATCAGCTAAAGCACAAAATAGTTTGGTAGTTAGTGTATTAACCTCAAGTTGGTATTTATTCGATCTCCTTCCAAATAAAGAATTGGGGTAATTAACTCTATCCTGTTAATCGTTCCTGAATTGCTATTAAATTGTTCTACTAACTAAGCCTCATTTTCTATTCTCATGTTTATTTAATAAGGGGTAAGCTCATTAAGTCATTAGGGTTAAGTAAAGCCATTGTAGCTCACCATCTGCCACTCCGCAGTCTCCACCTTGGAAGGAATATTCTAGCTGTAGTTTCTGGTGCATAAAAGAAGTATGGTACTGAAGTTCTGTGCTGAGTGCCGACAGCTCTACCCACCACCTCCTCGTCTCCATTTGTGGGGATATTTTGTGGTTGGATCAATTATGAGCGGTCGGTTGGGCCCATGCATATTAAAGTTAATGTGATGCACTGTTCTAAAAATCCCCGCCTAGGTCCGATTAATCCCCGCCTAGGCGCTAGGCCCCCCCCTGCCGCCACGCCTAGGCCGCCTAGCGCCTAGCCTATGCCCAAGGAGAAAAAAAATTCCCTCCAGAGAATTATACGGGACTGGGCGAGCAAGACAGAGAAATTAGGCAATGCATAAGAGAAAAATTTAGGGTTGCAATTATTTTTTTTTAATTTTAATAACTAAGCTACAAAACGACGTCATAAGAATAGATGAAGAAGTTGAGGGCTGTTCGGGCCTTACTTGGGAAGCGATTGGTGAAGCATCCGAAGCGGATAGCGTGCTAGAACCGAAGAGAAATAATAGAAATGTTAGAGTAAGAAAACTCCATGATTTTATTTTTTTGTCTGAAAATGATACGGAAGAGGGAAATGAGGAGTATGAGTGTGAGCCCGATGGGGACATTATCTTGGAAGAATATAGAAAAAAAGAGTTAGAGAGAGATATAGAGGTATATGGAGATGAGAACTATTAGTTTGTATTTTTTATTATTTGTTTGTGTTTGAACTTTAACAATTGCGTTTTTTTGTTTGAACTTTGACATTAGTAACATAGATATGTGTTTGAACTTTAAGCAAATGCCTTTATTATCTTTATTATAGATTGTTTTCCTTTATATTATTATTTTGTTAGGATAAATGTAAGATAAAATATTAAAATTAACATAAAATAAAAAATCCCGCCTAGGCCCCGCCCAGGCCCCGCCTAGGCCCCCTAGGCGCTAGGCCCCCCCCGGCCGCCCGCCTCCCGCCTAGCGCCTTTTAGAATCTTGATGTGATGAGATATTGGGATGTGCGGTATCTTTTGGCAGTAAGTTGCAGGTTCATATACTTTTATATTTTATGTTCTAGCATTTTCCTCTGTTTATAAAACGTGGGCTATAGAATGTGATTAGAGAAAGAGGTTTTAGGTGGGGTGTGTGATAGCTTCTTTTGTTCTATATATTTATATATTGTACATTTATTTTATATATATATATTATCTTATAGTTTGTTTGCCAAGTGCTGCGACGTTGAATTTATATAGATTTGTTGTGGCTTAACACTAGATACATGTATGAGATGTGTAGGCCTTACAAATATACATCTCCAAATTTGTTATTATCTGAACTCGTTTGCCAATTTTTGGGGAATTTGTATTGAGATAAATGGTATATTTTTTGTCGTCCGACAATGATATAGATTTATTTTGGGATGTAGTGTCTTTTGCTTTACTTTAGTTCTCATGCATTGGGTGCTTTTCGAAGAAATTTGTCAACTCTTCATAGGGATTGGTTGTAGGTGCTTCACTAATGCCTGGATTATTTTTTCCATTTATTTTCTTTGATTTCTTTTGGTTTTCTTTTGAGGTTGCTTTCTTGTCCTTCGCGTGTTGTAATTTCTTCTCTCATCATCAACAAAATTCTTTTTTTATCTAAGATAAAATTTCTATTCAATTCAATTTCTTATTTGAACTCATCTACAAATAAAGAAAATATCCCGAAGCCTCGGTTGGGTCTTTCCTAGTTGTTCTGTTCCCGCCATGAGAAAGACAAGAAAGCCGCCACTCTCGCCCTTTAAAGAAGAATGGGACAAGGAGCTGTGCCAAAATAGTAAGATTTTCCAGCTAATTCAGTTGTAAGAAGAGTCAAAAATCTTCTAGAAGTGAGCAAGCAAAACATGGCTATCTGTTTGACACTGGATGAAGACAGCACTTACAATTAGGAATCTGATGCATTATATTTATATGAACCTTGATTTTTCACTCTCAATCATTGAATTCAAGACCTGGATCAGTTTTTTCAAGTTGCCCCAACTTCACTCACACTAGCTTTAGTACCACAGGTACATTTGCTTGAATTTTGAGGTACTTGGTACTGGTTCCCCCCATTGCTTAATCTCTGTCACAACATGTGAAGGTTGAACTAGTTGGACACTAGATATATGTAATGAACTTGATTTTCCTTTTCATATTTGTTGTTCTGCCTTGGTGTGGTTATGTGGATATTGTGTTATTAGTGCAAGCTCCTTCATGTCTAACTAGGGTTTGTTCTTTAAGTGTTTCAGTTGTCAATGTAAGGTGACGAATCTCAAAGGAGGCTCTGGTTGTGAGCTGTTGGATGTGAGGTAGTCAGAATAGGAAAGTTTTTGTCATACATTTTAAGTTTATGTGTCAGTGTGATAATTTATGGTTATGTGAGATTTTAGATAGATAGCAAAATCAAATGAACCAGAGTTTATAGATAGCAAAATTGAATTAACTAGCGTTTGAGATAGATGGCAATTGAATCTTTATTTTGTGCCTTTAGTGTGTAAGAATGAGTTTGTGCAAGCTAGATATTATGTGTAGGACATGCTATAAATTTTTCTGAGTGTTTAGTAATTGGTGGAAGTAGAAGGGACCATTCATCATTGATAAATAATAGGTGTGCAATCTTTTTAAAGTCTTAGTATCTTTCCAATGAGTCGGCCATTGAAGCTTGGATGTTTTTTTATTTATTTTGCATTCTTCTGGAACAGTTGAAGGATTTTTATGCCCTGAATGAAGCTTACGTACAAACCAAAAAGTCAACACTAAAAATCTTCTTTCTGTTCCAGATTAGTTCCACAATTATCTTTGCCTTCATTATTGTTAATTACTTAAGGAGCATAGCAATACTTGACACGTTTTGAGTTTGGAAATACAAGGACTTTCTATAATTATGATGTTCCAATTGGTAGAACAGTTGAGTAACACCAAAAGCACATTTGGGTAAGGTGTACAGTTGAAGTTTAACACTAAAAGACTTTTTACGTTGTTACAGATTTTACTATCAAACCCATAAAATGTTCAGACTGGTCCCAACACTATAATTCTCTTCAATTTTAACTTGTCGCTTGAATAATGACATGGTGAGTTTACAATCACGGAACACTCTCTCATTCTCTCTCTCTCTCTCTCTCTCACACACACACATGCGCGCGCGTGCACACACACACACGTTCTCTCATAAAAAACCTTAAAGAATCCTTTTATTCTATTTTATTATCAAAGTACATTTATTTTTGCAACCTTACGTATAAGCAGTTAAATACTTCAGCTTAATTAACCAAAGAAACAATAGATATAAAAACAGAAAAATCCCTCCTGCTTGGTAATCTTGATTCTTTTAATATTAACTTTAGGAGAGTTCTCAGAGTTGTACATTTTATTATTGGCTTGCCACTGAAATCCACTTAGGGATATTTATAGTTCTAGATTTCCGTTTTAATAATTGTACAGTTAGATTGGTTATATCTTATAAATGTTGTGGATGCTGTTTTATATAAGTTAGCATCACTAGTAGAATTAAAAAATATATATATGAAAGTTCCTTTGTTTTGTAATTTATCTTTCATGGTTGGATTTTGGTCATCCTTTGTAGTCATCAATATATACATGAAAGTATGTGGTGTGATGTCACGAGCACCCAAAAATAAAATCTTACTTTGGAAAAAATATTAATGTAGTAGTGTAAGTAAGAGTCGATCCCACAGAGAATGATTATTTAATTTTATATTTTTGCAAACAAGAATTGGGGGGGTTTTGAATTAAAGAAATAATTTAAATAAAAATAACTAAAATAAATATGCAAGTAATTTAATGAAATAAATGAGAAGAAAAAGCCTTGGTTTAAGTCAATATCCACCATCAAGAATTTACAACTGATCACTGATGCAAGAATAAATCAATTCATATTTTAAATATTCAACGTGGAATAATTATTCCCATTCGAATAATTTTCCTATCTCTCCTTAATTTTAGTTAAGCAGAAACAAGCGATCTAAATAACTCTTACTACTAAATAATCTCAGACAAGCGCCAAAGATTTAACCTAGTAGCAGCATAAAGAAATAGAGAGACCGTTGAACTAAACAACACAATCCAAGCGTCTGCATTTAATCTAGATGAATATTCTTCTTAAGATAAAATAATATTTTGATAAGCAAAATAATTATTAATCTTAGTTGCTTCGCAAATTAAAGTGACCAAACAATTACGGATTTGATATTTAATTTAGCAGTAGATTTCAACGAATAATAAACTAGTATGCATCTTAGCAATTAAACGAATTAATCATAAAATTAAACACAGAAAAATATTCAATACTCAAAATATAAATTGAACAATTAAAATAAATTAGATCTCACAGTGTATAAATCTTGATGGTTTCAATCACTTAAACCAAGAAAAGGAATTTAGCTACTCATAATTGTAGAGAGCAATGTTCTCAGAACCGGTTCGTTCAGCGAACCGGAAAAGGTACCGGGTGGATGGGTCACTGGTTCAACCAGTGGTCGAACCGTTATTGAACCAGTGACGTCATAAATATATATTATTAATAATTAATAAAATTTTAAAACATCTAATTTTTGTAAGCTAAAATATAGTAAAATAATGTTATATTATTGGTAAAAATATTTAAAAAAAAAAAGCTTCAAAACCGGTTCAACCGGGCCAACTAACCGGTTTTACCGGTTGAACCGGTGGTCAATCGGGTCAACCGGTTATTGACCAAAACTGGTTAACCGGTCCAAACCGGACCGGAAAGGGAACCGGTTCCCGGTTCAACCGGTCGAACCGCCGGTTCCGAACCGGTTTTCAAAACATTGGTAGAGAGCATTAAAGAATAGAAGAGAGAATTTTTATTCTAATAGAAAAGTTGTGTCTTACAATGTGTCTCAAACCCTCTATTTATAGGCTCCATAAACCTCCTAAATTGTCCAAACCCTAATAGGATTTACAATTAAAAATAAAAGAAAAAGAAAAATAATTATTATCCTAACCCTAATTGGAATTAAAATCCAATTTGGAATCAAAAAGTAGAAAATTCGCGAAATAATCTGATTTGGGAGAATTAACGCTCTGCCAAACACTGCCTTCGCGCCTTGACCGGTCAACTCACGCTGCCGCGCGCATTGCGCGACACTGGCTATCAAACGACGTTGTTTTGTTCCCGTTCTTGCGACTGTTCACGACACTGCGCGCATTGCGCGGAAGCTCTGATTAAACGATGTCGTTTCGCTGCTCGGCAATCCATCCGCGCGCATTGCGCGGTCGTATCTTTTTCCGGAAATTACAGAAATGCCACCGGTGCTGGTTAATTACCATTTTAGCCTCAGAGTCTTGCCGAATTTGCAGATTTGCCCTCCGGTTTTGCTGAAATTACCACAATGCCATTAGACTTTTGCAGAATTTACAAAAATGCCCCCAAAGCTTATTTTTCCTACAAAATCAAATATAAAATAAATAAAAATAATATAAAAATACTAAAAATCCTAAAAACACATAATAATAAATAAAACACCAAAAATACTAAAAATAAATAAAAACACATAAATAAAAAGAAATATAAAAATACTATAAAATTACCTAAATTAACTAAAATCCTATAAAACCTATTAAAACCAAAATAAGCTAAATAATTAAACATTTAAGCATACAATAAATATAAAAACTAAGTATTAGGACATAAAAATATCATATAATTTAACCCTATCAGTATGCAACTGATCAAAAAATTAGTTTTGCGAGCTGCTCAAATTGAGCTTAACTTAACCAAGACTTGACTATTGTGGGTAATATTCTCCATATTCTGTTATTACATCTATTTACTTATCAGAAAGAAGAATAAGAACAAGAGATTATTAATTTGTTCGAAAGTTTCACATACGCACAGTTAGGGTTTCCATTTAGCAAAAACTGTTGGAAGTAGTTACACAATTTTATTTTGTATGAACAATTTTCGTCATTCCTGAACTTCATATACCTTCTGGCTTTAGTTAGCTAATCTAGGCAGCATTGTATGCCTCTTGGAGTACCAAGTACTGATAAACCAAGGGATCATCTTGGATATTATTGAGGTAATTTTCAGATGGCACCTGCAGGAAAGGTTCAGGAAGATTTTGATATTAATGAAATGAAATCAATCAGTCCACCTCTACTTTTAAGTCGTTTGGAGGGAATGATTAAAGATGTAAGAAGCATGCAGCAAGAATTTCCACATTAAGAGAGGGGGGGGGGGGGGGGGGGGGGGCAGTGGAGAGTCTTCTAAAATATGGTATTCAGGTGTTGAACCTAGAAGAAAGTACCAGTCTGCATGGTGGGTGGGAATATGAGATAGATTTCTCTCAGTTTTCCCTTTTTATTTTCTTAATTATTTTATTTTTTGGTTGGGGAAAATATTTAAATATGGCTTTATTGTTTTTTTTTGCCTTTGGGTGGGGGGTTGAGGGGAATCATGTTCTAGGACCAGATGTAGAATAATTTTTGAGATTTTATGAGTGCTTCTGCTTGGTATTGTTAATAATAATCAGTTCTGTTGGATATTGTGCATTTGTTACATGCTAGGATTCATTTCTGGCATATATGCTGTGGGAATCAGAATTGAAAGCTCTGTACTGTGTCTTGTGCAGTATTATATTGAGCCAACCTCAGGCAATCGATTCCGTTCAAAGAAAGAGGTGCTTCGTTTCCTGGAAACGGGAAGCAAGATCAAGAGAAAGCTAGATACTGATGCTAATGTTAAGGTAAGGGAATGATTCTTTAATTTATAGAGTATCCTTCAAAACATGTTTTGATTTTTTGGTATAATCCTTAATTTAAAGGGTTAGATCATTCAGAAATTTTTTCCTTTTTTCCTAGAAAATTGATTGCTTTTACAATTTGCAGAATTCAGAAACCCCCGGCGGACATAAAGAGAAGAAGAAGTCTGGCCCAAAGAGAAAGAAGCCTGCTCCTTGGAACTTTGATTTCCAAAATCCACCAGAAGAAGTCAACTGGGCCCTCGTGGATGTTTCTCAGGGTTTATGGAAACCTTCGATTGGCGATCAGCAGATACCTGAGTCGAGTAAACAAGAGTGGACAACTACATTTGAGCGCATCTGTGACATGATGAGCACCTCGACTTGAAGACAGTCCAATACCATCCAAGTTGGAGGACATGAAACTTGCAAACTGAATATAAACATCCTCTCTGCCCACATTCCCCTCCCCTTCAGTTTCAGCTCCTTTGTAACTTAATGTCTGAGTTAAATCTCGTGTCAGTCTCAGCTGAAGTGTTGGTAGTTAAGACTTGCTTTTACTTGAAGTGGACTAGTTTTATATTGGAGGTAGTTTTTTAGTTTTTTTTTTTTTTTTGGGTTAAGTAGGAGCTCGTCAGGCCCTGATCAAGACATAGTCGACAGTCCAGTACTTTGTGTGGACACTGATTTGATACTTAAATTTGACTGTTTTTTATATCAGAGGTAGTTTTCTTTTTGGGTCAACAGGAACTCAGCAGTCACTGACCAAAATCTAATACATTGCGATTTGTGCGTATATTGTTGTGCTCTTTTATATTTGGTACACCAATGCATACACGAAATTTAAGATTGCTGACTACTTAGCTCCGTTTTGTTTTATTTTATTTCTTTTTCAATTGGTAAAGAATACATTTTTTGCTAACAGCGTTCATCAAATGTGGGCCCTTGATCTGTACGGCTGTACCCATTATCTCCATACCTTGCTATTTCCTGGGATCAGAATTGTATCCATGAATCGTTCCTGTAATTTCTTTTGATGTGAGAAGGGCGATTGATTGTTGTGTGAGGCTTAGTTTATTACACGAGGCAACAATTCTTGCAATCGAATAATAATGGAGAGTTGTTCTAGTCCCATGTCTTTCTTGTGTTCAGGCCATCTAAACTTATTGAGGGATGAGAATATATCCTGTATAAAAAATAGCACTTGCTTGTATGAAGCTACGTACTAGAGAAATTATACCTGCACCACATCAGGCATGGTTCTAAACTTTTAAAATCTTGCATGCAGTTTGTGGTTGCGTTTGGTGCCCTTTAGTTTGGTGTCAGTTTGGTGTCTAATATTTTCAAGCTTGTTATCATAATTTTATTATCGTGCAATTACTAGTAAATAAATTTACACTTTTAGAATATTTTTAAATTTTATAAATGAGACTTTTCTTGTAAAACGGAGAATATCATTTATTACATTCGAAGTATCATTATCTTAAATTATAATATTATTATTTACACAAGTAATTTACTTATCCTTTCGTTTTTTAATTGATGTTTTAGAAAAAAACACATTAATTTTAGAAATGCAATTAATACTTTATTTAATTGATTAAATTATGGTATAAAATCATAATATTAACCTTTTAAAATTCATAGAAAGATGAGAAAAAAATTAATAATTAATATTTAGAGATAATACTTAAATCTAAACCATCAATTATTTTCTAAAATCTTCCAACAATAAATAGAAAATAATAATTTTTTTCGTTAAAGAGACGGATATGAAGAAAAATATTGTATTAAATATATCATAATATGATTTATTGCGCTTCAATTTTCTCTACGCTAATTTTTAATGGGCCTATTTATACGCATAGAAAGCCTTCAACTCTTTTGCGCCTACGGTCGCACTCCTTCTCCCTCCCCAACGCCGATCCCCCCAACCCCATCCTCCGATACATACTTTATCTCTTCCGCGGCCTCTCAATACAATTCGCTCTTTGAATCGGACGTTTTGATTGGCACAACTAATGACTCAGCGAATTCACACGGCAGCGTAAATCACTCAGAACTGCCGAAACTCCGCCGTCATGGAGCAGAGTAAAGGATTGGAGAGACACTCTGTTGTGTCTGCCGGATCCATGGATAGGTCAATTCTCATTCACAAATTCGTATATGTTCTTTTAATTTTTGTATACTTCTGTTCTTTGGATCGTTTTGTTGAGAAGCTTGATTTCATCATTGTTCTCTTGGAAATGTAGCATTGCTCTTGTACGTATATACACACACATTTAGTAATATATGTGAGTGTATATGAGTATGTCTTCATTTATCTGTGTATATATTCATATATCTGTATGTTATATACATGTATGTGCTAGTATGTATTCATACATGTGCTTAACAAGTTTTTTATTTTAATTGTTTTTGGTTGTACGATTTTTTAGGATACATTATTTTTATAGGTTATGTTTGGAACCTGGGGATGAGGGGACATGACAAGGGAAAGGATATACAAAGTGAAGAAAGATTTTAGTTTCTTTATATAGCAGACCTTTTAAGTTTCTTTATATAGCAGACTTTTTGATTCCATTCTTACTCTTCTAATTTTATTTTTCTTTCATTTTTCTTTCATTTTCTTTTATTTTTTTATGTGGCATGCAATTAAAAATTGAGGATTCTTTTTATTTAGTGAATGTTTAAGTTGTTTGTTTAGTATTTATTGAAGAACTAATAGCAGTAGATATATTGTTATTCCATATATTATTTTTTTTGCAAAAATGTACAGCACTACTTGGAAGAATTTATGAATGTGTTTATCAATATATACACACACACACACACATACATGCGAAATTTGTTCAAAATAGTAGGATTTGATTAGTGATTCTAGGAATTGTGTTTGAAATTTGTTTATGGGAGAAGATGCTCTCTTTATACAAGTTTCTACTATCTTGCTAGGCATAGCTGGTTTTGCATATCTTACCACTACCATTTAGAAATAACTCCGAGAAATAAATGGGTTTCATAGTTCTTAATAAATTATAAATTGGTATAATGGTTTAGATTAGCTTGATTGTGGTTATTTCTGTCAAGCTTTGTCTTTAATTTTCTTTTTGGTGGATTTTTTAATTTTTTTTTTAAGTGGTAGATACCATCTATAATAAAATGAGTTCAATGTAACTATTTAAGTAGCTAACTTTGTAAGCACTTAATAGTTATCAAAGATGTACAACTTAAATGATCAGATCCTTAAAAAAAACATTTGAATTTTATTTACAAATATGGTTATTTCTCTATCTAAACCTATAATGGATAACCTACCCCGATTATTCTTTTCTTTCTATTGAGGAGTTGATATATTGAATTCTTGCCTGATATAAGAGTGTGTATACTTTTAAGTGTTGGGATAATCTTTAGGTGTTGGAGTTTCTTTCATATAAATTTTCATATAATCTTCCTAGATTACTGATTTTTAGATAATGATGGAAGCCTTTGGTTTGCAGAATAAGCTTTTGTTCTGTTTACTTCCCGAAGATGATATTGAATATCAAAAAGTTGATTTGGAACTCTTGGCTCCAAAGACTTGGAAGTTTCAAAAGTATGTCCTAAAGATGACTTTTGAGACTGATAACTTGAATGTGCCCAGGTAACTATTGCTTCGTTCAAATGTTATAACTTATTTTAAATATATAAAAAGATTTAACTTTATCTTGTTATACCTCTTGATAAATATTGTTATATTACACATATAGATGATTTACAATATTTAGTTACTTTACAATTATTTCCATATCATGTAGATACTGTGTAAATTCTAGTTTGTTTATTTTTTGTCTGTCTTAGAGCTCTCGTAGCCCTAGACTAAAACCTTATCGTGGAAGAAGAGTGTTTTTGGGTTTTGCCATCTCTCCTCCTTCAACTAACCAACTTACCATATTTGACCTTAACGATACCAAAAGGAAATAACAAATAAGATTTGGTGCACGTGAAATGCCTCACATCTAGTACACAACATTTTCATGACCAAAACATGCCATAAGTCGAAAAGTTTCATAATTTTCATGCAGCGGCCGATAAATTATCTCCTTCAAATGTTGTTACAAAAA